>CM070609.1:26685347-27938472 GCA_036346395.1 Hsuehochloa calcarea | reverse complement strand
CAGAAATTTGTGAAAATTCTTTGGTCTCATCAGTCTGAGAGAGAAGCCACTTGGGAGTTAAGAGTCCCGCATACGAGCGCAGTATCCAGACCTCTTCATTCCTGGTAAGTGTTTAAGTTTGTTATGCCAGTCTCTCGTCCTTCCTAGTATTTCGATGTGTAGATTCGAGGACGAATCCTGTTAAGGGGGGTAGAATGTAATGCTCCAGATTAGAATCGGGTTTTGCGTGTTGTGTCGGGGAAGAAAAGGAAGCATTAAAAACCAGAAATACCTTTTAAAAGAGGGGGTTCTTGGCTAATTTGAGACAACCTGGGCCACGGGCCGCAGCCCAAGAGGCCCATGAGGGGTGGCCGGCCAAACAAAAAGGGGGGGCGCCCCCAAGCCCTAGCCGCCCCCCCACTTCCCCTCTCCCTCCCCCTTGTAGCCGCCACCTCCCCCGCCTCTCCCTCGCGCCTTGCTGCCCCTTGCTGCCGGCCTTCCTGTGGTGGTAGCTCCGCGATCCCGACGCAGTGCCTCAAGACTCCTCCGCAATCTCCTTCTCCCGCCGGCGATCCGATCGCTCGCCGTCCTCCATTGGCCGTTCTTTGGAGAAAGAAGGAGGAGAAGAGAGGGGATCTTCGGCAGCGGATCATCGCCGCCCCACGGGTCTTCAAGGGTAACGAACACTCCAACCCGCTGTTTGATTGGTTTTAGTTGCGGTTTTGGTCATTAGGGTTGAGACAGATCATTGTTCCAGATTTTCCAAAACAGATCTGTTTGTTATGCGGCCTTTTGCGCCATCAGAGGCAGAATCTCAGGTTGACGTCTTCTAGAGTTTTATTCCTGGAACGCTAGATTTCTTTTGGCACCGAGATCAGGAAAATCCGATCTGTAGTTTGGGAGTTATGAATTTTGATTGCGATCTGTTCTGTCTGCCTCAAAACTGGGTCCAGAGGTTTGTCCCTCGGTTTTGTTCAAATTAGGGGCCGAATCAGAACCTTCACCCAACTAAGTTATTGTAGCTCTCGAAATTATATTTCCAAGTTGATAAGGATCATTCTCATTGGATCAGTAGGTTAAAAGTTACGCCATTTTCTTTATTACTGATCTGTATTCTGGACAGACGTAGATGGGTTGTGTTTAGCTGATAATTAGCCCTCTGTTTTGGCCGAATCAGGGGATTTCGCCAACTAATATTTTGTAGCCTGATCTGTTAAGATTCAGTGAGCACTAGTTTCAGGTCTTTTAGAATTACATATAATTAATGGTGAATTTTCTTGTACAGCTGCCCGTAGATCGATAATCTGGACTTTTGGCGTAGAGGTCAAAACGAACATTTGGGCGTGTGGGTTGATTAGAGGGTATCGTAGAACTCGTGTAACTATGTTATACCCTGTTATCCTTATTTCGTGACATTGATTGTATAGGCGGTGAGGCGGTGAGTGGAAGGACACCTTCGTTGCTTCCCAAAGACGTCACAAAGACGGAAGGCAAGTGCAATGTTTAACTTGTGTGAATTCGATGAATGCATGATAATTTGGTAACTTATGAATATTCCTGTGATTTGAGCATGATGTGGTAGATTTCAATACCTTCTTCTGTGATAAATTGAGATGAAGTTCAAGTTATGCATTTCATTCCATGCACACATATTTCCTTTGCTGTCCATGGGAGTGGAAACTTGATTAAGGGCCTGTTTGGCATGGCTCTAACTCCAGTTGGAGCAGCTCCACCGTAACTCCTGTGGAGCCGGCTCGAGTGGAGTTGGAGTTGTCTCAGTATGGAGTGTTTGGCTAGAAGGGTACTCTCAGCTCCAGAATTGTGGTTTGTCTGTGTGGATTGCCCACTTTGCCCTTGGTTGACATGAGTGGAGTTCAATGATGCGTGCAAAGCAAAGATAACAAGAATAACGTATGTTCTCATGTATCGCTTAGCTAAACTGTATGAATCCGAGATACAAGTCCGACAAGCATGTAAATAAATTAAAGTACCAACATATATCAAGATAATCATGTCCAACCAAATTATCCAAGATACAAGTCCATAGTTTCAAAATACAATTACATTAATTCCAAGCTAAGGCGACTGATGTAGCCAAACTATCACGAAATGAGTCCATAGTCACAAAGCTTGATTCAAGTGGATCCATCGAGGCATGTTGAGACACATCATATTTGTTGTACCTTTCCGGGATAGTAGGCACATAGTTCGGATCTCGATCGAAATTGCAAAGTCCACATCCCCACTAGCATGCTCACGTATGAAATTGTGGAGAACCATGGTAGCGACTACAATCTTTTTGTGTGAGCATGGAATATGGAGGCATCTTATAAAGAATTTGCCACTTCATTTTTAATAGTCCAAATGAACGCTCAATAACATTACGAATGATGAATGGATCCGGTTGAACTTTCTTTGGAGTGTTTGGTTCCATACCTCGATGCCACTGTAAATGATACCTTTCACCCTTGTATGGAGCTAGGTAACTGGACGATTAGGATAGCCCGCGCCCACAACATAGTACTTGCCTACACATGTGAAAAAGAAAATAAGAATTGCATGGTACAAGACACATTTGAGGACAAAATGGAGCCTGGATAAAATATTTTTTACCTTGTGGAGGATGTGGGAAGACTTCGATCCACTTCCATTGCATGGTACAAGACACTAGTGTCATGCAAAGCTCCCTACCGACCAGACCACATATGTGAATCGATATCAAAATCACAAACGGCAAGCACATTTTGAGTAGCAATTCTGCCTTACCAATGTACCTCACTTGTTCCTCGGTGAAAGAGAAACACGAATATGAGTTCCATCTAGTGCTCCTATGCAATCCCTAAAGTGTGGATATGCTCTTTGTCATCCCTTATTCTTTTGTGAACTGTCCAAAATTAGGATCAGCTTGGTCTCAAATAATCTTCAGCCATTGCAACCACACTATCAAGAACTTCATGGAATTTCCTACTAATGGTTTCACCAGAGTGCTTAAACCTATTTTGCCCTCTTCTATTTGACTCACATCCACCACATGTGAATAGAAAAATTGCAAGCATTTCATAGGTATTCATGTGTTTTGACGGTCTCAAACCATACCTCTCAACCAAAGACATCATGCAGATCCAAAAAGATATCCTTGTTCATCCGAAGCATTGTGTGGCATTCCCCCGGAGTGTTTAGGGTCTCAATCACCCATCCCATTCCACTGAGCTGTGAGGTCCTTGGCGGTGCCTTGTCCATACAAATGTGAACATAAGCTTCTACAAGTTTAGCACCACCTTGAATGAGAGAAAAAAATTGATGATCATCATCGCTATTTTCATCACTCTCACTTGTAGACATCTGTAAAATAAAATGGTATAGCAAATTATAAAATGCGCTCATACAAATGTAAAGCATAATATAAAATGAGTTCATAAAATGAGTTCATACAAATGTCAAGCAAATTATTACAAAATGCGTTCATACAAATGTCAAGCATATTATTACAAGTCTTCAATCATAGGAAAATAAAACATATTGTAGATACAAGAGACAAGCCATAGGAAGCACTCCTACTTTCCATGCTTGTCATTATATTTCCTACTAAGCCACTTGAACCTAATGTCATCGTGAGGCAAGGTCATAAACATCTCCCTTTGCTCCTTCTTCACAAACAATTCAAAGGGCCATGTAGTGTTCATTAGTTTCATAATCGGCACCACAAGCAATCACACCTCCATCACTTGATCAATAGTGAATTTTCCTTCTTTCTTGGAAGCATATTCATTTGTCGAACTAGCCATACTAGTGATGACTTCTTGAATGAGGATCGATTCATTGCCTTAGCTTTCTTGCTCAGATCTTGGACAGCCTTGCCGCTCTTTGGCACTACTAGGGAAGGGGTACCTCCTCTACCTCCTCACCTTGAGCCAAACCTTCGCCGCACATTCTCGCTGCACCTTCCTCACCTTGTGTCGCACTATCAATCAGAGGTGTTGCATTGCCGCCACAAGGGGACCAATGGTCAACACCAATATTAACGATGCCTTGAAAACAAGTCGCCAACTCATCTTCATTTTGAAGGGGTTGCTTCCTAAACTTCCCGCAGCCTGGAATGTCCTGAAAATATCCAAGAGAGCAACACATATTAGTACAAATAATAACAGCAACTAATTTAAAAGGTAACATTCCTATAAATACATATAACACTTACAGCTCTAGCTTTCTTCCACCATTCATCGTCCATATCAATAGTGCCATTATTACGGTTCCAACCGGTTCCTGTTTGCCTCATCTTAAGCTTTTTCCATGCCTTGAAATCTTCCTTCAATTTATCCCATTTGTTCTTGATTTGCGCCTTGGTTAATTCAATACCCGTCCTATCTTTGAATCCTTTTTCAACCGCAGAGATAACCAACTGAATTCAAGAATGTATTTGGCCGATTTCCTTTCTCAACTTGTTCGCCATCAAACCACATAGGATCCGAGTGTTCTCTACGTTCCAATCAATTTCCGGCATCTATAGCAACTCAAAGACGAGCTTTGTAACATACAGATTGCTAACATGAACTACAGAGGAACTATTTCTTAACTAAAAATTTCACCTTGCACAAATCAATTTAACTAACCCGCGGGAATGAAAGGGTGCATCATTTTTAAAATATCACCTCATCATTGGCCAAAAATCATACTTATGCCAACTGCGAATGAAAGCATTTAAAATCTGTGTACCAGATCATCTACCACATTTATGTGACATGTAACTAATTAAAGACAGGAGGCATCATATGATAGGCAAACACTACAAAATGGAGCATCGATTCAGATGATAGGCAAACACTACAAGTTCATGAAGGTTGCTCAAGACCCTCAAGCATAAGAACATAATCAAGTTCTACAATTCATGGCTCGACAAGAAAAACAACAACATAAATTTTATCACAGAAGTCTTCACATCCGAACATTGCGCCAAGATGTGCTCTTGTGCCCTCTCGATTATAATTAGTTAATTACACCCTTCAAATAATATGAATAAGTCTGCACTCAAGTCACCGATACCATCCGATTTAACATTGTTGTCACCATCTAATAGTTATATATGTATCAAGATTATGATATAATGAAACGGTATGGTTATAAAGAAAAATTTGGCCTGCTCCCAAGCACATGCTTTGTATCCTAGCATGGCTGCACCAATAAACAAAGCAGCAACATTGGTGGAAACTAAATCAACATGCTAGATACATCTAGGTCTTTTCAGCCATGTAAGCTTTCTCACGAGGATTTTTCCCATCTCTTTATCTTTGTTTAGGTACCGTATTAAGCACAAGAAGGTAGACATTAGAGCTTTAAAGAAATGGTCAAGGCAAATCTTGAGTGGTCTTGTCTACCTCCATAGCCATGATCCACCAAGAATCCATAGAGACTTGAAATGTGACAACATATTTGTGAACGGAAACCGTGGTGAAGTAAAGATTGGAGACCTTGGATTAGCAACCATCCTAGACAATGCACGCTCACTCACAAGATCATGCTACATGGTCATGGCCTCATAGGTGCTTTCACTAGCCCATCTATTCTTGGTAGTTGCAAAATCCATCACTTGGTCAATGCTAATATTCTTTCGATTTTATTGTATGCTTCCATGAAATGGCATATCGCTTATAAATTCCTTGTTGTAGTTATGCTTTTGAAAAATTTAGAATATGCTATTAGGGTTGATGATGGCTTAAAATTTTCAATTCACGTAACATCATCTATTTTTCAAATTGTTCATATTGTTCTTGTGTACTTTAGTTAGGAAGTACTTTGACAAGATTACAATATAATAATATAATGTGTTAGAAACTCGGGTTATTATCTGCTCTTCCGATCATTGATGTTTACTTAGAATTATATCATAGTTTATAGACTTACAATCTCTGAGACCAGATCCCACAAGTGCTACCACTAAAAGAGTTCAAAAGCACAATCTCGTTAAGAGTAGTTCTTAAATTGTGTTAGAGGAACATTGGGGTAAAAGATGTAGAATCAGAGAACAAACTTGACGCCTAGATTTGGAAAATGTACTGCTAATGAAACTTTTAGCGAAATCAATCATCTATGATAAGAACTCATTAAGCGTTCTCCACAGGGAAAGATCTTGTAGTCTGCTACTGAGGGAGAGCAGATCAAATTCATGGGACAGAACATCACGCACCTGAGTTCGTTGGCCGGGAGGAGGACGGCTGGGCGTGCGTGGGCGACGGCGGGCGTGCGGGGTGGGGTTGGTGGGCGGCGCCGAATCGGGGGTGGGCGGGGCGGCGCAAGCGGGCGGGTGGGGTTGGTCGGGCGGCGCGAATCGCGGAGTGGGGCGGGCGGCGCGGCAAGGGCGGGTGGGGTTGGTGGGGCGCCGAATCATGGGTGGGGGGCGGGGGAGGCGGGCGCGGGCGGGCGGGCGGGCGGGCGTGGCGGCAGACTCCACGCTGGGGCGATGGGGAATGGAGTGGGACGGGCGGTGGGTAGGATAGAAAAAAACGATTCGCTAATGAGAGTGTAATCGATGGCAAAGGTGGGTAATTTCTTTGAAACTCCATGTCTAGATCTATTTTGATGATTGTAGAGTTGGAAAATAGGTGCTCCAAGAGAATGAACTAGAGCTCCAAAACTCTATGGAGTTAAGCCGCCCAATTTTTTTGGAGTTGGGGTGTTTGGCTAGTTTTACCACTCTAGCTCGAGTTGGGCTCTAGAGCCATGCCAAACACCCCCTAAGTCCCATTAATTCCAATATGGGCATGTAAGACCTACCATTCCAATGTAGGCAGTTTCAGACATTCCGTATGAAACATTTTTCATACGGACTTGGGTCCCCGCTCTTGGTTAAGGGCGGGCTTAAGTGAATACCGACGGTGTGTCACTAGTTATACCGGTATAAACGTGTGAAAAGTCCATTCTCCTTCAATGCATTCATTCATACCATGCTTTCGCAAAAAAATTCATAACTCCCAAACTACAGATCGGATTTTCCTGATCTCGATGCCAAAAGAAAGCTAGCGTTCCCAGGAATAAAACTCTAGAAGACGCCAACCCGAGATTTCGCCTCAAGAGCGCAAAAGGTCGCATAACAAACAGATCTGCTCGGAAAACTGGAACAGCGATTGTCTCAACCCTAATGACCAAAACCGCAACTAAAACCGATCAAACAGCGGGTTGGAGTGTTCGTTACCCTTGAAGACCCAGGGACGACGATGATCCATTGCTGAAGATCCCCTCTCTTCTCCTCCCTTCTTTCTCCAAAGAACAGCCACCCGAGGACGACGAACGATCGGATACGCCGGCGGGAGAAGGAGATTGCGGAGGGAGTCTTGAGGCACCGCGTCGGGGATCGCCGGAGCTACCACCAAAGGGGAAGGCGGCGAAGAAGGCGCAGGAGAGGCAGGGAGGTGGCGGCTACAAGGGGAGGAGAGGGGGTGGGGCGGCTAGGGCTTGGGGCCCCTTTTTGTTTGGCCGGCCACCCTCATGGGCCTCTTGGGTCATGCCCGTGGCCCAAAGTTGTCTCAAATTAGACAAGAACCCCTCTTTAAAAGGTATTTCTGGTTTTTAATGCTTCCTTTTCTTCCCCGACACAACACGCAAAACCCGATTCGAATCTGGAGCATTACAGAATTCTTGTATCATCTTTTCACAATTACCTGTATATACCAAGTCATCAACATATAACGAGACAACTAGTATATTCATACCTCTTTTCTCGATATATAAGGTAGGCTCGCTTTTGCTTTTCTCAAATTCTTTCTGCATGAAGTACTTGTCGATTTGACTGTACCACGCTCTCAGTGCCTGCTTGAGGCCATATAATGCCTTCTTAAGCTTGAACACCTTATTTTCTCCCCCCTTCAACTGAAAATCCTTCTGGTTGCTCGACATAAATTTCTTCTTTGAGATAGCCATTTAAAAATGCCCATTTAACACCAAGTTGATATAACTTCCACTTCTTTTGAGCTGGTAGAGCAATAATTGTTCGTATTGTCTCTAGCCTTGCAACTGGAGCATATGTCTCATAGTAGTTAACACCAGGATTTTGCTTAAAGCCTTTTGCCACAAGTCTTGCTTTATATTTTTGAATTGTGACATCTGGATTTAACTTTGACTTATAAACCCATTTGACTCCAATAACTTCTTGATTCTTGGGTCTATCAACTATCTCCCAAGTGTGGTTCTTCTAAATCATATGAATCTCATCTTACATGGCCTTTACCCAATTTTGGTGGTTTTCTGCTTCTTTGAAGCTTTGTGGTTCAACAATAGAGTAACCACATGACTCATATATTTCTGCCAGACTCCTTACTCATCTTGGAGCTGATTCTAGCTTACTCAACTGCTCACTAGCACTCGGGCTTGAGCTAGAACTCGAGTTTTACTTGAACTTGAGTCATCTTGACATGGAGCATCACCTTGCTCCTGTTGCTCAACCGAGACTTGCGGTTGGCCTAGTGAGATAACCATTGTCGGTATTATATGATTTTTTTAATCTTAGCTATTTCCCAGTCCCAGGAAGCCTTCTCATCAAAGATCACATCTCTACTGATTATGATCTTCTTCTTTTCCAAGTGATAAAGTCGATATCCTTTAGTGCCATCAGCATAGCCGACAAATATACAACGAATACTCTTATCATCAAATTTAACTCGCCTTTGAGTTGGTACTTGGGCATAACAAACAAAATCAAATACCTTCATATGACTAATTACTAGTTTCTGATCATACCATGCTTCAAATGGTGTGCGATTTAGAACCGCCTTTGTTGGGCTTCTATTCAAAATATAAACTGTTGTATTCACAGCTTTTGCCCAAAATGATTTAGGCACACCTTTCTCTTTTAACATAGAATTTTCCATATCATCAATTGTCCGATTTTTTTCTTTCAGCAATACCATTTGCTGAGGACTGTAGGCTACTGTCAATTGCCTTCGAATACCAGTATTATCACAATATTTCTCGAATTCTTTTGAGATATACTCACCACCTTAATCACTTCGAAGTACTTTTAATTTTTCGATTGCTTTGATTTTCCACCATAGCTTTGAATTTCTTAAACACTTCTAGTGCTTCTAACCTTTCTCTTAGAAAATAAACCCATGTCATCCTTGCATAATCATCAATAAAAGTGATAAAATACCAATTCTTGCCCTCTGACATAGTTGGTATTTTTCCGACAATATCACTGTGCACTAACTCCAAAGGTGCACGTGCTCGCCAAGCTCCTTCATGTGGAAAAGATGCCCGAATTTATTTGCCGAAAATACAACCTTCACATGTATCAAATTTCAAATTAATGAATAGTAAACCTTGTACCTTACTTTTGGTTCTAAGCAGCTTCAAGGCTTTGTAGTTGAGATGACCAAATCACTTATGCCATAATTCAGAGTTATCACCAACCTCACTATGTAAATCCATTTGAGTAGGATAACTCATTTTCATAGAAAAATTCCTATTTTTCTCCATATCCGCCTTTGCTATAAGGCGGTTCCCTTTCTTGCAATCCAAGATCTTGCAAGAGAAATCTTCAAAGTGAACAGCATACCCATGTTCTAGCAGTTGCCCAACACTTAGCAAATTCTACTTCAAATCGGTTACCAATAAAACTTCTCGAATGAAATTTTGACCATCTTCCATTTGGACAGCTATATAGTCCTTACCTTCAGATTGGGCTAAAGAACCATTTCCCATGCGAATCTTCGCGTGATATGATGAGTCAACATCTTGAAATATATCCCGATTGGAAGACATATGGTTTGTGCAACCACTGTCCACAATCCAAATATCCTCTTTTTCATCTTGGGCAATTTGGCAAGAATAAACTGCCCCTTCTAAATTTTCCTCTTCTTCTGAAATTTTTTCCCGATTGTTCTCTCGGGTTCTACAATATTTGGCAATGTGACCTTACCTTTTGTATTTATTGCAATTTATCTTCTTCTAGCACCTATCTGTAGTGTGACTAGACTTTTTACAAATATCACACCAAAATTTAGAACTAGTCGTACCTTTTTCTCTTTTATCTTCGGCTGGCTTTTTCTACATATCTTTATTTGGATCACCCATTCTTTGATAATTTCTACCATTTCTTGAATTATAGGATTTGAAACTTAGCTTTGATTGGAAGTCGCTTTCAACTGAACTCCCTGCTCGCTGTAGCTTCCTCTCTTCATGAGATTCTAATGAACTCATTAGTTGTTGCATAGTAAGGGTCGCCAAATCCTTCGACTCCTCAATTGCAGCAACAATATACTCAAACTTTTCTGGTAAACAATCTTTTGATCGGTAACCTCTTCACCGTAGGTGCGCATCAGGTTCACCACTAGGATGACCCTCGAGAAGTAATCTTTTATCTTCTCGGACTCTTTCATTTGCAGATTTTGAAACTACCTTCGCAAAGTTTGTAGCTTTACAGCTAAAACTTTTGCGGAACCTTGAACTCCTCCCTTAGCTTGTCCCAAGCTTCCTTTGACTTCTTGGTGCCGATAATCCACGGAAATAAACTTTTCGCAATACCTTGTTGAATCAAAAACAAGGCCTTGGCTCAGTCATCTGGTTCTTTGCTAGAGTTTTCTTCTGTTCTGGTGAACGAACATCTTCAGCAACATACTCTTTGTAGCCATTCTCCATAATATCCCATAATCCTTGCGATAGTAGCAGTGTCCGCATCTTGATGTTTTACATATCGTAATTCTCTCCTGAGAATATGGGAATCATCGACCGCGCCATTCCGACTCCCGAACTCGAAGCCATAACCTCAGCTCTAACAAATAACACGAACACGCCGCGCTACTCCGCTACGCTGAACTCGAACCTGAGGCTCTGATACCAGTTGTTGGGTTTGGTGGGAATTGGACACTCAAAGAAAGCAGGAATACAGAAGAAGAAAGAATGGAACAGAGGAGTTTTCTTACTGAACTTTGTAGTTCATTCAACTACATGATACTAGACACTTACATACATCTATATTACAAAGTGGCATTCATGTCTATTTATAGATTGAGCTAACCGACTTAGCAACAACCGACTCACAAGTACTAAGGCTCATGGTGCAATACATTTTTTTAACAATACACTAGCATAACAATACACTAGCAGGTTCCTTGCTGCCATTTACTAAGTTACTTAACAACTAATTGAAAAGTTTGGCACTTAACTTCACCGACTTGACTCCAAGAAGGGTCCAGATGGCATCCAACATGAATCATGCAAGGATCAACCTAGAGGCTTGTGGTGTCGGCAACTATATTGGTGATTATCTTTAGAAAATGAATTAGTGCCAACATGGTTGACACCTGATCCATTTCATGTTGAAAGCGAGAGACGCAAGAGAGAATAGGAGCACAGCACATGGCAAAACGCCTGGCCGAGATGGTTTATATTATGCTGGATGAGCTATAGTACATGCTGGCAATACAACAACCAAATCGATATAGTTAGGAAAGATAAGATCACATTCTCCTGTACATGGAATACAAAGATTGTGATCGGTTACACAACTTGTGAACCAAGTAACGCATGTACACTAACATCCCTTCTGGCGTATCGTAAGAATTCTGAACGCATAGACTGGATTGAAAATCTTGAAACAACTGTGTCGGAAGACCTTTCATCATAATGTCCGCAGACTGATGAGAAGACGCACATGAAGCACCCGAACATGACTAAGAGACACCTTTTTGCGTACGAAATGGATGTCAATCTTGATGTGTTTGACGCGACGGTGCTAAACGGGCTTGAAGACATATAGACGGCGGAGATGTTATCGCAGTACACCACTGTAGCCGAAGGGATGTTATGATGGAGCTCATACAAGAGTTGACGAAGCCAACAACATTCGGTAATAACGTGTGCAACAACACAGTACTCTACTTCTGCACTAGAACGAGAAATTGTAGTCTTAAGCTTGGAGGACCAAGATATTAGGTTGTCACCGAGGTAAACACAGTATCCTAAAGTGGAACGCCGTGAATCGGGGCAACCAACCCAATCGGCGTCAGAATAAACAGTCAAAGTCAACAGCAAAGTAGTGCAAAGTAGAAGACCGTAATCAAGAGTACCTTGTACATAGTGTAAAATCCTTTTGATGAGGGCAAGATGTGGCTCGTGAGGATCATACATATAAAGGCACACTTGTTGAACGGCGTAGGCGATGTCCAATCGCGTCATTGTGAGATAATGAAGCGCACCCGCCAAACTCATGTACTCAGTTTGATCGACAACAGATGATCCATCTGAAGTAGAAAGCTTAGCTCGGTGTCGACTGGTGTAGTGGTGGAGTGACACTTGGCCATGCTAGCTCACTAGAGAAGTTTGGTTGAACACTACCTTTGAGAGAGAAACATGTCGGCTGGTGAACGAGTCACCGAGATGCCAAGGAAAAAGTGTAGAGCACCCAAATCCGTCATGGCAAACTCGGAGTGTAGACAGCCGGTGAGATGCTAAAGTAAAGAACTGGAAGATGTTGTTCGTCAACATATAAAAGAAGATAAGCAAGGTGATCACCATCCTTTAGCACAAAAGAGAAGTGTCGGAGATGGACAGAACAAAACCGATGGTGCGAATGTATGTAGCAAAACACTGGTACCATGCACGAGGTGCTTGTTTGAGTCCGTACAAAGATTTGTGGAGAAGACAGACATGGTTCGGGTTGGCCGGATCAACAAAACCCAAAGGTTGTTGACAATAAACTCTCTTGTCAAGATGGCCATGTAGAAAGGCGTTCTTGATATCAAGTTGATGGATGGGCCAGGAGTGGGAGATGGCAAGGCTGAGGACAACTCTAATGGTGGATGGTTTAACGACTGGACTGAATGTCTCATCAAAGTCAATGCCTGGTTGTTGAGAGTGCCACAAACAACCCATCTAGCCTTGTGGCGAGCAAGAGAGCCATCAGAATGGAATTTGTGCTTAAAGATCCATTTTTCCACGACGATGTTGGCACTAGGAGGCTGAGAAACCAATGACCATGTATGGTTGTCAATGAGGGTTGTGTACTCTTCGGTCATGGCATGAAGCCAATTGGGATCTGAAAGAGCACTGCGATAAGTTCAGGGAATTGGAGAGATGGAATTGGTCATGGAATGTAAGTTCAACTTATCCACGGGCATGATAATACCATGTTTATCACGTGTCATCATGTGGTGAGGACCGGGTGCCGGCGGAGCAATAGGTGGTGTTTCATGGCAAGGGAAGGAGGTGACGCGACAGACGAGGGAGGTGCCGTGGTAGGGAGATCTGTTGGTGCTGCAGATCAAGAGGGAGTTGCCACGACAGAACTGAGTGTTGCTAAGGCATAAGTATCTGTGGTGGGAGCTAGTCTTGCCGTGGTAGGAGAATTGAGTGCCGTAGCAGGAGAAGCAGCTGCAGTGGCTGGGGTGGACGCGACAGAAGGAATCGCAACCGCGATAAGAAGTTGAGGCGCAATAGTGTAATGTGGTGCCACAGTAGATTGTGAGATCACCAAGGTGGACGCCGTAGCAGGTTGCGGCAGGGTCTAGAATGGTGTTGAGGTTGAGGCGATATCAAGGAGGAAGTCAAGCGAGGAGGAGTCGATGGGAGCAGAAGGTTTTTCAAATAGAAAAATGGATTCTTTGAAGATGGCATGACGAGATGTGATGATCTTGCGGCTGGAGATGTCTAGACACCGGTAACCTTTGTTGGTGGAAGGATAACCAAGAAAGACACAAGCTGTGGAATGAGGAGATATTTTGTGGGGTGTAGTACGTTGAGGAGTGGTTTGGATAACATAGACAACCAAAAAGACGAAGATGGTGATAAGTGGGGGTGCGGCCAAAGAGTTTCTCAAAGGGCGTGGTGGAGTTTATCGGCTTGTTGGATGGTTGTCAATTTAAGAGATATGTGGCGGTATGGAAAGCATCCACCCACTAAGAGGAGGGCATATGAACATAAAAAAGGAGTGTGCAGACACTATCATTGATAGTGCGGAGTGCGTGTTCTGTTACGAGGTGTAGGGGCAAGAGAGGCGCAATGCAATACCATGTTGACCAAAGAACTCGAGGGACAGACAATTGAAAAATTCCTTGCCATTGTCGGTTTGGATGGCCAAGAGAGGTAATTGGAATTGTGTTCGAATATAGGCGTGAAAGGAGAGGAGGGTGTCTTGGGTTTCATATTTCTGGCGCATGGGAAAGTCCAACAGAAGTTACTGAAATAATAAATGATTACTAGATAATAATGAAACCTAGAATTGTCAAAATACACGATGTCCACAAATCACAATGTATTAATTGAAAGGGAGCTATGGAAATAGAAGTGGAGTTGGAAAAGGCCAACCGAATGTGTTTGCCAAATTGATTAGCATGACAAATAGAGCGATCTGTCTTATTACATGTGATGAAAGGTAAATTTTGTAGAGAAGCCATTGCGTCATGACAATGATGACCCAAGCAGCGATGTCAGAGAGTGTGTTGAGGGTGGCTAACAGGATTACATGAGGTGATGACACTGGTGTGGGTGGATGTATGGTGTAGAGATCACCTTGGCTATTGCAGCGAAGAATCACTGTCTTGGTGTGGATATCCTTGGTAGTAAAGCCAATAAAGTCAAATTCAATGGAACAAGAATTATCACGGGTGAATTTACGAACGGAAATAAGGCTTTTAATCAAGGAAGGAACAACGAGGACATTAGTAGATGAAAAGAAGCCGAGGGAGTTGAGAGATATGTGTTACCCATGGAGGAGATAGGAACATTGGAGCCATTACCAACTGTGACATGAGAAGTGGGGGAGAGATTGGATGAGAAAGTATACCATCATGAGTCATCATGTGAGAAGTTGCTCCCGAGTCCATGACCCAACATCCTGGTGCTTGGTGAGATAGGTTGTTCATGGAGACAATGAGGCCGACCGAATCCCACGTGGGTGATGAAGATGTTGGAGCAGGCGCGAAGATAGGAGACTGTACATTGTATGCTTGGGGTAGCGAAGACATGCGTGGCCCTAGAACACCAGCGCCGGCCGCCATGTCTGGGGCCAATGATGTCCTTGGCTTGGCGCAACACCAGGATTGAAATAGACCCATGGTCCTTGCGTTGTTTGTGTGGATCGTGGTGGGGCACGTGCACGATCTTCGCTATTCTTGCCTTTCTTACCCTTGTAGCGCTTTGTAGTTACCAGAAGACATGGCATTGCTGCGATCGTCACGACATGAAGGGTTGTTGCACGACGATGGGGATGACGCTGAGCTATTGTAGGTGCTGAAGAGGGCGGAGCCAGCATCAATTTTTGACGCATTCCCATTGTGTATCTCCTGGAGAAGAAGTGATGAGCATGCATTGGTGAATGTCGGGAAGGCTTGCATGGAGATGACGGTGGCGACGTTGGAGAACTGTTCGTTGAGGCTGCGCAACGTATTGAGGATGAGGCGACGATCGAAGATAGGCTGCCCAACATCTCGCAAAGAATCTACTAGCATCTTCTGTCGTTGACAGTAGGAGGTGATCGAGAGATCACCGTGGAGCAATGTTGTAAATTCGGCCTCAAGATATAGAGCTCGAGCCTCCATGTTGTCATAGAAGAGATCTTCAGCGCGTATCCATAGGTCGCGGACGCACTGGTTGGGCTCCATGATGATGTCCAGGATATCATCAGCAATGGAGTCGTACAACCAGGTGAGGATAGTGAAATCACGCTAGATCCAGTAGAGGTCGTCGGATTGGATGGCAGTGCCATAAACGTGCGAAAGAAGACATAATTTTTTGAGCATGGCGAGGAAGAAAGTTCACCATTTGGTGTCATTTGAGCATAGGTGTAGCACTAGCTCCATGCACGATTATTGGGGCCGGTCGGTGATCATATCATCACACCCGAATTGGCCACCTCTCACTCCAACAGTCTCACGTCCGTAGCATCTGAACAAGAGACCGATCCACACGAGGCCCACCCAAATACACGACATGCATCACGCTAGCCTATTCCACCCAATACTACACGCGGGGATTAGTTGGCCATCGATATATACTAACGGCCAACGGGAGGCGCGCATACATACGGTAGGGTAGTGTAACAGTCTATTTTCGGATAGTGAATAATCTTTTGCTTTTATTAATATGAGTTCAAAAGCTCCATTTCAAATCCTCAAAACCTCTCAAATAGGGTTTCAAATCTCAGTTCAAATTCAATTCTCAGTTTGAATTTAAATTTCAAATTTGAATCCCATTCAATTTCGAAGCTCCCTTCCGGCCCACTCCCCTCCTCCCTTGGCCGGCCCAGCCCAGCTCTTCTTGGCCCAACCCTCACCCTCCTACTTTCTTCCTCCCCACCGAGTGTCCCTTCACGCACCTACTCGCCTTCCGCTTGGCCACCAAACTCGCGCTGTGACACCATCACTGCGCCCATCCCCATACCCATGCTGGCCTCCACCTAGCAACGGCTCCTTGCCCCCTCCAACATCGGCTATAAGAGAGACCCCGACACCTCCTTCTCCCTCCCCACCTCATCTCCCTTCTTCCCCGAGCTCAGAGCCGCCAAGAACGCCCAAGCTCCCCCTTCGGACGCGCAGCCTCACCGCCGCGCCGCCCTCTCCGGTGAGCTTTTCTCCCTGTCCAACCCGTCACGGCACGCCTCCTGAGGCTCCCAAGCCTTTCCCACCTCCCCCCTTCTTCCCTACCACCAAGACGCGTGCCCACCGCCGCCTCTTCTCCTCCAGCCGTCTTCGCTGCCTCCGTCGCCGACCGAGCTCCTCTATGCCTCGGCCCAATTGCCGATGACTGGAGCACCGCGGCGACGTCCCCTAGCTTCTCCAACCAACGGCCGAGCCTCCCCGCCGCCCTAGGCCACCGCCGCCGTGAGTCGCCCCGCACCGCCCCTAGCTCTCATCGTCGGCCCGCTCCAATGCTCCTCCGCCTAAAGAACCGCACGGTGAGCTTCCTCCCATCTCCCTTATTCCCTTTCTCACCTCTCTTTCCTCCCCTCCCTCCGGCCGCCATCGCCTCCATGTGGCCACCGCGCCCGTCCACTCCCACCGCCGCCAGTTCCTCTCTGACACTGCCCCGGCCCCAACGCCGCCTCCCTCGGCCTCCTCCCTCCCCGGTGGCCTGTTTTGCCAGCCCCCACCGCCCCTCCGGCCACCGCCTAGCGCCTCCCCCTGGCTTCCTCTGTCGACTGAGCCCCTCCCCCCTCTATTCTTATGTGTGCTTCTCTCTATCTCCCTCTCTCACTCAATGACTTGTGGGCCCCTTCCTTTAAAGAGACGAATGGAGGCAGTGGTTTGGCTAATTCACCTTCAGTTTGAAACTCATGCAAAATTGTTTAATAAACTTTTAATAACATGACAACCTCTCTGCGCATAATGTCTAGTAATTGATAAAAATCAATTTAACTTATTATCCACTAATGCTCAAAACCATGAGATGTAAGAACTTAAATTACAAATAACGGGAAATTTAATTTGAAGCTATTCAAGAATAATTTATGATGATCTCGATATCTTGCTCTAGAAACCTGAATTTAAATTACAAATCCTGTTAAATATTCTTTGGTCCAAATAATAACCATCGCATCTTTATTCCCGATCTAAAATTATCAAAGATAATTAAAAATAATTAGTGTAAAGATAAACTCGACAATAATAACTAGTATCATCTCCGTACCCCAAAATTATGAAGACCTTTAAAGTGGTAATTTAATAATTAAGGAAAAAGAATCTTTGAAATCTTAAGTCCTTTATCTTTATCTTAATTATAACTAATGCATGGTTCACAACCCTGTGTAAGGGACAAATAAATTAAAGAGGAAGTAATTAACCAATATGCCTTTGTCATCTAATTTAAAATGCAATTTAAATTTGAAGTCTTGCCAAAAATATAATCTTGCCCAAATATCAGTCATCCTATCTTTATCTCTGGATTTAAATGACTGGTGGTATTTAAGAATAATGAATGTACCAACAATTCCAGGCACAACCTCAAGAGATAACTATGGTAATATATGGACTCCAAGTTTAACTCGTCGAATTAAAAATTATACTCTTCGCATGTTAAACTCACATCCTAATCTCTAACGATTAACACTCGTTAAATAAATGCCCAGTGTTTTTTCATGCTCATATCTATCATAAATCTAACCCAACTCATGGAACTTCCTTAATAAATATCCAATAATTGAAGAAGCTCTTGAATGTAAAAGATCAAGCTATGACCCTTCCTCGATCGGCGATATCTTGCTATCTTCCAAATGCGAAGTGGTATCCCTGCAAAAGTTTCTTCGACTTCGATCCTTCCTTGTTTTCCCTCTCGGCAGAGTTTCTCCACCGCTCCCCCTTTCACTCTTATATCATTGACTTTGTCCGTGTCCCGCAATCGCCAAATATTCTCTCATAATCTCGATCATCGCAAAACTTATTTAAGCTCAATTGAATTTAATTGGTCTCTTGAAGTTCTTTGGATTTATTGGTTTTCGATCGATTATCGTGTAATTAGAAGTTGGAGTCCCGAAGAAACAACGACTCTAGTGGGATCAAGATTTAGATAAAGACGCGGGCCAAGAATTCAAGACCACTGACTGAGAAAGCTTTAAGTAAGATCAAGGCCACGATAAATTGACCCAGGCGAGTCGATACTTTGATCATTTTGAGCCTAGCTTTTATGTAAATTTTATTCATTTAAATCACCAAAATTGCATGCTTTAATTCTTTAATCAAATGTATGTTAAAGCTTAAGGTAGTTAAATACCCATTTGATGATTAATTAATTGTTATGTCATCCTTTGACAATTGAATCCATTATTCCATGTCACCCTAGTAGCTATGTGGTAATTACTAGTTATAGGTTGTACTTAAGCGACATGCTAGTCTTGCTTAACTACCATGACATTAAACGTCCTAATCATCATCTTTTAAACATAAAAGTGGTTTTGGGCAGTCATTGGGGGTACATGACTGAAGTAATTGAGACAAATTGGTTTTATCCCTCAAAAGCCTAACAACTTGCTATTACCACATCTGGGCGGATGGAATAGTGGTGTGTGCCGTCGGACACGAGAGTGGTTGGTATGTGGTATGAACCGCCCGGATGGATTAAGGACTTAATCTTGTCATGACCTCCCATGTAAAACAAGTACAACTACAAGTCTGCAAAGTGCAACTTGGCTTAGTAAATTTAATAAACCCTGAATGTCATCTCGCTGGATGGATAATGGGAACGTGCAAGCGCGTGATACGTCCGTCTTGAATGGGACACCGACGCAAGGTGAAGTTGCCAGTCGCCGTGGTGTAGTCCAACTACGCTAGTCGCTGAGGTAGACATCCCGCACAACGTATGGGCGTAACTCCATATGGGTGAGATGACGGAATGGGCAAATTGTTTTGAAAGGTTACTGTGATGGTCGCTCAACTACATGACTAAGGAATCATGTGGACAACGAGTATAATTATCTCTTGTGGGTACAGTGTACAACATCTGCAGAGTCTAAACTGTTTAAACAGCGCCTACGGTCAAAGGTGGACATGGGAACTTACTAGAGTTAGTTCTATTTCAAAAACCTTTATGGGTGGTATGAAAATAAGGCCGTGCTCACCTAGGCCTGAGATTGGATTTTTTCGGGTTTTCAAACTCAGTGGTGTTAATAAATGGAGGTAGCTCCAATCAAAATAAGCATAAGGTGGAGGTCACATCTACTGTTATTAAATATTGCACAATTACTCTCTTTAATAAAATACGATTTGGTTAAAATGCTAAGTAATAGGAAATTTGTAATTATGATAATTAAAAATATTGCTTTAGCAAATAAAAGAACCCGAGCCATCCTTGATAAGTCATGCATGTATATTATTGCATCTTATGTGTTGACTTGTGAGCACGGAAGTTGTGCTCATTCTCGTCCCCCCCCCCTCCAAACCCTCAGAAGCAGGAAATCATACACATTACGACTATTACGAGGATCTAGAAGTTGGAGGCCCAGGAGATGATGAGGAGTAGTTTAGTTCTTTTAGTCTAGGTCTCGTCTCAGTCCAACTGACTCGTTGGTGCTTGCGTGCATTTAATATTATCCAAGTCCTTGGCTAATATTGGACGCACACATGTTTTCCCAGTCGTTTGCCTATGGAGAGATATGCTCCTCCTTTTGCTTCATTGTCGCTTCCGCTACTTTTGTAATGTAATCCGTTTGGGCTATTCGGTTCTTATTGTAAAACTTAACTCGATGTGGTCTATATAAACTCTGATGTGTTACGTTAATGAATGATATATTTTTACACTATGTATGAAATAATTCAGCAACATATCTGTAAATATTATCTACTAATCTAAAAAATAGTACAACATTTCCACATAAAATTTAGATTTACACCGTGACCAGGCCGAACGGCCGCGCGCAGTGGACCAAAACCGGTACACACGCATGTATGCCATGCCCCGTCTCACGCTACGCTAACCCACACGCGCTCGTTTGCCACGGCACGTACTGTGCCTGCCTGCCTCCCCGCGCGCGCGCAGAGGCGAATTAATACCGCACTAGCTAGCCATAGCAAAGCCAAGGCAGGCGCGGCGGCAGCGTGCAGCACCACGCGGCAGCGCGCAGTGAATGCCTTGGTGATGCGTGGCAGTGGTACCGATCTGCCCGCCCGTAGCCGCGCATTTGCGGGCTGTACAGCCCAAATGGCCGTGTTCCGTGGCGCCACCCAGCCAGCGTCGACAGCGCCCCAGCGAGCTGCCTGCCCGCCCCGCCCCGCCCCACGGCCGTGCGCGGACTGCATATCTAGGGGGGCAAAATTCGCGTTGGAAATTGTAGCCGCCAGCGTGCCGAGCGTAGAGTCGGCCGGGCCGCGCGCCGGCCGAATGTCTCGCGTTGCGTTGCGCTGCGCTGCGCGGCTGCGCCCATCGGCCGGCCGATCCAATTGATTCGCGCCTGCCGCCAGGGCTGGGGACTGTTCCCTTACGGTCCGTCGCGGTGGGGGGTCGACACCGCGCTCTGCATCGGGACCGTGCTGCTGTAACATTGACCCGTACGGCCCTGCTCACAGCAACAGCAACAGAAATTAGTATAGCACAGGCAGGAATCAGGGGCAGGAATCAGGATGGCTAGCTCTGAGTAACACGAACGGAATTTTGCTGCGAGCTGAGACGCACTCTGACGACGCAACGCTAGCTCGTTGGAACGACGGCCCGAGATTCCATCGGCCAGCTAGCTGGTGACATGGAATTTTTTCGTGCTCTACACAACTTTACTCCAGTCGAAGTAGCAGCTCTCCCTTTTTTTTTTCCCCTTTTTTATGCACGTTTTCCAGCTTATAACATTTGTGTCATCTGTTTTTATAAGGTACGTACGTGCAAATGTAGAACTGAGCCCCCTGATAAAGTGCTATAGTATCACAATCAAGTGTACTGTACATGTGTCCTAATAAATTGCTATACGGCGTACAGTATGCACAGTTAATTTATTTCGTATGCATTTAATACATATACTGACCGCATGCGAAAATTTCTGCCGTATAACTATAGCTTTGGAGTGGGACTGTGGGAGTAAGAAACAGAGCTAATCATGGCGTTGCTGCTCTCGCCATCATGTTTCACATTTAATTTTCTACAGTACAATTGGAGTGACTAGCAGTCATTGGTTTGGGACATTCTGGGCCAAACAGAGCAAAACATCCTTGTCATAAGGTATTTAAAAATTAAGGAGTAACTACAAGTAACCTCTGCGGTAACTTCTTGAGTAAACTCGAGTAACGGAGACCGTGAAGGCTATGGATAAACATTTTGAAACAGAGGGAGTATATCATTAGAAAAATTAACCTTCAAATTTATGCTAGTCTATTGACAACTATAGACGTACCAGAGAGGCATCTTCAAGCCTTTGTTTTGTTTTGGTTGAACAGCCTTGCAGAACCATCATATTTCTATTTTTGAAACAGAAAAAAACAGAGGGAGTACGTCATTAGAAAAAAATGACCGTCAAATTTATGCTAGCCTATTAACAACTATAGAACAGTGACAGGCTCATGATTAATTTTTAAGTATGACGGCGTCGCAAATGTGAACTAAAGTGTATTACCCAAAAGCAAAATAACCCACATACAAATTATAGCTAGGTGAGGTCAATCAGAAATTCAGAATTACGTAGGAGCAGCACTCATCCACATTCCACAACCAAAACCAAACTTACCAAACAACCGCTCCTCTGCTCTCCTCTCTATATATCACCAAAATACCAAATCACAAACCTCAGATATATAGTGTGACACCCCGTGTCATTACCCTAGGGGTAATCACACTTAGGCACACGGATTACTATTCGTCTGCTCGGTAGAACACCGCTCCGACGAATAGCAAGCCATTATCAGAGTACGCAGCAGAACAATAAGGTGGAAACTGTTCTTTATTACAACAGTTAACCACGCAAGACTAAGGTTCTTTACAAAAGGTAAACTACAAAACTGCCAACAGAATTGGGACCAAGTCCCTTATCTTGCCTTCCTTGCACCCTCCAACTTCTAGTCGTCCCAACTGCTGAATAAAATGCCCCTCTCACCCTGTTCGTCGTAGTCAGCGCTATAGCCTCCTGCGGTGTCTTCGGTACCTGCATGCTCGTGGATACTGATTGGAGGTGGTGGGTGCTGGCTCGGTTTGCCACTGAAGGCGGGGGAAATGCCTGGCTTTGGTTGCTACCGAGGCAAGATCTCATCCTAATCTCCTTCTACTCCTCTCCCTACTGCTCTGGGATGGGCTGAACTGAAAGCTATACTTTGATGCTATTGAGATCTGGTGATATGTGTGAATGGCATGAATGAATGATGGTGAGGCTGTGGTGTGGTTGCTACTTGTGCAGTGGATAGTTCAAATTGATGTATGAATGGGGTTACCTCTTGATGACTCTGGGTTGGGAGAAAAGGGTGGCAGTGCCGGTCTTGTGCTGGTGCTCCCCTCTTCTTCTGCTCCTGGCTCCCTGGTTCCCTGGTGGTTCCTCCTCCTGGTGCCAACTTTGACACCCTTGGCCTTGTGGTCTTGCCATCTTGCCCTCCTCCTCCTTCGGCTGGATGGATGGGGGATCTAGAGGTGGGGAATGGAGTTGTGTTTGGCTGTGAGTTCGCTTGAGCTTCTTGCAGTGTGGGTGTGGCCTTGTGTTCTGGCTTTGTGTGGGGGGATGCATCTCGGCTGGGGGTCTTGGCCTTGTGATTCTGCTGGTCTGGGTGTGGGACGCTTGGTTGTGTTTTGGCTTTGCATTGCTTTGGTTTGATGGGCTTGCGCTCTTGCTGGCCTTGAAGGGGGGTACACCTCGGCTGGGGGGTTGAATCTGGCTGTCTTGGCTGGGGGCTGGTTAATGACCACTATGCCCTTGTGCTCACCGGCTGGCTCTCCCCAGATGTTTTGGGCTGAGGGCAATTTGGTCAATTGGCTGGCAATTCGCTATGCGAGGGATTCTCTACAGTCGCAGCAATTGGTATACGTAGGTGTTGGATTCGAAAATGCCGAATGATGAAACCTATGAAAATAAGACGGCGTAGATTATCTTAGGTTGGTCTAGGTATCGTGAGTATCCAGGTGCCGACTGATTTGGGTTTGCCTAGGTGACTTGAAAAACAGGATGCCGGTTAACCCAGGTTGGTTTGGGGTAGTCTCGGTACTCAGGGTGCCGGCTAGTCTAGGTCGATCTGGGAACCGCAATGATTCCTACGGTACTCTGACGGCAATCCACTTTATTCTAACTCTATTCTATAGTTTTTGAACTGCTAAAGGTCTTATGGTTGATTAGCGGACAATGGAGCTGGGGATGGTATTTCGGATTGAGTCGAGGAAGACGGTTTGACTGGATGGCGATGAACGGACAATGCTTCAAGGAAGACTTCAGCGATATGCAATGCAAGATTTTAATTTAACCTTTTTGTAATATACTCAAAGTTGTAAAACATGATCTGTTCTGATGTAATAAATTCTTGTATTACTTGAGTTCAGAAAATTTTTATTTACTGTTAACCAGCTATTAAGGTTAATTAGATTAGTCTGATTTTTCGGGTTCTCACATATAGCTAGGTCAACCAGAATCAGTTGAACCTGAACAATCACACACCAAACCTAGAGAAGAAGAAACAAAACAAAATGTGGATATCGTGAGGATATGTGCACGATCTTAGAATGATGAGTCAATTGGCAATGGCTTTGTTGGTTTGCAAAATCTCGCGTTTTTGGTTTTACTTGATCGCTGTCGGACCGGTCTCGACCGGCCGGTGGGGCGGTCAGACCACCCGTGGAGCGGTCCAACCGGCCGTGGTGGCCGGTCCGACCGGTATTGCCTAAAAGTGGTTTTTGGAGCTGATCCAAAAATAGGATGTGTAGGCAAGTGAGGGGAGTCTGCTGGATGTGGTCACATCATTTTTGGAGCTCCCAGTCAAAAGTTCTATTGAGTTGAAAATTCCAGAAGGTTTCGGATTTTCACGATGGAATTTTGGCTAAGTCTTTTCGGGCGGTCCGACCGCCGTTATGGAATTGGTTCGACCGGCCTGAAATCGGTCAGATCGGCTGTGTGGGGCGGTCAGACCGCTGATCACTTGAAGGTGAGCCTTCTTGGCATTGATGTGTTTTGATTGTGGTTATTGTATGGATATCAATGCTTTATTGTTGCATATTGCATTGTGGGCCTTCATGGGAGCCCATTAGAGGAAACCCTAGGCCTCTCCTATAAATAGAAAGGAGGGAGAGGAAAAACCCTTCAAGCACTCTAAGCATTCACTTTGTCTCTCCAAGTCTTTTTCTAGGGTTAGGGTTTGGAGAAGAGAGGAGAGGAGAGGAAGGTTGTGTGTGTACTCCTTGTGTGAGCTCTTGTCCTCCTTGAGGGAGTGGCTTTGTAAGCATCTTGTGAGATCAATCAATCTTGTGATGCTTGCTTGAGAGATCACTTGTCTCTTTTGTGTTCTTCTCTCTTTTGATGAATTTGGTGCTTCCTTGATTCAAGTATTTAAGCTTGGTCTCTTGACCTATTTTATCTTGCTTTGATGTGTGGGAATACTCCTAGAATCATCTAGACCATCAACCCCCACAAGCAAGTCTTGAATCAAGATATTCATATTTCTAGGGTTTGTGCACTTCTTTGTTAAAACCTTGAGAGATCGATTCTACGAAGTGGATCTGGAGGATCGTCGCTAGAAATAGGTCTCTAATATCATTAGGGAGGTGTGCTCCAAGTTTGGTCAAGTTTCATTGGTTAAATCAAAAGTTGGACCAAATTTTGTTTTTGTTTTGGGCTTGAGTTTCGGTTCTGGACTAAATTGGTCGGACCGATTTTTATACGGCGGTCAGACCGCCTTCCTTTCAGACCGCCCGGTAGTGGCAGGTCGAACCGATTTCCAACGGTCCGACCGCCAGTTAGTAGCCGGTCCGACCGCTCGTCAACCGTCGGTCCGACCGCGATCTCAATGGTCGACCGCGAAGATTGACCGATCCTCTGAGATCATTTCTCCACATTTGTGTCGTGTGGTTAAGGGGGTAATCGAATTCAGCACAAGGCTTCCTCTGTGCGTTTACTGATCTTCTTAGCTTTCATAGCTAAAGGAGTAAAGTTCATGTTGAATTTGATTAAGGCGATAAATTTGAGAAAGCGCCTATTCACCCCCCTAGTCGCCTTTACGGTCCTACACAAAATCTCCCCAAAGAAGTCAACCAGCACCGGCCGCCGATCGCCACACTACCTACCACTTTGCACTGCGCACGCGCTCGGCGCTCCATTGCTCGCCGCCTCCCGCGGATCGCTGCACCGCGCTCGCCACCTCGCCTGGCGCCTCGGTAACCGCCGCTCCATGCTCGATGTCTCACTCTCGCCCGCACTCCGCACTTGCTCGCCGCCCACTCACCCAGTGCCCCACCGCGACTCGCCGACCGGCCGCCGGCCGCGCGCGCTGCCGCTGCCGCCGTGCTCGTCGCCTCGCTCGCGCTCGCTTGCCGCGTTGGCCGATTTAGTATCTCATCACGCAGCGGTTCGTGGTTAGAACCGTATGTGATATTCTCGGTATCACAGATGGTTCTTGGTTAGAACCGTCTGTGATAGTGACATATCACAGACGGTTCGTCTTGGAACCGTCTGTGATTATTTTATCACATGCGTCTTCTATGGCATGTTTTGTAGTAGTGGATTGGCTTTAATTTTACCAGTGGTAACAGCAACTGTAGAAAAAAAGCCTTCTCGGTATTAAGACTGGTATGCGGAATAAGATGAATGATGAATGAATGAATCATAGCATGTCATGCTATATTGAGCGAGATATGTTTGCAAGCATTAAAAATAGGAAGATTTTAGAGCGTTTTCAAGGAATGAGGTTACATAAGAAACAACTATCTTGCGCTAGTGGTAACTTAGCTTCTTAAAAATGTAAACTTCATGTTCTTTGTATTTGATCATACCTCTATTTGATTTACCTTTTTGATGTTGTCTTTGTAGGTTTTGGTTCTCGTCCAAATATTGATGAAGAAATGGTGGGCTAAGATAAAGATGAAATCTTCATTATTTAGGTACTCAAATTGTATCTTTATGATGCTATATTATTTATGTTATGTCATGTTATTATTATTATTATTTATGTTGAAGCGCTGAACAAAAGTTTCATGTCAATGATGTATTTGTGGCTTATTTTGTTATATTGTAGTGTGAGTATAAATTGACATGAGTTGTAGGATATTAGTCTATTAGAATTTAACCAGAGGCATGAAATCATAAACCCGCTACTGACCCCTTTGGAGGGGTAAACATGAAATATCATGTTTGGAGGGTATTTTCTAGATCATGCCCCATCTATCTCTGTGTTCCTAGCAAAGAAAAAGCTCAAGGGAGCTACGCCAACTAAATTTAACCCTATTTGGGGGAGCTGTAGCTTTCGACATAAGCTGCTTTTTGGCTGAAAAGCAGGTGTAGCTGATGGCTGTAGCTTTTTTTGATAGGCCGTTTGACAGTTTGGCTTTTTGTTGGGCTGACTGGCTGCTTCAACTGTGGATGAAGTTTGAAATATCTTAAATATCCTTGAGGGTTCTAATGGTATGTTTGTTTGTGTGCTAGTTTAGTGTAAATATAAATTGATTAAATGTCATAATTTCTTTACAATTTTTTCCTAACCAATTATCCCATTCGTTTTGGATGCGATACATCCACATCTTTTTTTTCCATGAAATCATATTACAATTCATAATACAGTTTACCCAAAATTTGAAACACTTCACAAATTTACCATTTTAAAATATTTTACCGAAAAACACAAAACACTAGGAGGGATGCGGCGGCGGCTGACGGCCGCCGCTGGGAACGGAGGTAGGCGGCGCTCCGAGGACAGAGGGAGGCGGTGGCATAGAGGCGGAAACGGCTGGAGGCGGAGGCGGGGGTGTAGAGGTCGACAGCGTTGGGAGTCCAAAAGGTGGGGAGGAGGAGGGTGAGTAGCACGACTCGGGGTAAGAGACGGCGACGCGGATCCAGCTGGAGGCGGTTTTGTGGCGGCATCACGCAGTGCGGGGGAGGAGGATGTCAAGTGGCGTGGCTTTTGCGTGGAGGAGGCTAAGCGGCACGGCTCGGGGTTGGAGGAGGCGACATCGCGTGGCTTGGGGTGGAGGCGGTAGCACGGATCAAGGTTTGGGGTGGCGGGGGCTGGGAAGGAATGGGGTTATGGGTTGGGGAGGGGATGAAACCAGTTGGGTATTTAAGGAGTGACATTTGGTGGGTAAATTTCTTGAAGTTTGAGTAACAAACAGGTATATCCCTTATGCAATAAGACCGAAAAGCTGGTGGGGGAGAGATGCTTCGGATTTTAGATATGCTTTAGCTTTAGCTTACTCAATAAGCCGATGAGAAGCTAGCCTTTCGGGAAGACTTGCAATTTTTTTAAAGCCGAAACCGGTTTAAAGCTCCCCAAGCGTTTAACTTTGTACTCGCAACATCGTGGTCCTTAACGAAGGAGTAGCATGAAAAAGAAACCATAGGGGCTGCATCATTTTTCTGTGTCTCCATTGCGCCAAGTTGGCTTCTATCCTACAGTGTGTAGGCCCATCCTTGCTACACAAAAGCCTGAGGCGCTATCACCGACCTATAGCCAAAAGCAAACGTACCCAGCCCAACGTGCAGCCGCGACAAAGAACAAAATCATCACACAGTATCCTAATGCATGCAAGCAACCTATATGTCCATCCATAGAGTTGCTATACTTCTCTATAAATAGAAGTAGGCCAGAAGAATTCAACTTCTTTTTTTCTTTTGGAATTGAGGGCAATTCAACCTGTCGGTAGTCCAAGAACCCATGATATAATTTGATAGCCAGAAGAAGCAGGGGATGACAGGGACAGAAATGTATGGATTTTGCTAGCAGCTTGCCAAAATTTTGATTTGGCTGGAGATTCACCCAGGAAAAGTATCCATGAAGTAATATAATAATGAACTTATGTCATGCCATGTACGTATATGGACAATTTCTTCCTGTTGGTTTCTGGCATGCACTAGAAAATATCCTATGCGCTCGTGCCATGTATAAGTACTGTAATAGTGAACCAGCTGGGACAAGGCAAAATTAGAGATCATGGGCACACTAAACTGGCAGGACCACAGGCTTATATATATACATATGTGTGCCAAAGCACGGCACTTGTTGCTTCAATTAATTTTGTACTCTGTAGTTGTCAAGGCACATGCCATCGCCCGTGACAGTTGCCATGTTGCAGTTTGCAGTGCTAGTGTAACAGCGACTGGGAAACGAATTATATATATTGCAAATTAACCAGCAAATTTCCATGCCAATACATATGATATATTCTGGTACATACAGTACGTGCATGTCCATGTCCAAATGACAGATAGCTAGCTTAGGCTAGTTAGCATGCATGTGATACGGTCATATACGTACATAGGCGCCATATGATTACCATGATCAGAAATTCACAAGATGTTCCATGCTAAGTACTTTTTTTAGAACCATTAATTGTTAAGTACTATATATCGTGAATTAAAGCTCAATGCGTCAATCTTTATGGGGAACGCGGAACGAAATCTCCAAGGCCTTAAGGCAGGATCGCACTTGGGAATAAAGGCAAGAGCTGAGATCTTTGTGTGTGAGTGTACATGTGTGCATGCGCCTATGCCAACTTCGATCAACTCGAATAATGATTAGGATTTGCGCCCGCGAGCATGCACGAATCATGGTCTCCGTTGGCCTTTTCCTCAGTTGAGTTAGAGGCTCGCATGTGTGCCGATCGAGAGATCTCTCGCCAATCACCGACCCATTCCCTCGCCATCCCATTAGACAAAGCCGGCAGGGCGCGTACGGACGCCCGCGCGGGCCGAGCTGCCATGAACCACGCACATGTCCGGCCAAAGCTTCTGGCTGAATCAAGACGCTTTTAGGGAGAGAAGTGTTTTGGAGAGTACAAACGCCGCCTGCTTTTTGTGTGTATATATTCTTCTTCGATCCACTTGCTGGGCCTTTTGCGATAAAGCGATCAGAGGCGACACGGACGCCAGGTTCTTCCAGAGATCGGCTACAAATTTAATTTCGAGTTGCCCGTGCATGCATGATCGATGCAATAATTCCCTATCGTACGTGTATATATATATATATTCCACAGGACGACAACCATTAACGTACCTAAAATATCTTCTTTTGTAAGTAAGCGTACTCCCTTCATTTCAAAATATAAGGTAGTTTGGTTCAGCGTGTAGATTAAGAAGGTTTCAAAGATGAGAAGATAATAAAGTAAAAGACCATGCTATCCTCAACCGTAAGAAAACAAAAATACAGCAATTAGTATCCACCTTCACTCTACACCTACGTACATGCAGAGTTTTTGGCTAAAATAGTATTGTTGGCTTGCGCAATAACAAAACTAGCCCTCCGCGCACATCAAATGTAAAAATAACACCTTGTCCGTGCATCAGAGGACCGGATTTACCGAGAACACGACACATGGTGAATCCGACCTGCAGGGGCACGTAAATGCCCGTCCGGCCCCATGGATGCGAAAAATACCCCGTTTAGCCCCAGGGGTGTGAAAATACCTTCGTTCGGCCTCAGGGGCGTGGATTCTCTATCCTCTAGAAAATTATTGTTTGTATGAATTTCTAAATATAGCAAATGAGCTCTAAAACTTATGATTTTGTTGTAGATGCTCCTGACATAGTTTACTTGTTTATGTAATTTTTCCGAATTTTATATTTTCTTCATTTTCCCAAAAATTCCTTTAAGCTAATGTTTGTAGGAATTTCTAAATATAACAGATGAGCTCTAAAAATTATGATTTTTTTTTTTGTGAAGGCTCCTAACACAGTGTAGTTTTTTTCGATTTTACATAATTTTTTATGTTATGTATTTTTCTCAAAAATTCCTTTAAAGCTACTGTTTGTATGTAAATGAAATAATCGATTTGAGAAAAATTCCTTTAAGCCTCCATGTTCAAGGTGCTATTTTGCCTTTGATCCGCCTGGGAGGCTAGTTTTTCTATTGCGCACGCCAACAACGCTATTTTAGCCAAAAACTCGGTACATGCGAGTCAATTCATCTATAATCTAATCCACCATTTATTACTGGCACTTTCTGCATGAGGGCACTCCCAACAAGAAAATTTGTTTGACACTATACCTATGCTATATAGGCTTTTTTGTGAGGTGAAAGAGAGGGAAGAAAGAATGAGCTTGATACTCATACAAGTATCAACCAAGAAAATAGTGGGGTTATCTTTTTCTAAACTAGTCATTCTCTCTCATCCTGATGCAAGCTTTAGTATAATAAGCTATAGATACAAACTATTATAGTAGTTTTATCTACAACCTCGTATAAACATTCTCTCTTCTCTAGTAATAAGCTAAAGTATCAAGCTATTTGCAATGTCCTACTCCATCCTTTTTCTTCTCCTCTCTCGAAGCAAACGAAGCCGATGTAATGCTCGGAAGCAAATCCTCTGCATTAACTCAAGAAGATCACTTTTTCTACAGCGGGACGAGTCTGATACTGCAGATATTATACCCTAGGCTGTAGCTACAATGACATGTTCTTACCATGTAGACAAAACACTGTATTTGCGACGTGCTCACTAGATCTGTCTTCATGGTGCTATCGGTTCACTTCATGATGGTCCTCAAGCTTCCTCAGTAGGCGATCAAGTTAATAAACCATAAGTGTCGTGCTTTCGTTTGGAAGGGGTCGACTCCATCAGTGGCGGTCATTACTTGCTGGCCTGGTCGAAAGTCTGCAAACCGCTCCGATGTGGGGGCTGGGTATCCACGATCTGGTGTTGTTCAGTGCTGCGCTCCGCCTTCGCTGGCACTGGAATAGTTGGGATCCTAAGCCAAAGCCAACTGGCGAAGACGCTGACATCCGCCCATGTTCAGGCACTACTACAAAAAGGTTACTACTGGACGCCTCATCACAGACGGTTGACCAAAACCGTCTGTATTAAATACAATCACAGACGTTTTTTGTTTAGCTACCGTGTGTATTACTGGCTGCGCTAAGAACCATATGTGAAGAGATAATATCACAGATGGTTCAAGTTGAGAACCGTCTGTGAAGTATCACAGACGGTTTTAAACACGAACCGTCTGTGATAATTGTAGACTTCACAGACGTTTATAATTTATAACTGTTTGTGATAATATCGCTTCAGCTCCCCGATGAGTTTCTTCGTCGCCGATGCGTCGCTTCGCTCGCATCAATGCCACTTTGGCTCCTCGATGCATCCCTTCATCTCGCGCATTGAATTTATTCCTTGTTTTATAAAAAAAGATAATCCACCATCGAAGATGATCATTCGGGCATCACTCTATATGTACTCTAAAAGCAGAAATATCTCCTCTTCTGTTTCCTTGTCGCCGCCATTGATGGCCTACCTGGCCATACTGTACGAGCACCTCTCCATCTGTACACTAGCGGGTGCTACGGAAGGACATTGTGTTAACAGTGTCCTCACTCCTCTGTCCGAGGATTTGCCAGAGCAGGTAACGACCACCTTCCGTCGTCTTGGCATCCACCTCCGCCGTGTCTTCCAGGTGATCTCCCAGTTCCAGCGAGTTAACCTCGTCAGCGTCGTGGTCCTCCACAACGACCTTGCATGTCTACAGGAGGCTTGCCGTCACTTAGACTGCTTAATCGAGGTGGCGGCCGAATGAGTCGACCTTGTCGAGACTTCTCAAGCAAGGGAAGAGAGCCTATGGGCTCAATTCTTTTTGATTCAATAGTCGGTGGGTCTTCAGGAGACAATCGAATGAGCGTGTCAGCTGGTGGACGCATTTCGGGCTGCGTTTGATGATCCTGAACCATCTGATGCCGACGCTGACGCCTACGAAGTTTTTAAAACGGAGATAGCATGCTACCTCCGCCACTAGAAAAAGTTTGATTATTTAGGTTTCTTCTTTTTTAATCTTTTTAAGAAGCGACTAGCCACACTATTTGGCCATATGTAAATACAAAAATAAAAAAATCGGTTGAATTTGTATTTATTGTCTTCTATATATGTAAACGGTCTCGGTATAACGACATGATGACATTACTAACCAGTGGAAAACAAGTAATACATGTTTATGTGCCATATGTTCTGAATTTGCATTTATGTATATGAGAATATGTCATATGTGTGAATTTGTATTTATGTATATGAGAATGTATATTATCATAAATGGTTATTTATTAGAATCGTCTATGATGTATATTTATCACAAATGTCTTGAATTGTGTACGTACGTATATTGGAGTTGTAAGGCCATGCACAAGGCGTCCAAGGAGGGCCCCTGTGGATATCGTGAGGATATGTGCACGATCACAGGATGATGAGTTAATTGGCAATGGCTTTGTTGGTTTGCAAAATCTCGCATTTTCGGGTTTGCTTATCTGTCGGACCACAAAGCGGTCGATCGGTGGTTTGTGGTCGGACCGCCGTGGAGAGGTCCGACCGGCTACGGTGGCCGTCCGACCAGATTGCCTAAAGGTGGCTTTTGAGTGATCCAAAAATAGGATGTGTAGGCAAGTGAGGAGTCTCTGGATGTGGTCGCATCATTTTGGAGCTCCCACCAGTGGAAGAAGATGGTTGTACTTGGGCGAGTGTAAGTATTGTCAAAGGATGGCCACTGGTGCACGAGCACCAGCTGCAGCGTAACGGAAGGGTGAGATGACTATAGGATTAGGCATGAGTATGCCAAATTTTTATGCATAGATGTTGAACTACTTGCTGTAAAATTAAATACATTCACATGACGACATTACTCACTGGTGAAAATAAGTAATACATGTTGATGTGCTATATGTTTTGAATTTGCATTTATGTATATGTGTGTCATATGTATGAATTTGTATTTATATATGTATATGAGAATGTATATTATCATAGACGGATATTTATTTGAACCATTTGTGATGTATATTTATCACAGACGGTTCCTGTTTAAAACAGTATGTGAAAAGGTAATGTCACAGACGGTTCTACTTTAGCTTTAGAACCGTCTGTGATGTCCAAACCTATTTATATATATTCGGACCCCAGTGTTTGCCCACGCCCCTCGCTCAAACGATTAAGTTTCTCCTCTTCTGAGCCCGTCGCCACCATCCTCGATCGCCTCTCGACCTGCCGCGCTACCTTGGCTTGCCGCTTTGCGCGCCCACCGGGTCTGGCTACTTCCCCTCCTCGTGGTAGACACGGTGCCCACAAGTGATTCCCTCTGCGTGTGGCCCTTGAGGCTGACTGGCTCGGCCCTTTCGGCCCGCGCCATGGTGCCGCCACTCCAGCTCGGTCCCCTTCCCCCTTTCTTTTCCTTCTTGCTATTTTGCTTTCCCTACTGTGAGTTTAATTTTAAAGCTTAGCTTGATTTCTTCCTGATGTGTTGTTGGTTGATATGCATACACATGTGAATGATGCTGGGATGTGGGTTGATGCTGCTTATGCATGAAAATGATAGAGGTAGGCTAGTAGGTGTGGTTTGGACATGCTTCCTGGGAGGCCTTGTGATGGTTTGATGAAGGTGGGTTCTTTGCCACAATTTCAAGTTGCAATTATACTTCCTGTACCACTCCCTCCTTTACCTTTGTGATGCTATGGATATTAGTGAAGGATGGAGATGTTACTGTTAGTGTGTCTAGCGCTCTTGTGAAATATGATGCTACTGGGGGTGCTCTCTGTGCTTAGTGTTGGTTCACATGGGGGTTTGATGGCAAATTGGCAGTGGGTGAAGGATTTTTGGTGGGCTTATGAATTGCTCTAAGATGAATTGATCTCACAAATGCAATTAGATGTGATATTGTGTATAGATTGTGTCTTGAGCTGTTAGATTACCTACTGTTATATATTGTTTCGAGCATGCAATTTATACATTCTGATATACTTGTTGTCTTACATCACATTTGATAGTATCTTGAAAGATTTTCTTCCTGTGTACAACAAAGCTAATTTTGGATGATTTGCTTGAACTAGTCTGAATATATTAGCAAGTTTTATTTTGAGCTCAAGGCCTAATCTATAAAGTGTACATTTGTGATTACATTCGCTTGAGTGCTGTCATGACCAAGTTTTAATCTTGTGCAACTATCCAGAGACAAAGTTCTATTGAGTTGAAAATTCCGAAGGTTTGGATTTTCACGATGGAATTTGGCTAAGTCTTTTCAGCGTCCGACCATTGTTAGGAATCGGTCCGACCGGCTCGAAATTGGTCTGACCGCGATGTGGGCGATCGGACCACCGATCACTTGGAGGTTAGTCTTTTTGGCATTGATGTGATTTGGATGTGGTTTTTGTATGGATGTCAATGCTTTGTTGTTGCATATTGCATTGTTGAACTGACGTGGGTCAAGTTGTGAAGAACTTGTTCCCGGAGACGATTTGTTTGTCTATTACTGTGCAGGTGGCTTGCAGGTCAACGACGTCAACGGTGAGATGGATCGGGACTACGCTTGGAAAGCTGAGGTCCAAAACGATCATGGATGCCGGGTGAGGTCGTGTGACTCAAGCATGGTGCAGAATGGGCAAGATAGATCGAACGGGTAGTTCGGTGCAGCTGGTTGGATCAGGCGGTGCGGAAGTCGGCGCAAGTCTCTGGGAGGTTCCGATGGGATTCGGACGGGAGAGACTTGACGACGTGATGAGAGCCGCTGATCAACCTACACGTGGTGAAGCAGGCGATTGCTTCAACAGATGTGTGAGTGGGTCCCATGTGTGTGTGGGCCTTCATGGGAGCCCATTAGTGGAAACCCTATGCCTCTCCTATAAATAGAAAGGGGGGAGATGTAAAACCCCTTGAAGCATTTGGAGCCCCTCTTCCTTTTTCTAGGGTTAGGAGAGGAGAGGAGAAGCTAGGGTTTGGAGAGATTGTGTGTGCTCCTTGTATGAGCTCTTATCCTCCTTGAGGGAGTGGCTTTGTAAGCATCTTGTGGGATCAATCAATCTTGTGATGCTTGCTTGAGAGATCATTTGTCTCCTTTGTGTTCTTCTATCTTTTGGATAAATTTGGTGCTTCCTTGATTCAAGTGGTTAAGCTTGGTCTCTTGACCTATTTTCTCTTGCTTTGATGTGTGGAAATACTCCTAGAATCATCTAGACCATCAACCCCCACAAGCAAGTCTTGAATCAAAGATTTTCATATTTCTAGGGTTTGTGCACTTCTTTGGTAAAACCTTGAGAGATCGATTCTACGAAGTGGATCTGGAGGATCGTCGCTAGAAATAGGTCTCTAATATCCTTAGGGAGGTGTGCTCCAAATTTGGTCAAGTTTCATTGGTTGAATCAAAAGTTGGACCAAATTTCGTTTTGGATTTGGGCATTGTTTTTCAGTACTGGACTAAATCGGTCTGACCGGTTTTGTAACGGCGGTCCGACCGCCTGCTTTTCAGACCACCCGGTAGTGGCAGGTCGAACCGATTTCCAACGGTCCGACCGCCAGTTAGTAGCTGGTCCGACCGCTGCGATACTGGCCGGTCGACCGCCCGATGCCTGCACTGCACTAGTGAGATCATTTCTCCACATTTGTGTCGTGTGGTTAACGGGGTTATCGAATTCAACACAAGGCTTCCACTGTGTGCTTACTGATCTTCTTAGCTTTCATAGCTAAAGGAGTAAAGTTCGTGTTGAATTTGATTAAGGCGAGAAATTTGAGAAAGCGCCTATTCACCCCCCCTAGTCGCCTTTACGGTCCTACAGCCCCGTAGGGAGGCATGTGCGCAGGAGTGGGAGGAGGCGATGAAGTGGTTGGATAACGAGAGCTAACTCGCCGTCGTCAACCATCTGGCCAGCGCCGACAACCCAGAGGCCTACTTCATCATCAGCCTCCCGCTTGTCTTTGCGCACCAGGACCTGCAGTGCGGCCTCGTGTGCCTCGAGCGGGTGGCCGATGCCGGCTACAAGGTTGCGGCCTACGTGCTTGGCCTCCTCTACATGGCAGGCAAGGCGCACGATGTTGGTAAGCACTACATCAGCCAGGTCGAGGGCTAGCGGTCCGGCAGCGAGTGTGAGACGGCCAAGAGGATCAACTAGGAGTGGAGGCGGTGCTGTAGTATCGCTACGGATGCGTCCAGAAGGCGGCGTGGAAGAAGATGGCTGGCCCACTGGGGCCGGTGTGGGCGCTGTCAGAGGATGGCCACTGGTGCATGAGCACCAGCTGCAGCGTAACGGAAGGGTGAGATGACTATAGGATTAGGCATGAGTATGCCAAATTTTTATGCATAGGTGTTGAACTACTTGTTGTAAAATTAAATACATTCACATGACGACATTACTGACTGGTGAAAGTAAGTAATACATGTTTATGTGCTATATGTTCTGAATTTGCATTTATGTATATGTGTGTCATATGTATGAATTTGTATTTATATATGTATACGAGAATGTATATTATCATAGACAGATATTTATTTGAACCATTTGTGATGTATATTTATCACAGACGGTTCCTGTTTAAAACCGTCTGTGAAAAGGTAATGTCACAGACGGTTCTACTTTAGAACCGCCTGTGATGTCCAAACCTATTTATATATATTCGGACTCCAGTGTTTGCCCACGCCCCTCGCTCAAACGATTAAGTTTCTCCTCTCCTGAGCCCGTCGCCACCATCCTCGATGCCGCCTCTCCTCTGCGCCTCCAGCTGGCCTGCTTGGCTTGCCCGCCCGTGCGCCCCTGGCTCCTGGCTCACCCGCCTCCTACGTGGTAGACACGGTAGCCACAGTGATTCCTTCTTACACGTGCGGCCCTTGAGGCTCCCCAGCCTGGCTCGGCCCCGCTCGGCCCGGCGCCATGGTGCCGCCACTCCGGCTCGGTCTCCTTCCCCCTTTCTTTTCTTTCTTGCTATTTTGCTTTCCCTACTGTGAGTTTAATTTTAAAGCTTAGCTTGATTTCTTCCTGATGTGTTGTTGGTTGATATGCATACACATGTGAATGATGCTGGGATGTGGGCTGATGCTGCTTATGCATGAAAATGATGGAGGTAGGCTAGTAGGTGTGGTTTTGGACATGCTTCCGGAGGAGGCCTTGTGATGGTTTGATGAAGGTGGGTTGTTGCCACAATTTTCTAGTTGCACGGGTATACTTCCCCTCTACCACTCCCTCCCTTTGCACTGTGATGCTATGGATATTAGTGAAGGATGGAGATGTTACTGTTAGTGTGTCTAGCGCTCTTGTGAAATATGATGCTACTGGGGATGCCCTCTGTGCTTAGTGTTGGTTCACATGGGGGTTTGATGGCAAATTGGCAGTGGGTGAAGGATTTTCGGTGGGCTTATGAATTGCTCTATGATGAATTGTTTGTGCCTTTAAAACCCAATCCTCTAAGTGCTTTGTAGAATCCTCCTAAATCACGACCTTAGAAGTAATAGGCCTAATCTATAAAGTGTACATTTGTGATTACATTCGCTGAGTGCTTTATCATGACCAAGATCTTGTGCAACTAGCCTCTCGAGAGAAGTTGAAGTTATTAATTACAAGCATGTAATTGTCTTTAAACCCAACAAGGACACTAAGCAACTTGAGTTCTGGTTTATATTTAAGGATGGTCTCACCGTAGAACTTAACATCAAGGAATGATTGGTTTCTAATACATGATGCCACTTGCCAGTCGGAGTACCTGCGCGTCCACACCACTTTCTGAACATAGCGATGTCCAATTACCTATCAACGACATCTAGGTAATTGGACGTCGTTATGTTCAGAATATGGCGTGGACGCGCAAGCACTCCGACTGGGAAGTGACTTCATGTACCAGCAGCCAACCATTCCTTGATATCAAGTTCTACGGTGAGGCCATCCTTACATATAAACTAGAACTCAATTTGTTTGGTGTTCTTGTTGGGTTTAAAGATAATTACATGCTTGTAATTAATAACTTCAACTTCAATTGTACTACTATTACTTCTGAGGCCGTGGTTTAGGAGGATTCTACAAGTACTTGGAGGATTAGCATGAAGAAAATCACATACTACAATATGTCATGTTCGATGAAGTTGACCGTGGTTCACCTGCATAGTTAGGATATGAATGCCCAACAACCGAGCTAGCTAGCTGAGTTCAGGCCTCGAGTTGTATATATATATATATATATATATAACGTCTGTTATAGCTTATGTATCATAGACGGTTTGTAGATAAATCCGCCTGTTATAGCTTATGTTATTACTAATCCAAAAACTTAGACGACTCACGAAACCGTTTATGGTAACGTTTTTGAATCGTTTGTGAATACCTTTTCTGTAGTAGTGAGGGCAACCACGACTATTCAACTGGGTGACGGCACGAGCGCACTTATGGCATGATCACTAGATTGAAGGCGGGCGCTCGATTGCGATGTCGTGTCGGCCCTGTTCTCCTTTGTCAGAAAAAAGAACAAGTCTGTCGCGGAGGCTTTCGCCAACAATTCCTGGACTAAGGACCCGAGGGGGCCTAGCACTGCTGGTGTTGGCACAATACTTAAAGCTGTCGGACATTGTCGCCGGCACTCTGCACCATGCCGGTAGGAATGACGAAATTACTTGCAGGCACTCGATTGATGGCAAGTACTCATCTTGTTCTGCCTATCAGCTCTTGTTCTCCGCTTCAACAACCTTCGCTTGCCACAAGTGCATATGGAAATCTAAAGCTGTTGGACCGAAACGGCGACTAGAGGGGGGTGAATAGAAGCACGATCTATTTTCCGCAAAGATCGGATTCAACACGATTTTCTCTCCAATAGCTATGAGAGCTATGAAGATCAATATCTAAGCACAACAGAAGTCTTGTATTGAATCCAATCCAAACCCCGGAGCAAAACATCCAAAATCAACAAAGGCTAAAACCCTAAGTGTTGGGCGGTCTGACCTCTATGTCAATGGCGGTCGGACCGGTCACCTGGGCGGTCTGACCTCCAGCCTGATGAACAGTGAAATCAGACCAAAAAACGAAGTTGTAAATAGATGTAACTTTTGATCTACAATTCCAAACTCGATGAAACTTGTAACACACCTTCTCTAGGATATCAGGAACCTATTCCAATCAAAGATCGTGAAGATCCTTAGCAAAGTTTCAATCTTTTCCCGTTTGAGTGAATGATGGTTCAAAACTGAGTCAAAACAAAAACTATATCAAAAACCTTGCTCATGGGTTAGAGATGACCAAGATAAACCAGAGAATCAAAGACAGCCCCAAAATAACAAAATAGAGAGCAAGAACGAAAAGAGACTCATCTCAAGAAAACTTGCATAGATTGATTTGTGATTGTTCCTGGTTTACAGCCACTCCAACATGGAGAACAAAACTCAATACATGAGCACACAATCAATCTTCTCTTCAAGAATTCTAACCTCCCCACTCCCTAATCTCAAAAACAAAACTAGAGTTTCCAAATAAACAAAAGGATTAGAGGAGGTGCACAGCACCCTCCCATATTTATAGTGGAGGCTAACCTTCTAGAAGAGTTCCTATTGGGCACCCGTTAAGCCAACGCACAAACGGGTTTAACTCACGCACGTATTTTAAAACACCGTCTTCATCTTCTCTTGACCTAAACCGCTTCTCCTTGCGTCGTCTTGCGTCGTGGTTTAGCCAAAAGAAAATAAAGCGGTATTTTAGTGATATTACCAAAATACCCCTTCTCGATCCTTCTACAAAGACCGAGTCCAATCATCATGAAGCAATTCCATGCTTCGCCACGTGTAGATTGATCAACGGCTCTCATCATGTCGGCAAGTCTCTCCCATCCGGCTCTCACCGAAACCACCATAGCACTTGCACTGACCCCCGCGCCACTTGATGCAACCCGTCGTACCGAACTTCCCGTTTGGTCATCCTTATCCATTTTGCGCCACGCTCGAATCCAATGACTTCATCCGGCATCGTCGATCGTTCTGAACCTCAGCTCTCCAAGCCTAGTCCCGATCATCCTCGCCGTTGACCGTCGTTGACCTCCAAGCAACCTGCACAACAATAGACCAAGAAATCGATTTCGAGAACAAGTTCTTCGCAACTTGACCCACGTTAGTCAAAATATGCATCATGCAACACATATACACTGAAACCCATGAACTTGACTCAACAAATAAACATCGCCACTACAAGGGCCGATGATACAAGTGGAAAACGGTTAGACCGCCATTCAATGGCCGGTCGAGCCGCCCTGGCCGGTCAGACCGCTCAGTAGGGACTTAGCCAAATTTCAGCACCTGAGAACCGAAAACTCTATGAAAATTTTAAACGAATAGAACTTTTGACTGGACTCCAAAAATTACGAGACCAAGTGCGATAGAATCCCCTCTCTTACGTACACCCTCTATTTTTGGCCCAGCTCCAAAATCCACATTCTATATTTGCCGGTTCGACCGCCGCCCATGGCCGGTCCGACCGTCGCTGGCCGATCCGACCGCCAGGGGTGGCCGGTCGGACCACCCTCTGGCCGGCCTGACTATGGCCTGACAGAACTGAAACTTGCCGAAAACGCGTGAATCGACAAACCTTCAACGCCATTGCCAAGTGTAACATCATCATAAGATCATAAGCATATCCCCATGATATTCACAGAAGCACCGTCGTGATGTAAGTTTTTTATGTGGCTAGTCATTCGTGAGAAGTTCCTCACCAATGATAATCACCAACGGCGCGGCTGGCCCAATCTTGGGTGTTGTTCTCTTTGCAATCACCCAAACGAGAGTTGCAAACACCTATTCGTCGACTGTCCCTTCTCGACCGAGTTGTGGGCAAGATTCAGGACATGGAGTGGCATCTAGTTCTCGATCCCCTCCGCTGTGAGTATGTTAATCTTAAAACCGCTCTGACGGGACTTTGATACGGTGACCATCCTCGTTCACTAATGTATCTGAAAAGAACGTAATGCCAGAATCTTTGAGAGACGTTGCCGGCCTGCGACCGATGTGCTCTGGAGTATCAAGGAGGAGATCGTTTCGTGGAAGGTTGTCGGAAGTGTTTCAGCTATTTAGTCTCCTGTGTGTAATATATCGGTGCTATCTTAGCACGGCCATTTGAGGCTGCAAGGTGTTTTTCCTTTGGTTTTTCCAAGAGCGTTCTCTTTGTTTTTGTACATCGAACTTGTTCTCCCTTCTTAATATATTTGACCCGGAATCTTCCTGCCGGCCCATCGGGGAAAAAAATATAGCATAATACTGTGCTGCTTGATTTGGGTCCTTACATTTAGATCGAACTCTGCGTTAAGACTTCTGATGAAGAGGACTAATTAACGTAGAGGATCCATTTCCGCAATGCTCGGTTTGGGAAAACGCCAGGGAACAAATTGGAGAGAGATTACCGTGTGTACGGGGGAGTAGGGTCGCTTTTAGTCTTGTCATACACAGTAAAGATCAGTAACTAACAAAGGGAAAAATGGGAAGGCTAATTCCAAATAATACTTTGCGCACGCTTTATAAAACGAAAATTAATCGTAAAAACTATAAGCCTAATAAAAGAATTGGAGGGAGTAAATACTACGTCTTAATCCTCTTATTGAATTGAAATGTACCACGCATTTAATTATGTGAACTCTACCTACATACGTACGAACGTATAAATATTCTCCGTGCTGTACCGTGCATGGAATTAATTAAGTTGGGGTATAAGAGTTTACAATGGTGTGATGTCAGTTATCTGTAATTCTTAACACGTAGTATACGAGATGATATATAGAAGAGAGGGGGAGCAAAAAGAATTGAGTTGTCTCTTATGCAGTAGTCGACTGTAATACAAGAAACAAGACACATTGTACATAGAGTTGTCTATAGAGATATGTAAAAATATAATACATTGTAGTAGTTGTCTATAGATGATATGGAGTGATGATACATATAACAGTGGTCTATACCATTATACATGCCCTATGTAGAGTACTTGTGTATACTGTTTGTCTATAGAAATGGCATGTATATGGGAGTATATATATCATGGCTAGCTATAATGTGTGTTGTTACAGGTCCCATATATATGTTGTATATCTGCCCGAAATGTTGTAAGCGGCTTGAGTTATGGCACTGTAGATGCATATGCATACTGTAGTAAATAATGCATGGAAAAATAGAAACAGAAGACATATTTTACGTGAAAAACTTTTTGGGAAAAACTATAGACGCATGAATGCAATATCACTATATAAGAAGATGTTTACACTGCTACAAAACAAGCTATACTAGACGCCTCATCACAGACAGTTCCTTTGGAACCGTCTGTGTTGTAGTTATCACATACGGTTCCTTAAGAACCGTGTGTGATATGGAATTATCATCGACGGTTTGTAAATAGAACCGTCTGTGATAATTCACAGACGGTTCTTAAAAGAACCGTATGTGATAATCGCAGAAATCAAAAACGGTTATTGTTAAGAATTGTCTGTGATATCTGTGAATTATCACAAACGGTTCTATTTAGAAACCGTCTGTGATAGTGCAATGTCATAGACGGTTCTTAATAAGAACCGCCTGTAATGGCTCCGTATATCATAGATGGTTTATATTAAAAACCGTCTGTGATGAGATACTTATCATAGACAGTTTATATTAAGAACCGCCTGTGATGATATACTTATCACAGACGGTTTGTATTAAGAACCGTCTATGATGAGATGCTTATCACAGATAGTTCATGATACGAACCGTCTGGGATATGTCATCACAGATGGTTTTTGTGGTTTTTGTATGAAACCGTCTGTGATTCGTAGTGCGGGAGTACGTAAAATTTTGAACGCGTACGCGGGAAGCAAAATGTTCTGGTGTTGTCCTTATATATTGAACGCTGGAGAAGAAGATCGAGCTGGAGGAGGACACTGCCAGGAGGGCGCGCAGGAGGGAGTGGAGGAGGATGCTGCCAGGAGGGCGCGCTGGAGGAAGTACATGTGGCCAGAAACCTCCATATAGTAACCAGACTATCATATTTAGCATCGAAGAGAAGAACATGCAATCTCTCTTGAAAAGGAGCAAGAGAAGAAGAACATGGAACTCAACCCGAACCAGAGTGCTGATTTCGCGATGTTCTTCCACATCAACAATTCGATGATCCTTTCATAGAGACCTTCCCACCCAGTCTGCTCCACAACATCAGTTCCTGTGATTCAAAACAAGAACAATTAGAAAGGAATGGATAGAAAAATTACCCTAGGTAAGAAGAACAAGGGAACAAGAATTAACAAGAGATTAGTTTCGTATACCGTGAGTGGCATCGGTACGAGACGGAATCAAAGACAAGCTAATATCCTCCTCGTTCTCCACCACCACCACCTTGTCTGCGGTTACGGCTCGTTGGCCGTTTGGCACGAAATGTGTCGATCGCGAGAGGCCGTGCGATGTGGCTGGCCATTATGCGTTGATCGATCGAGAATAGTATGTAGGAATGTAGGTCGAGCAACATTGAGCGCATTTGTACGTGAAACCGTCTAAAATGTAGTATCAGCTACGGTGAATCAGTTTCAGACGGCGCAAATTAAGGTGGATTGTCTAAATCGCTAGACGAGGTTGATATTTCTAAGAGACAGACGGGATTCGTGATGGTTCGCTCGTAGGGTCTCTAGCGGCGCCACAGTCAATAGCGAGCTAGTCAGCCCATGCTTGATGTTGCTCCACTGAAGTTGCATCACTGGTCTCATCGAAGGCTTATCAGTGATCAAGCCGTCTTACCAGTTGGATCTACGCATTAATCTTCTGAGCTTGACAGCATTAGAAATTGTGTGCATGTTCAGGCTAGCCACGGTATTGGGACAATCAACTCGATCGATGTCGCCGTCGTCCTTGTTTAGTCACACTTTCATTATCGCCATGTGTCCCTTGCGTCTCCTTGATGTGTTACACTGAAGTGATGTTCCATCCTTTGGTAATCGTTCTCCTTTTTAGTGTGAGTGATTATCCCTTCACTTGAGCAATGGAGATCACGCTGTTATATATCTGTCCCCCCTTTTCCCCTAGATCTTCTGAACGATTTTTTCATTACGATTTTGCTTGGTTGATGACTCCTAACGTTCTAGCGAGTACAATAGTACCGGTTGTGACAGTTGTGCCTGGTAAGCGGCTTCATCTCAAATGTATAAAAGAGGATTCGGATTGTTTGCAGTATTGCAGGGAGATACTGTATATACAGCAACTAGCTAGCAGGGTGGATCTTCGCGTTTGCGCGGCTAAATTTATTTTAAAGTTTGTAACGATATATAATATAACTTAGATGCTTCAGAATATATTTACGTATATTGTAGCTATTTAGGATTTAAGATATCATAAACATTAGAAAATTACAATAGAACCTTGAAGGAAAATACAACTTGAGTAACATAATTGAAGTATGAGCTTTGATGAAAGAAAATCATGAGTATAATAAGTTGACCACTCTCCATTATGTACGCATCATGTAGCTGCATGCTCTTAACTCTTTTCTAAAATATTTGCATGCACATGTACCTATGTTAATATCAAGCAATACATTGATTATGCATGCAACAAAATTATCTTTTTAGTTTAGATGGTATTATAGCACCTTGCTCATGTATACACCGATGAACCATAGGCGACCTATCATGAACTTATCTTCCCTTGCGTCGGTTGCCCTACCGAACCGTGTGTCCTCCATCTCTTCTCACTGCCACAATTTTTCTACTTCAACCTCCAAGAGCAAACCCAATTCTTGATCGATATCTCTCAACTGCTACCATTTCCAATGCAAAACTCTACCACATAGTTATCTTCCACTTCTCTCAAATTATCGCTTAATGATGACTGTTGTGACATCTACACGTATATACGTGCAAATATCGTCAATCCCTGCCGAGACACCCGTCGCACTCTCTCTAGTGGCCCCAAGCCTTTTCCTTACCGTTACGCTACCTCTACTCCGAGCTCTTTGCTCCTTTGTTTCTGTACGCCCATGCTTCTATTCGTAGGATGCATGCATGTATATACACATGCACGATGTCTTCTTCTCCTATGTTGGTCGCTCCTCTTCATCAACGTTGTCCAACTCAACGATGTGGCTTCCTCACTAACTGCGATGACCTCCCATCTTCACTGATGTTGGTATGTCTGCATTAGTCGTTATCTAATTATAGGGAGAATCTTCTCACCATCGTCGGTGATTCCATGTCACTCACCAATGATGGCATGCTCCTAGCTACCCGATGATCACATATCGTCGATAGCTCATCTTTAATCCAAAGCTTCATCTCCTCTCTGCTATGTATTCTCCATTATCAAGTTTTTTTGGCCATTGACTTCTTCAACAACATCGATTCATACCATTCGTCGTCACAACACTTGGCTCCTTTTACTTCGGTCGTTCTCTTTAACGGCTACAGCGAGCAGTACGATATTGTCCTTGTTAAACAGCTAAGGTGAGCAGCATGGAATTGTTCTCATCTTCGTCGCTGCTACCTCGGCTATTCGCTTCCTTGTGGATCAATGTCTTCTTGTAGGACAAATCGACGTCATTGCACTCTTTCATGGTCTCCTCTGATACTATTCACGATATCTTCATTATAACTTATATTTAGTTTATTCAAAATTTTAGTTATTAAGATATTTTACTTTGGAATTTGATGAGGACATCCCTCCTTCGGATACACATACTACACAAAACCCTCTAGATTTGGGTGTTGGACTACAAGGTCCTATGACAAGAGCTAGAGCACGTGACTTAATCTATCAGGTAAAATCGTTTCTAGGGTCGAGTGTATTATTTGAGAACTCTATGATGTCGCTTAATGGAGATGATTTACTTGTACTGTAAATCTAGGATTACGACCACTTCAAGAAGGCCTACGACCAGTTCAAGAAGGTCCACGATCGATTCGCAGGCCTCGACCACTTCAAGAAGGCCTACGACCGGATGACTCGTTGGGAGCACTCTACGACCCAGAGAGGCGAGTACAAGACTCGTTGGACACAATCTATGACCAAAGATAGCATGGACTCCTCAAGACCACCCTAGGACCGATCCCACGACTAGATCTTCGACCGTAAATACGCGACACAAGGTCTTTGCACACCGCTTTGGAAACTAATAAGACTTTGTAAACGTGACGAGATCGAGTCCGGGTTGTGTGCGCCTCATCCCACGGCCGCACAACCCTAGGTCGACCTCCTCACGTCCCCTATATATATACAGAGAGCGTAGTAGTTTAGAGCGGGTTTTTCTTAGATTATTTCGCCAATTGCGGCTTTACGATTATCGGTTTGAGGAACCCCACTTGTAAACTTCATCCATATCCGCAATACAATTGATTGCATCTACCTTGTTCTTGTGAGTTGCTTCGATTGCTTGCGTGAACAATAACCTTCGTGGTAAGGTCGATCGCGTACAAGCGTGGTCGATAACGACAGCGTAAGTGTGTAGCGAATTGCGAGGTGAAGATCGCTGGTCGAAAGCCTCAAAGCGTCAACGTCCTCACGATTTAACCAAATCGAACCTATCTAAGATCGGCCGCCGTGACTCATCGAATTGTATGAAAACCAAATTACAAATTTTCTTTTATTTGTTGTACCTAATTTCAATTATTTTGCTGGAATTCGTAAACTAATCCAATTGTTATTTTTATTTAATTTTTATGCCCAATTACATTTATTTATATACTTTACTTAGGGCTTCGTATCGAAATCAAAATTCTAATGTTATTTTTATTCCAAAATCAAATTATTTTTTTGGTGAAATTCGTATACTAATACAATTTCTATTTTTGGTTTATTTTTTTCTAGTTATATTTATTTAGGAATTTACTTAGGAATTCGTGTGGAATTCAAATTGATTATATTTTTGTTTTGATTTTATTTATTTAAGTATTTTACTTTGGAATTCACATGGAAATTAATCCAATTGCGATTTTCTAGTTTATTATATATATATATATATATATATATATATATATATATATATATATATATATATATAAAGAATTATAGTTATTGGTGATTTTACTTTGTAATTTGTATCGAAGTCAATTCGCTAATTTTATTTATTTTTATTTCGAATTTTAGTTATTTTTGTTGGAATTAGTATACTATTCCAATTACTTTTTTAAAAAAATTATTCCAAATTATGTTTATTTAGTGATTTTATTTAGGAATTTGTATCAAAATTAAATTACTAATTTTATTACAAATTTCATATATTTTTGCATTGTACTTGAGATGGACTCTTATTTCTATATTGTACTTGACATGAACTCTTCTGTTTAATCTAGATCGCTATAATCTGGACCCACCACGATCAACGGTGTAGATGTTTTTTTTTTACCGATTAACATGAGAATTTCTAGCCCTTGAGAGAGAACGTGGTGGCTTGTTTTTCTATTGCTTTAATAATATAATAGATAGATATGAGCTGCTACAGCGATAATGTAGGGTAGCATCAAGGAATTTTACTGTAGCACATAATCTAATAAAGTTCCGTCGGTTGAGAGGTGCTCCTCGTGTCGAGTACTGTTTATCCTATGCGTTAAAAAGGAGAGATGCTCCACGCAGAGGGCCCGAATCCATACAAACAACGTACCAATCTAAGTATGGTACGGGTGCATGCTATGCTGTCCTATAAATCAGTGTTAACGAGTACAGGTGACAACACGTTCAGATTATTTGTACTAAACACAGTGGTGTGCAGTAAAGGACGGTTGGTTTTATCCTTTTCTCAGATTTGCACTTAATATTAATCTTGTATTAGTAGAACGTACGTAGTCTGCAAGTAGCAGTAAATCAACATAAAATTCACTTATATCCCAAAAAAATGCTCTAGATATGTGAACATACATAAAATTATGCCACCTCTTGGGTGATCGGATATCTGGATCGATTATGGCATACCAGGTTATGGAACAGGTACAAGCAGGCTAGGAGCCAGAGTAAAAAGAAAAAGAAGAGAAGAAGAGAGAAAAGACACAGTAGGTAGTGCGGGACCATCAAGGAAAATAATCAACTGCCCTGCTTAAATACATGGCCGGGAGGAGACAATACCATGATGCACGGAGCATGGAGGCCGATAATTAACAGTAAAGCAACCCCGTTTGATCGACCAAGATGGGATTCCTTTGGTTTTAAGCTAAGCCAGGCCGGGCTTGTGGCTAGCTTTATGCATGTGTGGAACAGAAGTTGTGGGAGAATAATTGCGTTAGCTCTCTCTCTCTCTCACCTCCCCGGCTGGGTGGGCCCTCACATTCCTTTTGGCATTACCAAACACAACACAGTGCCTCCATGTCTGTCGGGTCGATCCATCGCCCGATCGATCGGTTTGGAGGAGGGCCCGGTCCCCCCAATTAATTCCCTTCATTTCTTATCTTGATTACCTTGCTCGACCCATCCATCGATCACTACCAAACTCCACTGTGTGTGGTTAGCTGGAGAAGAGTATATTGCACTTGTGCAGGATATGACCCTGAAAGGAACCAGCATGCACGCACAGATCTATAATGGAGAAATGGAGTAGAATTGAATAGTTTCGGGGTGGCACCTTGTATCGTCACGCGACTCGAAATTCACTGACAGACCAGCACACCCACGGGGTGGGCACACATGCAAAGCACCTCACTTGGTTTTCGTTATCACTTCGTCTAAAAGGATTCATCCGAAAGTGCTACGATTTAAGTCAACAGACATTATATGCTAGTGTAAAACAAGATAAACTAGTAATACGGTACTAAAGGATGGGATGTTACATTCTCTTCCCCTTAATGGGTTGCCGCCTCGGCAGTGTGAAATGCCTAGAAACTCCTCTCGGTATACGACCTGTGTGTCGTGTGCCGCCATAAGGCTACTTGCACACTCAGCCCGCATAGCGAGGGGTTGATACTCCGATATCATCTATAACATCATGCGCCCGAAATTCACGCGTAGCCCAGCCCACCCACGGACAGCACGCATGCGTATAGCATCTCACTTGGGCTTTCATCCTCGCTTCGCCCAAAAAGATTAACCTGTAAGTGTTACTATTTGTGCCAACAGGCATTATTATGCTAGTGTAAATCAAAATAAATTGGCAATGTGGTACTAAAGGACGGGTGTTACACACCTTTGATAGTCCGTGTAAAATATTAGGGATTGTTAAGGTACATACATATGTAGGTTTCTCTCAGAAATTATGTGTTACCTGAACCACTAGATTTGTTCGGAAAAGCCAAGTATACCTGATAACCACGAAACCCCTAGAGGAACACTAGAAGCTAGCACAAATAGAAAAAGTATATAGAGCTAGGCATCAGATCGGCGTCACCCTGAATTTGTGTCTGAACTTTTGTTTTTAGTTCGTACTAGTCCATCGGACTTGTCCTGGAGCCAGACGCAGATCATTCATGCATGGGTGGTGAGCCACTTGTGCCGCTAGTTCGTTTGATCGCTCTCAAATCCGCCAAAGGGGATGTCTCACAGCTGCATCAGATCACGACTCGATCCTTCCGTTGTTTTTCTCCCTTGTATCGACCTCTTCCAAAGCTCCCTTGTATCCAGCTAATTAAACAGGTGGTACCGTGTCGGTCCGTGAACTCAATCGTTGATCTAAGCATGGCACACTGAGTTTACGAACCGTGCAGACACAATTAGCATGACCTGTATGCGGTTACAAAGCACGCGCGAGAACCCCACAAAATAAATGGCCGAACAATTTAACATTTGTCTGCATTTCCACAGCTCCAGGCTCCAGACAGCAATGTGCCCGGCTCCTGTATACAATTATGTAGGACAGTAGTAGTAGTGTAGTAGTAGACATGCACTGGCTTGCAATTTAATTTGCTCCTGGTTATATTCATTGTTCTCGAGCTACATGCATGGATGGATCCATCAGCTTGCCACTGCTTTTCGCAAGTACAGATATGTTTGGTCAAGCTAAGAGATGTCACACGAGGAGGTCAAACTTATCTGTTTTTGATGCAGCTAAATTCAGCCAAACTTTACAGCAAGAGCAGTTGCTCTCCCTTGCAACTTTTCACAGCGAAATATGCATCTCTCAACTTTGCATGGTTCCGTGCCTTGCCTTTTGATTTTGGCTCGTTTCCTTCCATTTGTGATGAGGCAGCTTTAGTGTACTAGTAGTAGTAGCAGCAGCAGGAGCAGCAATCATCACAGTGCACTGCAGTACTTGCACTGTAAGCATGTACCACTAGGTACCGTTTGTAAAGAAAATGCATTCAATTATTGGTTTATGCAAGAGATAAAATACATGCACGGATCCTAATATAAATGAGTAAATTGTGTTCTTGGAAGATTTGTTCGCTATTCTTGCATGCTGTAGTGTGTTCCAACCAATCAAAATAATACACATCTGTATTTTTAATTTCAAGAATCGAAATGTAATGAAATGCACATGTTGCATCCCGCATCCTGGGGCAACTGTACCTGGCCCTGCAGCTCAACGACCTCATAATTCTCTGATCCTCTTAATAACCATTCTCTCTAGTTGTTCGGACAGAAATTAATGTGTTTATCTTCAGAGCAGATCGTTGACAAGTAGTTCTTACTGGTATAAAACAACCCCTCCTCTGTGTAAGTAGCACTATCAACAAGAGAATCCGAGAGTGGAGTGAAGAAAATTGCATAAAGTTTATGTTTTCCCTTGAGTTTAAAAGCACATGTTACTGTACTACTAGTAGTATTTTTCAGCATTAGTATCTCAACTTTTCATTCGTGAAGATTTGCTCTTTTTTCCTTCTTGAGGAAGTAGAAAAATATGAAAAATGAATATAGGCATTTGAACAGCTAGCAAACCTAGCTAGGCTCAGACATGCACAAGTACACCTAGAAAAAAAGGGTACGTACTCATCAATGCTTTTATGAGATCCGATTTAATCATAACAAAACCAGATCACATGCACTTATTGCAGAAATATTTGGACTCTTATGCACGAGAAAATAGGATAGGTAAACATAACACAAAACACAATTAAACAACTAACTTGTTTCATCTTAAGACCCCATTTAGAACTTATGAATTTCATGAAAAGCTGTATATATAATTCTCACATGTGGAAAAGAAGACTCATGCACCACTGCTCCTCCAAGTAATGACCAGGTCAATAAAAGACATAAACTTGGAGCAAACGAATTATCAAGTCTCATTTTTTGATCATGCATATAGAAGCCAGATATACACCCCCAAAAAAAAACAGACATCATAGTCGACCTCGAGCAGCAAGAAAACCTTCCATTTGGAGGTTGGTAGCAACGTACTTAACTGGCATGCATGGCAGACTATATCTTATTTTAGTTCATCAAACAATCCAACTAATCAATTCCATAAGCTTCCAAATCAATCATTCCTATCTGCTAAACTCCTACAGGATCGAATCCTTTTTGGGAGAATGACAGAGATATAGTAGGATCTTAGGTGCTGATCACGATATGAGAAAAGTGTAATTTAATCACGCAAGAACACAAACCCGATCTACTATTTGTTTACACGCCATGACAAACAGGAACTGTCCTGTAAAATATTTATGGTGCGGTGTATCTACAGTTACGAGGCACCACCTGAAGTAGGCCAAGGCTGCGTACGAGCTGCTTGCCCGGTTAATACACTTGACTACGCGCGTGAGTATTAACCAACAGACAAAAATAGCAGAAAGGACTCTACTGTATCAATAAACCATGTGATGTTAGTGTCAAACTTGAATCTTAATAGATTGGGTTGATTAACTTGCTCCTACTAATTCACATTTAGTTGACTATTACAGGATTCAATTATTTGGAGTTGTAAATAAAAACACATACAGGACTTAAATGGGTAATCAAGTAACAAAAATTATTAATGTATTCTGCAGTTTGGCTATGTGACTTCTTCTGCTCTTGATTAATCTTTCCTAAATGTATTTCATACTTCTATTTCAATACTACCCACCGAAGTACCGATGACAACAATTGATCTACAGTAATGTATCACACAATTGCTTTCATCTTCTCTAACATATATACATAGTAATAAGAGACAATAAAAAATAATAGAAATAAAATGCCCTGGTCTAATATATAGATTCAACTCGGAAATTTATGTAAGTCTAGTTCTAATATAGCTATAGAACAGATATTTTCCTCATGGACCATGGTAGAATCACTTGATCCAGTCATATCGACATATAGTGATTCTCTTGCGGGGATTTTTACTGCTTAACTAAACTCCAATACCTAAAGTGTTTTTGCAATCCAAACTATGGCGACAAAAAAGAGCAATTAATACCACTAAATTTTATTTTATTTACCCTTGATTTTTGAGCATTTGTTATTTTGTGCATATAGCTAGGCTAGCCAACAATTGAAAGCCTCCGTCCCATCCTTCCACCCAAACATCCATCCATCCATCTATGTAAAACCTCTTTCCTTCTCCAAAATACCCTTTATTTATTGAGATACCAGCCAGCCAACACTACTATACAGAAAAGCTCACCGCAGACGGTTTGAAAACATTACAACAAACGGTTTCTGAACCGTCTGTGCTTATGGATCAGTAATACCCTAATGGCATTACATATAGTTTTTGAACCGTCAGTGATACCCTTATTACAAACGGTTCTAAGTTAAGAACCGTCTGTGATAACACTCATCACAGACGATTATTACTATGAACCGTTTGTGATAGTCTATTATCACGAATAGTTCTAATTAAGAGGCGTCTGTGATAGCTATACTGTCTATTACAAGATGGTGATCCAATTCTCATAAATAGGCATCCTTCAGTTCATCAACATTCTCTGATTGCACTATAAAACAATGCAATCAAAGAATGCAGATGAACCAAAGCAGGCCTATTTATGAGAACGAGATCACCATCGTGCAATAGACATCGGCGCCGTGTCTTCATCGTGCAATAAAACATGAATTTTAATAAGGGAAACCCTAGCCATCCATCAATCATCACAAGAACTAGAGGCATCAACAATTAATTTTCACACGCAAAAGCATCAAGATTTACATGGCCGAAACCCTAGCCAACCATCAATCATCTCAATAACTAGAGACATCAATAATTAATTTTTCATACGCACAAGCATCAAGATTTACATGGCGAAAACCCTAGCTATCCATCAATCATCACAAGAACTAAAGGCATCAACAATTAATTTTCACACGCACAAGCATAAAGATTTACATGGCCGAAACCCTAGCCATCCATCAATTTCGTAATTTCAGATCCAAGCATCAAGGAAGAGAGGAGAGGGGATTGGATGGGGGATATCACCGACGATGAAGGAGAGGTGACATTGCACAAGACACTCTTACGACAAGAGTGCCTTTTGTAGTGAACCGTAGCGTTACAACTGGAGGTGGAGGAGCTCATGGTGGTAATCGGCGTCGTTGGGGCGACGGGGCGCTTTGATCGGTTTGGAGGAGCCGGCAAAATCGATATAGAGTAATTGGGCACGTGTAGGCAGTATATATAAGGGGATTTTGGTAGCGGAAGTGATTTGGATTCTAGAGTAGTTGAGAGGTCACGACACCTCCTCGATTTGAATAAAGGGGGCGACCAAATCTAGAGAGATATAAGGGGGCGGTGAAATATCACAGACGATTTGTATTTTAAAAATCGTCTGTGATGAGTTAATTATCACAAATGGTTTATCTTAAATATTGTCTGTGAAGTATCATAGAATGTTTTTTTATTTATAAAAACCCGTTTGTAATATTTAGAAATATCACATACGGTTCTTGTTGATAACCATTTGTGATACTTCATATACAGTTTTCAACATGAATCGTGTGTGATATTACCTCTTTACATATGGTTTTTAGCGCAGTGAGTAACACTTGATTTTTGAGCATTTGTTATTTTGTGCATATAGCTAGGCTAGCCAACAATTGAAAGCCTCCGTCCCATCCTTCCACCCAAACATCCATCCATCCATCTATGTAAAACCTCTTTCCTTCTCCAAAATACCCTTTATTTATTGAGATACCAGCCAGCCAACACTACTATCTGAGAAAAGCTCACCGCAGACGGTTTGAAAACATTACAACAAGCGGTTTCGGGCAAATGCGTGCTTATGGATCAGTAATACCCTAATGGCATTACAGATAGTTTTTGAACCGTCAGTGATACCCTTATTACAAACGGTTCTAAGTTAAGAACCGTCTGTGATAACACTCATCACAGACGATTATTACTATATGAACTGTTTGTGATAGTCTATTATCACGAATAGTTCTAATTAAGAGGCGTCTGTGATAGCTATACTGTCTATTACAAGATGGTGATCCAATTCTCATAAATAGGCATCCTTCAGTTCATCAACATTCTCTGATTGCACTATAAAACAATGCAATCAAAGAATGCAGATGAACCAAAGTAGGCCTATTTATGAGAACGAGATCACCATCGTGCAATAGACATCGGCGCCGTGTCTTCATCGTGCAATAAAACATGAATTTTAATAAGGGAAACCCTAGCCATCCATCAATCATCACAAGAACTAGAGGCATCAACAATTAATTTTCACACTCAAAAGCATCAAGATTTACATGGCCGAAACCCTAGCCAACCATCAATCATCTCAATAACTAGAGACATCAATAATTAATTTTCATACGCACAAGCATCAAGATTTACATGGCGGAAACCCTAGCTATCCATCAATCATCACAAGAACTAGAGGCATCAACAATTAATTTTCACACGCACAAGCATAAAGATTTACATGGCCGAAACCCTAGCCATCCATCAATTTCGTAATTTGGATCCAAGCATCAAGGAAGAGAGGAGAGGGATTGGATGGGGATATCACCGACGATGAAGGAGAGGTGACATTGCACAAGACACTCTTACGACAAGAGTGCCTTTTGTAGTGAACCGTAGCGTTACAACTGGAGGTGGAGGAGCTCATGGTGGTAATCGGCGTCGTTGGGGCGACGGGGCGCTTTGATCGGTTTGGAGGAGCCGGCAAAATCGATATAGAGTAATTGGGCACGTGTAGGTAGTATATATAAGGGGATTTTGGTAGCGGAAGTGATTTGGATTCTAGAGTAGTTGAGAGGTCGCGACACCTCCTCGATTTGAATAAAGGGGGCGACCAAATCTAGAGAGATATAAGGGGGCGGCGAAATATCACAGACGATTTGTATTTTAAAAATCGTCTGTGATGAGTTAATTATCACAAATGGTTTATCTTAAATATTGTCTGTGAAGTATCATAGAAGGTTTTTTTATTTATAAAAACCCGTTTGTAATATTTAGAAATATCACATACGGTTCTTGTTGATAACCATTTGTGATACTTCATATACAGTTTTTAACATGAATCGTGTGTGATATTACCTCTTCACATATGGTTTTTAGCGCAGTGAGTAACACAGACGGCCGCTAAACCAAAACTATTTGTAATTATATTTAATACTAACCGTTTTAGTGAACCGTATGTAATAACCTTACCAATATTTAAAAAATTTAAGTATTGCAGCCATCTCCTCCTCCTGTCCAAACTGCAAGGCCAATTAAGACACAAACCAAAGAAGTACTTACCAACACCAGCTCCCCCCAACCCCGCCCCACATATAATCCCAAAGAAAGCTGCTAAAACCTAAAGCCGGTGGAAAGCTGCCTCCTCCCTCCCTCCCTCCCTCCCTCTCCCTCCTTTGGTATTGTCTCTGTAGCAGCCCACAAAAGCCAACTCCAAGACCCTTTCTTCCCTCCCCTCACCCTCCCTCCTTTCCATCCCCTTAATTCCTACCAAGGCTCTTGCCATTATTATACTATCATCCTCTCCTATTTAATACTTCCTGGCCATCTGGTTGATCTCTTCTTCCTTGGCGTCCCTCTATGTAGACATCCAATCCCATCCCGTTTCCATCGTGTGAACTCGTGATCAGAACAAGAACGGGAAAAAGGAGGAATTTTTCTGTTCTTGCTTCGTAGTATGTGCTAAGTAGTGGTATACAAGAACAAGATAAAGAAACAAGCGTGCGCGCGGCAGTAGCCATGTTGGGCTCTTGCGCCCCGATGGCCGGGCCGCCTCCGGACGAGGCCACGCCGGAGTCGTTCCGCTCGCTGCAGATCGACACTGCTGCCGGGGCCGCCGCTACGGCAAAGAAGAAGCGCCGGCCAGCAGGCACACCAGGTAATTGCTTGCTTATTAAAAGACGCCGATAGAAATGAATCCAATTACATGGTACCTAGTAGTATGTGCCAAGATTTGCTGCATGTAATGTTGTGTGTGTGTCGCGGGCTCGCGGCAACGGTGAATAACATGGGATGGTGGCATGGTGCATGCATTGATCGGCGCGGCGGGGCGCAGACCCGGACGCGGAGGTGGTGTCGCTGTCGCCGCGGACGCTGCTGGAGTCGGACCGGTACGTGTGCGAGATCTGCAACCAGGGGTTCCAGCGCGACCAGAACCTGCAGATGCACCGTCGGCGGCACAAGGTGCCGTGGAAGCTGCTGAAGCGGGAGGCCGGCGAGGCGGCGCGGAAGCGGGTGTTCGTGTGCCCGGAGCCGTCTTGCCTGCACCACGACCCCTCCCACGCGCTCGGCGACCTCGTCGGCATCAAGAAGCACTTCCGCCGCAAGCACAGCGGCCACCGCCAGTGGGCCTGCGCCCGCTGCTCCAAGGCCTACGCCGTCCACTCCGACTACAAGGCCCACCTCAAGACCTGCGGCACCCGCGGCCACTCCTGCGACTGTGGCCGCGTCTTCTCCCGGTAACACCACTACTCCTAACAACTCTGAACTCCTCCTCGTCCTCCTTGCTAAAATCTATCGCTAGTTCGCTACTAATGTACTACAAACTTTTCCTTCGATTTGTTTATAAGATCTTGATCCGATTCTCGTAAATGCGGGACAGAAAGTCCGATGTTTTTTTTCTTGAAAGGATTTGTATGAGCACGGCTGGGGCTCACACTGCGCCGGCCGGCCGGCCGGCTAGCTACCCCTCTCTTTTGGGATGTTTGTTATTATTGTGGCATTAAGGGAAAAGAGGGGGCGGATCAGAGCACAATTCCCGAGGGAAACGCAGCGCTTTCCTGTGTCTGTGTGTGTGCACATATCGGTTGGTTGCTTTGCTTGCGCATTTGTTTCTGCTGCTGCTGCTGTCTTTCTTTGGCCGCGAGAGGGGCTCTCGGCTTTGCTTGTGCTGGCACTGCAGCAGCAGCAGCAGCAGCAGAGGCAGCGGCACACCATTTAATGCGCACAAGCCCAGGGCCCAAAATTTCACGCCTGACAAGCTGCATGCCTAACTACGAGGCCGGCCTCTCCTCCCTCTCGGCCTCTTTCCCCCTCCCCTTTTCAATACCGCTACTCAGATCACGCACTCGTAGTATTTTGTTTTTGTTTCCACTTGCTACACACGAGCATGTAGATCCACATCTTTGGACCCCCATGCTGCAACTTGAATTCCTCGCACATACAATACAATAAAGTCTCTCGCTCGCTCGCTCTTGGCACCTCCAGTTTCGGACTTTCAGTTCACGCGCGCGCGCACCCTTGGTCTCTGCACTAAGACGTTCTTTCTTTCGTTCCGTGTGATGAACTGATGATGCTACTGTTCGTTCGTTTTTTGTTTTTTTTTATACTGGTCGAGACTCGAGAGTGTTGTACCTGCTGATGTGATTAACTTGTGCTCTATAGCTAACTTGGTGCGCGCGTCCAATGTACAGGGTGGAGAGCTTCATCGAGCACCAGGACACGTGCAACGCCGGCCGGCCACAGGCGGCGGGGGCGGACGTGTCGCCGGCGTGCGGCGTGGCGGCCGCCGTGTCGTTGCAGAAGCAGGCGCCGCCGGCGGTGTCGCGGACCGCGTCCAGCACCAGCCCGTCCAGCGACATTGTCATCAGCCCGGTGGCCTGGCCCGGCGCCCCAGCGATACCGAAACCTACCGCCGCCTCCGCGTTCCACCGGTTCGACCAGGTGCCGTCGCCGCGGACGCCGCCGTCCGACTACCGCGGGGGCGGGCACATCCTTGAGCTGCAGCTCATGCCGCCGTCCAGCGGCCGCGCCGGTGCCGCTACGGGCATGGCGGCATGCTACGCGGCGCCGCACTCACCGCCGGCCATCTCGCAGGTCAACGACGCCGCCATGCAGCTGCAGCTGTCCATAGGTTTCTGCGGCGGCGACAAACGTGGCGAGTTCAGGGACGACGCAGCCGAGCCCGGAGGCGAGTTTCTGGCCGCGGCCTGCAGGGCGAGGGAGGATGCGCGGGAGCAGCTGCAGCAGGCGATGGCGGAGAAGGCGGCGGCGGATGAGGCGCGCGCGCAGGCGAAGCGGCAGGCGGAGCTGGCTGAGCAGGAGCTGGCGGGCGCCAAGCGCATGCGGCACCAGGCGCAGGTGGAACTGAGCCGCGCCCACGCGCTCCGCGAGCACGCCGTGCGGCAGGTCAACGCCACGCTGCTCCAGATCACCTGCTTCAGCTGCCGCCACAAGTTCCGCGCAGCAAGGCCGCCGGCCGCCATGAGCTCCGAGGTGGCCTGCAGCTACGTGTCCTCCGTGGTGACCGAGGGCGGCGACGCCGAGGTCGACAACATCGACGAGCCCCTCAACGTCGACGGCTTGCGGCGGCGCCAACACGCTAGGATGGACATCATCTAGCTATCTAGCTAGCCATCTTGGTCTAGCATCGAATTGCTTCTTGTTTTACCAATGCAACGAACCGGCTGGGGTTGGCGGCGCAGGGTGAGGTGTGGTGTAATTAGATGCATGCTGCTAGTGTTTTTGAGTCTTCTGATCAAACTGCAGGAAAGCTAAGCGATGCTAGCTAGCTAATTAATTGTGACGTGCATGGAATCTTTCGGTTGTTTGCTTCCCATTGGATTTTCTTGAAATAACATTACTGAAGCACTGGAGGGTTGATGATGCCACTCGTAAAGGTCAGGTACTCACCAAGAAAGGATCGATTGACGCATGACATCTTTGTGACAAGTTGTTACATGCAATTGGAAATATTTAATCATCCAAGGCTAGAGAATGTTATATTTTTCTGTGGAGTAAGAATGCTGAGCTAGGCAATAGATTGTAGATTGTTTCTGTATAAAACCTTTAAACATAATCCGAACTAACGTGAACAACAATTAACATACTCTCTCCGTCCAGAAATATTTAACATTTTACAAAACGCGCAGCCAATTTTTTTAGCTTTGACCACTAATATATAAAACCTATTTGTATTGATCATGTGAAAATGATATCGTTAGATTATTCATTGTGGAGATCATGTGTATAATTCTAATCTTAATGTTGAACAATTGACATCGGTCTCGAGATGCTTGGGATTCAAACTCTCGGTTAGGAAAATTATCGGATTTGTTGTCCAGGTTGTAGGCGGTCTGGTCGACTCATGGGTGGTTGTCAGATCGGCTGAGGTCGGCGGCCAGGCCAGTCGTGGACGGCAAAGTTGAATTTTGAGGAATGTGAGCGAACACTGTGTGGGAGTGTTTGGAGGTGTGTTTGTACTAGGTCTCATGGAAAATAGAGACTGAATGCAAAGCTAGATAGAGTTTTGCCAAAAAATATCTAGAGATGGTATTTTCCAGGACTTGGCAAGAATTTGGGGAGTGGTCTGACCGGCCAGGTGGTTGTCAAACCAGCTTGACTGGCGATCAGATCTGCTAAGGGCGATGGTCAGACCGACCAGGACACGATCATGCACAGTGAGGTGTGATGATCTTGTAGAATTGACCATAGTCATCGGATGTAGTGCATAGGTGTTGCATGATGCATGTTTTAGCTAATGTGGGTTAAGTTGCGAGGAACTTGTGCTTGGAATCAATTTCTTGGCCTATTGTTGTGCGAGTGGCTTGAAGTCAACTACGGTTAATGGCAAGGATCATCGGGACTATGCAAGATGGACAAGATCGACCAAATGGAAAGTTCGGTGCAACGGGTTGCATCAAGTGGCTTGGGGTCGGTGCAAGTGCTATGGTGGTTCCGATGAGAGCCAGATGGGAGAGACTTGTCGACATGAAAAGAGTCATTGATGAACCTATGCATGGCTAAACATGGGATTGCATCACGTTGATTGGACTAGGCCTTTGAGAAGGATCGAGAAGGGGTATTTTGATATCTTTGCCAAAATACTGGGTTGGTAACCTTGGAGAAATCGTGGTGTGTGACGGTGCAAAGGAGAGGCGGTTTAGGTCAAGCGATGACAGAGATCACAAAGAGAAGGATTCAGAAGAACCGGATCGTCATCCGCTTTGAGAAGCGTTTGTGAGTGTAGACCTGATGAGGATTAAAGCCCCTATGTATTACGTTAATACATAAAGAGAGACCATACGTCTTCGTGGTCGTAACCCCTAAAGCTAACAACCTCACTGGTCATAAGGATTTCAGAGGTTACATTATAAATACCCTGGTCGGACAAGGTCCCGTACCGAGTCTCCGACCAGTTAACTGCTCGTAAAGCTATGAACTGATATCTGGATCCAGATCTAGGTATATCCTTTACCGTGTGATGAATAGAACACCTGTGGTATACTCCATACCACGCGACGTTACATAATCCTAAGACACTGACTAATGGTTGAATGTCTCACCGACATTTAACCGCACAGCAGTTGATACTTTAATCAACTGCCACCTCCTTCCGACCAGACGTACTGCTTCGCACAGGCGTCTTCTCCATAAACAACTACCACCCCTTCGGAAGCTATTTAAAGATGGAGCATGGAAGGATCAAAGGTGGAAAAGCAGATAAAGGGACAAGAGGCTTTTGGCATTAGATTCATACTTTTGATCTATTTCAGTAGCATAGCCAACATCATACTCAGTGTAACTAGAATTAGTCATTTGCCTGATCGTAGGCATTCCTTGTAAACAGCCAGTTCATAGTAATAAAGAGCGACCACATTCTCTTCCAGGAGATACACATAATTTTTCTCTATTTCTATATTTTCATAAGATCGGTGATTTGATCGTCGACAGCTGGTGCCGTTCGTGGGGAAGAAGTTGCAAATTTTCATAAGAAATTCTTCGCTCATCAAATAATCACCTGTTCATGATAATCGCTCATGCGACTATGGCAGGGAGTTTGGACAAGGAGAATTGGATCGACTTGGATGACTGCTCCAACCTCGACATGGAGGGATGCATCCGCGCCATGGATGAGAACGGGATGTCGTCATCATCCTCCTCCGCAGATTCGCATGTCGCAGACATCAGCGAAATCGAACGGATGGATGAAGATGCACCACCACAACAAGTGGTGCTTCCAGTGGGACATGTCATTCCGACCGGTTCGGAATATCCAAGGATCTCTCCAAGCCCAGTCCTTCCGACCAGCGAAAAAGGTGACAAAACTTCAGCCCCGCAATCCGAGAATCAGTATACTCTCGATACGATCATGGATGATAGGTTTTCACCAACAACTTCTGGAAATTCCAGGAGACAACCGACATCTGGTAACGATGTCGATGAAACCCCATGGCTATAGGCCAAGTGAGGATGATAAGACTCAGTATACGATCGGCGATTCGCCAGATCAGGTTGAGTCCACCCCAAAGGCCTCAGGAGGTGCTAATTTCTGACCGGTCTCCATCGTGGAAACTTCTGGTAGAGTCACTGGAGGGCTATCCACTAGTTACAGTGGAAGCTCTTCGGAAGATTGCTTCTGGAAGCACGAGGTCAATGCGATCGAAAATACTAATCAAAATACAGTGTACGATCCTGCATACACTAGCTCGCCACCACATATTGATGGAAATGGCGCGGGCAATCAAGCACCAAATACCAGATGTAACAGAACTGATAGACGTCCATCAGTTAATTCGTCTGGTTCTGCCCCACCTAGAGTAATGGGTCGGACGGGACCAGACACAAGGTTGGGGGAAGGTTGAGATCTACGAACACCTACAACTACTATAAACCCTCCAAGACCTTCAGTAACGACACAGAACCTGCAGCGTGTTCAAAGTATTTTAAATAACACTGACCCTGCTCTAGCAGATGCTCCAGGTTTTGTCCAACTTGTAGGTCAGGTATCAGAGATACTCAAGCAAACCATGTAGCGTACGGAAGCGTACCAGAAACAAAGGACCTCACGAAGTCAAACTATGACTTCATCTCAACGTTCCTCCCTCAGTAGAGGGCAGCATGATCGGGTTGGGGATCAGTCGATACCCAGACCTAATCGATGATTCCGACCAAGGAGTCACGAGGGAAGAAGGCTATTTCAAACAGCCACTCCTTCTCCTCGTCGAGAGGATCAATCGCTTGGCCCTGATGATCTCTGACATCGTCTAGACCATGCAGGTGGTCGGAGGCGTCATCCTAACGTCCACGACCAAATCGGAACACCGGAGCCCTGGTATTCCAATTTGAGAAACTGGTCTCTGACCGATTACAATCCAGCACCCTTCCAAAGAAAGCGCCATGAATCAATCACAGGCTGTCGAACTTTCTCTGCAGGACTCCAGGCTGTACGTTGGTCCAACAGGTTCCGACCAGCCAGCATGGAGAAGTTCAATGGGACCCAGAACCCATTAAAATTTCTCCAAATCTATACTACTGCCATCAGAACTGCTGGTGGTAACGAAAATGTGATGGCAAACTATCTACCTACGGTACTTGAAGGGTCCGCCCGGTCATGGTTGCTCAACCAACCGGTCGGGTCAATCTATACTTGGGAGCAACTTTGCGACCTCCTGATTGTAAATTTCCAGGGTACGTACGACCGCCTTGGAAAGGAGGATGACCATCATCGATCCAGCAAGAACCTAATGAAACTCTTCGTCAATATATCAAAAGGTTCAGCCAGGTTCGTAATTCAATACCAAAGGTCGCAGAATCTTCTGTTATTCAAGCTTTCAAGGCAGGTCTAAGGAATCGATAGTTTACAGAGGAGATCGCTATGAATCCTCCCCGGACGACTGTCGAGCTCTTCGATATGGTCGACAAATACGCAGCCGCTAGCGAAGCGGTTGAGTGGAGCGAGGCCATTGATCGAAGGATAAAACCCCTCGACCTGGCTTAGAAAAGCCAGAAAAGAAACAAAAGAAGCCTCTCAAGAAGAAGAAGCACCGCAAGCCCGATGATAAAGAAGTCTTTATGGTTCCTGACAAGTTGTCGGACCCGGATTTTGTAAATCCAAATCCTCTGTGAAATCTCTGTGCTATTCCCTGGATCAGTAGATAGCACTCCACGTACATTCTTTCAATCAAACCATACATGGCGTAACATCATTGCATTCATTAATTTACACATCAGAGTTTACATAGACCGCTTCGGGTCAGTTTTTACAATAAGGGCCGAACAGGCCAAATGAGTACATTACAAAAGATAGCGGAAGCGACAACGAAAGCAAAAGGGTGAGGGCACATCTTACCGCAGCAAGTGATCGGGAACCGTGTACATCCGATATTATCCAAAACCCTGACAATATAGGAGGCACACAAGAACCGACTGAGTCGGCTAGACTGGGTGAGACTAGAACAACTAAGGACTAAACTACGCTCAACGATTCCACGGTCTTCGACTTACGGGTCCTCGTAGTAGTCGTAGTCTTGTGTCTTCCTACTTCGAGGAGTTGGGAAAGAGCGAGGATGAGCACAACTATCGTGCTCGCGAGCCCACACAATGTATGCAATAATATATATGCAAGGTGTAACAAGGTTGGCTCGGGTTTTTTTATTTGCGTAGCAAGATTTGTAAATACAGATATTAGAAAATTTCTATCACTTAGCATTTTAACCAAATTGCATTTTTAAAGAGATTAATTGTGCAAGAGTAATAATAAACAGAGGTTCCTCCATCGGAAACTCGTCTCATGCTTCTTTGATTGGAGCTACCTCCATACATTAACAACACCTGATACGACGATCCAGGAAAAGTCAAATCTGAGCCCTACTGGTTTTCATACCACCCACAAAGGTTTTTGAAATAGAACTAACTCCGCTTAAGTTCCCATGTCCGCCTTTGACCAGTAGGCGCTACTGCTTAAACAGCTTTGACTCGCAGAGGTTATACACTTTACCCACAAGAGACAATCATACTCGTTACCCACATGATTAGTAGTCATGTAGTTGAGCTGGTCGCCACAAGAACCTTTCAATCCACTTCACCCTTTCCATCATCTCACCCATATGGGGTTGCGCCATAAGTTGTGCGGGATGTTCACCACTACGACGAGCGTAGTGGCGACCTCACCTTCTGTCCCTTCCCGCTCATGCCCTGACCGCTCTCCTCCACCAAAGTGAGATGACTTTCGTGGTTCGATAAATTTACTAAGCCAAGTTGCATTTTGCGACTTGTGGTTGTACTTGTTTTACACGGAGGTCATGACAAGATTAAGTCCTTAATCCATCCGCACGGCTCATACCACATACCAATCGCTCTCGTGTCTGACGGCACCCACCATTCTCTCCATCCGCCCGGATGTAGTATTAGCAAGTTTTAGGGTTTTGGAGAAGTATAAAACAATTTAACCAACCAGTCCAGTCATTCTCCCACAATGACTGCCCAAAACATTTGTCATGATTAAAGGAGGATGATTTGGGGTAAAAATACCCCGGTACTTAAACAAGTCTAGCATGGCGTTTAAGTACGACCTATAACTAGTATGTTACCAGGTATTTACTAGGGTGACAAGGATAATGAGAGTTCAATTTTCAAGGATATGAGGTACTAAATGATTAATCAACAAGTAGGCATTTAACTACCTTAGGTGTTTGACATATATTTGCATAGAAATTAGAGCATGCAATTTAATATTTTAAACGAATATAATTTGCATAAAATATGGGATCAATATGATCAAAGTGTTGACTCGCCTGGGATACAGGTAGAAGGGTCTAGGTATTCTTGAGCTTGTCCGAAGTGGAGGTCTCCCGCGTCTTCGAACCCTACTCGGACGGACGTACCGGAAAAAGAAACAACAACAAAAGAGAGCAAATAAATACAAATCACCAAGCAAATGAACTCCAAATTAAATAAGACCAGTGCCATTAGCAAGATCTTGATTTTAGAAAATTTTAGGAAAAAGATTCATAATTTTTGGAGCTATAATGAGGAAGTTATGGATTTTTGAAGTTTTAAACAGGATTTTCAATTGACTGGAAAATCAGAAATGGATGGAAAATCGTGGCGCTGACACGTGTTGGGCGCACACAGGCACCGTCCCCACGCCAAGATCGTGGCGTGGGTAGAAGGCCAACACGCGCCGCGGTCCACGGTGCACAGGTCTGAGAATAGTGCCGCGGGCCCACTTGCCAGTCTCGAGTTCAAAAATCCGGTTAAACTGAGTGCTTAACCGTGCATATGGGCCCACATGTCAGCGGGTAGAAGAGGCACTTAAGGCTGAATAAACCTGGATTAGCCCTTAACGTGAATAGTAATTGCCGGCAACGAGCTACAGTGACCGTGTCGTCCGACAACACGCGGGCCGAAGGAGAAGCCGGGGTGGCGCGGCTCGTCGCCGGCGGAGGGAGGGGCGGCGGCGCCGGGGAACACCAAAAATGGGTTCCTTAAGGCGAGGTGGTCCCGGTGATGATGGCGTGGCGCGCCGAGGACGACCGAGCGCGGCGGCGAAGTGGGGCGGCGGCGGAGCTCGGCCGAGGCGAAGAAGAAAGCCGGGCGCAAAGACTCGAGAGGAGTGGGAGAGCACGGCGTTGGCGAGGTCCTGGCGCTTACCGCCGACAATGGCGGTGGGGTAGTCGGCGAGGAGATCGCGGCGAGGAAGGTGTCGGCCGGAGGCGAAGAAGAAGGAGTAGTCCCGGCGTTGTGGTGGTCCAGAGGCGATGAGGGTAGAGGAAGCTTCGGGAGGTGGTGGCGCACGGTGACGGGGTGGTGGCGCCGGAGATGGCCGAGGCGAGATCGGCGCAGGCGGATTAATTTGAAAAGGGGGAGCTTGGCCAAGGCAATGGTGCTTACCCAAGCGAAGGGGTGGAGCAGGGGGTGAAGGGGGCTCCTCTAGGGCTTTTTATAGGCGGCGGAAGGGAAAGCAAAGGAGGGGCCCGGCGACGCGGAGTCCCGAGAAGGCATGGGCTCTGCGCCGGAGGAGTAGGGGAGCAGGCATGGGCGCGGATGGGGTGGCGGGGATGGCGGTGCCATGGGACGGCTGGCGCCGGGCGATCACAAGTGGAGGTGACGGGAGTCGGTGGGAGAGGGAAGCGACGGGAGCCGGTGGAAGCGATCCACGGAGAGAGAAGGTCACAGGCATGGGGTAGAAGAAGGAGAAGCCGGAGAGAGGGCTGGGCGGGCGCTGGGAGCAGGAAGGCACTGCAGGGGTGGGCTCTGGTGTGTGGTCAGCAGTAAAAGAGGGAGAGGGGAGGCTGGGCCAAGAGAGAGCAAGCGGCCTGGGAGAAGAGTAGGCCGGACCAGGGGAGAAATGGAGGTAGGCTAGCCGGGAGAGGCCGAGATGAGCGGGCCGGTTGGCCAGGAAGGCAATGGGCTGAGCACTGGGGAAGGGAGAGAAAGAAAAGCTAAAATGGGTTAAGGCTCCAAAACCGAAAAGGGAGCTACAAGTTTGAATTTGAAATTTTGAAAACACGGAAAGATTTGAAACACAAACCCGAGCTTAACAAGAAGTTTGAAATCCTTCGAAAATATTACAAATTGAAATCACGATTTGAAAATAAGGGTTAAATAGTAAACACTATTCAATAACCGAAAAACGGGGTGTTACACAAGTTTACCAATTGTAAGAAAGATTACACCGGTCGAGGCAAAGTAAAAGTTCTGACCGATGGATATAAAAAGAACAAGAAGTGGTGTCCACTTCCCCAGCAAACAAGGCATGACTTGCGCACCTGTCGAGTCTGGCAAAAGAAGATAGAGGATTACTATGCAGGTAAAAGCCCACTCCCCTCGATACAAGAACTCGGGGAAGAAAGTTCCAAGAAGGACAAGGATGGCAACGACAAGATGGAATACCAGGAGCCTCAACATACGGTCGACATGATTTTCGGAGGATTCTCCTCGTATGATTCATGACGTCGCCTGAAGGCCGTGGAGCGAGAGGTCAACCTTGCAGAGTCCCTGATCGCCATCAAGCCATCAAGGTGGTCGAAAACAGTAATCTCCTTCAGCAAAGAAGACTGCCCCATCCCGTCGGCTCGACCAGGTAGGTTCCCTATTATAGTTAAACCTACTATTAACAATTGCAAAGTTAATCGAGTTTTAATAGATGAAGGTAGTTCTTTAGATATTTTATTTGCGGGAGTATTAGAGGAAATGCAAGTTCCCAGATCTAAGGTAAAACCAGTGAAGTATGCTTTCCACGGCATAGTCCCTGGTACTATCGCAAAACTGATAGGGCAGATGTCCTTACCGGTTACGTTCGGAAGGCATGACAACTTCCGAACAGAGAAGGTTTCATTTGATGTGGTCGATTTCGAAACCGCATATAATGGAATCCTTGGTCGTCCAGCTCTAGCAATGTTCCTGATAGCCACGCATTACAGTTATCAGAGTCTAAAGATGCTAGGGCCAAAAGGAGTCATCATGGTTTGAGGAGATCGAAAGATGGCTTATGCATGCGATCGGAAGTCTTTGAACTGGTCGATGAACTCCCGGCCAGAAAAACTGGCTCATCTGCAATGCAGGTCAAGCACTCCAGACCAAAGATAACACCAAAACCATCCGACCAGACAAAGTAGGTACCACTCGACAAAGGTATTTCTCTGGAAAACACCAAGTCACCACATGGGTCAACCTCAAATAGGAAGAGTCGCTCGTCTCTTTCCTCCGAGTAAACCAGGACGTATTCGCCAGGCAGGCGTCCGACATGCCAAGAGTCCCCAGGGAGGTGATCGAGTATAGGCTAGCTCTCTAGCCTGACAAAAACCCGGTCAAGCATAAGCTAAGGTGTTTTGCACCCGACCGGAAGGAAGTGATTCAGTCGGAGATTGATAAGCTCCTCAAGGCTGGGTTTATTCATGAAATCAACCACCCTCAGTGGCTCACTAACCCTATAATGGTTATAAAGAGTAATGGAAAGTGGCGAATGTGTATTGATTTCACAGATCTTAATAAAGCTTGTCTGGAGGATGATTTTCCCCTTCCTCGTATTGACCAACTTGTAGACTCTACCTCCGGGTATGAGTTATTAAGTTTTTTTAGATGCGTATTCAGAGTACCACCAGATTAGTATGAGTAAATAAGATGAGGAGAAAACTTTCTTTATCACTCCATATGGCACTTACTGCTATGTTAAGATGCCTTTTGGTCTAAAAAATGCTGGTGCGACTTTTCAAAGGTTGATGCAGAAAACCTTTAGTCCATAGCTAGGTCCAAATCTAGAAGCCTATGTTGATGATTTAGTTGTGAAGAGCATACATTCTGGCGATCACATTCTCGACTTATAAGAGACTTTCAATAACTTGAGAAAGCATAACCTCAAGTTGAATCCAGAAAAATGTGTGTTCGGAGTTTCCGCTGGAAAATTTCTTGGTTTCCTAGTTTCGGCTAGAGGTATTGAAGCAAATCCAGCGAAAATATCGGCCATCGACCAGATACACTCCCGACCACAAAGAAAGAAGTCAAAAAACTAACCAGTTGTATGTTAGCGCTAAGTTGTTTCATAGCAAGATTAGGTGAAAAAGGATTACCTTTCTTTAAAAAATTTCGAAAGCATGGAAATTTCGAATGGACTAAGGAAGTAAATGATGCCTTTGAAAAACATAAAGAGTACATTACTAGTACCCCGGTCTTAGTCTCTCCAAGACTGGAAGAACCATTGCTGATTAACGTGGCTACAACACCACAAGCGGTCAGCAATGTATTGGTCGTAGAACGTGAAAACGTCCAACGGCCAATATATTACGTAAGCGAAGTCGTACATGGACCAAAGGAAAGATACCCACAGGTACAAAAGCTGCTCTATGGTCTCCTTATGGCTTCAAGGAAACTAAGGCATTACTTTCAGACCCACAAAGTGGTCGTACCTATCGGATATCCCCTTGGTCAAGTCCTTGGAAATAGGGAATCATCAGGACGAATAGCAAAATGGGCAGTTAAACTAGGGACGTTCAACCTCCATTTCATCCCACGAACAGCAATAAAGTCTAAGACAATAGCACAATTCGTCGTTGAATGGACAAACCCTAAACCCAAGCAAGAACTCGAGTACGAACACCACAATGAGTGGACAATGTACTTTGACGGTTCCTTGATGCTCAAAGGATCGTGGGCTGGAGTCGTCTTGATATCCCCTACCAGCGAACACAACAAGTACGCCATCCAGTTTAACTTTCCTACTACAAACAATGTAGCATAATATGAAGATTTACTGGCAGGACTTCGAGCAGCTCGTTCGCTCGGGATTCACAAATTACTAGTGAAAGGCGATTCTCAACTAGTCGCGAATTAATTGGGGAAATAGTATCAATGCTCAAGTACCAAGATGTCATCTTATCTGGCGGAAGTACGGAAACTCGAAAAGCAGTTCTTCGGTTTCCAGATCCAACATATTCTTAGAAAGGAAAACTTTCTGGCAGACCAGTTGGCACTGATGGCCTCCACCAGGTCAACCGTCTCGCCTGGAGATTTTCTCGAGCAATTCGATTCACCATTGGTGGTCGAGCATTTCGAGGATATAAATGGTTCACATCAGGTCGTACAAATCGATTCTGATAACATAGATGCCCCACAGATCGGTGACGATCAGGGTAGAGATTGGATAACATCGATCTACAATTATCTTCAGCATGATATAATTCCAATAGATGATGTAGAGGCTGATTATATAGCTCGAAAAGCCAAATCATACACTCTAATTGAACGTACCTTGTATAAACGAGGATCTCACGAAGTGTTGATGAGATGCGTATCTGAATCGGATGGCATTAAGTTGCTAACCGAAATTCATGGAGGAGTCTGTGGAGCACATCATTCCTACAGAACACTGGTCGGTAAAGCCTTTAGGCAAGGATACTACTGGCTAACTACCCTTCATGATGCAAAAGAGCTCGTGACGAAGTGCGTACAATGCCAGTTTCATAGCCGACAAGTACATCAGCCGGCACAAGTTTGCAAATAATTCCTCTTTCTTGGCCTTTTGCAACCTGAGGACTAGACATTCTGAGACTTTTCCCAAGAGCACCCAGGGGCTTCGAATTCCTTTTCGTCGTGATTGACACGTTTACAAAATGGATCGAGGCCGAGCCAGTTGTTAAAACTACAACTGAGGCCGCTAAGAGATTTCTCATAAGAAATGTGATCACACGATTTGGTGTACCCACTCGTATAATCACAGACAACATTACCCAATTTTCTAGTGGTAATTTCCAGGAATTCTGCGATGAACTTGGTACCAAAGTCCATTTTGCTTCTGTTGCTCACCCACAGAGCAATGGCGCAGTTGAGCGTGCCAATGGTATCATAATGCAAGGGATCAAACGCTGAGTATTCGACCAGTTGATAAAATGGTCAGGAGCTTGGGTTCAAGAACTTCCTTCTGTTCTATGGGCTGTTCGAACCACCACTAGTCACTCGACAGGTGAAACACAATTTTTCTTGGTTTTTGGTACTGAAGCCATGCTTCCTCCAGAACTAAAACTTGGCTCTGTTCGAACCGATTGTTTTAATACAAATGATCAAGATGAACGACGACTTGATGATATCAATTTCCTTGAAGAACGACGAAACCAAGCCTTAATACGATCAGCAATCTATCAACAAGCCATGCGAAGGTACCAGTCGTAAGGTGTGACCCCACAGCCTAGCCGTAGGAGATCTGGTTCTCAGAAAAATTCAGAACCAAGCAAATCGTAACAAGCTTTCTCCTAAGCGGGAAGGTCCATACACTGTGGTCGAAGTCACCCGACCAGGCTCGGTATGATTTACCATGTCTGATGGAAGTGTTTTGTCTAATTCTTGAAACATTGATCAATTGTGTAAGTTCTTTGTTTAAACTTTATTTTATTTCTTTTATTTTTAATAAAGATTAGTCATTCCTTTAATTTCTCACGACGATTGATGTTATTTATATGTCTGTAACTATACTCTGGTCGTCTACCGATTCACATGCTTAAGATTATGAAGATTATATTTATTCATTTCAAAATTCTGTTGTACTCTCGTTTGGCCACTGGTTGGGAGACAGAAAGCCTCATAGTCGAAGTATCTCCTTCTCCGCACGTGGTCCTGCCCACTGATCGGTGATGTTCAACATTGGTGGTCGAATATCGAGTACCACTTCATGTACACATGGGAGCAGATGAAGAAGAAATTTGTGGATTTCATGGGGATATGCTCCAGATCTTAGGATGATGTGACAATTGGCAATGGCGTTTACGGTTTGTCGTTTCACGCGTTTTCGACAAAGTTACTGAGCTTATCGCTCGGGCGGTCCGACCGGTCCTTGCACGGCGGTCCGACGGTCCCAAATCGGTCGGACCGGCCAGTGGGGCTGGTCGGACGGCGATAACAAAAGTGTTCAAATCGAGTGGGCCAAAAATAGGTGTTGTAGACAAGTAAGGGATCCCAATGCACTTGGTCTCATGATTTTTGGATCTCGGTGAAAAGTTCTATTGGTTTAAAGTTTCGAAGGTTTGGATTTTGGGAGCTTGAATTTCGCTAAGTCTAAGGCGGTCCGACGGCTCACAGGAGCGTCCGACCGCCATGGCGATCCGACCGGCTCACTGGAGCGGTCGGGCAGAACTACTTGAACGTCGCCAACTTCGTGGCGATGTTGTTTTGTTAGATCAAAGTCATTGGTTTCATGGCATATGATTTGCATGATGCATGTTTTGACTAACATGGGTCAAGTTGTGAAGAACTTGTTCCGAATACGTGTTTTCTTGTGCGTGGTTGTGCAGTAGCTTGGTGGTCAACGACGGTCAACGGCGAGGAGAATCGGGACTAGACGTGAAGAGTTGAGGTCCAGAACGATCGACGATGCCGGGTGAGGTCAACGACTCAAGCGTGACACAAGATGGACAAGGGTGACCTATTGGCGAATCCATGATGCATGGTGAAGCGGTTTAGGTCAAAAGGTTAAAGACGGCGCTTTGCGAAGCGTGCGTGTGTGACCCGCTTGTTAGTGGGCCTTAACGGAGCCCAATTAAGTCAAACCCTAAGAGTTTTAGGCCTCCACTATAAATAGGAGGAGATGGTGGTCGATCTCTCTCTCGCCTTTTATGTTTCAAAACCCTAATTGTCTTTAGGGAGTTGAGGTGGAGGCAAGGGCTCTTGATGGTTTGTGGTGAATTTCGTGATCTTTGATTGTCCACTGATCCATGATGGTGTGGATGTAATCCAGCAACAATCACGAAATCAATCTATGCAAGGTTTGCTTGAGATAAGTCTCTTTTCGTTCTTGCTTTCAATTTCGTGTTTTTAGGGCTTTCTTTGATCCGCGAGTTTGTGATTGATTCTTTCACGTGAATTAGCTTGCTGTGATATGTGTGAATCTATCTAGCATCATCTTGATCATCAATCCTCACGAACAAGCTTTAGGATCAAGTTTTCGTTCTTGCGGTTTTAGACCTTCGTTAATCAATTGGTAATTGCTCAAGATCGCTCCAAGAATTATCATAATATTCGATTGGAATAGGTCCTCAATAGCATAGAGAAGGTGTGTGCAAAGTTTCGTGAACTTTGGAGTTGAGAATCAAAAGTTAGACCTAATTGCAACTTCGTCATCGGGCTGATTTTCTTGTTTGGATCGGTTACAGATCGCCGGTCCGATCATCGTCACCACCGGTCCGCCGATTTGAGCGGTCCGACCGTCAAGATAACAGCGGTCCGACCGCCCGCAATCGGTCCGACCGGTTCACTCTGCAGGTCGACCGCCGGGACTTGTGTTGCTTTGATTCTTGCCGATTATTGTCGCATTGCTTAGGGTTTTATTGGATTCAATACTAGTCTTCCATTTGATCTTGGTATATTGATCTTCATAGCTTTCTAATAGCTCTTTGGAGTGAAATTGTATTGAGTTCATAATTTGTGAAAAAGTGAGCGTGCTCCTATTCACCCCCCCCCTCTAGTCACCTTTACGGTCCAACAAGTGGTATCAGAGCCCGGTTAGTTCAATCTTGATCTTAACCGGTCACTGAACTTTGGCGATGGATAAGTTTTCTACTAAACCGCATATCTTCGATGGGCACGACTATGCCTATTGGAAGAATCGTATGCGCGTCTTTCTTGAGAGCGAGGGACAAGCTATTTGGGATGTTGTTAGAGCCCCGCTGGTTATTCCTGAAATTGCTACACCTGCTTCTGCAATTCTTTTGGCTAACAACAATAAGGCTAAGAATCTTTTATATGGTGCACTTGGTAGACAAGAATATGATCGAATTTGTAATCTTTCAATCTGCAAGATGAAATTTGGAACACTCTCGAAACATATCATGAGGGTTCGTCCCAAATCAAAAGGTGCGCCAAGCTGTTTACAAGCGTGAATACAATAAATTCGAGATGCGTCCCGAGAGAGCATCGATGACATTTTCATCGCTTTAATAAAGTAATTAATCAAATGAAAGTCGTTGATATTGAATATTCTCAATCTGAAAATGCCACCCATCTCTTGGCCGCAATCAACACCAAGGAGTGGGAGATGAAAGCTACCGCTATAGAGGAAAATGTTGATCTTTCAAGTCTTACTTTAGAATTGCTTTATAGTAAACTCAAGACTCATGAAATTAAAAGAGTTGATCATCCCAAGAAAGATAATTTAGCTTTGGTAGCAGATCCTCTCAAAAAGGCTTTTGATGACTCAAGGCAAAAAGAAAGGATTTTCATTTGCTTGTTTATCTGCTATTCATGAAGAGGAGCTTGAAAGCATTCCTGAAACAGAGTTAGCTCTTCTAGCTAAAAAATTCACACGGGCCTACAATAATGTGAGAAACAAAAGAGAGGTGGTCGGTGACATGCTATGAATGTGGTGAGCTCAATCATATCCGCAAATTGCCCCAAGTCAAAGGTAAGAGCAATCATAAGGAAGGAAAGCTACTTGGAAGAAGCCTCCTTTCAACAAATCAAGGTATGAGGCTAATAAGCTTGTGAAGGTCGCTCACCGGGTCCTTGTCGCTTTGAGGATCAATCCTTGAGCGATGTGGATACCGGGAGTGAGGAGGACAAGGAGGAGGAGATCCTCAAGGCAAAAAGAAAGGGAAGGCCAAAGACTTCACGGCATGTGCTTCATGGTCGACAAGACGACATTGATGATGATGAGGTATCTTTTTCTTATGATGAGCTTTCGCTAAATATGATTATATAGTTGAGCAATTGCTTAGTCAAGATGAAGCGCTAGAATTTGTTATGACAAAAATAAGAAATTAGAGTCAAAGATTAACAAACTGAAAGTAGAGCTTAAAAATGCTAAGACTCTTGAACTCGATGAATGTTTATCTTGTCATGCTATGCACTCGTAAATTACTAAGTTACAAACCGCTCATAATATTTCGTACAACAACTTGAGAATGCTAGATCTGAACTAAATGAAATTAAAAGTGCTCCTTGTGAAAAATGTTTAGAATCTAGTAAATTGATTGCTTTTGATGTGTTTGATTCTAGCCCTTGCACTTCATGTTTAGAAAAGGAACGTGAAATCAAAGATATCTTAGAAGTCGCTAGAGTCAAATATGCTAAGCTTAAGGACAATATTGAAAATACTACTTGTGCTTCTTGTTCGCTCTTAAGCTTGAAATTGCTTTGTATAAGGAGAAATCTATGGATAAAACTTGTGATGCTTGTGTTAACTTGAGAAAAGAAAATGCTTACCTTCATGATACATTAGAGAAATTTTCTAAAGGTAAGAAACAATTAAACATGATTCTTGACAAGTCTAAAACTCCTTATAAGAAGCAAGGTTTAGGATTCAATTCTTTTCAAGACAATTCAAACCCAAAAGTCATTCAAGTCTTGGAAAAGGTTTAATTGAATTCAAAACCCAACCTGCAAAAACATCTTTTAAATCTGCAGGTTTTGCCCAACCTTGTATTAATTCAAATGGTGCTTCTTCTAGTGGTACCAAGTACCATTGCACTTATTGCAAAAAGGTGGACATTTGATTGAATTCACATGGCGAGGTTGAAAAATGATAGGAAAAGTTTTGATAGAATCTCATTCATGCAACCTAGAGCTTCTATGAGACATGGTAACATTGAAAAGAATAAACCTGGATTAGGATTTGTCACTCATGCAAATCATTATGTTTCTAAATATCCTAATTCTAATGTTTATCGATGGCGGTCCGATTTGGTGGTCACCGGATCGACCGTTTTGGTCGCCGGTTTGACCCTTGACTCAATGCCGATCGACCGCCATGGACAGATTCAAGTCTCATTTTAATTTAAACATTGCTCATAACCGAATGTTAGATGAAATCAAGGATACTACTTCGGTTTGTATACTCCTTGTAGACGTGTGTCTCGAAGATCGATTCCTAAATCATGTTTATCTAATCCCGAGATTGAGACACATCGTTCTTTTGTTCCTTGATTTTCAGGATTATCGCGGAAAGGGGAAGAACACGTGGTTCGTTGATTCCGGATGTTCACGCCACATGACCGGGAACTCAAAATGGTTCACCTCTTTCACGCGGGCAACAGGTGATGACTTCATCACTTTTGGAGATGATACACAAGGGCGAATTGAAGGAACAGGATCAATTAGGGTAAACAACAAATTCATTCTAAAGGATGTCGCTCTTGTGGACAAGCTTAGGTATAATCTTCTTTACGTTTCTCACTTCTTGATGATGGTTATGAGACTTTTTAAGAAAAATGCTTGTCGTGTGCTTGATTCTACCGTGAGCTTGTGTTTGGAATATCTAGAGTTGGTAGAATTTTTGGAGCTGATTTTTCAGAATCTCTTGCTGGATCTCTTAAATGTTTGCTTACATCTTCTTCTGATTTCTGGCTTTGGCATCGACGTTTGGGGCACATTGGTTTTGATCATCTGACGCGAGTTAGCAACCTTGATCTTATGAGAGGTTTGCCCAAACTCAAAGCTGTCAAAGATGCAGTATGTGCGCCCTGTAGGCATGGCAAACAAGTTGCTGCCTCACACCCTTCTGTGACTATGGTTATGACTGACGGACCAGGACAGTTGCTTCATATGGATACTGTTGGTCCTGCTAGAGTCCGGTCAGTTGGTGGAAAATGGTATATTCTAGTCATAGTCGATGATCTTTCAAGATATACTTGGGTGTTCTTTCTTACTTCAAAAGATGAAGCTTTTGGTTATTTTCATGACCTTGTTCTTCGCTTGGCTTCGAGCTTCCGGTGCTTTGAGAGCGATTCGCAGTGATAATGGCACGGAGTTCAAAAATGCTTCTTTTGCTTCTTTTGTGCCGAGCGTGGTGTTGAGCATCGTTCTCCTCTCCACACGCCCTCAACAAAATGGCGTGGTGGAAAGGAAGAATAGGACCTTGGTCGAAATGGCTAGGACGATGCTAGACGAGTATAACACACCGAGGAGATTTTGGGCGAAGCTATTGCTATCGCTTGTCATATTGCCAATCGTGTCTTTTGAGACCTTCTTTAGGCAAGACTCCTTATGAGCTTCGTTTTGGTAGAAAACCCTCTGCTTTCGCATTTCGAGTTTTGGATCAAAATGTTTTATCCTTAAGACAGGCAACTTAGATAAATTTGAATCAAGAACTTTTGATGGGGTATTTCTGGGTTATCCTGCTCATTCGAGGGGCTTTCGAGTTTTTAATACTGAGACTAACATTATTCAGGAGACTTGTAATGTCACTTTTGATGAGACTAGCCCTGGAGCTAGATCAATTGCTACAGATGATTTACAGGTGACAGAGAGTATTTTTGTGGAGGAAGATGAGGACGGCTAATATCATTCCCTCATCTGTCTGCAGCTGAGGCGCCCATATTGATACAAGAACCTGCTACGTCTACTTCACCTTCAGTTGAGGCTCCTGCTGCATCATCATCATCAGCAGTACCTGCGGAGGTCGAAGAAACGACATCTCACCCGGGCGCTCCACTTCGCATTCAGAGACAGCATCCTCCGGAACAGATAATAGGTAATCTACATGAGCGAGTCACTCGCTCCAGGTATAATGATCCAAATCTCTACTCTCATTCGGCTTTTGTTGCTTCTTTTGAACCCCGCGATATATCACATGCTTTATCTGATTCTAGCTGGGTAAATGCCATGCATGAGGAGTTAGAGAATTTTGAAAGAAACAAAGTTTGGAACCTAGTAGAACCTCCTAGTGGTCATAATGTTATAGGAACCCGTTGGGTGTTTAAGAATAAACAAGGTGAGGATGGTTCTGTGGTTAGAAATAAGGCCAGATTGGTAGCTCAGGGTTTCAGCCAAGTTGAGGGGTTAGATTTTGATGAGACATTTGCTCCTGTTGCTAGACTAGAAGCCATTCGCATTCTGCTTGCATTTGCTGCATCAAAAGGTTTTAAATTATATCAGATGGATGTTAAAAGTGCCTTTTTAAATGGTTTCATAGATGAGGAAGTGTATGTTAAGCAACCCCGGTTTTGAGGATCCTAAATATCCAAATCGTGTTTTCAAGCTATCTAAAGCATTATATGGTCTTAAACAAGCCCCTAGAGCCCAGTATGATAGACTTAAGACCTTCTTGCTTAAAAATAATTTTGAGATGGGTAAAGTGGATAAAACTCTATTTATTCTTAGGCGTGACAATGACTTCCGCTTGCTCAAATTTATGTGGATGATATTATCTTTGGTGGTTCCTCTAATGCTCTTGTTTCAACTTTTCTCGACACTATGTCCAGGAATTTGAGATGAGTATGATGGGAGAGCTTAATTACTTTTGGGACTTCAAATCAAGCAATGCAAGGAAGGAACTTTCATCCATCGACGAAGTACACTAAAGATCTACTTAAACGCTTCAACATGGGTGATTGCAAGCCAATTTCCACTCCCATGGCAACTTCGATCGTTTTGGATCCGGATGAGGAAGGAGAAGTCGTGGATCAACGCGAGTACCGCAAAGATGATCGGCTCTCTTCAGATTTGTGGCCTCGAGACCGGACATTCACTTCACGGTATGTCTTTGTGCAAGATTTCAGCGTCTCCGAGAACTTCCCATCGCCAAGCCGTTAAGCGCATATTCAGTATTTACACTCTACCCTTTTATATGGCATTTGGTATTCCGCTCTTGACTTTGTCCATTAGAGGTTTTTTGATTCGATTTTGCGGTGTTTGTTAGATAGGAAGAGTACCTCGTGCACTGTCACTTCCTAGGCACTTCTCTTGTATCTTGGTCTTCTAGAAAGGTCTTACATTGCACAATCCATTCCGAGGCGGAGTTTGTAGTCTTGCTAGTTGTCAGAGCTGATTTTGTGGATGACGCCCACTTTGAAAGATTATGGGTTAAACTTTGCTAGTGTTCCTCTTTTCGTGATAACACTTCGCTATTAATATTGCTAAAACCCAAATGCAACATTCTAGGACTAAGCACATAGACATTCGCTTTCACTTCCTTAAAGATCATGTTGAAAAGGTGATATTGTGATGCACTTCATAGAGTCCAAGCTCAACTGGCAGATATTCTTACCAAGCCTTTAGATCAAACCAGATTTTCCTCTTTGAGAAGTGAGTTAGGGGTAATTTATCCTTATGGGTTGGTTTGAGGGGGAGTTTGATCTTTTCTAACCTTTCCTTGTTCTTTTGATCTTTTATTGTTCTTTTTCTGAACTTAGTGATCTTTTCAACTTGTTAGGTGTTTAGGCTTTTATTGCATCTCATTGTATCATATTGCATTCTTATGAAAAATACAACAAGTGGTTACAACAAGTGGTATGAAAAATCCAAAAAGATGCATTGTAATATAAGATTTTCTGCTTATCTTTTAAAAATGATGAAGCTTTGCCTATTACCCTTTGGAGCTTTTGTATTTCAATTCTTGCTCAATGTCATGTCTAGTTCTTTGACTTGCTAGAATTATCATGCTTTTACATGTGTAGCTAAGTCTTTGCTATATGAGCTAGAACCTTTAAATAACTCAAACTAAGAAATTGCAATTTGTGGATGTTTTAGCGAGTTGCGCAATTAGTGCTCCTCTTGTGACATTGGCCTGTGTAATTGCTTTGTTAGCTCTTTGATCTAAAATTGACCATTACTTGAGCGTTTGTGTTCTTGAGATTCTAAAATGCTCGTGTGAAAATGAAAATCAAGATTGTCTTATGCTTAAATTGTGCCAAACTATTCTTACGAGGCGCTTGTCAAATGACATGAACTTGGAGATAGTTTGATGATCCGAACGATCTCATGGGGACCGCTTGTCGAAATGACATGAACCTCAAGATTTGTCGCCTTGTAGAAGCTTAGAAAGAGTTTGTGGATGGCTCCTAGTCCGGGATCTTCTTTACTAAGATATACCTTTAAACAACTTTTGGTCGAAGCTTAGGATGAGTTTGTGGATGGCTCCTAGTCCAGATCTTGTCACTAAGTTAGATCATTAGTCAACTTCAATATTCAATGCAAATGAGAAAAATGTTGACAAATGGGCGTTTACAAAATATTGAGCAAAATGATTCAATACGGACTTGATTGACTCTTAATGTGGTCTTTGTTAGATTTTTGATCTCACTTTGACATTTGACATGGCCAATTTCACTTTAGGATCTCTGTTGATGAACTTGTTGAATTTGAAGCGTTGCTTAAATTGATCAAATCATCGCTTTACTTTTGAGCCTTTGTGCTTAGCTTTGATATATATGTCTTACCATGATCTTGCTAGCTGTCAGCTTGATATCTTTGTTTGTGCATTATTCGAGATACTAGCTTGTTCTTTTGGGTAATCTCCAAAGCTTCTTGTAATCAAAAATTGAAAATACAAAAATTGAAGCCACTCCATTGCACTTCATGCATATTCCTCTTTATGCTTCTTTTGTTTCGCTTGTTTCTTTATTCTCTATTTGTTATCCTGGATGAGAGGAAGGCGTGATTCCTTGATGAATCCATTGTCAAAGGGGAGAAGATGTGTTAAATGAAAAGATATTTCTTTGGGAGAAGATGTGTAATATTTCTTTGCTACTCTTATTTGGAGAAGATGTGTTAATAAGAAGATTGGGGGAGAAGTTTATACAAAGGGGAGAAACTGAAAATTTGAAATTTGATGATCATAGTGAGGGGGAGTTCTTGAGTTGCATTCTTATTGTCTTATTGAATATTCGAACTTGAATTGCATTCTTTTATCCTCACAATGATCATAGGTTAATTGAACAATTGTTCTTTCATATGGACCTTATGTGATAATTTTGACCCGTTTCTGGAAATTAAAGTTTTTATGCTTACTTTTGCTTTGTCTCACATACCTATACTATTCTGATGCCAGCTTGGTCATTTTCATTGCTTTTTCTTGCTTATGGACCAAGTTGTGCCTTTGTCGAAAACCGCGAGTAAACTCGTTTTCAAACCTCTTACTTACACTTTTCGGATAATTGCCAATGTGTTCATCAAGGGGAGATTGTGGATTTCATGGGGATATGCTCCGGATCTTAGGATGATGTAACAATTGGCAATGGCGTTTACGGTTTGTCGTTTCACGCGTTTTCGACAAAGTTACGTGCTTATCGCTCGAAGCGGTCCGACCGGTCCTTGCACGGCGGTCCGCCGGTCCCAAATCGGTCGGGACCGGCCAGTGGGGCGATCGGACCGCGATAACCAAAAGTGTTCAAATCGAGTGGGCCAAAAATAGGTGTTGTAGACAAGTAAGGGGATCCCAATGCACTTGGTCTCATGATTTTTGAGTCTCGGTGAAAAGTTCTATTGGTTTAAAGTTTCCGAAGGTTTGGATTTTGGGAGCTTGAATTTGGCTAAGTCCTAAGGCGGTCGGCCGGCTCATTGTGGAGCGGTCCGACCGCCATGGCGGTCCGACCGCTCACCGGAGCGGTCGACCGTGAATTACTTGAACGCCGCCAACTTCGTGGCGATGTTGTTTTGTTAGATCAAAGTCATTGGTTTCATGGCATATGATTTGCATGATGCATGTTTTGACTAACATGGGTCAAGTTGTGAAGAACTTGTTCCGAATACGTGTTTTCTTGTGCGTGGTTGTGCGGGTAGCTTGGTGGTCAACGACGGTCAACGGCGAGGAGAATCGGGACTAGACGTGAAGAGTTGAGGTCCGAACGATCGACGATGCGGGTGAGGTCAACGACTCAAGCGTGACACAAGATGGACAAGGGTGACCTATTGGCGAATCCATGATGCATGGTGAAGCGGTTTAGGTCAAAAGGTTAAAGACGGCGCTGCGGCGTGCGTGTGTGACCCGCTTGTTAGTGGGCCTTAACGGAGCCCAATTAAGTCAAACCCTAAGAGTTTTAGGCCTCCACTATAAATAGGAGGAGATGGTGGTGCATCTCTCTCTCTCGCTTTTTATGTTTCAAAACCCTAATTGTCTTTAGGGAGTTGAGGTGGAGGCAAGGGCTCTTGATGGTTTGTGGTGAATTTCGTGATCTTTGATTGTCCATCGATCCATGATGGTGTGGATGTAATCCAAAGAACAATCACGAAATCAATCTATGCAAGGTTTGCTTGAGATAAGTCTCTTTTCGTTCTTGCTTTCAATTTCGTGTTTTTAGGGCTTTCTTTGATCCGCGAGTTTGTGATTGATTCTTTCACGTGAATTAGCTTGCTGTGATATGTGTGAATCTATCTAGCATCATCTTGATCATCAATCCTCACGAACAAGCTTTAGGATCAAGTTTTCGTTCTTGCCCGGTTTTAGACCTTCGTTAATCAATTGGTAATTGCTCAAGATCGCTCCAAGAATTATCATAATATTCGATCGAATAGGTCCTCAATAGCATAGAGAAGGTGTGTGCAAAGTTTCGTGAAGTTTGGAGTTGAGAATCAAAAGTTAGACCTAATTGCAACTTCGTCATCGGCTGATTTTATCGCTTTGGATCGGTTACGATCGCCGTCCGATCGCCGTTACCACCGGTCCGACCGATTTGGAGCGGTCCGACCGTCGAGATAACAGCGTCCGACCGCTTGCAATCGGTCCGACCGGTTCACTACTGAGGTCGACCGCCAGACTTGTGTTGCTTTGATTCTTGCCGATTATTGTCGCATTGCTTAGGGGTTTTATTGGATTCAATACTAGTCTTCCACAGATCGTATATTGATCTTCATAGCTTTCTAATAGCTACTGGAGTGAAATTGTATTGAGTTCATAATTTGTGAAAAAGTGAGCGTGGTCCTATTCACCCCCCCCCCCCTCTAGTCGCCTTTACGGTCCAACAAAATTGCAACGTCGTTTTGTACCTCCACCACCCACGGTCACAAGCGAGGTGCAACCTAAGGTAACTGAAAATGCTAACATTGTTTTAACTCCTTGTAACACCCTGGCTATTCGAAAGCTAAGATGTTACCTAAAGAACTAACATACAACCACATTGCGGAAGAATTTAAACTGTAACTCCTCTAAGTACATAAAGAGACCAACTTTCATAGTAGCATGGCAGGAATAAAGACTGAATTCAATGGAATATAATCAGGGAGTAAGTAAAACAAACCACTAGCAGCATTTAACAAAACATAACATGGAGAGAAATATCATGTAGTCTTAAATTTATTTATTACAGTTGCTCACTTATCAAATGGAAGACATAATCAAACTTATTAATGAAGGTAAATTATTGTGAACTGAGTGAAAGGTGCTTGTCTAATCCCTCCCAACAAAGCCATCATCATGTTCACCTAAATAAATAAAGAAAACAAGAATGGGTCGAAACTCAGCAAGTACAACAAACAATTGAACATACAAGGTTATGAACAAGTCAATCTTAATACGAACTATGAACTTAACTCTTGAAACTGATGTGTATGAATGGAATGAATGGATGCATTGAAAGGAATGGACTGCACGCATGCTCATACCGGTATAGCGAATGACACACCCGTCGGTGTTCACCTAAGCCCGTCCTTAACAAAGTCCGGGGATCCAATCACCGTATGAAGAACGTTTCATACGGGTGTCCGAAATTTCCCACATTGGAATGGTGGGTCTTACGTGCCCATACTGGAATTGATGGGTCTTTGTAATTCCACTCCCGTGGACGGAACTTGAACAACGTATAAATGGAATAAAACATATGCAATGAATGTCACCACATTCATCCACATGGATTATCAACTAAGAACGAAATGTATATCATGGAGTATGAACATGGATCATAACAATAACATCACATCAATAAACATTCATCAGAAATCAATATATCTTAACACATTGTACTTGCCTTCCACGATGTGATGTGCTAGGAGGCAACGAAGGTGCTCCTACACTCGCCGCCTCACCGCCTACACAAATATGTACTCGAAATAAGAACAACATAGTATGACAAAGCTACTAGTGATCTACACTAACCCCCCGACTATCCAACACAACCAACGGACCCAACACTGAAATCAAACAATTCAGTCAACTGAAACCCTACTGGACAGCGGTACGGAAAAAAGAATAGTTAATGATCTGGAACTCAGAATGACATGAGTCCGGTGCGCAATGAAACGTAATGAGCAAACCTACAAAACTCTAGTTGACAAGATTTCCTAATTCTGCCAAATCATTTGACTAAACAGCAGTTGAAAATGCCTGACAGACATCTGTACAGACAAACCGAACAGCAGCGAAGAACATAACATAACTTTTAATCTATTAGTCCAATTTGAGTTTTCTTTATCAATCTGGAAAGAAGATAAAATTATCTACAGAAATTGTGTTGGATGACAAGTCTGAATCGGATCCTAAACAAGTCATATTTTATTAAACAACTATACTGACAATTCTCATCAGGTTTCTCAGGATAGCAATAAGGAATCTATCATAACTTTTGAACCACAGATTGGAATCTGGTGATCGTGGTGGATATGGAAAGCTAAGAACCGTGGCTACAATTCTCTAGGAGGAGTGAACCTCCAGGTCGGCCTTTAAGAGGTTGAAATCGGCCGCGCAGCATTCTGGACAGTTTCTGGATTTCTACTACAGCATGTCGGTTCAATCCAAATAATCAATTCTTCCTCCAAACTGTATCAAACAACAATTTAGACTCTTCGTTACCCTTGAAGACCCACAGGGATATGTTGATTAACCTCCCGAAGAACTTCCCCTCTTCTCCTTCTGCCTCCCTTCAAGTGGCTGGCCAAAACGAGGGAAGAAACCGGCCAGAGGAGACGTCAGGAGGATGCGGCTTCGGGGAAGACCTTGGGGGCAGCGTCGGGGATCACCGGGGGCCGGCACCAAGGGGAGGAGGCGGCACCAAGGGGTAGGGGAGGTGTCGGTTTGGGGGAGTGGGGGTGGCGGCTCAAGGGGAGAAGTGGGGAGGGAGAGGGGGAGAAGGGGGGCCGGCTAGGGTTGGGAGGGTAGTGGGGCGCATGGGCCTTGGACCTGGTGCGCCGCCCCCCCCCCCTCCTTGGCCCACTCTTGGTCGGCCATAGGCCGTCCACGGTCGCATTAGCCTGGGCCGGAGGCCTAGGGTCCAAAAGTTCCCCGAAAACTTCAAATTTTAAAAAGATTCTCTCTCCCGAATAAAATCCTCCCTAAATGAAATTTGGAATATTACACTCCTACTCCATCTACAAATACCGCCGAGATGCTTGAAGAGATGAAGGGTGATCTGGTGCATATTATGTCATTAGAGGAGATGGATGCACCTACATCATCTGAGGAGAGCCAAAAAGGTATAGATCATGGTGCTATCATCACTCAAGGTGAGTATGCTTGTGAAGAACTACAATTGTCCACTGTTCATGCTATTTTAGAGCAAAAATTAGTGGAAAATAATTCTGATATGCACATGTTTCACGAAGAGAATTCAAACTGCATTGATTTTAGTGCACCATGTGGTAAACTTGTTGATTTACCTGTTGACTTGAGTACACCATGTGGTAACATAATTGAATTATCTGCTATTTTGAGTGATTCATATGATGATTCAATCACATATAATGATTATGTGGAATTGGTTAGACATAAACAAGTTTTGACTAGAATTTCTCCCATTGATTCTTTATGTTACATTATGTTGAAGCCACCGATGAAATTGTCACATGCTATGGAGAAAGTTTCTGAAATTGCATGTTTGAAATTCTTATCTAGTGCGTACGCCACTGGATATAAGTTTGATTAGATTAGAGATTATGGTGTAGACAATCAATTTCATGTGTATCGAATATGCATAACTTGTGATCACATAGATGAATTGATGCTTACAGTTTTGAACAACAATTCTTGTGTACCGAATCTTGTTCATTATGTGAGGAAAATAAATTTTAGTGATCATCCAATGCCTATGTGTTCATCTCTTATTGCACCATCTAGTATTGACAATCTGCATAATAATGTTGAAGTATGGAAGAACTTTCAAATCTTTCCACCCTTGCTAGATGAATTTGCTAACGCTCAATTGAAATATGACTATATGGATGAACTTTGTTTGATTCCAAAGGTTGTAGATTTGCCCATATGTGCTACCACTACAAGTTTACAACTTCAGATATTTGAATTGTATAAATGCTTCACTTACATTTGCAAAACTAGTTGCAATAATTGTTGTGTGAGAAATTTTGTTTTGCTCATTAACATATATTATTATTCTTGGGCTAATAATACAATGAGCTTTTATGATCGCTGCTGTTTTATAACATTAATTGTGCAACAACGAAAAACAGTTAAAACAGATGACATATACATATACCATGCATACACCTTGGCTTCTTTTTTACCCTATTTTTAGCTTATCAAAAGCCGAGAACGGCTTTATTTTCAAGAAGGGGAGGATGATGAGGACATGACCCCTATGGATACAACCACATTTGCTATGCTTGCTATTCAAATTACAAGAGCTCGTACGCTTCACTTAAATTATCAGGTGAGCTCGTTTTTAGCAGTGTATTTATATTATATGAACTATATGATGCTACCTAATATGAAAATGTATATTTATGCAGCATGACATCACTTTTTGTCCAAGCTAAGCAATAGTTCAAGCTGGATGCGTTTTGGAATCCAATTCGGCCTCCGGAGATACCACCGACTTCAAATGCGCATAACTTTTGCAAACGGAGTCCGATTCGGGTGTTCTTAGGCTTGTTGAAAAGCTTATTCCGAGTCCTTTCCAATGAATCCAGCCTCACCTCCAAATTCCTTCTGTGGTCTTTGGAATTGTCAAAAAATTTGTTATATCACCAATTTAAGCCAATTTGGGCCTTGTAATCGTACCGGAATTGGCCCATATGCTTGCCGGCCACCTAATGGGGCTCATACTGTTCATGTGAACAGTAACATGGCTATGAATAGTATATGAATAGTACTACCCCCTATTTTGTTAGCTATGTGCGGCTTCCCCTTCCCTATATATGGAGGTCGCACCCCTCTAGTTTTCTTGAATTTCATTTGATTAGTTTCTTCATTATGAAAACTCTCGTTCTTCACCTATGTCGACTAGACCAACTGTAAAGGACCTCTGCGGAATCCCACCTTTTGAATTTAATCATATATTTGCAATTTAGATTACATTTTACCTTGTTCTTGCGTGCTACCAAGGCAACTATCCCAAAATCCAATGAGGACACCGTCTCCGACCAGCTGGTTAAGGACCTCGGCCATCTGGTCGAGGCCATCACTTTTGATCAGAGGTCGGAGGACATGAAGGGTTTAACTATCCCGACTGGTTTAGAACCACTAAAATTGGTGGAGAAGAAAAGGAAGGAAAACGCCACAGATTATGCTCCCGGGTGTTTCAAGATGAAGACAAAAGGACGACCAATTATGTATATATGAAAGAGAATTAAGAAAGTACATACCTGTTCGTAGCTTCTAGTATTCTAAAATCTTGATTTTTTTCCTTTCTTTTATTTTGATAGGTCTTCTGGTGGTCCGGCCATTTCCGACCAGAACAGCCCTCAGGAGAAAATTCTTGAGGGACAGGTCGAGCCAGCCTCCGAGCAAGTGGTAGCCCTAGATGCTCAAATCTCCGTAACGGCTCCAATCGTGCCCGAGGAGACAAGAGTTGAAGAAGAGCCTCAGTAGGTTCCACCCCCTGTTGAGATCGCTCAAGGGGAGAGGAGTTCTTTACCAGTTGTAAGGTCTCCGCGTCCTAGTTTCTTCTCCGGCCACCGTCGAATCCCTGATAACAAGTTGTTCGAGGAGGCCTCGAAGAGGATGTCGGATCAGTTGGAAATAGATTCTAACATTATGTACTCCCAATATGCTGATACAATGGTTGAGGTAAGTGTCTTCGACCATTCTCTTTGTCTCTTCTTTAAAATTTATAATTTTTTTTAAAGAAATCTGCTATCTTTGGCAGCATATGATTGAGAACATTGTTGTGGTCTAAGGACTAACCCAACAAATAATTATCTTGGAAAAAGAAAATTTTGAGTTAAAAAGTAAGCACTTCTTCCTGGCTCTCTTCTCTTCTTTTTTGGTACCTCTTTATTATTTCTTAACTCTCCTCTTATCATGATTGACAGAATTGGAGGCACATAAGAAAGAAGTTATGGCTAAAGAAGCCAAAATAACAAAGCTTGAAGAAGAAGGCCAAGCTAAGGACTGGTTGATTGAATACTTGACAACCAGGCGGAAAGAAATATTTGAAGTTTGTGAGTTGAAAATTCAAGGTAACTGGTCGTAAAACCTAACCAGTTTACTATGCATTTAAGTTTTATATCTTTAACTTTGATCTGTTCGAGCAGAGCAAAATCAAAAGTTAAAAAGAGTGGAAAAAGCTCTTGAGTTTGAGCATAACAAGGAGGCAGCTCTTGGGTAAAGTCTTATTGAACAAGTCAATGCTTTTAACAAGATAACTTTTGACGTGGGGTCAGGATCAAGTCTGCCTACTTTGAGAGATCCAGTGGAAAAGATCAACTATTGTGACCGACTCCTCGAAGATCTCAAAGGTTTGCTTACATCTTCTCAGGAAAATCATGCACAGATAATGAAAGACGGCGTTGCCAACAGAGTCAGCCATGCTTTGGCAAAACTGAAAAATTCTGACCCCTTCGTTCATCTCCAAGCTATTGAAAAAGACTTCAACTGTTTAGAGAATGAAGCAGCCAAGTTAATGGCGGAGATTTTGCCTCTCGGAAACAAGGTTGCCGAGGAAATGGAGGTCCGATCTCCGTCACGCAGCGAACAGTCTAACAATCCCAAGAAATAGATGGTTGTAATGTTAGATTTGTAAATAAAAACTTACCTTTTGTCATCAAATCAAGCCTGTGTTTATCTTTTTGCTTTGCTGAATTCTCATATATTTTTTGGTCCCCGACTGCTTGTGTTAGTAGAACTTACTAAAGAAGTAGTAGACCAAAAAAAGAGCAAAAACTACGATCATAGTACAAAGTATGTCTTGATTAGGTTTAAAAATGATCTAATTAATACTAAGAAACCAATTTGGCCCGAACCAGTGTATGATTTCAACTAGCTATAGATCATTTTTATAATCAAAATACCGTATAGTACATTGTCTGGACGGAAGATATGTACAAGACTTATGCTTGATGAAAAAAAGAAACCATGCAAAGATGTATGCAAAAAATAATAAGTGGTCTTATTTATACACGTTATCTAAAATTGGCCGCAAGGGTTGCTAAGATTTAAAGACATAATAGACATTTCCCGAAACGTGCCCATGATCAAGCCCGGCTGGCAGCGAGAATCGTAAGAAAAAGGTCGCCGCTATGAAACTCATTCTAGTGGGCTGGACCACGTGCAGAGAGGAGAGATTTTGACTAGGAGGTTTTTCGTGTGTTGACTAGTAGCCAACAAGAGTAGAACATAATGTTGAAATGGATAAAGTTAGTCCTCGAATGTTATACTCTTTTACTTATTTCTTTTAAGAAAATAGTGCAATGGCCATGCGTGAGAAACATAACTGAGATGGTCATAACTATGACCCTTATGGCTTGTGACAATTATGTCGAGGCCAAAAAAGTACAAGAAATACTTTTGGAAGGATATCGGAAGGAATGAGATCTTCTCCGACCAGTTAGATAACCATAGTATGTGACCAGATAATGGATAACAGATATATAAATAATATCACTCGTAGGAAAAAAGAAATGAATATATATTGAAATTGAAATAATGTGAAAACTATACAAATAACTTACGCAATTGATTAATATTAAAATAATTTGACAAAACAAGCTCGTTTGACATTGCTATCGTACTGAGCCAGGTCGGGTGACTTCGACCACTATGTAAGAACCTTCCCATTTGGGAGAAAGTTTATTGTGATTTGCTTGGTTCTGAATTTTTCTAACAACCAGATCACCTACAGGTAGGCTGCGAGGTTGCACCTTACGACTATGGTACCTTCTCATGGCTTGTTGGTAAACTGCTGATCGTACGAGGGCTTGGTTTCATCTTTCTTCAAGGAAATCGATGTCATCGAGTCTTCATTCGTTTTGATCGTTTTGACAAAAACGATTGGTTCGAGCAGAGGTAATTTTCAGTTCCAGAGGAAGCATTGCTTCAGCACCGTAAACTCGAGAGAATGGCATTTCACCGGTCGCACGACTGGTCGTGGTTCGAATGACCCATAATACAGAGGGAAGTTCTTGAACCCAAGTTCCTGACCGTTTTGTTAACTTGTCGAAAACTCAGCGTTTCACTCTTTACATTATTATACCATTAGCTCGCTCGACGACTCCATTGCTCTACGGATGAGCGATAGAAACAAAATGTATTTTGATACCTAGATCCTTGCAAAATTCCTGAAATTTTCTGCTAGAGAACTCGGTACTGTTATATATGATTATACGACTAGGTATGCAAAATCATGTGATCACGTTTTTTGTGAGAAACCACTTAGTAGCCTCATTTGTTGTTTTAACAACTGGCCCAGCTTCTATCCATTTTGTAAACGTGTCAATCATGACAAAAAGGAATTTGAAGCCCTCGGGTGCTCTTGGGAAAGGCCCCAGAATGTCAAGTCCCCAGGTCGCAAAATGCTAAGAAAGAGGAATTGTCTGCAAAACTTGTGCCGACTAATGTACCTGTCGCCTATGAAATTGACATTGTGCGCACTTCGTCATGAGCTCTTTTGCATCATGAAGGGCAGTTGGCCAGTAGTATCCATGCCTAAACACTTTACCGACCAATATTTTGTAGGAATGATGTGCTCCACAGACTCCAACACAAATGTTGGATAGCAACTTAATGCCATCAGTTTGAGATATGCATATCATCAATACTCCGTGAGATCCCCATTTATAAAGGGCACTTTTGATCAAAGTGTATGATTTGGCTTTTCGAGCTATGCGATCAGCCACTACATCATCTTCAGGAATAATGACATGTTGAAGATAATTGTAGATCGATATCATCTAATTTCTACCGGGGTCAAGCTTTATGACCTCCTGTGAAGTATCCATGTTCTCATGGTCGATTTGTACGATCTCTAGTGGAACACCTATGTCCTCGTGCGTTGTTGAAAGTCCCGGGTAGGTCGGAAATATGATCGCTAGCGTTGATGCTTTTCACCACCAAGTCATCAACGTAGGCTTCTAGATTTCGACCTAACTGAGGATTAATGGTTTTTTTTTGCATTAACCTCAAAAAAGTCGCACTAGCATTCTTGAGACCAAATATTATCTTAACATAGCAGTAAGTACCATATGGCATGATGAATGATGTTTTCTATTCATCAACTTTACTCATATTAATCTTGGGGTACCCTGAGTACGCATCTAAAAAGCTTAACAACTCACACCGAAGTAGTGTCTACAAGTTGATCAATGCATGGAAGAGGAAATTCATCCTTCGGACAAGCTTTGTTAAGATATGTGAAGTCAATATACATTCACCATTTTCCATTACTTTTTCTAACCATTATGATGAGGACATCTCTTCCACTGATACAACCATCCCTACTGCTTCTGATGTGCAAGGACTAATTACTAGAGCACGTGTTCGCCAACTAAATTATCAGGTGACTTCATTCTCGGAGTGCATCCATATTCTATGAACTCTATGATGTTGCCTATAGCACGTGATATTATTTTACTTAGGAATCAAGGATTGGGAGACAAGCTAAATGGAGATGATGGCATCACCAAGCATGGAGATGATCATACGAGGAATGGATATTTCTATACTGAGGCTTAGCAGAATCTAGCATGAAGACTATATATCAAGTTGTTTAGGCCAACACTAAGCAATATTTGAGTAAAGGAACTTGGTTCTGTGCAACCTATGCTAATGCGCCATGGGCCTTATATTTCGGACTGGACATCTAGGGTTTGGCAATATTCATATGGTATTGTTCATGTATGAATAGTACTCACGACCGCCGGCCCTCTCTTCCTCCTTTACATAGTGGCTGCCACCCTTAGGGTTTGACGGGTTTTGTTGATTGAAGTTTAGCTTTGCTACTGATCATACGAGGAATGGATATTTCTATACTGAGGCTTAGCAGAATCTAGCATGAAGACTATATATCAAGTTGTTTAGGCCAACACTAAGCAATATTTGAGTAAAGGAACTTGGTTCTGTGCAACCTATGCTAATGCGCCATGGGCCTTATATTTCGGACTGGACATCTAGGGTTTGGCAATATTCATATGGTATTGTTCATGTATGAATAGTACTCACGACCGCCGGCCCTCTCTTCCTCCTTTACATAGTGGCTGCCACCCTTAGGGTTTGACGGGTTTTGTTGATTGAAGTTTAGCTTTGCTACTTTATACTTTGTACTCTTGTTCAGGAAGAACAACAACATCATTTTCGAAACCCCACTTATCAATACCAATTTCATTCATATTTGCAATACATCATATTGTGTTTTTCCTTGTTCTTGCGTGCTTATTCGGTTTACACAAGAGTTGATTTTCGTAATTAGGTCATCCGAGTATTCGTGCACGGTTGACAACTACTAGTCGAGCAGTTCAGTGATTATGTGGTTTTGAGCCTTGCGAGTTCGTAGCCAGGATCATTAGAGTTGAGCGACTTCTACTGAATTTATCTTCCATCAAAAGATTGGGCCAAATCAGGACCTCCGTGGTTCATCACATTACAGGGTTGGCGAGCCACTCTGAGTGGTTGACCTCACGAATAAACCCTGCCTTGAGGAGCTTGTCAATCTCTGACTGGATTGCTTCCTTCCGATCACGTGTGAAACACCTTAACTTTTGCTTAACCGATTTTTTATCAGGCTGGAGAGCTAGCCTGTGCTTGATCACCTCCCCGGGGAGTCTAGGCATGTCGGATGCCTGCCAGGTAATTACGTCCAGGTTTACTCAGAGGATGGAGAAGAGCGACTCTTCCTATTTAAGGTCAAGTCCTGCCCCGACCAGTACCTTTTAGGAAGATGCGTTAGCATTTCCTGACCCAGACGATATTTTGATGCTTTTCGAAGAGGTGCCTTTATCGAGTGGTACCTCCTTGGTTTGGTCAGAAGGCTTTGGGGTCATCTTCGGTCTTAAGTGCTTGACCTGCACGGTAGGCGGATTAGTCTCTCTGGTCGGAAGCTCGTCGACCAGTTCTAGGGATTTCCGATCACATGCATAAGCCATTTTTCTATCGCCTGAAACTATGATGACTCCTTTTGGTCCTAGCATCTTTAAACTCTGATAGCCGTAATATGTAGCTATCAGGAATTTAGCCAACACTGTGTTGGCCCAAACCGAAAATGAACACACGCGAACGCAATGGAACGCTCGAACGCGAACACAAGAACACAACAAAATTTTTGTGCCGCGAACAACAATGACTTTTCTCGATTTTCTCTTGCTCTATTGCTCTTGTTGTTGAAGTTACAAGACCATAGATGTCTTTATATAGGCTAAGCAATTGGATTCTTTGATCTAATTCATTTCTTAGTAGGAAACCTACTTGGACTCACATTAGGAAACCAAAACTAAACATGGATCCTAACACCCTATACTTAGCAAGTCTGGATTAATTTCCAACAATCCCCCCTAATCTAGACTTGCCGACTCTAACTTGTTGCAGCAGTCGGTCTCAACTACGACTTGTCCAACTGATACTCGGCACAGGATGGCGAACACACCTCCTCAATATCTCGGACACAACTCAGGACGGCGAACACACCTCCTCAACATTCCGGACACAACTCAGGACGGTAAACACACCTCCTCAACATCCCGGACAAAACTCAGGACGGCGAACACACCTCATCAACGTCCCATACTCAACTCAACAGACTCGACTCAGGACGGCGAACACACCTCCTCAACGTCCCGGACTCAACTTAGCATCAGAGTAACGCCGGCTCGTATTCAGCATCGGCCACAATTAACTGCGCCTCCGCTTTCTCCTTTCTGGGATTACGGCATTCATAAGCGAAGTGCCCGTAGTCCTGACAGTTGTAGCAGCGAATCTTCGTCTTGTCGAACTTGCGATTCTTGTTGGCGCCCTTTTTATTGGACCTGGATTCCCACTCGTCACGAGTGAGTAGTAGATGCTAACCTTCCTCGTCGTGCCACCGTCCCTTTGTGCGTTCCTCGTATGCCTTCAGTCGCCCAACCACCTCCACAATCGTCATCGTCTTCATATCAGCAAATTGCTCAATGGTGGAGACGATCGGCAAGAATTTTTCAGGCATGGCACGAAGAAACTTCTTCACGACGGTGCACTCCTCCATCTTGTCTCCGAGGACACGAATCTCATTGACGATGGTGGTCAGCTTCATGGCAAAGTCATTGATGGACTCAGTCTCCTTCATCTTCATTACGTTGAACTCACTCATGAGAGTCTGCGCTCGTGCCTCCTTGACGCGGTCAGCGCCGATGTGCATCTCCTTCAGAGTGTCCCAAGCCTCCTTGGTCGTCTCATATTCGGCCAAGACCATCATCATGGCCTCGGGCACGGCTTGGAATATGGCGGCGAGAGCCATCTGGTCCTTGTGCTCATCGACCAGCTCTTTGCCTTTCACTGCTGCCCACACCCCTTGTGCGCGCATGAACACCTTCATCTTCACCGCCCAAGAGCCATAGTTGATCTCAGTGAGCATTGGGTATTGGAAGGTTACCGAACTCACATTCGCCGGTGCCTTGGATGCCGCCGTGTCCGAGGTGTCATCACTGTCCACGAACTTCTGCGTGGACGGCATCTGCTGCGACATGACGCGCCACACCTCGTGCGCCCGAGGGGTAGTGCCGCAACCGCCAAGAACCGTTGTCGCCAGACCGAGCCACGCGTTGCCCGTCTGCGCCGCACAGCTACTCCTCGCACCTCGCCTACTCGCACCTTGCTCTGATACCAATTGTTGGCCCAAACCGAAAACGAACACACACGAACGCAATAGAACGCTCGAACGCGAACACAAGAACACAACAAAATTTTTGTGCCGCCAAAACAACAGCAGCTTTTCTAATTTTCTCTTGCTCTATTGCTCTTGTTGTTGAAGTTACAAGACCATATATGTCTTTATATAGGCTAAGCAATTGGATTCTTTGATCCAATTCGTTTCTTAGTAGGAAACCTACTTAGACTCACATTAGGAAACCAAAACTAAACATGGATCCTAACACCCTATACTTAGCAAGTCTGGATTAATTTCCAACACACTGGACTACCAAGGATCCAGCTGTATGCGGTTTCAAAATTCACCACATCAAACATGAACTTTTATGTTTGAAAGTTCTCAGGCCTTCCAAACGTGACCGGTAGGGACAGTTGTCCTATCGGTTTAGCTGTAGAACCAGGAACTATATCATGGAAAGCATACTTCACAGGTTTTACTTTCGACCTAGGAATTTATAATTCTTCCAATGCTCTCATAAACAGAATATTTAAAGAACTATCTCCTTCTATTAAGACTCGATTAACTTTGCAGTTGTTAATAGTAGGCTCAACAACAATAGAAAACCTATCCGGCCGAGCCGACGAGATAGGGTAATCTTCTTTGCTGAAGGAGATAACTGTTTCCACCTGGATGACAAGATGGGGATCGGAGACTCAGCAAGGTTTAGTTCTCGCTCCACAACCTTTAGATGATGTCTTGACTCGTACGAAGAGGATCTGCCGAAGATCATATCCATAGTGTGTTAAGGCTCCTAGTACTCCATTTCTTCGTCATCATCCTTATCCTTCTTGGAACTTGGCTCTCTGAGTTCTGTTATGGAGGGGAAGGGACCTGTACCTAAGTAGGGCTGGAATAACTGCTCGAAGCTCACGAGCCGGCTCGAGCTCGTGAATTTTCAAGCCGAGCCGAGCCCACCATTCAGCTCGCACAAAAAACGAGCCTAGCTCGAGCTAGCTTGCGAGCCTCGATTGGCTCGGCCCACAAAAAAACCCTGGACCCATAAGGCCATCCGGCCGGCCCATCCCTTAGCCTGCCCTCCATCCGCCCGCCCACCCACCAGGCGCCATCCGGCCGGCCCATCCCTTAGCCTGCCCTGAGAGCCCTCCCATCTCACTTTCCCCATTCCTCCCATCCCAATCCCTAATTCCACAATCCCGTCCAAGTTGCTCCATTGCCGGCGCTCTCGCCTCATCTGGCCTGGCCGCCTCTCCCTTCAAGTTCCAACCACAGTCGGCCCGTGCTGTTGTGCTCCTCGACCCGACCTTCTTGCTCTCGGCTCCCGCCTCCCACCTCCGCACTGGCCCCATTCCGTCCTCCCCCCAATCCTGAACCTTCCACCGCGCCGCTGGCGGCTGCGCCCCATCTCCCGCCGGCCAGCCCCTTTAATCATGTCCTCCAGGCTCCAGCCCCCCACCGCCGATCCTCCATTCGCCACCCTCCATCCGTCGCGGCCTCCTCCAACCGACGACGCGCATGGACCGCCAACGGAGCATGGAGTCTTGTGCTCGAGGGAAGAAGTCGGCACCAGCGGGAATCAGCTCCCAGCCGCTTCCTAACATCGACGAACCGGCAGCCTCGGTGAGTGTCTCTCATCCCTTTCCCGATCCCCAGGTCTCCTTCTTCTCTAGGTAGAAGTGGTCTTAAGCCTGAGGGAGGCCAAGAACAGAGCACATGATGGTGTAGATGTAGACATGTACAATTGATGAAGAGCATAGAAGCATGTACAATATTTTTGTAGGCCAGTGGTTTTGTTGCCTTGAGAATGGTCATTTCTGGCACAGATAAGCTCAAATGGAAGGGTCAGTCCTAGCACAGATAAGCTAGAAGTGTTTCGAAGCTTTGAGCTAGTTCACAGTTGGTACTTCACTAGGTTTATCATGTAGAATTATCGATGTAGTAGTGCAGATGTTGTATATGTTCTTGAGATGGTTTGTATTTGCTTTATGGATTAGTTTGTTCATGTAGGAAATATCTACATTCTGTTGCTTTAGGTTTTTGGATGATGAATTTGGTCTACCTTGCATCGAAGGATTGCATAGTTTTACTCTCTAATTGGGTGTAGCGGAAGGAAGCGAAACAAAAGAAATTTGTAGAGTAATGTCTCCTGTTAGTCGTTACCAAGAACAGTCTTAGGAATATGTCCTGCATCTACTCATTAGACTTGATGTACTAATGGTGGAACAGTTAGTTATGAGCACATAAAAGTATAAGAAGCCTGACCTTGGAGCACACCATAACATGTTAGCAAAGTAGTTAAGTAGATAACTGAGTAAGGTAGATTACATCATATATGTCTACAAAATCTTGTTTACTGCATGCAGTCTATGAGCTATAGCAGAGAAGGGGTCAGTAGTTGTCAACAACAACAAGAATAACTGTCATGTATGGATTCAGGATGGATAGCTAGGAAGTGTGGAATGTCGACTGGTATGTGTATGGATGCTACTGTAATGACAATTGTCATGTTTGCTTAACTAGTTTTTGTTTCAGTTATTTCTTTGTGTAATTTTCATTTGTACTAAAATTTACATGTCTAATTATCTCCAATGAATGCTTGAATGGATTTTGAAACTATGATGAATGCTTGAATGGATTATGAAACTATGATGAATGCTTGTATGGATTATGGACTGTTATGTTTTTATCTTTGTTTACGATGAATGTCTTTATTTATGATGAATGGATTATGAATTTATGATGAATAGCTCACATAATCACATTCTGCCATTGTTTTTGGGTTTGGTAAGACACTGGCTCGAACGAGCTTTTCGAGCCAGCTCAAGCTTTTTTTCGAGCCGAGCCGAGCCGTGATTCGAGCTCGTTTTCCAAGCGAGCCGAGACGAGCTCGTTTTTGAGCCGTGATTCGAGCTCGTTTTCCAAACGAGCCGAGCTGAGCTCGTTTTCGAGCCGTGATTCGAGCTCGAAGTTCACACTGAGCCTGGGCGAGCTCGGCTCAGCTCGTTTCCAGCCCTATACCTGAGCAATAACCCTCCAGCTTCTTTTGCCAGGCTCGACAGGTGCACAGATCATGCCCTGCTGCTTGGTGAAGTGGACACCACTTTTTATTCTTTTTGTACTCACCGGTCAGAACCTTTACCTTGTTCTGACCAGAAAAGTATTTTTTACCCTTGGTAAATTTTTCTGGAATCGCAAAGACTTCTTTGGTATCGGGCTTGCGATTATTCTTACCCTTGAGATACTATTTTATTTTCTTCTATTGTTTCTCCAAGCCAGGTTGAGGGATTTTGTCTTTTTGATCAATAGCTTTGCACCATTCAACTGCTTTGCTAGCGGCTGCATATTTGTCAGCCATGTCGAAAAGTTCGATGGTCGTTCGGGGAGGATTCATTGCAATATCCTCCGTAAACCGACGATTCCTCAACCCTACTTTAAAAGCCTAGATGACAGAAGACTCTGTGACCTCTGGAATAGAGCATCAAATCTGGCTAAACCTCTTGATATATTGTCAAAGAGTTTCATTGGTCTTTTGCTTGATCTGATGGAGATCATCTTCTTTTTCGGGACGATCGTACGTCCCCTGGAAGTTGGCGATCAATATATCACAGAGCTACTCCCATGTGTAGATAGATCCGACCGGTAAGTTGAGCAACCACGACCGGGCAGACCCTTCAAGCACCGTAGGCAAGTAATTTGCCATCACGTTGTCGTTACCGCCAGCAGCTTTGATGGCGGTAGTATAGGTCTGAAGAAATTCTAATTGTTCTGAGACATATTGAATTTCTCTGTGTTGGCTGGTCAGAACCTGTCCGGCCAGTTTACAGCTTCGAGCCCTACTGAGAAGTCTCAACAACCAATTATGGAGTCGTGTCACCTACTTTGAAAAGTAGCTGGATTGTAGTCGGTTGAGTACCGGTTCCTCAGATTAATATACCGAGTCTCTGGTGTCCGAATTCGGTCATGGACATTAGTGTTACGTCGACTTTGACCACCTACTTGGTTCAGATGATGCCGAAGGTCGCCAGAAGCAAGAGGTCGTTCCTCTCGTCGAGGAGGAGTGGCTGCTGAGAAGAGCCGTCTTCCATCGTGATTCGCTGGTCGGAATCTACGAGGGGGTCTTGGTATCGTCCAGTCCTCTGTTCGATCATGTTGTCCCATGTTGAGGGAGGAGTGATGGAAAGAAGTCATGGTTTGACTTTGCGAATTCCTTTACTCCTGGCACATTTATGTACGATGTATGGTTTGTTAGATGATCTCTAGCACCTGTCCTGCAAGTTGAACCTAACCCGGAGTCTCTACCAGAGCAGGATCTGGGTTATTCAAGATATCATGAACTCGTTGTAAGTTTTGCAGGGTTACCGAAGGTCTTGGAGGATTGCTGCTAGCAGTGGGTGTTCAATGAGTCGAATGTTCTTCTGACCTTACGTATTGTCCTGCCCGACCTTTCACGTGTTGTGGGGTAGGGCATTATCGACCCGGAAGGAACGGCGCACAGAGTGCAAGTAAAAGAGGAAGACCTGGAAGTTCAAATGCGTGAGAAGATCAGGATGATCAAGATGGAGTGATAACTATTTTTAATCTTGTTACAAGATTAGGGAGTTTGTTGGGATTGTAATCATGTATAAGATTAAGTAAGAGTTTGAGTCTGAGTCGTTTACGAGAACAAGTCCGAGTAGGATACTCGTGTTGAGTTTGTATCGTAGTCGATGCATGTAACAGTATATAAGCAGGGGGAGATAGCAGTCGTTTGAAGTGGTCGGAAGTTGAAAGTTGAGAAAAGGCGTCAAGGAGTTGTGAGTTGAGTAGTCGTGAATTGAGAAAAGCAATTCAAAAGCCAAAAAGAGGAGCAGTTGCTCCCATAACCAATCGTCTGTTCGTCGTCGGTTTTGGTTTCGAGTACTGTTTCATATCAACCACTGTTCATTATGTGTACTGTTCACCAAGTACTATTCATTAAGTACTATTTGCAGTTTTTGACTATACGTGCTCGAAGGAGTTACGACCACCTGGTCGTAGAAGGCTACAACTGCACCTGGTCGTAGGAGGTTTCGACTGCACATGATCGTAAAAGGTTTCGCTGCATGTAGTCGAAAAGAAGTTTTTGACTATTTGATCGCAATCTACTACTACCTGGTAGTGAGTTCGACTACATTCTAGTTGTGGAGGTTTGGTTGGCCGAAGGGTTCCAACGACCGGGTAGAAAATGGTTCAACTACAGTGTATTAGAGACTGTATCTACGTAAAAAACGTCGTATATATTCTTAAACGGATCACGAGTAACAGGTTTGAGACACTGCACGGTTCCCCGCAATAGGCAGTCTTAACAGTTTGATCCGTGATTCACCATAACCAGTCTTTTAACCGTTTTGACACATGGCATGATCGCCACAGGCTACTCGGTAGTGGTTTGAGTGTTGGAAAGAAACATATGTAACCAGCAGGGACGGTGTTGGAAGTGGGGGACCGAGTGGAAGAATCTGAGGGGACAGTTGAACTGATGGGCACTGAAACAAGGGTGCAAGATATTTGCTGCAGTTAGTTAATCGCTATGTTTAGTTTAGGGTCGGTTTTTTTCAGCCTTGTAAAGTTATCTCTTCCTTGTTTTTATTTTTACGTGTGTACTGTTTTCCATCCTTTTAATGAAATGAAGGCAGCTCTCCTTTCAAAAAAAAAAAATCAAAATCAAAACTCTCAGACACTGTTGCTGCTCAGCAATGGCACTAGTAGTCCAAAACAACACGCACAACGACAGACACGCTCTCTCTCCATCGATGTCTCCGAGTGAAATGATGAAACGCTTCTGTAGAGGGTAGTAATGGGCATGGAAACAGAACCGGACGCATCCATGGTTTTCAGTGCCACCATGGCTCGGTCTCTCCTTGTCTGTCTTGGGCTAGATCAGCCTAGCCCTGATCTGTACCGTCTCGTAGCACTGAAAGATATGCAGATAGTGTTATTACTGCTCCTGTCTGCGTGCGTGCTGGCATGTGTATGCGTGCGTGTGAGAGAGAGAGAGAGAGACCAGGTGAATGGTACAAACTGGCAAGCAGAAACGAGCTAGGCAGCGCGCTGAGACGCTCGGCCTAGCTAGCTTAGATGCCTGTGAAACTGAGCCATGTCACTTGTGTTTGTGACCTGTGATGCATGCAAATGCAGCAGAAGCTAAGGGAAAGCTTTTGCTAGGGAGGGTGGGAGCCCATCTCGAAGAAATTTCATGCATCCGCGCGCACATGCGTGAAAGCTAGCGTATCCGCGAATGTGCTGCATGTGATATGCACTGGAGCTGCACTACGAATATGCGCGCTCTGTGCACTGTTGTTTAATGTGTCTACAGCCTATACATTGATAATTAATGTAGGTGTTACGCTGTAAAGTTCAGACTTCAGATTGTCCTACATATTTGATTGATGCCTTTCTCTTTTGATTTATTTTGTAACATAGGTACGAAAATGGACGATGTCAAAAGTATGAGGACCCATAATGGTATAGTTGAAATGCATGCATCTAGTAACTGTTGTTAGAAACTGTAGTACAATACTAACCGTACACACGTTGCTTAGCTTTAGGGTTTGTGCTGTAACAATTGTCATGAATTAATGAGTTTGTAAAAGTGGATTTTGTATGCTCATCAATATCTTTGCCGGAAAAAGAAACGAAATCCTTGACATATATGGTAGTGGTAACTTCCAAGATCATACTAGTTCCTCTCCTTACCTGGAAGCTAACTACTAGCTCTTGTCATCCACGAACGTTAGATTGGATTCCTCCCAAACTCTTGGTCGATGCCACCGCAGCGCGTTCATGCATGATGCATGTATGCCAATCGACGGCCTGGTTGGCGCGCATTCATGCCCTCCTCAAGCTCGATCTTGAGTTTTTGCCCAATTTAGCTTTTTTTTAATAAAAAAAAATGAAGTAGAAAACTAGCTTCAGTGTAAAGAAAATTGTAAAAATAGCAACCTTACCTTTGCAAAACCAGCGGAATTAACCTGCCACTAACTGGAACCGCGATATATGGCCTGCCGCGTACGCTGCCTTGTTGCCGCTGGAACCTAAAATGCTCTGCGGGGCACCGTAGGCGACACATGCATGTCGCTTACTTATGGTTTCGTTTTTACTATTTTATCAATAAAAAAGCTAAATTTATTATTTTATCGTCAAAACAGACCCAGATGATCCTAAAACAGACCCAGATGATCCTAAAACTAGCTCATCTCCACGTCTACGCGGACCCTTTTTCACCGTGATTGCCACGAGCAGGGCTCGCTAGCCCCGCCATGCACGCGCGCGTTCAACAGCAAGCAAAACTTTTTCTAAGGTGGCGAGTGATGCTGAGACGCCTCAGCTAGCTCCCGTGCGGGTTTGGTCTTGGCGTCGAGTCACCACCGATCGATCGGTCGACCGATCAGTCAAATATGTCGTCCGCTCTGCACACCGCTCTGCACATATCGCAATGAATTCTGGGCTCGTGGCTCGTGGGGCTGGCAGGCAGGCATTGGTTCCTGGGCATGCAGGGGCCTTTCCATGGCTCGTCTCTACTCTATGTCGTCTGTCCTTGGCTTTTGGATGTGTTTAGGAACTCAGAATTAAAGCCATTGTTAACTGATAAGTGGGCAGTACTTGTCACAGATTCCGAATGACGTACGTACGTGTTTGCCAGCCATGGCCGTTCCTGGGCCTGCGCAACCAGGGAGACCGCCCACCAAGTCCCCCGAGACATGTAGTTCAGACATATACAGGAAGCCTTTTTACTATTTTTAAGTGTAGTTATTTCTTATTTTGTATCTCACAACGTAGAGAATATTTTACGTAGTTGAGAGTATGTATATGTAATATATGACTATATAAGACTACTTATGTGGTATTTATATATTTTTAGAGGTGGTATGTACAATTTTTTAGATATGCTCCCTTTTATATGCGAATATGAAGGTATTTACAAAATATGTTAAAAACTATAAACTCTCTTGTAATTTTTTTTGTGTGGTTCGCATTGAAGTATCTTATAATTAGTATATGAGTATACCCAAAGGAATATATCTAGTGCTATTGGGTAATTGAATGCTAAGGTGCTAATAGCAATCTTGACCGTTGGATCATACATCGTGTTTAATGCAGAGCATTGGTGGTGGGAGCATACAGGGTGTTTAATGCAGACGCATTAATGAAGGCACATTGGAGGTGGGAGTATGCAGGGTGATTAAATGGTTTAGAGATGGGAGCCCTATTAATCTTTGTTGTTCAATCCAGATCCAACGGTCAAGATTGGTAATAGCACCTTAACACTGAATTACCTATTAGCACTAGCACTAGATACGTTCCCATATCTAGTGCATTGAAGGTATCTAGTGCTAGTGCTAATGGGTAATTCGGTGCTAATACCAATCTTGACCGTTGGAGGTGGGAGCATGCATGTTGTTTAATGAAGACGCATTAATGAAGGTGCACTGAAGGTGGGAGCATACAAAGTGATTAAATGGTTTAGAGGCGGGAGCCCGTATTAATCTTGGTTGTTCAATTCAGATCCAACGGTCAAGATTGCCATATATATATGGAAATGTATCTAGTGCTAATGGGTACTTGAGTACTAAGGTGCTAATGGTAATCTTGACCGTTGGATCTGGATTGAACAGCCAAGACTAATAGGGTTCCCACCTCCAAACCATTTAATCACCCTGTATACTTCCACCTCCAACGGTCAAGATTTAGATCCAACGATCAAGATTGGATTGGTATTAGCACCTTAACACTGAGTTACCCATTTGCACTAGATACGTTCCAATATATATATATATATATATATATATATATATATATATATATATATATATATATATATATAGTAATTTAGGATTAAATTGAAGGCGTGCTAGCTATTGGCAAGGCCCAAGCAAGAAGCCGTGGACTTATGAGGAATCAGCCCATTACATCGGCCCAAGCAAGAAGCCGTGGACTTACGAGGAATCAGTGCCGTCACGCTCGCGCCTCGATAGCCATGCACGCACAGAACGGAGAACGCTGTGCGACCTTTCTCCTCCTCGACTCTTCTCTAGTTCCTATTTCCCTAAATTCCTATTCGAGCACAGCCGCCGCTGCAGTATCTCGAAGAAAGCGTTATTACTGGAGAACTCGGAACGCTGCGTTTTTTTTGGCGGGCCGGCAGGAAGATTGCATAAAGCTGCATTTCCAACCAACTATCCTTCAATTACTTCAATTTTCAACGGTTCTAGTCGAACTACCCTCCTTCACCACACGGTTAAATACAAACTACTTCGGCGCAACATCTCTACACTATCTATTTCCCCCTCTCATTCACTGTTTCTTGTGAGACGTTTGAGTGTCAAGAAAAAGGGGACTAGTTTATTTAGTTTACGGTAAGATCTCCTTTATTTGTTTTGATTATGTAGTTTTGCACTATTTTTCTAAAGATATTGTGTGGTTTATGGTTTCTGAACCTTTTTCACATATTATCTCATGGAACTGTTCATGGACTCGTCTAGCTAATGCTTCGATTTCCATCCCAGTATCAAAATCCAGGTGTGTTTGTTCCTCATCCAGTCCCATTCTTGTATTGTTGCGTGGTAAGATGTCATCTACAAAGCATTTATCTGGATGTGGAAAAAAGAAAACGAGTAGATGATGCTATGGATATCTATGATATGAGAAATTGGGATAATATTGATAATAAAGCAAGGTGCATTTTAGTGGATCATCTGTTAGTGTTTTCTTAAGCTTATTAATACTCCCTCCATTTCTCTATACTACTTAAAAGAAGGAATTGGTGGCGGTCCGTCCTCCCACCATCAATCACGTCTGTCAGATCAACTATTAACCAACGGTCCAGATTAACTCACAGCATGCACTAAACCCTTAAAGTTTTAACTTATGAATGACATTAGAGAGATTAGTGAACTGTAACAACATATTCTATGCTAGAAATAATTTTTTGTTGCAACGCACGGGCACATGACTAGTCTACTAATAAGGCGTAATTTGGTAATGCACGAAGATTAAGAAAGTTGTAAAATCCTCAATAGAAGCAAATGACCATGATATCCCTAGCGTTAATGTCTTGGGAATAAGAGAGAAAGCGGACTGACAAAGAGATGACCGAGCAACCAAAAGATGGAAAGTTATGTTAGAATGATCTCCTCAGGCATTTGGCCCAACGGCCAAATGCCTCGTTCTCTCGATCGCATACGATCGGGCGCCACCCATTAGGCTGGTGGGCCCCTGTCGCCAGCGCCAGATAAATAGAGGTAGGGGCCGGGGCGGCACAGAAACTAAGGTTCACTGTGCCGCCGTCAAAACCCTAACATACATACCCTAGACTGATCTAAGAGGCGCTCAGCGGCGGAAGCACTCTGCCGGATCTCCGTCGCGGAGAGATCACCTCCGCCAGATACGCCGCCGAGGAGCTCCGCACCTCTCCACCGACCGTCGCTGCCCTAGCGCAGACCTTCACCGATGAACCGCAATAGCCAATCCTACCTCCTCTACATTGGACGGTAACCCTCTCTCTCTCTCTCTCTCTCTCTGTCTCGGTTTCTCTCGAACCGAACCACAAAAACCAGATCCAATCCAAAGAAAGAGATCACAGAGATTCTAACAATGGTATCGAGCCTAGACGGCAAAAGAAAAGAACGAACGAAGATTCAAAAGAAACCCCAACCCTAGATCTAATAGGGGTCTTACCTAGCCGTGAAGAGAGGTCGGGGGAGCCGTGCGCTCGCCGGAGTCGTAGCTAGCGTGTGGCGCCGGTCTCCTCGCCGACACTTGCCCGCTCGGGTCAAGATCTGGACGCGCCGGTTGCGCGTGAAAGGGCGCCGACACGGAGCCGCTCGACGGCGGCGCGCTCCCTCTCGGGAGCGCGAGGGAGCGCCTTCGCCGGCGAGAGGCCCATGGCGGCGCCCGGCTTCTTCTTCGTCGCCTCTTCGTCGCTTCCGCCGCTCGCGAGCGATATGAGAGAGCGAGAGAAGGGAGCAAATGAGGGTTAGGGTTTGGCGGCGCGGCTCGCGGTTTTGTTCGGGCGAAATCTGCGCTCACCGTCCGATTTGCATCAACGGTGAGATGAGCTTTGGCTGAGCGACGAGGAAGTGTCGTCGCGAATATAAAGAAATCGGCCGTCGGATGGGCATCCGACATTTGAGATCGCGAGCCGCCGATCCATGTAAGCGCCGCTGGCCTTTCGCCCGAGCCCAAGTTGCGGCTGCTTGTGCGTGCGCAGCGTGTGGCGCTTGGCCGGCGAGCCGCCGTGGTATTATGGGCCACGCTAACGGGCGAATGGCGGTTTACCACAAGAATCGGCGGTTTTGAGCAGTATAATCCGTAATTAAATTTAATTGTTTTGAAGCATTTTTGAATGAAATTTGATTCAAATCTCGTAAAATTTTGCACCAACGTGTTAATTTTTTCGAGATTAAATGTGTCTGATATAATGCTTCGAATAATGAATTATTTTAGAATAATTACAGTTTCATTGCAAAAGTTAATGTCGATTAATTCTTTTAATTAAATTGAACCAACGAGAGAATTTAATTTTTTAAATTATTGTGAATTATGATATTGTTATTTTCGACCAAAGTTGATAATAACAAGTATTATAATTTTAATTGATGATTTTTATACATTGTTTCTATTTACGCCCAGCGGTGATATAGTTTTAATGTATAGATAAAATTGATTTAATTATATGTCGTATTTTTGACCAGCGTTGGAAATAAGGCATATAATTTTCTGATACGTTCTCACTTTATTTGAACTAATTTTGAGTGGATACAACTTGATGGGTTGTATCGAGAAATTCCACTCTCAAAGGAGATAATTATGGAGAGTGGAAGAAAAGATAGACTTAGCGTTTATCTTGGTTTGAGGTGGTGGGTCCTCACTCAAAGACGACCCATCGAGCCTATGGCACTAGTGAGGATCAAAATGAGGATGATCTTGCTTGGCGAGAAAAGGCGAGAGGATCAAGCTCCTTACGGATGTCTTATGACCTTGAGCATAAGAAATGGACCACGACCAACAAGAAATGTATGGTGTGATAAAAACACGATTGAGCACTCGCAATTGTGGGCTCAATCGCGAGAATGTGTTTCTTATCACGAGAATACCTTGAGAAAATAAAGAGTCGGTTCTTGGCTTTTCAAAGACATATGCTACACGGTGATTAAGCGACTTGTGTGAAAGGTATACGGTGGTGGCGGTGGAATAAGAGAACACATACTAAGGATGAGCAACTTGACATCCAAGCTTAAACCAATGGATTTGGCTCTCAAGGATGAGTTCCTTATTCACTTGATTTTGCTTCCTTAGGAAAAGTTTGACACCTTTGTTGTCAACTACAACATGCGACCGATAAATGGGACTTAGAAAAGTGCATAGCTATGTGTGTTCAAGAGGAGGAAAGAATTAAATCCTCACATGGTGGATCTATCAACTATGTGAAGGATAACAAGAAAAAGAACTTCAACATACCTCCTTCTCAAAGAACAAGGAAAATCCTCATCCATCGGCCTCAATGAGAATAAATTTGCTGTAGACAAAGATCAGTGTCTTCAATGCAAGAAGACCGGACACTACAAGAAGAACTGTCCTGATTACTTAAAGATGATAATGGCAAAGAAAGGTGAGAACATTATTACCTTCATAAATGAATGCTTGTATGTGCAATATTCGAAATCCACTTGGTGGATTGACTCAGGAGCAACTGTTCATGTTGCTAATTCCTTACAGGGATTCCGTTCGACGAGAACTACACAAAGAAACGAAAGATGCATTAAAGTTGCAAATGGAGTCCAAGCTGAAGTTGAAGCCGTTGGCGATCTTTCATTAGAGTTAGCTAATAGCTCCAATCTTTTACTTAGAGATGTTCTTTTTGTTCCCTCTTTACAGAGGAATTTGATTAGTGTTTCAAATTTGGACAAAGACGGTTATGATTGTAATTTTGGAAATGGCAAGTGCAAAATAATATTTAATAAAGAATGTGTTGGTCTTGCCATATTACAAAATGAGATTTATTTGTTATCATTATGTGATGATGTGAATGTCGTATCACGATAATGGGAGCGTCGCGTGCGAAAGTGATTGAATCCTCGTCTAAGAATGTAAACAGAAAACGAAAGAGAACTCATAATGAATCGTCGAAATTATGGCATTGTCGTTTAGGCCATATTTCGAGGGGGAGAGTTCTCAGACTTAGAACAATGCAGAGAGTGCATTAAAGGAAAATATGTAAAGAAAATTAAGAAAGACGCAAAAAGAAGCACATGAGTTCTACAAATTATTTACACAGATATTTGTGGTCCTTTTCCTGTGAAAAGTGTGGATAGATATGACTCGTTCATAACATTCACGGATGATTACTCCCGTTATGGATATATTTATCCAATCAAAGAAAGAAATGAAGCCTTGGATAAATTCAAGATATTTAAGGCTGAAGTTGAAAATCAACACGATTTAAAGATTAAGATAGTTCGATCTGATCGTAGTGGGGAGTACTACGGTCGGCATACCCCATATGGACAAGTTCTTGGACCTTTTGCAAGGTTCTTACAGGAAAATGGCATAGTGGCCCAGTATTCAACACCGGGCGAACCTCAGCAAAATGGAGTAGCTGAAAGACGCAACCGTACCCTGATGGATATGGTGCGAAGCATGATGAGCTACTCCACACTTCCATTGAGTTTATGGATGGAGGCGTTGAAAACCGCCATTCACATTCTCAATAGAGTGCCTAGTAAGTCGGTGCCCAAAACACCAAATGCGAGTTGTGGACGGGAAGAGTTCCTCACTAAACCACTTACGTGTGTGGGGAGTCTGCTGAGGCTAAAGTTTTAACCCAAACCTTGGGAAGCTAGATCCCAAAACAAGAAATTGTCATTTCATTGGCTACCACGAAACTCAAAAGGTTTTCGTTTCTCACGTCGAGACGGATATACAAAGTTTGTAGAAGCGAGACACGCTGTCTTCTTAGAGGATGAAATGATGAGGGGAGCATGGTAGCTCGAGAGATTGATCTTGAAGAGAAGCGGGTATATGTGCCCACTCAGATGATTCAAGAGCCACTCTTCACACTACTGCTTTGTCATTTGCAGACGGTACAAGACAACGTGGTGCGGCTTTGTTATTGTTCCTCTGTGGCAACAATGAATGAGAATGAGGAACTCGTTCTTGAGGATCCTATAGAACCCATTGCCACAAATAAGGGGAGCAACAATGACCTCAAGCAGAAGATGTACCAAATGAGGAGGCCCAGGAGGTCTCAAAGAGTAAGAAGATCGGCTATTTTCGATGATTATCGAGTTTATCATCTGAGGAATTTCAAATGGAGGATGATCCCACCTCATTTGAAGAAGCCATGAAGCGAAAATTCCTCAAAATGGCTTGAAGCCATGGAAGAGGAAATGAGGTCCATGAAGACTAATAAAGTGCAGGACTTGGAAATTATTCCTAAAGGAGCCAAAGCGATTATCTTTGTAAATGGGTCTACAAAACAAAGCTTGACTCCCAAGGGAATGTAGAAAGATACAAAGCGCGACTTGTGGCAAAATGCTTTACATAAAGAGAAGGGATTGATTACAATGAGACCTTTTCTCCAGTCTCTGTAAAGATTCCTTGAGAATCATAATGGCATTAGTAGCACATTATGATTTAGAGTTACATCGGATGGATGTAAAGGCGGCATTTCTTAATGGGGATTTGGAGGAAAATGTTTACATGTCACAACGAAAGGTTTTGTCATGGAAGGAAATGAAAGAATGGGATGCCGCCTAAAGAAATCGATTTATGGGTTAAAGCAAGCTTCAAGGCAGTGGTACTTGAAGTTTGTGATACAATAAGAAAATTTGGGTTTAAAGAGAATGTAGAGGACAAGCGTGTCTATACAAAGTTTAAAGATGGGAAGTTTATCTTCCTAATCACGTATGTGGATGATATCCTCTTGGCTAGTAGTGATGTCGATGCACTCTTGGAGACAAAGAAGTTTTGTCCTCAAACTTTGATATGAAAGATCTTAGTGAAGCTTCGTTCGTTCTAGGGATCGAAATTCACCGGGATAGAAACAAAGGGATATTGGGACTATCACAAAAGTCATACATAGAGAAAATCTTAAAGAAATTTGGGATGCATAAATGTAGTCCTTCACCGCACCTATAGTCAAGGCGGCGGATATGGGGATTTTCAATGCCCTAGGAACCGATATGAGATCGATCAAATGAAAGCGGTTCCATATGCTTGGTATCGGAAGCTTACAAGTATGCTCAAGTGCACTGCATACGACTTAGCTTTTGTTACCGGGTTACTTGGCAGATTCCAGAGCAATCCTGGAATAGAACATTGGAAATTGATAAAGAAAGTCTTGCGTTATTTGCAAGGAACAAAAGGCCTCATGATGACATACAGAAGATCAGATTTACTCCATATAGTGGGGTATACAGATTCTGATTTTGCGGGAGATGATAGAAAGTCGACATCCGGATATGTGTTCACTCTCGCTGGAGGAGCTATATCGTGGAAAAGCTCAAAGCAAACCGTCACTACATCGTCCACAATGTATGCCGAGTTTGTAGCATGTTATGAGGCTACGGGGCAGGTGAACTGGCTAAAGAAGTTCATACCCGGTTTAAAAGTGGTTGACGACATCAATAGACCACTTAAGTTGTCTGCGATAATGAACGGCGATAATGTATGCCCACAATAATAAGTCAAGTGGTCTTTGTCAAACACATTGACATAAAGTACTATGTTGTGAAAGATAAAGTTCGGGATCAAATTATAAATCTCGAGCATATAAGTACATAAAGATGTTAGCGGATCCGCTTACTAAAGGCTTACCACCCAACGTGTTCAGAGAACATATAGCCGGCATAGGTTTAAGGGAAAGCCTATGATTCCTGGACTAAAAGATGGCCCAAAAGATTAAAGTAACTATTTCAGAACAAGGAGGTGTATTGTAGCTGTTGAATCTATCGGCGATTGACCGTGACGATGAGACACGTTCTATGCACCAATCTGTGATGGAATGAGTAAAGTCAAAAGCAATTAAAGATAAAGCATAGATTGAGATCAAGGGGGAGAATGTTAGAATGATCTCCTCAGGCATTTGGCCCAACGGCCAAATGCCTCGTTCTCGATCGCATACGATCGGCGCCCGACCCGATAGGTGGTGGGCCCCTGTCGCCAGCGCCAGATAAATAGAGGTAGGGGCCGGGGCGGCACAGAAACTAAGGTTCACCGTGCCGCCGTCAAAACCCTAACCTACATACCCTAGACTGATCTAAGAGGGGGCGCTCAAGCGACGGAAAGCACCACCGCCAGATCTCCGCCGCCAGAGAGATCACCTCCGCCCGGGATACGCCGCCGCCGAGGAGCCCCGCACCTCTCCACCGACCGTCGCTGCCCTAGCGCAGACCTTCACCGACGAACCGCAATGGCCAACCCTACCTCCTCTACATTGGACGGTAACCCTCTCTCTCTCTCTCTGTCTCGGTTTCTCTCGAACCCGAACAACAAAAACCCCAGATCCAATCCAAAGAAAGAGATCAACAGAGATTCTAACAAGTTACACAAAGCTATTGATGATCTTAGTGTGAATTGCCATACCATTCCTGGCTGTGTGGTTTCCATTTGTTACGCAAGTGCTCCATTCAGTGCACAGGCCGCGACTACTTACCCCACTGTTGACTTGCATACTGCTTGGATGAACTGCAGCTTGCAACATCTCTTGCTAATTTGGCTGCTTTGTCAGTTTCAGTGAATTGATAGTTCATCAACACATGTGTTGGTCTGATTAAAATTGGTGGCTGGTCATTTCCTAGGCCACTAGACCCCCCAAATAGTAATTACTTTGACTCACCAGATGCAAGTGAAGACTATTACTTAGGCTATTTATATTTCACATATCAACTTGATCCCTGTAGGACTATAACCATCTGAAAAAGGTCACTAATACTATTTGGTGCTTAGGAAGTACTAGGAGGTACCTCACTTAATTAGAATGTATAATACGAACCGTCGATTAACGAAGGGGTAATTAAGGTTGAAAAAATGGTGGTATACAGTACAAATATCAGAAAATTACCATTGCGCCGTTGATTTCAGTTTGGTTGCAATATAGACGTTTTTTTGGAATATGTTACTAAACTAATCTCATAAGCATGAAAAGTTCTATAGCAAAATAGTAAGGTATACAGTAGTTTAGTTCCTGTTATATATCTTTTGCTTTACCTGTGCCTGCCACTAATTCTATGCTGATTAGATATTTAATCTGGTTTAGCTTAGTGATCCTTGCGGTCAGAAAAATTTGAGACAACATGCTTCGTTTGCGGATGGTTTTAGAAGCATGGATGCTTTGGATTTTTGCACATATAGAGTAAGTTAAGTAAACATGCAGCGATATGTTTTTATTGAAAGGATTACTACCTTTCATGTTGTATATTGATTTATTATTGTACCCAGTCTACGCATGTATGGCTATGTTTATTTTGTGGTCAGCCATGTGCCTATGCTTATGTGCGCTGCTGAGCCAACAAAGGAGTTTGAAATTCTTTTATTATTTATTTTGCTTGTTTACAGGACATTCTTAAACATATTACGGGAGCAACAACACTTTTGAAGGAATAGCAGCCCCACATGCTGCATGTAGCAGGAACTGTATTTGGGCTATGAAACTAATGAGAACTGACCACTGCCAATGTTCTATGTTGAACATGCAGGTCAGTAGATCAGCTAACAACTTTCAGGATATACCTATTTGTGCTTCTTCCTCTCTATATAAATAGTTCTAATTGTTTATACTAATTAATGTAGTTGCACATGCTTTTCCATTTGCAGAGACCATTTGGTTTTTCATTAGCTGTTCAGAATTTTAGATAAAGGTCAAATGTGATCATTTGTCGGTTTCATTTTTATCACGGAGAATATGTCAAACTTAATTAAGATTGTGCTATTTATCACCGTAGTTTATTTATAGATCAGAATAGAAAATCATTCCATTTATTGTAGTTCAGATATATATTCTCCAAGGTTGGCTGGCATCCATGCTCGAACTGTACCATCTGATGAAATTTCCTTTCCAATGTGCTCTCCAAGGTTGGTTCATGTAGTTCCTTCGTTCTTTTCATATGCCATCCATGCTTTTATTATTTGGGAACATATATTATATTGGGTCGCAATGATTCCTTTACTCTTGCAAACATCTAGTTAGCACAACATTGAAATGATGCTTGCACCTCCTAGGATGTATGATGAACACTATGAAATGATGTATCCTTGGTTTGTTCCTGAACCTGCCATGTGTTGAACACAATGTGAAAGCATCAGTGCAGCTAGGTATGCAATTCTATCATGTCATGCCTTTACCCAAGACGTTCCTCTCTTATGAACCTTTGATGCTTCTAATGTGTTATGTGTAGTCTGAGGAGCTCTTCACAAAAGCGTTGATAAGTTGCATATACTTGGCACGAGCTTTAGTTCACCTTGAATCTCCGAAGAATACTCTTTGGGATAGTGCTGCACTTCAGGATTTCCTACACATTTCGCCCAAGAGTTGCAGCGGTGCTCTAAGACTGATGCCATCTCATGAGGCTATTACCCAATTCGATATTTGCACATTTATTAGTTGGCCTACTGATAAAATTCTTTGTTATCGCTAACTCACCTTGCAACATTATCAAACAACCTAAAAATGTTTATAGTTCTACAAATATTCACCAACGAGGGCTCCCCTCCGACCTCTGCCACCGTCCTCTTTTGGCCACCACTCCCATCCTTCGATCGCCGCCTGCAGATCTGCCCTGAGATAACGCCATCTCTTGGTGTGTCCTTGCCACCTACCCACATCGTCAACCTCCCATCAAGTGGATATGTGAAGAATCTAGACACGCCTTTATGAGTTAATGAATTATTTTGGTGATTAATGATAAATTTATATACGAGACTAACACTTTTATTGATATACCTATTATTTAGTCTTATTTGGATGAAAAGGTGAATATCATAGAGGTATGCATTCGACATCATATTCTTATATCTTGTTGCATTCGACGGATCCAAAATATAGGTTGAACTCCATTGAAAGTTCAACTTGAATATGTGCATATGTTTTTATTACATATTCGTGTATGCACATATTTAGGGGGAATTCACTCTATGTTTTATAGTTTTATTTGTATTGATTCATATTTCTTTATCCACATATATTTGGGATCTCTACTTTAAAATATATCATTTGAGTATATAAAACTTGTGTAGTTCATATATACTCATATTGCTTTATATTCAATTATTTGCAATTGTGTTATGGGACTAATGTGTGTGCTAAATTGTTTTAAAGGTTTAGTCCCGGATTAAGGAAGGCGATATGGAAATGGCAATGCAAAGACAATAGAGGATCTTAGCTAGTAGCTTGAATGTCTATTTATGTGCCATCTTGATCAACTAGGGTTCATGCATTGCATTTTTTTTCCTCTGGAAAACTGTTAAAAAAAATCGGTATGACCGCATTTGATGAGCAGTATTACCACAAGTCGGCAGTACCGGGTTCTAGTTGGTGGTATGTATTTTCCAGAGAGTATGTTTTTGGAAGTATTTCTTGAAATCCCAAAATTGGTATGACTGCATTTGATGAGCGGTATTACCGCTGTGCGGTAGTACCTATTTATAATTGGTGGTAATACCACACCTTTCTGCAACGGCTTGTAAAGAAGTATTTAATGCAAGTATATTTTGGTAATTAATTATAATCATTGTGGGACTAACATTTTTTATGAGATGGATGAATATGTTATGTTTCATAATGATAGATACTTTGGATGACATCATGTGTTGATGTACATCAAGATCTTGAAGAGAAGATGATAATGAGTTGATCATTAAGTCAAGAGAAGACCCATCATGTGTTGATGGAGGGCGCGTGAAGGATGTATCATGAGTTGATGTATATCAAGACAATGACCCAGACTTGAAATGAAGATGTGCGTCATCAAGCTTCAAGAGGATGCTCCAGACAAAGTTATAACTAGCTAGGGCTAAGGATGTTTTTCTAGTCTTTTACCGGTCTTGGTGTTTGGTTGAAAGATCGGATTGCTAGTATAGGTTTGCTGTACTATTAAGAAGGATCTTGTTTAGTAGCTTGAATCTCATCATGTATTGATACCGAGTGTCGTCTGTGTTGAAAATTGATTGCGGTAATACCACCCTTAGATGTGGTATGACCGTAGAACGGTAATACTGAATTTGTACTACGATATTACCACACTAAAATCTTTAACGCTAGTTTTTGAGCATTTAATGCACCCTTTTCGATCGTTGATCATTAGGGGGGTGGTAATACCAGATGTCTACAGTGGTATTACCGCATTTGCTGAGTTTTGCTGAATTCAGCTCTCAACGGCTAGTTTTTGTTGTGAGGGCCATAAATAGCCCCTTGGTCGGTTGAGAAACAATCTATAGCAACCCATTTTACTCTCTTGTGCTAGTGTGAGCTTCTCATCTCAATTGTGCATGTGTTGCACCTTGTGAGGAAGGAGAGAAGTCTCTAGTGGCATGTGTTACATCTAGAGTTGGATTTTGTATTCACTTGAGCTTGTGCATTCATTGCACGGGGTGAGAGTCAATCAAGGGGCTTGGCTCATTACTCTTGGCGTTTGCAGACACCTAGGCGGCGTGGAGGCGTCGTGTTCAGTGAACTCTTCAAAGAAGATTGTGAAGAGGCGACATGTTGTGAAAGTTGGAGCTCACCTACTCGGAGTGGGAAAGAGCTACCACTAGTAGAATTGAGGTGTTTAGCTTAATTCGTGGAGCCAGTCCAATTCGTTTGGGCTTACCTAAATGTGGATTAGGGGAGACCGGCAAGTCTCCGAACACCACGGTAAAACATCATTGTGTCATTGTGGTTTGTTCTCTTGTGCTTTATTTTGTGCTATTTACATTCCTAGAATTAAACTACTTACATGTTTTTGTATGTTTACTATCATTGTTAATAGTATTAGCTTGGTGCAAATAGTCAAAACTAGTTGATTATGATTTTAAATGAGCAAAACCGAATTGATTAATATTTCTGCATAAAACTTGGTTTTAGTCAAAAGAATTTTAAAACTGCCTATTCACCCCCCTCTAGTCGGCATCCTTGGTCTTACAAGTGGTATCAAAGTTTGGTCTCTCATTTTATTAGGCTTAACCGTCTAAAGAGTAAAGGATGACTGTAAGATAGGATGATGTCTCGGCTTCCTACATGCATGACGCCTTCTCTTCCGAGGGATCACACGTTCACATGATAGCTGTACGCATTTATATGATAGCTGTAATCTATATATATGTAACTCATGTACTCTGATTTCAACAATTAAAGATAGTGTTACTTTCTTTGCTTACATGGTATCAGAGCGGTGCCGCTCTGAGCCGCCGCCTCCACAGCTTCTGCCGCACCGCCCCTGGGAGATGATCTCATCTCCATGATCTCTCTCGGGGGCTGCGCAACCCATAGTTTAAGTCATGTCATCGATCATCCGTTCGGTTATCAATTGAGTTTTTCCCAGTCATCTTCAAATCGGGTTTTCTCTAATTTTTCCGATCATAGATCGATTTGTGTCGCCCTACTGATGTTCCTCGGCTTCGGACTTCACCGCCTCAACTTTGACCTCTCCAGTGCCTCCTCTCTTCCGATGACATCGTTGTGTGACGCGGCCCGCTTGTCGACACGGCCCTCCCTCCATGGCCTTCCGAGCGCCCCGTCTACCGGCATCATCACGCCGGATAATCATCGTCGAACCTTCGTCCGTGAGACTTCCGTCTTCACCGAATTTAGGTACAGTCTGAATGTCCACCTTGGCGACGTTCCGACTGCGGGGCGTGTTAGACAGGAAGCAATCAAGGTGGCCGAAAGAAATAGAAATCAACAAATAGACCATTTCCTGTTCCTAACAACAACTACCGGTCGGACCGGCGTTCAAGGAGCGGTTAGACCGGATGGCTAATAGTTAGACAACTGGGAGGTAGCCGGTCAGACCGGCTAAGACTGAATCTGTCAGCAGATTTCAGTTCTAATTTCGGAGAAAAGATAGAAATATTGTATTTTACTCCAAACTTTCACACAATCCAACAATTAAATATTATTTGGAGTATTTCCAACTTATATAGCCCTTAAAAATCCAATTATTAAATAGTTTTTATGAATTAAGTTTGATCATATCCTCTTCGAGATCTTGATATGCATCTACACATGATGCATCATCTTCTTAAACCTTGACATGATGACAATCAACTCATGATGCCATCCAAAGTCTTCATCATCATAGGACTCAACGTATTTCACCAACTCATAGAAAATGTTAATCCACATGACGCCTGTCATTAATTACCAAAATACTCTATTAACTCGTAAGAGCTGGTTTAGACTCTTTAGTGTTGCGCTCGGAGCCCCTTTGCTTCTCCTCCTCTTCCACCGCGTGGCCCAGACTCGGCTCCGCCGTGCGCACCGCGAGCCGCACCACGTGCTACACCTCGCCACCTTAGGGCTTCGCACCACCTTCAAAGCCCCTCAATGGCGCCTTCCTCTCCTTGTGGCTATAAGAATCCCCAGCCTCATCCTTGCCCTCCCCACCTCGTCTTCCTCTCACACCAGGCGCAAAAACGAAGAAAGCCTGAGCTTCCCCTTTCGGCCGCCACACTACCCCTGCTGTCTTTCGTCGCTCTGGTGAACTCTCCCCTCATGTCGCATTAGCTCGCGTTCTAGAGAATGAGAAACACTTCCCCCGACTTAATGTCTTCTTTGGACCGCAGGAACTGTCGGATTTCCCCTCCTTCATCTCCGGCCGAGACCTTCCTACGTCGTCCGCCGTCGTCTATCCACCTTCAGCTTCCCTCTTCGTCCGGTGAGTTCCCCGAGCTTTGTTCTTGCTCATGCTCTCATTCTCTAGCAAGAAGCGTCGCCGAGTTGCATAAGCCGCCGTTGCCATAGCACCACCGCTGCCAAACCTCATCGCACCACTGCTACCGACCACTGCAAGCCTCACCGCCGGTACCCTTGGGACCGCCTACCTCGTGGGGTTCCATTTTGGGCCCTACCGGCCGTCGTCGTGCCCTCTCTCACCGGCGTTGTGCATGGCCAGAAGCACCCAAGGCTTCCCCTGTTCTGCCCAAATAAAACATACCCTTTAGCGTGTCATTAATCAACAAAATATCTGTCTTTAGGTTAAGTGTTGGTTAATTAGCTAGTTTAATGTTGTTTGATTTCACCGACACATGGGTCCGATCAACAGTTTTTGAGGTTCTTTAACTCCTGGTTTCCCTATTGATTCAATGACAAGCGGGTCCCGAGCAACTAATTGCAAAACAAAATCCCAGTGGACCAGTGCGATGTGCACGTGGACTGAAAGTCCATGCACTATGTGGTGAGCCGAGCCATTACGCAATGGACCCCTCCTGTCAGTGAGAGAGTTCCTCTCTCCTCTTTTCTGCTTTTGTTTTAATTCAAAAAGTAAAGTTTGGAGGATTCATTCTCCCTCGTTTTAACTCTAAATTTAATGAAACTTGTTTCTAAATTTTTCTAAATTCAAGATATTTCTATTGGCTGTAGTTGGGTTCAATTTGGAGTTCATTTCATATTTCTTTAGTATTTATTTGCAATATGGTATGAGCTCCTCCAATCGCTTGTGGACTTGGCATTGTACCGCTCAGCGCCACTTCCCCGCCTCTAGCTCCTCCAACTGCGGCTCCTCCTCTAATCTTGGTATGAGCTCCTCCAATCGCTTGTGGACTTGGCATTGTATTGTGTGTTAATGCATTGACTAAAAGAAAGGAGAAAACATAGTGTACATGCTAACTGTATTGAGAAGCCCTGCAAATCTTAGTTTTGAATAATGGTTTCCCTTATAACTAATGAACTAAAATTTGACTTAGGAGTGGTAACTTAATAAAACTGAATTAGGTCTAATAATCACTAAAATTTGAGTTAGGATAATTAATTGGCTTAAAAAATAAAATTTACACACGGTTCACGATGCGGTGGGGTTTGGGTCAAGCAATATTGCATTTACGGTTCTGGTATTTTAGTTTAATAAGTGTTGTATGAGATGATGCCTATATTTGGGTTGCATGATTGTTCAATTGAGATAGATATCGGTGTCGAGAGGTAGGGATTATCGAGAGATATTATATATTTTCTTCGTGAGCTCCGAGGGTAACGATCTATAACCCTTTATGTTTGCTATAAATTAATCGCTAATCAATTTGACACTAATTTGTTACATGCGTAGTGTAGATGGATCGAAACTGGATGTACGGTGTGAATCGTGTGAGTCAAGATTAAATTAATGGCGTGGTTGCTTTTAGAAGAGCCGCTGAGCAGGATATGTTGAAGAAGGGGATAAATTTTATGTACTGTCCGTGCATTGATTGCGGTAATATGAAGATGTTTAACAACGCGGCGCAGATCGAAGCGCACTTGATTCGAAGGGGTTTCAAAAAAGGGTATACATGTTGGACCAGTCACGGTGAAGAGCAGATTATACCAGAAGTTAATAATGACAACATCGCCGAGGAAGTCAACGATTTGCGGATGTGGATGTGCTTTTGATGAGGATAGGGGCACGATGACAACTGGATCGGATGCTACTGCGATGCGTAAGAGAACTACTGATGAGAGAGAGTTTTCTAAATTCGAGGGCTTAAGGGAGGACTCGGTGAGACCTTTGTTCCCTGGCTGCAAGCCGGAATACACAAGGTTGTCAACCGTGCTTGAACTGCTGAAATTGAAGGCAAGCAATAGTTGGTCCGATAAGAGTTTCATGGCGTTGTTAGGTCTCTAGCGGACATCCTTCCGGAGGGAAACGTGTTGCCCAAAGACCACCTATCAAGCAAAGAAGGTTATTTGCCCATTGGGAATGGAAGTAGAAAGAATACATGCATGTCCGAACGATTGTATCCTCTACCGTAAAGAGTATGCAGACATGCATTATTGTCCCGTGTGCAAAGCATCCCGATACAAGCGTCAAAATACTGCTAAGGTGAAGCAAGGACCTCTGCTAAGATGTTGTGGTATCGCACAGTAATCCCACGTTTGAAGCGTTTATTTGCGAACCCAAAGGAGGCAAGATTGCTGCGTTGGCACTCGAGGAGCGTAAGAGAGATGGAAAGCTAAGACACCTGCGATTACGCGGTGGAGAAACTTCGATCGGAGCTTGAAGAGTTCGGTGCGGAACCAGGAACATAAGGTTAGGGTTGAGTACGGATGGAATGAATCCTTTCGGTAACATGAGCAACCGACATAGCACTCCGCCCGTGAATCTATGTATGTACAACCTTCCTCCTTGGCTCTGTATGAAGCGGAAGTACATTTTGATGTCACTACTTATCCAAGGGCGAAGCAACACTCGGGAATGATATTGATGTGTACCTAGCACCATTCTTTGGAAGATCTTGTGACTTTGTGGAGCGAAGGGTGCAGGTATGGGATGCGTATAAACGAGAGAACTTCACTTTACGCGCCATGTTGTTCTCGCACCATCAATGATTTTCCGCCCTTGGTAACTGTCAGGGCAAAGATACAAAGCGTGTATATGCGTCACCGTAGGTTCCTTCCGAGGAGTCACCCATACCGCAAGATGATGAAACAATTCGACGAAATAAGGAAGACGGTTCAACTTCAAGGGCTTTTAGTGGGAAAGAGGTCTATGATATGGTTAAGGATATCGATGTTGTGCTTGGGAAGGGACGTAAATTAAGAACCCGTGAGAAGAACATCCGAAGAAGCGGTCAATTTTTGGGACTTGCCTTATTGGGAGTACTTAGAAGTTCGCCATCGCATCGACGTTATGCACGAGAAGAATGTATGTGATAGCTTGATTGGTCTCTTCTTTGAACATTAGTGGCAAAACAAAGGATGGTGTTAACGCACGGCGTGACTTGGTCGATATGAACATAAGGACCGAGTTAGCTCGAAAGAGACCGATACAGATGAGCGTACCTTCCCCGACTTGCTACACTCTGTCCAAGGCGAGAGAAATGAAGCGTGCGAGCTTGCACGAGTGAAAGTCCGTCTGGTTACTCCGCTAACATTAAGAAACTTGTTTCTATGCAAGATTTGAAATTAATTGGTATGAAGTCGCATGATTGTCGTGTCTCGATGACACAAATGCTTCTGTTGCAATTAGGAGTATCTTGTCGAACAAGGTCCGAGTGGCAATCTTGAGGTCTTTTATTTCTTCAACTCAATTGCTCGTAAGGTCATCGATCCCCAAGGACTAGATGCTCTGCAGCCGAGGTAGTGACGACTCGTGTCATCTTGAGATGTATTTCCCTCCGTCATTTTTCGATATCATGGTCCATCTCATTGTTCACCTTGTGAAAGAGATAAAGATATGCGGCCCTGTGTTTACGTCATATGTACCCGCTCGAGAGGTACATGGGAATTCTCAAGTCCTACGACGGAATCGATCTCGACCGAGGGCAAGATCATCGAAGGTTATGCAACGGAAGAGGTCATTGAGTTCTGCGTCGACTACATGGCTCGTGGATCCGATTGGTGTGCCTCTATCTCGTCATGAGGGGAGACGGGTGGTATCGGGACCATCGGAAGGAAATCAATCACTCCCGATCCGATACGCACGCTCAAGCCCATTTCACGGTCTTGCAACACATGACCCAAGTGTCCCCGTGACATCGACGAGCACAAAGACATGGTACGCCAATGTAATCCGCACCGGCCGGAGGTTTGGATCACGAGAGCACAACCGTCGGCTCAACGAATGGTTAAAGGTGCGAATCACTCGGAGGTCATCAAGTGATGATACGTTGCTATGGTTGGCAAGAGGGCCACATTTTACAATTGTCACATGGCAAGGATACGACATAAATGGGTACACATTTTATACGGCAGATTCAGGATAGGAAGAGCTGATGCGAAACAGCGGTGTCCGTGATAGATGCATTCAAGATCGATGGGCCGAGGAGCTCGTACTATGGGCAAATAGAGGAGATATGGGAGATCGACCACGTGCTTTTCAAGATCCCCTATTTCGGTGCCGTTGGGTCCATCTCCCACGGTGAAGGTCGACAAATGCGGCGTCACTACCGTGGACCTCGAGCGTGTCGGATACAAAGACGAACCATTCGCATCAAGCAACCAAGTTGTTCAAGTCTTCTATGTAACCGACCCGCAAATAAGAAGCGCCACGTAGTTCTTCATGGAAAAAGGAGGATTGTCGGAGTTGAGAATGTAGTGGACGAGGAAGAATACAATCAATTTGACGAGTTGCCACCTTTGGAGACGGATCGGGCTCGAGGAAGAACCCGTGAGGAAGCTAACTATATGCGCGTCGATCATCATGAAGGGCTATATTTTAATTAAGAATTTACTCCATTGTAATTAACTAATCTATTCCATTGTCATGTGTTCATGTGTTATGGACTTATGATCTTTAATATTGATGACAATGTGGATGTTCATTGTAATGTACGGAGTATCAAATTAAATTGGTTTCACTTCATTTGGAGTTGATGTTCATTGTAATGCTCAAATCAACAAAATGAGTTTATGGAGCTTTGATTTCACAAAGTTAAATACAAAGTCAAATCATGAGGTCCGATTGTGATGGCATTTGCCGACTCCACAACGATTATGATGGCACGGAGCAACTCTTTATCACTATATATCATCAATAATCGTATGATTAGAAGTATGGAACAGTAAATAATCTTTGGCTATACCATGTTTGCATGTTCCATATATAGGAACGTAAATCTTGGCTATACCATTCTCCAGAAATCTTTGGCTATACCTAAACCTAAACCCGAAATTTATCGGTTGCTCCCTTTAAAGAACAACATCACGCACGGTTCTCGAGGGAACCGTGCTGATGATCCTACTGACGGTTCCCTCGAGAACCGTCGTGATGTTGTTCTTTAAAGGAGCAACCGATAGGGTTTCACCTCACCCGCGCCCCTTAGGTCTCGCGCGATCTTTCGCCGCTCGCCGTCACCGCCGCCCCGACCTCGGCGCCGCCATCCCCGACCTCTGCGCCGCCTCCCCCGACCTCGGCGCCGCCATCCCGACCTCTGCGCCGCCTCCCCGACCTCTGCGCCGCCTCCCGACCCGGCGCGCCTCCTCTCCGAGCTCCTCCACGACCCGCCCCGCGCCACCTCCTCCCGAGCTCCTCCCAAGCACCACGAAGGTAAGCCGACCAGTTTCTCTTGTCATCTTTTCACTTATTTAGGCTTTAACTAAACCCTATTATCATAAGCAGCAATGCTTTTGATTCTTATTGTCTCCAAATCGGTTTGGGCAAAAATTCAATGTCTTGTCATTTCAGTGAGCTGAACCGACAAAAGTTTTAGCCTGTTCTTTTTCTGCTACTTGGATCTTTTAGTGTTAGCAAGGGTAGGTCTAGGTATTCTCTACTCCCAGGTTTAGCTTTAGCTCCATTGGAGAGTCGGTTTCAGAATTCTGAAAACTATAATTCTGTGTGAACCGAAATCTGTTAATAAGTGCTAGCTAATTTTGGTGAGGAATTAGACTTTAAATTATACTCCTTTAAGCTGTAACTTAATCCAAATATCATTTTCTCATAACCCAACATAGCGGCAAGCTTCTTTGCTGTGAACTCGCTCTGTTTTTGGTTTTTGCAAATCTGAAAACTGCAGTTTCAGTTCAAACAAAAATTTGATTTTAGTGTTAGCAAATGTTAAGTGATAAGTTAGACTTGTAGTTGTACTTATCTAGCTGTAGCTCCATCAAGTATACCATTTTGTGATAGTCTATTGGAGCATTAAATCTTTTATCTTTAATCTATCTGTTTGGTTTGAGGATGTAATCTCTAAGTCGATCAAGCTGAAATCTGTTCTTGAGTGTTATCTAATGATTAATGATGAGTTAAACTTTAACTACTACTCATCTAGCTATAACCTCATTAGAAATGTTCATTTATCATGGTTTAGTGAATCAACAAGCATTCATTCTCTAATCTGTCCAGATTTCGGTTTTGGTTACAAATCGTCATGTAGCCATGTTTTAACCGAATGGTCAATGCTTGCTAGCTGGTGGTAAGTGTTGAGATGAACTTTAATTATTACTCATTTAGCCATGAATTAATCAATGATATCATTTTGCTTAAAATCATGGCTCATTAACTGTGTCTTTTACTCCTTTATTCCTTCTAGTAGGGAGTAAGGGATAAGTTAGGTCACTATCCCTAATGACTTAGTGAGACTTGAGTAATATAAATTTTTTTCATCTGCAGTGATGTTCACTTAGTCCATTCTTCAGATTCAAAATCTGAAATTGAAATGCTTTACTAAACCATTAAATTCATTATCATGTGGTAGCAACTATTATATATGGGGTATTGTCCTTGAGTAAGGTATAACTTAAGCATGTTGTTAAGTATGCATTAAGACATTGATCATGCATTTTTTTATGTTTGCTCTTCCGTATTTTCTTGCTATTTATTTGATTTTTGTGTTTTAGATTCGGTTCTTCAAGTGATTGAATCGATTCTTGAGCAAACGAGCTCGAACAAGAGGTTTACTATTGTCATAGAGGTGAGAATTTTAGTTTATAATCGTTGTATTTCATTTCATTCACTTTTACGCATTTATTAAGAAAAATCTCTCTTGTAGTTGTCGGTTCTTGATCAACATTTTACTATGTTTTCTTAATAAACATCGATGATGATCTAGTTGGTAGCGTGGTTGTGTTTTCTTAATTAATTTTTGCATCCAAACTTGAGGTATAGTGTCGAATGATGAAAACCTATGGAAGTAAGGCGGTGCCGATTTACTAGGTTGGCCTAGGTATCATGGGTATCCGGTGCCGACTAATGCAGGTTAGCCTAGGTGACTTGAAAACCAAGATGCTTGGTTAACCTAGGTTGGTGTGGGTAGTCTCGATACTTAGGGTGCCGACTAACTGCAGGTAAACACGGGAACCGTGATGATTCTTATGGTACACCGACGGCAATTTATTTTATTTTACTATGAGATGGCAAACGTTGATTATATTTGTTTATATTTTTGTGCAATTTCCATATATTATATACTATGTAATAATTGCGCACGTAACTTATATAGATAGCAAGTAAGCGAGATGGCAGAGGCATCGTCTTGGCGCCGTCATCGACGCCGCCAATGCGTCTGGATCTCCGATCAAGGTGGTACGCAGCGAGAAGGCGAGGAATATCCAAATTGCCCTCGGCCGCATGACGATCACGGAGGTCGCTGGCGTCGGGATCCCGCCGAGTCCCAAGAAAGCGCTGCGAGATTCCGGACCGTCTGCGGAGTACTTGTAAGGGAACGGGTCCCCATAACCACCCCAACCTGAAAGTGTCTGACGGATGTACAGAGAGACGGTTGTGGATCGAGCCGCCTCGTTCACTTTCCACAAGCGCGACCGGACACGTGTGCGATGGCACGCGCCGCCGCGATGTGCCACGCGTGGAGGACCTTCAAGAGCACGCTTGTCACGCAAAGATATGAACACCGGTGGACGCCTTCACGAAGTATCCTTTCTTGTCGCGGGATACATGGGATGCCTTCATGCGAGATGAAGACGACGGCGAATTTTAGGAGCAAAGTGCGGCGCACTGAGCTCTCCAAGCTGAGGGAGGTTTATACAAGGGAAGGAGCGCCACACTAACCCACAAGATGCGATTTCCGGTACGCGATACAACACAATAATAATATATCATACTCCGTAAATATTGCGTCTCGAACTGACTGTACCTATATATGTATATCCATTTTTGCAGTGCCGCCAGCAAAAACAAGATCACCTATGCGCATTCTACGTATGCCATCATATGCGGCTATTGATTAATTCCACGACACACGATCCCAGGTAGGTCAATCTCGCTATAGTTATTTTCTAATTATAAATTTAAATATATATTCTTACTACTTTACTCTTGCTAGCGACAGGACTTGAACCTAGAGTTAAAAGCACTCCAGAAGAACGAGGTCACACATGTTCGAGGGTTGCTCTGCAGCTTCATCAAGTCGGAAATCGTTAACCCCGACGGAGAGTTTCACGTCGTCGACTAGTTGTAATTGATTCCATATTGTAACTCACTTTGACTAGTTGTAATTCAATTTGTAACTCTAGCGACAATACTTCAAACATTCTTTTTTAATTGATTTTGAGTTAAATGAACACTTTGAGTTGTCAACAATAATCTGGGATGTAGCTGTTTCTACTTATTCGTTTGTAATTGATTTTGAGTTAAATGATCACTTTGAGTTGTCAACAATAATCTGTGATGTCGATGTTTCTGCTTGTTTGTTTTCAGAGGGCATGGCTAGCAATTTCTGAGGCTAGCTGAAAATACGAAAAAACTAGTTAGTGGAAGGACATATCACGACGGTTTAAACCAAGAACCGCTCGTGATATGCAAGCCTCCTGAGCGGTTCTTAGCTCAAACCGTCTGTGATTATGTAGTATCACAGACGGTTTTTTATTAAAGCCGTCTCTGATTATGAAGTATCACAGACGGTTTGGTAATAGAACCGTCTGTGATACTTCAGATTCACAGACGGTTTGGTAATAGAACCGTGCGTGATATTGATATCGCTGAGCGGTTCTATTAAAAACCGTCGTGTTAAACTTATCACTGACGGTTGAAAAACCGCTCGTGATAACCGCCTGATATCACGCAGACATAAAAATTGAGACGGTTCAAAACAAATCGTGATGACGATTCGAACCGCTCGTGATAAGGTTTTCTGTAGTAGTGTGCTTTGCTTTCTTGTTTGTTCTTTTCCGACGCGATCGTCTGAGTAGAGTTCGAAGAAGCGGGAAAGCCCCAGTTTGGTCAAGCTCAAGACTTTCAAGACCCTCTTGCCATTGACCCAGGCGAGTCAACACTTTGATCATATTGAACCTACATTTGAGCAAATCTATATTTATTTAAAATATCAAATTGTATGCTTAAATTCATTATGCAAATGTATGTTAAACCTTTTAAGGTAGTTACATGCCTACTTGGTAATTAAATATTATTATATCATCCTTTGACACTTGAATCACATGACCCTTGTCACCCTAGATAATTAAGTGATAACTTTACTAGCTATAGATTGTACTTAACCGTCATGCTAGTCTTGCTTAAGTGCTAGGGTATTAATTGCCCTAATCATCATCTTTTAATCATAAAAATGGTTTTGGCAGTCATTGGGGGTAAATGACTGGAATGTTTGAGATAACCTAATTTATGCTCCTCAAAAACCTAATAACTTGATGTTACCATATCTAGGCGGATGATATGATAGTTGGTGTTGACGTAGCACAAGAATTTGTGGAATGTGGTATGTGCCGCCCAGATAACACTAAGGACTTAATTATGTGATGACCTCCTAATGTAAAATAGTACAACCAAAAGTCTGTTATGGTGTCGACCTAACTAAATAATTTGTATCCACCAGTGCGAGTTACACCACTGGAGTGACCCACGAGTTGTGTCGCTGGCGTAAGCCGTCGTGGACATGGGTCGGGATGCTGACTTAAGGCTGCTGTGGCGCAAGAGGTGGTCTGGGTGTGGTTGATGTAGGTGTGGGAGAGTAACCACCCTCAGGTGAAATCTTAGCTGGTGTAACTAACATCGAGAGATGCATTGTAAAGGCCTTGTGATGATCTCCTTGATTCATATGTATAAGGAAACACGTGTACATGTCAAACTGATTATCTCTTGTGGGCAAAGTGTACAGTCTCTGTATAGTATAAACTGTTCGAACAGCTGTGCCCACGGTCAAGGGCGGGTATGAGAACTTACGCATGTTAGTTCTATTTATAAAAACTTTGTGGGTGGGATGAAAACTTGTCGGACGTAGCCCTAATTTTGGATTTTCCTGGGTACAAGTACCCAGTGTTGCTAATAAGGTGGATGTACCATAATCAAAATTAAGCATAAGGTGGAGGTAACCTGCACCTTATAAATATTGCACAATATCTTTTTAATAAAATGTGGTTTGGTTAAAATTCTAAGTCATAAGAGTTTCTCAATATTGTAATTAAAAATGTTGCTTTTAGCAAATAAAAGAGCTCGAACCATCCTTGTTAAAACCTTGTATGTATAAATATTGCATTCTATATGTTGGCTCGCAAGCACAGTTGTTTGTGCTCACACTCACTCTTCCCCCCATACCTCAGAAGCCTTGGACCAAGGGCACTATGCTTATTTCGAGGATCCAGACACTGATGGCCAAGAAGATGGTGGAGATTAGTTTAGTCTCTAATAGTCTAGGTCTCGCTCTAGTCTAGCTGGCTCAGTCGGTGCTCGTGTATACCAATATTGTCTAAGTCGTTGGATAATATCGGTCATACATAGGCTACCCCAGTCGCGTGCCTGTGGCAAGATGTACTCTACCCCTTTTGCTTCAGCTACTGCTTCCGCTATTTATGTAATGTGTACTTTTGGCCTGATTGGCCCTATTGTAAAAACTTGACCTAATGTGATCTATGTGAACTCTGATTTTGTAATATAATGAATGGTTCGGTTTAAGTCCCGTATGAAATGATTCGGGAATGTATTTGTGAGCACTATCTATTGATCTAGGAAATAGTGCAGTAGTTTCACAAAGGATTCTGGATTGCGAAGGGTCCAACAGTGCATGAAACCCACGGTTATGTGAGGGGAATCGAAGATGATAGTTCGGAACATGATGTGATGCGAGCAATTTGGGGAGAATCACACCGAGTTGGCTAGAATGGCGAGGTAAAGGCGGCTGCTGTAAACAGAGAGGGGAAAGGAGGCGGTCGCGTTCCCAGCGCTTCGACTGATGAGAGTAGAGATGAAGGTGTGCATGGGGACGAGGATGCTGTAACACCCTGACTATAAGGAAGTCAAGATGTCACCTACAACCACTACTCTTTAGAAGAATAACATCAAAACGCATGACAAGGTGAAGCAAGTAATAAGGATATACGGAATCAAGAATTTATCATCAAGTTTAATCAACGGAATGGAAATAAACAATTCAGAGGGATACAGTAGTTATGACCAAAGGGCTTATTACAATTCAACTCAAGACATAAATAACGACAGTAAAAGTTCTCAAAATGTTTGGATTATGGTAGTGAGTGCATCATGTTGAACTACCCTCCACGAGATCGTTCTTCCTTGTCATTTACCTAAATAAAACAACAAAGCAAGAATGAGCCAAAGACTCAGCAAGTACTTGTATGTGACAATCAAACATACCATGAACAATATATCACAATCATAACTTGAACATTAATTGGAAACAACTTTATGAATGGATGAAATGGAATGATGCATTGAAGGAATTGGACATATTGCAGGATATACCGGTATAGTGAGTGAAGCACCCGTCGGTGTTCACTTAAAGTAACCGTATGAAGAACGTTTCATACGGCCGTCCAACGTGGCCCACATTGGAATGGTGGACTCACGTAACGTGGCCCACATTGGAATGGTGGACTCACGTACCCATTCTGAAATTGATGGAATTTTCAAGTGCACATACTCGAATTGATGGGTCTTACAAAGGTCATTTATGCATATCATGATGTGATCCCATGGCAAGATTGAATAGTACTCATAAATGAAAAGATACACATGGCATTCATCTACAAATACAAACAAATATAATCATTCATTCACACATCACATAATGCATCAATCATAGTATACAAATTACTTGCCTGCCGCGCTGCGACGGGTTGGGAGGTAATTGAGATACCCCTCCACTCACCGCTTCACCGCCTACAATATATAACAATCGAAATAAGGACAAACGAGTAAGGCATTGCTACACGTATCCTCCTACAATCTCTAGCCAAACCAACCAAACAAAAGGTTCAATTTGATCAATTTACCCAAACATTCCAAATATCCCTAATCTGGCAGTTTTACTAGAAAATTCACCAATAAATAACCGTAAGTCCAAAAGACCTGAAACCAGTGCTCAACTTCTCTAAACATAACTGGCTACGAAACTATAGTTGATGGTAAACTCTAATTCGGCCAAAACAGAGGTCTAAACATCCAATGAAAAACTATAACTGCAGTCTGCCCAGAATTCAGAACAGCCCTAAAGAAAAGGCTCTAACTTTTAAACCACTGATCCAACTAAAGTGATCTTTATCAGCCTGGAAACATGGTGAAATTATCTTCATAAACCTAGTTGGGTGGCCGACCTGGTTCTGACTCTAACTAGATCAAAACCTAGGTGCAACCGACTATACCCAGAATTTCTGACAGACAGAGCAGTACGAGGTAAAACAGTCATAACTTTTAAACTACTGTGTGAAAATTCGTGATCCAGGTGCCAAAAGAAAGCTAATGAAACCAGGAACAAATTCTCCAGAAGACACAGATGTCCAATTCGGCCTCTACGACGCCCAAAACTGAGGTACAACGTACTGGACAGAATCAATCTATTGACAGAATCAAAACGAAACTACAAATCCAATCGAATTCTCAACTCTAATGGAATCAAACAACGAATCGGGACTTTCGTTACCCTTGAAGACCCGTGAGAACGACGATGATCTGGTTCCCTAAGGCCTCCTCCTTCTCCTCTCCTCCTCTCCAAAGGGCCGCCACAAGGAAGCGAAGGATGGCCGGTGACGACGGCGGGAAAGGAGATGTCGGAGGGGATCTTGGGAGAAGCACCGGGATCACGGAGACAACACCCAAAGAGCGAGGACTCAGGGAGCAGCAAGGAGCCGGCCATGGGATGGGGAGGTGGCGGCTCAAGGGGAGGAGAGGAGGGAGGGGGAGGCGGCTAGGGTTGGGGACGCCCCCTTCCTTGGCCGGCCCCCTTGGGCCGCCTCCCTCTTGGGCCTCTGGTGGCGCCCCGCCCCCAGTTGGTGAAGAAAACAGAAAACCCCCACGAATCGAAATTCGAATTTGTAATTGTCTTTACCCTCCACCTCATTCTATTAACCAATTCTATTCCGTAGTATTACATTCTACCCCTAACAGATTCGACCTCGAATCTACAGATCTATTCAAAATAAAAGCTGCATCGAATTTATTAACGAAAAACACGTACCAAAAACGAACAGGTCTGGATACTTATCGCGCACGAGGGATTCTAGCTCTCAAGCGGCCTCTCTTTCGGACTAGAGAAAACCACAACCCAAAGACCCAAAACGACGCCTGACCTAACACTCAACTGAACTTTCTAGGTACCCTCATCGAAGAGGATCAAGGTAAGACCATACTCGATGGTCAACGCCTTAAACTATAACTCGAGCCTTGAATGGTTCACCGCCCACTCAAAGACTGAACACACCCGACGCTATGCATTTCGCGAGTACCGAGACGGTCAAAACGAAATACCAACTTTCCAATTTCGCAACTTTCTAAACGAAGAGAATCCAATTGAAAATAGCGAGTCCTCATCGCGCCCACTCAATGTTAACTCTCCACCAAAAGATTAAATTCCAAATTTGACAATTCATCTCAAAACAAATCCATTTTCTAAATAGGCAGTTTACAAATGAACACCACTACAACCAAAGGAGAAATTACTGGAACGCCCAAACCAAACACTTGCAGTTTGTCTGAATTAGAAAGAATCTACATGCCAACACATTTCAACTCAAATTGCGAGAAAACACGGTCAACAACATCAAACTCAAACGAGAATCAAGAAAACACTTCATTATCCGAGGAACATACCTTTCCACAGTTTCTCTCTTCTAGGAATAAAATTTCTCTCGAATCCTTGAAATTTGAATTCATCGCATACCACATGAGATTAAACCCCTTAGCTGTTCATCCTCAAATTATGTTCAAATTGAAGTACATCATCCACACCATTGTGGAGAGGCTCTATTTAATCCACCGAATACTCCAGGTAACTCTTTCTACTAACCCAAAATCGATTTGATCGACGGCGCTCAAAGCACCTTAGAATTGGTCCCACATAATCACATTACCTCAAATTTTCAAGAACAACTCAGAATCGTCAGTACACATGCAAATGTACTGCTTCAAAAGGGTCCTAGCATAAACATGCTCGGGAAACTCATTTATTCCACCCTCTATACACACAATCAGTACGTGACCAAAGTCTAGCATAAACGAATGCAAAGCCCAGATTTAACTTCCAAAACCTCTACAATAGATTGCTCTTATAACTGATAGTGAAATCATCGAATTAAATCTCCAATAGTACCACCATTCTAACATACTCACTCAATGACATCATCAGAAATCACCCACACCATCTCGCAATGCTATCCAATTGTGTTACTCTAAACATTCAATGAAGGTTTCCATACCTCCGATAATCACTAACTTTTCAATCCTGAATTGAAGTTCTAGAATTTCACTATACCAGGTGTTATTCAGCCGTAACACTATTCAGACTTACTTCGAAGTCAAACATTTCAGGTGAATCAATTTCCCTCCAAGGGATACAGATCAAAACCATTTCACATTCTACTACTCCTCCGATAACTTGGTAGCAAAATATCATCGCTACGATTACTCATCCACCACCAAACAATTGCCAAACTTACCCCTTGCAAACACTTTGCAACCCAAAACTGTGATCCTTTCTCAAAAGGAAGAGGCGAACAAAGATAAATTTATTCACACAGAAAGACGTTGCTCATCACGGCGAGCAGGAAACCAAAAGAAATATTTTGATAAAGGTGATCTTGGAAAACAAAAGCTGAGTTCATAATTGGAGGCACACATCCCTCAAAAGAGAATAGCAAATAACAGCCGACACGAAAGAAAGATATTACATTTGAAATTCGCCATCTCTTGAGCGGAAAGAGCAACAAATTTAGGGACGCTTCAAATAACCACAAGATTTAATTAAGAATCGATAAGATCCTTCAACAGGCCAACTGGCTCGAAACAGTTCATCTACTTGGGAAACACGAGATCCAAATGTTCTCAGCCACAAAACTCGAAACATTTCCCTTTACAGGATTTCACGGAAAGCAAACAGATTAACTTCGTCTCAAAGAGATCAACGAAAATATTGTTTTATTGCAACCTCACTTTGCGAACTCAAACCAAGGAGCCTTTCGGACTAAATCACACGAAATCTTTAAGAAACAATAGGTTAATCCAATTCCTCAAGTTACCCAAAATAATTTCAGTTACCAGTTGATTCACGAGCTCCAAGGTACCGTGAAAGCTAAACTTGAAATATTATTATTTGAACGATGTCACCAAAGGCGATCAATTTACTACAAGTATTAATATCAAGCCCATAACAACACTTAGAAAACATTTCGGAAGACCCACGTGGAATGAATGGGTTGATTCCTTCTCGAAAGAAGAGACAAATAGAAACAATCTTCACCAACTGAAAATTCACTTACCACTCGCAAGGAACATAGAACTCAGGGGAAAACCAATTAGGCAACGAACTCAGAAAACATATGGGAAGTCCACAGTTAAAAACATAGGCCTCACAAAAATAGAATATCCGACCTTAACCGTCAGGAACAAACGGGTATTCAAGATCATAACACCCGCATCATGGAAGAACTATTATAATTTTTCAACATATCGCTTTACTCGACAAACTATGTTTACCACAAAGAACTTGAATTCCCCAAAAGAGCATGAACACAAAACTGGAATTTTGATCATTTTAGAAATATTACGAAAGGCGGACAACTTTCTTTCTTTATAAAGGAATCAACATTGCCATCACATTCTCGATCATGTCAATAAACCTTCTAAAGGAACATGGCAAATCGTGTTATAGAAATTTTTCAAAGATCAAATGGAATTGTAATAACAACTTATTCTAGAAAGGAAACTTAGTACGAAAACCACAAAGCTGAAACAAACCTCTCACACAACTCCACCATAACATTAGAAAAGGGTTTCGACACTTTTTTTTTCTTTTCAAGAGAGGTTCTAAACTCCAACATTCAAACTACTCCAAAAGAAACGAGTAGAGTCAAGACTTTCTTCGATAAACTTTGTAAAAGCTAATTCTGCTCCCAAAATACCAAACGGTTAACTGTGTCTCCTTAATCAACAAGTGAGATAGGACCCTTACAAAAGAATGATCTTGTCAATAATATCGTGTACAAGTAGCAAAGAGAGCTCAAGAATCGTAAAGACAAGAATTGTTTTGAAAACATCTAGGGACCAATAGGAACCCGTAGCCAACTAATTTGTTTGATTACCATCTCCGACTTAATCACCACAAGGCACCCCAAAAAGGGTTTTAATACTAATCCTCAGAAAAGAGACGCGTTAAACTTCAAGACGCAGAATGATCCAAAAGAAATACATGGAGCCAATGCTTCCTCATGTTAACGAACTTGCAATGTAAAACTCTCATTATAAAACTATCAAACGAGTAAACGGGTCGCTATTTTCCAATGAGAAGGAAGGAACAAACATGGAAATATCAATATTGCCAACCATCAAGATCATTTAAAATAAAGAAATTCAACAATCGAAAAATAATAATATTTTCAGAGAACCATTAAAGACCTATTGGATCTCATCAACTACCATGAATCATGAACCTAAGAGAAATTCATCAACTACCACCGGACAAGAATTGGTCAAAATCGAAATCAAGGAAGAGAACCACCGCCTAAAGCATCCCAAAAGAAATATGCAAGATCATTGTGCACTTGATAAAGAACTTGCAAAAGAAATCGCCAATGCCCGAAACCTCAAGCGAACACACGGTTGAATTTTCCAACAGGTAAAACAGAACTTCCGTGAAAAGGTAAATCTTGCAATTTAATTACGCCACGTGGAGCGTAAATATCACAATAGTAGAAAGAACAATAATTGTTTCAAAGAACGATCGTAAATCTACTAGAGATTGCCCACTTCATTATAACCCTCCATTCAAAAGAAATTCACGAACTATCGAAACTACAACCGTAAAAACCAGATACAAACTTGAGAAGGACAACAACTTCATCAATGAGCTCGGGCTCAACACGTAATTATAGAACAGGTAAGAACTTCTCTACTATTACAACACGAACAAGTGGTGTAGCACCGCAAAACCGGGACGACAACCACGAACTCACCGCCGACGTCCGCTATCGATACACATAACTAATGCAATCAATTATGAATATATAGGATCATCTCATGACAATCATAGGATAATTCATAGATATATAGGATATCGCATCACGTCATAGATTAATAACAAGAAAGATAGTACAGAAGCAATTCTATACCATACAACATAATGAACAACATCACTAGAAATGCGAAACAATGGATTTCCCAAACCCCACCGATCAGGCACAAGTGTGTCATTTTAATAACTTAATTACCACGGACCTAAAGCCCGCTCGATACCAACTGTAACACCCTGACTATAAGGAAGTCAAGATGTCACCTACAACCACTACTCTTTAGAAGAATAACATCAAAACGCATGACAAGGTGAAGCAAGTAATAAGGATATACGGAATCAAGAATTTATCATCAAGTGTAATCAACAGAATGGAAATAAACAATTCAGAGGGATACGGTAGTTATGACCAAAGGGCTTATTACAATTCAACTCAAGACATAAATAACGACAGTAAAAGTTCTCAAAATGTTTGGATTATGGTAGTGAGTGCATCATGTTGAACTACCCTCCACGAGATCGTTCTTCCTTGTCATTTACCTAAATAAAACAACAAAGCAAGAATGAGCCAAAGACTCAGCAAGTACTTGTATGTGACAATCAAACATACCATGAACAATATATCACAATCATAACTTGAACATTAATTGGAAACAACTTTATGAATGGATGAAATGGAATGATGCATTGAAGGAATTGGACATATTGCAGAGATATACCGGATAGCGAGTGAAGCACCCGTCGGTGTTCACTTAAAGTAACCGTATGAAGAACGTTTCATACGGCCGTCCAACGCGGCCCACATTGGAATGGTGGACTCACGTAACGTGGCCCACATTGGAATGGTGGACTCACGTACCCATTCTGGAATTGATGGGATTTTCAAGTGCCCATACTGGAATTGATGGGTCTTACAAAGGTAATTTATGCATGTCATGATGTGATCCCATGGCAAGATTGAATAGTACTCATAAATGAAAAGATACACATGGCATTCATCTACAAATACGAACAAATATAATCATTCATTCACACATCACATAATGCATCAATCATATTATACAAGTTACTTGCCTGCCGCGCTGCGACGGGTTGGGAGGTAATTGAGATACCCCTCCACTCACCGCTTCACCGCCTACAATATATAATAATCGAAATGAGGACAAACGAGTAAGGCATTGCTACACGTGTCCTCCTACAATCTCTAGCCAAACCAACCAAACAAAAGGTTCAATTTGATCAATTTACCCAAACATTCCAAATATCCCTAATCTGGCAGTTTTACTAGAAAATTCACCAATAAATAACCGTAAGTCCAAAAGACCTGAAACCAGTGCTCAACTTCTCTTGACATAACTGGCTACGAAACTCTAGTTGATGGTAAACTCTAATTCGGCCAAAACAGAGGTCTAAACATCCAATGAAAAACTATAACTGCAGTCTGCCCAGAATTCAGAACAGCCCTAAAGAAAAGGCTCTAACTTTTAAACCACTGATCCAACTAAAGTGATCTTTATCAGCCTGGAAACATGGTGAAATTATCTTCATAAACCTAGTTGGGTGGCCGACCTGATTCTGACTCTAAATAGATCACAACCTAGGTGCAACCGACTATACCCAGAATTTCTGACAGACAGAGCAGTACGTGGTAAAACAGTCATAACTTTTAAACTACTGGGTGAAAATTCGTGATCCAGGTGCCAAAAGAAAGCTAATGAAACCAGAAACAAATTCTCCAGAAGACACAGATGTCCAATTCGACCTCTACGACGCCCAAAACTGAGGTACAACGTACTGGACAGAATCAATTTATTGACAGAATCAAAATGAAACTACAAATCCAATCGGATTCTCAACTCTAATGGAATCAAACAACGAATCGGGACTTTCGTTACCCTTGAAGACCCATAGAACGACGATGATCTGGTTCCCTAAGGCCTCCCTCCCTTCTCCTCTCCTCCCTTTCCAAAGGGCCGGCCACAAGGAAGCGAAGGATGGCCGGTGACGACGGCGGGGAAAGGAGATGTCGGAGGGGATCTTGGGGAGAAGCACCGGGGATCACCGGAGACAACACCACAACAGCGAGGACTCCAGGGAGCAGCAAGGAGCCGGCCATGGGATGGGGAGGTGGCGGCTCAAGGGGGGAGGGAGAGGAGGGAGTGGGGGAGGCGGCTAGGGTTGGGGGCGCCTCCCCCCTTCCCTTGGCCGGCCCCCCTTGGGCCGGCCTCCCCCTCTTGGGCCTCCTGGGTGGTGGCCCGCGGCCCAGGTTGGCGAAGAAAAACAGAAAACCCCCGTGAATCGAAATTCAATTTGCAATTGTCTTTTACCCCTCCAGCTTCATTCTATTAACCGAATTCTATTTCGGAGTATTACAGATGCCGAGACAAAGGCGATGACCACAACAGTGGCGGCCGGGGCTCATCGGAGCATTTGAAGTGCCTCAGTGGCATTGAGGCCGGAACAGCGAGCTCGAGCTCTGTCCTATGGTACTTGGTGGGGAAGGTGGAGGGAAGGCCAGAGGAAGAAGAGGAGGCCGAGGCACAGCTTAATTAGATGGAGGCAAGCTATTGTGCTTGGTGATGCGAGCACAGCGACAACGACGAGCTGGGGGCAGGTGAGAGGTGACGAGAGAGGTTGGCGCGGACGTGGGGCGTTGTCGGCGTTAGGCATTGGCGAGCGCATGTACGAGGGTGGGCAGCAGCTAGGAGAAAGCAAGCTGAGCAAGCCATGCAACTGGGCTGAGGGAAAAGTGGAGGAGGCCGGGTGCTGGTGGGCCGAGAGAAGGAAGAGACCGAATGGATCGCCAGGGTTTTGTCCCAAACCGATCTGGGGTAGTTATTTCCTTTCCTATTCCCTTTTCTTTTTAAATTCATTTCAATTCAAATTCTTTTGGTTTGACGATTTAAATTTAGATTTAATTTTAATTTATTCTCAGATTTCATCGACTTAATTTAGGCTTGTATCTCGCTAATTGATTTCTTAAAATTCACAACTCGACAAATATTCTCAAATAAAATGCAAGGAAATTTGAATGTCAACAAAGTGCATTGAAAGTTTGAATTTTTTTTTCACATTTTATGCATTTGAAATGCAGCCAAATTTTGGGATGTTATAGAATGCTAGGAACACTTACATTTGGTGAGTAGGCGAACCTTTGTTTTGATGATGTAGTGCTGAAATGTGATTACATGAATCATTCAGTTAGTTGTGCTGTACACGTACAAAGGAAGAGATCTTTTTTATTAAGAGACTTCCATTACAGTGATATATTACATTTTGATAATCTGGTAAGAACATTTTGTCAATCTGATAAGAACTTGCATATATGTTTGCCACTATGCTTGTAGAGATTTTGCACAGCAAGACTTGTTAAGATGTATTGCTATAGGATTTGAAACCATGCTTGTACATATTTTGTAGGCTGGCTTGAACACAAAAAATAACTTGATTTCTACATTCATCATGGTATTTTTCATTTCTTATATATATAGATAGCTAATTCATCCTCTTGTGTGGGAGCTGAGGAATACACTAGCGGCAGTGACAACAATTATTGAATGCTAGGAGGTTGTGCATGCAATGAACTGAAATAGACTTGACTTTTGCGTGAAGATTATGGCTTCAATTTGTAGTAAAAGACCTGATACCGTTGTGATAAGCAATGACTTAATTTTGTGGGAAATACCTAATAGTAGTGTTCACATCATAATAGAGTGATGTTGCACATGAACTGGACTATGGTTAGCTATGACATAGATATGGTTAGCTATTATGTGCAGATTTATGTATCCTTTTGTGATCTATGTCGATATATGGACCTTTTATGTGTATGGATATATCAATATAGAAAGAAACATGGTCTTTTTATGATGCATGTGTGGATTTATGAATCTTTTGTGATGTGTGGATGCATGGATGATTAAAGGATTGTCTGGATCTATCAAATTAACGATATGTGCTATTGGAAATATTTTCTTGACAGCTTATGCATATTTCTGACGGCTTAAGAATTTCAAGAACAACCTATATTCCTATGTTGTCTACTACCTCCTAAGGAAAATTTCCTTGACGGGTACCCGTCATGGAAAATAGTTTTGGCCTAACATCATGTGCTGACATCATCTTTATTTCCATGACGTGGATCACCGTTAAGGAATATATTCCTTGATGGGTAACCATCAGGCAAATTGAATTTCCGCGACACTGGCTCCTGTGTGTCATAGCCTGATGGGGACCCGTCGGGGAAATATTCCCTGGCGGTAGTATCCAATCTGTATTTGTTGTAAGTACAAATAAGTAGCAAACTTATAGTTGCCTTTCCAGTGAGCACAGAAAACAGATGCATAAACAAATGCAAGTACCTGAAGATGACTTTTTAAGTGAAGAAGAGTAAGCCACTTCACACCCATTGTCCTCATAATAGTTTTCGGTGTTGCTTCTACATGATTAACATTACAATCAATCTAACAATTGCATGTTGTAACGTCCCGTTTTCGGACGATAAATAGTAATTACCATGGTTTCGGATTTTCATTCGAATTTTTAAATTTTGGTTTAAATTCCAAAATCTCCTAGCTTTCGTTAAGCTCGGGTTTGTGTTTCAAACCTTCTTTCAAATTCCGGATTCAAAAATTTGATTCTCCATTTTCAAATTTTTGAACCACTCATTTCTTCTTGGGCCGGTTTTCTCCCGGCCCACTCTCTCTTCTCTCCCTCCCGGCCCAGTCGACCTGGCCATTCTCAGCCGGCCCAACCGGGCCGTTTCCCCCAGCCGGCCCAACCCCCGGCCTCTTTTCTCCCCCTCCCTTCTCTCTTTCTTCCCTCGCTCCCACCGACAACGCCGCCTCTCTCTCGCCTCTCTCCCGACTCCATCGCCCGGGCCCTCCGTCCCGCGACCGCCACCCCTGCTCGTCCTCTCCGCTTCGACCGCTTCGCCTCCTCCGGATCCGTCGCTGCAGACCGACTTCGCTGCGCCGTCCGCGATTCCCATGCCGGCTGACTCACCTGCGTCGCGCGGCTTTTTCTTCCCATCTCCGCCGCCTGCCGTTCCCGCTGCCTCCACCGGTTCTCCCCTCTCTCCCGGCCATAAAAGGCCGAGCCGCCTCTTCTTCCCTCTTCGTCTCCCTCCTCTCTGAGCCGCCGCCTTCTCCCTCCTCCGGTGCCTCTCGCCCACTCGCCGCCCCAGGAGCTCCGCCGAGGCCCCTCGCTCCTCCCGCCGTCCGAGCCTCCCACCATGCACTGGCCGCCCCGTGCGCCTCTCCCAACGCCACCTCCACTCCCGCCGCGGCCTCCTCCAGTGCACCCCGCCTCGGCAACCTCACGGTGAGCCTCCTGTGCCTCCTTCGCACCCGCACCCTCTCTCCTCCTCCTCCTCCGTCCGTTGCCGCCGTTCGGCCTGCAACCGTGCGCTCCCACCGCCGCCATCTCCTCTCCGTAGTCGTCCCAGCCACGCCGCCGCCAGATCCCTCTCGCCGGCGCCCAGTTCGCTCGCCTCGCCGCCCTCCGGCCGTCGACCGCCGTCGGCGATCCGCTCTATGCGCCCTTCTCTTTCTCCGGTCAGTCCGACAGCCTCCTTCCCGGTCCAACCGGCCTGCTCCCCCTTCTCCTCGCTCGCTGACGCCCGCTCTCTGTCTCTCTTATTAGTGCCCCCTTGTGGATTGCAGCGCAATGGAGCAAGTTTTGGCAGCAGTCGATCTGTGTACTGTCGATGTGTGTATTGATCTTGTATTGTTTTTGTTAATGCTATGCAGGGTAGTCGTGGAGCAGTAGTTGAGTTTTTGGTAAAGAATGTTTTGTGTATTGAAAAGTTGTGTAGAGAAAATTTGTATGGCGATTGTGTATGTATTGTTTTGTATTACTCGGTCGACTAGTAGCTCTCCATTTTGGCAAAAATATTTCCAAAACAGTTGTTCTCGATGATTGTGCTACGACTTGCGTTGATTCGATTAACCCTTGTTAATGGTTAACTCGCCGATTGCCAAGTACTAGTAGAACTATCATTTTCGCTTTTACTTGAGAGCTATCGATTAAGAGCGTAATTTGCAAAATCTCGGGAAATCGAAGTTGTGCAAATGACCTTCGTAATCGTCTTCGCAATCATGTCTATTTTTGTTAAAACATAATTATTCAAATTTCCTGCGTTGTGTAAAAAGCTTTGAAATGAATTTGCATTTTTCTCAAAATATCTTGGGAAGCTATTCGGGATTAACATGTTAATCTCGACAGCTTACCTTGAAAACCTGTAAATTTATCTTATAATCCTATCCAGTATTCCTTTGTCTAAATATTGTTTATCCCCTCCTTTTATCCCCGTTAAAAAGTCGTCTTTGATAAAATGTTTTACTGTCTTTTTAAAAGCCCGGCAAAAAAAATTATCTTGTATCCTAATCTTGCCCAATCAGCGGTATCCGAAGTGGAGTATCCTGCGGAAGTTCTTCGACTTGTTTCCCCCTTGTTTTCCCTCGGCAGAGTATCTCCGCCTTTGTCTCGTGTACTCAGCTAATCGTTTGACCTTGTCAAACATCCCCACCTCGCTGAATCATGTCTCTTCAGCTCGTTCATCGTAAAACTTATTTAAAAGTGTTTTGTTTATATTTGGTCTTTTGGAAGTTCTATGGATTTATTTGTTGTTCTTACTTGTATCGCGTAATTAGGAATCGGAGTCCAGAAGAAGCAGCGACTCAAGCAGGATCAAGATTCGGATAAAGACGCAAACCTGGAATTCAAAACCCCTGGCAGAGAAGGCCCTGAGTAAGATCAAGGCCGCGATAATTTAACCAAGGCGAGTCAATACTTTGATCATTCTGAACCTACATTTTATGCAAACTATGTTTATTTAAAATAGCAAAGTTGCATGCTTTAATTTTGTAAGCAATGGTATGTTAAAGCTTAAGGTAGTTAAATACCCATTTGCTGATTAATTACTTTAAGCCATCCTTCGATAAATTGAATCCAGTATTCTTTGTCACCCTAGTAAATATATGGTAAATACTAGCCTAGGTTGTACTTAAGCGACATGCTAGTCTTGCTTAAGTACCGGGACAATAAATGTCCCGATCATCATTCTTTAAACATGAAAAATGGTTTTGGCAATCATTGGATGTAGATGACTGGTGTGTTGCGTTAATTGGTTTTCCTTCCCAAAACCCTAAACAACTTGCTAGTACCACATCTGGGCGGATGGAGAGAATGGTGGGTGCAGACGTAGCACGAGAATGGTTGGTATGTGGTATGAACCGTCTAGATGAATTAAGGACTTAATCTTGTCATGACCTCCTGTGTAAAACCAGTACAACCGCAAGTCTGCAAAGTGCAACTTGGCCTAGTAAAACTATTGAACCCTGAATGTCATCCCACAACCGGTGTTAGAAGTGTGCAAGCGGCAGGACGTATGCTGGCTTGAATGGGACACCAAAAACGGTGAAGTTATCAGCTACGCTAGTCACTGTGGCCGGGGCCAGCTTTGCTAGTCGTTGTGGTAAGCATCCCGCACAACTTATGGAATTGGCCATAGAGGTGAGATGACGGAAGGGGCAAGGTAGTTTGAAACGTTACTGTGACGATCGCTCAACTACATGACTAAGGAATCATGTGGAGTAACGAGTATGATTATCTCTTGTGGGTACAGTGTACAACCTCTGCAGAGTCTAAACTGTTTAAACAGCCGCGCCTTCGGTCAAAGGCAGACATGGGAACTTAACCTGAGTTAGTTCTATTTCAAAAATCTTTGTGGGTGGAATGGAAATGTGTTGGGCTCATCCAGCCCTTGTTTTGGATTTTCCTGGGTAGCCTTACCCAGTGTTGATAATCGGTGGACGTAACCGTTATCAAAATTAAGCATAAGGTGGAGGTAACCTTCGCTGTTATTTAATATTGCACTTACTCTCTTTAATAAAAATGCAAACTGTTTAAAATGCTAAGTCATAGGACTTTGTACTTATGATAATTGAAAATATTACTTTAGCAAATAAAAGAACCCGAGCCATCCTTGTTAAGCCTTGCATGTATATTATTGCATACTGTGTGTTAGCTCGCGAGCACGGTAGTTGAGCTCACTCTCGCTCCTCCCCCAAACCCTCCAGATGATATAGAGCAAGGAGACTACGCCTACTACGAGGAACCATATGTCGGAAGACCCAGGAGTTCTTGAAGCATAGTTTAGCCCTTAGTTGTTCTAGTCTCGCCCCAGTCTAGCTGACTCCGCTGGTACCTAGGTGCATTCTATATTATCTGAGTTTTCGGGTAATATCGGATGTACACAGGTTTCCCTACTCGCTTGCCTGTGGAGAGATGTGCCCTCACCCTTTTTGCTTCCGTTGTCGCTTCCGCTACTTTTGTGATGTAATCATTTGGCCTGTTTGGCCCTTTTTGTAAAACTTGACCTGATGCGGTCTATGTAAACTCTGATGTGTTAAATTAATGAATGGTATGGTTTTAAGCCGTGTATGAGATGATTCAGTGATGTATCTGTGAGTGCTATCTACTGATCCAGAGAATAGCACAGTGCTTTCACAGAGGATTCGGGATTAGAAAATCCGGGTCCGACACATATCATTATCCATAATATCAAACTAAGATTAACCATAAATGCAGCATATGACATAGTAGCGATATCGAAAGACTAATAAAAAATAATAGTAGTAAGCGTCGAAAAAACATGCTGGCAAGTACCAAGGACTGCGGACAAGCCTGTAGTCTAGCGTGATAATGTGGTTCGCTGATATGTGGCATTCATAAAATTTAAGCACATAAGTCAAAACTACAAGAAATATAACTGAATAAAGCCACACATATTAGGTGCCTCTGCATTTTCCTCACCAACTATTGAAAATTCAAATTGTGTAATGAAATTGACATTTACAGACAGTTGCACCGATCACTTTGGGGACCCTCAAAGACACAAATAAATTAAAATTGAGCAAGGAAAGCCACCATGTTTTGACAGTTACACTTTAGTCAATAAATAGCAAAAGGTAACAAATACCTAAACCACACATTCAAAACTCTTATCCAAGTTGCTAAAAACAAGAGGGCAAGGGGAAAAAAGCATACTACTCCCTCTAAAAGGAACTCGCCCTAGAATGAGTGCAGTCAAATTGTACCAGTTTTGACTAAATAAGTTATGTAAATATATAGTTTGGATATACGAAGATGATATGAGTAAATTTATCACGAAAAATACTTTCATGACATTACACATTTATAAGTTTTTTTTTTCAAAAATATGATGATAAAATTTAGTGGTGCATAAAAGTAAAAAACAACTTCTTTTACGACCGAAGGGAACACAAAGAAGCAAACAAAAACCAAACAGCAAATTATGCTATAAAAAAGCACAAGGAAAAAAGGAAACTACAAAGAAGCAAACAAAAAAAACTGCAAAAAATGATCAAGGAAAAGATAGTGTCATACGCTGGCTAAAAAGGTAGTTGATCATTTAATAGAAAATAATTAGCTATCTGCATGTTTGTGAAAACAAAATATTACAGCAAAATAGTATATATTCTAATAAATTATACTTGTTTGCACCGGAATTAGGCGGCCTAGAAAAGAGCACGAACCAAAGTGTAAGAAAAAATACTATTGATCAAGAAAAGATAATAATAACAAGATTGGAGACCACACAGTCTAAGGAAATAAAAACTAAGTTCAAATCAATAAAGAGGATAAATGAATCCTAAAGAAACAAATCATTTTTGCTAAAATGTGACCACAAACTTCGCGAAAATTTAAATATATCAAGGGAGATTATTAAAGTGCACAATAAGTTTTTCTCTACTCAACAAATGACAACTGCGCTGCTTAAACCAAAATTCAACACATCTTGTTCAAATAAATGGAAATCGTCAACAGTACACCGCTGGATTAAGACACAAGCTTTAATTTGGTGCCAGAATAATCATAATACACTTTCAAGAAAAACAAGCCTAACTAACATAAAAGGGAAGGTAACAAGAAAAGACACCCACTCTTTTTATCCACTACAACTAGCATCCAGAGCAACAAACCCAAATTTTGAACATACACATAAGGCAACAATGCAAAACTAAAAAGATACTTTTTCTCTTTTTTAAAAAGTAGAACGACAAAGATAGCAATCCATCAGAGAATGTGTCTCCATACCTTAAGAACCCGAGGGAAGAAAAGAAGAAGGAAATCATCAACGAAGCTGTGTTCCACTTTGTTCTCAAGATCATGCTGAACTGTGCCTTCAACAAAAATGATCCAATCGTTTTGGGTGTCTTCAACAAAAAGGGACCCCTTGATCACCGGTGTGAACATATGGAAACCCCAAACTGAAACCCCCTGAATCCAACACCCTAGAACCGAATTGGTCTGAATAAAGCAGGGAACCCCAGGAGGGAAAAGGGAGAAAAAAAGGAAACCATAGGGGGGAGCAGGCTCACCCGGAGAAAATGGAGAACGAAGCCGAGCTCCCAGCGGTAGATTTGGGTAACATGGTCGAAGGGGAGGAGGTGGGCGGTGCAGGTGAGAGCACGATCGAAGGGGAGGAGGTGGGCTATGGCGCTGTGGGAGAGGAAGGAAGAGAGCGTGAGAGGAGCTAACCGAGGGGTAGCGGCGGTGGCAAGGGCAGAGCAGGCGAAGGGGAGGAGGCGGGCGGCGTGAGCGCGAGCACGAGCACGATCGAAGGGGAGAAGGAGGCCTCTGAGCGGCGGTGTGGGAGAGGGAGGAAGAGAGTGGGGGTGAACACCACAAGAAACTGTGGTGGACGGCTGAAAACAAACCTATGGTGGACGGCAAAATGCAAGCCTTAGTCGTAGCCCGAGTGACGGCGAGTCACGAGTGGAGGACATAATTCGAGAAGACAAAACGTGTGGGCCTTCTCTCGTAAGCTCCGTCAAATAAAGAGCGAGCTAATCGATTTGAGCGTAAATCGAGACAATCACGTGCACCGACGCAGCAAATGAACACACGCAGCAAACATCGATTCATTAGAAAGGCTATCCGGTGAAAACGCACCCAATTCGTGCATGACCCGAGCGAACGGATGGCCCACATGGCGGTGCGAACCAAACCAGCAACGCACAACACAACACCGAACAACGTAGAAATGTACCAGTAACTCCATAGGAACTGAGGACATAGTTAGCCCCGTGAGACCACTGAAATTTCAAAAGTAGCCTCCGTTGCGTTAAAATTCCAGATCTAGCCCCCGGGCCCACGTGGTGCTGCCAGGGACCGCATCACCTAGTTGCTGCCGACGGGGACGACGACAACTAGGTGCTGCGGTCCTCGGCAGCAGCATGTTGCAACATTGTAGCAAAACCAGTTTTTCAAAATTGGAGGAATTTTTAAAAATACAAATGGGATCAAAAAATTATGAACTTTTTGTGAAGCCTCTGGTATAGTGTGCTTGCTCGTGTAATTTTTTCAAAATTTTATCCATTCTTATTTGTTCTGCAAAATTCGTACAAATATTATATTTAAATGAATTTTGCAGAACAAATAAGAATGGATAAAAATTCTAAAACAATTACACAAGGAAGCACACTATGCCAGGAGACTCTACAAAAAATTTCATAATTTTTTGAGCCCATTTTGTATTTTTAAAAATTCCTCCAATTTCAAAAAAAGTTTTGCTACAGTGTTACAACGTGCTGCGGCCGGAGACCGCAGCACCTAGTTGTTGCCGTCCCCGACGGCATGTGGGCCCCGGGGGCTAGATCTGAAATTTTAACACAACGGATGCTACTTTTGCAATTGCAGTTGTCTCACGGGGCTAAATACATCCTCAATTCACTCCATAGTGCGATTCCTGAAACCCCCCGACGGCAGCAACTAGGTGTTGCGGTCCCCGATGGTAGCAACTAGGTGCTGCTGTCTCGGCCGCAGTATGTGAGCCTCAGAGATTAGATCTGAAATTTTAACACAACAAATGCTACTTTTGAAATTTGAATGATCTCATATGGTTAAATATGTCCTCAATTCACTACATAGTGCGACCCTGAACCCAATCCTCTCCGCCCCCAACTCCACCGGAGTCTCTCTAGTCTCTGCGACCTCGCGTTGAAAGAGTCCGGGAGCATGGCTGGTCCGGCCGCGAGCGCGCTGCCTCTCTCCGCAGGTTGCATTGCACCCGCTCGCTCATCGCCTATTATCTTTGCCTCCCTGATTTTTCAGCTCTTTTTCCTAACCTAATCCCCACTTTCTCCCCCGATTCTTTTCGTTTCCAGTCTCGTCTCCGCTTCCAAGGCTCAATTCGGCTACCGTCCGCGGCCTAACGAGACCTCTACTTCTCAAGGTCGTAGTTTCGATGGCGTTAGAATTTCCTAATTCATTGTTCTTCTTTGTTGTGCGGCTTACTAACGCTAGCTGCACATGGCTTGCGGCTACAGGTTGCCCGGCAGCAGCCTTGTACTCTTCGCCGATTTGGTCCTGCGAGAGTGCAAAGATGCGCGGCTGCGTCGGGCCATGGGCGTCAGGAGCTCCGCACCAGTGAATACCAGTTTGATGATGACGGGCCGCTGTGGTTCGCAGTGGTCAGAGAGATCGCTGCGTAAGTGCAGATTTTGCGTCCTTGTCACATGAATTGCCTGCTTGTGTTATTTGAGGATTGTTATGGATTGGTGTTGATTTCTGTCATTAGGGGTTTGAGGGGCTTGGTAGCCTTCTTGGCTGTGCAGCCGAGGCAGTTGAAGCATCTGGAGTGGCCGGGCTTTCGGAACACGGTATACCATTCATGTGTAGGTTGGGGTTATTCAAGTATTGTCTTTATACAATGTTGAGCATAATGTCATGTAGCGCCCATATTAGGTTGCAAGCAATAGGGACAAGGAATGTGAACTAGTGAGGATTTGTTGAGTTTGCAGCATATGTGGTGTAGGAATGTGTGCTAAACTTCTATTGTGTGATGGCAGAATGATGCAGTGGGTTGGTTGTAAGATTGGAGTAGTACACAATCTTGACAATTTATAAAAGCAAAGAACCAGCCATCTAGATGATGGATGAAACGCGCATAATTTTGAACACTGAACCATATTACCTTCAGCCAACAAGAGTGAATATGTATTTATCTTCAACAAAGGGCTAAATTATGTCCTTATCTTGATTCAAGTCTTTATTAGTTTTATCCACTGTCAGTTCTCTATGAACCTTCATATGTCATGTGCATCCTAAATGGAGGGCTTGCCCCCTCAATTATGACGACAATATGACTTGCGTATGACGTCTCTCACCATTTGGCTCAGTTTTTTTTTCTAATTTTTTTACCATGTCTAGTAGGCACAGCAGGGGTAGCTAATTGGTTTTACATATTTTAGCTATTGGTCGCTTTGTCTATTACATCATATAAGCCACCTTATTATTGTGATGATTTTACTGCCTTAGGCTGTCTAGATTTGTTAATTTGCTACATCATTCAGCGTATATATGCTCATATCTATGTTTAATCAAATCATCTTCATTGGCAGTTGAGGACGGCCACGCTTACTCTTATACTTGTAGCCGTGTTCATTGTTGCGCTCTCTTCTGTTGATGCCGCCCTTTGCTACATCTTGTCCTGGCTACTTCGGAAATCTGCATAGGTTACCGGTATGCTACTTGTTTCCTAATTGTGTTACAACTTCCTGGTCCACAGTACACTTAGACCCTGTTTGGTACAGCTCCAGATTCTCATTTTTCAGATTCTGCTCCTGATTATCTGAGAATCCACTTCGCTGAGAATCCACTTCTCTGAGAATCTGGAGCTGTCTGTTGAAACCGTTTGGCTGGTAGGTTGGCTCCAAAACCATATGAGGGAGGATTGGAGGCAAATAGACTATGTCACCCCTGGATGTAATACTTTAATTGTATTTGTGTAACTTAGTGGCATTTGTGGGTAAAAACCTTCAACTTCAAAGGGTATTTTCGTTTCTGAAGGTTGGATTCTCACGAGAATCTGCTAGGAGGTTGCTTCTCGTTGCTAGTTCATTTTCGAGACAGTTCTCGCGAGAAGCAGAATCTAGTGGTTTTGAGAATCAAGGTGTTTGGTACGACTCCACGAGAATCGATTGAGAAGCTGGGAGTGGAAGCTGTACCAAACAGGACCTTAGCCTTAAAATGCAGGCGCATTACTCATATAAATGCGGAAATTACTTCGGGGACATCTTGGCATATTATCTGTTTCCAACATGGTCCCCTGAATCTTCTTCATGTTATTCAGCTGAAGGAGTTATTACAAATTTACAATAACTGATGTTGTGTGCCCTCAGACGAAGTAATTTGTAAGGATCACATCTTTCAGCGATACTGACGCATTGCTACTTACACGAATTGAAGTGTTACCATTTGTTATGCTGTTGAGTTGACTGACAAGTTATTCATTGATCAGCAGGGAATATCTGCTTGTTGCTTGAGTCTTATTTAGCAGGGCAGGATAGTAGCAGCACTGCAGCAGTAATTCAAGTTCTCGTTGTTGATTGTATATCATGCAGACCCGGCATGTTATGAAGGGGTGAATGATTCTATGCAGGCAAGTGCTAGTGGGAAGGTGGTTGCTGTCCCTGTCTACCATGTCGTCCTGACTGGATTGAGTCTAAAGAAATGCTCTGCAGCTGTTATTCATTTGTTGCAGATGTATTTATGTAGTTGCTTACTATAGCAATTGAATGCAAACTGTTTGGTTAAGATGGTAAGGAAGATGCAATGAGTTGCCCACTTGCCCTTTCCACTTTGATATAAGTAATTATGTCTTGTTGACGTGAGTTCTGATCAAACAGAAAATGAGCTCATCTCCAAGAAATTTGTACCTAGTTTGTAGTTTGTTCGGTAAGGGCAAGCTTTTTGTAAACCTGTCAGTCCGTCTGCGAAAATCTGTAGAAGTTTGTATTTTTGTCAGATGCTGAAATGAAATAACAGTGTTGCATGCTTGTGCCGGTGCATAATATGAGTACTCAAGTGTATGCATCCTGACTAATTGTAAACCTCAGGCAAGCACCTTCAAAGCGGAAAAAAGCACAGATCTTGTAAAATGCTTGGCCGGCGGCAAGCAACTCGATCTCGAGCTATACGGTTCACAAATCGCAGTAAGATGCAGAGGAGATGAGGCTGTGGAACTGGCAAAAGAATATGTCGATTTATCGACAGTGATCATGTAAACGTTTACTCAACAAATTCTCATTGGCTAGCAAATAAAAGATAATCTTTTCATGTTGGGATCTGACGATTTCCATTACGGTTTCGTAGACAAAGAAGTTTATTCTCCCTGGCGCGCTTTGATTGGACGCAAATCACGAGGAGAGACGAGAGACGGAGACGGAGATCGAGTTGGACCGGAGACGAAGTGGCCGGGGATTCACCGGAGCGAGCAGCCGGCGTTCATATTCTTCCTGCAGGTTATCTCTTTCATGATCTCATCTTTTGTCACGTCGTTTACACCTCTTAGGCTGCACCACGTGGTTCATGTTGTATACCGGTGAAAAAAATGCACATCCTTCTCGATGGACACACACAGCCCATGGGATGGGATCACGGATGCCAAAGAAGCTGATGCAATGTGATGATCATTTCGAGGTTCTCATCTCTGTTTATCCCCATTATCTTTCAAGTCATTTGCTTCTCCTCGTACCATCCAAATGAACCCATTCTTCAATGTCTGGGATCACACGCACCACTCAATTACATCCAAGCACAATTGACAATTCACAGAAGGCAGAAGCACATATGCATCTTTTGACATGTACTATATGTTCCGTTCTTGTTCTGCTCACAAAATTAGCGTTCAAAATGAACATTATACAATAGGAGGAAGAAATAGAAACTACTGCAGAAGTATAATCTGTACATAGTTTTCAAACTAGTTGCGCAAGGTTGCCACACACAAACCAATCACATAAATTATGGTATGGTACAGATGACTGACTGCCCCCAAATCACTCCCTACATCTTTCACCTAATCGTCAATCTATAAAGCAATCAACTCAGAAACATAAACTCCAAACCCAAACCAAGTCAATCAATCCAGTGCTTACTGGTCAATACCAGCTAAATACATGACATCAGTAATGTACATACAAATACAAGAACCTCATAATATAGTACTCCATTTACATTGCTGATTACTTGGCAATCAGACCAATAGATTGACCTGCCAGAAAAATAAAATAAACAGTCATTTTAACCGTCAGCAATAACAATGTTCCAAGATTGTAAGAAGGAATGCATCAAAAGATTGAAATAGTACGAGCAGTACTGGATTTATCCCACAGAAGGGGATTCTGGTTCAGAACCACTAATGGATGTAAATGTTGATAGCAAATCGTCACCGAAGTTCAGTTGGGTAGTTGATAGGCGCTGTGAATCACCAAAGTATCTATTATAGCGACCAGAATATGATCTGGGCGTCAAAAGCTGAGGAGTAGCACTGCCAAGGGATGATCGCCGAGGAGTTGGAGTCGTTAGGCCATTTGAACGGTACCCATTTGTCTTTCCATTTAAGCTGCTCGTCCTCATTGGGCTTGGTTTAGAGCCAAAAATTGCTTCTTTTTCTTTAAGTAGAATGCTCTCCAACTTCTTCTGGTCCTGCAACAATGCTAAAGTAGTGTTAAAAATCCAGAGTATGCATGATTAGTTTTTAATCAGTAAGGGTAATTTGGTAAACAATTGCTACCCGGTATCGTCGTTTTTCCTCTTCCTTCTGTTCTCTGTTAAGCCTGTACTCTTCTAGAACAGATACTACGCGCCCCTGTCAAAAGCATATGAGAGTCAATATATATAAAAAAACAAAAGAAATGTCTACACTATTGCTGATCAGATTGTATACATACCCCATCGTAGAGGAAGGGCTTATTTCTTGCATTTTCCCATGCAAAGGTCCGGTTTATCAGGTTGTCCACCATAGCTGAGAAAGATATGGGTCATGCATTGAACAAACTGAAATCTATGCATAATTCTACAGCACTCAGATTAAAACTTACCTGGAATTTTGGTGACCAAAATCCTTGCCTTTTCTGCTCTTCTAAGGTTTATGTGAGCACCCCTTCCAGAGCTGTACCTCTTGGAGTCCTGCGAAGATACTTAGTGCCATTTTTCATTATTTAGATTACCTCAAGGTTATCTGGAAAATGCATTCATGGAGTCACACTGCACACGCTGTGGTGCTTTCCTTAATAGCTCCGTGTTTCCAGTTATAAAGTACAGTACTTTATGCATATACATGCACAATATTTGAAGCATTCTAATTCCAAAAGAAATATGCCTGAAATACCTGGTTATATTCTTCAAGCCAAGCCTCTTCATCACAAGCAGCAATCCATTTATTTATCCTGTCCATAATATCTTTTTGGCTAATGGACTCTTCTTTCGCTTTTAGTATTTGCGACTCGATATTTGCCAGGAGCTCAGATGGGTCAATGAGGCCTGGATGGAACATGCACAAGATAGTCACAATTTGTAAAAAAAAAACATGAGACAAAGTGAAGATAGTACCAGAGCAAGATGCGTAAAGTACTACCAGAATCAATCAGAGCATTAGTTTGCTCAGGGGCTGTGCTGACATCAGGTTCTATGTGTGCTTTTTTGCATATCTCTTCCAATTCCGACCTTCTCTTCATGACAATTTCTTTCAATCTGCTGGCTTTAAGTTTTGTTAGCCTCTCAACCTCAGCTTCCATCTGCATGACAAATCAAAACCTGAAACAGTTAAAATGATTAAGGCAAGCAGTGAAATACATAGTAAAGAATAGAGCAAAGACAAACTGATAAAACCTTCTCGATTGTTTCCTGAGAGAGAACTCCAGGGGATGTGATCCCCTCTTCTGGTGATATGAGAATGCTCATTACTTTGCTATATAGTCTCTTCTCGTCTTCAGAAGAATCCATTAACTTCCATAACTGACATAATGATTCCATTGTCTCTCTCATCTATAAGGAAATGATAATTTAAAAACATGTTGTGCAGGATTAACAATAACTTAAAACTGAGGAGAAAAGAACCTTGAAATGACCTTATCGATTCTAGATTTTCTTTCTGCCTTTAGCTTTGATATTGTACTAGCAAGGCCTTCCAGTGTGCTATTGCTGATGTTTGTGGACTGCTCAAAACCATTCTGATGTAAACTGGGATGAACTTCATTTACTGTCTGTCCAAAATCAATTCCAAGGACTCCACATAAAGAATGCACTTCATTTACGTACTCCAGAACTTTGTGAAGTCGATCAGACTGAAAAAAAATTGTAAACAATAATTAGAAATGTAATAAAGCACTAACGAATATATGAAAGTTGTCAGTCAACACTAATCCTTAAAGAGCTAAAAGGTTTCCTAGCTAGACAGGTAGATGCAGTCTCAACACTAGACAACTAGTACACACTGCACGGCAATGGCTGTCATAGCAAGTTACACATCTCATCACTTCACTGCAAAACCTTGAAAAGACATTTTTTTCTGAGTGAACCATAAATAAAAATCTGAATAATCAAGATCTTTCATAAAAATCTGAATAACCAATCATTCTTCACTATCTGTCCTCGTTCTATTTATCACAAGTTCTGCAATGTACTACTAACAAGATCTTTGCAAAAAAAATCTCAAGAGTTCAGATTACGTAGCAGATTCAGGATGGTATACCTTTTCTTTCTGAAGAGCACGAAGCTGTGCTTGGTAATTATTAAGCTTCCTTGTTGACAAATCATGTTCATCGAAAACAGTACTGTTCCCATTATCACCCTGATTATTGCATTCACTTAACTCTGAGCGGGTCTTCTCAATCTGTGATCGAATATCAGAAAACTGCTTGGTCCTTTCCTCTTTCTTGCATTTCAAATTCTCCAGTACTGGAACGACAGCAGCAAGCTGTTCCTTGAGTGACACGATGCTCTTGTCTTTCTGCGAAAGTGTTGAAAAATTAACAAAAGCAACCTAGACAAAAGATAAATCTAACAGAGTTCTTGGTCACAAGCCTATGTTTCTCACAGTAAAAAGAATTGCAGTTCATCTATCAATTAGGAGTTGAGCTGGACTGTCTCTCACAGTAAAATGAACTTTGTAACAGCAAGTGAAATCCACAGATAGTAACATACAGTCCTACAGTAAAAAAAAAAAAGGTGCTTGTGCTCAATTTGTACTACAGTTGAAACTTGAAAATGCATTTGACTGAGGTGTAGTGAGTAGTTGCCCAGCTTGAGAGGAGGTTGCGTAAGTTTGTTGATAAAAGTTTTAGTATTCTTGAAAACTCAGCCTCGTTAGAGGTTTGAGCTATAAATCCATAGTCACTTCAACAAGAAGCAACAAGCATCGGCCACTCCTATTTAATGAAGCCATAACATGAATCATGAATGTTATCAACACAGCCACATTTCATCATTTCAAGTGATTTGGTCAGAACTCAGAAAGCCTACAGACAACCAACCTAATTAGTGCATCATCGTCGTCATCATCATCATCACTCTGCATACCTTCAGATACAGCTTGTGCTCCCCTAGAGTAGCAATTAAGGATGCTACTTCAGCCTCTTTAGTGGCCACAGACTGGTGCAGCTGGACCCTAGTCCGATTGGCATCGTCCACCTTCCTGCGGTACAGTTCCAGGCATTCTTTTTCTATCTCTAATAATACCTGGTTCTTCTCACCCTCACTTTCTCCTACCTCTGCCCAGATTTGCTGATTGCCAGAAACAACAGTGCATGAGTATTCTTAACCCAACCACAACCTAATCTAACCTCACCTCCAGCCTGACACACCTTTGGCTTGCCTCTCTATCTCACTTTGAAGCTCCACGCCGCCTCTAACCTCGCTCTCACTCTCAGGCTCTCGCCTCTCCCTCAACTCTCTCGGGGTCCTCACTTGTCATCGCCTCCGGAGGCGTGCTTTCCTGCGCCTTCTCGGCTGCGCCGCTCTCGGCTCATGGCTTGCATCCTCCTTCGCCAGCTGGCCAGAAGGTAGCCCTTATCTCTGGGTCCTCTGCTGTTTGCTCCTCTCCCTCGGTGGCTTGGTGCTTGGCGCCGCGGCATGCTCGCCCTACTCGGTCTTTGCGGGTGGGCGCTCGGCCTCCGACGCCATGGCTCCCAGGTATCTTAATAGGTAATACTATTCCCAACCTACTCTAAGCCTGAGATGGAGATGATGAAACTATATTGATGCTATTTGGAACTGGTGATGTGAATGTGATGATCAAAGCAGTTGATTTGTCTATGAGTGATAGTATTCCAACCTTACAGTCAAAAATAGGAAACTTGACATGTTACAGTTAAGGCACTAAAGGCGGTTAAGAGTACATTTTGATCATTAGGGTCTGATTCATGTAATCTCTGAGCATGTTAATCTGTACAGTGACGTCATAGCCAAAGAATGGCATTATAGGTAAAGAAAAGTACTATTTACTCGACAAAGAACTAAATTTGTCGCATCTTAACTGCCTGGTGCACTAAGCCGAGCCGAATCAAATAATTGCTTTTTGAGCAGCTGAAGAACCAGAAAAGGTGAAAAAGAGAGAAACTTCCGCAATAAAGCCACTGCGCTGCAGCTCTTAATCATAAAAGAAACTTAAGCACAAGGACAGTAAAACAACTAACAATTAAAGAAACCCACAAGGGAACCAAAATTTGCAAACCAACTCCTACTGTAAATTTTCACCCTGTAAACGAGGTGAAACCTGAAGTGAATTAACACAAGCGCACACAAGAACAATTCGCCAATTAAAAAAGCATGAGGGAACCCAGAAACAGGAAGGCGTCAACGACATTTTAACAAAACATAGAAAAAAAATTGCAGAGAAAGAACTGCTAATGTAAAATTTAAGAAAACAAAACTCTACTTCACTCAATTGCACAAGCAAGGTCAATACCTGAAGCTCTCTGAGCAAAGTACCACAGCTGGTAGCTTCCATGCCCAAACCTGCGCCTATGCCCACCATTGAACTCAGTAGAACACCCCAAGAGCCAGCAGGAGAGCTCAAAGAAGAGAGGAGGCAAGAAGTGAAAGGACAAGACAAGAAAATTTTAAGCTATCTTTGCTTCCTTTTTGTTGCTTTCTGCTACTTGAAGGAATGGAAGGTGAGGGAAATTGCGGGATGGACTGGAACGGAGAAGTGCGAGAGTGCATGAGAATTTAGGAGCATTTTCTCCTCTAATTGGTTGGTTGGGTTTTTGCTATAGCTGCTTAGGTAGGCTCTTTACTCCTTTTGTTTGGCGGCTTGGGAGTGAGCATAGAGATGGTGGAGGGAAGAGGCAATTGAGGGTGACCCTTGTTTTCATTTATTTAATGGTGCGATAAGGTGTGTGGCTGTACAAGGAAGATTCCCTCAAATTTTGGTTAAATTAATTGATTTGGGTTAGGTAGCGCTGAAAGTACTTTTAAATAAACAAAAAGTTACTACACCGTACTACGATCAATAGTTACAGGTAATCGTAACACACTTGAACAAGCTGGGGAAATGACAAATGTAAGCAAATTAATTTCCCCAAATTAGGGAAAATATTATATTTGTTTTGTTATTTTTTACTTGCTTTGCTTTTTTCATCAGTTATATATTTTCATGATATCATAAATACAATTGGGGATCATCTAATTTGTCTGATAATAGAGGACTAACGGGTATAAGGTAATCAGGGTTTGCCTAGTAGGCCGGTACTATCAGTACGTTACATTGTTTCAAGTATGATGCCCTCCTAGCTTCGGCGATGTACTACGGCATATTAATACTTGCCAAACATTTTTGTAATCAAATCGTTCTATGATCCTAGGCTACGCCGTCACTCCATATATCAGTTTGTCGTCAATACAAGATCGAGCAGTATATTTGTAGGCACCCTTAGTCGGATGCACCGACCGCCGAGGATGCAAAGGGGATCTCAACAAGAATCACTCACAAGAAGTCGTACAGATGTATTGCATATTTGTAAGAGTTGCAAGTGGTCTCTCCCTCTCCGTTACAAGGGATTCTATTTATAGGGTGGGAGGAGAGACGTTTGACGTTACATTTTCAACCCCAGGCCTTAGTTCATGTCGAAGGGTATTTTCATCTATCTCTGTAATGCCAGTAGAAATGAAAAGATAATGAAAGAAAAAATTGAGAACAATCCAAAGGAAAATGATAGAATAAAAAAGGGTTTTGTCGTCAGAACCCTTCGGCTTTAGAAATGCCAAATAATTTATCGTTCGTTGAGGTTCTCAGACCCTCTGCGGCTGATCAGCGCCTCTCACGTATGTGCGTATCATCATTCGGCAATAAAATCCACCACCCACGATTTTTACTGACTTACCGTTCGCAGTAGAAAAGCCAACAAATAGTGCCCTTTGACCACGCCAATAGGAGGGAGAGAGAAGGTGGAGCAAGGGATAAGACCAGCCCACCACAGAGAAGGGGCATAGGGATAAGACCAGAGCCATTCCAGCCAGCCGAAGCCCCCGCAAAAGAAAAACATAGTCACTTTGTCCAGGCAAAAACCGAGAGCACCACTTCCTCCACCTTCAAAGCCAAACACGGAGAGATAGTGAAGGGGGAGAGGAGAACGAGGAGTTGGGAAAAGGCAAAGGGGGAGGTGATAACCTTAGGTGACTGCATTTGGCCAACACCAATGAAAAAGCCGACCCCATCATCAAGGGTGTAAGAGCAAGCTATGACCTCTACAAGCATCGTTGCCACTGCCTACTCCTAGACCACAAACAAAGTATGTCGTAGGAGGCGACGACGCGCAGGGGAGGCGCATGGCGGCCAAAGGCCGAGCTGGACACAGGGGGCCACCGAGCGCCTTGCGCGTGCGCAGGAGCGGATGTCGAGGCCGCCGCGTAGGAGAGGAGAGGAGCTGGGTGGAGCTCGGGCCGCTAGAGGCCGATGGCGAGGCGACAAGCTCGAGCGGCACCCACGTGAGTAGCGTATCGAAGGCCGACTGGGCGCAAGGGGAGCTCGGGCGGCCCCGAGCACAAGGGGGCTCGGGGCAATGCACTAGGGTGTGTCCGGCGGCGGCGTGGCGTGGCGTCTGTGAGAGCGGCAGCGGGCTTGGCCGGCGAGAGGTAGCTCGGCCGAAGGGGAGGAAGTGGAGCAGGAGGGGAGCAAAGGAGCTGGTGGCGGAAGCCTTTGGAGTGAGAGGGGGAAAGAGATAAAGAGAGAGAGGGGAAAGGCCAACTGGGGGAGATGGCTTCGGCCAGGAGAAGAAAAAAAAAGAAAGAGAGGAGAAAAGAAAAAAGGGAAGAAATTAGGGGTGTGCAGATAAATTTTATTCGTAAGTTTGCACGACACGATCCCTAACCCATTCTTTTTTATTATTGTTTTGTGCACTTGGTCAGCAGGACAGTGCCCGGTGAGTGGGGTTCGTTTGTGTCATATTGCACGTAGGATCCATGCCATCTGTATGGGTGCATGTAATGCTGTAATGTATTGAGTTTGGTTGACTGCATGTACAAGTGGAGGTTCTGGAACGGCGCCATCCGCACGTTGCTCCGCTCCGTTTGGTTAACAGGCAAGTGTATGGTAGAGCGGTATCATACAAATGGTATAAAATATGCGATTTTTTTGTATTATGATGATGCTTATATGGTAATGGCAATGATGATGGGACATGGTGAGTAATGAGGCTACCCTGTTAATGATGACAATGGACATATGCATTCTGCATCATGGTAGGAATGCACGAGCTAGGTCGGTAAGAAAGTTGTGTAACTATTCCGGTGAGGTCAGTGAGAAAGATACATGACTAATCCAGAATACTCTAGATGAAGTCTTACATCTATAGGGACTAGATAAAGTCCTACAATGTAAGGACCCCATCCTGACAAAGATGGGGAAAGAGTGTCATCGACAGGTGAACACTCTGCGATACCGGTATCAGCTAATGAGTTGCATATGAGCAAATGAGCATGTAGAATATCAGTGCATTGCATTAATAGGAAGATGATGATGGAAATAATGATATGGTTATGTTTTGTGTGGCAATGTTTACTATTTCTATGATGTGCTTGCAGAGCCTTCGGACTCACTCTTGTTTATTTTGGTGTTTAGGTGAACGATGATGATGGCATACATCGGGATGGGAGAATAGCACACCCCCGTCACATGCTGTCATTACTGCAAATCGTTTTCCCTAGATAATCACTTTTGTTGTAATATGTGTAGCTATTTTGGCACACTCTGCCTCGTCGAAGTTGTTGTCAGCTCGAGGTAGCGTGGGGCCCTTCTCCAACACAGTTAATTCTATGATGGCTATGCTATGCTTTTGCTGCCAAAAGAAATTACTAGCAAGTGTTTTTAGGACCAGATCATTTAGACAGACTAGTAGTACGGTAGTACCAGCATGGTACACCAGCTTTTCCCTACACTTGCTGTGAATTATTAACAAGAGCAAGTTGCGAAGGAAGATAACTGAATCCACCAGAGTGTTAGCAATATGGACTTGTATATGGGCTTGTGTATAGATTGTGTATACCGGATTGGATTGTAACTCTCTTTGTATTCGGCTAGCTCTGTTGTCTAGGGTTTTGGCTCGCTATATATACACTTGACCGGCCAGACCTTAGAGTCTTGAGCTGCACAACTTCATCCTCTCTTCTTCATGGTATCAGAGCAAACCAATCTAGGGTTTGCCTGATCTTTTTTTTCGTTGCCGCCTCCCAGGGTTTCCCCTCTTCCAAGCAACGAGGTCGGCGTCGCCATGAGCTCCTCCTCTTCTGTTGCATCTTTCACAATCCCTCCCACCATTGTCGATGGCTCTAATGGCACCACCCCTGTGTCGTTGGCTCACATGTTGCAAGTGCCAATGTTGCTTCGATCAAAACCCACATACCCATTGTGCTTGATCTCAAAGCATCAAATTATACTAAGTGGCACACTTTCTTCACCGCCAAGCTTAGAAAGTTTGGTTTGCTCCACCACATCGATGGCAGCGCACCTCCCTGCCCAACCGACGCCGACTGGGCACAAAAAGATTTCACAATCTTGACCTAGCTCTACAGCTCCATCTCGAGCGATGTCCTCGACCTCATCGTGGAGTCCAAACAGTCATCTCTAGCACTTTGGACAGTCGCGGAGTCCATCTTTCGTGACAACAAGGAAACTCGAACCATCTACCTCCAGGCTGAGTTCAATTCCTTGGTCCAAGGCGATCTCTCGGTCACCGCCTACTGCCAAAAGCTCAAGACGTTGGTCGATGCCCTCCGCAATGTTGGCTACACCGTGGTCGACTCCGCCCTCGTCCTCAACACTCTTCGAGGTCTCAATCCAAAGTTCTCCAATGTTGTGTCCATCATCGGCATGACTACTACCTTTCTCACCTTCGTCCGAGCACGCTCAATGCTTCTTCTCGACGAGATGCGTTTTGACAACATTGCAAAGATCATAGCTGCCACTACCCTCTACACCGCCACCTCAGGGTAGCATGAGCAGCCGACCTTGTATGGCAACGGTGGTGATAACTCCAGCAAGTTTGGATGCTTTGCAAAGAAGAATAGGAAGAAGAAGATGATGCCGATGACATCCACCAACAACCGCGCCACGCAACAGTCCTCCGAACCTCCCCCTGGCTCCTGGGTCTGTGTCCCCATGGTCTAACCCTAATCAATGGGCATCCCAGGGATAACCCTGGTCTGGAGCTTGGCATAACCCCAGTGGCTCCGATGTTCTTGGTCCACGCCCTCCACCAAGCCCAGCGTAGGCCTACCACTCCGTCGCTGCACCAGTGCACATGTCACCACCGACCGCACCAATGCCTACTTGGGATCAATCTGGTCGTGTCTCTTCCATGAACAATCTATCCATGGATGGCATCCTGCAAGGTGGTTGGATCATGGATTCTGGTGCTACTTCCCACATGGCATCCGATGACGGTATACTCTCCACATCCCATATCTCTCCTCCTCCTTATCGTGTCACTATCAGAGACGGCTCCTCCATGCCTATCTCCCGCTCCGCTCTACACCATCATGATCTCCTTTCCTTCTCAACAATGTTCTCATTGTTCCACCTCTTGTTCGCAATCTTCTTTCTATTCGCAAGTTCACCCGTGACAATTTATGTTCAATTGAATTTGACTCTACTGGTTTTTCTGTCAATGACCTGTGAACCAAGAACGATAATTTTCACTGCAATAGTGATGGCGATCTCTGCACCATCTCCTCCACCGCACCGTCGTCCTCGCCTCAAGCTTTTTTGCCAACACCAGCTCGATGCTTTGGCATCAACGTTTAGGTCTTCCCGGTCACGACGCCATGGCTTCTCTTCAACAATCTTCTTTGATTTCATTTAATAAGGGTGATCATGCTTTGTTCCATACTTGCCAACTGAGCAAACATGTCTGGCTTCCTTTTGCTAGTTCTATGCCTTTATTACCACTCCATTGCAGCTTGTCCACTGTGGTGTTTGGACCTCCCTTGTACCCAGTACTTCTGGTTTTCAGTATTATCTTGTTATTATTGATGATCATTCCCACTTTTACTAGTCTTTTCCTTTTCGAAAGAAATCTTACGTTCATGCCACACTCAAAAAAAGTTCTCTTACGTCCGACCCAATTTCATATTCCTCTTGTTTCCATTGAAGCGGACAATGGCACCGAATTTGTCAACTCCGTTTCCCTCGACTTCTTTCACTGTCACTGGATCCATCTCCGACTATCCTGCTCGTGCACTTCACAGCAAAACGGAAAGGCAGAACACACTCTTCGTATAATCAATTACAGTATGTGTGCCCTTCTCTTTCAGTGTCGAACCCGGGAATGAAGGATCCCGAATTATTTGTGTTTCATGCACTACTCCAGGAACAGCTAGTATACACAGTTAAACAAAAGAAATAGCAAAATCATATCACACATTTATTAATTGATAATCAGAGTTTATTACAAAAAAAATTAGGCACAAGGCCAAATATAAAAAAAAACAGCGAAAGTAAAAATAGATAGGTAGGTCACACAATTTGACACAGACATTCGTCTGGGGGCGTAGCCTAGTCGTCCTGATCCTCGCTATCTTGATAATAAACTTCACCTGAATAAATCTTATTCAGCAAGAGTGAGCACAACTTATGTGCTCGCAAGTTACACCTAAAAACATAATGTGATGCATTTATGTGTAAACAAGGGAGGCTGATAGGGTTCATTTTGGATAAAGCCACATTTTCAGGTTTAAATACTTTTACGAAGTTCAAGCCAATTTTCTAAGGTATAACTAGAAGTCAAAGTTTTATTTTTGATTCATATACTCAAGTGTAGGATAAACATCCATACACTAATGGTGAAGGACTAACCCCCTTACACCAAGTATTCTTTCCAATCCCAATTGGATAAACTATCCAAAAACATCTGAGTTTGAATTTTATTTAAAAACAAAACCAAGTCTAATCCACGAAAGGCTTTGCTCAGCATATCCATGATCGCAGACGCGGCTATTTGAATAGATTTATACTCTACAGAGTCTGTACAGTTTTACCCACAAGAGATAGTTTGCTTTATATGTCGGCACTGACACGCTTCCAAAGGCGTGTGGCTAAGCAAATATCACAAGGTCTTTACCCTACACTATTTCAACGTAGTTGTATTCGCTAAGATTTCGCTTCCTTTGGACTCACCGCCGGAAGCCCCCTCTTGCGCCGAGTGGGAATAACAGTAAGTCACTCAGACACCCACACCTCACAGTGACACAACCATGGTGAAATAAAGTAGGTGACTTAGTCAAGTCTGTCCCACTCTAGACTTGTGGTGGTACGATTTTGTCTTAACAATCCGCAGCTCGCAGACCGGTCCTTATATGACTAGGCGACTTCCATAACAATCCCTGGGTCTCAACTACGGCCGAATTGAGCCCGTGCATAAACTTACACCCACCAACTGTCCAATTCGCCCAAGTCCAAATCAGTTTTATTTTATTTTAAGTTAAAATATTTTAGAAAGTTTCTATGGAAAAAATAATACCATAGTCTTCAAATCAAATCATATTTGTCTTTTGGCTAAAATTCCCCAAAATCAACATTTTGGTCTAAGCATATTTTTTTCTATTTTATTTTAACTATAGTGATATGGGAATGACTATTCCAACATCAACATTTGTCATACAAAGGAAATAGATTAAATATGAATTTAAAATAACTGGATAGAAAGATGCATGCAATCATAATTTAAAATAGAATTAAATAATTTGAAATAATAGGCTCAACATGGTCAAGGGCATAACTTGCCTTACTCAAAATCTTATTATTCCTCTACCTCAAATTCCCTAGAGTCATTGAAATCTATACGTGAAAATACGATAAATCCAAATAAATTCAAAAGTATTCAAATACAAATACAAATAAACTCTAAATTAAATAATTTTAGTTCTGAAAGAAATATATTTAATTTATATGTATTTAGAAATAAGAATTGACAGATTTGGAGTTTGTATGAAGGAGCATGAACATCGAGAAGTTTGGATATCACAAGAAATGATAGAATCTGAGTACTGTTCATCTTTCGAGTACTATTCACCTCTGAGTACTAGTTATCTTTGAGTAATGTTCACCTCCGAGTACTGGTTATTTTCGAGTATTGTTCATCTTCCGAGTACTGTTCACCTTGCATGGTCGGAAGTAGTTATGACAACACTGGTCGAAAGAGCTTTCGACTACACTGGTCGAAAGAGAGATTTTGACTGCATTGGTCGAAAGAAGGCTACGACTATCTAGTCGAAGGGAAGCTACGACTATCTAGTCGATGGAAGCTACGGCTGCCCTGGGCAGTAGCGACGGCGCTAAGCGCGTCAGCCCTACACGCCACGGCGAGCTACGCGAAGGTGCACAATAAGAAGAGAAGATGATGCTAAACCTTATGTGATACGTTACAACGGCGAAGCACAACGGAGTGGCCAGCGGCGGGGTATGGGTTCTGGTGACGACAGTGCACCGATGGTCCTCCGGCGAAGAAGAAGTGTGTCTGAGGTAGAGCACAACGCGGCGAAGCTCCCGGTGTAGACGACGGCACCAGAGATCAACGGACGCTGGCGCAATCGACGGTGCTAGCACTGGCGGCGAAGGAGCTTCGGCTTCGATTCCGACGGATAGAAACGGGCAACGTGGTCGTGGTTGCGGGGAATGGAGTGAGGGAAGAAATGCAAAGGCGTGCCCCCTTTTATAGAGAAAGGAGTAGCCGAAACATCGAGGACATGAGCGGGCGTTAATGGCCGATGCGATGGCGATGAATAAAGCGAGTAAAGATGGAGAAATGGTCGATTGAGTACGGCAGTGAGTGAAAGGTGATAGTGGTAATTATTGGGCACGATCTCGAGTGAAAACCAACGCATCAATGTGCTTTATGACCGGGATTGACGGTGCTCTGGCTCGGACAGAGAAAGACGAAGGAGAGGTCGAAGATTACAGGTGGGGTCGGGGCGAAAGAGAAAGAGAGAGGAAAGGCCGGCACGGAAGGAAAAAGGTCGTGGGCTGGGGAAAGATTCGGCCCGATCACTGTTTCTAGATTTTTGAGAGATTTACTAATTTAAATAATTCAGATAATTCATTTAAGAATAGCAAATAAAGTCCAACAAATATGGAAAAATTCACAGAAATTCCCTTAGTCGAATTGGACTTAAATAAGATATTTCTAACTCATAATTGGAAATTAATTTTTGTAAATAATTAATTTTGGATTTAAAATAATTAGGGGAAACTTTTAAAATTTTCAAAAATTCCAAAAAATAATTAAATTTTATTATCAACTGGAAAAAGAAATTTCGGTTATTACATTCAGGCACACATGCCGGCTACCTTTTGGGCTGAGGCCTTAGCTACGATGACATACCTATTGAATCGCCGCCCCTCTAAGGCCATTGACTCCTCTACACCCTATGAGCGACTCCTCCACCATCCGCCTTCCCTTCACCAATTACGTGTCTTTGGTTGTCTGTGCTACCCTAACCTCAACGCCACCTCACGTAATAAGTTGAGCCCCCGCTCTCCTGCATTTGTTTTCCTCAGATGTCCCTCTTCCCACAAGGGTTATCGCTGCTATGATATCCTTTCTCGTCGCGTTATCATTTCTCGTCACGTCGTGCTCGACGAATGCACATTTCCCTTCTCGGTGAGCCCCCCAGTCTTTCCATTGATCATTTGGATTTCCTACATGAGTTCGTCTCCACGCATCCTCTCCCTACTGTCGTCGCTGGGGTTGGCGCATGTTTTACGGTTCCACCTACCCTCGTCGACCTTAGTTCTCCTTCTGTTTACCTTTTCCCACTGTCCACCACTTCCCGAGCGCCATCGGGCACCAGCGCACCCACCTCCACGGCTTCTCTAGCGCCATCCTCTAGCGAGACGCGCATTGGTACAAATCCTTTATCGGTTATCGCTCTCGGTCCTATTCTTCGTCCAGCACTAGGTCCTCACCTTATGCAGGCCCATGCTAAGTCTGGTATTGTTGTTACTGTGGACAGACTTAATCTTTCAGTTGTTCATTCCTCTATTGCCCCCATTCCCTCCACATATCGTCTTGCCCTTGCCAACCCTAACTGGCATCATGCCATGACTGATGAACAACAAGCCTTTCTCGACAATAATACATGGTCCCTTGTTCCCCATCCACCTAGCACCAACATTGTCTCGGGCAAATGAATTTTCAAACAAAAATTCCATTCGAACTGCTCTCTGGCTCGCTACAAAGCCCGTTGGGTGGTTCGCGGATTTTCTCAACAACCGGGCATTGACTATGAATAGACATTCAGTCCGGTTGTTGTCGGAACCCCGGGTGTCACACAACCCCGAGACCCTCTGTGCATACCAAGCTAGTCCCATGATCAGTAGCTAGCTTGCACAGTTGCAACAATGATGCATTCATAACCATTCAACAACGAACTAATGAAGCAACAAAGTAATATTAATTAAAACAGCAAAGACCTTATGGTCAAGGTTCTTACAAAAGTCGCCTCACAGGGCTTAGCAACAACAGAGTATCTTGCGTGGAAATCTCAAAATACGTGGAGCCCAATCGACATGCCCACAGCAATCGAGTGGAGGGCGCGACCTAGTTCGCAAAGTCTTCAAGTAGCCTTCTTCATAGTACTCAACATTTCTGGTTCTTCTTGGGATGATCAACAAAGGGCATAAAGCCGTGAGTACATAAAGTACTCGACAAAGTCGTAGAGAAATGTATGCACATAGTATTCATGTCGGGCTTAAGCAAGGATGGCTTTATGGTTAATTTGCGAAAGCAAGTTTAACGATAAATACAATAATTAGATGGCAAAGCGAGATTTCAAAGAATAATACATAGATAACCAAGTTCTTTTGAATCAAGCGGTGAACATCCGTTCACTTCCCAACCATTCAACCAAGCGTTTCCATCGAACCAAACCACATTTTTGAAAATACTACCTTGCGCGAAATCACGGGCATGTAAAGTAGCATCGGGACACGGCTATTCGAATAGATTTTGACACTCTGCAGAGGTTGTGCGACTTTACCCACAAGACACGAATTCTCTAGTTTGTTTGGCATCCGTCGATACCACCGCTCACTTCCTTAGGTGAGTAGTCTAGAGCACGTGACAAGGCTTTTACAAAGTTCCATTTTGCCTCGGTTACGCTTCGCTAAGGTTTCGCCATCACGACCCCTCTTGCGCCAATAAATGACCACAAGAACCGACTCAAAACTTTCCTAATTAATTGGCGGTCCAGTCCCATACTGGGACTTATGGTTGCACGAGGTGACCGGATCAATGACTTGCAAAGTTAAGTCCTTAGATATTTGCTCGAGACAAGTCTACCACAACCCAATGTGCATTACGCACCCACTCTAGCTCCCTACCTCAAGCAGAGCATAAAACATTTTGGTTCATTCCGACCAAATGGCAATCCTGCCATGGCACAACATCTTTTAATAAAAGTGGCCTCACACCACAATTCCATAGTTCCATTAGTCAAATTTCAATAATCAATGAACATGTGATCGAAAGTCTCGCGGGTAACTAAAGCATGTCTAAGCAATATCGCTCCCAAGTTGGTGATACAATTATGTCCAACTAGTATTAACCATCCTAAGGTGTCAAGGATATATGTCATTCAAGGAGACATTTCATTTTCAATTTATCACGGAGGCATAATGGCAATTTGGTAATTATCTACTCCCAAAACCATTTTTAATAAAACTAGCCATGCATGATAATTTAATACAATATACATTTGTAAAATGGGTTCAACATGGTCAAAGGCCTACGACTTGCCTTCGTTGTGAGGAGAGGGTCTTGATCGTCGGTCGAAGAAATCTTCCAAAGCAGCAGGAATCTACACGCGAGAATAGCAACAAATAAATAAAACAGCACCAAATGAACTCCAAAATTACAAAACCAGTACCAAATGAAAGAGGGTGAATTTATATGAATTTAGAAATTTGGATCACCCAAATCGGAGTTCGGATGTGAAAGTTATAGCCAAAAGAAGTTTCAAATCACATAAAATGATGAAATTAGGGTTTTTCGGATTTTCGGATTTATTTTTCAATTGAAAAACCGAAGAAATGCGTCGGCGCTTGCATATGTCCGCTGCGTGGCACTGTGATCGAAAAGGCCGACGTGGCGTGACCCAATATTGTGCAGCGTCCACGTCGGCTCGGCCCGCAGTCGAGAGAGAGAGAGAGAGAGAGAGAGAGAGAGAGGTGGCGAGGGCGGTGGCGGAGCTGGAGAAACGGCGGCGATAAGCGCGCGAGAAAGCGGGAGAGGCGGTGGCGCTCTGGGAGAACAATGGCGACGGAGGCGGCCGGAGGCGGGAAAACGGTGGCGTCGGCGCGGGAAAGAGCGAAAGCGAGAGAGAGAGAAGAGAGAGAGAGAGAGGCGAAGCAGCGGCGCGGATTTAAAAGCTCGCGGCGACGGCGGGCAGCAGCGACGGACGGCGCTGGCGTGGCGGACGCGGCGAGGCGCGAGAGGCGGCGGACGGCGACGGCGCGGATTCGCGCGGCGAAATCGCTGGCGGCGCGGAGACGCGTGGGAGAAGCGGCGGCGGCGGCGACGGAGACGACGATCCGAGCCGTCCGATTGCGATCGGACGGTGGGGAGCGGAGGAGCGGGTGAACGAGCCGTCCGATTCCGATCGGACGGTGGGAAGTCAAAAAGCGCGGCGAACGGATCTGGCGAAGCGCCGTCCGATTGTCGACGGACGGTGGGAAGCGAAAGGCGGCAGCGGAGGGCGTCGGATCGCGATCAACGGCGGAGAAGAAAGGAGAGCGCGGCGAGGAGCGAAGGCGCCGTCCGATTCGATCGGACGGTGGGAAGATGGAGGGCGCGGCGAACAGGAGCGCGGATCTCGATCCAACAGTCGAGCGAGGGCGGCGAAGCGCGAGGGACGTTGGATGGAGATCCAACGGCGGAGGGCGACGGGCGCGCGCGGGAGCGGGCCGGGCCGGAGAAACAGGAGATGGGCCGGAGGAATTCGGCCCACAAACAGAAAAAGGATTTTAAATTCATTTTTGATTTCAGAAATTCAAATAAAACAAAAGGCAATTTAGAAAATAGCAAATAGACTCCAAAAATTCTAGAAAAATTCACATAAATTCCTTGAATTATTATGGACTTAATAAAAATACTTTTAACTTTAAATTTCCTTTTTATTTTGCAAATAAATTAATTTTTAATTTCGGATAAAACAAAAATAAATTTCTAAAATCCAATAAATCCAAGAAAATTCTCAAAATAATAATTTTGATTTTAAATTCCAGAAATCTCAATCAAACCAACTTTAATTTAATTGAAGTTTGATTAACTCATATTAAACTGCAAATGAACTTCTGAAATTTCCAAATTAAGCTTTTGGCGAATAGAAGCAAATGGTTCTCTTTTAAAAATTTTCAAAAACTCCGAAAAACGGGACGTTACAAACCTACCCCTCTTAAAGGGAATCTCGACCCCGAGATTCAGGCTGACTAGAGAATAGGTGGGGAAACTCAGCCTTCAAGTCATCTTCTCGTTCCCAAGTGGCTTCTTCTTCGGTGTGGTTGCTCCTTTGGACTTTGCGAAGCGGATGATCTTGCTTCTTGTCACTCGTTACGCTACTTCCAAGATCTTGATGGGGTGCTCCTTGTAGGTGAGGTCTTCTTGCGGGCAATTGATTCCACGGCATCCGCTCTTGACACTGCAAACACTTCTTGGTGCGACACGTGGAAGACATTGTGCACATCGGCACCGTGGCGGGAGCTCCAAGCGTAGCGACTTCTCCTCTTGGGCTAGAAGCGGGAAAGGTCCGATGTACCTTGGTGCAAGCTTTCCACTTACTCAAGCAGCGCATCCCTTTGAGAGGTGACACCTCGGTACACATGATCACTAGGTGCAAAAGCTAGATCTCGGCGACGGTTATCGGCATAACTCTTCACAGTGCGTCTTTGTTTTCAACCTTTCTCGATTGATCGAACTTGCTCTTGGCTTTTTCCAAAATATCCGCCCAAACACTTGTCTTTCGCCTACTTCATTCCAATACAAGGGTGTCTGCATTTTCTTCCATAAAGAGCTTCAAATGGAGACATCTGGAGGCTTGGTGATAGCTGTTGTTATAGGAAAACTCGCATAAGGTAGCATTTGATCCCAAATGTTCGATTTGCTAAGGCACAAGCCCTTAACATATCTTCTAGGATTTGATTTACTCTTTACGTCTCGACCATCCATGCAGGGATGATAAGTCAGATCTTGAAATTTAGATTAGTACCCAAAACATTGTGCAACTTCGCCAAAATCTTGAGGTGGCTGGGTTCCTCGATCGACACGATCTTCTTGGACTCCATCTTTGGCACACTATCTTTGCCATGTACAATTCTGCGAGTCTATCACGAGTAAGTGGTCTTGGTCGGGAGAAAGTGAGCAACTTTGGTTAGGCGATCCACAATTACCGGATAGAATCATATCGACCTTGTCCTTGGCAAACCGGTGATAAAATCCATGCCAATTTCTTCCCATTTCCATTCGGGCACTTTCAAGGGTTGCAGGAGTCCAAGAGGTCTTTGATGCTCGGCTTTAACTTCATTGACAGACATCACCTTGAGCTACATACTCGGCAATCTCACGCTTCATGCTAGGCCACCAATACATTTCTTTAAGGTCTTGGTACATCTTTGTGCTTCCAGGTGAATGGAGTACAAAGTTTCATGGGCTTCTGGAGTAACATTTGCTTAAGCTCTTTCGATCTGGAACACAGATTAAACTTGTCAAACCAAATGGTGCCTTGCTCATCTTACGAAAATCTTAGGGCTTTACCCTTCATCATGTTGCTCTTAATTTCCTTAATATTGGCATCTTCAACTTGAGCTTCCTTGATCCGATTCCGCAAAGTGGGTTGAACTTCTAGGCGACTAGATAACCTTCTTCAACCAACTCTAACAGAGCTTGAGAACTCTTCATGAAGGGTGGTGATTTTCCTTGATCGTCGTGGTATTGCAATAGACTTTTACGCTCAAGGCATACGCCACAACATTAGCTTTGCCTGGGTGGTAATGGATTCCAATATCATAATCCTTGATTAACTCTAACCACCTTCTTTGCCTCATATTAAGATCAGCCTGAGAGAAAATGTACTTCAAACTCTTATGGTCCGTGTAGACTTCACAGCGATTACCAATAAGGTAATGGCGCCATATCTTTAAAGCATGCACTACTGACTAACTCCAAGTCATGAGTGGGGTAATTCACTTCATGAGGCCTCAATTGACGGGAAGCATAGGCTACTACCTTCCTTTCTTGCATCAGGACACAACCAAGTCCTTGTCGGGATGCATCACAGAAAATCTCAAAATCCTTCCGGACATCTGGCAAAATCAACACCGGAGCTGTGGTCAAACGCTTCTTCAACTCTTGAAAGCTTTGCTCACAATCTGTTGTCCAAGCAAACTTCTTTTCTTTCTTCAGCAGCTGAGTGAGGGGTCTTGCTATCTTGGAGAATCCTTCTATGAATCGACGGTAGTATCCTCGCCATTCAAGAAAACTTTGACTGAGGCAGCGACTTGGGTGACTCCCAATTAAGCACATCCTTAACCTTGCTAGGGTTAACAGATACTCCTTCTGCAGACATGACATGTCCCAAGAAAGTAACTTCTTTCATCCAAAACTCACACTTGCTGAATTTAGCATAGAGTTGATGATCTCTAAGCTTATTCAGGACCAAACAGAGGTGCTCTTCATGCTCTTCTTCACTCTTGGAATACACCAAAATATCGTCAATGAAGACAATGGCGAACTTATCCAAATACTCCATGAATACTTTATTCATCAAGTTCATAAAGTAGCGAGGGCATTGGTCAATCAAATGACATGACCGTGAACTCATCTGATCCATAGGGTTGAGAAAGCTGTCTTGGGAATATCTTACGGACGAATCTTCAAGCTGGTGGTAACGACCTCAAGTCTATTTTGGAGAACACACGGCTCCTTTCAACTGGTCAAACAAATCATCGATCGGGCGGAGGGTACTTGTTCTTGATGGTGACCTCATTGAGGGCTCGGTAATCCACACACATCCGTTGGGTACCATCCTTCTTTGCAACAAAGATCTTTGGGGCTCCCAAGGTGAAGAACTTGGCCGGACAAAACCTTTCTCTTGCATTTCTTCAATTTGCTTCTTGACTCAACCAAATCATTGTGAGCAATCTGTAGGGTCTCTTGAAAATAGGTGCAGTTCCTGGAACAAGATTGATGACAAACTCCAAGTCTCGGTCTGGCGGCATTCCAGGTAGGTCATCAGGAAAGACATCTGAAAACTCTCTGACTACTGGCACTTCTTCCATAGACACAACAGCGCTGCGCAGACAAAAGATCCGGCTAGCTTCTGCCGGGAGGCTTCAAACTTTACCTTGGTTCCATCGGATGATCAAAGTGATGCTTCTACCACCACAATCCAAGAGGGCTTGGTGATTGGCAAGCCAATCCATTCCCAAAATCACATCAAGAGACTTGGTGTCTATGATGATGAGATTAGCAAGGAATTCTACCCTTCTATGGTCACTTTAACCTTAGGGCAACCTTGGTTCGTACTCAATTCGAGCAGGAGATTGAACCAACAAAACACTTTTAAGAGGCAAAACTTCCAAGCGGTGCCTTTCGGCAAAACTCAGAAACAAGCGAATCGAAGCTCGAATCAAACAAAGCGGTGGCGGTCTTTGAATTGACAAGGAACTTACCCGGCCACGACGTCCGGTCGTCTCGAGCTTCCTCCACAGTGGTGTGGTTCACGACCTCTTCAAAAGGTGAGGAGACTTGGTAGTGCGGATGGAGTCCGAGGGGCTCCACGTGCGACTCTGGAGTGGGGTCTGGTGGGGTGGCTCCCATGTTGAAGCGAGCAGGAGAAGGGCCTTGCCTCTGCGGGCAGCTCATTAGCGAAGTGCCCCGGTGATGACACTTAAAGCGGTGATCCGGTGCGCAGGTTGCCATTCCTTAGTTCTTTGGTTCTTTGGGTTTGTTGAAGCTGCGAGGTCACTTTGGGCTAGCTGGGCGAGGTTTCTGAGGGGCTCTGAATGTGACAGGTGGAGCAACACGGGCAGGAGGCGGCACATTCATTCTGACTCTCTGGGAGTGAGACTGATGGGCACTGTGCTGCATCATCTTTCTCTTGCGGGATTCTTCAAGCTCACGGCGGGATTCCTCGATGAGCATGGCCTTGTTCACAGTCTTTGGAAATCTGAATAGTCATTCCCAATGACTTGCACCTTCAAGCTGGGGTTGAGTCCTCTCTTGAAGCGCTTCTGGCGGGCATCATCTGTGGCAACGTCCTCTGGGGCATAACGGGACAACTGAGTGAATCTGTTAAGGTATTCACTCACTGACATGTTGCCTTGCTGCAACTCACGGAACTCATTCTTCTTCATTTCCACCTTTCCATCAGGGATATGGGAGTGGCGGAAAGCTCCTGAAAACTCGGCCCAAGTGATACTCTCGGGGTTTCCATGGGCGGCACAATAGTTCTCCCACCATTCTGCGGTGGTACCTTCAAGGTGGTGGGTGGCATCTGTAACCTTCTCGCGATCATCTGCGGGTGATAGCGAGCTTCTTTTCCATGGAACGTAACCAGTCATCTGCGTCCAATGGCTCCGAGGAGCTAGAGAAAGTGGGCGGATGGGTCCTCAAAAACTCTGCCAACCTGGACTGAGGAAACACTGGGGGTGGAGCAGGCGGGCGTGGCGGTGCTTAGTGCTACGATTCATCATTGCGAGAAGGGCGGCCGGATGCAGTTCTGGCGATTCATCATCGAGTCATGTTACGCATCAAAGAGCTCATCGGTGCGTCTGGTGCCATGAACCGACTCAAACCGGATCTGCTGGCGGCTGGGAAGGCGGGCCCTGGCGCTTGAGTCTCATCTGGCTCGCGGAGTTGCGGTCTGAACCATCTGCGACAAAGCTTCACGGGTTTAATAGACGAGAAGAAGAAAGCAATTTAGATGAGAGGGAAAGCATTTAGATAAGCGAGAAACAAGGGAGATAGATGGATCAACCTAATGCGGACAAAAATTGGTTTTACCCAACGAACGGATAGCCGGAAAGCTATCAAGAAGCAAACAAGAAAGGGACACTTAAGCACAAAAGCACTATTACGCAGACTAAACGACTCTAAAACTAGGGAGGCCGCTACCAATCTAATCTTTATGGAGGGTCAACTGGGAACAGACTGCGGATCTTGAACTTCCAAAACTTCCATTGCTTGATCTTGAAGGGCTCGATCCTAGGGATAATCCAGAGATGAGGGAGTCAAATTTAAATTTGAAAACCAAGTTCCAGAAAAGATAAGATGAAAGAACTCAAGAATGATATAAGAGGGTAAGATGATAAGAAAAGAATAGAATAAGATAAGAAAGAACAGAATAAGATGAGAGAAGAATTTCTAGTCAAGTTAATTGCTTGGTTTGATTTAGAAAATATATATTTTGAATTTTTTGACTAATACGACCAATCTAACTAAAGGTTACGTCCTACAGTCGATATGGCTCTGATACCATCTCTTGTCGGAACCCCGGGTGTCACACAACCCCGAGACCCTCTGTGCATACCAAGCTAGTCCCATGATCAGTAGCTAGCTTGCACAGTTGCAACAATGATGCATTCATAACCATTCAACAACGAACTAATGAAGCAACAAAGTAATATTAATTAAAACAGCAAAGACCTTATGGTCAAGGTTCTTACAAAAGTCGCCTCACAGGGCTTAGCAACAACAGAGTATCTTGCAGCGGAAATCTCAAAAATCGTGGAGCCCAATCGACATGCCCACAGGCAATCGAGTGGAGGGCGCGACCTAGTTATAAAGTCTTCAAGTAGCCTTCTTCATAGTACTCAACATTTCTGGTTCTTCATTGGGATGATCAACAAAGGGCATAAAGCCGTGAGTACATAAAGTACTCAGCAAGTCGTAGAGAAATGTATGCACATAGTATTCATGTCAGGCTTAAGCAAGGATGGCTTTATGGTTAATTTGCAGAAAGCAAGTTTAACGGTAAATACAATAATTAGATGGCAAAGCGAGTTTCAAAAGAATAATACATAGATAACCAAGTTCTTTTGAATCAAGCGGTGAACATCCGTTCACTTCCCAACCATTCAACCAAGCGTTTCCATCGAACCAAACCACATTTTTGAAAATACTACCCTTGCGCGAAATCACCGGGCATGTCCGTAATCGGGACACGGCTATTGAATAGATTTTGACACTCTGCAGAGGTTATGCGACTTTACCCACAAGACACGAATTCTCTAGTTTGTTTGGCATCCGTCGATACCACCGCTCACTTCCTTAGGTGAGTAGTCTAGAGCACGTGACAAGGCTTTTACAAAGTTCCATTTTGCCTCGGTTCTGCCCGCTAAGGTTTCGCCATCACGGCCCCTCTTGCGCCAATAAATGACCACAATGAACCGACTCAAAACTTTCCTAATTAATTGGCGGTCAGTCCCATCTGGGACTTATGGTTGCACGAGGTGACCGGATCAATGACTTGCAAAGTTAAGTCCTTAGATGACTGCTCAGACAAGTCTACCACAACCCAATGTGCATTACGCACCCACTCTAGCTCCCTACCTCAAGCCCGAGCATAAAACATTTTTGGTTCATTCCCGACCAAATGGCAATCCCTGCCATGGCACAACATCTTTTAATAAAAGTGGCCTCACACCACAATTCCATAGTTCCATTAGTCAAATTTCAATAATCAATGAACATGTGATCGAAAGTCTCGCGGGTAACTAAAGCATGTCTAAGCAATAATACGCTCCCAAGTTGGTGATACAATTATGTCCAACTAGTATTAACCATCCTAAGGTGTCCAAGGATATATGTCATTCAAGGAGACATTTCATTTTCAATTTATCACGGAGGCATAATGGCAATTTGGTAATTATCTACTCCCAAAACCATTTTTAATAAAACTAGCCATGCATGATAATTTAATACAATATACATTTGTAAAATGGGTTCAACATGGTCAAAGGCCTACGACTTGCCTTCGTTGACGAGGAGAGGGTCTTGATCGTCGAATTGAAGAAATCTTAAAAGCAGGAATCTACACGTGCGAGAATAGCAACAAATAAATAAAACAGCACCAAATGAACTCCAAAAATTACAAAACCAGTACCAAATGAAAGAGGGTGAATTTATATGAATTTAGAAATTTGGATCACCCAAATCGGAGTTCGGATGTGAAAGTTATAGCCAAAAGAAGTTTCAAATCACATAAAATGATGAAATTAGGGTTTTCGGATTTTGGATTTATTTTCAATTGAAAAACCGAAGAAATGCGTCGGCGCTTGCAATCGCACACGTGGCTGCCACCAGCGGTCGAAAAGGCCGACGCGTGGCCCGACGCGACGCAGCGTTGACGCGCGCCCACGTCGGCTCGGCCCGCAGTCGAGAGAGAGAGAGAGAGAGAGGCGGAGAGAGAGAGAGGGGAGTGCGGGTGGCCGTGAGCCGAGAAGACGGCGCGATGGCGCGGAGAAAAGCGGGAGAGGCGGTGGCGCTACGGAGAACAATGGGCGAGGAGGCCGGAGAGGCGGAAAACGGTGGCGTCGGAGAGAAAAGCGAGAGAGAGAGAGAGAGAAGAGAGAAGAGAGAGGAGGCGAACGAGCGCGGCGGATTTAAAAACTCATGGCGACGGACGGCAGCGGCACGGATGCGCTGGCGTGGCGACGCGCGGCGAGGCGCGGAGAGCGGCAGGGACAGCGACGGCGCGGATTCGCATGGCGAAATCGCGGCGGCCTTGCGGACGACGCGGGAGAGAAGCGGCGGCGGCAGCGAGACGACGATCGAGCCGTCCGATTGCGTCGGACGGTGGGAGCGGAGGAGGCGCGGTGAGCGAGCCGTCCGATTCCGTCGGACGGTGGGAAGTCAAAGGGCGCGGCGAACCGATGCGAAGCGAAGCGCCGTCCGATTCGTCGGACGGTGGGAAGCGAAGAGGCGCTGGCCTTGAGGCGTCGGATCGCGATCAACGGCGGAGAAGAAAGGAGAGCGCGGCGAGGGCGACGAAGCGCCGTCCGATTTCGGACGGTGGGAAGATGGAGGCGCGCGCGAACGGAGGCGCGGATCTCGATCCAACGGTCGAGAGCGAGGAGGCGCGGCGCGGCGCGAGGCGTTGGATGGAGATCCAGCGCGAGGGCGACAAGCCAGGAGCGGGCGGGCCGAGAAGCAGGAGATGGGCGGAGGAATTCGCCCACAAACGAAAAAAGGATTTTAAATTCATTTTGATTTGAAATTCAAATAAAACAAAAGGCAATTTAGAAAATAGCAAATAGACTCCAAAAATTCTAGAAAAATTCACATAAATTCCTTGAATTATTATGGACTTAATAAAAATACTTTTAACTTTAAATTTCCTTTTTATTTTGCAAATAAATTAATTTTTAATTTCGGATAAAACAAAAATAAATTTCTAAAATCCAATAAATCCAAGAAAATTCTCAAAATAATAATTTTGATTTTAAATTCCAGAAATCTCAATCAAACCAACTTTAATTTAATTGAAGTTTGATTAACTCATATTAAACTGCAAATGAACTTCTGAAATTTCCAAATTAAGCTTTTGGCGAATAGAAGCAAATGGTTCTCTTTTAAAAATTTTCAAAAACTCCGAAAAACGGGACGTTACAGTTGTGAACCCATCTACTATACGGGTTATTCTTAGCATAGCTGTTTTCCACTCTTGGCCTATCCACCAACTTGATGTCAAGAACACCTTCCTTCATGGCAACCTTGACAAAATGGTGTTTTGCCAACAAGCCTATGGTTTTGTTGATCCATCTTGTCCTAACCATGTTTGTCATTTACATAAATCTCTCTGTGGTCTCAAACAAGCACCACATGCTTGGTACCAGCGCTTCGCTACCCATATTCGTACCCTCAGCTTTACGGCCTCTGCCTCCGACACCTCTCTCTTTGTCCTTCGTACGAGTCCTGACCTCGCGTATCTTGTTTTGTACATTGACGACATCTTCCTTGCAGCCTCCCCCTATGAGCTTCTTCAGCGTCTTACACACTGTCTTCACCACGAGTTCCGCATGACCGATCTTGGGGACTTGCATTTTTTTCCTAGGCATCTCTGTCCCCCGCACACCTGTCGGCTTATTCCTCTCCTAGCATCAGTACGCCTGTGATCTCTTACAGCGTGTCGGTATGGTATATTTTCATCCAATGAGCACTCCTGTCAATACCCGCACCAAGCTCTCTACTACTGATGGTTCACCAGTCTCCAATTCGGCTTACTATCGGAGTCTAGTAGGTGCTTTCCAGTACCTCACCTTGACTCGTCCTGACATAGCGTATGTCATCCAACTGGTATGCGTTCATGACAAGCATGCTCCTCGAGAGCCCTACCCTGCTCTCGTCAAGCGCATTCTCCGCTATGTGAAGGCTACCCTCGACTTTGGTCTTCAACTTCACTCATCACCGACTGATACTTTGATAGCTCACTCTGATGCTGATTGGACCAGTGCCCAAATTCTCGCCCCTCTATTTCTGGTTACTGTGTTTATCTTGGTGATAACCTGGTGTCTTGGTCCTCCAAACGTCAGACTATAGTCTCTCAATCTTCTGCCGAAGCGGAGTACCGCGTTGTGGCTCATGTCATCGCCGAGTATTGTTGGTTACACCAGCTTCTTCAGGAACTACATCATCCGCTTTGCTCGGCTATTGTGGTGTACTGTGACAATGTCGGTGCAGTGTACCTATCCTCCAATCCAGTTCAACACCGCCACACCAAGTCCATCGAGATTGACATTAACTTTGTTCGGGACAAGGTGTCTCTCGGCCAAGTTCGTGTTCTTCATGTTCCCTCCGGTCTTCAATTTGCTGACACCATGACAAAGGGCCTTACGACTTAGCTATTCATTCACGACGCTTTGACTGCGAGGGGATGCTAGCAATATGGACTTTTATATGGGCTTGTGTATAGGCTGTGTATACCAGATTGGATTGTAACTCTCTTTGTTTCGGCTAGCCCTGTTGTCTAGGGTTTTGGGTTACTATATATACACCTGACCGGCCAGACCTTAAGAGTCTTGAGCCACACAACTTCATCCTCTCGTCTTCACCGAGTGACCTGTGTACAAAGTACCTGACTGTGATCTCCTCGCATCATTAACGACACTCGCCACTCTTATGTTGCAAAAGGCGATACACATGGGATCATGTACGTGTGAAAACGGATAGAATACGAACCGATAATTATTTTAATATTTTTTTAAATGTGAATACGAATACGAAGAGAATACAAAACGAAATGAATAGGATCGTGAAATTTTTTTGGAACATGAAAACCCCTTAAATTGTTCGCATTGCAGTAACTGAAACAAAGAATTGGTTTATACGATCAAAATATTCGTCAATTCAATATATATGTACATGTTTACATCCACTACCTAATATGTTTTTAATGTAAAATAACTTAATATGATCTCCCTTTTATGCTTTATTTACCATTTTTGCTTACTCGATATCTATTGCCTACCTCGTAAACATTGCATAATTCATTATAAAATAATATTTTATTTATATGCATAATGATTGTGTTTTGGGACTCCCAAGAAAGAAGAATGATAAAAGGAGTCATGTTTGGGGAAAATCCGGAGAAATAACGGGTGTTGAAAATACTATTTAGACATTTGGACATTAATTGGACTCAAATGAAAATATTCACAAATAAAAAGTTATAGATCTCATAGAGAGCTACAATTTAGCCTACTCACTTGCCTAATTTGGATTTTGAACGAGAAAGTTATGGTTTTCAAAAGACAATGCACATACAGCCTCAAATAGTATCTATGGGTATCCAGGCCTATGTATCTCCGAATATCCGAAGCCGTATTCGTATTTGACATAAAGTGCGCTATTGAATCCGTACTCATTTCCGATCCGATAAATATCCGAGCCAAGAGGACCTGTATTCGAAAATAATCCGGATCGGATGGAAACTATCCGAACCGTTTTCACCCCTAGGATCATGTGATGCTATTCTTCACATAAAGTCTGATTTGTATCTTGGGGGCATGCAAAACGATGAGTCCGAAAGGCCTCCACGATCTTGCCAACCTAATCTCGAGCCAATTAACGTCGAATGTGAAAATTCCATCCAATGCAAAGCATGTATACTATTTTCTGTAATAATTTCTTTACAGAATCTTTGTGAAATTCATGTGTTTGAAATAGGAGCTAACTCAGTAGTATCTCTCATGATCTAGTTCATTCTGCACTCGAACTCTATATCTGTGGATTAAAGGTCACTATCCTATGTATTATTGAACCTTAGGGAGTCAAAGGCCTTGTCAATTAATCATCATGTGTTAATTCCATGAATCTGCATCAAATTTAGGTCACTCGCTGAACCTTCATAATGCATTCGTTTAGGCAAGAGGATAGTTTTCATACTAGTGTTTAGCTAAATTGTAGGGATATTTGCAACTTTTGGTTGGTGCTTGTGCCTGATTAGGTCTAGTTAATTAATCATGCGTGTCTGCGTCAGAATGAATGATTGGCAGGAAGAAGGAATTGATTAAGCACTTTAAAGTGACGAGAGCAAGGACATGAAGTGGACGCCAGACCAAATGCCACAGTGACTTGAATTTGAGACGAGAGCTTGCGCTGTGTCATGGACGCGTCGCCTACTGCAGTACTGCATCTGAACGCCATAAGGCCATATGCTGATGTGTATTATCTTCTTTTAAACATGGGAAATTTGCGCATCATTTTCTCAAGTTTCTTCTCTATTACTAATCTTTTTTAGGTAGCTATGTCGTTTTTTTTCCCCATGTGAGAGTTGTTTAGAGCATGTTTCGAAAGCAGGAATTTTACAACAACTCCGCGGGAATTTTGCAGAAAACATTCTACTAAATTCCCGTATTCCAAATGTAGCTTAGCATGGAAAATGCGCTATACAGTGGTTAAGACGCGGGAGTCCTACGTTTAAAGTTCCACGAATATCTATGAAGCACTGCTCACCTCCATTCAGCATTTAGGCAATTTTCTTTCCCTAACATAAAGTGAAAGAAGCTAAATAAAGTATAAGCCAATTAGGATGGCATGATCAAAGGTCAAACATTCTAATTTGGAACCAAACAACCTGCATGCCAAAGGCCCAAATTCAGGGGAGCCGACCATGATCTGCACTAAAGAATGTCACCGCAAATATTACCATGATCTGCATTTGGTAAGGCTGACCCCCACCCCCACTTCCTCTCGAACTCGTCCACCTCGCTTTCTCTGCCACCGCCGATGGAGCCACAACCTTCACGGGCTGCTCGTAGTCCTCAACGAGTAGGCGTGGCGCGACATGGTGGGCGGCACGGAAAAGGCGCGACGCACAGTCGAGAGCGCCTCCATGAAGCTCAGCCTCGCCGTCACCAACATGGGCGTGGCCCGCTACCTCGGGCACCGGTGCGGCGCACCTAGCCTGGCGGCGCCGCTCCCCTCCGTCGGCGACCTCGTCGACCCCGGCGCGTGGCGTGCGATCCTCTAGGGCGCTACTGAGCTCGCCAGCCGCATGCACAACAAAGTGGAGAGCGCCCGCGGCCACCTGGGCGCCGTCGAGCTCCTGCTGGCGCTGGACGAGGACAACGATGGTGATTCTCCGTGTGGTTCAGCCCCCCCTGCAAAGCCAAGAAACTCAACGGCGTCATGGACCTCGGTGAAGCGCTTTCGCTGGCGGTAGACCTCGTCGCGCTGACCGCCGCCGCACGGGAGTAGGCGTTCGGCTACGGCGACAATTGAGGCCTCTAGCTTCCTAAATCTGCAGGATTTGATTGTTCGGTTCATCACTTGGTCACTTGCTTGCGTTTTACTTTTCATGTCGCAACGTGATCGATCGAACATGCTAGTTCACTTGTGATCTCAGTTGCTTGTGCTTGATGTGTCTTTGCACTCTTTTGTGTTGAAATATTAAGAGTATTATGTAATCTCAACGTTGTATTAAGACAATATAATGAAACGGCGACCCTGAGCGTTCTGCGTGGGTTTGATTTTCTACTACTACCTCAAACTTCTTTATGGTATCAGAGACTACCTTATAGACACGCAATGTCAACTTTAAGCGCTTCCACAAACACAAGCTCCAGAACAGTGAGCTCTATGCTCTGCCGCACCCGGGTTTACTGCCTACACAGACGTTCAGCCACCTCATCACCGTCAAGCTCACACAGGACAACTACCTGCTATGGAAAGCGCAATTCCTATCGTACCTTTGTGGGCAACAGCTGCTGGGTTATGTGGATGGTTCCATCCCATGCCTAGCGCCAGTGATCACACAGACTACAAAGTCTAGTGCTTTGCGAGTCCACAACCCGACGTATCTGCAATGGTTACAGCACGATCTGTGGATATTACGAGGATATACTCTAGATTTTAAAATGATGTAACAATTCGTAATGGTATTTACAGTTTGTCGTTTTACGTGTTTTCGGCATAGTTCAGTTCTGTCAGGTCTAAACCGGTCTAACCGGCCAGGTGCGGTGGTCAGACCGGTCTCAAATCGGTTCGACCGGTTTATAAAGGGCGGTCGGACCGGCCGTTGTCAGAAAGTGTTAGATTGAGCTAGGCCAAAAATAGAGGGTGTAAGCAAAAGAGGGGATTCTATTGCACTTGATCCCATAATTTTTGGAGTCTTTAGTCAAAAGTTCTATTGATTTGAAATTTCTAGTAGGTTTCGGTTTTTAGAAGTTGAAAATCGGCTATGTCGTCTTGGCGGTCCGACCGGCCAATAGTGGCGGATCGACCGACCGAGGTGGCCGATCGAGCCGACCGGGCGATCGACCGTTTCACTTGGTTTGTCGCCCTTCGTGGCGGCGTTGTTCGGTTGTTAGGTCAAAGTCATGAGTTTCATGGTATATATGTTGCATGATGCATGTTTTGACTAACATGGGTCAAGTTGTGAAGAACTTGTTCCCAAATTCGATTTACTTGTCTATTGTTGTGCAGGTTGCTTGGTGGTCAACGGCGAGTATTATCGGGACTACGCTTGGAGAGCTGAGATCCAGAACGATCGACGATGCCGGGTGAGGTCAATGTACTCAAGCGTGGTGCAAGATGGACAAGGGTGACCTATTAGCTAATCCGAGGCGCAAGATGACGCAAGGTGTAGCTAGTTAGGTCAAGGGATGTGAAAGACGACGCATTAAAATACGTGCGTAAGTGTCTCATTTGTTTTGGGCCTTAACGGGAGCCCAATAGACTCAAACTTCTAGAAGGTCTAAGTCTTCACTATAAATAGGAGGGGGAGGTGGCTGCTACACCATGGTTTTCGTCTCTTTTGCAATTCTTGTAAACCCTAATTTTCTAAGGGAGAGCTTTTGTGGAGGCTAGGGTTCTTGATAGTTTGATGTGATTTTTGTGCTCTTGGATTGAGCATTATCCTCTATTGATGGAGTGGCTGTAAGTCCAGATCATATCAATCAATCAAAGGAAAGTTTGATCAATGTTTTATCTCATTGCGTTCTTTCTCTCTATTTGATGATTTTGGGTCTTTCTTTGATCCGTGAGTTTTTACTTGATTTCTTCATGTGATCTAGCTTGCTGTGACGTGTGGGAATCTATCTAGAATCATCTTGATCATTAATCACCCATGAGCAAGAGCTTTGACCTAGTTTTCGTTTTGACCCGGTTTTGAACCTCTCTTCAATCAAATCGAAAAGGATCGCTATTCTTTCAATAATTATCATAATCTTTGATTGGAATAGGTTCCTGATATCATAGAGAAGGTGTGCTCCAAGTTTCATCAAGTTTGAATTAGTAGATCAAAAGTTTCATCTATTTGCATCTTCGTCATCGGGCGTTTTGATCTGTTCTGGAGCTCGACGGTGAGACCGACGTACCCCACTAGTCAGACCGGCAATACCAGCGGTCCGACCACCATCTACCAAGCGGTCAGACTGGCCAGCAGATTGCTTTGCTTCAATCTTTATTGATTTTGTTTTATTGCTTAGGGGTTTAGATTAGATTCAATATTAGTCTTTCGTTGTACTAATATACTGATCTTCATAGCTTCTATAGCTACTGGAGTAAAGTTTTATTGAAGCCATTATTTATGAAAAAGTGAGTGTGCTCCTATTCACCTCCCCCTCTAGTCGCCTTTTCGGTCCAACACGATCAAAATGGTACTGAGCGCCCTTCTATCATCTCTCTCTGAAGGTGTGCTTGGCCGAGTGCTATTCCCCACTACCTCCAAAGATGTATGGGTTGTGTTAGAACAGATGTTTGCATCTGGTTCTAGGGCCGAACAATGCAAATTCGAGCTCAATTGGCAAACATCAACAAGAATGATTTGCCAATTGGGGACTACTTCAACAAGGTCAAGAAACTAGCTTATACTCTTTCATCCATTGGGAAGAGCCTTGAAGACGAGGAGATCATCTATTACATGTTGGCGGGACTGGGCTTTGAATATGATTCTCTGGTAACCTCTGTTATGACTAGAATTGATCCTATGTCACTAATAGATTTGTATACCCACATGTTAATCTTTGAGATGAGAAAGGAGTTTCATCACAGTGAGCTCCAAATCCTAGATGCATCAACAAATACTGTGGTTCGCAGTGGTGGACGAGGTTCGCTTAGGATCATCACCACATGGCAAAGGAGGCGTGGCCGTGGCAAGACCGGGTATGGTAACACACAAGGTGGTAACACTCAAGGCGCTAGAAATCGACCAACTTGTCAAGTTTCTGGCAAATTTGGTCATAGTGCCTTGGAAGTGTTATCATAGATATGAGCAGGTGTACAAAGTAGATCACATTGCAGCACTGGTTCAAACGCCCTCATATATTATTGATGCCAATTGGTACACTGATACGGGTGCTACTGACTACATTACCAATGATCTCGACCGCCTCTCCATGCGCGAAAAATAGCAAGGAAAGGAGCAAGTGCAAGTAGCAAATGGCTCAGGTTTGTCAATCATACACACTGGCCATTCTTCCATTTCCACTCCTTCACATCCTTTGAGATTGAAAAACATTCTCCATGTTCCTGATATTGCTAGAAACCTTGTCCCTATCCGTCGATTTACTACGACAATAATGTATTTATTGAATTTCACCCGATTGCTTTCTGGTCAAAGATCAGGCATCGAAGAACATTCTTCTTCAAGGAAAATGTAAGGGAGGCCTCTGCCCCCTTCCATCCGAGTGCACTTCTTTGAATAAGAGAGCTCTCCTCAGTACAAGAGTGTCACAGGATCTGTGGCATCAATGTCTTGGACACCCCTCGCTTTTGATTGTTCAGCGTGTTCTTCATTCAAAAAACATAACTATTTTCGCAAATAAGAGTGACAACAAAATTTGTGATGCTTGCCAACAGGCTAAAAGCCATCAGCTTCCATTTCCCACTTCTGTTAGTGTTGACGATTGAGTCGTTAATCTTACGAAAATAAAACAGAGGAAAATAACCAAGAGTTCTTAGGGGGAATAGGGTTGCTCTTTATTGCTATAAACTGAATCCTTTACATGGGTGCATTCAACAAGGCGGTGGACTAATCCTAATTACACCGAGCGTAATGCTTGCTATGCTATTGAATCAGAGTAGAAACATTAATCTAATATTGATTGCGATGCCTCAATCCGATGCTCTTGTTCCTCCGTACTCCATATTTAAATAACCAACGAAGAGGGGCTAGTTACTCCTGGAGAAGACACTGTTAGACGGCACACGTCTGGTCGGAGGGACAATTGCTGTTAGTGAAATAGTAGCTGGTCATCTGTTAGCGTCTGTGAGACACTTAACTGTATGGTAGTTGTTGTTAGTGTCTTAGGACCATGAACCGTAGCGTGGTATAGAGCACATATGATATGTGTTCCATTCGTCACATGGTAAGAATATACTTGGAGTCAGATCCAGATATTAGTTCAAGGCTTTTGCAAGCAGTCATCTGGTCGGGGACTGGGTACATGACCTTATCCGACTAGGGTACCTATAAGTAACCTCTGGAATCCTTACGACCACGGGGGTCGTTTGCCTTAGGGGTTAGGATCATGAAGGCATAAGTCTTTTAATTATGTATTAAAGTAATACATGGAGATCTTAATCCTCGTCAGCTAGACCTCGAACTTTAAAATGAATTGGTCGTGTGAACCTCCGATGAGTAGTTGTATCGGGCGGACCCTCTTTTAAGTCGTGACAAACGAGGTGGTCTGTATTCATTTTAAAGTTGTGAAACTTCCTCGGGAATCAAAGAGTTTTTTTCTGTCCATTGGACATTGGTTTGTGTTCGTTGGACTTTTGGGTAACTCTTTTTTGCAGTTAAGGAGTAGCGGCTATAAAATCCCTTTGATATGCTGCCTAAAGGATTTTATGCTCTCAGATTTTCTTAAGCTTTCTATCCATCTTCCTGTAAAGGATTTCTTCTGACCTCCTCTATACTCTTCGCCTGGAAATTTTCTTTGACCACTGGTCATCCAATCATGTCGGATTTAATCACTAAGTGGTCAATTTCAGATTTGAGTGGGAAGAAGCTTAAGGTCATGGAAGAGATCAAAATGCTTCTGGACAAAAGTCTGATTAAATGGAGACCAGCGACCGGAGAGTATTACCCGAATGGAGAAGAAGGGGAAATCCCTGTTTTCCTCGCCAACATCGAGTGCGGGCTCAAATTTCTAGTACACAAGTTCCTTTCACATGTTCTTGAGTACTATGACATCGAACTGATTAACCTAGCCCCTAACTCAATCGCCAATCTCAGCATCTTCATCTACCTTTGCGAGGCGTACCTAGGGATCTGACCAGATCTAAGGGTCCTCAAGTATTTTTACAAGATGGTAAGGTTGGGGAAGACGACGGGAACCCCAGGGGAATGCTCGTTGTGCCTTCACGACGGGAAGGCCTCATGGTCGTTATGGAAGAAAAGTTGGTTCTATCTGATGGTCACGAAGGAGGAGGACCTTTTCTTCGCCAACAAATTGACGAGGGAGAAACTCAACTAGCGTTCAACCAAAAAGGAGGAGGGAAGATTCGGAAGGTGTGTCGAAGCAATTCAAGAACTCAGTGCCAGTGCTTAACTGCTTGTCATGTGGTTAGAGACTTTTTCATACGTCATATTAGTCCCTTAAGGCTCCGATCACATTCCCTCCTCTGGTACATCGGTCGTGACGAAGCAACCAAGGATATCAGGGAAGTTAAGTTCCGAGAATTTTGTCAAGTATAGTTTATTAGTTGTTTGTTTATTTAACCTTGAAATATTTTTATTCCTTGAAGCGCTTTCCCCTAACAAAGTTAGAGAGCGGATCAAAATGATATGCGCTGGGGAGCCTGATGCCAAGGCTACATTTCCCAATATCTTGGCACTTGTCTCTTTAGAAGAGAAACTAAAGAGACTCAAGATAAATAACAACTCATTCTTCACCGTTTATATATTCTCCGATCAGCATATAATTCTGCTCTAACTATGTAGGCGGTCGGGCTAAGGATGAAAGAACATGATGTAGAGTCTCCGTCATCACTTGTTCCGACTGACTCTGCCTTAGAGATTAGCGAAGATTATGATCTCTCAAAGGTAACAAAGCTTTTGATAAGGAGTATATATTTTAGATGGAAAGAATTCATCACCTAATTTAAATTAGCTTTTAAATTAGGTGGAAAAAAAAGGACCCGCAAGTCGATGCGACAGAGGTCGTAGGTCCTATAGCGGTCGTTCACAACTAGATGGTTGCTACCAAAGCAACTGTCACAGAAGCGAACGAAGATGTTGTCTCCGACCAGCTGGTTAGGGACCTCGACCATCTGGTCAAGGCTGTCACTTCCGATCGGAAGTTGAAGGACGTGAGGGGTTTAACCAACCCTATTGGTTAAGATCCAGTAAAATTGGTGGGGAAGAAGAGGAAGGTAAGCGCCACAGAATATGCTCCTGGGTATTTCAAGATTAAGACCAAGAAGACGACTAAGTATGTATACATGAAAAAGACTTATGAAAGTACATAACTGTTTGTATCTTCTGGTTTCCTGAAATTTTGACATTCCTTTCTTCCATTTTGATAGGTCTTCTGGTTGTTTCTGACCAGAACACCCTAAAACATCCCTGAGGAGGAAGAGGTCGAGCCAGCCCCGAGCAGGTGGCAGCTTTGGATGCTCTAGTCTCCAAAACGACTCCAATCATGCTTGAGGAGACAAGAGTTGAAGAAGAGCCTTAGCAGTTCTGCCTCCTGTTGAGATCTCTTAAGGGGAGAGGGGTTCTTCATCAGTTGTAAGGTCTCCCTGTCCCAGTTTTTTCTCTAGCCTCCGTCGAATTCCTGATAACCAGTTGTTCAAGGAGGCCCTGGAAGAGGATGTCGGGTCATTAGTTGGAGTCTGATCCTACCCTTATCTACTCCCAAGATGCTGACATGGCAGTTGAGGTAAGCATCTTCGACCACCCTCTTTGTCTCTTCTTAAAATTTATTAAAAATTTAAAGAAGTCTGCTATCTTTGGCAGGATATGATTGAGGATATTGCTGTGGTCGAAGGACTGACCACATGAATTTCTAACTTGGAAAAGGATAATTTCGAGTTAAGAAGTAAGCACTCCTTCTTAACTCTCTTCTTTTCTTCTTGTTACTTTTTTTATTATTTCTAAACTCTCCTCTTATTATGATTGACAAAATTGGAAGCAAATAAGAAAGAGATCATGACAAAAGATGCCAAAATAACAAAGCTTGAAGAAGAAGTCCAGGCTAAGGACCGGTCGATTGAATACTTGACGACCATACAGAAAGAAGTCATTGGAATTTGCCACATCTCTCCCTCCCTCCCTCCCCACGTGTCGCCGCCCTCCCTCTCTTGACCCCACACGTGGGTGCTGCATCCCTCCCCTCTCTTCTTTCCTCGTCCGATCGGCAAGGCATGAGTGCTGGCAGCGACGTGGCGGCGCGCGGCCGATGCGGGCGGCATGGCGGGGGCAGCGAGGCGGGAGCTCGTGGGGGACGACATGCCGTCCGATGCGGGTGCAATGGCGGGGGCACTGATGCGGAGCGGAGGCCATCGTGTGCGTGGCGCGATGCACGGGGACGGGCGAGCTACAGGAGCAGGTCCTCATGAACTCAGATATGTTGGCCTTGGATGAGGTGGAGCATGAGCTTGAGGTTGGGTTGCTGCTACTTCTTGTTGATTCTGATTCTGATTAAGTAACTGGCCAAGCAAATCAATCAGATGGGACTAGTTGGCCATCATTTGGCGCCAATCGGGTCCTTCAGCTGGAGCGGATGGTGGCAGAGGAATCGGGTTCTCTTGATAATCCGTACTTTCGCTGCCTTGTCCGTTGGAACTGCTATTGCCGGTGCGAGTTGTCACCATCTGCCGATTACTCCAGAGGGTTAGGGAAAAGTGACAAAGGTTAGGAAAGAGACAAAGAAGAACTAAGGAGGTAGACAAAATAACACCCAAACGAAACAACCAACTCAAAAACTTTTCTAAATAACTGGCTTCATACAATGTTCTACCCGATCGAGACTCTCAATCTTGTGAAATGCATAGAATGAGCCATGCCAACTCAATGAAGTGTGATTATCTCGAGGATTGATCGCACGCTCATCAGAGTGTTGACCCTATTTATCACTGGAGGTGTCCTTACCATTACCACGAGTGGTCGCAATGTGTGATCGTCGGGGAGTGTCCCCAGTCCTATCTCTAGGAGAGTGATCATCACCTGAGGGAAGAACGAAGACCTCCTGTTGATGACATTCACTTGCGCTCGAGGTCTCCTCGCTTGAGGAGTAGTGGAAAGACACCGTCTACCACAAACCCCTCTAGGAAGGGGAATTCCGGGTTATAACCGTCTCCGTCCGCAAATGAGCCCTGCGATGGGATGGTCGAACTCACAGAAAAGCATGTTCGACCCCATCCTCTGTGTGGCTAACCGGAGAGACAATACCATCCGGTGCTATGAAGCTCCAGAATGATGGCTTCCAGGACTTGCTATGCCAGGTCAGATTGCCTTAGGAGGACTTGAACATTTGGAGGGGCAGGCCTCGCCATGTCCTGGGTCTTGCTCGGAGTAGTCCCGATTGTGGTCGGATTGACCCTTGCCCTTTGAGGAAGTTGGTTCCTTATTTGGACGTAATGTTGTGGGGGATAAGGATCCCTCCTCAACTCCATTGGTGGTATGGTCTCCTGGAGGATGATCTCCGGAGGCGACATCACCATCGGATGATACAATACTCGGCTCATAGTCGAAGCCAGCATCTATGTCGATATTTGTGTAATTAGCCAAGTCGAACCAGTTCTCCTTGTTCCACTTTCCTGCCATGGAAGCATTAGAGTTGGGAGTTGGGAGAAAACAAAGGAAACCTAATGACCAGAAGTACCTTACTTGTTTGTAAGCTCGGTCGATTATAGGGTAGTCGTAAATGACCTGGTCGTAGAAGGACTTACAACCATGAGGTGATCGTAGAAGAGTTACAATCATATGCTAGTCGTAGAGAAGAACTTATGACTATGGGGTGGTCGTAGTTGACCTGGTCGTAGAAGGACTTACGACCATGAGGTGATCGTAGAAGAACTTTCAATCATGTGCTAGTCGTAGAAGAACTTACGACTATGGGGTGGTTGTAGTTGACCTGGTCGTAGAAGGACTTACGACCATAAGGTGATTGTAGAAAAACTTACGATCATAAGGTACTCGTAGAAGGTCTTACGACTCCAGCTTCTCCCTTATGAACATTAAGGGGTATACTCAAGAACCATATAATGGCGTCATTATCCATAATAAGTATTACAGATAAATAATTAAATAAGGATTTCTAGATCCTCGTCAATACTTAAGTTCGATACAAAAGGCCATAATACAGAAAGCAAGATACAACGGAAGCAAAATGAATAAGGTAAACCACACAATTCACCACCGGCAATCGTTTGGGAGCGTAGCCTATTCGTCCAAGTTCTTGTCCTCCCCATAATACTCTTCTCCATATCAACAATTTATTAAACAAGGTGAGTACAAATGAATGTACTATGCAAGTTACCCCTAATAACAGATATAATGCATGTCGGATGATGTCAAAGGAAGGCTTATATGACTGTTTTGCATAAAGCTAAATTTTCAGTTGGAATACACTTACTACGTTCCAAGGCGTTTTTATCTTGTACTAAAAGTCAAATTTTTTATTTTGATTCATCAATTCTCAAGTATAGGATAAACCTCTATATACGAATGGTGAAGGATTGCCCCCTTACACTAGGCTTTCTTTCCAAATTTCTCAATTGGAAAAACTATCCAAAAACGTTTGCCAAATTCATTTTTAAAACAAAACCAAAGTCTAACTTTGAGCGGCTTTGCTCAGCATGTCCATGACCATGCACACGGCTATTCGAATAGTTTTTAACACTCTGCAGAGATTGTACAACTTTACCCATAAGAGATAGTTTGCTTAATATGTCGGCCAAGACACGCTTCCGAAGGCGTGCAACTAAGCAAATATCACGAGTCCTTTACAATGCACTATTTCAACGTAGTTATGCCCGCTAAGATTTCGCTTCCTTTGTACTCACCGCCGAAACCCTTCTTGCACCATGTGGGATTAATAAATCACTCAGACACCCACACAACCAGATGACACAACCCCGGTGAAATGTTGAAAATTATTTTGCCTAATCCCGCCCACACAGGACATGTGGTAGTATGATGGGGCTTTGCAAGATGTGGCTCGAAGACCTATCCTTAACTAACTTGAGCAACTTTCTATAAAAGTCATGGGCTCGATCATATAAATGAATCGATCCCGTGCATCAACTTGCACCATCCAAACATCTATTTCTCCCAAGTCTAAACCAACTCTTATTTATTTTTCAAAGTTATATCATTTGCTAAAATTTCTATGGTAAACACAATACCATAGTCTCATTTTAAATCATGACTGAATAATTTGGCTAAATTCCCCAAATCAAGATTTTTGGTCTAAGCATTGACTAAGAATAATTTTCCAATATGTTCTAGTGGTACTAGTGTACCAACCATATTTTCCACTAAGATGACAAGGGAATGGTAACTTCAAATTCAATATTAGTTGTACAACGGTAAAGGAATTAACTAGTAATTTAAAATAGGGTTTTAAATTACTGGAATATAAATAAGCATGAAATAATAGTTTAAAACCTAATTTAAATAATTTTAAATACTGGGCTCAAATATGATCAAAGGATGTAACTTTCCTTGCTCGTATGCTTGAGGATCTAACTGTTTAAATAAATCAGTTTCTCCAGAGTCGTCGAAACCTATACGCGAAAATAAGCTAAATTCAAATAATATTCAAATAAATTCAAATGAACTCCAAATTGAATAATTTTAGTATAGATAGCTAGATCTTGATTTTAGATAAATTTAGAAATTTGAATCACTTTAATCGGAGCTCGAACGAAGAAGAACGAGCTCTTGGAAGTTTGAAATAACATAAAATGATGAAATTGGGAATTTTAGATTTTATGGAATTAATTTTCTAAAGGAAAATATATTTAATGTGTCATGCTGACGTCAGCAAGGCTTTTTTAATCTCGACCGAAATTATTTTTCAACTGAAAAAGTGATTTGAGCCACTGACATGTTCGGTGGACTAGGTTTTGTGTTTTAGTCTACGATGAACGCGGTGAAGCTAGCGCGCGCACGGGGGTAGAACACGGGAGGGCGAACTCGTAGGTGTAGACGACGGTGACGAAGCGTTAACGTCGGCGGCGAATTTGACTGTGACGAGGCTAGGGCTTTGGCGGCTTCAAGCTCCGATTTCGGCGGCTAGAGATGAGTAGAGGGGTTGTGGTTGCGGGGATTGGAATGAGGTGGAGGTGGTGCATATTGTGACGCGGCTATGGCGGCGAGGGCTTCACCGTAGCGGTGGTTCGGTGTTGAGGAGTGCGGCCGACGCCGAAGAGAAGATGGGCGACGCGGCTCTCGGGGGAGAAAGAGAAAGGGGGAAGGAGGGGAGAGGAAAGGAGGAGAAGATGAAGTGTTGACCGCACTTAGTTAGAGAGGAGAGGAGGTTAACGGTGCGGGATGGCGGTAAGCGGCGGCACCGGGTAGGTGGCGAGAGCACGGGTTGCGCGGGCATTTGAGCTCCGGGCAAGGAGCACCCGAGGGCGGAGGCGACGCGGGCGTGCGTGGCGCGCGTAGGGGGAGTTACGTGGCGCGCGAGATGTGACATGGTGTGCGAGTGGCAGGCCGTCGTGGCGCGCTAGCAGCGCGGGCGTTGCGCTCATGAGGAAGGAGGGAGGTGAGACTTACAGGTGGGTCCCACTGTAAGTGAGGGGGAAAGAGACGTGGCAGGGAGTGGGCCCGCGGAGTTGGATCGGGGATTGGGCTGCGCACGTGGAGGAAAGGAAATGGGCTGGAGAGATTCGGCCCAAAAGCATTTTTCGAATTTCTTTTGGTTTACTGATTTCAAAAATTGGTTAAATCAATTTAGCTTTTATAAAATAATAAATAAAGTCCAAAAGTAATAATAATAAATTCATAGAAATTCTCTGAGATATTTTAGATTTAAATAAAATATTTTCAACTTAATATTGATATTTAATTTTTCAAATAAATTATTTTAGTTTTAAGTAAATAGAAAAAACTTTTAAATTTTAGAAAACTAAAGAAGAACAATTAAAATTTATTTTTAAACAACCTTGGCCACGGCCCACCGTGCCCGGCACGGTATCCAAAGAACTAGACAGGTAGTATTCTCGCTCATGGACTCAGCGTTCATGCAAATGCAAAAGCTTATTGCAATCAGCAAAGGCGGCTCCCGGTGCTGTCACTGTCGTGAGGGGCGTAAATGACCATCCTCAACGCCGTTTTCAATGTCCTGGGATTTTATTGTATTTAAAGTGAAAATGAAAAATAATAGGACAGCTGCTACAGCGCGCGCCCAGGCGTCCAGGATCGGGACCTCGCGGGGGTGGTGGCCTGCCGTGCATGCCCGCGCTGTTGCGCATCAGCGAGGTCTATCAGCTCGCTGTGCCATATCGTGAGCACGAGTCAGCATTTGGTCGTGTCGCTGTGGCCAATCTCACGTTACAAGCACGGGCAAGGGCGTTCACCCAGGGAGAGAAAAAATCTCGAGCTCAGAGTCGTCGTCTCAAGGTAAATTTACGAGGCCGCAGACCGGACAGGCCCAGATGGAGAAGAAAACGGCGCGACCGAATTGAAGCTGCCGACGGCTCTTATTACCCGTGCGTCGCAACTCCGCGCGTGCGCTCCAGGGCAGGGCCAGCCTGGCTAGCCGGAAAACCGCACAGCAGACACGGGGAAGCCGGAACCGGGCGGATCCACCGCGGCGGGCGCCCACCCCGGCCGGCCCCTCCATCGGAAAACAGCTGCTTTCCACTGCCTTATAATAGCGTTGCGCCGTGCCGTGCCGTGTCGATGCCGTCTCGGCGGCTCGATCTTGCTGCAGCCTGCAGGTACGTACGTGCGTGTGTGCCTTTTCTAGTGGTGGACGGACGTAGTACGTAGTAGTAGGTGCCGCAGCCGGGACAGGGGATAGTACGAGCTAGCAAAGCAGAGACGCCCGTACTTTCCCCGGGTCCCACCGCCCCTGCCATCGTCCATCTCCCGGATGTGACCGCCCAACCGCACGTACGCTCCTTTCTTGATTTCTTCGTGGAGAGAGACTGGAGAAGTCGAGAGGCAACGCAACGACGACAAGGCAAGCGGCCGTGTTAGGCAACCTGCGAGCTGGGTTTTATAGGAGTACTCCGTATAAATACAGGGTGTCCTTGTGCAATTGTGTTGTCCTACTAGTAGCAGTATACTAGTATTAATCGTAGGTGCCAACTCACTTGGAAACAGCTGATTAGTTAATCATGGCCTTATCATCCTCCTCCCTACTACCTACCACGCGCGGTCATTTTTGGGTGCAGCGTTGCTACGCATACGACGATTCATCGTAGGATGCGCTGAAGTCATGTGAGCTCGCCAATATGGGCCATGCGTTGAAGGCAGTGCTCCGGAGTCTGGCCGTAAGAGCATAGTATCATAAAAGGTTGTATTATAGCAATTTCCTTTTGCATCTCTTAATTCTATGGGTTGTATAGTACGTGTACTTCATCATCGAAATGCAGTTGACCTGCATGTTCTGCAGGCAATTCTATCCGATGCGCTAGGTACATGATGAAGCACTGAAGTGCTGGCTGGATGGAGGAGTTGGTAGTTGCTTAGCCTTCTCTGTTCTTGCTAGGCCTGTTGTGGCCACAGAGGAACAGTTCTTAGGCTCGATCGGGCCAGAGACAATGATGGTGCAACAGATCGAGAGACACGTTGGTCAAAAGGGTTGAGGAGCTGATGACTGATGAGTCCACAGAAGAACCAAACTTCGGTGCACTTGCGAGATGTCAAATGCTCATTCATGTCGTTACGTTTGGTTGCAAAATGGAAGCATCTTGTAGTTTTTTCTGAAAAGATATAATTTATCTGTATGTGGAGTGGAAGCTTTGCCGAATTCTTCCCTTATAACAGAACCCCCTTGTTCTGGTCTCATACAGCCTTGCAAAACACACACAATGTAATACACTACAAAACGATCATGTGAGGCGGCAGAGCAATTCTGCATTCATTCAACCAGGAACCAACTTTAGAACAAATAAAACAGCAGGACCTTAATTAAACCACGACCACACATAGTTTTCTGCATCTGCCGACACGCTTAAATAAAAAAAAAATTCACTAAATCAGCACACGAGCCCATCTAGGCGACACGCCAGGCAAAGGACAATGCAGGCGCGACACTGATAGCTACCAGAAAAGAACTGAGCTGCTGCATTTTTCAGTTTTCTTTTTTGGACCTTCTCTCGTACATGGCCACACCGCTCTCACTAGCCACCGCTGTGGAGAAGTTGGGGCCTGGGAGTGCAAATAAAAATAGAAAAACAGAAAGGAAATTCAATGAGTTGGTTTGTCGTAGACTCGTAGCAGAGCCTGACGATACGTACGGGGGACCCTCGACTAGACCAGACATGAGTAGTCTACTCTAACTACCGGCTGGCTGGCTGGCTTTGGTCAATTTATCTCCGCTGCACATTTTATCTCTGTACGGCCGTGCTTATCTCAGGTTTTGGTCAATTTCTAAAGAAGAATGTGCATCGGTGAAGTAACAATTTTGTAGCATGGCGAAATAAACATGGGCCTTGACACACGCTGCAATTCATGGCGCAGTTGATAAAATTATTAGGAGTAAGATGAGAAAGCCCAGTTGCCACGATTTCATAGGGGGAAAAAAGTGTACGCCGTTCTACTCATTGACCATATCGCTAAAAAAAACTCTCTTAACATAGCGAAGGGAGAAGATGGAAGATGGCCACCATGCCGGCCTCGTGAAAAGGCGCACCACGTGTTCCTTGGCCCGAGAGGCAAACAGCTAGGCGACTCACCACGCAAAGCGATTCTAGCCCAGTAGACCTGGTCGGGCCGGAGGTCCAACCCAATCTTGGACGCCACGTCCAAGCTAAGCATCCGATGCCAACTCCTTTTGCATCGCCGCGACCTACTATGAGGCTGTGCGGGTATAAAACTGCGAGTTCTTTCCCCCGTTCCTCCTACTGAATCTTCTGCGTCCCATCTCATAGGCGCATAGCCCATCAATATCATCTCTTATCCTTTTTTTCACCACTAGTCGCATATTTTCCATCAGGTTTAAATTGGTGAGCACGCAAGATCGGAAGAACAGGAAAAATGGGTAAAACATGGGCTCTCATCAGCCACCTCCACGCTGTTGCAGGGTATGTGCGTACGGCTCATAATAAATCTTCTCGTTTGGATCACTTCTTTGGCTAATTAGGAGGATGCTTCTCTTTCATGTGCAGACCGACCCTGACCCTAATATACCCGCTGTAAGTGAACACTGATTAGATTTCTGATTGACACAGCCATTCTGTCAATTGTTGTACATTGGAGCATTTCCGAACTGCTGTGTTGTGCTTTATCCTGAACCTGTTGATCAGATAGTTATAGTGTAAGCTTTTAATTTGGATCAGGTATGCATCAATCTGCGCTATGGAGAGCACGTCCAAGTTGGACGACGAGCAATGGCTGGCCTACTGGATACTGTACTCCTTCATCACCCTCATGGAAATGGCAGCCGAGAAGGTCTTGTACTGGTAATCCATCCGTCTTAGTTGCAAATAGGGGTGGGAAAAACAAACTCCTTAGTGGAGCTCATTAGCTCGATTCAAAATTATTCTAATTACACCTGTTAATTGATTAAGCTTTAAAATTAGTAGATTTTGAATGAAATTGTATTTCAGCTCGGCCCGACTCGATAGCTCGGTTCTAAAAATACTTTTAAATTATAAATAAAATAATATTAAATCAAACTATATCAATTTCCAAAAAAACTTGATAAGACGAGATTACCTAACTCGATATCCATCCCCAGTTAGTTGCAAAGATACTGGTACTACCTGTCCATACCAACTGCTTGATCGGATGCAATTTTCCCCCATGCTATTCACAGTCTATCCTACGCAGAACATAATTCTCTTCTTGAGCTTTTGTAGGATACCGTTATGGTACGAGGTGAAGGTGCTGTTCGTGGCGTGGTTGGTGCTGCCGCAGTTCAGGGGCGCGTTGTTCATCTACGAGAAGTACGTCAGGGAGCAGCTCAGGAAGCACGGGGTGAGTCTGCACGAACACCATGGCCACGGTCACGGTGCCGAGCACAGATCGCACGTCCTGAAGGTAAGTTCTTACTCGGTGTTCCCTGGTCATGGCGACATGGTCAGTCCTTTCCATGGAGTCCTGGGGGAAATGTAGGTGGTTTCCGTATGAAAAGTTTTTTTTTTTCTCAACGACGCTTAAGCCTCCCGCGATGCTTGTTTGCTGAACACGCAGGCTGAGAATCGCGTGCACTGAGGAACAAGGAGAATGTTTGTTTGTCCGTCCGACCGACGAGGGACCGGACCTAACCGGCGCGTGGATTCCTTTTCATTCTGGCGTAGCACATGGTTGCTTTGTGTATGTATCATTTGAACTGCGCAAGATGGGCGTCGTGTAAGAAGATGGCAGAACGTTGTGAGCGATATCAGTCTCTAATTAATTCCTACGGTCCCTTATTGTTCAGAGTTCAGAGAGAGGATTCATGTTCTTTATAATCAATAAATTTGAACAGAGCTACTGCTGTGCATCTCAAATATTTACAGAAATATCTTTTCGTACAGTTCTACAAGTCGGCTATGTGTGAGGCCCACACCCACACTGATTCGACGAGCACGTACGTCGGCTAGGGCAGATCAGGCGCTGGGCCCTATATGTATGACCCAACTATAAAAGCTTCTGTTTTACTACTGATCACGCCGACAGGTTATTTTATCACATTATTTGGGCACGGTCAATGAGCCGTAGTGGCCAGTCCAATCCGGTTGAACATCTAAGAACTAAGGACAATTAGTTGGTGAGGGCGATAAATTATGTGACCTGATTGGCTGCCCGGGCTCCGTATACGTGGACGTTAAGTGAAAGTAAACGCGTCTGTACGAATCTACTAGTCTTTTTCATTGGAGCTGATTATACCACAGTGGCCTAAAAAAACAGCAACTCACAGTCGATTTTGTGGTCCATCCGATTCCCATCTACTATTGTTGTTGTTGTTGTTTTCTTTAGGTAAGTTTTTTGGTTGCTTTTTGCTATTACAGTTTGTAGTTGTCTTCAGGTGGGCTACCTGTTATTGTCGGGTATTATTATTCCGCAAAGCACACCATTAACGGGCCCGATTTCGCACAGCCCACCCGTTAGATAAAAAAAAAATCGAACCAAACCTAACATGCTATTCAGATTCCAAATGCCGAACAAAAAAGGCCAACTCAAATAGAAAAAAAAAATAGCATCACAACTAGGGGTGGATAACGAGCTGACTTGACTCGTTAGGAAAATGAGCTCGGCTCGTTAAGCTAACGAGCAAAATATCAGACTCGACTCGGCTCGTTAACAACTCGAACTCGACTCGTTAGGCTCGTTATCAATAAAAATACATACAATCCATCTTTGTTAATCAACGATCATACTACCATCACCATGCACCATCTCTGTTATGCAATTAACCCGCTTATAGCATGTGAAAATGCTTGACTCATTCTTAAGCCTCTAACATAATACTTGATTCATTCTGAAGCCATTAAACATATGCCACTATGTATTACAGGCAAAGCTACCATTCATTCTGAAGCCACTAACAGGACGGGCGGGCGGTGGTCTGCGGGGGTGGGTGAAATAGGGAAGGAATTGGAAGGCCAAGCGCACGAGCCCCGAGCTACCGAGCATTAGGGATGAGGGACTTAGGGAGTTAGGGTTGCGCTGAGCTCGATGCCCGCTGGATGGGCTAGGGTTATGGATGCGGTGGTCAACCGAGATGGCTTGGAACTCTGGACGTCTGGTGAGTGAACGAGCTAAACGAGTTAACAGGCAACTCGCGAGCCAGCTCGGCTCGGCTTGTTAAGAAAACGAGCTAAATTGATGGCTTGGCTCGTTAAGGGACCGAGTTCGAGCCGAGCCCTTAACCAGCCGAGCTGGCTCGCGAGTTTCAAGCTTTTTTTCACCCCTAATCACAGCTAGTTCTCCATCGATCTTGCATTCCTGCTTTCTCTTCTTGCGAATCAACAATCATGCTCACGTTAGATAAATTTGCGCATTAGCAATATGCCATCTCTTCCTTCTTGCGCGCATGAACTTCTGGTGGTTCTATGTAACTTCTGAAACAAAAGCAAAAAAAGTAGATAAATAAAATATCACGTCCGAACCCTAAAAAAAACAAGAACAAGCTAATATAACCAAGTATACATATAAATGCTTCTGATCATGTTGTATTAAAATTTTCCCATCAATTAAAAATCAATATTATATTAGAAACATACACTAAGAACATGCACATACTCACTTTTGTGCCCTGCCACATAAGGTTTATTGAATTTTGTTAACTTTAGCTAATTAGTTCAGGGGGTAATGCGCTTGGGATTTATGAATGCTGCACATCAACAGATTTAACAGGTATTATTCCGAACTGTAGATCAATAGCAGTTGTTAAAGCACCGATCAAAATAACATGAATTCGCACCTAAAGGCTAAAACAACGACAGGGGAGATCAAAGCTAACAAGCACAATTACTTAAACAAAAAAAAATTCTAATCACAGATACAACAATTTGCACATGCTAATGCTAAAAATTGTACATTATTAAAAGTTTAATTTAATAATAATTTTTCTGCAAGGTACCATGCTAACCAAGTATAAAATCCTAGAGAATGTGAAATGATAATTTTCATATAAGTGTACCCCTAATTAAACAAATGCAGTAAAAGCAAAATTTGAAGGAAAAACATAGATTCAACAAGGAATCAAACCATAAGATCTGCACAACAAGAGTGGATCATAGCAGATATACATGAACATCGAACCACACATAAAATCCGGTAAAAAGTTGAACTAACAAGGGAAATAATTCAAGTTGCACTTGTAAAAGACTATAGTTGCACATTACACACAACTGCATGGTCAAGTTTAATATTGTGCAACTATAGACATGATCCGTTATTTCCATTTTGTATTGGGTTAAAATCTTATACACTTGTCAATATTTAATTCCTATGGAAATGTATAGATGAAAATATGAGCAAAATTGGAGACATAATATGGGTAACAACAAGTATAAAAACAAAAACTTGTATTCTCAACGCATGATTTGTAAACTATAACATACTAGTATCTATGTCGTATAGAAAAGCTAAATGTCAACCTTACACCCGAAGCATACACATAACCAGAAACATATATAGAAAAAGGGAAATAAAATGTTATCTATGAATGACATAAATTTAACTTACTAGGTCAACCCCAATAGAAAAAAAAATGAGTAAAAAACTCAAAATATTTTCTAAGAAGGACAAAAATGCCTTGACCTAGGTGAACACTAATAGATGACCAAGTCAAAAGTCAGAAGAGATTCACAAATTTCAGTTGCATTGACATAAATGTTGTGACATAGGTTAACTAGTTAATACTTCACGATCATTATATTTAACTACTTGAAAGCACTAAAGCCCAATATGACTTATTACAAAGGCTTAAAATGGAAATTACTGATACAAAGATTGAAAGTTGAAAATTGCACTAAAAATGAACTAAAATTATATATTGCATGGATTTGCAAGTTTAGTTTAAATTGTATGCAACTTCAAATATGGCAGGTTTTGCTCATTAGTTATCTATATATGCCATTGTTCTGATTCACATGAGTGAATGCAAACACATTTGAAATATATCATAGTTATAACAACACATGAGAAGAATGCACAACAATAATCAATATTAAAATTCTAAAAAATTACTGCCGAAAGGAATCACTTAAAAACTTGACTTAATGCTACCTCAAAGCTTTAACAGGGCAAGTAAATAAAAATAATAATGCAAGATCTATTATAATTAACATTAGTAAATATACAACAATGGACAGACAATACTAGAAGCAATGGAAAAAAAAACAAACCATGCTAAATAAGGAGGAATAAGAAAGGTGAGAATGAGAAAAACAAAATTAAAAATTGGAAAATGTACGCAAGACTACAACATGTAAATTAGAGTAATTAGCATGACAATTGAAAAGAAATTGCACACATGCAAAGCATAAATTGCACATGTCCTGACATTGTAACATATATTAAGTTGTGTTGTGAGATTTGAATTGTAGGAGTTGATAGCAGCTACACCCACAAGGGCAACACAAAGTTGGAATAGAATAGGAAAAATGAATGTGTGTAACATTTGAGTCCCATAGCCACAAATTGACCTCCATGCAAATAAATAAAATCACTCTACATTATTCACCCTAACATATTTATATTAATATTTTGGATCAACAACTATACAGGTGTGCTTCATTTTTTGCCAATTATTTACCCAACTAGAGACATACAAACATGTATATTTTCATTCATGCATATCATTAAAAATTTACAGAAACAATTTTATCAAATTGCACTCAACTTAACACTGCAAGAATCATATATATAACCAGCAATTGTTCAATTAAATAGATATTTAATTTGAGTAGACATACAACAAATGAAAACCAATTTACATAAGAATATAGAAACTTCAATGTGAGTACAACCATTACAAAATGTGATGCCAAAACTTTCATTGTATGCAGAAAGTTGTGAAGAGATTTCTACATCTCGATCCCTACTTTATCTTCCAGTTCCATACAAGCTGCTGAGGAACAACAAAACAAATTGTATTAGAGAAGGCATGAAGCAACTTTTGTAGTTCCAAAGGCTATAAAATATGAGTTGAAGATATTTTATATAAGAAAACTACAATATATGACAATTTAACATGCAGGGCTTTTAACGAGTTTGTAGAGGCACCAGTCACACTTGGACATCTCTGCCTAGCAAATTGCACAGGGGACCAAAATTGCAAGTCTTCACATTAATCGAATAGTGGCAGAAGGTAGGAAGCAAGTCCCACACTTGACCAGTCCAAGATTGCAAGTCTTCACATTTCCATGTTTTTCTGACTAAAAGTTAAAGAAAAATGCTATGAAGTTGTGTTGCATGTGTATTTAAGGCTTATTGAATTATTTGTATTTACCCTTGCTAAAGGAATTTTGTACATATTTTTCTAGTGGGTACAACATACTTTCGAAATTGTTGCAACGAGGCCCCATAAATATGCTTGTGTAAAATGGGTAGGAGGTAAGTATTACTACTAGAATGAAAGGATTTTATCTAGCTCCATAGCAATTGCTGCCGCCACAATGCACTCTTCAACATTCAAATGCGACAAGTTAAATGAAGGGTCAATGTTTTGCGCTCTCCGCGGCTTGGGTCTCATCCTCGTCTCACTCTCTAGTGTCATACCTAGAAAATTAGGACGTTTCAGCTCCAAGAGCTTTTAGAGGGAGAAAGGTCTATTATATGGTTTAGGATATCGATGTTGTGCTTGAAAAGAGATGTAAATTGAGGACGTGTCAGAAGAACATCTAGAAGAAGCAATCATTTTTTGGGGACTTGCCTTATTAAGAGCACTTAGAAGTTTGCCACTGCATCAACGTTATGCACGTGGAGAAGAATGTATGTGATAGATTGATTGGTCACTTACTGAGAACATTCGTGGTAAAACAAAGGATGGTATCAACTCATGGCATGACTTGGTTGATATGAACATAATGACCGAGTTAGCATCGAAAGAGATCAATAAAGGCCAAACATACCTTTCCCCAGCTTGCTACACTCTGTCCAAGGCTGAGAGAAAGGAACTGTGCCAGAGCTTGTATGGTGTGAAAGTTCCATCTCATTACTTCGCCAGCATGAAGAAACTTGTTTCTATAGAAGATTTGAAATTAATTGGTATGAAGTCTCATGATTGTCATGTGCCGATGACACAAATGCTTCCTATTATAATTAGAAGTATTTTACCGAACAAGATCCAAGTGGCAATTAATGAGGTTGTGTTATTTCTTTAGCTCAATTGCTCAGAAGGTTATTGATTCCAAAGGACTAGATGCTCTGAAGGTCGAGGTAGTGATGACTCTATACCATCTTGAGATGTATTTCCCCATCATTGTTCGATATTATGGTCCATCTCATTGTTCACCTTGTGAAAGAGATAAAAGATATGGGGCCTTGTGTTACTACGTCATATATACACGTTCGAGAGGTACATGGGAATTCTCAAGTCATATGTACGGGATCGGTCTCGTCCGGAGGAAAGCATCATCGAAGGTTATGCAACCGAAGAGGTCAATGAGTTATGCGTCGAGTACGTGGCTCAGGTGGAATCGATAGGTGTGCTTCTATCTCGTCATGAGGGGTGGCTGGAGGGTATCGGGATCATCGGAAGGAAAGCAATTCATCCTGATCTGGATACGTACATTCAAGGCCATTTCACGGTCTTGCAACACATGACCAAAGTGTCCCTGTACATCGAGGAGCACAAAGACATGATACATCAATAGAATTCAGGCTGGTAGGAGGTTTGGATCACAATAGAGCATAATTGTCAGTTCGACTAATGGTTAAAGGTGCCATTCACTAGGAAGTAATCAAGTGATGATATGCTGCGATGGCTGGCAAAAGGGCCAAGATTTACAATTGTGACATGGCAATGATACTACATAAATGGGTACATATTTTTTATGACAGCTCAGGATAGGGAGAGCCACGTGGGTGATCCTACTATGGGTACATAGAGGAGATTTGGGAGCTCGACTATGTACTTTTCAAGATCCCCTATTTCAGTGCTATTGGGTCAAACTTCCACAAGGTGTGAAGATCGACAAGTACGGTGTCACTACTGTGGACCTCGAATGTGTCGGATACAAAGATGATCCATTCATACTTGCTAAGCAAATTGTTCAAGTTTTTTATACCCAGCAAATAAGAACCGTCATGTAGTTCTTCATGGAAAAAAGGATTGTCGGAGTTGAGAATATCATGGATGAGGAAGAGTACAATCAATTTGACGAGTTACCTCCTTTTGAAGATGGCATCAGGCTCAAGGAAGAATCTAGTGAGGAAGCAAGCTATATGTGTGTCGATCATCGTGAAGGGCTATTTTTTAAAAGGAATTTGTTCCATGTAATTAATAAAATTAGCATGTAATTAAGATCTCCTCCCTTCACTACTACAAAAAGGTCTTCACAGACGGTTCAAAACGTCATCACAGACGACTTCGTGAGCCATCTGAGTTTATAGGTCAGTAATGATATGATATCATCACAGACGTTTTTGAACCATTTGTACAGACTATCACAAACGGTTTGTAGATAAAACTATATGTGATAGTTGACTATCACAGACAGTTTGAAGACTAAACTATCTGTGATAACTGATGTATCACAGATGGTTTACAAACCATCTGTGAGAGTAGGGACGATGACTTGATGACTTTTGCTCTCTATCCGTCGTCGATTTTCCCTATTGATCTTTCCGAGGATTTACAATCTCCTCTCCATCCGTGCATCGCTTGGCTCTCTTCACTTCGACGGGAATGATCAATGGAACATGATCTCATCTCGAGGAATTTACAAACTACTCTTATCATCTATTATACATCAACATCGTGAAATTTCAACAAGCATAACAACATTAAAACCCATCCACGGGTCGCATTAACACAAGCATAACACTATGACAATCATAAATAAATTAGACCTAGGAGCATAGCAAAATAATAAACCAAGATTAACATCAAGTAATGGTTATTCAATACCATCATGTCCTAGATATAAATATTCATGTTATTCTAAAGTTTCTCATGTCCAATGAATCAAATAATTGGGTGAAGTGCATGATTCCAAGTCGCTAGCCCTTCCCGAGTAAAACGTCATCACTTTGGTCACCTAAAAACAACAATAGAGCAAGAATGAGTCCAAGACTCAAGAATACATAATAAAGCCATAAACAATAGTTTATTAACCAAAATCAAAGTTATCATCATCCTCCATTTAGTTAATGCCATTGTCATTCTCAAACAAACAAGCCATATTCCATATAGGTAAAGTTGCACAATTTAACAATTTACTTAGATATGCGAATGCACCAACATGCTCATGCTCATATGCATCTCATCGGTGATCTGGGTATAGCGGAGTGTTCACCCGTCGATGACACACTCTATCCTTCACTCCCGTGAAGTCCCCACCAAAGTAGGATTTTATCTAGAGCTCTCGGACTAGTCATGTATCTTTCTCACCGACCTCACGGAATAGTTACATGACTTTCTCACCGACTGCTCATGCAACCCCTGTCATAATGAATGTAAATGATCGACATCTTTAATTATTCATCAACATAGTCCATCTCATTAACTCAATATCTCCTCCTCATTTTCTCAATATCATAATCTCATACACTCAAGGTCATCAATATCATGTATAAGAATAAGCTGATCGTAATTAAATACATAAAGACTAAGGCCTCTCGTGAGACCCGGGTGCTCATTGTTTAACTTTTAATCCAAATCCAATTGAGATGCTTGGAAATATAATTTAAAGGGCTACAATAACCTATATCTCTCTCTAACTAGATCAAAACCGAGGGCAAACCGACAGATTGCAGGACAGCATGCGAATAAGCATTGGGAAGATTGTGCACTCAGTGCTTCCTTCAAGAGCCCGACATATCATTTCACTTCCTATGAAGTTATGAAGTAATTACAAACTATGTAGTTCTAGTACGCCGATTTACTTTTGGGGGTATCTTAGCGATTGCGTGAATAAGCATTGGAAAGATTGTGCACTCAGTGCTTCCTGCAAGAGCCCGACATATCATTTCACTTCCTATGAAGTTATGAAGTAATTACAAACTATGTAGTTCGGTATCTTAGCAGACGCTGGGATACTTCCTCGTCTGCGAGGCTTGGAATGGAGATGGCCCTCGAAGACAGGGTAGATGTCCTTGCCCTTAGCCAGTTTTGGGCACGCTCATCAGGGATCCTCACAAATGGCGGGGAGGCATTCGAATGGTTTGGTTGCTGGTCCTGATCCCTCAATTTGTAGGATTTTACCCGCATACCCTGCGGTGCTGAATCTATAGGGGTGTGTGTGTTTTTGCCTGGAGGGCCCTGTGCGCCGCACTTTCACTCCTAAAATCATCCGTCGTCTTCTTTGCCACAAAGTCTTGCCAGTACTCTTTGAAGAAAGGATACTTTTGGAAGGGCGTCAGATCCTTCTCCACGTATTTCTTGACAAGTGTGCTCTTGAAGTTCTTCCACGCTTTGCACGCCTGTAGCAACGTGGGTTGTCGCACAAAGTCCTGGTGTTGTTCCGGGGTCTCGAACGATCAGAAAATATCTGTCAGCAGCTCACCTTTCTGAGCTTTGGTCAACTCCTTCCCCGAATCGTCGGTGATCTTGACCCGTTCCTGTGCAATTATTCTGACCATTCTCAGGAATGTGAACACTGCTCGGCGAGGATTGATAGGGGTCCCAGACACATCGACATCCGTGATGGTAAATCGGTCCCCAGGCCTTTTCGATATTCCTCTTCTACCGAGCTTGGATATTTCAGAGGACGACGCATCAGACGCATGAGGCGATGATGATGAAGAATGAGCGGAAGATATTTTCACAAGAAATAGAAGTTCTGACACGCATGGACATATTATCATAAGATTCAATCTCTATGTGTATGGATATACACACCAATTAATAAATAATTAGGATACGTAAGGAAGAAATTAGGACCAATACAATGAAATAATTGACATATAAAAATGTAAATCCTCCAAGTCATTTAAAAGGAATAATATGCTTAACACAAACATCATGTGAGCAAATGAAATTAGCATAAAGCTAAGATTTAACATTTTGATATTGATCTCAGATGTAGAGTTGCACAAGATTTAATCTTGGCATTCTCACTACTTTAGTCTATCCTCTTCATTAATTGAATTTGATAATATTAATTCAAACTTTGAGCTCTAAAATAATGCTTTACTTGTCTGCCAATAGGATCTTTAAACAAAGACAATAGATAATACTTTCGACCAACAGGAGATCAAAGCAAAATGATCACCAAAACAACACTCCAGTCAGCCAACAAAACTTGATCAGCTGACAGTATAAAAGATCACAGTTTAACAAGTTCATCAATAAGCCCAATTGACTGATAGAATAATATATATTATGAATGGCTAAGGATCACAGAACCTAGAGGTTCAACCAATTAACCAACCGAAAGTAATAGACTAAATGCAAAAGATCAATCAACATTAGTAAGCATTCCAATTAGAGCTCAAGTTCAAACCCGATTATCAAAATAATTTCAGTACAAGACTATTATCATCACAAAGCATTCATCTCAAGCCCACCACACCACATTGCAATATATTCCAATAGCAAGGTATCAAAAGAAATACTATATGAACCACTGACTAGAACAAATACAAATTCCTAAAAGAAGTGCAACACCTCATACTACTTAGTGTTTGAACCAGATACCAGTGTAATTATCATGAGTCCATGAGGACTATGACAGCATGACAGATTATTGATAGAAAGAGTGAGGGAAAGGGGCGTCGGGGTTGGCAACTCGGAATTTCCTTGGGCCGAAACCCTAATCCCCAGGCCCAACCCTATTCATTCCTGCCCAATCCCGCGCATGACTCGTCTCTCTCTCTCTCTCTCTCTCTCTCTCGTCGCATACGCGAGCATGGTCCCACCTACCAGTCTCAGCATCGCCGTGTGTGACGTGGTTTCGCCTGAGCCATAACCACTGATGAGTGGGTCCCACCTGAGTTACTATTCATCATCTTCATTCCCGTCTTGCTCTCGGACTCCACCGCCGACTCGATTTCTTGGCATTTACGCCAGGGACTCCCGGTCGCTCGAGTATAAAAGGGGAGGTAGCCATTGGCTTCCACACCAGAAATTGTGTAGCCGCCGCTCAGGTGCTAAACCCTAGCCGCCGGAATCAACTGAAGAAACAAAGTCACCGCCAAGAACTACGATGTGGTCTTTCTTCGCCGTCAAAGCACCTCGAGCCTCGTCACCGCCTCCATTGAGTTCGCAAGGCTAAGATCTACATCATCATCGCCTTCACTTCGCTGGAGCGTTACCGGAGCCCAAATCCCGTCGAGCCCGAACCCTAGTAGCCGCTTCGACCCCCGCCGGTGTGCTAGAACTAACGCGCACAGTAGGGTCCTTGGGTAGATAGTGGCTAGGGTTTTAGTGGAGTAACTCACACGATCCAACAACCCCATGTATCCCCTTATAAAGAGCCCGTGACGGATCCTATCCGGACTCATTCGTTCCAACCCGTTAAGTATGTGACCTTGTAGGTTCATGCGTAATCGGTTGTGACTCGGAAACTCCTTTCTGACCACGAGTCATCAGTGGTTCGTAGAAGTACATAACGATTCCCGAACACACATTAATATTATACCGGATGAACCTTATGCAATATAATTTGTGACTAGGTCCTTATCACTTACGACCAACTCGTATCTCCATTCGATCAGTTCCTATTTAGTCACGACAGTTCGTAACTTGTTACGACCAGTTCATCAACCAATTAGTGATCATGTTCGATCAATTTACGACCAGTTCGTATCTGATCGGATTGAATGACTTGATTGCGTATTCTCCCTTTGCCTCGCGATATCTGGTTGAACTCCTGGTAACATATATTGTCATCCATAGACGTCTGTTCAATAATTTCTCGATCAAGTGACGAATAACTTCATGTGGTCGACTCTTCGACCACTAGGGGCACGACCATGCACTTTCTTTATCTAACCACATCGAGGGGCAAATCCCATATCCGACCAGTCACATCCCTCCGCATGTTTCATAGCTTACCCGAAAGCTATCTTTATAACTACTCATTTACGAAGTAGCGTTTGACAACCCTTAAGTATGCTATTACATAAGTAGGAAATCATACTGATCTCAGGCCTAAGGATTATACATCATCATTGCTTAAGACCAACTGATGACACATAAAATTGTAATAATATCAATAGTATCACAAGTTGGGTCAATCCACCACCATATTCTCTAACATGTGTTCACTTTATTGATTTGATATCCTCATATCCATAACCGGTGAACCATGGTCATTAATCAATACATGTGTTGGTCGATAAGTCGCTAGTGTTCTGACTTGTGACATCCGATCAGAAATACATTTAGAATGACATCATATAAGTTAAATAGCTTTACCAACATCAAGGAACATGATAACTTTTATTATATAACTTATAAATATAGACGTGATACAATCATCTCTATGATTGTTTTTAGGCATATCATTAACAAAATCAAGTTAAAAATCACATAGATCTACCAACCACTAGCAAAAAAAAACAAAACAAACAACAAGCTTTCTTGAAGGATCAACCAAAAATCTCGATGGAAACAGAAGAAACCTGCCTTGGAATCAAAAGAGTGGCAGCAACGAACAAGAATCGAAGTAGTAGTAGAAACGAATGAAACAAGCCTGGCCTCAGCTCTGATGCCGCAAAGCACTTTATGTCACCGGACAAAATGTCTGTCGCTGATTTTCTTCTCCTTTTCCCTTTCTCCGACTGCCTTCTTCCTCTTGTTCTCTCTATTCGAACAGAGAAGGATTCAAAGTGAAGGCCACAAATATCTATCCTAACGGTCGGGTTCAGGATTTAACGGATTTAATCTACAAAACGATCACCCAATATGCCAGGCGGCCCGTTAAGTCAGGAAGATGCAGCGCGTATCACAAAGGACCATCGAACAGCTAAGAAATCGACTACTATTTCGGAAAAAAAAAAAGCAGGCGACCGTGGAATAGCGCCAGCGTTTTTATTTCAAAAAATATATAATACAATGCTCTTACCGCTGTATATATAGTGCTTCATATACAAGAAACCGTGGTGCAGCACCCCACGGCCCACACACACACGGACTAGCTAGCACACGATACACAAGGGTAAAGGACACTCGAGACAAATACAGACCGTACGTGCTACAGCACGCCACACAAACTAGCAATCCTACGTGACGCCAGAGCTTTATTCAGGTCGAAAAGAGGCGACCATGCAAAGGCTAATAGGATCACTACTAGGTAGTGATACTATAGTCACTCGCAGCTATTAACTTGGAAGTGCAAATTATTAGGCGATGACAATGCCGTTGGAGCTCTCGCTCTCCATGGACTTGAAGGCCTCGAACCGGGGCTCCTTGGCCTCGAACTTGTGGCGCGCGTACAGATTCATGTAGTCCTCGAACACGAACTTGGGGTACGTCCCGCCGGCCGCATCCTCCACCAGCGCCGGCGCCGGGAAGATGACGGCGTCGCCGCCCGGGTTGTAGAAGGACGCGATGGACATGCGGTTGCCGTCGGTCTGCGCCACCACCCGGTGCAGCACGCTCTTGTACCTGCCGTTGGTGATCACCTCCAGCTGGTCCCCGAGGTTGACGACGATGGAGTGGCGCGTGGGCGGCACGTCGACCCACTCGCCGTCCTTGAGCAGCTGCAGGCCTCCGACGCGGTCGTCCTGGAAGAGCAGGATGATGCCGCCGGCGTCCGTGTGGGGGCGGAGGCCCTTTACGAGGTCAGGGAGCGGGCACGGCGGGTAGCTGCTGACCTTGGTGCCGAAGGTGGGGGCGCCCTTGGAGCCGCGGAAGGCCCGGGTGAGGTAGCCCTGCTCCAGGCCGAGGTTCTCGCACAGCAGGTCCAGCAGCCGCTCCGCCAGCTTCTCCAGCTCCGCCGCAAACCGCTTCATCACCCGTCTGAAGTCGTCGTCGAGGTGGGGTATCTCGGTGATGTTGGACTCCGGGAGGTGGCGCACGAAGAAGGTGCTCTCCCAGTCGATGTTCTCCGCCTTCACACCCTGCGCGTCGCAGCCGTCCTTGAGCGTCTTGCTCGCGAACTCGAGGAACCTCTGCTCGCGCACCCTCTTGTAGTGCCCCTTGGTCATCTTCTCCACCTCGTCCATCAGCTCCGTCGAGATGCCGTGATTCAGAATCTGCACCACACCATCAAAACAAAACAAAGCAGAGAACATTAGGATCTATCGAATATCGACAGAAGCTTGTTTTTGTTCCATGTTTTAGCGTTCATCTATCGTTTCCACCTCGAAGAAGCCCCAGTTCACGCATGCATCGCGCAGAAGCTCCATCGCCGCGGACCTCTCCTCCCCGCCAAGCAGCCCCATGTCGATAATCGGGAATGACAATGTCGACGCCATGCTACTCTCTCGGTTTCTGTCGTCACTCTGGGGATTAGGAGCGAGCTCTCAGAGAAGGTGTGTATCGGCTGGCTATTTCTTTCTTGCGTGTGTCTAATGCTGTATGAAAGAGTTTAGTGAGGAGAAGAGCGAGGCCTCGGGTGCAATTTATAGGCTCAGCCAGCCAAAAAGTTTCGAGTGGAGCATCTTATTGCCGACTTGTAACTCTGTAATTAACCGGTGGAGAGGAGACTGAGTGCGTCAATTAATAGGGTGCAACTAACGCTCGGACGTTTAGGAAAAAAATCCTATAACAACAATATTTTTTACATCCCCATGAACAGTATGCAACATTTGTTTCAACGGGCCGCAACATTTATTTCAACGGGCCGCAACATTTGTTTTAATAGGTCGTAATATTTTTTCAACGGGTCGCAACATCTCAAAGAACAGTATACAATATTTTTTTTATATGAATAGCAACATATCAAAACGCGGAACTGAGTACTCACCTGGCGGGCTCGGAGGAGGCAGTGGTGGCGGGCCGAGCTGGCGACCCCAGACGAGCTCCGGATAGCACGGTAATCGCGACGGTGCCATGGACCTTGCGATGAGCACCGGAGAGAGGCCGGCGCGAGGGGCACGGGAGGCGCCGAGGGGCTTGTCGGAGGAAGCCGGAGCACGGAGGCAAGGCAGCTGGCCGGCGGAGGCAGCAGTGCCGTAGCAGTGTCGCCGGCCCCACTCATGAGAGACAAGGAAGCTTAGAAGAGGTGCGTGGACAAGAAATAAGAGAAGATAAAGCTAAACGTCTGAATAAGTGGTGAAAAATACATATACAGTGGGGAAGTGCAAGATCGTTGCATTGTTAAGCAAGCCGTCTGATTTTTTTTTCCTTTGCATCGGACGCACGAAAACTATCGTTACCCTAGTTAATACTAGAGGTGGGCATTGGCGTTGCTTGCGCACGACGCCGAGCCCACTGCAGTCGCGTCGTCGCTGCGTGCGGCTCGGCGGTCATTCCATCGCGCCGCGCGTCCAGACGTATCGCCTCTAGTCGAGCCCAAGCACGGCCAAAGCCCGCCAGTCGGATCGTCGCGTCTTGGCCCGGCCCGCCCTAAGTAACTATAGACGCTGAGAAGACGATAACCGCCGCCGCCGTCGGGAAGACAAAGACACCGTGGTTCGTGTCGGTGGCGAAGGGATGATTAGTTGGACTAGTAGGTGTGGGAGTGATTGGACTAGGCTAAGGAGGATTGGGCTATAACGGAGGCTAGGTGTGGGAGTGATTGGACTAGGTGAGGAGGATTGGGCTAGAACGGAAGGTTGGGCTATTTCGTCTTGTCTTACCAAGACGGCCAACTAATCGTCGCGCCGCGTGCCTAACGGCGCGATTTCGCCGGCCCATTGTTTTTGCCGTCGCCCGCCCACCACGCCGTGTCGCCGCGTCGCAAATCGATGCCGGCCGTCTTTGACCTAAAAAGACGGTCCAAGTCCCAGCTCTAGTTAATACCGGTGGTTGTTGCAGACTAGACTGGCCGTCTGGCCCGCCTCCATGTGCCGGCGCATCGGGATTTTTTTTTCGCATGCATGCATGGAATTCTTTGGCCCCGCCATGTTTCCTCTGGTCGGGTCCCAGGTCTGTGGCTGTCTGTCCGCGCCGCCCAATCGGCGGGATACGGTTACACAGTGAAAATTCTATCGGTAATCGTCAGTTACCCGTGTTACGAGTGGTGTCTGATATCTTTTTTTATACCCAAAAAAAATCAGATTTATTTAATTTCTATCTAAATTCAAATTTTAAATAAATTTTACGAGTGGTGGCGTCTCGCACCAGCTCCCGCGCGTCCGTCGATGGAGACGCCATGTTTCCGTGCTTGGATTGGGGAGGGCACGCCACATGGCACATTCCATTTATCGCCGCGGCAAAGATTGGACGGCTCGTGTCCGTCCAGCTAGCTATCCCGGTCGGGACCGCGCCATGGCGCCATCGATCTGCACAGGAACCTTATTCTTTTGGTAGGACGGGACGCAGCTGTAAGAAAGTATCTTCAACATGGCGTGGAAAAATGAACGACCAAAGATGATTCCGTAGTACTCTTTTTGTGTGCCTCCAATAATGTGTTGGGTGACTGGCGTATAAATCTCAATTTTTTTAAGTTGAGTGTTACATATATAGCGTTTTCGATAAAGAAAAGTTTACGGATCAAATCCTAGAGCTTCAGCAACTAATTACTCTCCAAAATTAATTCTATCTCTTCAAGAAAACTAGTCTCTGAACTCATGTAAGCATGCAATCAAGTAACCTACGCAATATGCGCTGTCTCTGCATGCATGAGTATGAACTATGAAATGTCCATATGCATTGCAATAGCCGGGGTGCCTATTTGTCGGCCAAGGAAGTGGTCTCCAATAACGCAACAAAGGGATCCTAAATTCCAAATCTGTAAATCGAATAACATGCATGACCTCTTGTTTGCCACCGCCTACTCTAATCGAATCAACAAAAGTAAAAATTAGACCATCCATTGACCTACTCTCCATGCATGCACCCACCCAGTCACTCTCCCGAACGAGCCAAACTGGGAGTAAATTATAAAAAGACCTAGCAGCTAGCACAGTAATGTAAAAAAGTTTTTGGGTTATGCTTGATACATCTCTTTTTAAAAAATTATGTATCTTAAAGCAAAGTAATTAATATTAGGTGGGGGGAAATATGTATAACCTACAAAATAAATCAAATCGAAGAATTACCCCTCCTAATATTCTATATTTGATCTTTGATTTAATTTTTTTTATTATATAGATTGGTACATATTTGTCATTGCCTAATGTTAACTACTTTGTTTTAATATTAATTCGTAAAGTTTTCTAAAAGAGGTGTATTGAAGCAAACACCAAAGTTTTTTTTTTTAAAAAAAATAGATGTAAGAAAAGTTGGAACTTTGAAGTGGACTACTTTGAATCACATCACATTTACTTGTATAGCTCTTGTCAGGGTTAGTGGTGGACAAATTAACACAAGACTACAAGAGTTTGTGTTCTAGCTTAATTTCTTGCATTTTTTAATTAGGTTTCTATCGACATCCAAGCTTCATCTTTTGCAATATTGGAAATGCTAGCCAAAGGAAAGAGGAACAAAAGGAGAGAAACATTAAGCTTATGTGGTAAGGCATGATGGAATGATGCATTAAGGTGACAAGATAGCGAAACCTTGTTGATATGTCGGCAACTTGCTTTGTGGTGCTGATTACGTCTGAGTTTGAACATGTAGCTCGTTGCCACAGTACTCCAGCAAATTTCGTAACTAGGGATTTTTTTTCAGCCGAAAACCGGATTTACCGGTCATACATACCCCCGTAAGAATACAAAATGGATTTGAATCTTTCGGTCCATTTTGAATTCAGCTCAGCCTACATGAGCCCAGTTGGCTTGCTATGCCTTTGCCCTAGGTCACGGCAACTGCGCTACAAACGACTCCATCCCCATCGATCCCCTTCATCTCGTTCTCTCGTGCACTGGCGGCGGCACCTCTGTTCGTTCTCTGCTCCTTCCCCGTCTTCTTCTTCGACCAAAACTAGCCACGACGACCCATCCTGAGCTCCTCCTCGGCCCGTCGCATGGAGGGCACTGGCGGCGCAATCGCGGGAAACGACGGCAAGGGAAGAGACCAGGATGACAACGAGTGTGCCAGTGGTATGCCTACCGGAGAATCGGCATCAGTGGCAATGATCGGAGGTACTACACCATGTTGGTTGGTTGCTTTTGTTGGTTTCATGTTCTTGTTCTTCAGCATTCAGAAGGGATAATGTTAGTTCGTGACTTTTGTTGATGGAATCATATATGGAATTTACTAACCTTTTGTTGATGAATTATGGAATTTATTGAAGAATCGACATAAGTGACAGCTCTATCGATGAATCATGGATAGATCGGTCATGGACTTTGTTAATGAGCTTTATTGATTTTTTTATATGAATTTTAGCCGATTATCACCGATTTTCAGCCAAAATTTATTTAAATTTCAAATTTTGGTTTGAATTTTTTGGCTGAAATCTGCCAAAATTTTCTAAAAATCGCTAAAATCGATTTTATCGGTGAACCCCGGTCAAATTTCAAGACCAAAACCCTGCTCGTAACAATGTAAAAGAGGGAATATTGAGTAGCCGTATTTAGCTATCATATTGCTCCATAGGGTGTTTGTCTCTCTTTTAATATGCTATTTTCAGTACTCTTTTGTGTTGTACAGTTGCCCTTGCAAGCATACGGTTAATTTCCGGTACTATGGTAGGTAGCTAGTTTATTTGGAAGGCGCGCGATGGCAGCTGTTTAAAGACGGTGGATAGGTGCCTGCTAGCTAGTTGGAGTACTGAGTACTGAGTACTGAGTACTGAGTAGAGTTTGATGACTCAGCAAATGGTCAATCGCTAAATCAAACAGAAAAAGACCTGAACAAATAGACATAAAAAACACATCGGAGTTAATGAAACCAACAAAAACTCCTATATGTAGGATGGATTGAACTAACGCTACAGCATGTAAGAGACTACTACAAAAGCTTAAGTCCTCCCAAACAAAGTTGTGGTATATGACCTTTCAAAGAAATCATTTTCTTAGCGAGATGCTTAAGCCTTTCTTCACTGTCTTATCTGCAAAGCATGATTTTGATGCATTGTGGAGAGGCTGGACCCTCCAACCTGCACCATCGAATTGAGGATTTTGGAGGTGTCTGAACTTGCACCCAACATGCCTATGGGAGTAGCCCTTCTGGTGCAACATCAATGTCTGGATTGGGTCCGATCCTATGTCGAACCATGTCGGTCGTGAACCAATCCGTAAGCCCCAGGTGGCATATTATACATACATAGCACAATAAAAAGGAGTAAAGTATGACTAGGACGAGAGAGAGAGAAAGTGGACACCAACTTGGGAATAGCTTGACACTCGTGGGGTGTTTAGAATGGTTGAGCTTACTTGAAAAGCAGTTTTTGACTGTGCTGCAGGGTTTTTTCGTTATGAACTGAACGGCTGGACTGAAAAGGTTCGGTGTTTGGTTGTCTGGCTTTTAGGTAAGCTAGCTGTAGCTTTCAAGATGGAAAATATCTTAAATGTCCATGACGACAGTCAGGGGCGGAGCCAACCTGGCCCGACGCATCGGGCCGGCCCAAGCATTTCAACCCGAAATGCTTGTTTTTTATACTGGCCCAAGCATTTTTAACTAATGTTTTCTTGCTGGGCCTCGGGCCATTGCCCGGGAGGCTCGAGGCCTAGCTCCGCCCCTGATGACAGTAATGGTTTGTTTGATGTCGTTTAACACAATTAACAACATTTAACACAAACTAACAATAGTTGACGATAATTAACGGTATTTAAAGACAATGAACAACTAACACAGTTGAAGATAACTACCGCAATTGACGATATTTAACGATAATTAACGCCGACTACCGCAATTAGGACAATTGGTCGCATTTGACGATGACCATCGCAATATACGGTAATTTAGCACAATTAGCTCCATAAATCAATTATCTTCTGAACTTCAATTGTCTTCTAGAGTGGTCAGGCAGATGATTTGCTAATGCTTGCAAATCAATTATCTTCTGGACTGCAATTGTCTTCTATACTTCAATTATCTTCTGGACTTCTCTATATGCTTCACTAGTGTGCGGGTCATGTGCATGGATTTCAATTATCTTCTGGACTTCAATTGTCTTCTGGACCTCTCTATTTTCCGATATTTTTCATCAAGGGGTTGTTTTCCTCCACCTAATGACGGGAAACAATACTCATCAACTATACTATTAGCGAGGCGGGCTGCATGCAAATCTCCAGTCATGGGGTCCAAATACCTGATTATGGGTGTTGTCTCAGAACCAACGTATATCCTAGACTTTCGGAGAGGGTCCATTGCAGTTCGCTGCGGTAGTGATATAGGTACATAAAACTTACAACCAAACCTTCGTAGGTGAGAAATTTTTGATGCTGATCCTTGCGCTAGTTGCATATGTGAATGGATGTTATATGCTGGTGGTCTAAGATTGATGAGAGTTGCTGCGTGCAGGACTGCGTGTCCCCAACATCTAGTTGCTAAACAACAATTCTTTAAAATTCTGCTAATCCATTCTGGGTGTGAACATGCTATATGGAATGCTCAACTTTAATTCTCATTTTCATGCAATAATCATCAAGTGCCTTCGAAGTAAATTCTCCAGCGTTGTTCCATCATGGTGAACTTCACATGATGATCAGGGAAATTATCTGCGAGATTAGCTTTGTAGAAGCATGGTTTCTCGTTGACAATAAACAAACGTGCGACCGTTTCGAGGAAGCATCGATGAGCACCATAAAATACCTAAATGGCCCTGACAGGGGGCTGTATAGGACCGCAAAAATTTTCCTGGATACGGTCCAGGAATGCAGGGACTGCATCCTTCTCTTTCAGAGAAGAAGTTTTAGTAATTAATTTTTCGATGGCACATGCGGGACACATAAAATCTTCGTGATTCGAGAAATTCATTATATTGACATTATGTCCCTGTGAATTGTTAATTATATTTCTCAGGATCCTAAGACCTAGGTGGCATAATCTATCATGCTAGAGATAGAAAAAGTTCAGAGCTTCTAAATACAGTTTTCAGGGCAGTATAGGCTGCATATGCCTTAATATTAGTGTAGTATAACCCAGTTTCAAATGAAGGAAGTCGTTCTAGTACCATTTTTTTCTATCTAGTATTGATTGAAAATTATATATGTTACTGTATGCATGATAAAATAGTGAAGTTCTAGTTTCGTTCTGAGCTTCACCACGGTTTCGATGGCTTCGTCGTGGTCCTGACAACAGCAGCGAGCCATTCATGCAATGGAAGGTAGTGCAGCTCTGGCGAACGGGCGCAGATGGGTGGGGCTCATCGTGCAGCAGTGGATTCCAGCGGACGGGCCGGCGTCGAGGGAGTTTGGAGCGGCAGTGGCTGCGAGGGAGGTCAAGTCGCCAAGGCCCGAGGGAGGTCGACGGGTAAGGGCAGGGGCGGTGTCCACTCCAAGGCTCAGTGACACTAGGGCAAGCTGGGAAAGCTTACTATGTGCTGGTCGGTTGGTGGGCTATTGCCTATTGGGACATCTTGGTTCATGGGCCTCATAGTTGTGAATATCTAAGGCTAGTAGTTCCTGATAGCTCTGATTCCCACAGATATCTTTCTCCTGAATCTGATCTTATATGCGAGACAAACTATCTTGCTCTCACTCCAAATTCCAATAAAATCCCCTTATATCCATTTCCACCCACCGCCTCAAAACGGGGCGTTAGGGAAACCATAGCCCCCCTCTTTTGTTGTGAGCGCAGCAGCTTGGGCGACACAATGCCCTGGCCCAGCCCATCAAATTTCGGGGAAGAAAAAAAAATGAAATCCAGAAATCTTACAGGAAGGATCTTGATAATTCTAAAATTTACAAGAAAAGTTTGTGGATATGGAAATTTTTGGAAAGACCCTCTATTTTAGAAAAATCATGAGATAAGTTTGCGGGAAAGGAAATTTTTGGAAACCCCCTGAGTAACTGAAAATTATGGCAATAACTTGTGATATAAAGAATTTTAGCTAAAAGGCCCTCAAGTTCAGATAAATTGCTCTGGTAATGTGCGGCTTAAGGTATTTTTCTATTAAAACCATGAAGTTTTTAATATTTCTAAGAATTAATTTGAGAAATTCTGAAAAATTGTATACTTAATCCTAGAAACTGAATTTCTAATATATATGAGCTTCCATAAATTATGAAATATTAGACCTAGTACACCTTGGTAGCATCAGTTTTTTTTTCCTAGTATTGTGTGTTTGGGAAATTAATTAATGGTTTTTAATAATTCTAAAAATTGCTTCAGGTCCTTAAAAATAAAAAAAAATCCCAAAAATACTAGAAAAATTCTGAGAAATGTATAAAATTATTTATTGAATAGATAAAATTAATTTTTAATATGTTTCACTCGTTTCATGCATTTAAATTGTTTTACCAGCTATACACATATAGAAAATTGCATAAATTATGTGGAATATGTTGTGTCGCTTTCCTACACGAGTTGCATTAGTAGTACTGATTCAACTCCTGAAGGGCTTGGTCCTGCTCATGATGAGTATCTCTTATGTTTTGCTTTAGGATGAAACCTTATGCATTAGATTGTTATTTTCCAGATGACATAAATAAATAATGGTCTTAGGTGTTCTATTAAAGTCATGTTGAATAGTTTATTAAATATGCTTAACAGAACATATTGCTAGCAGCATATTTTACCTGTAATAAAATAATTAATCTTGAATGGAATAAAATTTGTAAATCTTATGCTTGAAAATACGTTGTCATACCTTGCTAACAAAATATTGTACATGTGCTATTGATATCTAATAAGTCTCAATTCACTAGCTTATATATAGTGCACAAATGCCTAGATGGAAAAGGGGGAAATATTTTTTTTTCTCAATGGCACCGGAACAAACCTAGTCATATGTTGATATCTGATGGATCATTTTGGCTAGAAAACATCATATTCCTCAAATAAGTACAGAAAAGCCCTAAGACTTGGAGTCTATATTACACTATCCTCCACCACACCGATTTCTTAATTGAATAACTTTGTAGAACGTTACATAGTATATATTGGTTTCATGCCAACATAATTGTACTCCCGTTAAAGTATGATTGCAAATCTTTGCTAAACTCTGAGTTGATTTTAAGCAAATGCCTGATGTACATGGTACAACTCGGGATTTTTATAGTTGACATGAAAGGGGGATATTGGGATTGTGTGGTATATTGGAACCTAATAGGTATAGAAAAATATTCAAAACAAGAGTCACGTTAGGTGTAGTGACAAATCCTAGGTCAAAGCCAAAAGCACAAATTAACCTAGTTTATTTTGTGAGATAACAAAATTGCATGATTATTATCCTTATCCAGTTGATATGGATGATGACATTTACACCATTGCCGATAGTCATGTTGTTGGCAACCACAATCATTGCAGTCCACGAAGGGCAAATTAATTTATACCTTCAACAATATGTCAACCGCCAGCATACGTGAATGCACACGACAAACCAACAGTCGCTTAACATGGTCGCGCATATGCTATGTTGGCTACGCATCGAAGCGTGTCATACTCATCGGAAATGACACATGCATAAATTAGTAAATGTGCTCTGCAACTGCATCACCACCAGAAGCCATATCATTTACTTGAAGCAAAAATAACTCCTAAAATAAAATATAATGACCTATTGGATTTTTGTTGATCCTAAATGATCTAATTCTGGTCATGCTGATTCAGGTATTACAAATTAAAATTAGGCATACAATTTATCACCCTTAATTAAATATGGTGTTCCTGTTGAACAATAAATATTTTCATCGAATAATTATACTATTTGGGCGATTCAACTAGATTTGTAGTCTAGAAGAAAATCTAGTATTTCTGTGCAGATTAACTATTATCAAATATTTTATATTCCAACATTATATTTATGTTCTTGAAGAGCATCCTATAGTTTTATGTTGTTAGAACATATTCCTTATGACCATAAGAAAATATGTTGCGTAATTATAAACTCAAAGTTTAATGATCCAAATTAATTAGAATATGGTATGAGTAATTGGATCAAAACCTGGGCAAGCTAGTCTGTAATACCTGGAAACGCTTTAGAGTGAGAACAAAATTTATTATAGAGGTTTTCTACAAAATTAATAAAACATGGGCCATGAGTTTCCGGCCCACGGCACCAAGACCCAAAATGGGGGCATCAGCCCTAGCCCCACCCCCATCCCCCTACGCAACCCTATTGTTTTCCCTACACTGCCCTCCTGCTCCAATCAACCTAGCCGCATTTTTTCGTGCGCCGCCACAGGGCAGCCGCCTCGTCTCGTGTGCTTACCCGCATGCATGGAGACCATCGTCGCCGCAAGATCGCAACTCGCTCGCATCGGCGCCCACCCGCGTCGCTGCACCGCGCACGCAGTAGCGTCGCCGCCGCTATCTCTTCAGCTCGTGCGTAGCCGCCTACCCGCTTGCTCTTCTGCCGCGAGTAGTCGCTCCAGGCGCGGTGATCCCGCCGCACGCGTGGATCGTGTTGCATTGTTGCACTCGCTTCGGCGGTAGCAGCATGCGTTGTTGCTCGGCTAAAGCGGCCATCATTGCTAGCCAACAGCCATGTGCTTGCGCAGGTGCGTGTGTGTGCCTTCATGTAATTGCTACATGTCCTCATCTACTAGCTACTGCATGTGCATGTGCGGGTGTGTGCTTTCAAGGCAGTGCCACTGGTTGTACTACCAAGTCTGGGAAAAACAGGAAGCCAAGAACGAGAAGAAGGGAGAAGGGAGGAAAGAGAGGGGAATTTCACGGGAAGATCAATGTTTCTCGTTGCGGTCTCTGGGGTAACGATCAAGCTGTTCCCTCTGATTGTTTATTTTATCTATAGATTAAAGAAACAAAATTAGAAGGGGTATTAGCAATTTTCCAGTCGGTAGAAATTGTTTGTAGATTGGTTTAGTCTGTTGTTCTATTGTACTATTTTATGGGTAGTATAGAGTCATAATTTGAGAATTTCATCTACTAGAGAGTTGTAAAGAATTTTGATAGCCTTCGGTAGAATTTTTATTCATGTCAATTCGATGCATAGATTGTGAGATATAAAATCTATGGTTCTGTTGTCCGATAGAGTTTGTCGTGTGTTGATAGTCTGTAATAATTAGTATATTAAAAATGGTAGATGAGTTGTTCTATGAAATTGGCCAACATGAATGTTATAGGTAAGTTCTTAAAGTTTCCATAAAGTGTAAGAACACAATTTTTAGATTAGTAGATTAAAAGATATGAATGTTGGAATTCTGTTGTTCAGAAGATGACAGATATGTCTTCGGGTAAAGAAATGTGGTAGAAAACCGTAGAATTAGAGTTTCATCATAACTTGGAAAATGTAGGTTGTTTCGTGAGGATTCCAGAAAGTCTTGGTTAGTTGAATTTGGAGTTCAGGTGAATAAGTTAGAGCATTTCTATTACTGGGACAACGGGTAATGCGTCCGGTAGATTTTGGTTAATTTGGTCGGTTTGGCGTAAACATGCGAGGTCCATTAGTATGACGGGTTGGTTCTGTGATGATGTGATTTTGATGATGTATTTGAGTGTGTATTATTACTTGCTTGTTCAGGGACTGTGGCCTCATGCGTCGTGCCACAATTTCGTCATCCGGATTTGAAGGGCTAAGAGGCAAGTATAAGGTAGAGTGGTGAACAATGAGTTGTTCGCCATGATCATTGATATTACTTATCATGATATTTATTATGCTTTCATTAAGCTTATTCTTATACATGATATTGATGACCTTGAGTGAATGAGATTATGATATTGAGTTAACGAGAATGAGATATTGAGTTAATGTGATGAATTATGTTGATGAATAATTAAAGATGTTGCATCATTTACATTCATCATGACAGGAGTTGCACGAGCCAGGTTGGTGAGTAAGTCATGTAACTATTCCGGTGAGGTCGGTGAGAAAGATACATGACTATTCCAGAGTGCTCTAGATAAAATCCTACTTTGGTGGGGACTTCACGGGAGTGAAGGATAGAGTGTGTCATCGACGGGTGAACACTCTGCTATACCGGTATCAGCTGATGAGATGCATATGAACATGAGCATGATGGTACATACGCATACATTAGTAAATTGTGAAAATTATGCAAATTTACCTATATGGAATATGACTTATTTATTGGAGTATGAGAATGGCATTAAATACATAGATGATAATGATAACCTTGATTACGGTTGGTAAACTGTTGTTTATGGCTTTATTATATTTTTGCTGAGTCTTGGACTCATTCTTGCTCTATTGTTGTTGTTTTTAGGTCACTGTTGATGACGTTTCATTCGGGAAGGGGTAGCACACTTGGAATCACAACCGGCTCTCATTTATTTGATTCATTGGACATGAGACATGAGAAACCCTTATTTTAGCATAATAATTTATATTTAGGACATGATGGTATTGAATAACTTTAGATGCTTGGTCTACATTAATCTTGGTTTATTGTCTTACTATATTCCTAGGACTAATTTATCTACGATAGTCATAGTATAATGCTTATGTTGTTGTGACCCGTGGATGGGTTTTATCATTTATATGCTTGCTGTAATTTTATAGTAAGTTGCTACAAATTAGATGATTAAAGTAGTTTAGTGGTATTCTAGGCTCAATGTTGGGCTGGGGTGTTACACAATCTATAGAATAAGTCGGCCAACTCTTAGACCGCCATATGGAACCTTCGTCGCAGATTAATAACCAACCAGAAGTTAGAATATCCTACAGAATGTTAGGATCATGCAATTTTCTTGCCTCTACGCCGATGAAATTCTAGCTCACTACATATAATTATGAAACCCTAGTTGAAATTAGTACGTGTTAGAGGAACCTAACATTTCACACATGTTATCACCACTTTAGCATACATCTTAGGGACCACACTAGTTGTTGGGGATCATGTTGGATCTGAAATTTAATCAATCATATGCCTATGATAGGGGAGTTTTGTAGTATGCTATTTAATAAATATTAAATCTCGGCATTAGGGGGAGAGAAATACCCTAAAGTTCGAATGTCGTCGTATTTTCCGAAGAAAAAGATCTTTAGTATTAAGATACCCACACTAGTCATGCTAAACTTAATGTTTAGTTTATACTTCTATACGCCAGAAGCTGGGAGCCTATCAGATACTTTCTAATTATGGAGGAGTTACCACAGTGTTTACTTGCAGTAAATACGCCGCTAAGAGTGGAATACCTTGGGTTAAATAGTATATCCACCTATGTGAATTTGACTTATTGGCCCTTGATCCAAATTTATGGGGACACCTGCGGGTCTAAGATCTAATGACACTAGTCAAAACAATTATTAATTACTTATTTTAACTCTCTTGAAAAGAACTCACCTTGAAGGTGAAATACCTCGTGAAGAGGTTCATCATGAAGATGAAAGCCCCAACAATGTGATGTGTGCATATTACAATGTTGGAAATGCGGAACAACCAAGAATCTTTTGTTTGGGAAATGACAAAGATCTGGTTAACAATGAGATACCCTCAATTTGGAGGATATGGGAGAAAAGTTGTAAACAATCACTTTACCTCTACAATTGCTAAAGTTTCTCTTATAAGAACATAGATCTAGAACCAAAGTTCATGGTCGAACGCTTGAAACATTCATATCGAGTTACATAATGAAAGCATATGAAGCTGAACCATAATTGCTAAATAAAAGTCTTGAAACTAAATAGTTTAGACTTGATGGATCATTATGAATATAATGAAGTGGTGAAATATATGGTTCAAAGGTCCCTGTAGAGACCGTTATTCTCCTATTATGAATGATATAATGTTTCATTGCATAATAATTCTGACAAATGGCATGAACATATAAATAAAATATACAGTCAACGGGTTCTGAAAATCCTTGATGAGATCATCGAAGGACTGAAAATTTATAGTAAGAAAGGAAATAAAATAGCAATATATATATAACTTATACACAATAGTCTCTTACCTGTAGTAAGAACATCTTTCGGAAGAGAGAGCATCTCCCTAAAGGAAAATTATCTTACCAGTCTATCTCTTGATCACACCAATGATCATATGATCTGTAGAACTGAACAAGGACACATCAAGATCCAAAAGAATGTAATGAGAAACCTAAAGACCAGAAGTGTGTCACACAATCACTTATAAAGTGCATCTTCTACTAGAAGTTAGTGGAATAGTATTTTCCTCTAGTACCATGAAGGTACGATATACATTGGTGATTGGCAATTAATCTCCTAAATATCAATGTTAAAACTGGTTATATTTTACTCTAGAGTGGAGCAGTCATGTTTTATAGTTCGGCAGAATAGACTATTTGTTGTAACTTTAACCACCCAGAGATAATTACAAAATATTAAGACTCTAAAAGGTTTGATAAATAGTATCCGAAAGGCATAAGACTTTACAACTAGTATTACCCCCATATCATATGCGAGAATAATCTACTTGTGTTGCACAATTGAATAGTGGCATTTGATAAGTTAAACATGTTACTCCCGAATAGTGTTTATCCTAAAATCTCCATATGAGTAATAGGATATTTGTATGTAAGACTCTGTATTGTGGTAATCCAATTGATTTGATCACAATACACTTGCATATATTCATTTTCGAAAAATATAGGAAAAACATTAGAGCAACAAGACTTCAACATAAGTTATCCTCAGGAGAGCATATGCTAAACACTAATCATCATACTTGAGATTTTAAAAATTTTAGTCAAGCCTAAAAGGTGTTGATACATGATTACTGTTTAAAATCACCTTGAAGGTTGTACCACTTTAACAATTTAAATCCAGTTGGTGGACAATGCAAAGATCATGTATAGATCCTGATAATCATTACTAAATCCTAAAGATATGCCGACTATCTTTCAAATCTCTATAGTGCAAAATCCCATAATGAATTCATATTACTTTGTGCTGGTATAACCATCTCTTGGTGGTCATCTAGTACACATTGGTAGCTACTTCTACTAACCACTCGGATATTATAACACTATATGAAGTCTCACTTGAACTTGTTTGGCTTAGACGTGTGATTAACAATATCCAGAAGTATTGTTACATTAATACTGTCAATACCCCCTCAATTATCTATAAAAATAATGCTTCTTATATTACAAAATGCAAACCGGTTATGTCAAGAGCAACATCTCAAAGCACATTGCTCCTAAATTTTTTACCCTCGTAAAATATAGAAGAATAGTGAGGTAAAAGATTATACAAACAAAGTCTTGTAAAAATTTAGTTGATTTATTCACTAAGTCTCTGTCTACATCCAGTTTCCAAAGATATATTCATGGCATTGGAATGAGATGTTTTAAAGAGTTGCAAAGTTCAGAGGGAGGGGGGTTAAATCTCTAAATCATAACCCTTATCAAATCCTGAGCATTTATCCTAAATCTATAAAATTAGATCCCGATGATTATACGTTGTACTCTTTTCTTTGGTGAGTTTTCCTAAAGTTTTTTCACATGAGGGTTTTTAGTGAGACAACAAATGTAATACAACTTACAAATGTTAAGTATTTTTCTCTCCGTTCCCTTTCCCCAATGGGTTTTTAAAATGAGTTTTTGATAATACATTTGTATATCGTTGTCTATTGCCCAAGAGAAAGTGTTTCGAAACCTAATTGTATGGGTAAAATAATAAACAACCCTTGGAGGGCCTTCACCCCCTTGGGCTATAAATATAAGAACCTCGTGTGTAATAGATAGACAGATGAATAAAGATGTTGGATCTTCTCTATACATTTATGTTCATTTTGCTTATATTGTGTTCGTGTGATTAATCGTGTATGAATCAATCTACTAGTTAGCAATGCGAAGATTACCGAAATCTCACCTCTGCTTAAACATCGTGCGAAGACTGAGTATACGCGCTGTCTTCCTGTGAACCTTTTTTAGTGTACTGGTTGACACTCAACAGTGTGGTGATCTGATGGATGAAGATGTGGACGCCATCAAAGCCACCAGGGCACAAACACAGCATACCGAATTCCTCCTTTGGCGTTTGACGTTGCAGTACATGGGAGTATCAGTAGACAATTGGGTCCAGATCATACCAAAATTTGTGGTATCTGCACAGAGCATCGTCAATATTTTCTACGGCTACTTTGCCAGACAGCATAATGTAGTGCATTTCAGCTCAACATTGCCGGAATTATAGTGCTGCCGAGAAGTGTTCACTCTGCTACAGGCTGCAAATATGTTTCCGTCCGGGCTAGATACGCCACCTGATCCAACAGTATAACACAAAAACAGATTGGACCGTATCAATGGGCTAAATCGGCCGAGCCCTTGGGAGTTAAGCTAGCAAGATCCAGCCCATGTAAGATTTTTCTGTGGCCTTTTTTAAAGATAAACCTTGAGGCCCATGTTGGTGTGTCGAAACAACAGTGTCTGCCCCTCTACTCTCTGAAAGGTGGGTCCAGGTCCAAACGTAGCGTGTCCGAGCGACGGTGCTCCGAGTCCACTAACTTCCCGATCCTCACCAATCCCGTCGCGCCAAGGATGCGAAACCACTCCGACGTGGTAGAACATCAGACGTGGAGGCTCTCCATTGGTCCGCACACGCGTCCGTCTCCTCGCGAGCAGACTTAAATCGCACCACCAGTTAGTTCTCCACGCCAAGGTCACGGAGCCGATCGCCACCATCTACTCCTCCGCTTCCAGAAGCTTCTTTGCTCCGCCATGCGTCCCGCCTTCCTCGCCGCCCTCCTCCTCGCCGCCGCCGCCGCCGCGGCCTCCCCGGCAGCCGCCCTCTACTCCGCCGGCTCCCCGGTCCTCCAGCTCAACCCCAACAACTTCAAATCCAAGGTCTCACTCGCCTCCCACTCTCTCCTCCTCCAGATCGGCTCCTCCATTTGGGGTTCTCTCTGAGGGGCGTGGTGCCTGTCGCTTGCGTGCAGGTGCTGAACTCGAACGGGGTGGTGCTGGTGGAGTTCTTTGCGCCGTGGTGCGGGCACTGCCAGCAGCTGACGCCGACGTTCGAGAAGGCCGCCGGCGTCCTCAAGGGCGTCGCCACGGTCGCCGCGCTCGACGCCGACGCGCACAAGGCGCTCGCGCAGGTGAGCATGCCTCCTGATTGGCTTCTCGTTTCCTTGGGATTTGTCCACGCGTACGTGCTGATCTGCTTGTTTCCTGGTGTGATTTCGGCATCAGTTGCTGCGATATCACAGTAATTTGATCTGGTTACTGGTGCATGCAGCGTGCAAATTTGTTGGTTAGGGAATAGGGAGGCATTAACACCAAATTAGTGCGTTGACTGTTGTACTTGGGATATGGTAGTTTCGTACAGTAAATTTGATGTAATTAAGGTGCTGCAATGCTTATTTTTGTTGTTAACGAGCTTTTGAATTATGCTGACGAAAGACACAATTTAATAAGGGCTTATCAGGATTTGGTCGCTTGCTAATACTGTTCTGGGATCCTCCTAGTTGCTAGTAGGCACAAGCAGTGTATGTGTTACTTTTTCGAATTTCTGTTAAATTGGCTATGCTAGAAATGGATAATTCACATATATATAAAGGATGAAAGCTAATGGATTGTGCAACTTTGTGGTAATCTGATGACATTCTGGCATTGGCTATAATTTTGTTTCTTAGTGATCAACGATGTGTTTTGTTGTCAGAAATTATATTATGTATCGAGACACTCTTATTGCTACTCTTATTGCAAATGTAGTCACTCATAAGATGAAATAGCCCTCAACAAAAGATGGTGGAAGCACCCACCCTAAGAGAAAGCGAGCAATACTGTAACTGTGAAATATGTACCTTTACCAATGTACCTACGCCGAAGTGAATTTGAGTCCCTATATTGAGGCATATTTAGATAGAGTTGGGACGGATAATTTGGTTTTAAATTAATTTGGTAACATGCCTCTAAATTAAGGTTATATGGCTGAGTAGTAAGTCTTCTGTTTCACTTCTCTAAACAGTCCTATAGACTAACTAAATTAATGTCAATCACACATTAGATGTGGCTTCCATAATTACCATTTATAAATATTTTTATGGAAAGCTATCAATTTTATTTGTGATACATGATATCATTTTTTTTGGCAGGAATATGGGATAAGAGGGTTTCCAACTATAAAGGTATTTGCCCCTGGTAAGCCTCCAGTGGATTATCAAGGAGCAAGAGATGTGAAGCCAATTGTAGAATTTGCTTTGAAGGAGGTTTGTTGTAGCAGACCCTACTTGTCTCACCATTTTATTTTTACAAATTTGGAATATGCCACTTCAAAACCTTACAATTAGAGAAATGCCACTCGGTTTCATGTATTTATAAATATGACACTCAGATTTATGCCATTATCTCCAACTTTCCTAAATTTCTTAGCTTTTCCTCTTCTTTTCCCATGTTATTCTCCAGTGATCTTGCCAAATTGCCCCTGCTCACTTATGATTGAATCAGACCACATCAATCCATCCGTTCAAGCCACGTCAAACACTCAGCCATCTCTTTCTTCAAGCAGACCAAACCATCTCGAGCAAGAACAGCACCACATATTCTTCCTCGCGATGGCGTATCTCGGCAGCACAATCCGGCGATGGTGTCAGAGGCCTCACCTCGGTACCATCAAAGGAGGCGGCGTCCTCAGCCAGCATCAATACAGTAAGAAGCTTGTGGACGCGGCGGCGGGCAGCGGCCACCGCGAATGTGGCAAGCAGTTCGAGGCAGAGGCGGCGACTATGGCAAGAAGCTGGGGCGGGGCGGCGGAGCACGACACATACTTCAGGGGCGGGTGGCGGCGGCAACGACGACGAACGCGGCGGCGGTGGCAGCGCGTACCTCGGAGGCAAGGCTGCAACAACACACTAGGCGGCTTGGACGATGAGGAGCTCGGTTCTCAACGAGGTCTCTAATTCTGCCTTGCATCTGGTTCAATCCAACCAAAGACAAGGAAAGGGCAAGGGTAAAAACGGAATTTCAAATTAAGAGAATTGTGAAAAGATGAGAAAATGGGGGAAACTAGGAGATTTGCAAAGGGAGCAGGAAATTGAGTGGTGTATTTCTAAATACATGAAATTGCGTGGCATTTCTCCAAGGAATTATTGATGATTTGCCACGCAAAAGATGTGCATTTGATGATTTGCGACTCCATGTCTCACTGCCATGTGGGCCCCGAGGCCACATATCATTGAGACGTGGAGTGGCAAATCATCAAATGCACATCTTTTTGTGGCAAATCATCAAATCTCCCTTTCTCTAATTGCATGGTTTTGAAGTGGCATATATCCAAATCTGCCTTTTATTTTCTTCCATTAGTTTGCCTGATGTATTTTCAACTTCATTTTATTATATACTACACATTACTTATGCTTTTGTTGTGCTGTTTTATTGCTACTCCACCAGTATATAAATTCTTTTCCTAAAGACATTATCTGCTTTGTGGCTTTTTGCAAACCATTGACTTTGTTAGGTCTAATTGTCTGAATAGTCAGCTGACTGTTCACCATAAATGACTTCCGATCTTGCAGTAAATAGTACTATGAACAATAAATGCTATCTTTCTATTGGCTGAAAATAGTTTCCTGGGTAGCCACTTGATTTTGCTATTTTTTCTTTCAAATATTCTATTATTCTAACTTATCAACTTCTTCTCTATCCTGGGTAGCCACTTGATTTTGCTATTTTTTCTTTCAAATATTCGATTATTCTAACTTATCAACTTCTTCTCTATCTAGTGGCCTTTGAGGCAGTGAATGCATTGCTTTAATCCAGTTTCTAATGTTGATACAAATTACTAATGTACATAACTTAGCATTTAACAGTGCTTATTTGTTCTTAGCCTGGTCTGAGCTTTGAGTAATTGCTCTTTACACAAATGTTTTTTTTATCAATACACAAATGATTTCTGACCTGCTTTTTTTTTAACAGAACTCTTGACTTCAACATGCTTCTGATGGTTGCCCATGTTTTAATTTAATTGTTCATCACTGTTACATGCTGTGAATCAACTAAATTCATTTTCATTTGGTCTTATTTTGTATAAATTTGTCAGTCATGTTATGCAAAGATGCAAGATTCCACTCTTTAAATCCAGAGGAAACTATATGTGTGTGTTTTGCGATGTACAGGTCAAGGCTCTTCTTAGAGATCGGTTGAATGGTAAGACGTCAGGAGGTTCAAGTGGCAAGACCTCTGGTGGTTCAAGTGAGGAAACTGAAACAAATGAATCAGTAGAATTAAATTCGCGTAACTTTGATGAACTTGTCATCAAAAGCAAGGACCTTTGGATTGTGGAATTCTTTGCACCATGGTACGTAGCTGAATGTACATCAGTACATATACTATTCATCATTTTACTTGATTGATTTTATATTCTTTACTCTCATTATTGGACATAGCTATTTCTCCTAAACAAGAGAAAAGGAAAAGTTACACAAAATTGCGTGCAATTTAGTTATCTCTTACTTTGTATATTTTAGGCCTCTGTCCTTAAACCATGTTATTTAGCTTATCATCTTTTCATTATTATAGTAAATTCTACCACATTCTTGATTAACTGTAGGGGCTTCAGTCTTCAGAAGTTTGAATTATAACCAAACCATAGCAGATTCAGTTCATGATGTTTGCTCACATATTTGGGGCCTACCTTTAACTAGATCACGCAAGCTCACAAAATAATGTTGCGAGTAATCTTCTGCATCCCCTTTTGTCCTTTGCCAATAGAGACAAGGCATATCTTGCTAGATTTTGTTGCTATGATTAAGCTTCGTCTGATCTCTGTTCCTATTCATGTTATCAGAGTTTGACAAGTTAATTCGTGGATTCGCTGATGTTTTGAAATCCCTTTTCTGATACCTTTTCTATATAAGATAATAAGTAGACCCTGTTAATTGAATACAGTTTGACTCATCAACTGTATTTTTCTTTACTAAGGTGTGGACACTGCAAGAAATTGGCACCTGAATGGAAAAGGGCCGCAAAGAACTTGAAGGGCCAAGTGAAGCTAGGCCATGTTGATTGTGATACTGAAAAGGTACGCCCTTAGGTTCACATATCTGTATTTAGTGTATTTCTTTTTGTAATAGCTATGTGTTCTCAGTTCTGTATGCATCCCTTATTTTAGGCTTGTGTGGAAATGTCCTATGCCAAGCAAATAGTCTAGATTGTGTTTTACAATGTATTCACCATACTCATCAATCTCTTCAGAACTTTTGATTTACTGAAAAGTGGAATTATTTCTCCAAACTGCTTACCAGTGAAGAATCTCTACTAGTATTATTTAGTTTGAAGTTCCTGCTGACTTCTTGCCATTCTGGTGATCATCAGGAATGCAATGAAGGATTTTGAAAAAAAAAATAAGTCATTACAATTTTATAATGAAAAGTAAGCTGAGCATTAGCACTCTAGGGTCACAAACTCACAATTACAATTCATACAAATTCTGGAGTCTGCTAAAACATAAAACTAGGGTTCTGTTAAAAGTTTTATCAAGGAAAGTTTCAATGACCTAACTTGTCCATAAACCATTTGATTTGGATTCCATCGAAGTACCTCCACTTTAACACTGTGTTTTGAATTTTAATTGATCGATCAGGAGATAAAAGCTATCAAGTGATTTTGGACATTTGAATGAATTTTGGCAAGATTTTGGGCAGTGTATCAGTGTAATTTTTAAAGATAGAAAGTTGAAACTTGACCTTTCAAAAGCATGCATGCATGTACCTACAATAGATCATTACGCAAACGGACTATACCTCTGTAAGCTTCTTTCCCAAGTAGCACTTATGCAAAGTGTCATTTGACTTTTGAATTTTTCAGTCCTTGATGAGCAAGTACAAAGTTGAAGGTTTTCCAACTATTTTGGTATTTGGTGCTGATAAGGAGAGCCCATTCCCCTACCAGGGGGCTAGAGTTGCATCTGCCATTGAGTACTTTGCATTGGAGCAGTTGGAAGCCAACTCTGCTCCACCTGAAGTTTCTGAGTTGACTGGCCCGGTAAGCATTCATGATACTAACAAAATTTCTGGAGCCCACATAGTAAATGATTGATGTTTTGATGCGAGGGTTGGCTTTCCGTAGGATGTCAAGGAAGAGAAGTGTGCTTCTGCTGCCATTTGCTTTGTATCTTTCCTTCCAGACATCCTGGATTCAAAGGCAGAAGGAAGAAACAAGTACCTTGAGCTGCTGTTATCTGTTGCTGAGAAATTTAAAAAGAGTCCATACAGGCAAGTGCCAACTGAACTAATTACATGGATATTGCCTACTATTCCTTCTTGTTATGTCTTTTCAGGGAAAAAAATCCACAGCTTCAATGCAGTAGTTTCCTTCAGTGGATTGGCAAAAAGAAGCATGAAATTTCAAATACCTTAAAAGATAAGATGAAATGACTTTGGCATGAACATAACTTAAGTTGACATTAATATGTCAAGGATCGTTTGTGTAATGTAAGGCGATGTATGTAATTTACATTTCTAAACTATGAATTATGCAAGCAAATCCGCAATGGAGAGAATCTATTTTGAGAAGTTATCCTCGCAAAAATCTTCTAATGCAGTCACTTCTGTCTTGAAAATCTCTCCTTTTTTCTTGAGATGGACATCCTTAGCCAGGATAGTATTTGCCTTGCAGTTTTGTCTGGACAGCTGCTGGCAAGCAAGCAGATCTCGAGAAGCAGGTTGGAGTAGGTGGCTACGGCTATCCAGCCATGGTTGCTCTCAATGTGAAGAAAGGCGCATATGCTCCACTTCGTAGTGCCTTCCAGCGTGACGAAATTATGTAAGTTCCTTATACCTATAACCTCGATTTTCCCGTTACATTCATTTGCCAGATGATTAACGGAAAATTATCTCCTGCAGTGAGTTTGTGAAAGAAGCAGGGCGCGGCGGAAAGGGAAATCTTCCTTTGGATGGTGCCCCTACAATAGTCCAATCTGAACCATGGGACGGCAAAGATGGAGAGGTCATTGAGGAGGATGAATTCTCGCTTGAGGAGCTCATGGGTGACAACTCTCCGCCAAACGATGAGTTGTGATTCTGGAACGATCTTAGCGTCGATTAGCCAGACTGTAAATCTGAGGAACACTAATGCGTCACTTGTTCCGATGAACTGTACAATTTGGAAGGGACAATTTTCAGAATGTTTCTTTCGGTACTAAAGTCATTTGGAGTTGAAGAAAGCGTCGATGCACAAGGTGTGGTGTTTTTGTCCCTGATATAAAATCAACTCCGAATTAGATATTTGTCCATTTAGTGTCAGGAGACGCAGATAACAAAGCATATATAAGCATTTGGATATGATTGAAATCATTGGCGTTCTGTTGCACTTCATGAGCCTGTGGAGTGGATATGACCGGAATCAGGGCGTTCTGCCATAGGCGTTCGTCAGCCTTGCCAGCGATAGCATGCGTTCTTGTCCAAAGCAGCGTGGAAAGCAGCGGTGTGCAGCGTTTCCTGTCTGTGTCCGCGTGTTTTTTTTAATGGAACACATCTCAGACGACATGATCGTTGGAAATTTAGAAGTTAAAAGGTCTCAGTCAATTGCACAATGCTTCCGGAGACTTATCTGGCAACCAATTATCTTGTCATTGAAGACTTGTACTGTTTGGGAAAATGACTAGTTATTAAATTTGGGATGTTTACGCACTCTGCAGTTTGCACCCAGTTTGTCCATCCTCTGAACTCCACACAACACTCGCCTGTTAAGAGTGTTAGTACATACTCCGCAAAACTACACAAATTGTACATGAAATTCGCAAGAACAACACAGATCCTCTGAAATTCCTTTGCTAGACCTGCCATCCAAACGCACCCAAATTTGTTTCAGTGCCTTCACTGAACTCGTACGCCAACCAAGCTGACAAATCCTTTTGGTTAGGACCTGAGCCTGTGCCGGCACCCATCCCCGCCGCACTGGACTCGACTCGGCTCACCTTCCCCCCACCACCACCCACCCCTCGACTCAACTCGCTCCGCGCCTCCTTAAAAATCACCGATACAGATAAGAATTTCCAATCGCCGAACAGCAACAGTGCGAGGAGCCCACCATCCGAGCGAGAGCGCGAGCCGAGGCCCTAGACCTGCTCCCCGCCGCGCGCTAGCGTCCGCATGGCACCGAAGCGCCCGGCCGCGGCGGCGTCGGGGTCGGCGTCCGACGCCTCCGACGGGGAGGCGGACGCGGCCCACCACCCGTCCCCCTCCAAGACGCCGCCCGCCAACCCTAACCCTAAGTCCGCAGCGCCTTCCTCCACCCCCGTCTCCGCCTCGGTGGCGGCCGACTCCGCCGCTGCCGGATCCTACTCCGGGGGCGCCTACGACTCGGACGCCGACGCCGACCACCGCCCCGCCCCGAAAGCCGCGTCGCCGAAGCCCGGCGGCGGCAACCCCAAGCCGCCCTCCCCCGACATCAACTCCGACTCCGACAACTCCGCCGCGCCGGCGGCCTCCGACGCCGACGCCGACGCCGACCCGGCCGCCGGCGCCGACTCCGACGACGACAACACTTCGCCGCTCCCAACCTCCCGGCCCTCCCGCGCAGAGGCCGCCGCCATCAAGCCCATCAGCTCCCGCCCCATGGACCCGCCGCGCCGCTCCGCCGCCTTCGCCGAGCCCCGCGCCAAGCGCCCCCGCAGCGCCGCCGTGGGCGTGGCATCCTCCGCGGAGCAGATGAAGCGGCCGTCGCGGCTCTGGAGCCCTGGCGACGAGCTTGTCATCCTGCGCGGCCTCATTGCGTACCGCGCCAAGCGTGGCGCGCTCCCTGGCTCCACGCTTGACATCGGTAAGCTCCACGGCAACATCCGTAGCCAGCTCAGTGTTAAGGTATCCACCACACAGCTTAGTGATAAGGTCCGGCGCCTCAAGCAGAAATACCAGTTACTTGCCACCCGTGCCAAGAATGGGCGGGATCAGGACTTGCCCACTCCGCATGAACACAGCATCTATGAGCTTGCCAAGAAGGTTTGGAGGACAAGGACTGGTGGTGGTGATGGGTATGAGAACGCTGGTGGTGGTGAGAGTGAGGAGGAGCAAGATAGTGGAGATAGCGATGAGGATATGGAGAGCGTGCGGGATGACCGTGACCGCAAGAACCGGAGGTTGAGGCCAGTTACTATGGCAAATGGGAATGGGGTTGCAATTGGGTCTGCAAATGCCAATGGGAGAGGGAAAAGTGAGTTTGAGAAGGGGAAGGATGCGTATCCCTACCTGTGGGAAACTGTTGAGGAGCTGTCCAGGGAGCATCCGAGTGGGATGGCGTTCAAGAAGGCATTTGAGGTGTTTGAAGGATCAAAAGCGCGGGTGATGGAGGAAAAGCTGCGGAAGTTCAGGTTGACGGAGATCAGACAGCAGCTGCGTCGGATGGACCTGATGAAGGAAACAGTGAAGATGGTGCTGGACGGCCTTGAGAGGGCTGACTGAACAATGGGTGACCTGTGGTGAGTAGAACATTGTTAAAAGGGGAAAATCAGTGTCTTTTTTGTTTCTAGATAGAATTTCTGTGGTTAATTACTTACTTTCGTGGACAAGGTTGCACTTGCCTCGATCAAAAGTTAGGCATAGAACAAGGAGTCATGGTCTTCTCCTTGCTATTATCTATGGATCATTGTATTTTGTGTTTAGGTGCTAACTTATGCGTTATATGCTATACTGTTGTCATGTTTATTTAAATTAGGGTCAATGCATCTTCATTTTGAATTCTTTGTTCACTTCTTTTTATTGTGTTGGTCTTTTCAATTGCATCAGCAAGATGGTTTATCATGTTATGTAATCAAGACCACATGTTAGCGGCTTAGCGCTACATGTGTGACGTAGAATTGAGTTATAAATTTTGTGAATATGGTAAGGTCATACGTTATATTATGTTTTTTTTTTGCTTAATTAGAGTTGAATGCATTTTACTTTTTTCTTTTGGTTTCTTGATTGACCTTTCGAGTTGCGTTAATAGCAAACCCGCTCTTCGCTGAGTGATTTTGTAACAGTAGTTGAAACAATGATCTACTAGGACTCTAGTAATGGAAAAACTGCAAATTTCTCCCTCTTGTGACCGGTGAAGGTGATTTTGTAGGGATGAGATAAGCAATGTATAGATACTTCTACAAATTAGAAGTTATGGAGAGATAAATGTTAGTTTTTGTAACTGAACTTAGGTGGTAGTGTTAATGCAAATAACACATTTGAGAGGAAAGCAAAAGTTCCATTTTAGTTAAGTGGCCACTCTACTGGGCACATGAAACATTTTTTTTCGTTTAGGCTTGAAAACATTGGTTAGCTAATTGGGTTTACTGCAGCATGTACCACCATTTTATTGTACTAAGCTGTAGAATGTGCATGCTATTTCATGTTATTTGGGGCTTATGGTTCAGGACCTGTTTGGTTTAAGTTAATTCTTAGATTGATAATGTTCTTTTAAAATTTGCAGCGTGTTGCTCTTACCATCCCTTCAACAAAGTCTAACAAATTGCTTTGATTGAATAGGATGATGAATTGTAGTTTTTTGTTATAATTGTTGGCCAAAGCGAGGGTTAGCTTGAACCAAAAAGTTTGGGGTAGAGCCGGATCTAAGTGTTGGCTAGGTAAACTCCAGAACACATGCTTTGAATGAAGAGAGAATATTCTAGGAGACGGACTTTGTCAGTCCGAGAATCGTTTATCCTTACGGAAACCTGTGTTGATTCTGATCTCTTTGTGCGTTGTTAGTCTTGCCTGCTCCACGAGTTTTATGGACTGCTGGGTTTGTCAAATTGTCCATATAGGTTCCAAATTGAGAGATAATATGCAGCATCTGTAAATGGTCCGTAGCTGACCGCGTTGGTCTCCTTTCTCATTGATGTTGCATACTAGTGAACAGTGTGTAATCCTGGATCTACCTAAATCAGTTGATTTTTGTACTTATTTGAACCTGGTTTGTTTTTGTTGGATTTAATCTCGTTTTAGTTTTTCTGTTTCTGTTTTGTTTTCCGTTTCCGAGTAGCAGAAGGTTTTTTGAATATGTGTCTTAGTCGGTTGTGCATATGGGTATAAAAGTTAGTCTAGAGTCATGTATCTCGGTGAGTTGAGAAGCAAATAAAAACACAAAAAGAAGAGCATTGCTCCCGGAAAGAAATCGTTCTTTGTCTTGGGTTTGCTTGTCTCACCAGGAAGAGAGCTAGGAGGGTTGTGCTGCTGACAGCTTCACGTGAAGACGTTGAGGCACAGGGGTGCTGCTGCTCCCTCACGCGAAGAAGCAAGGCACTGCTTCAAACGAAGAAGCAAGGCGCTGCGTGGAGCGGTCATGTCAGGACGTAATGGTCACATCGAAGGCAGAAGGACCAGCGGGTGCAGGGAGAAAACGACGTTCTCTGGACGACGCAGAGACGGCGCAAAGGGACCGAGTGGTTTTCTCTGGAAGAAGAACCGAGCGCAGAGACAGAGCAAAACAACGAAAATTCCAACAATTGGATTTTCCAACAATTAGTATCAGAGCGTTCTGATCTTGGTGGTACCTGAAGATCATGGGCGACAAGGCGAAGACACGTGATGGATCGTTCTCCCTCCTAGATCCTGTCCTGACGACCAATAATTACCCAGTGTGGGCAATGAAGATGAAGGCCAATATGCGTGTCTAGGGAGTCTGGGGTGCAGTCGATCCGAAGGCGAAGGATAAGGAGGTGGACGACAAGGTGGACCAGACGGCTTTGGCTATCATTTACCAGGCGGTGCCAGACTCCATGATGCGGTAGCTCATCGGCAAGGAGACGGCATGTGAGGCGTGGGTGACACTTCAGAAGATGCATGAGGGGGTTGACCGCGTAAAGGATGTGCGGCTACAGAATTTGCACACCGAGTTCGAGAATCTCCAGATGGGAGAAACCCAGTCGGTGGACGAGTTCGCTGGCAAGCTAACTTCACTGTACAATCAGATTGTCTCTCTCGGCGACAAGATGGAGGAATTTGTGGTAGTGAAGAAATACCTGCGCGTGCTACCAGAAAAGTTCGTACCTGTCGTCACCACGCTCATGTACTCCTCGGATCTGGAAACAAAGAAGATCAAGGAGATCACCGATTCCCTCAAGGCGCATGAGGAACTACTAAGGGGGTATCAGTCCCGTAACTAGCAAAGATATCAATCCCATAACGAGCAGGTGTTGCTGGTAAAGGGAGACACAAGAAGCGGTGGCAGACAGTTTTACAAGGAATCGTCGGAGAAGGACGACCGTGGCTCATCAAGAAGCCACGAGCACGAGCGCGGACGTGGGCATGAGCGAGGCGGCAGAGGACGACGTGGAGATTTGGCTAGGCAAGACGATGGTGACAGATCCTGTGATAAGTCACATATCAAGTGTTTTAAATGTGATAAATATGATCACTACGCGTCAGAGTGCCGCAGCCATATAAAGTGCTTCAACTGTGACAAGTATGGACACTACGCCTCGGATTGCCGAAACAAGAAGAAGAACGAGGAGGTTAACCTCACCCGAGCTAGTGAAGACGACGAGCCGACCCTGCTTTTATCCTTATGTGTCAACGAGACGCCGGTCGTGGTGATGTTGAACGAGGAGAATGTAGTTCCTAAACTACGCACAGAGGGAGGCAACCATGATCATACTGATGAATGATACTTGGACAATGGAGCAAGCAATCACGTGACGGAAGATCGCTCCATATTCCATGAGCCCGACGAGAAGATTTCAAGGAAAATCAAGTTTGGCGACGGCTCCATGGTACAAATAAAAGGCAAAGGATCAATGCTATTGCAATGCAAGAACGACGATCAGAGGATGCTGACTGAAATCTATTATATACCAAGTCTGTGTAACAACATACTCAGTCTCGGGCAGTTGGCGGAACGGGGGTGCAGGGTGGAGCTGCAGGATGAGTTCTTGCGTGTCTATGACAAGGACAAAGATCGGTTGATGAAATTGAAAAGATCCCCGAACTGGTTGTACAAAATCTCTGAAAACTTGTAAGTCGGTTTGTGTGAAGGACAGTCTGGAGGAGCCAGAGTGGAACTAGAGTATTAAACCAGGACATAGCGGGACCTAGGAGTGGCACGCAGTTGGTGCAGGAGGCGAAGCAGGCAGAGCCTTGGGAGGTCTAGACGACGCGTAGGGCGCTCAAGGGGATGACGAGTTCCACACGCATGCAGTTGTTGCTGGAGGAACCAACGGCTCGGGTCAAGCCCATGAACCCAACCCGTATGCAGGCATAGTAGAAGGGAAAGGTGGTGTAGCCTTAGCTAAGATGTTCGCGGGAAAACAAACAGATTTGGTCTAAGAGAGAGGAGCGAGAGTCTCAGGTAATGGCAAAGCCCAGGCGGTCGTGGGAGCAGGTGCTCCAGTCCAGGCGGGCATGCAAGGAAGGACAAGTTCAGTTCAGGTGCGAGGCGTGGCAAGCGTTGGTTTGTACATGGCTCAAAATAGAGCAAGCGCAAGCGGTAGGACGGTATCGGCTCAGGAAGGAACGGCGCACGGGAGTGCAGGTAAAAGATGAAGACTTAGAAGTTCAAAAAACGAGAGAAGATTGGCATGATCTATCAAGATGAAGAAACAAGATTAAGGGGGTGATTGTTGGATTTAATCTTGTTTTAGTTTTTCAATTTCTGTTTGTTTTCTGTTTCCGATTAGGAGAAGGTTTTTTTTTAATATGTGTCTGAGTTGGTTGTGCATATGGGTATAAAAGTTAGCCTAGAGCCATGTATCTGGGTGAGTTGAGAAGCAAATAAAAACACAAAAAGAGGAGCATTGCTCCCAGAAAGAAATCGTTCTTTGTCTTGGGTTTGCTTGTCTCACTAGGAAAGAAAAGCGTAGCTCAAGGAAGAGAGCTAGGAGGGTTGTGCTGCTGACAGCTTAACGTGAAGACGTTGAGGCACAGGGGTGCTGCTGCTCCCTCGCGCGAAGAAGCAAGGCGCTGGGTGGAGCGGTCACATCAAGACGTACAGGTCACGTTGAAGGTAGAAGGACCAGCGGGTCCAGGGAGAAAACGACGTTCTCTGGACGACGCAGTGATGGTGCAAAGGGATCGAGTGGTTTTCTCGGAAAGAAGAAAGAACGGAGCGCAGAGACAGAGCAAAACAACGAAAATTCCAACAGTTTTTATACATGTAAGAATCAGGTTGTTTTTCGTTGTTGAACTCTGCATTCATTTTAAAGCCCATTATTTCCGTTTGTGTCATAATATTCTGGAAATCATGATGTGGCCGAGGGTATGATTCGTATGTTCGTTTCTTTGAGGTGCTCCTTTTCTTCAGCTTAGTTTCACTCTATTGATTTTGGTTGGACCATCAAGCCCATTGTGTCATGACAATTAAGTGACGCCTATGCTACAAGCCTAAAAAATCCCTCTGTAACCATGATAATCGATATAGAACTCGTGTATGAAGAATCTTCGACGTGTGTGATCAACCATGATCAGTATTGAGTCGAGAATCCAGATTCCAGAAATGAGGTCAATTCTACTGTTTGATCTCTTGATAGTTCTTCGTATCGACCATTGATGGAGAGCAAGTTGAACAGAAAATTCAACAAAGCCGCGCCGCGGCGTGGCCCTCACGAGCGCACGACCGGCCGAACTCCAACCGAGCCGACCGGCACCGCACGGCGTTGCCGCCGACTGCAGTACAGACTAGAGAATCATTCTAAACTCCACGGCATTGTCGAACCCCTGCAGCTATAAGGCGACTGTTCCTCCCTGTGTCGAATCGGTTAGCCATTTTCTGACTGCGGCCTGACTGAGAAGAGCATGTTGTGACTCGACTGCTTCCTGAACTCGCCAAGAAGATTTTGCAATTAACCTGCTCTACCCGTTGCGATCAAAACTTTTTCTGTAAAACAGGCAAACATCAGTGTTCATCTAGTGGAACTAATTGGACTGGAATTCTCTGTACTATTTAATTTCATCTGACGAAATTAATGGGACAAAGAGGTCCACAATGGTACCCACATAACTATCATCGCACATAAAATGCCAGTGGAAATTATCATACCCAGAAACTAAGACCAAAATCAACCAGCATAGAATTCAAGGACCAAGATTCAGTGCTTCTCGGCTCAGAAATCAACCATATAGTATTGCTAGCAAGATGCTTACGATCTTTCCATTTTCAGTACCCCTTTCTGTCAGGTGAAAATGTGAAATAACTAAACAGTAAACATATGGCTACTTTCTGCTGAAAGGGAGAAAGATCTGGAAGCAGTCAAATTGCACATTTCAGAAGAAACTGTTGAATTATACAATGCAACATGGATGCACGAGAAAAATGCATCAATCAACTCCACTTTCACGCCATTACACCAACACCTTGTCAGGGTTGTTGAATTCAAGAAAGCCTAAGATCCTGTTTGGTAGAGCTTCGGATTTTCATTTTTCAGATTCTGCTTCTGATTCTCTGATAATCCACTTCTCTGAGAATTTGGAGTTATCTGTTGAAAACGTTTGGATGGTAGGTTGGTTCCAAAAACTATATAAGGGGGGATTAGAGGTAAATAGACCATGTTACTGTTAGGAAACACGGCAAGGCTACGATAGCACAAACAAAAAAAATACCGTGCAACCAAGGAACCACCGCTAGTAATAGATCATGAGATTACCGCTAGACGTGCCGACTCGTAGCGGAAGTAGAGTCGTTGTAGCGAGTTGATGCAATCGTAGTCGTACTCACGGGGCGTCAGCTCCTTCGAGTGGTCGTACTCGCCGTACGTCTGCTCCTCCGAGTGGTCATACTCACCACGCGACTTCTCCTCCGACTCCGATGATCGACACGAGTCGTGAATCGTCCTAGTGCTGATGCTTCGCAACAACACCTCCTAGGTATCTACACGTACGGGGCAGGATCACCACTGTAACACCCCAACCCAACATGAGCTTGGAATGCTACTAAAATAATAAGTTAAACATAATTAACTAAAACTCTTTACCAAATTCCGGCAGAACCTCCTTTGTATAGTTACTATACTGGAGGTTCCCACAAGTAAATATAACAAGAGGTAGTCTAGTAAAAAAAATGATCCAAACATAACCCACATAGGCTATTCATCTTTATCAAATAGACATCTGAAAGTAGATCATAAGTATTCAATTTTTAAACTCCTTTATTACAGTCTAATCCAATCAAGTAATGATCGTAAGAAGAATTTTAGGTAATTCATCCATCTACTGAATTAATTTTCTTTTTATTCTCATGCGTGTATATAGTGCGAGCGTGCAACTACCCTAGCCCTTCCTGTCTCTCATGCATGCCGATCTCATACAGGTACATAAAACACAACAAACAACAAGGGGTGAGTCCAAAGACTCAGCAAGCATAATAATTGGTAACAACAGTATAAGAAAGAAACACATCAATTATACATCACAAATATATTCACCGATTAAACCACATACACATGACATGCAACCTACTCATATGCTCTTTATGCTCTTTGTCTTTATCTTTGTCTTTTTGCATTTCACCGGTAATGCAAAGTGTGCATCCGTCGATGCACACCCATACCTGTGCCATCTGGCACAGGGACCTTTGCCCATACTTTGCAAGTATGAGGACCCTTACCCATGCTCTTCAAGCATGGGGACCTATTGCCCGTCACCAACATGACGGGGACCCAACTCTGGCTTGATCAACACATGACCAAGACTTCAATAAACTACATGATGCATATGTATGAATTCTCCATTTGACAACAATATACATCCATAACAACATTACATATGAATATCCTACTCATACTACAAAACTCACAAACATAGTCCTTCCAACTTTCAATGCAACCATGATAAACACGTAACTCGTAACAATAGAGTTCATGCTCATTACCAGACATATGACCAAATCAATCATGAATAATATAAATAACCATAAAATGTATCGGTCAAGTCATTCGATAATATCTAATATAACCATAATCACACTTGCCTTAACCGCGAGAGAACGTGGGACGTGCAGAAGGCGCTGCCCCCGGGACCCGTCCACCACCTGAATGAATAGTTAACGCACACTAAGGCGACAGTAGCGGGCCAAAGCAAAAAAAAATATAACAACCTACTCGAACTCGCGAAAGGGTCTAACTCGATTCCAACCCCAAATCCTAAACGTCGATCTGTCCCCTCAGTGGACAGTCAACTTATAAAATTCATAACTTTCACTACCGGGATCCAAATTACGTGTTCTCAGACTTTCTGGAAAGGTAATTAAATTACCTAAATAAACTTAGTTGGGGAGCCCTTCTGATTCTGACATAAACTATCCCTACCAAGCCAATCTACAGAATATCAATTTTTTCGTTGGGTTCTCTGGACAGAGCACGAAAACTATCATAACTTTTGCTACGCAACTCGGAACAGGGTGATCTTGGGCTCTATGAAATCATTACAAAACCAGCTACAATAGTCTAGTTGGGAAAGTCCCCTGATGCGGCATCCTACTAGTCCTAATGTTCAGGTGAAGTTCTCTGTCCTAACAATCTGACAGACAGAAAATAGCGATGGTAAAACTTGCATAACTTTTGATTGGTAACTCTAAAAAAAATGTTCTTTATCAACTTGGAAATATTAAGGAATTATCTACAACATTCCGTTTGGGTGGTATTTCTAATTCGGCTTCTAAAAAATTCAAATTGGCCAGACAAAATAATCTGCCAATTCACGTCAACCCTCCTGGACAGTCGCGGCCAAACTACCATAACTCCTAAACCGTACGTCCAAATCAGATGATCTCGGTGCCAAAAGAAAGATAAAGACGAGACCTACAACTTTCTAAGAGGTTATCAGGTCAGAAAATGAACGCAACGTACCCAAATCTGACAAGCAACGGCGCACAGCAGGGAGAGGTGGGGAGAGGCGACGGCTCAAGTGGGAGGAATGGGGAGAGGAGGAGGGGATTAGGGTTTTGGGGGGTGGGAACCCCCCCCCCTTTATGGCCGGCCACACTTGGGCCCCTCCTGGGCCGCGGCCCAGGCCCAAGTTGTTGAATAAAAGTAGAAATCCCCATTTCTTTTCAGGTATTTTCTCTTCTTTTATTGCTTTTTCTTCTCCCGGCTGAATTCCTAATTACCAGATTAAATTACGGGGTATTACAACCACGCGCTGGAGTGCTAGCACCGGCAGCGTGGTTGAGAAGGTGTGGCTATTAGGGTTTCGAAAGTTCTTCAAAAGATCATCCTCTCGTTTACCCTATGCCACCGCCCCTCTTTATATAGGCATCCATGATGGGTCTCGAACTTAAGGCCCATTAGGAACTCGTGGCCTATACGAATTCGGATCACCATCTGAAACAAATCCTAGCCCTTTAAGTGTGCGACCCCACAGGTTCATGTGTAATCGGTTATGACTCGGAAACTCTTTTCCGACCACTAGTCGTTAACGGTACCTAGCAGCACATAACGATTCCCAAAAACACATAGAATAAATCGGACGAACCTTGATGTAATATGATATATGATCAGGTTCTCATCACCTACGATTAGTTCGTATCTCCATACGACCATATCATATTTGGCTCCGACCAGTCCGTAACTCCTTACGACCAGGTTCTTACCATTCTGTGATTACGTTCGATCAATCTACGACCAGATCATATCTCCATACGACCAGTCTGTAACTGATCGAACTAAGCGACCTAGTCATGCATTCTCCTTTCACCACACGATGTCTGGTTGAACTCCAGGTGAGATGATGTGTTATCCATGGACTGTTCAATACTTTCTCGATCGAGTGTCGGATAACTTCATGTGGTCGACACTTCGACCACTAGTGGCATGGCCATGCACTTTCTTTATCCGATCACCACGAGAGGCCCAGAGATATCTCTCCTGTTATGTTAGGAGGGGCAAATCTCATCTCGACCAGTCACATCCCTCCGCATGTTTCATAGCATACCCGAAAGCTACCTTTATAACTACCTAGTTACGAGTAGCGTTTGGCAACCCCTGAGAGTGCTACTACACATGTAGGGAACCATGCTGATCTCAGGTCTAAGGATTATACATCATCATTACTTGAGACCAACTAATGACACAAAGATTCATAACAATCTCAATAGTGTCTCAATGATGGGTCTATCCAGCCCTATGTTCTCTAACATGAGCTCACATTATTGATTCGATATCTCAATATCCATGATCGGTGAAACAAGGTCATCAATCAATACATGTACTAATCATAGAATCACTGATGTTCCGACCAGTGACCTCCAACCAGGGATACATTTAGAATGACATCATATAAGTTAAAGAGTTCCACCACCAAGTCACATACTTATTGATCTATAACAAATGATTTATTCAAGGAACATGATAACATATTATCAAAATTATGAACATAATAAAATATCATCATCTCTATGATTGCCTCTAGGGCATATTTCCAACAGTTACACCTGGTTGTAATAATTCAATTGTATTTGTGTCTTTCTCCTATGTATTAGTACATAAATTATAAAAATTTTCCCCTAAATTTGTTTAGACCATGTGAATGTATATACGTTGTATCTATACACAATGCCAAGTTACATTGCATTTACACTTCGTGGTCGGCGTCGTCACAACTTCCATATTCCACATCACTCATATCAAGATGCTCGGTAGCAGAAAGCACCTTTTCAGCAAATTTCTGATGAAAATTTCCACACTTGGTGTTGTTGTTCTTGAATGATTGACGACGATAATTCTTGTCTTCATTTATCACATTCCCCTTGAACTTGGGACACTTCATCTTAATGTGACCTGGCTCGCCACACTCATGGCACTTGATCAAACTTGACATACCATCTCGCTTCCTCATCCTCATATTATTGAGTGCCTTGTATGCTCGTGAGGAGATCAACACCAAATCCTCTTTAGGGAGCTTTTCGAACTGTTCATCTGAAAAAGAAGACAAGGCAGACACAGAAAAAGAACTCAACAAAGCAGTCTGCACAGGGTTAGTCACAAGTGCTAAAGATGAAGACATATCAATCTTAGATGTCAAAGCTTCCATCTAATAGGTATTCAATCTAGAGAAAAGATCATCCATGGTTAAAGTATCTAGATCGACAGTTTGATTGATAATTGTGACAACTATTAACCACTTAGAGCCTAAAGATCTCAAAATTTTAGTTGTATTATCTTCATCAGTAGGAATAACATTGACACCACGCAAATTACTCAATATTTTTTCAAACCGAGCCAAAAAAATCATCAATAGCTTCACCAGGCTTCATAGCAAAATTGGAATAGTCTTTTTGATAAAGATTTTTACGCACTTTTTTAATTTTAGTGGTTCCTTCATTATAATCGCAAAAAGTTTTCCATATTAAGTGGATAGAATTAATATGTGCTACACGATCAAATTCTTTGCGATAAATCCCTTGAAGCAGCAAGTTACGAACTTAAGCAATTAAATCAACATCTGTTTTATTTAGATTAGTAACAGTAACCGGAACCTCATATGGTCTAGAAACCTTATTCCAAATATCATTACCTTGAGCCTCAATATATGCTTGCATACAACACTTTCAAAAGGTAAAGTCAGTATCATCTAGCATGGAGGGACGATTCACATACCTCCTAACGCCATATCACCCCGCTCTAATACCACTTGTAGGATCGGATACAACATTCAGAAGGGGCGGGGGTAAATGATTGTAGTGTCTTCTTTTCGAATTACCGAAGAGTATCTACTTTAAATTCAACCGGCAACCGAATACACTGTACTTGTACGAGTTTGTCACCTAGTCGTAGTGGTTGAAACAACTCTAGTCTGTTCCACCAGTCACATCTATTGTCGACAACCGGATGAAACACACAACTCATGATCGAAGATGGTGAAATCGATCTGGTCGAAGGAGTTGCGATCACCTAGTCGAAAGGATTCAACCATCAGATTTCTTCTACCCTCTAGCTCAGGAGATTCACGCACTACAAAGAACAAGAACAAGTCAAAAACCGATAAACACATGAACTAGTCGAAGACAGAAGAACATAATAACTAATATTTCTTGAGTAAATCTGATCTATTATTTCTCAAACATGTTCTGTGGCTACAAAGTACTCTCACGGCACCCCTCAAACTCTAGCACGAAAAACCGAAAAACTCTCTGCCGAAAACTGCCGCAATAAGCCTCCAAAGTCCCGTGTTACTCTTAACCTTTTCAGCCTTTATATGCTAGGGCTCTAAACCATATCCTTATCAACACAGACACATAATCTTATCTCTTCTTAAAATCAGGGGACCCGGAACCCCTCAAATCCCGGGTTTTCAAATATCTCCAAACCTTCAAGTTATGAACGCCTTCTATAACTCTTCACGCGTCAAAGCCTCCAGGACGACACCTCCTGTAGCTTCAACCACACATCATGTATTCACCGTTGATCTCCATGTGCCCCCGCGTGAGCACGACCACCTCGTGACATCTAAGACCACCTGAACCTTGGATTTCCCCTCCTAGTTCCGATCTTCCTTGTCATCAACCATGACCGTCTCCACGCTCAACCTGCACATGCAAATATCAAAGAACGTTTTCCTAGTACAAGTTCTCCAACTTGACCTATATCAATTCACACACGCATAACACACTCACATCTAACAATAAACACGAATCAGATCATCTAGGACCTTAAAATCCAACTTTCAGAAAAACAACTCGAGACCACTCTGTAAAACCAGTCTTACCGCTGTGTATACGTTGGTCATACCTCTGGCCGATCGACCACAAGTACACAAGATACTTGAAGATTATAAGTATTGAAACACTCGAAGCCTACGACCACCGAATAGAAGCTTACGACCACTAATCGCAAAGCCTACGACTACCGAACACGAAATCCACAACTACCGATCACAAAGTCTACAGCTACTAATCACGAAGTCCACGACTACCGACCACGAAGCCTCGATCACGAAGCCTACGACTACAGTCCATCGACTATCGACCAGTCGCTGTAGCTTCGACCATTGACCAGTTACTGTAACTTCGACCATCGACCAATCATTGTAGTTTCAACCATCGACCAGTCACTGTAGCTTCGACCATACAACTCCGACTGTCCTTCGTACTCGTTACACACCTCGACTTACGATTAAGTACATTATTTGGAGCTCTATCACTCGATACTCGGATCTACAGTACTTGGGGCTACAGTATTCTGAGTACAGTAAAAAGGATCATCAAGTATCACTGATTAGACCACCCGATACAAGGTATGATTCGACCACTCACACTGAAAATCCAACAACTGAAACTTTCATAACCGCAAATGTCAATACAACCCAAACGTCAATTATTCATCATCACAAAGGCTACGACCAGTCCACATAGTCTAATGCAAATATTCGGAGATGATTGTGAAAACACCTCTCTGGATGCTCGAATTGATAGAGAGATTGAGAGGGATCAAGAATCCTAATTCTCGCTAATTGGAATGGATCAACAAAGATCAAATCATGGATTGATGTGAGGAACTCTGCGCTAACAGCACAGGCATTCTCACATTTCAGCGAGAGATTCATAGATCACAGACCAGTCAAATCAATATCAGCACCACCACGATCATCATCTTCACACCAAACAGATGTCATAAGCTCCTCAAACTGCAACATAGCATATAATAACCTTCTGAATGTTGATGAACTCGTCGCACAGATCATATCTTGCAATGCACTTCTAAATAAAAGTCGCCTCCATGTGAAAGTATGTACAGGGTCCATAGCACGAGGCTTTGCAAAAGGATGCTTCTTTCTTACATGCTTGCAGAGCTCTCTATATGTACCGATGTATGAGCAGCCATCTTGCATGCAACTCCTCCTGTTTTGGTTCAGCTGTTCCCGAGCAGGCTCAACCAATGTATATCCCTTAACCTCACTACGGCAAAGGGGGCATGTAAGTTCTATTGAGCCTGGGTCCTCACAGCTTGTTGGGCTTCTGCATGACTCTATAAGCTGATCAAGGCAGTTTGAGTGGTGGAAGTTGGTTGCACAAATATATGGACGACAGCCATTGCCATGAGACGAACAGAGTAGAAGGACAGCATTGTGTGGGCATTCCATGCAAACTGGGCAGATCGCATCTTTCCACGCACATTTCTCTGTTGCTGCTAGTGTTGACTCCTGTTTAGCAACTCTCTTGAAACTGCAACGGCCGCAGGGTCTCTGAAAATGTGATGATCTGAGCTGACGAGGTGAATATGTCTGGTTCCTCGTTTTTTTTGTCATCTTGGTAAGAACTGCAAGATGCATATATTCAGCGCATTTAGATTTCATGAAGTCGGTCAAAAAAAAATCACATTGTCCGTATCACAAATCACAATTGAAGGAGCCTGACTGACAGTAGAATGACCTCTAGCACAGGTGGTATAGGGGTTTCACCTTTTTCCTAAACTTTCAAGAAGAAAATTTTCAAAAAGGGCATTCCTAAAGGTACGTTTTCTATCACTCTTCTTAGCTCTAAATAAATGGAGCAGAGACCTGCCTCATTTTCTCTAATCTGGAAGGTATAGCTCAAGAACAAGACATCATGGACAAATTATATGCTCAATGTCAACCACTTCTCCTGTTTTATCCTGTTTTTTTTTCCTAAGTGTGCATTAGAAACTGTACATTATGATTCTAGCTCATTCACCCATCACATATATTTTGTCTTCGTTCTTTAACCAACCCAAAAGTTCACACTTATAAAGAAAATTCCCTAAAAAACACTTATAAAAAGCCCAACAGCATATATTGATCACAAATTCAATGGAACAAGTTACTGCTAAACAATGAACCTTTTGCTTTAGTTCAGCACGAGTTCCACTGGACATTGGATGGTGACAATAAGATCAACCAGATAATTCAACATAATACCAGAGATACTTGATCTGTTTATGGTAGAGATGCATAACTGTTTTCACCACATAGATTGCAAAAAGGCAACTTTGATGTTCCTAGTAGTCCAAGAAAAAATATAGCTTTGATACTGCAAAGATGGCATATCAACCAGACCGATTATACGATTAAAAGCAACCCTCACTTACCATGTGCTTGTGTGTCTAATGTTGGATATCTACACATGTGCTGAAACTTATAGGAATATAAAGATTAAGCTGAAAATAATATAATAAACAGAAAAGACTCATCTTTCACTCGCCAATACAGATAAAAAATTTCTGCATGATTGCAGCAACATGAATTTTACTATGAAATCAACATTAATATCGATATCAGCAGCAATACAGAACAGAACGATCAAGGTCCCAAGTCCCAACACACTGACAAATAGGTAACTAACATAGTGTCTAAAATTCCTAAAACCTTCTTATTTACACTAATCGAGCACGATCTAAAACAGTACTACAGGGAACATCACAACGACGAATCTGAGCATGCTATTGGACACTGGGGGCAAAACAGCTTCCAAAAATCTGAACTTGAGGAAGCCATCCCAGATACGCATCTCCAAGAACAGAGCCACCAGGTCAAGGAATTTCACCAAGAATTGGGAACGAAAGGAACAAACTGACCAAGAAAACTACATGAAAAGGAGCACCTTTTCTGGGTAAATTCAAAAGCGGCATGGGATACGAAGACGAAAGGGCCGATTTGAGCCACGGTGATTCAAAGACTCACCACCGGTACCTCGTTTCTTCGAGGCAAGAAGAGAAGGCCGCGCTTCGCCGGAGGCGGCGCAAGGAGTGAAGCGGCGGCGCCGTCGCCTCCCGAGACGAGAGGCTGCAAGTTTGGTCGGGTAGTTCTGGTTTAGGGCGCGGGGCGGTGGCTTTTTGACTTGAGACTCTTCGGCTTTCGCTGACAAGCCGCCGGCTGTTGTGGGTGGTGGACTGGTCGATGGAGGCGTGGAGCAACGTGGGCCACGAGGTGGCGGTAGGCCCATCACTGAAGACCCGGCCCACGCAGCCCACTCATCCGTGCGTTTGTCCAATCATCCAACGGACGGCCGTGATGGGCCCGTGGGACAGTTGGAGGCAAAAAAAAAAATCGCTGAACAGCACCGCGCCCATATGAAACGGAGGCCTTTGGCACGTCTCTGTTTGTGTTCAATGGATTTGCCCTAGTGCTGACGTGCAGTTAAAAAGAATTTTTTTTAAAAAAAAAAACTCCCTTAGGGTCTTCTTGGGGGAGGGGTTTTCGGCCCAATTCGGGTGTAAAATACGGGCTCGAAAAATCTGCTTAGGTTGTTTAAAAAACAAATGCAAAACCACTTTGTACGTATTGATATGGTACGCATACTATCTTAGCCTTTCGTTGCGCATAGAGATTTGTGTAAAGGATTGGTGCTATGCTACTCGTTCCAATTGACACGCGTGAATAGGCCTATAATATTTTGTATGATTATTGTAGCTTCGTTAGATTCATATAAAAATTCGATTCCATTGCAACCTAGCTTCCACTCCTAGGATCAGGCAGCGCATGAGACTTACTTCTGTTTTACAATTTCTTTTCGTAATTTTTCTTTGACTTCCAGCTTCCCATCCAAAAGGTAATTCTTGTGAGTTTGAATTGCGACATTTTTATTTATTTTTTTTACATCCGGTGAGAACCATGCCGCCCAACCTATCGTGGTTCCCTCGTCCCGATGGTTAGTGACATCGCCGACTTCACACGGGTGCTTGCGAAAGCCAACACGCGGAAATTCAATCCCTGCCGTACGAAGTGGTTGCGCCGACAGATCTTTCCCTTCCGTGTTTTTTTTTCTTCCTTCGACCGCTTCCTACTGCCATCTAATCAAATCTTCCTTCCTCGCTGTTGTGACCGACGTGACGTGGTGATCAACTTTGATCTTTGTGGGTTGTCTTCTCGTCTTGTCTCTAGTGATGTAATCACGAACGTATGAGTTGTGTACATGTGATGTAGTAGAGTTATATTCGTTATCAAAGTCTACTATTCGTAAAAGCTAGTTATTGATTCCAACATCCACAATAAAGCTACAGTGGAATCTCTACATGCTAAAATCAATACTACAAAAACAGACTATAGAAAACACATTATCGTAAATGGTTCTCTTGGAACCGTATGTGATATTGATCTATCACAGTCGATTTCTAAATACAACCGCCCGTGATAGTTCACAGACGTTCTTAACAGTGATAAGTATCTCATCACATACGATTTTGTATTAAGAACCATATATGATTTTACCATAGCTTAAAATTTTCCCTACCCTCTGATTTTACTATAGCTTGGATTGGCTGCCATGGTAAAGGATTGTGTATCATGACAGAGAATTGGCTACCATGGTAGAGGATTGTGTGCTACGGCAGAGGATTACGTGCCATGACCGAGGATTGTCTGCTCAAATCCTACCACGGTAAATCTGCGCAAATCCTACTACAGCAGAGGATTGACTGCCATGATAAAATCAGAGAGTGACAAGAACCATCTGTGATACCTTTTTGGTATTGATGTATTCTCGATGATCAAGCAAGAAACTAAGACTATTACAGAGAACAGTACTTGTGTTTCTCCTTGACTCGCTCTGTTTCGCCCTCCCTTTCACCCTCTGATTGATGTCTTTATATAGTCGTGAAGAAGTAGCCGTTTTGTCCTGCGGAAGAGGCGCCTAATTAAGCCAGTAATGGGCGCATGATGGCAGTAATTACCGGCGCATTGGCTTCTTCACGCCGTCCCGCGATTACCTTCGGAGGTAATGGGGTATTGAAGCACTATTACTACGCAGAATAATAGTGTGTGTGGACCGTTCGGATTCCTTAATCAATTGGACCCACTCGCTTGTAGGTTTGATTATAAGGTGGTCGTGGTTTACTTGGTCGTAGTAAGACTTACGACTGGGTATAAGTCGTAGTAGGGCTTACGACTGGGCAATAGTCGTAGAAGGACTTACGACTGGGTAATGGTCGTAGAAGGACTTTCGACCAGGTAGTGGTCGTAGAAGGACTTACGACCATAACATAGTCGTAGTAAGACTTACGACTATGGGGGTGATTGTAGAAGATCTTACAATCACCTAATAGGCCTCCCCCTTATAAGTATAAGGGGTACTCCTGGGGACTATGTGACATCATATTTACCCACAATAAGAATTATAGATAAAAGATAAAATGAGGATTATTAGATCCTCGTCATCTAGCCCCCCAGCTTCAAGTGAAAGTAACTTACTTGGTGAACGATTTGCAAATGGACTTACGACTATGAAAATGTCGTAGAATAATGGTCGAAGGAAAAACTCTTCGACATTTGAGTGTTACTTTGACCAAGAATTTGCTTGATCAGGAAGGTTGCTTACGACTATCCAAAAGTCATAAAAACTCCTACGACTGTGAAATGGTCGTAGTAGGGTTGATGTGTACACGCTAGGGGTGGCCCGATCTTCACGGCGTAGGTTGAAGAACAAAGCGAATCTTACTGTGGACAGCGGGGATAACTAGTTGTGAGTAGCGGAAAAGGGTAACTAGCTTTAACTTGCCAAGGTTGGATGCGACCAAGCGTTGGGGAGAGACGATCCGAAGCCTTCTGGACTCCGACCCGCTATCCGAACAATCGCAGAACCACAATCCGGAACTAACCCACACAAAACGCCCGGAATCGTAGAGCACGAATTAGGGGATCCCAGAGGAATCTTCTTGCAAATCCAAGAGAACTCACAAGAGCAAAAGGAGCAAGGAACTCAGCCAGTCTTCTTTGCAATTTCATATATCGGTTTGTTGAAATATCAAAAGTACCTCCATGGATGGGAGTAGAGGGTATATATACTAGGAACAACCTTCCTAGTTGGGTATGAACATAAGTCACCACGTTTGGAAGGTGGAAGGCCAACTGGTTGAAGCATTCAAGGAGTCTTCTCGGTTTCTCATGCGTCTGCTCAACTTGCTTGTGATCTTTAGTAAAATAGCAATAACTCTCTCCTCGGAAGTCCAAATGACGAACCGTTTGTTGGAGGTGAAAATAGACTTGATAAACTATCCAATGCTCTGGTGTATGCTGGCTGGAAACATTATAATTCATGCAGATAATGATTGCAAAACTCATTGGTTTTCTGGACCTCCTTGTTCCTCTCCAATGCACCGAGTTCAATCAAAGAAGAGGACATTGGAAGCACTACTAAGTTATTGAGATCTGGAATAAGTTCTAAGTTAGCGTTCACCTGATCAAGTATTTTTTTAGCACGACTTCTCGTGATTGGTCCTTGATATTGTTTGTCCTTGAGAATATCTTGATCGCGGAGATGATCTTCTGTAGCATGGTCATTGAAGGTTGGGATGTCCTCATCATCCTCCCCTCCTTGAAAAGGAGTCGTCCTCGACTCGTTTGGTCCAAAGTATGAGAGAGGTCGGATACATTGAAGGTCTCACTAACGCCATACTTACTGGGAAGATCAATCTTGTAGGCATTGTCATTAATCTTTTGAACCACTTTGAAAGGGCCATCTGCTCGTGGCTGTAGCTTGCACTTGCGCTGGTCAGGGAAACGATCTTTTCTTAGCACCAAAATAGCCCATAAGTCCGCCAGAATGAGCTTCCTGCAAAAGCAATAGGCGAACAGAGCAATCTGGAATGCATAGCTTATTAGCGAAATAAAAACCATCATGCAAATGAAACTTGTCCCAGCCTGTTTCCATTACCACATTTGGAAAATGGTGCAGAAAAATATGAGTCATGATCATACAATTCTTTGATACTTTCTAACCCAAGAACTTTAGCATCAAGTTGAGAAAGTAAAGCATGACGTCTAGACAGGGCATCTGCTACAACATTATCCTTCCCTTTCTTGTACTTGACAATGTAGGGAAAAGATTCAATGAATTCACTCCATTTTGCATGTCGTCGATTCAGTTTTAGTTGACCCTTAAGATGTTTCAAAGATTCATGATCCAGTGTATCACAAATTCCTTAGGCCACAAGTAGTGTTGCCAAGTTTCCAAAGCTCTCATGAGGGCATACAATTCTTTATCATAAGCAGAGTAATTGAGAGTTGGACCACTTAACTTTTCACTAAAATAAGCGATTGGCCTACCTTCTGCATGAGTACTCCTCCAATCCCTATACCACTTGCATCACATTCAATTTCAAAGTCTTACTAAAATGCAGGAGTGCAAGGAGTGGTCTCGATGTCAACTTAGCTTTCGACTCTTCAAATGCCTTCTCTTGTGTCTTACCCAGTGAAAAGTCTTGCTTTCTTTGTCAATTCGTTGATTGGGCCAGACAATGGTCTGAAATCCTTCACAAACCTACGATAAAAACAAGCAAGGCCAAGGAAGCTCCTCACTTGGCTCACATTTTGTGGAGGTAACCACTCACGAGCGACCTTTATCTTCTCCTTATCCACCTCCACTCCTTGACACGAAACAACAAAGCCAAGAAAAACTACCTTGTCGGTGCAAAAGGTGCACTTGGCAAGGTTAGAGTACAACTTTTCCATTCGCAAGACACATAGCACACTTTCTAGATGTTCAATATGTTCTTCAAGAGACTTGCTGTAAATTAAGATATCATCCAAGTAAACAACAACAAATTTGCTAATAAAAGCTCTAAGCACATGATTCATCAATCTCATGAAAGTACTTGGTGCATTTGTCAATCCAAACGGCATGACCAACCATTCATACAACCCAAATTTTGTTTTGAATGCGATTTTCACTCATCACCCTCTCTCATTCGAATTTGGTGGTAGCCGTCATGCAAATCAATCTTAGAAAAGATGGTTGAACCATTAAGCTCATCAAGCATGTCATCAAGTCTAGGTATTGGATGCCTATACCTTACTGTTATGTTATTAATGGCTCGGTAATCTACACACATTCTCCATGATCCATCTTTCTTTGGGACTAAAAGAACCGGTACAGCACAGGGTGATAGACTTTCTTTTACATACCCTTTGTCGAGTAGGTCTTGTACTTGGCGTTGAATTTCTTTGGTCTCCTCTGGATTTGTGCGGTATCTTTGGTCGGTTAGGAAGTGGGGCACCGGGAACAAGGTCAATTTGATGTTCAATGCCTCTTTTGGTGGCGATCTGGTGGTACTTCGTCGGAAATACGTCATCGTAATCAGTAAGAGATTCAACACAACACTCGGTAAAGTAGAGGGTAAGTTGTTAGTTGATAAAGGCTTTCCTTATACAGAGTACAAAGAACATGGCATTGGGTTCTCTCAATTCTTTTATATCCCTTTCCTAGCCATCATCACTAATCCTCTTTTCCCGTGTCTTGGTATTTTTGGTGTGGAGATTGATTTGGTGTTGGTTGCACTCGCTCACTATGTTTGTGGTTATCACTCAAGTGTTTCTCACTCTCTCATTGTTTCTTTTCAGTTCATCCTTCATTATCTCCTCGGTGTTAAAGGAAGCAAAGTGATCGCTCCCTTTATACATAAAAACAAGGGTATTGGCTCGGCAACTAATCTGAACATCACGATCATATAACCAAGGTCGCCCCAAAAGTAACTGGCATGCTTGCATTGGAACCACATCACACTCCACCTGATCTTGGTATTTTCTAATTGAGAATTGGACGGTCACAATGTTGTTCACTCGCAGTGCTCCACAATCATTGAGCCATTGCATCTTATATGGGGCAGGATGACGCCGTAGTTTTAGTCCCATTAGTTCTACCAATTCTAGACTTGCAATGTTATTGCAGCTACCATTATCAACAATAATGGTGCATACCTTGCTCATGATGGTGCCTCGAGTGTGAAATAGGTTATGTCGCTGACCATTTTCTCCTTTCACAACATTAACACTAAGCACACGTCGAGAGATAAAACAATTGTTGTCTCCATCATCAGCTGGAATACCATCATCATCCGATGCTTCTTCAAGTAGCCCATCCTCCTCTGGCTCACTCTCAGATTCCCATTCTCCTTGTTCATTAACAAGCAAGTTTCTTCTGCTAGGGCACTCAGAGGCAATGTGCCCACGCCCTTGGCACTTATGGCACTTAATTTGCGGTGCGAGATGTAGTTCTTCTTGTCGATGTGGAAGATGATGCTCCTATTTTTCCACTAGGCGTCGATTATCTTGGTGTCCTGCGGTGAAGAAGCCGACGAGGTGTAGGCTTGGCGGCAGGAGTAGATGGAGCGTCTCGTGAGGCACCTTGAGAACGACGACCAGCAGAGGATGTACTCGGTGTTGGCGACGCCATGGAGTGAAAAGAACGGTTCCCAAAAGATCGACCACGTCCTTCTTGTCGAATCTTTCTCGTGCGCGCATAGCACAGGCAACAAGATCTTGCGATTGTTATAAGGAAACATCTCAACAAAACACGAAATTGCATTATTTAGACCATGCAAAAATCTTGCCATCTTGGATTGACATCCTCTCGAATCCCAAAGACGGATCAAGAGTAATTCCATTTCTTTATAGTACTCGTCCACCGTTTTAGACCCTTGTCTTAACGCTTGCAACCTATTGCGAAGGTCATTGGTAGCTTGAAGGCACAAAGCGCCTTCTCATCACTTGCTTCATTTCACCAAGTATTGATATGACCACGCCCGATTGTAGCTGATTTTGTTGCATTTGATTCCACCAAGTGAGAGCATAACACGAGAATTCAAGCGAGGCAAGATTTACCCGCTTTGATCGGAGAGATTATGGATCTGAAAAATCGATCACATTGTTCTTCCCAATCAAGATAAGCATCGGGGTCTTCTATTCCCTTGAATTTAGGGACGCTCAACTTGATCCGAGCAATATTATCCGGATCATCCCTTTCACGGCGACCTCGAAGTGTCCTCCTCACCATGGGCGGCACCACGATGTGGGGTGGATCTTGTCCGTAGCCATCATGATCTGCAAAAGCTTCATCGTTGTCATCATATTCTTCTCCATACTGCGACCGTCATGCATATATTGGTCATTGAAGCGCACGGTGGCCAAAACCACGGACCGTGAGCACCTCCCCATCTTTGCAGAATATGTGCATTGCGCCGCCGACGATGGGCACCGCCCCTCGTCCATCACCCGACCAAGATCTTGCCGGTCGTGGAAGCCGTCATTAGCGGCGGCTCCATCGAGTTCTCATCGGCGGCTTCACCTTGATCAACGGAGGTTAGGTTGGCGTAGACCCCACCACCGGCGACGGAAGGCGTTCATTGAGCATCTGTCCCATGGCTCGAACGGATCACGTAATTGTTGCATCTCGGCTCGTGTGATGGTTGTTCATCTCCTTCATGATTTTCCCCATGTACACTTTCGTTGGAACCGCCATGTTAGCGAAAGAAAGTGGAATAGGTAATATTTGTGGAATCACACAACCTCACCTCTTACTCACCAATGTTCTTATCGTTCTCAATGGACAAAGAAGAGTGCAAGAGTGGCGATACCTTGGATGTGGTCAAGCGATTGAAAGGACACGAATCGAAACAACCGGCCGGGTTTAGTGGGGCTTAGTGGGCTAAACAAGGAGGGTTGTAATCATGGGATCAAGTCGTAAACCACACAGCGGATACGTGAATGTCACCGGTCCAAAACACCAAAAAAAGAGAAAGAAAAAGAGAATACAAAAAAAGAGAAGAAGAAAGCGAAGGGTTGTGTTGCTGGTTGTCAAAATTGCAAGATTCAAATTCTTGCATCGAATTTTTTTTTTTTGTTTTGGACCGGTGACATTCACGTATCCGTTGTGTAGTTTACGACACTTGATCCCAATACTAAACAAAGGTTTGGTAATTTTTTGTTTTTGCATCCGGACTTTTAGGATAGAAATCGAAATAATATCAACACAAGAAAAAGTGATGCACTAAAAGGCTAATTTGTGAATGGAAACCTCCGTGACAACGAAAGCTCGATACCAAATGATGTGTACACGCTAGGGGTGGCCCGATCTTCACGGCGTAGGTTGAAGAACAAAGCGAATCTTCTTGTGGACGTGGGGATAACTAGTTGTGAGTAGCGGAAAGGGTAACTAGCTTTAACTCGCCAAGGTTGGATGCGACCAAGCGTTGGGGAGAGCGATCCGAAGCCTTCGGACTCCGACCGCTATCCGAACAATCGCAGAACCACAATCCGAATCGACCACACAAAACGCCGGAGCGTAGAGCACGAATTAGGGGATCGGAGGAATCTTCTTGCAAATCCAAGAGAACTCACAAGAGCAAAAGGAGCAAGGAACTCAGCGATCTTCTTTGCAATTTCATATATCGGTTTGTTGAAATATCAAAAGTACCTCCATGGATGGGAGTAGAGGGTATATATACTAGGAACAACCCTCCTAGCTGGGTATGAACATAAGTCACCACGTTTGGAAGGTGGAAGGCCAAGCGGTTGAAGCATTCAAGGAGTCTTCTCGGTTTCTCTAGCGTCTGCTCAACCTGCGCAGATCTTTAGTAAAATAGCAATAACTCTCTCCTCGGAAGTCCAAATGACGAACCGTTTGTTGGAGGTGAAAATAGACTTGATAAACTATCCAATGCTCTGGTGTATCTTTGTTTGGAAACATTATAATTCATGCAGATAATGATTGCAAAACTCATTGGTTTTTGGACCTCCTTGTTCCTCTCAATGCACCCGAGTTCAATCAAAGAAGAGGACATTGGAAGCACTACTAAGTTATTGAGATCCGGAATAAGTTCTAAGTTAGCGTTCACTTGATCAAGTATTTTTTAGCACGTCTTCTCGTGATTGGTCCTTGATATTGTTTGTCCTTGAGAATATCTTGGTCGCGGAGATGATCTTCTGTAGCATGGTCATTGAAGGTTGGGATGTCCTCATCAAGGGTGATCGGAGAAAAAATCCTTCCGATTGATATTTCCTTCGACCAGAAAGACTTGGTCAAGAAAGTAATTTCGCTTGGAGGTGACAAAACGAACCTAATTTTCCCGAACAGACCGTCTGCGGGAATTGCAAGCGACTCCCACGGATCTCGTTGATGAAAGCGGTTCCGAAAGCGGCTGTAATCGTGAAGATTGCTTACGACTATCAAAAAGTCGTAAAACCCTACGATCGTGAAGTGGTCGCAGATGGGGATCGGAGAAAAACCTTCCGATTGATACTTCTTTCGACCGGAAAGACTTGGTCAGAAAGTAATTTTGCTTAGGGGTGACAATACGCACCTAATTTTCTCGAGCGGACTATTCGGGAATTGCAATCACTCTCCTGCACTGTCCGATGAGGCGGTTCAGCAAGCGTGCAACCAACTCCCACGACACTGTAGAGCGAGGCGGTTTCGAAGCGGTGGCAATCGTACGGTTATAAAAACTCACGTGAGTTTAAACTTGGATTTTACCTTTTCCTCAAATCGCTCTCTGCTGTTCTTGAGCTCTTGCTTTCTCAGTCTTGACTAGGTTTCATCTTCGCCGCCAACCCAATCAAAAAAAAACTTCTTGTCTACGGCGAGATGGCCAAGAGAGTTTCAGAATGGGAAGAATCGGAGATGGATGCGCTAAGATCAAAATCTTGGTCGACGCGGGAAGATTCGGAGAAGGCTCGGTGAAGTGGATTCGGCTATTGGGCAGCACTGGCCGTCGGGAAAATGGGCAAATCCCCGTCTTCCAAGCGTATTGTGAGTGCGGCCTCCGACTGCCTGCTCACCCCTTTCTTACAGTGGTACTCGAGCACTTTGGGGTGGAATTGGTGAACTTAGGTCCTAATTCCATTACCATGTTGAGTGTCTTCGTGTACTGTGCAGCGTGCACAGGGATTCCGGATCTCGAGTTGTTCCAATATTATTATGGGATGGCTCGACAAACCCGAATCGCCAAGTATGATGCAAGCTCCACGACTTCGAAGTTGAAGGAGTATATTGAGTTTCACCCGGTCTTCGTGGTAGGGATGGAGGAAGGGGTGGTTTCTTTGAAAGTCACCTCGAAGACACCTCTTTTTGGGAGGGTCTGCGAGAAGAAATCTTCATGGGATTCGACTCCTGAAGATATCAGCCGGATTGCCCCCTATATTCAAGCCATCAAGGACTTGAAAGAAGAGGGGCTGACCGGATGGCATGTGGTAAAAGATTTTATCACACGCCGAATTAGTCCCTTGAAGAAACGAGCATCTCCTATGTGGAGATACTCGGGGAGAGGAGACCCAACTAGAGACTACGACGAGGGTAAGTAACTGTCGACTTAGCTCTCGGTTTGGTCCTTCTCAACATTGTCTAATATTCTTATCTGTTTACACAGATCTTTCACAAGCCGAGGTTGACTCTAGAGTCAGACTCATCTGTGAGAAATCTCCGCCACTTCGAGTGGCGGTTCCTCAAATCATTGCGGCTTTGTCCGCAGATGAAAAGATGGAGCGCCTAAAGGTAATCAAAAAGTTGATTCTTTCTTTAGGACTTTATAGTCGTAGAAGGTACTTACGACTAATGGTGATCGTAGAAAGTCTTGCGATCAAGAAAGTGTCGTAGAAAAAACTTACGACTTGGCTCCGGTCGTAGAAAAACTTACGACTGGTTAGTGACTCTTCTTTTTCTATTTTGCGTTACGAAAGTAGGCATGGAAAATTGTGCGGACGACGAGGAAGTAAATCGATGACTATTGGCCGGGGTTGTCGAAAGGCAGGCTCGGCTCCTCCATCGAGAGGCGTCGACTTGCAAGATCTGCCGACAAGGGAGGAGCAAGCTCGAGCTCTGGTTTTTCGACCGGACCTCTACAAAACTGCGGCGGCCGTAGCCATATCTGGCCGAGGTCGCGACTATCGGCCGAGGAGGTTGAAGCGGTGAATCTCTTAGCGCAAACCTCGCAAGGCTAAGGTACCCTTCTATTATGACAAGGAATCTTCATGATTCTTTGCCACTCCTAGTTTTGTTAAGCAAGCTGGAAAGGAGATCCGAAAGATTTTATGTCTTTTATGAAGGACGATCTTGCTCGGCACAACTGCGATCGAGGGTAGTCTTTGCTCTTGGAATGGTCGAGGCCGATCTCGGCCATCCAGAGAACCGTGAGACTAGAGCCACAGTTCTGTTCAAACTCTGACCAGACGTGGTCGTAGCTGAGCCAATTGTTGAACTTCGACCAGACGTGGTCGTGGAAAAGAAGAGATCCTCCGTAGGGAGGATTGCTCCTAAATTCCTGGTTAAGACTAGGGTGTAGAGGTATGTGAAATATACTAAAGTGTAAGAACAACATTTACCTTTTTCCTTTTCACAACCTGATTTTCTTCTCTTTATTTTAGTCCGACTCCTTCAGCCCCCGGGGATGCTTCCGTTGAGAAGCCTATTATTACTTCTTTAGTTGCTGAAGAGGTAACAAAGGAAGTGGTTGAAGGAGCTTCCTTGATCCAGGTGGCTCCCGAAGTGGTTTCTCCAACTGCTGTGGTCGTAGCTACAACTACTGAAGTCGTAGCTACGACTACTGAGAGGGCAGCTGCGACTACTGAAGTCGTAGAGACCACAGAGGCAGCTGCAAGAGCCCCCGGTCAAGGTGATGATGACTCTGCACACCGTACCGGAAAGGAAGTCGTGGCAGATATTCCTTCCGGTGTCCAAAGAGAAAGTGCAGCTACAGAATCAGAGGATGAAGAACCCTTCAACTTCTGTGCTGATTTTCTTTGGACCTGCTTCTGTCATAGGGTCTGCTGCTTACCGATCTCGCGACCGAGTCCCCCATCCCAAGGATATTCCAAATAGAGGAAATACCTTCGACAATGAGCGCCTTGAGGAGGTGTGGTGGGATAAAGTCGCGAGGATAGACAAGCTGCAGAACCCGGAGTTTGTGTATTCGACCTTTGCTAGGTCGACTATGAATGTAAGTATTTTTAGAATACTTATATATGTGGCTTTCCTTTTCTTCTCACTGTCTTCTTTTTGCAGAAAGCTCTGGAGCAAATTGCCGTTGTCGGTGAGTATCATCGACAACTTTTAGAGCTACGACAAGAGAAAGAAGAACTCTACATACAGGTAGAGAGATGGTAAGTTACTGTTATTCATAGTCATTTTCGATTTGACTATTCGTATAGTGTTTTACGAGAATAGTCATGGTAAAAACTCATGACAAAGTACTGGTCGTAAGGAGCTTACGACTACTTACGACCAGGCAGTGGTCGTAGAAAGACTTACGACCATGACATAGTCGTAGAAAAACTTACGACTAGGTCGGTGGTTGTAGAAGGACTTGAACCAATCGGCTGATGTTTATCTCTATTTTTGTCCTCTGTAGGCTAAAAAGCGACACGAAGACCTTAGCTGACTCACTCGATTATGAAAAAGAGGAGTCGAGAAAGCTAAGGGAGGAAGTAATAGTCCTCTCGGATAGATTTCGAGAAGCCAGCTCTGCATCTAGAAGATTGCAGGAAAAAATAAACAGTAAGTGCTGAACTTAAGACTGTTTTTATCTTTAACCTTTACCCAACTCTCATTTCTTTTCTAGAAAAAGAAGATGAGATGCAAAAGCTCCGGACCGAAGTTGAAGAAAAAGCTTTGGTCATTCAGGAGTTTTCTCGCATTACCAAGAACAAGGATCAGGAACTCGAGGGTCTGAGAACTCGAGTAACAGGTAAGCAATTCTTTACCTGTTGTCCTTTTCGAGTATTTTCCCTTTTCTAATGCTAATTTCTTGTTCAGAAATTGCTGCCGAATTAAGAAGCCTCGAGGCTGAAATCCAAGAGAAGACCTTGATCTACAATGAGTCCGTCCGCATTGCTAAGATGAATGCAGAGGACATCAGAGCATGGGAGAAAAAGCATGCTGAAACCATTGCTTCCCTTGATGAAGAGGTCAAGAAATTGGATTCTCAACTAGTAGGTAAGAAATGCTTTTACCTACAATTATCTTTGTGTTATCTTCCTCTAGAAGTTTATTTTTGTTTGACCGGTTTTATTCTTTTCAGAACAAGTGGTCGAAAACAAGAAACTTCGCGAGGCTTCGACTAGTACCCAACAGGAGATGGAGTCGATGAAGACTAGTCTTCAAGGCAACATCACACTCCTGAACCATGTACTTGGTGAGCTACATTCTGAGGGAAAAACTCCTCGAGAAGATACTGTAGCTGCTCACATAAGTACCATTGGGGAACAAGTCGGAAACTTGCAAGAAATGGTGACCACTCTGAAGGCTAATCAAGCTGAATCAATAAGGGAGGCAGTCGAAGCTGCAGTAAGTTACGCTTTGGCGAAACTTAAAGCTCAAGACCTCCGCCTTAATGTGAAACCAATCGAAGCCGACTTCGACTGTCCTGAATTAGAGGCAAGTCGTCTGATTGAGGAAATGCAGTCAGTTGGCAAAAAGGTGGCGGAGGAAATGCAGCTAGGCACTCCCCCTTCAGAGTAATCTTGTAACTACTTTGTAAGGCAGACAGTTTCTGTTGATGAGAAATATATGATCCAACTCGTTTCCTGAAAATCATCTTGTCGAGTAGTTAGTAACTCAAAAGATAATAAACGAATGAAAGACCAAGGACTGAAGTTAAATTAATAACTTTATCCTGGGTCATCTTGCTTCCTGAAAATCATCTTGTCGAGTAGTTAGTAACTCAAAAGATAATAAACGAATGAAAGACTAAGAATTGAAGTCAAATTAATAACTTTATCCTAGCCCCCGACTATTTGCTTAGCTTGTTTAGACAATCTAAGTAAATAGTGTTTGAAATGGGGTTTCTAAAAACAAAGAGAGGTTTATTTAACTTATAGTTTTTGTTATGGTTGTCAAGCACTGGTCGAAAGAGTAGAAACGTCTCGACACTAGGAAGTTCCTTCTAGTGGGCAGGACCACGTGCAGAGAGGAAAGGCTTCGACTAGGTGATGTTACCATCTCTGACTGGTTTAATCGAACCAGGAACAGCAACTTGAGTTAAGCAAACGTCTTAGAGGACTTTAATAATTCGTTTGCCCTTTTTTAGTGGACTCGATAAGTTTTTTCCAGTAGCAAAAGTGAGAGACTGAGCGATGCTAGGAAGTTCCTTCTAGTGGGCAGGACCACGTGCAGAGAGGAAAGACTTCGACTAGGTGTGTCTCTTCCTTCGATCAGTTAAAACGAATCGAGTACACCAAAGGTGGTCGAATAAATATAAGAAAGTGCACTCTACTTAGAATATTTTTCGAAATTACTAAAAAAATAAACTAAGATGGCAAGAGTTGGCTTTGAGAACATTTCGACTAGATAGAACCTGAGCTCTCTGTATTGGCAATAAAAGTGAGTAACGAGTCGATGCTAGGAAGTTCTTTCTAGTGGGCGGGACCACATGCAGAGAGGAGAGACTTCGACTAGATGATGTTACTTGCCTTTCGACCAGTGTAAAGAAAACTGGGCATTTTTGGATCTTAGTCGAAAGATTATAAAAGCACTACTCAAAAAATAAGACAAAAGAGGTAGAAGGAACCTGGACCTTTATTGCCTGAGAGGTTGGTCACACATAGAACTTGCGTAATTGGTCGATGTTCCAAGAATTTGAGAGAACATGCCCATCTTCCATTGCTAGTCGTACCGACCCTGGCCGAGTGACTTCGACCACTGTGTAAGGACCTTCCCACTTGGGAGAAAGTTTATTCCTATTAGACTTGGATTGGCAGAGCCTCAATACTAAGTCACCTCTGAGAAGGTGCGAGGTGGACCTTACGATCGTAGTATCTGCGTAGGGCTTGTTGGTAGACTGCGAGCGGATTAGGGCCATGTTTCTCCTTTCTTGAGTAGGTTAATGTCATCTCGCTCGAAGTTGTTCTGATCGGAGTTGTTGAAGGTTTCAACTCGTGTCGACCGCAATTTTAGTTCCGGAGGAAGCATGGCTTCGGCTCCGAACACTAGAAAGAATGGTGTTTCTCCTGTCGCTCGACTAGTAGTCGTCTGAGCGCCCATATCTGAGGTAACTCTTGTACCCAAGCCCCGCGCTTAACAAGCTGGTCGAAGACTGGGTTTTAATTCCTCGCATTATTTGGCCGTTTGCGTTCGACCGCCCGTTGCTTTGGGGATGTGCAGCGAAGCATAACATAACTTGGTACCCAACTCGTCGCAAAATTCACGAAATTTTGCACTTGCGTAAGTGTTTACCATTATGCGTAATTATCCGACTCGGAACTCCAAATCGGCTAATTCGCATCTCATCATGAACCTTTTCTTTGCTTAGTTGTTATCGATTCTGAGTTCGGCTTGATCCATTTGTGAACATGTCAATGGCCACAAAAGGAATTGAAACCTCCTAGAGCTTTGGGAAACGGTCCTAGGATATCGAGACCCAGTGCAAAAGGCCAAGAAAGAGATATTATGCGTAATGCTTGAGTGGTTGGTGTATTTGTCTACCATGAAGCGGCATTAGACACACTTTTAACCACCTCTTTAGCATCGTCTGAGTGTAGGCGGAGAAACCTTGTCGAAGGCTTTCTGACCAATGTTCTGTAGGAAGCATCGTCCCACAGATGCCACTTGTGTATATCATGAAGGAGTGGTATTCCTTCGTTTTGTGGAATGCATCGCATGAGTATCCCTTGGGTTCCTCGTTTGTAGAGGACTCCTTCGACCAAAGTATACATTTTGGCTTTTGGGATAAGCGATCGCCTCAAGATCATCTTGGTCACGGAACCCTTGTGAAGATACTCGTAGATGGGAGTCATCCAGGTATCCTCGTAGTCTAGTGAGGCCATCTCAATAGGAGGTGTCTTTGGTTCTTCGACCGAGGCGGCTTTTGAGTTGCTCCAAGAAAACTCCTTTTAGTGCGTAGATCGGGAAGAAGCCATCCGAGCAAGTTGGTCTCATGAGAAATTATCCTTCGAGGGATGAATTGTACCTCAAAACCTAAAAATGCTTTTCTAGCTTACGTACCTCCGATAAGTACCGAGACATTATCGAGCTAGAGCACTCGTACTCTTTCCCGACTTGGTTCACGACTAGTTGAGAGTCTCCTCTCACGAGTAGTCGACGAATCGAGAGTGCTTTCGCAGCTTGTATGCCAGCTAGCAAACCTTCGTACTCGCCACATTGTTAGTGGCACGAAAGTTTAATTGTATGGCATACTTTAAGGTTTCTCCCAGAGGAGATACGAGACCACCCGACCCGAGCCACTTAAAGTAAGTGACCCGTCAAAGTACACCATCCAGCGATCGTGGGAATCGTCTTTCGGGATCTGAGCAGTTCGAGATTTGTCCATTCGGTGACAAAGTCTGCCAAGATCTAGGATTTTATGGCCGTTCGGGACACGAAATGGAGGTCAAACTCCCCAAGTTCGACTGACCATTTTGCCATGCGTCCCGCTGTTTCCTTATTATGGAGGATTGCTCCCAAAGGAAACTCAGACGACACATCTATTTTGTGCGCCTGAAAATAATGCCGCAGTTTTCCTCGAAGACATGAGGAGGGCATATAGAAGTTTTGGACCCGAGGGTAACGCTCCTTAGGCCGTGTAAAACTTGGCGTAGTAAACCGATCGTTATGCGTTTTCACGTTCTACGACCCGATCGCGCTTCTTGCACTGTGGCGTGGCAGCTAGGTAAATTAAGAGCGTCTCTTCTGCCTTTGGAGAAACCAGAACAGGAGCAGTCGAAAGGTACCTCTTGACATCCTCGAAGGCAGCGTTTGCCTCGTTCGACCACTCAAAACCTTCATGTCTCCTGAGAAGTTTAAAGAAAGATAGTCCTTTTTCTCCTAGTCGTGCGATGAAACGACTTAAAGCCGCCATGCACCCAGTGAGTTTCTGGACTTCCTTTTTTGTGGTCGGAGGACGCATCTGGAGGATGGCCTTTATTTTTCCGGGATTTGCTTCGATTCCTCGTTCAGATACTAGGAATCTAAGCAATTTTCCTGAAAAAAATTCCAAACACACACTTCTCGGGATTAAGTTTTAAGCGGTGCTTTCTGAGATTGTCGAATGTTTCTTGTAGGTCGGTGATATGATTAAATTTCTTAATGCTTTTTACGACTAGATCATCAACGTAGGCTTCCAGATTCTGGCCTAATTGAGATGAAAAAGTCAATTGCATTAAGCGTTGAAAAGAAGCACCGGCATTCTTTAAACCAAATGGCATTTTGACATAGCAAAAGGTACCAAATGGTGTAATGAATGCGGTCTTTTCTTCATCGTTCAGACACATATTGATCTGGTGATATCCAGAATATGCATCTAAAAAACTTAATATTTCACAACCTGCAGTAGAATCAACCAACTGATCGATACGGGGTAAAGGAAAATCATCTTTTGGACAAGCTTTATTAAGATCAGAAAGTCTACGCACATACGCCATTTGCCGTTCGACTTTTTGACCATTACAGGGTTAGCCAACCACTCTGGGTGGTTGACTTGTCTTATAAAGTCTGCTTTAAGTAGCTTATCCAATTCTGATTTAATAGCATCTCGTCGATCAGGGGCAAATCTCGTAATTTTTGTTTTACGGTACTTTATCGGTGTAAAGCTAGCTGTGCTCGATCACCTCCCTGGGGACTCCGGGCATGTCGGATGCTTGCCACGCGAAGACATCTGCGTTAGCTCGGAGTAAGGTGATGAGGGCGTCTTCCTATTTGGGGTCGGAAGTTTCCGATGCGAGCAGTCTTGAGGGTTTCTGCGTCGAGAGGAACCTCTTTGACTTGGTCGTTCGGCTTTGGTGCGACTTTAGGCTTCGACTTGCTAGTCGAAGGCTGACTTTCGTCTCGAGTTGGTATTTGACCAACCATCTCGAGGATCGGCGATCGCAGATTATCGCCATCTTCTTGTCACAATGAATTGTGATCACTCCTTTGGGACTGGCATCTCGTCCGTGACTTTGAGTTGTCGTTTCGACTCGTATGTCGATGATCCTCCGTAGATGTGCTTTACGATTCATTGCGGATCTTGGGCGGCATCTCTTCATCATCCGATGACTTTTGGCCACTCGTATTCCCTACTTGCTCGAGAGTAGGGAGTGGCTCTTTGCCGTTGTAGTAGTCCTCGAGCTTTCTTTGGAAAACTCGGCAGTTGCGGAGGTCATGTCCTTCCTTTTTATGAAAAGGACACCACCTTGGTTTGTCGTTCCTACGATCAGGACGCTTACCTTTGCCTTGATCAGGGTACGACTTGGTGGTTCGGGGCTCTTTATCTTTCACGGCCAAGACCTCCTTGAAACCACTGGTTTGTGGTTTTTGACTCTTTATTTTCTTCTTGGACTTCTTTGCTTTCTTGTCCTTACCAACTTCACCTGGCTCGAGGAGTGTACGTTTCTCGATCAATAGTGTTGTTCCACTCGACCGCCTCGAAGTAGTTGCATATCGATCGGCCATCTCGAAGAGCTCCAGCAACAGTGTTGGGAGGATTCAAAGCAATATCCTCTGTTATCCTTCTACTACGGACTCCTTGCTTAAAAGCCCTGATCACAGATGAGTCAGAAATTTCCGGAATTGAGTTACGAACCTGACTAAAGCGTTTGATGAATTGACGTGAGTCTCGTTGTTGTTCGTTTTATCCGGTGCAAGTCGTCTTCCTTTCGAGGCGGTTGTATGTGCCTTGGAAATTCGCCATAGAAGATCGCAGAGGTGTTGCCAAGTAGATCGACTCGAGTGGTTGGTTTAATAACCACGATCGGCGGATCCTTCAAGCACGATCGGAAGGTAATTTGCCATTACATGCTCTCCTCCTCCGCCGCTTTGCTCGGACAATTTGTTGTATAAATCTGAAGAAATTCGATGGGATTTTGAGATCCATCAAACTTCTCCATATTCAGCGGTCGAAAATGAGGTGGCGTGAGCGCTTTCGAAGGTCGGCGAAAATGCGGCATCCGTAATAACTTCTTGCGCCTTCTTTGCGGGAAAGAAGGGTTAATATCACCGGTGATCGTATACTGACGATACCCGAGAACGGTGACTGTCTGTAATAGGTCTCACTCTCTGAGGGAATACTCCTCGTACTCCATCCGTTCGGATTTCCTTGTCGAAGTGGTGAATGATCACCTCTCCAGGGGCTTCTTGATCATCAGCCAATCGAAATGTATTTCTCCGAGTAGGGGATCGATCGACTTATGGCCATGTCGATTTCTCGTGGTGAAATATTTGATTGATCGGTAGTGAGGAAGTCGCATTGCTACGACTACGAATGATGTCGACGAGTACTTCGGTCTTTTCATCACGGTTGAAGCCTTTGCGCAATCTCTTGACAAAGAGATCGTACCACAGCGTTCGAGCAAGCTCTTGGGTGGGATTTTCGAGCAAGTCTCTGATGTTCTGGAGTTCTTGCACCTCCTTCGACTGATATTGGATGCGCCCAGGCATGTTCTTCTGGATTGTAATTTTCTTCAGTCGGATGGCCTCAGAATCCTCCTCATCAGATCTTTGATGCCTTCTCAATGGAGTGCGAGAATGTCGAGGATTTCCCTCGCGTTCATTAGAGTATTGGTTCTGTCCGTCACCGGTGGTGCCCTTGCTATTACCACAGGGGGGCGCAGTGTGTGATCTTCTGGAGTGTTCTTATCTCGGCCTCCATGAGGTGACCACGATTTGAGGAAGGGCGAAGACCTCCGTTGATGATTCTCACTTACGCCGAGGCCTCCCGGCAGGAGTACTCGAGAGACACCATCTGGCGACTTGGAGCAATCCCCTCCGGTAGGGAACTGCAGGTTATAAGCGTCTCCGTTCGCAAATGAGATCTGCGGAGAGGCGTCGAATTTGCGGGAAAAGCATGCTTGATCCCACCCTCTCAGAGTTACCACGAGAGAGAGGATCACCGGATGTTGGTGGAGTCTGGAATGGTGGCTCTCGAGAACTTGTCTCACCGAGTCGACCGCCTTAGGGGACTTGGACACTTGGAGGAAAAACTCTGTCGTGTCGTGAGTCCTCACAGGTGCGGTTCAGTCGGATTGACCCTTGTCCTTTGAGGAATTGGCTCCTCGTTGGGCGTATCGTTGTGGGGATAAGGATCCCTCCTCAACTCCATTGATGGGATGGTTTCCTAGAGAATGATCTCGGAGGTAACATCACCATCGGCGGATGCATCACTCGGCTCGTAGTCGAAACGGCATCCATGTCGGCGTCTGCGTGTCTGCCAAGTCAAACCGTTCTCCTCGTTCCATTCTCTGCTATGATTGCATGAGATTGGAAAAAGAGAGTATGTTGACAAGAGATTACCGGAAGATCCCCACGGACGGTGCCAAATGTCGGTGTATTAGAAGTGATCTTACGTAAAGATTATTTGATTCGGGGGGTCTCCTAGAGATGAAATCACGCAGAGTGGTTGACACGGGATGTTTAGGCAGTTCGAGCCTTCTGCGGGAGAATAACAACCCTACTCCTGTGTGTATATGGTATTGTTGTATTCTCGATGATCAAGCAAGAAACTAAGACTATTAGAGAAACGATGCTTGTGTTTCTCCTTGACTCGCTCTGTTTCGTCCTCCCTTTCACCCTCTGATTGATGTCTTTATATAGTCGTGAAGAAGTAGCCGTTTTGTCCTGCGGAAGAGGCGCCTAATTAAGCGATAATGGCGCATGATGGCGATAATTACGGCGCATTGGCTTCTTCACGCCGTCCGCGATTACCTTCGGAGGTAATGGGTATTGAAGCACTATTACTCACGAGAATAATAGTGTGTGTGGACCGTTCGGATTCTTAATCAATTGGACCCACTCGCTTGTAGGTTTGATTATAAGGTGGTCGTGGTTTCTTGGTCGTAGTAAGACTTACATTTGGGTATAAGTCGTAGTAGGGACTACGGTGGGCAATAGTCGTAGAAGGACTTACATTTGGGTAATGGTCGTAGAAGGACTTTCGACCAGGTAGTGGTCGTAGAAGGACTTACGACCATAACATAGTCGTAGTAAGACTTACGACTATGGGGGTGATTGTAGAAGATCTTACAATCACCTAATAGGCCTCCCCCTTATAAGTATAAAGAAATTACTCTAGGGACTATGTGACATCATATTTACCCATAATAAGAATTATAGATAAAAGATAAAATAAGGATTATTAGATCCTCGTCAGGTGGTGAAAATATTTCTTACTCTGAAAAATAAAGTTTTGTGTACTAGTGAATGGGTGGTGAAAATATTTATCTTACTCTGATAATTAAAACGCATGGCTATGCCCTAAATCATAAGACAATTTTGCTAGATGGATTGCATGGAAAGATCGAGTCGAGTTACCGGTATTGAGTATAAACTAAATTTTTTTGCAAACTATAGTAGATTGTGGATATCGAATTTCAATTAAACCGAGTTAAACGGTACGATTCAATCGATTCGTTGAAAAATAAACAGCCCTAAACGTGGAGCTGTTTGCAGCCATGCTTGATTGAACTGCCTTATCCGACCAGACTCCTTTTGTACGTACTACGGGAACTAATGTATAGTAGTAGTACTTGTCTATTGCCGTTGCAAATTTGCAATAGGTGCTTAGGTCTTTTGATATATATATATTTTTGGAAATTTCTAGTTCGTTAACATAAGACTTCGCCCACGCCACACATGCATATGGCAAGACACCATGTGATCACGGGAGGATGCCACGTAGCAATTAATTATTTTACCATTAGAACTCCATATACCATATTAATCTCTTAATCTAAACTGATTTGGAGATCACGTGTATCTACATCTCTAATGCAAAATCTAACCCAAGGGATTAGTTCACTTAAATCATTGGTTATGCTTTGAGAAGAAAAAAATCATTGGCTACGGTTTCTTAATCACAATAAGGATCACCAAATTAAGGGCAGGATGTTTCTCTTTTTTATTGTGAGAATTTCTAGCATATTTTTCATTTTTAGCTAACATCCAGCGGTTATGGTTCGCTAAACATAACCAGGGTTCATCAAATTATGGGTCGGATGTTTATAATTTTTCTTAGAATTTTTAGAATTTTTATTTTTTCTTAAGAGTTGTTAACCACATATCAAGAGCTTTTGTTATACAATAGATTAGAAGATGAGACAATGGTTTGAAATTTAAAAGTGTGCATCAATCTTGTGATACATTTGATGGTGGTGATACATGTATCATTAAATTTATGATTACAAGGAAGACACGCGTGTACACACACCACCAGTCCACCACGCATGAACACAACACGCACACAGAAGCAAGTACACCCCCTTAGCACACGCCTAAAAGACGAACACTACTACAAAACATGTTATACTAGACACCGGAACCGTCTGTGATAAAATTATCACAGACGATTCTTCGTTAACCGTTTGTGATAAATAAGTATCACAGACGGTTCTTTATACGAACCGTCTGTGATACCGTATAAATAACCGTCTGTGATACTATATACAAGTACTATAAGTAGATGCTCCCGACAGGCCCCCTTTCCATTCCATTTGAGCCGTCGCCACCCTGCTGCTGCTGCCTCCTCCTCCCCATTGGCCACCCTGCTGCTGCCTCCTCCCCCTTTTTGAGTTGTTACCCCTACCTCCTCCTCCCCCATTGCGGCACCTTTGCTGCCTCCTCCCACATTGCGCCACCTTGGAGAGAAGGGTAACGATCGATCTGTAACCCTTTATTTTTACTCTAGACTAATCACTAATGTGTAACGATCTGTAACCCTTTATATTTGCTATAGACTAATCACCAATGTGTTTGGTCATTATGAAGGGTACTTGCGGTTTATTAATATATAATTTAACACTAATTAATTTGTTACGTGCGTATACGTGTAGATGGACCGAAACTGGATGTACATTGAGAAGCGTGTGAGTGAAGAGTATATTAATGGCGTGTTTGCTTTTAGAAGAGCCGCCGAGCAGGATATGTTGAAGAAAGGGATAAAATTTATGTACTGTCCATGCATTGATTACGGTAATATGAAAATGTTTAACAACCGTAGCAGATCGAAGCTCACTTATCTGACGGTTTCAAAAAGGATATACATGTTGGGCGATCCACGGTGAAGAGCGATTATACGGAAGTCGATGAATGATGACATCGAGAAGTCAACGATATGCGGGGTATGGAATGTGCTTTTGATGAGGATAGGTCGCATGATGACAATCGGATAAGATGATACAGCGATGCGAAGGAACTACGGTGAGAGAGAGTTTTGTAAATTCGAGGGCTTAATGGAGGACTCGGAAACCTTTGTTCCTGGCGCAAGCGGAATACACAAGGTTGTCAACCGTGCTTGAGCTGCTGAAATTGAAGGCAAGCAATGGTTGGTCGACAAGAGTTTCTGGCGTTGTTAGGTCTCTTAGTGACATCCTTTCGGAGGAAGCGTATTACCAGCCACGACCTACCAAGCTAAGAAGGTTATTTGTCCATTGGGAATGGAAGTAGAAAGAATACATGCATGTCCGAACGATTGTATCCTCTACCGTAAAGAGTATGCAGACATGCATGCATGTCCCGTGTGCAAAGCATCCCGATACAAGCGTAAGAATACTGCTAAGGCGAAGCAAGGACCTCCTGCTAAGATGTTGTGGTATCTGCCTGTGATCCCACATTTGAAGCATTTATTTGCGAACCGAAAGGAGGCAAGATTGATGCTTTGGCACTCGGAGGAGCATAAGAAAGATGGGAAGCTCAGACACCCTGCTGATTCTGCCCGGTGGAGAAACTTCGATCGGAGCTTCGAAGAGTTCGATGCGGAACCGAGGAACATAAGGTTAGGGTTGAGTACGGACGGAATGAATCCTTTCAGTAACATGAGCAGCCGACATAGCACCTAGCCCGTGAATCTATGTATGTACAACCTTCCTCCTTGGCTGTGTATGGAGCGGAAATACATTTTGATGTCACCACTTATCCAAGGGCCGAAGCAACCTGTGAACGATATTGATGTATACCTAGCACCATTGTTGGAAGATCTTGTGACACTTTGGAACGAAGGGGTACAAGTATGGGATACGTACAAACGAGAGAACTTCACTTTACGCGCCATGTTATTCTGCACCATCAATGATTTTCCTGCCCTTGGTAACTTTGTCGGGTTCGATTACAAAAGGAGCCAAAGCTGTCGCCTTTGCTTAGATGGTGCAGAAAGTGTATGGTGAACAACTCACGCAAAAGCGTGTATATGCGTCACCGTAGGTTCCTTCGAGATTCACCCATACCGCAAGATGAAGAAACAATTCGACGGAAATAAGGAGGGCGGTTCGGCTCAAGGGCTTTTAGAGGGAAAGAGGTCTATGATATGGTTAAAGATATCGATGTTGTGCTTGGAAAGGGACGTAAATTAAGGACCCCTCAGAAAAACATCTGGAAGAAGCGGTTAATTTTTTGGGACTTGCCTTATTGGGAGCACTTAGAAGTTCGCCCTTTGCATCGGCGTCATGCGTGGAGAAGAATGTATGTGATAGCTTGATTGGTCTCTTACTAAACATTACGGCAAAACAAAAGGCGGTGTTAACGCGCGGCGTGACTTGGTTGATATGAACATAAGAACCGAGTTAGCACCGAAAGAGACCGATAAGGACGAGCGTACCTTCCCGACTTGCTACACTTTGTCCAAGGCGAGAGAAATGAACTATGTCAAAGTTTGCATGGTGTGAAAGTTCCGTCCGGTTACTCCGCCAATATTAAGAAACTTGTTTCCATGAAATATTTAAAATTAATTGGTATGAAGTCTCATGATTGTCATGTGCTGATGACACAGATCCTTTCTGTTGCAATTAGGAGTATCTTACCAAACAAGGTCCGAGTGGCAATCTTTAGGCTGTGTTATTTCTTTAACTCAATTGCTCGAAGGTCATCGATCCAGAAGGACTCGGCGCTCTGCAGCCGAGGTGGTGGCGACTCTATGTCATCTTGAGATGTATTTCCCTTCGTCTTTTTTTGATATCATGGTCCATCTCATTGTTCACCTTATGAAAGAGATAAAGATATGCGGCTCTGTGTTCCTACGTCATATGTACCCTTTCGAGAGATACATGGGAATTCTGAAGTTCTACGTTCGGAATCGATCTCGGCCGGAGGGCAATATCATCGAAGGTTATGCAACCGAAGAGGTCATTGAGTTCTGCGTGGACTACATGGCTCAGGTGGAATCGATAGGTGTGCCTCTATCTCGTCACGAGGGAACCGGAGGGTATCGGGACCATCGGGAGAAGCAATCACTCCCGATCTAGATACATCGCGCAGAGCCCATTTCACGGTCTTGCAACACATGACCCAAGTGTCCCGTACATCGACGAGCACAAAGACATGGTACGCCAACAGAATCCAGACCGGTCGGAGGTTTGGATAACGAGATAGCACAACCGTCGGTTCAATAAATAGTTAAAGATGCGATTCACTGGGAGGCCATCAAGTGATGAAACGCTGCTATGGTTGGCCAAAGGACCAAAATTTATAATTGTGACATGGCAAGAAATCGACATAAATGGGTAAAGCGTTTTATCTGGCGGCTCGGGATAGGAAGAGCACGATCCGAGCAGCGGTGTCGCATAGATGTATTTCACGAGGGTTCAATATCGCGGGGCACGCGGGTTGAACTCGTACTATGGGTTCGTAGAGGAGATTTGGGAGCTTAACTATGTACTTTTCAAGATCCCCTGTTTGATGTCCTTGGGTTAAACTTCGCAGGCGTGAAGGTCTACAAGTACGACGTCACTACTGTGGACCTCAAACGTGTCGGATACAAGGACGAACCATTCGTACTCGCTAAGCAAGTTGTTCAACTTTTTTATGTAACGGACCCAGCAAATAAGAACAGTCACGTAGTTCTTCATGGGAAAAGAAGGATTGTCGGAGTTGAGAATGTCGTGGATGAGGAAGAGTACAATCAATTTGACGAGTTGCCTCCTTTCGGAGACGGCATCAGACTGGAGGAAGAACCCAGTGAGGAAGCTAGCTATATGCGCGTCGATTATCATGAAGCACTATATTTCAATTAAGCATGGATATATTCCATTGTAATTTGATGTTAACATGGAAACGCGTCACGTGTTATGGACCAGTGCTAAATCGGTCAATTTGCCTCGGTCGGTCGTGTGAGACCCCAGTTTATCAGACTTGTAATGCTTAACCATCCACTCGGTCCTAACATCACAAATCAAATAAACCGAGACTCGAGATATGTGTACTTCCCAGGAATGCAGTATACACACCCCTTTACAAAAAGTATGTATCAATTCCATTCAAACACATAGATAAGAACGACGAATACGAAAAAGACTCAACAACAAACTTTCTCCGAATGCTTTGAAAATTTTATAGCAGCAAGAGCATGATTTATAAGGAATTTATCAACAAGAACCAATTTATCAACATATATAAGTCTGTATTATCATCGAACGGTTGTGCACTCTTCTGCCTTAGTCTTTTTCCACCCTTCTCTGCCGTGAGAGCCGAGGGTTTACCAGCGCCACCTCCCTTCGTCCACGCCTCAGGCCGACTCCGCCTCCTTCGTCCCCGCCTCCGTCGGCCGCCTCCTTCGTCCCTGCCTTCATCCAGTGCCGCCCCCGCCCCTGCCGAGCACCCGGTGAGTTTCCCAGCGCCGCCTCCCTTCGTCCCGCCTCCTCGGTGCGCCGCCCGCCCCGACCACCCGGTGAGTTTCCTTGCGCTTCCCCCTTTTCTGCTGAGAGAGCAGGGTTTACCTCGGTCTGCCCGCCCGCCTAGAGCACCCGAGGGTTTATGAGGTATTTTTACCCCTTTAGATGTTTTACTCTGCTGTGCTTTTGTTTGAAATGGGGTGAGGCTCTGTGTGCTTGCTCGACCAGGGGGATGAACCAGCGAGAGAAGGATCTGGAAATGGGTGTCTTTGTCACCCGGTGTTGTCTTGTCTCCATTTGTCTTTGGTGAGCTCTTTCGCCTTCTTTGCTGGGCTATCTTTGCAGTGTTAGAACATTAGTTGGATACACCTAATGATGTCTACCAAGGGTTTGGGATTTATTGGGATGTGCACTGTAGGGTTTGACCGCAATTACGATAATTGCCGAAAGTGGGTGCTGAATTGTAATAATGCCGAATGATGAAAACCTATGGAAATAAGACGGTGCCGATTTACTAGGTTGGCCTAGGTATCATGGGTATCCCGGTGCCGACTAATCTGGGTTAGCCTAGGTGACTTGAAAAACCAAGATGTCGGTTAACCTAGGTTGGTGTGGGTAGTCTCGATACCCTAAACCCTAAACCCTAACCCTAAAGCCTAAACCCTAAAACCCTAAAACCCTAAACCCTAAATGTCTTCGGGCAACATCTCTTTGACAAACCCGGCAGACGAGGCAGTGTCTCAACGTCTGGTAAATTTCTCGAACCACTTAATTGTTAATAAGTCCATAACTTCATGGTGTCTACAATAACATGATGTCCTCTTGCAGTAAGCATTGACTTCCGCATGTTCCCAAGGTTCCTTCGAAGTAGACAGGGAGAAGGATGTACTGTCTACGGCCCTGGAAAACAAGGAGCACCTGGGTCGCACGCGAGGCGTTGGGGTTTACGTACCTTGGAGGGATGGATTCCCACACAACTTCGACACATATAGGAGTAGGAAGAGATCCAAGGACCAGCATGACGCTCGGTTGGAACATATGATTATTGCAAAATTTCAAGAACAAATAACAAACTTGCAGAACCAAGTAAATCAACTAATGCAGGCGCAAGCCGCCCCTGTTAATTTGGGAGCAAGTCCTGCTCGACATAGGAGTAGTGTTGCGTCCACACATATATAATTCTGGACATAACGACGTGCAATTACCGATCGACGGCATCGAGGTAATGTACATCTCTGGAATGCTCCAAAGATAGACCTATAGGACGCCTTAGCTAATTGTGTACCCTTTTGTAGGAGCCGACGCCCTGCAAGCTCCAAGTGAGGATGGTTGGGTCGATTCCTATTGAGGCTGGGCGGGGTATGGTGTATCCATACCGGGAAGGGCGATCTGACATGGTGCCCGGTGGCGCGAGGTTACGCCAGTGCGGTGGACATGGTCCATGACAATTTCATGGCCATCCCGCTGGAGATTCCCCCGAACGAAGAAATCAGAACACTAGGGGATGCCACGCACACTTTTATCCAGTGGCCCAAGAAGGACATCGCACTAGACCCTTCAGTGAAGCGATATCGAGAGGACCCTACCTCTCTAATAGGACACTCGATGAGTCCACCTCAACCAAAGCTTCGGAAGGCCGCCACATCGCTTCCCGTCGAGAAGACGGCGAAGGGACAAGAAAAGTGTGTCACCATATCGGTCCCTGAGGCGTCTCACGGGAAGACGTCCCTCAGCCGCCTTGTTAAGGAGAAATTGAAATCGAAGAACATTAAGGCACCTCTCAAACCCGTGAAATACTCACTCGGAAGTCCGTTTGTCTCCGGCGCAGAAATAAAGAGCTCAGGAGTAGCTTGTCAAGCTTTGCATGATTGCTACTTGCGCAAGACCCGAGAGAAGGGGGGTCATACTGGAATCACCGTCAGATACGGGAGGGAGCATTTTCTCCACGAGCCTGGCCACTTTGTCGTGGGCTTCGAAGACTTATTTGACCTATACAACCTAACTGCCATCGACGCCTCACTTCTACGATGCTGGACACTGTAAGTGTGTACAATCAATTTCTACACTCACGTGATACCGATAAATATCATAACTCATTGCTTATGTACAGATACATTATGAAATGTGCCCGTCGAATCAAAGAACTGGTGGGTTTCCTCGACCCACATGTGGTCTCTGAGCAAACAATCAACCAAGACGCATCGTACGTCGAGAATTACATAAAAATGGGATTGCTTGCTCTGGACGACAGGGACTACATAATGGTGCCCTACAACCAGAAGTAAGTGCTTCAATACTTGCTATACAAATTACGTTTCAACATAGGTTTATGACTATAGCGACATACACGAGTAGGTTCCACTGGATTCTTCTGATTCTTGTGCCAAAGAGGAACATGGTATTGTACCTTGATTCTCTACTCAACAAAAATCATAACTTCACCCTTCTTAAAGGAATACTCGACAGGTATGTTCATTTCCTCCGCACATAACTCTATTGTAGTCTTCCTTCGTTTGAAATGGACAAGGATAACTTTTTTGAATCATGTAGGGCGTTCATCGGCTATGTTGCCGAGGGAGGTTTATACAAGGGAACGAGCGCCACACTGACTCACAGGATGCGTTTTCCAGTACGCACTACAACACAATAATCATATATCATACTTCGTAATATTGCGTCTCGAACTGACTGTACATATATATGTAATTCTATTTTTGCAGTGCCGCCAACAAAAACAAGATCACATATGCGCATTCTCGTATGCCATCATATGCACTATTGATTGCTTCTAGGACGACGATCCTCGGTTTGTCAATCTCGTAATAATTATCTCCTAATTATAAATTTAAATATATATGCTTACTACTTTACTCCTGCTAGCGACAAGGCTTGAACATAGAGTTAAATGCACTCGAGATGGATCAGGTCATGCACATTCGAGGGGAGCTCTGTGGCTTCATCAAGGCAGACATAGTTAATACCACCGGAGAGTTTCACGCCGTCGACACTGATGAACGACCTCGAAACAATTGGTTCAATATTGTAATTCACTTTGACTGGTTGTAATTCAATTTGTAACTCTAGCGACAATATATACTTGAAACATTCTTTTGTAATTGATTTTGAGTTAAATGATCACTTTGAGTTGTCAACAATTATCTGTGACATATTTCTACTTGCTAGTTTTCAGAGGGCATGGCTAGCAATTCCTGAGGCTGGCTGAAAATACGATAAAAAATAATTAGGTCCAAATACTTATCACAGACGGTTCTAACCACGAACAAATGCGTGATACTCTGTAATCACAGACGCGGTTCGTGGTTAGAACCATCACGTGGCTCTGAGAATCACAGACGGTTCCAACCACGAACCGCCCTGTGATACTCTGTAATCACAGACGGTTCGTGGTTAGAACCATCTGTGATAAGAGTTACCACAAACGGTTGAAAAACTGTCTGTGATAACCGCTTGTTATCACAGACATAAAATTTCAGACGGTTCAAAAACAGCCCGTGATGACTGTTACGAACCGTCTGTGATGAGCTTTTCTGCAGTAGTGCACGCCCCATTCCCTCAAAAGGTTTGCTGCTGCCAAAGAACTCGACAAACACGTCTTTGGTGTTTCGAGGATTGAAACGGTGGTTACCAGGCCCGTGCATAGATGAGGAACCACCAGCATCTGCAAAGGCCTTCAAAAACTAAAAGCAGTGAACATTGTACATGAATGGTTATCCTAGGCCTGTGATATTAATTCAGCATTTGCAAAATAAATTTCAGCAGCATTCCCTTGAAATGAAAAACGGACACACACGCATATGATGCAATTAGATTAGCAAGCAAAGCAAGAAGTAAGCCAACAAAGCAAAAAATGTAAAATGAAGATTGCATAGTTGAAACAATCATATCACATGAATGTAACCTTCTCGAACGACACTTCTAAATCACACACACAAAACATAGCATCATGATTGTTCAATCACAGTCGCGTTTTACACTGAAACTTTCCAAGACGTATTAACATGGTAAAATCAAAGCCATCGTTTCATGCAGCCTTGCATCAACCAAGCATCAATGTCCGTCAAAACTCCCTAAATTTGTCGTCGAGACTGTAAAAGTACCCCAAAAAAACAATCCATTGCAATTTCATTATGATGTAGAGCGGTTAAAATATACCTCCTTGTACGCCTCGGAGATCTTCTTGAACTTGTCCTCGACCTCCTTTTTTTGCTGGGGTTCATGTTGGGGCGTAATTCGGCAGGTTGCGGCTGCGGCCTCGGCGGACGCACAGATGGTGGAGGCCCGGGGACGCGAGCAGGGTTTGGTTGTGGGTGGAGAGGGAGGATGAGGAGAAGTAGAGGAGGAACCTGTGGCTCGGGGCGTGTGAGGGTGTTGGACTGAAACAGTGACTAGAGGGGGTGAATAGGAGTACGATCTCTTTTTTATCTTAATCAAATTCAACACGTTTTTCAATCTAATAACTATGAGAGCTATGAAGATCAATGTACAAGTATAGCGGAAGACTTGTATTGAATCCAATCGAAACCCCAAGCAAAACAACTAAAAATACCAAAAGCTCAATTAACAATGAGTTGGGCAGTTAGACCTCTCAACATGGCGGTCTGACCTCTCACAGGGGGTGGTCTAACCTCCAGCGCAATGAACAATAAAATCAGCACGAACTCAAAATCACAAATCGGCTCAACTTTTGATCCACAACTCCAAACTCGACGAAACTTAGAACACACATTTTCTAGGATGCCAGGAACCTATTCCAATCAAGAATCATGAAGATCTTTACCAAAGTTTTGACATTTTTCGTTTGAGTGAAGGTTGCTTCAAAACCGAGTCAAAACCAAAATATGATCCAAAAACTTATTCGTGAGTTAAAGATGATTCTAGATGTATTCCCACATATCACGGCAAGTAAGATCCAGGCCAAAAACCAAAGAAAGACTGAAGGATAAAAAAAAGCCCTAAAATCATAAAATAGAGAGTAGGAACAAGAAGAATATCATCTTGAGGAATCTTGCTTGGATTGATTTGAGATAGATGTTAGTTTATAGCCACTCCATCATGGAGGATGAATACTCAACACTTGAGCACACAATTAATCTAACTCTCTAGAACCCTAACCTCTCTACCACCTCTCCCTAAACACAAACTAGGGTTTCTTCAAATACAAGGGTTGGGTGCATAATCAGCACCCTCCCTTATTTATAGTGGAGGCTAGCTTCTAGAAGGTCATTTCTAATTGGCACCCGTTAAGCCCACACACAAACGGGTTTAACTAACGCACACATTTCAAAGCATCATCTTCATCTTCTCTTGAACTAAAGCACTTCTCCTTGTGTCGTCTTGCGCCGTGGTTTAGCCAAAAGCCATCAAGGTGGTATTTTGGTGAAGTTGCCAAAATACCCCTTCTCGATCCTTCTCCAAAGACCGAGCCCAAACATCACGAAGCAATCCCATGCTTCACCACGTGTAGGTTGATCAACGGATCTCTTCATGTCGAAAGTCTCTCCCATCCAGCTCCCACTGAAACCACCATGGCACTTGCACCGACCCCCGTAACGCTTGATGCAACCCGTCGCATCGAAATTCCGTTCGGTCATCCTTGTCCATTTTGCGCCATGCTTGAATCCATTGACTTCACCTGACATCATCGATCATTCTGAACCTCAGCTCTCCAAGCCTAGTCTCGATCATCCTCACCGTTGACCGTTATTGACCTCCAAGCCTCCTGCACAATAATAAACCAAGAAATCGATTCCGGGAATAAGTTCTTCGCAACTTGACCCACGTTAGTCAAAACATATATCATGGAACACATATGCACTGAAACCCATGAACTTGACCTAAACTACAATCATCGTCGCCAAGATGGCCGACGAACAAGTCAAAACTGGTTAGACCGCCACCCATGGTCGGTCTGACCGCCCTCTGTCCGGTCTGACCACCACCTGGCCGGTATGACCGCCCAGCAGGGGACTTAGCCAAATTTTCTTCCTGGAAAACTAAGACCTCTCTAAAAAATTTAAACGAATAGAACTTTTGGCTTGAAGCTCCAAAAATTATGAGACCAAGTGTAGGAGAATCTCCTTTCTTTCCTACACCCTTATTTTTAGCCCAGCTCTAAATTTAAAGACACTTAATTGTTGGTTAGACCACCGCCCATGGCCGGTCTGACCACCAGCCTCTAGGCTCAAGGCTTGGCCGATCTGATCGCCAGAGGTTATCGATCTGACCACCACCCTGGCCGGTCTGACCACCAATGACCTGATAGCACCTGAACTTTGTCGAAAATACGTGATTCGACAACCCTTCAACGCTATTGCAATTGTAACATAATCATAATATCATGAGCATATCCCTATGATATCCATAGAGGGGTAAGTGAGGGCGGCAAAGGGGGAGGGAGAGGACGAAGCAGAGGTGGGGAGAGGAAGGGGGAAGCGAGGGCGGAGTAGGGGTCATTCTTGGGGGAAGAGGAAGAAGCCGAGGGTGGGGCGACCGCGGCGAAGAAGGACGGGGCCCCAGCCGTGGGCGTGGGGGTGGTGGGCGGGCGTGGGCGTGAGGGGAGGGGGCCAGGCGTAGGGGGCAGAGGGGCATGGGATGAGGGGGTCGGGCGCGAGCGTGGGGCGTCGATCGTGAGGAGAGTCGGGGCGGAGGGAGGGGTGGCGATGCATACTGGGGGATCTGGTCTGGTACTGTGGAAGGTAAGAGAGCGAGGAGAGAAGAGAGGGGAGCGGGCGCTATCGAGAAGGCAAACACCGAACGGAACGACGAGAACGTAGGCACACAAAACTAAAAGAAAATTGGACAGGCGACAATGAACGACGCGCTGGATTCGACGAGCAGAACAAAAAAGGCGATGTGGCGTAGCTTAGCTCACGCGAAACATGCGCTTCTTTACCCGGTGTGATGAGATGGCTGGGTTTCGAATTAAAGATGAGCAAATTTAGGTCTCGAGAGGTATGAAATGGAGCACTTGAATTTTCTTCCTAATTCTTCTTCTTGAGATTTGCTTCCATACTACTCTCTCTCTCTCTCTCTCTCTCTGCTGCACAATACCGTATTTTACCAAAGCCCATTGTAGTACAACCAATGAAACACTAAATCTAAAAAAATTAATGAGAAATGATAGTAATACCTCTTTTAAATGATATATTACAACCATTTAATTTCTTCTAAAATATTAAAATAAGAGTAGAAAGTGAAAATATTACAATAGCTATACTCTTAATTTCCTAATATACAAATATTTTGAAGCAGACTCTCGAGACCATGGATAAACATAGTGAGACTGGTTCACTATGGGTAAGTAGCATCGGCAAGAATCATGGTTCGCCATAATACCACCCTATGCTTCCCCATGCATGTGGGACCAGGCCCTACATGGCCCTGTGATTTTCAGTGGTATAATGACTTCCCATTTTTAATGGTCTTCTCTATTGATAAAGTGGTAAATTCCACACGAAAAAAAATGTTGAAAAAAGACAATATGGTAAATTCCTCGCAAATGGAGTAACACTGTGAGAGCTTTGTGCCCCATGCTTCAAGATCATGCCAGAGAACATTTTCTTTTTACTGGTAGTGATTTCCTGGGCACTTCACTAGCACATAACTATTTGTCATTTTGAACATTTGACGTGGTTTCTAATATAAGATACAAAGTACTAATTTCAATGTAATATGCTGGTAAAACCTATAAAAAAAACTGCTAGTATATTATTATGGAAGTATTAGTAGTGAATATAAGAAAGAATTTACCCCGGGCACACTCTCTAAGGGCTTGTTTAGAAAGTTAATTCCCGACCGGAATCCATGTGGATGGGTCGGGAATTTGAACTAAAATCCCGATTCTATGTGGGTGAGTAGAAATTTTGACTCAATCAAACAAAGCCTAAAAGAACGCAACTATGAATGGATGGAGCAAGATCTATGGCGCCAAACAAGTCCTACAAAATTGGCCCTGAAAAACAGCATCTATTGCAAATGAATTATCAGAACATCACCATAGGTGACAAGAGATGTATCTCACTCGGAGGTGACACGAGTTCTTCATTAATTTTCGCTCCTTCGCACATAGTGCAAATCAAATTTGGGAAGTAGTACTAGTCAACCAAAAACCTAAACAAGTTGAAACATAGAGTGATCTGTACTAGACTCCTAGTCCCTTGTCCAATAGTAGTAGGAGTTGTATGCTTCCAGCTGGAAATTGTCGAGTGCACACATGAAAAAGGGCAAAGAAAGGAAGAAGCAAAGATAAATATATGCACGCACACACAGTCCCCTCTCACACAGAGTCTTCTCTCACACACTGTACCACAAGCAATAAAGTCCATTTGCAGTGGCTATCAGTGCAGCTCGTGTCCACTGGTAAGCCTCTCAATAAACGGCAACTCAGTGGCCCATCCAGAGGCCGACACTGCCCCTTCCCTTCTTCCTCTTCAAAAACGTACCCCAGCCTAGCTCCCCCTCTTGATCTCTTCTACTAGCTAGTATTATATACTCCAGTAGTCTTCTCTCCTTTTGCCTCTTTTGCCATTCTTCTTCTTCTTCTTGTTCTTTCTTCCCCTCTAATGGCTGCACGGTGAAGTACTTTTCATCTCTCATACTGAGTTTGATTGGCCTTCTTGTTTGGACTGCATGTCCAGGTTGAAGTTAGTTTAAGGAGATTGTTGTCTGGTTCAAGGTCTCCACATACGACATGGCTTGGTGATCTCGGACCAGGCTTCAATCCCTTTAACCAGCATCTGCACGTTATGCCTCTCGATCGTTCCAGCAATCTGCCTCTCTAGAGACTAGAGTATATATGGGTACGGTATGTCCTCTATTTAGCTCCTTCTGTTCTTCTTACTAACCCGTGCAAATTTAATCTTCTCCTAGCTACAATTAGGTTTCCCTCAAGTTATTTGGAGTAGCTTTTCTAACAGCCTAGATTTGTCCATCAATATTTTAAATTTGATATGTAGTCCAGAATGGAGCAGTGACCAGGCATACAGTACACTAGGCTGCATGTTCATGGGACATAATGTAGAAGAGAACAGATGAACTGTGTGCTGTGAACTTCTCACACTGGCTCTGAATCAACTACTGTACTACCAGTTTCATCTTTCATGCACCTCAGTCCTTGCATTAATTTGTGCATTGGCATCAAATCATCTTCACCATGTTTACATCAGTACTACATGAAAATGACACCACACATGCACTACGTTCATACTAAAAGTTTTCTTTCATGAAAGCTAGCATATAATAATACATGAAAATCTTGCAGAAAAATACAATGCAGATTGCGAAATACTAGTACTAGTGCATCTGGTACTAATACTAAAAGCATACTGGTAGGAGTAGATGTGAGCATGCGCCGATACCTAGAAGAAGGGGATCGATGGACAGGAACTGCCGAAGCATTTAAGCAGGTCTGGCTCGACATGTATGACAAAGGGATAGCTAGGTTCATTCTCTCACGCGGCGGTTGTGAAAGATGCCATGCGCATAGCATAGTAGCATTTCAAAGGCGTCGATCGATCGATCCCATTCTCTCTGCCTGTCTCCCTGGGATTTTTGTTCCATGCATGTGTGTCTGCAGATTGCAGTACTACGTACTACTGACCTTGCGCATTTCCATGGTATCATCACAAATTAAAGAGCTTCTCATGCGTATGTAGTAGTTTTACCCTGCAGGTAGATTTAAAGATGCTGTATATGTACATTAAATTTTCGCATGCGATCTCCTGGCAGTTTTATCGATTAGCAAATCCTATGTATTGGATAAATTAATTCTGCGTACGTATATGTTGCCAAAAAATCTCAATGACATATAGTATACTGTATATAGTAGTTGTCTGCTTGACCTACATTGATCAGATAGCTTGTCAATTGGAGTAGACAACTGGAACATCAGCTGGACATTCAAAGGGGGAAAAATGAATGGAGCTATCAAGATCACTATATATTATGAGTCGCATCATTGAAAAACACGATTGCTCGGTGTCAAGTATTTATTGGTACAGTACATTTTGTACAGCAAAATTAAGTTAGACACATGTTGAGTAAATGTATATGTGCAGTTGATTCAACCTTCTATTGTACTAACTGATCAACACTTATGTGGATTATAAAGTTGGATTGTTTTATGATTTTTTTTCTAGCTCTATCTTGTAGCTAGAACGTACGTCCAATAGAAGTGCATGCTCCTCGTAATTTTTTACGATGAAATAGCGCACCTTTCAATCTGTCATGGTTTAGAAGGATATATATGGTTCCGCTTGAGCTACAGTACAACGTTCATGTCACTAATGAATGGATGTATACAGTATGGCTTGGAGCAAGCGATGACAGTTCATGACACCGACATGCACATGCGTTGACATTGATCGATGAATGGTTAATTATTGAACTGAACGACCAATGCAATGAATTAGTTGTCCTTGTCAACTCGCTGATGCATGACAAAACTTTCCTAGCTAGCCCAATGAGATATTCTTGATTACACAAAACCATCGAACTGAATTGCAACAGATATCATCTGCTCCATATTCCATATGTATATGTACTTTCTGTTATCAGTTAGCTAGTAGTTCGGAAACAAGATTACTAAACCTAGCTTAGAAGATTATACTGAACCATATTTTCTTGCCTAATGTTGAGAGACAAGCCATGCTGCTCTAGGAAACGGCCCGTCCGGTCGGGCACTCCAATTATTGGCGAGTAGAATTTTGATTCGATTGCAGATTGCATGACTAGAGTTTTTGACTCATTTGGCACAAGCAGTGTTGTAAAAAATGATCGAAACACCGATTAATCGTCCGTTTACGCGGAGTTGCCAGGCAAAACGTTACGTATACGCAAATCGCTTGATCCCTGCCACTGCTTTCCTTCGAATCTACGGTCGATGGCGCCATATTTACCATCGACCGTGTAATAGGCCGTGGGAATGTCGCCAACGTTTACCCAGGACACACAAAAGCAACGCAGGGAGTTAAAGGGCCGTGGAATGTCGCCAACATTTCCTGGTTGGTGCTTCCGCGTTTACCTTGAAGCCTGGCAATCTGCTTATCCGGCCTGAGGGCGATCTGTGAAATACTGAACTAACATGGTCCGAGGCCCATAAAACGAGGATGACGGCTAGTGGGCCTTGTTAGTCGTCTACTGCGACTGGGAGCACTTCTACAATCGATCCCGGCGTACCTGTAACTGCTGTAAGCCCCCCTCCCCCGCATCTTCTGGCATCTTCCCCGCCCGCCGCGTATCCAATGAGTCATTGACACCCTCTCTCTCCTGCAGTCAGCAATGCCTTACCGCACGCCTCTACTCCCACCTGCCCGCCCAACACCCTAGCCCCACTTCTCGTAGTCCTAGCCCCACCTAACCTAACTCTACCACCATCGTTGATCCCTGCCACTGCTCTCCTTCGAATCTACAGTCAATGGCGCCACAAACACCTATATACCCAGGGTTCCCTGTGAACTCCTCTCTAACCCGATAAACCCTAACCCCTATCGGGCGGGCGATGCCACCTGAGAACAACATCGCTGCGGAGGGGGTAGCGTAAGGTACTCGGACGCGCAGAGGGGGTAGCGTAAGGTTTTCAAAAAAGACTTGAAAATTATTAAATATAGGGGAGAGTATGTGTCTATGATCAAGTCGCCGATCTTACAAAATAAAATAAGAAAAATAGCTAAGAGTTCTTGGAGAAGAATATGGTTGTTCCTTATTGCAATGAACTAGATCTTTACGGGGGGTGCCTTTGGGAAGGTGACTAACTAGCACTAATTACACCGAGTATGTTGCTTGCTATGCTTCAACTGCCTTAAGAGTGAATGCAATTGCCTCTTGATCTTCTGGATCGTATGTCTTGAATGCCCCTCCGATCTTGCCTTAAATAATTGGTGAAGAGGTGACAGTTATTCCTAGAAAAGACACCTGTTGGAAGTGACGTGTCTGGCCGGGAGGCAGTTATTGTTTGTAAACCACTAACTGATCATCGGTTATTGTTAATAGGAGACAAAGCTGTGCAGTAGTTATTGTCAATGACTGAGGGTTGTAAAGCATCGTGTGGTTTGGAGCAGATAAGACATGTGTTCCATTCATCACACAGAAGGAATATGCTAGAATTGGGTCCAAGCATCAGTTCATAGATTCTACAAGTAGTTAACTAGTCGGGCAAAAAGTATAAGACTTCTCCGACCAGGGTACTCGTAGAGCAACCACTAGGATTCTCACGACCATAGGGGTCTAAAACTTCAAGGGTTATGACCATGAGGTCTTTAATTAAATAGAAAGAGTATTAAGGAAATTAATCCTCGTCAGCTAGCCCTCGAACTTTTAAGTGGATTTGTAATGTGAACTCCTTTTGATAGAATTTATATCAGGAAACCCCTCGTTTAATGGTGAGAATAACGATGCGGCTTGTAGTCACTTTAATGTTAAGGAACCGCTTGCGGAACCGAAGAAATCTGTGTCTATTGGACTTTAGGCAACTACTTTTGCAGTTAAAGGGATGCCCCTATAAAATCCCCACGGTGGATTGTCTTAGGGCTTTTACGCTTTCAAAATTCCCTTTGACTTCTTTTTCATTTTCTTGCCAATTGTCCGATGTCTGAGCTAAGCGAGAAGAAGCTTAAGAGTATGAAGAATGGTGGAATTCTTCCCGACAAGACCTTGATTTCTTGGATATCAGCGGTCGGAGAGCATTTTTCGAGTGGCAACGAGGGAGAAATCCCTGACTTCCTCGCGTATGTCGAGTGTGGATTCAAATTGCCAGCGTGCTCGTACCTCTCCTGGGTACTGGAGTATTATGAAGTTGAGTTGGTGAATCTTGCCCCCAACTCAATCGTCAACCTCATCATCTTCATCTATATTTGTGAAGTATATCTCGGTATTCCACCAGATCTGGAGGTCTTTAGATACTTCTACAAGATGACAAAGTCGGGGAAATCGACTGCGTCACACGGGGAGTGTGCTCTGCGCCTCCACGATGGGAAAGCAGACGAGTACATTCAGATGTACTCTAAATATTCGTGGTCGACATGGAAGAAACTCTGGTTCTACATTGCGCTGACCAAGGGAGACAATCTTTGCTTTACCGGTGGGAGTGGCAGTTGAAAACCCTCAGTGGAGATCTTCCTCGAAGAAGGAGAGAAGAGTGGGGAGATGGATCGAAGCCATCCAACACCTCAACATTAGAGGATTAACTTCTTGGCACATGGTGAAAGATTTCACCATACGCTGAATAAGTCCTCTAAAGTTCCGAGAACGTACAAGGCTCTCGTACATTGGTCGGGACGATACGAACAAGGATTATTTATAATGTAAGTCCTGAGTAATTCCGACTGGTTAATTTTATTCTAGTTGATTATTTTGTAACCTTATGGTCTATTTTCTCTTTTTACAACCCTTTCCCCTAAAGAAATCAGGGATCATATCAAAATGACATATGCCGGGGAACGTAGTGAAAAAGCTGATATTCCTGGATCTTGGCAGCTGTGTCCCAACAGAGAGAATAGAGAGACTTAAGGTAAAAAAATAGCAATATTTTTTTTCATCTTTTATGTAATTTTCGATCGGTATGCTATAATGCCCCTTTCGCTTTAATGTGCAGATGGTCGGGTTGGAGAGCAGTGAACTCATCGAGAGCTCAAATCCTATTGCTACTCCAACCTCTTCAGCTCCAACGACCATTCAAGATGGTGTCCCCTCGAGGTAGAAAGAGTACCAAAAGGAAATATACATTTTAGATAAATTATTCCATTACCAAACTAAACTTAATTTATAATTAGGAGGGAGAAAAAGAAGATTCGCCGACCAAAGCTGCAGTGGTAGTAGCCTCTGGAGAAGTCATGATCGACCAGACAGTTACTGCTAAAGCAACTGTTCTGGAGGTTGATGAAACCACAATCTCCGAGCAGATGGTTGAGGAAATCATCTCCGACCAAGTGGTTAGGTAGATTTCTTTCGACGTCTGGTCGGGGGAAGTAAGGGGTCTAACCAGCCCTACCGGATTGAAACCGGTAAAATCGGTTGAAAAGAAGAAAAGGAAGGCGAGCGCTCTGGATTTTGCTCCAAGGTGTTTCAATTTCAAAACTAAGAAGACTAGGTATGTAAAATAAAAAAATTTACACAGATGCATACCTTTAGATTCTTTTGTATTATGAAATCTTTATCTACCTTTCTTCTGTTTTTGTAGATCCTCTAGTGTTCTGGTTGCTTCTGATCAGAGCACCCTTCAGGAGGAAACTCCTAAAGTAAGGATGGTCGAGTCTGCCCCCGACCGGGTGGAGGTACCAATGTCTACTCCTACCGCCCAAGACTCCTTGACGGTTCCCACCCCGTCTAAAAAGACAGAGGCTGGAGAAGAGCCCTAGTAGGTTCTACCCATTGCTGGGAATAATCAAGAGAAGAGGAGTTCTTCCCTAGTCAGGAGGTCTCCTCGTCCTAGTAACATCCTCGTCCGACCTCAAACCTTCGATGATAAAAAGCTTGGGGCGGTTTGGAGAAAAATCTCAGACTGTCATTCAAAGTTAGGTCCTGAAACCATTTACTCCAAGTACACAGACAAGGCGGTCCAGATAAATACCTATGACCACTCTTATAGTATTTTTTATGGAATATATTGAAAACTTAAATAAGTTTTACTACATTTTTCATAGCATATGGTGGAGAATGTCGATGTGGTCGGAGAACTGATCTAACAAATAACTCCCTTGAAAAAGGAAAATGTCGAATTGAAAAGTAAGTACTTCTTCTTGACTTCTTCTTCCCTTTTTTGTTATTTTGTTCCTCGTTGTTTCTTAACTCTCCTCTATCATATTTGACAGAATTGGAGGTACATAAAAAAGAGGTTATGGCTAAAGAAGCCATTATAGCTATGCTTGAAAAGAGGTGCAAAGTCAAAGACCGGTTAATCGAAGAGTGGTCGACTAGGTTCGATGAGACCTTCCTCAAGCATAAGGAAGCTATTGAAGGTTCCGAGAAGAAGACTCAAGATAACGGGTCGTAAATCTGACCAATTTACTATGTATTTTAAGTTTATTTCTTTAACTTTGATATACTCGTGCAGAGCAAGCTCAAAAGTTAGAACAAACAGAAAAAGCTCGAGATGAGTTCGAGAGGAATCTTTAAGACAAGATCATTGCCTTCAATAAGATGCTTTCCGACATGGGGTTGGATGTATTCTTGTCGGCTTCAAGGGAACTGACTGAGAAGGCGAACTGTTTTGGTCGACAACTCGAGATTCTCCAAGATTTGCTCGCAACCTATTAGAAGAACCAAGCAAAGACTATGGGAGATGCTATCGCAGATGGAGTTAGCTTTGCGTTGGCAAAGTTTAAAGCCTCCGACCTCTTCATCAATCTCCAAGCTCTTGAAGTAAACTTCAACTGCTCGGAGGAGGATGCAACCAAGATCTTTGAAGAAATAAAACCCTTGGAAAACAAGGTTACAGAAGAACGTCGGTCACAGTATAACATTTCGTTTTCTAAGTGCAGCGCTTTTCCGGATCAACCACATCATAACTTTCCCTAATCGATACGGTACCTAAAAGAAAAGGGCAATCGTACACGAAAAGATGCCATGCAACTCTGATCAATCAGGTTGGGTCAGAGAAAACAAACGATATCATGCGTGCCTGATCAGAAAATGGCCCAAAATTACTCATTCCAAAATCACGGCACTTCCAAGTTCAAGCAAACCAGCCGAGCCCCACCAACACCAAGTAGCCAACACTGAAACGCGTAGATCTAGATTATCTGCGGTTCAGAGATAAACGGAGCCGGTGCTCGATCAGAGATTCAAGTATTTCGCGTGGAATTCTTATTCGGTGTTCCAATGTGAGCTCGCACTTTCATTTCTTAAACGAATCCTGCTGCACAAGACTCGCACAGAGGATCCCTACGTCGAACACCGCACACGGGATCCAAAGCCCCGCACGTTTTCCAGCGCCACGGCCTTTCCGCAGTCTCGCCGGTCTCCACTCGCCAGTCGCCACCCTTCGGAAGGCCCCAAGTCAACAGTCTCCACCCCACGCACGCTTCCCCGCTCCCGACCACCGTCATGCCACTCCCGTCCTCCCCACTCCGCCACCACCACCACCTCCTCCTCCTCCTCCTCCTCGCCGCCGTCGCCTGCACGCAGCTGCCCTGCGCCGCGCCCAAGTCCACCCTCGAGTCCTGCTCCTCCTCCACCGCCTGCCCCGCGCTCCTCTCCTACACACTCTACGCCGACCTCAAGCTCGCCGAGCTGGCCGCGCTCTTCGCCGCCGACCCGCTCGCCATCCTCGCCGCCAACTCCATAGACTTCGCCGTCCCCGACCCCGCCGACCGCATCCTCCCTGCGGGCCTCCCGATGCGCGTGCCCGTGCCCTGCGCCTGCTCCGACGGCATCCGCAAGGCCACCTCCGTCCGCTACGTCTCCCGCCCGGGGGACACGCTCGCCTCCATATCCTCGGCGGTCTACGGCGGGCTCACCACCCCGGACTGGATCCGGGACTCCAACGGCATCCTCGACGCCAAGGCCGCCGACGCCGTCGACGCCGGGACCACGCTGTTCGTGCCGCTGCACTGCGCCTGCTTTGGCGGCGTCGACAACGGGGTGCCCGCCGTGTACCTGACGTACGTGGTGGGGAAGGGGACACCGTAGCCGCCATCGCGCAGAGGTACCGGACCACGGCCACCGACTTGATGAGCGTCAACGACATGGCCACCGCCGACCTCGCCGCCGGGGACATCGTCGTCGTCCCGCTGCCCGGTGAGCCGCTGCTTAATTAACTCTTTTTGGATCTGGTTTTTCGGTGTTGTTGCTTTGCGCTATTGCTGAGATGTGCCGTGCACGTAGCTGCGTGGTTGGTTGGTTAGATCCCGTGGTTGCCGACAAATTTGGTTGATGGAAATTTACTCACGTACTTGACAGTGATGCCATGTAAGTGTCTCTCTCTCAGCCGCGTAGTCTCCGGTTATGATTTAGTGAACTGACACCGGGGCGTTGGCTAAAATGGCGTTGTCGACGGCCGTAACGATAAATCTTCTTGACGTCAATAGTAAAAATAATTCCAAGTCCGGTCCCTAGAGACCTGGACCTCGCTCGTCCATGCTCTAGGAGCCTGGGATCCCCTCCTCACGGTCTTGCCGAGTTAAGTGCCCCTGGGCATGATCCTCTACCGAGTGAATTTGCCACGTACGTTCGTACATGCTATCGTGCACCCATTATTTCCATCCATCGGCCCAGAAATAATTATTTCTGACGCAAGCACACTGCACGTTGCAAAGCAACTCTCCTAAAAATGGTTCAGTCCAATCATGCCAAGACCTGACGCAATATCTTGAACAATAAAGGGAACCTCATAGTTCTAACTGATAGAGAAATTTACGGTACATTCTATAGTAGTATATGATGATTGTATAAATTAAATCTGACTATTGATTTGTTAAGAGTATAATATACTTTTATTTGTATTTATAATTTTTTGTAAGGGTATTATGGATTTTTCTAACTGGGATTGAAAATATTTCTTTTGTAGTATGCGATCTACTACTCATACTATCAGATGTAGTATAACTAATCTGAACCATTGGATCAAAGAGAATAGACGGCCCGTATTAAATTAAGCGTACCGTAAAAGAGCTTAACTGATAATTGAGTGCTTTTCCACGGTTGAGCCTCGTTCTTCCCTCTCGTACTCACACGTCCCATCACATTGAAACGCTGCCTTTTTCGATGGGCCCTTCCTCGTAGACCGGTGCCCACGTATGTGCCCACGTCAGAAATCATTGTTTCTCGCCCGATGAGTGAAAATAATGCGCGCGTGACAGCATACATGCACATACGTGACAAAATTCACTCGGCAGGGGATCGTGGCCCCAGGGGCACTTCACTCGATCTCGGTAGCACTGTGCCCCATTGGGGCATGGACTAGATAGATCTGGCCCCTATGGACACGGGCGAGCTAGGCTCGCCACCCCTAGGGGCACGGACTACACATGTGGCCTACGGAGTGGCTTCCGCCCCGGGCACAGAGGATGGGGAGTTCGTGTCCCTGAGGCACGGACGAGTGAGGTCCGGCTCCCTGGGGACCGGACTTGACGACGTGTCGAGCGGTGGCAGCTCCGTGATGTTATTTTTGCTATTGACGTCGGAAACAGACTACATGTATTATTACGGCCATCAGCATTGCCATTTTAGCCAAATACTCAGCTGCACCCACCTTTGTTTGAAAACGCTAGCTTTTTTTGAATTCTTCGGTACTAGTACTAGCTTATTAGCACTCTCCTGAATTACGAAGATGTCCTAACTTAACTGTTACGAGCACTGACTGACTTGTATAGGTAGACTTCCCTGAATTACACTACACACCCCAACCATACGATTCACTTTGTCATCAGTGTTCATGCATGACAAGATTTTACACTTCAAATTAAAAGTTGTTGTTTTTTTAATCGTACTACACCGTGTACGAATACAGCGTTGTGTGCTAATGCCAGGTTGGCTGCTCTGTTTTTATATTTGCACGGGTGCTCCCAACTTTTAAAAAGATCAGTGCATGTTATCCTTTCCACGGCTGCTTTTGTTCCTGATCAAGGTGCGACAAACGAAAAGGAAACGGCGGCAAAAGGGAGCAGCGTGCAGGATGACACATTTTGACAATTAACAATGTGCATGCATAGCCGTAAATCTGTACTGTTGTGCAGAAAGTGTGAGTTGGTCCTCTGTTTAGTACAGTGAAAAGGTTCTCTGCTAAGTGCGCTCCATGTGTGTGTCAACTGTCAAGTGTTACCAGACCAGAGAATCCTAACCCTGCCATTCGGGGACAGACAGATGAGCCCTTCGAATTCCTCATACTGTCCAGGAGCAATCAAACAACTACATATATGAAATTTGGCCCAAAAAATGTGCATTTAGGTATCATTTCTCTAAACTGTCCGTTGTTCCTGTCATTTTGCCCTTCATGTTTTGACAGTGGCGAGTGGTAAATTCTTGGGTATGCAGTATGCACTAAAGTATAGTGGAGTACCTCATTGCTCATTTGTCTTTTCTGAAGAAGGCAAGGAGAAACTCCCATCATCATCATCCTCACATGTTCTGTCAGATCACGGACTAACAGGATGAGGATTGAGGAATTGAGGATAGCATCCATTATTGTTCTGTATACATGATTGCTCCTTTCCTCCTCCTCATCAGTAATCTTGCCATTGCTATTTACCCTGTCATTTGCTGCTCCATTATTTGATACTTTTTACTGACATACTTCCATTTCTATTCCCTGTCCACTTGTCCAGCATGCACCTCATCATTCGCCGCTTTCACGTCGGACTACGGGCTGACCGTGGCGAACGGGACCTACGCAGTAACTGCCAATCGGTGTGTCCAGTGCAGCTGTGGTCCGGGCAACTTGGAGTAGGCACCGACTCGCCTTCAATCTGCTCCAGATTTAACTACTAAACAGTCTGTCTGAATTACTGCCCCTGTTTCGGCTTTCTGACGCTGTTGCTCGTTGGCGATACAGCCTGTTCTGCGTGCCGGCGCCACTGGCGGACTCGACGTGCTCCAGCATGCAGTGCAGCAGCAGCAGCAGCATGATGCTCGGGAACTTCACCCTTCTGATGACCAGCGCGGGCTGCAGCGTTACGTCTTGCAGCTACGGTGGATACGTGAACGGGACAATTATCACCACGTAATTAATTAAGCATTATTTCACCCAAATAAATCAATCTCCTTCTCCACTTCAGAAACAGTTGTCTCACCATCGATCTTTGCATCTTTCAGGTTAACCACGGCGCTCAAGCCTCAGTGCCCAGGTTATTTTTCTTGCCATTGTTCTCAGTTTTCCCTCATGGTCACATGGAAGTAAGGTTTTATAGGCAGCTAATGATCATTTCTTGGAACATTGTGCCCTTCTTGCATGCAGGTCCGCATCAGTTCCCTCCGCTGATTCCGCCGCCGACGTCGTCCTTCTTCGAGACGTACCTCGGCCCTTCACCGACGCCAATGCCATCCCAAGGAGGCATTGATCCGACGATGGCTGGTATGGCCCCAACTAGTAGTCCGGCCGCCAGTTCTGGAGCTCCTCCGACGGATCGGCACTCCATCAATGTTCTTGGATTATTCGCTCTCTGCCTAGTCGCTAACCTGCTGTGGTAGCTGGGCACCGAGCAGCAGTACGTGTCCGGAAGGAAATGGATGGGTTGTTGGAATGATGAGAGATCTGGTGTTCTGAATGTAGCTTTCGGTTGATTTTTTTCCCCCGGGGCGCTGTGTTGTGCCAAAATTTTGTTGTTGCTCATTTGATTTGTCACTCCTGTAAAATCGCACACACACTCGCAGAGTTCTCTAGCACGATTGTATTGTTGTTGTTCCTGTTACTTGAAACAACAACAATGTTAAAAAAATCCACGGGTATATAAGTGTATCAATCCACGGGTATATAAGTGTTTAGGAATTCCCTGCTGGATGTCGAGCAACGGAGCCATAGACTATGAGAAAATGTACACGAGGCCCACTTCAAAAGAAATGTTAAAAAAGATCGATTTGACACCCCATGAGACCAAGCAGCCCAGGGCTTGCCAAATGCCCTAGCTCTCAGCGTGGCAGCATCTGGCCCAATCATAGCCCAATAATACGAATTTGGGCCACAGCGCAAACGCCCAGTTCCAGATCTTCCGGCACAGCCATATTTCTACAAGAATTTTACATAAAACAATTCAACCTTTTTCAATCTTTTCAAAGGGTTTTGCTATTTGTAAGTGGTTTGATTTTTATTTATTTATTAAATTTAAGTTTTTTTTTGTGATAATTGGATTTGTATAGAGATTGATGTGCCCGTAGAGTTGGAATTTGGCTGTTGATCCCATCTATCAGGGGGAAAAAAGGCTTAAAAAATGTCAATCACATTATAAATAGGCACCCCCTTATTCAAAAATCTTGCACCCAAGCAGGGCTTAAACTTCATGCGTACGCTTCGGATCCGAACACGAGTAGTACAACTTGGTCCGCACACCTGGGCTGGGACCCATTGAAACCGGCTCCTGCATCCACAGCACGAATGTTTCTAAATAAACCCAACAAGTCGCGAGCTGCCTTGCCCATTACTCTTGGTCTTGGGTTGCAGCATCCGAGAGGGAGAAATCAAAATCTGCATCCTCGAAAAACGAAGCTAAAATCTGCGCACGAATCGGGACATAAACTCGATTCACAGTTGAAGTTTCTGCATCTCTCGCGTGCGCCCTTGCTGATCCCGGAGGCGGCCGTTTCGTTGGCTGCTGCCATTGGTCCTGTGGCGCGAGGGATTTAGGGTTTGTCTCCGCCGGGCAGGGTGTATCTGGTGGATGACTAAGTCAGGGTGTTTTCGCCACTGGCGTGCAAACTGTTTATTATACTAAGCTAATGACTTGATCTAAAACATGATTATCCCTAGCACATAAATGAACACCTAGCACAACATTAGAGCGGAAGCTTAAGTTCTTACCCGAATTTGAAGAAGCCATTGAGTGTTGAGAATCGGTCGGGGTAGGCGCAGATGGGAGCGCCGGGACGTCGGCCTGAGTCGCGGGGAGGCGTGAGGTTGACAGTGGCGTCACGGTGATGCCGAAGGTTCTAGCCTTCGTTCACCTCAGCGCTCCTTTACCAATCGGGCTTGTACGGGATATCCTTGGGCTTGAACCTCTTGTGTTCATAACCCTGACCGATCCCTCTATTTATTGTAGCGCTAAAGTGACCGGGACCAAAACCAAAACAGAATTGGTTATGCCTCCGATTAAGGCGCAAGTGGAGGCGTGGCCTCCCGAAATCTCGGGTGCTTAGCGAGATCAATTCTAACATTCTCCCTTTGATCGTCAGCTAACATCATAAGTCCATCCTCAAATGAAATAGTATATCAAGGTAATGTGTAGCATGACCAATGAAGTGTCATACAACCCAAGACCTATAGTATACTCTCATCTTTAAAATGGATATTTATTATACTTAATGGGAGTTGGTTTGTTTTAAGGTCCTTTATCCGAATCGAGGCTTTCCAATAAACCCATAAGGCAACATGATCACGAAATATATTGGGTGGTAAGCCTTTAGTAAGCGGATCCGCAAGCATCGACTTAGTACTAATATGCTTGATACTAATGGTTTGATCTCGGATTCTATCTTTCACAACATGATACTTAATGTCAATGTGTTTGGCAAAGACCACTTGACTTGTTGTTACTCGCATAAAAGATCGGGTTCGTTATCGCGATATAAGGTGAGTGGTTTAGAAATGTCACAACCACTCTAAGGCCGGAATAAAATTCTTAAGCCATACAAACACCCCGAGAGCCTCATAACATGCCACAAACTCACTTGCATCGTTGAAGATGCCGTAAGGGTTTGTTTGGAGCTTTCCACGAGATAGCTCCTCCAAATGAGTGTGAAGATATAACTGACGTGGATTTCTTAGTATCAACACATCCCGCAAAATCGAATCAATAACCAACAACTTCAAGGTTATCGGTATGCTTATATGTGAGCATGAGATGCTTAGTAGCTTGCATATAACGCAAGACTTTCTTAACGGCCTTCCGGTGGTCCGGTCCTGGATTTGTTGATATCGCCAAGCATTAGGTTACAAAAGCTAAGTCGTATGTGCTTACTTGAGCATACATAATGCTTCCGACAATTTGAAGCGTAAGGAACCGTCTTCATCGATCGATTTCATATTGGTTCCTTGGACATTGAAATGTCCCAAACTTATCGCCCTTAACGATAGGAGCGGGTGAGCGAGCATTTATGCATATTGTATCTCTTTAGTACTGTCAACGTATGCTTTTGAGATAAACTTAATACTCCTTTGGACTGTCCGGTGAATTTCAATGCCAAGAACGTAAGAGGCATCACCGAGATCCTTCATATCAAAATTGGATGAGAGAAATCTCTTGATTCAAAAAAGATATCCTTATCATTGCTAGCCAATAAGATATCATCCACATAAAGTACTAAGATGATGAATTTACTCCTTGAACTTAACATATATGCGATTATCAACTTCATTTTCCTTAAATCCAAAATTCCTTATAACTTTATCAAATTTGAGGTACCTTTGCCTCGATGCTTGTTTTAAGCCATAAATAGATTTCTTAAGTCGACATCCCATATGCTCCTTGCCTTCCACAACAAAACCTTAGGTTGAGTCATGTAAACATTTTCTTGCAAATCGCCATTAAGGAATGCCGTCTTAACGTCCATCCGATGTAGCTCTAAATCATAATGAGCTACAAGTGCCATAACGATTCGAGAAGAATCCTTAGTTGAGACAGGAGAAAAAGTGTCATTATAATCAATCCCTCTCTTTGTGAGAAGCCTTTTGCTACGAGTCTTGCTTTGAACCTTCGATATTTCCTTTAGAGTCATGCTTAGTTTTGTAGACCCATTTACTGACCCTCTTGCTTTGACTCGTCAGAATTTCTACTAAGTCCCATACATCATTAGTGCTCATAGACTTTAGTTCATCCTTCATGGCATCAAACCATTTAGGAGAATATTCACTCATTATTGCTTCCTTATAAGAGGTGGGATCATCTACCTTCCTATATCATTAATATCCTCATTCATGTAAACAACATAATCATTTGGGATGGCGATCTTCTCTCCCTTGTGATCTTCTAATAGGTTCAAGAACTATTGCAGGAGGTCATTGAGGCGCAGGAGGCTGCCGAGGCTCATCATTAGGTATGACATTAGGAATTTCAGAGACCCCAACAGTGGGTGCATCAAAAGTATTTGGTACTGGAGGTGCAACCACCTGAAGTGCAGGAATAAAAATCTCTGGGATAAGCGGTGAAGGAACGTAAACCCGCTTCTCTTCAAGATCAATTTTCTAGGCTCCGTGTCCTCATTATTTTCTAAGAACACAAGACATGTCTTGTTTCTACAAACTTAGTTGTTCTATCAGGACAATAAAACCGATACCCTTTAGATCTTTCAGGGTACCCTATAAAATGGCAACTTATTGTCTTAGGATCTAATTTTCCAATATGTGGATTAAATATCTTAGCTTCAGAACAACAACCCCATACTCTTAAATATTTCAAACTCGGTTTTCTCCCAGTCCATAATTCATAAGGTGTCTTAGGTACTGATTTACTGGGAACCCTATTAAGAATATGTGCTGCTGTCTTTAGTGCCTCCATCCATAAACCAGGTGATAAACTAGAGTAGCTAAGCATGCTCCGTACCATATCCATAAGTGTACGGTTGCGTCTCTCAGCTACCCCATTTTGCTGAGGTTCACCTGGTGTAGAATATTGGGCAACAATGCCATTTTCCTGAAGGAACTTAGCGAAAGGGCCAGGAATTTGGCCATAAGGGGCATGTCTCCCATAATATTCTCCCCCACGGTCCGATCTTACCACTTTGATTCTTAGGTTGTGCTGATTTTCAACTTCAGCCTTAAATATCTTAAATTTATCAAGTGACTCGGATCGGTCCTTAATGGGAAAAATATAACCATAACGGGAGAAATCATCAGTGAATGTAATGAAAGAATCAAAACCATCCACTGATGTCACAGGAAAAGGACCACAAATATCGTATGAATTAACTCTAATAGTCCCGAGTGCGAGTTGCTCCTTCTTTATTTTCTTTACGTATTTTCCTTTAATGCAATCAATGCGATTGGTCCAGTCGAGAAATCTAATGGTTGGAGAATCTCTTCCTTAATGAGACGCTCCATTCTCCCCTTCAAATGTGGCCTAAACAGCGATTGCCACATTTGAAGAAGTCTCATTATTCTTTTTAAGCATAGTATCACACACATTCAAAGATATCGGTGATTCATTAAGGAAAGCATATAAAGCTTGTCTTGTCTAACAAAGAAGACCAACATTATTTGAATTAAATGTGATAACACACTTATTGTTACCAAAATTACATTTGAATCCATCATCGTCCAATAAAGATATCGAAATTAAATTCCTCCTAATGGAAGGAACAAAAACTACATTATTAAGACGAAGTGTGAAGCCGCTATCTAAAACTAAGGAAACAGAACCAACCGATTCCACTTGGCTTCTTTTCCATCCGCGACTCTAAGACTTCGCCCCTTTCTTAGTGTTCTCACGGTATGGAATCCTCAGAAGAGTTGGTAACGTGCACGTTGCACTGAGTCAATCCACCAAGATTTAAGGGAAAATTAGTATAAAGGGTTTCATCAACAAAAGTTATAGAATCATTACCCTTCTTGGCAAGCCACTTTAGGAAACCAACACAATCCTTCCGAAATGTCCGGCTCCTTGCGTAGTGACACGCATTCCCACTTGGTGCTTTAGTAGAAGCAACATTGGGCTTAGGTGTAGTTTGCACCTTAGGCCCTGATTTATCTGAATTAGGAGAGTAGTGCAGCCTTTTCTTGGATTTGAAGTCCCCTGAGAACTTCCTTTTGCTAGGACCGCCAACTTGATTCACTAAATCTTTCTTTTCGCCCTAATCCTTTCTTCCTCCTGGACACACATGGCGATAAGATCGCTCATGCTCCATTTATCTTTCCGAGTATTATAGTTTATCTTAAAAGCGGTGTATTGGAAGGAAGAGAAGTCATTATGAAGTGAACTAGGAAACCATCGATATTTCCATGTCCATGCCCTTGAGTTTTCCGACCATATCGGTCATCATCATGATGTGCTCTCGACATCTTTGGACCCGTCATACTTAGTGGATAGAAGCCTCGGATTAATGTAATCGCATAAACCTTAGTGGAGCCTTTGAATTTCTCCTCTCAAGCGGATACTCCTTAGCATTTTCGAATCGGGATTGCTCCCGATTCGATTGCTCCCGATTCCGGCCGAGATAGAAGTCTTCATAATCATTAGTGATGAGCGGTTAGACCGCTCCCATTTTTCAACATTATTATCATATATTTTCTTTTCTCATCGTAATCTTCCTCACCAATGGTGGGAGAACGGAGTAGGCACCCTTAATGCATAATCAAGGTCTAATACTCCAAGGACAAGCTGAAATTCTTTCTTTCCAAGCGGGAAGTTGCTCTCGTAAGTCGCTCAATGTTGTCAATTGTAGCGGCAACATTTGAAGCATTCATGGCTGAACATTAAAATACAGGGAAAAAATTAGAAATAGCATAAAAGTATTGCATGCAATTAACCCTACGTTGGTCTGATTAATAACATGCAAACTTACAGTTCTAGTTTATATCACCGTTGGGCAGAAATAAAAAAAAGAACTATAACAATTAATGTGGCGACACATGACTACAAACAACGTTGGTCAGTATGTAATCATGTGTATACATAATGCCAAAATAAATCATAAAATTCTCCAATTAAAATATCTCGTTGGTTCAATTTTAATCAGAGACTAATTCATACTGAGCCATGAGAAATTATCAATAATTAAAACAGTGCATAAAATAAATAAAATAATAATAAAACTTAATCATAAAAGCATTTAAATAAATAAAAAATCCTTAAAAACGCGACATGCAAAGCGCAAGAAGATTTTGCGCCACCGAGGCTCTACCGACTCCATCCGCGCACTACGGTCATGCCGCTGTTTTCGCTACTGCTGTCGCCTACCACTTAATCCGCTGAAAAATGGAGCGACGCACGTGAACCGTCGGATCAGATCGAACGGCGGAGAGCGGTCGCACTTTACACTCGTCGGCCGAACGAGCGATGCGAGTCGTCGGATTGAATCGAACGGCCGGGAGCAAAAATCGCGCCGTATAAAATACCGGCGAAACGGCGGAAACCCTAACCCTATTTGATTCGTCCCCTCCGAAATTCTCTCTCGCCCGCACGGAGAAAACGGCTGCTTCACCGATGCGGCGCATCTAGAGGCGAGCGGAGCGGAGGCGTGGCGTGGCGGCAAGATCAGAGGCGGCACTTCAGTAGCTCTTCTCGCGCAACGCGCGCGTGCATCGAGGTCGCATGCATACCGCCGAGTAGAGCGACAGAGTGCCCGGACCATGGGAAGACTCGGATCCAAAAAATCGTAAGTATTCCCGCCTCTTTTGTTCCAATCGAGATTTTGAGGTGCCGATCTTGGGGTTCTTAGGGTTCCGATTCGAGATCGATTTGGTGTTTCGATTTTGGGGATTTCATTAGGTTTCTCAAAAATGTACATCCTCCTTCTAAGTGCTATAACCGAGCGACGGATCTCAGATCCGAACGAGTAGTATACACTGATGGTTAGATCCGGGTATGAGGTAGATCTAATCGGGTTCACTATGTGTCTAGGGCAAGCTCTGATACCATTGTTTATTATACTAAGCTAATGACTTGATCTAAAACATGATTATCCCTAGCACATAAATGAACACCTAGCACAACATTAGAGCGGAAGCTTAAGTTCTTACCCGAATTTGAAGAAGCCATTGAGTGTTGAGAATCGGTCGGGGTAGGCGCAGATGGGAGCGCCGGACGTCGGCTACCGAGTCGCGGGAGGCGTGAGGTTGATGATGGCGTCACGGTGATGCCGACGGTTCTAGCCTTCGTTCACCTCAGCGCTCCTTTACCAATCGGGCTTGTACGGGATATCCTTGGGCTTGAACCTCTTGTGTTCATAACCCTGACCGATCCCTCTATTTATTGTAGCGCTAAAGTGACCGGGACCAAAACCAAAACAGAATTGGTTATGCCTCCGATTAAGGCGCAAGTGGAGGCGTGGCCTCCCTGAAATCTCGGGGTGCTTAGCCGAGATCAATTCTAACACAAACAAAGAGACCTCGTGCTCTAGGAGGATGTGAACTTACTGTTGAAGTATAAGTGAATTGTACGTTTTTTCTTATTAATTTAAGTTTTTGGGTTAATTGATTGGTGCATGTAACTTAATATGGTATCAGAACCAAGAGGTTTTGAGTTCAAGACCCAGTTGGTGTAATTAAAAATAATAATTGCAGCTCACTTCTATTCCACGTTTTAGGCCTGAGGGAGTCTACACGTGAGGGGGAGTGTTGAAGTATAAGTGAATTGTACGTTTTTTCTCATAAACTTAAATTTTTGGATGAATTGATTAGTGCATGCAACTTAATACTTATGACGCTAACCTAAATTTGAAAACTTCATGCTCCTGCACCCCTCACTCCATTCACCGGAACTCATCCAGCTGTTCTCTGGAGGACGTGAACTTATGGTGCCAGATGTCAATTTGTCTGATCTACACCTCCGGTTGCTAGCAATGTGATCAAAACAATGATAGTAATTCTCTTGCATACAATCAGGCAGCTCATATTTGCAAAAGCCCGCATTTTTTCTCTCTCTCCTCTATCCCCAATTGAGGCATGCATCCTCTTGTTTCTGTTCTTCTTAGTTCAAATTAACAGAGTTGTATGACCTTTAGGTGCACTATTGGACAATGTGGACTTAAAGTAGCATGACAATACAACTAATAACAAGCACACAAACACAGATCTCTAAACCTCCTACGCTAGCTAGCGTTGATTGGACGGAACGGAGAGCCGGAATATTGTTTACCGCAAGGCATCATTGCAAGTTCCCTCGTTTCCATGCCCAAATTCGCAGCTCTATGGCCAAACCACCATAGTTTACTGCTCTACGTTAGCTGTATTAATTCAGGAGTATGCTCAAGTACAAGCTAGGCCTCGTGTCCTCAGGAGCAATGTCGAGTCCTACACATGTGCGTGACACACGGTATATCACACAAATCCAAGAAGCCTTCTTGCTCACAACATCCCGTTCACAGTAGCAGCGTTAGCGTGCTACACTCGCTATTGCATCCAAAATGGCAAGCATTGCAGTATTCTTGCTCGCCTTGCTCCCACCGCCTCTTTCCGCGGCGCATTCCAATGGCGGCTTCGGCTTCAAGGCCACTCTTACCCACATCGACGCGAACGCGGGGTACACGAAGGCGCAGCTGCTCTCCCGTGCCGTCGGCCGGAGCAAGACCCGCGTCGCCGCGCTTCAGTCGCTGGCGACGGCCACGGCGGCGGACGCGATCACTGCGGCCCGCATCCTGGTGCGCGCCAGCCAGGGCGAGTATCTGATGGACATGGGCATCGGCACGCCGCCGCGGTACTACTCGGCCATCCTCGACACTGGCAGCGACCTCATCTGGACGCAGTGCACGCCGTGCCTGCTCTGCGTCGACCAGCCCACGCCCTACTTCAACCCGTCGCAGTCCCCCACGTACGTGACGCTGTCCTGCTCGTCCCCGATGTGTGACGCCCTCTACTACCCGCTCTGCTTCCAGGACGTGTGCGTCTACCAGTACTTCTACGGCGACAGCGCCAACACCGCAGGCGTCCTCGCCAACGAGACGTTCACGTTCGGCACCAACACGACGCGGGTCACCGTGCCCGGCATCACGTTCGGCTGCGGTAACCTCAACGCGGGCTCGCTCTCCAACGGCTCGGGCATGGTCGGCTTCGGCCGGGGGTCACTGTCGCTGGTGAGCCAGCTCGGCTCGGCCAGGTTCAGGTTCTCCTACTGCCTCACCCCCTTCTTGTCACCGACGCCGAGCCGGCTCTACTTCGGGGCCTACGCCACGCTCAACAGCACCAACACGAGCAGCGGCGGGCCGGTGCAGTCCACGCCGTTCGTGGTCAACCCGGCGCTGCCGACCATGTACTACCTGAACATGACGGGGATCAGCGTCGGCGGCGACCTGCTGCCCATCGACCCGTCCGTGTTTGCCATCAACGACACCGACGGCACGGGCGGGGTCATCATCGACTCCGGCACGTCGATCACGTACCTGGCGCAGCCGGCGTACGACATAGTGCACGAGGCGTTCGTGTCGCAGGTTGGGCTTCCCATTGCGAACGCCTCGTCGTCGGGCCTGGACACGTGCTTCAAGTGGCCGCCGCGGCCGCGCGGCGGGATGGTGACGATACCGGAGTTCGTGCTCCACTTCGACGGGGCGGGCATGGAGCTGCCGCTGGAGAACTACATGCTGGTAGACGCCAGCACGGGGAACCTGTGCCTGGCGATGGCGCCGTCCAGCGACGGCTCCATCATCGGCAGCTTCCAGCATCAGAACTTTCACGTGCTCTACGACAACGAGAACAGCTTCTTGTCGTTCGTCCCTGCGCCGTGCAATCTAACCTAGTTGTAACTTTGCAAGCATGCATGTTAAATTCCTTTCCGTTTCTGTTTATGCATAGTTATGTCTTCAGTTTGGTGACGATAGATCTGTACCAGCGAGATTTCGCTTGATGCATGTATGGCTGTAGACTTGTAGTGTCTGTCGTTCCCTCGGCCACAGTGAACTAATAAGCAAGCCATCTAATTTGTGCCATGTATGGCTTTTTCAATAACCCGGCTGAAATGTCATAAGCAACTCGCATCGTGGCATCTGTATTTGGACGATTAGAGTATGTTCTCACTTACAAATGAGATCTCGAATTCGATCTTTGGCTCCCTCTATTTTTACGTGGGTGCTTAACGGAAGGTCCTGTGCCGATGTGTGTTTGTAAGCAAGGTGCTTGTGAATCTCAATAAGAATCTACTCGACCGCATGCTGGTCTCGTTACCGGAAGGGAGGCCCACCTAGCAAGGTGGCGCATGTCCAACGCAAACCTTGGATCTGCCCGGTAGCTTACGTTCGAGAGCCCACGTCCACGCGGAGACACAGCCCATGCAGCACCTACCCGGCCGGTTCGAAAAATACCAACGAAGCACGCTAATCCGCCGAGAACTGGGTACGTCTGATAAGCCAGTGGGCCGGGCTCTCGAACGCCCGTCGTGCAGTTGCATCTTTGCATGGGCCGCAGCGGCGTGTCTTTGGTTTGTTATCGATAACCCAACCAAATTTTAGTAACACCAATAAAAATTAGAGAAAACCCTATAAAACTGTATAGGGTTTTGAGCAAACCAATGGTACAACCAGGGGCGGATCCAGTGCCAGCCCAGGCCTCGGGCCGGCCCAGTGCATTACAGCCCAACTTGATACTTTACATGGTATTTTTTTCTGAACTTTTATTTTTTTACTGGTATTTTTTGCTGGGCCTCGGCAAGGCCCAGCTCCGCCCCTGGGTACAACCCATGGCCATCAGATGTAAACCAAACCAACACTCCTGATCTCCCCTTATTTCCACCTTATCTATTCATCCCCGTCATCTCTCTCCAGTAGTTTCGTTCCCCTCTCAGCTTCATTCTCTCCACTCGATTGGATCCAAGGAGGTCGGATGGAGGACGAGCGGAGGTCGCCAAGGAGAAGGGGGAGGGGTGGGGGAGGAGGTGAGGCGGCTATACGGTTGCATGCGGAGGAGGCGGCTAAAGAAGGAGTCGGTGGTGGTACGGTTGCAATCAGAGGAGGCGGCGGGGCGGCTTCGCAGTGAGGAAGGTGGACACCACGTGTTGTGTCTGGGTGGAGGAGGAGCAGAGCCGGAAGAGGAGTTGAGGTGAGGCGGCGCGCAAGAGCCGGAAGAAGAGTAGAGGCGACGACTGGTGAGTTGTGAGGTGAATTTTTTCAGTAAAACCACGTGATACATGGTGAAATTGTCTAAAATTTTACTTTGATCAATTTTTTCCGCAGTGTGTTTGTAGGCACGGACTCTCCTTTAGTCGACACTGATTTCTTATATGCTCCACCCAAAAAGGAGAGGTGAATGAAGCTATACGATACTTGCTGCTTTTAGGACTTGCAAACTTTGTCGTTTGAACTATATGATACTTTGTGAAACTGTATAACTATATGATACTTTGTGAAACTGCATAAAACTTACTAGATCAATCTCGCAGTGTGTTTGTAGGCATGGACTCTCCTTCTGTTGACAACGATTTTGTATTTGTTCCACCAAAAAAGAAGAGGTGTTCGTCCCAACCGAAAGCCAAGGACTCAAGTGCTCCCACACATTCACGTGCAAGTCATACAGCGCCAAAGCGTACACCTGTCCCCAAGCTTGCACAGCTACACGTGGAAAAAGCGCAAACAGCTCGTGGGCATTCAAAAGGTACAATACGGAATCAACAAATTTACAAAAACTTCCTTTTTGAAACTATTCCTTATCCTCAAACAATTTTTGATATGTTTTGCTATGAATGCAGGTTCAAAAGGTAGCGTATAGATGCTCTCCGCATTGAGTCCCCTCAATAGTGAAGTCCCTTTCCTCCCCCCAGAAGAGTTATGTCACCAAGATGGGGTTTCGAAGCCTACTGTCGATGGCAGAGTGCGAACTACCCAGGGTGTTGATAATGTGCATGATAAACCAAGTGAGTTCTTATCAGGGTATCTTGGAGGTTGGTGGCAAGTCCATACCCATCAAACAATTGATAAAGAAGCTTCTTGGGGTTTCCTTGCGGTACCATGCAAGTACCGGTGGCAACGGATGTGGAGGGCACATTGAAAGATAGATTCTCAAATGGAGAGAGGGGAAAGTCTGTCAATGTGGCCACACCTGAGATGATCAGCGAAACAGATGAGGAGAGATTTTCCAAATATTTCATGCTTGTCATGTTTTGCCTATATTTAGCACCCAACACAAGTCACTATATCAACAGATCTTTATTAAGCACAATCAGTGATGTAAAGAACATTAAGGAGATGAATTGGTGCGACTTCATCAGTGATTATTTGTTGCAAGACATTAGGGACTACAAAGCATTACAACCAGCTAATGTGAAAATAAAGCATGGGTGCGTCCACATTCTTGATGTATGCCAGATTATTCTATTGGTCTTTTTTTAACCATGCAAGTATCATATGTGTGTTTTTGTGACACGATATTTTTCTTTTTGTTTGTTGCATCTTTTTTTTTTGTGCAGCTGATATACATTGACTTTGTATCTGCACCGAGCATATTGACCCCATCAGGCATCCCGCGCCTGGAACATATTATGACTGTGCATCTCAAGTCTCTGAGTTCACTTGATGTCAAGTCTTCAACGAGGAAGCACACTGAGACTGGATATGCTAGTTTGAAGGTGTAGGATTTCTCCGAAACTTTGTATGCTACGTGAAACGAGGATGAAACACACGGGGTTGTTGGTGATATGTATAAGGAAACCTTGGTTAGTAAAGAGGTTCGTAGTTAGTTTTATTTATTTTCTAACCTTGTTGATTGGATTAATATGAGTGATTAGAGAGTGCGACACCAGTATGTATCAATCGTTTGATAGGATTATGATCGGTTCCACATATATATGTTTTTAATATGTTTTTTTGTTCATAGGCAAAATTATGATCCATTTTCCCCTCTTTATTTGTGTGTGTTTTCCCTATATACACCAAACCTCGCCTGAGGCTTCTCAAAATGACGTGAATGGTAAAACTATTGGCGATCGCCTGGGCGCTAATGGTGCTACTGAGACTGGAAAGATGGGTGATGAGGTTAGTCATTTTGTTCGGATGTCAAAACTTGTCAAAACATCTTTTGAACATTTGTCACATTCCATTCAAACATGCTAAAATTTTTAGTGATAGTTGTTTAAATTTTCCCTTTTTCATCTATCTTTTTTTTGTTTTCAACAGATAGATGCTATGAACAAGTTGATTGACAAGTTCAATACGAAGCTTCAGTCTAGACGCCATCAACTTGTCCAAGATGCCATTCAATATTTTCAATCACAGATTGCGTGATCCGACACGGAAATCATCGCTGAGTTCCGCGATGAACTAAGGAAGATTGAAAGGAAAAAACACATACCTTCTACTACTGTAACTGAAGACCCCAAAATTCCAACTGACAAAGAAGTTGACGGTGCTGACCATCATTTCTATAAGGACATCTGCTGTAATAACTTGCTTGATGAGAGGGTCAAAATGGGTGTATTTGCTGCTCAAGAGATGACTGACATCAGTGCTCAGGCCCAAGATGAAGCTATTTCCAAGGCTAATGAAGAGGTTCAAGCTGTAGGTAAGGATGATACTAGTCATGATAAATTTCAGCCGGCTGTCGAAGAGGATCATGCACTTGCCAAGGATAATGAAGAGGATTATGTACTTTCCAAGGTTGATGAATAGGATCATGGAGTTGCAAAGGCTAACAAAGAAGATCATGCACAGGGGGGTGCACCTGAAAATGATGAATTTCAGCTGGATGTCAAAGAGTCATCTCCAACAATGATGAGCCCCACTGATACAAAGTTGTAAGTCGAAATGGACCAGCTGAGAATTGAACTCACCCCTAGTAAGTACAAATCCCTTCTAAAATATTTTTCCTTTTTTTTTAACTGCCCCTCGATGAAACATATTCAATAGTCTCATTTTTTTCATAAAACCTTTTAATGAACCCTTTGAAAGTTATGCCAAGGCAGATGAAGTTATGTCTATATCTGTACTTTTGATCAATAGTCTCATTCTCATGAAACATGACCAGTAGTCTCATCTCTAGTCTCATTAAGTTTCACCCAGTTCCTTCAGGTTTCATTAAGTGTCAGACAAGTATCATCCTTGCCATTCAAGTTTTTGTATAGATCTCATTCTACTTTATCTAGTCTAATACAAGTTTCAGACAAGTATCGTCCTCCCCATACAATAGTCTCATTTATCATGAAACCTTTTAATGAACCATTTGAAAGTTATGCCTATATCTGTACTTTCAATCTCATTTTCATGGAAACATGATCAATAGTCCTATATTTAGTTTCATTAAGTTTTAGACAAGTATTATCCTTGCCATTCAAGTTTTACACGGGTCTTAATCTTGTTTATCTAGTCAAATACAAGTTTTTCAAACAAGTATCATCCTTCTCATTCAATAGTCTCATTTTTAACGAAACCTTTAATGAATCATTTGAAAGTTAATGCCAAGGCTGATGAAGTTAAGCCTATATCTATACTTTGATAAATAGTCTCATCTTCAGTTTCATTAAGTTTCACACAATTACTTCAAGTTTCATTAAGTTTCACACAAGTATCATCCTAGTCATTCAATAGTCTTATTTTTCGTCTTTTAAATGTTTTATGTGTTTATGATGTGCAACTTATAACACTATTCAACTACCCACACCATTAGATATCGGTGACTCAGAGTGGACCCCACAACCTGAAGATGCCCAGAATATCCTTCCACTGATCGAGCCAATACCTGACGGGGAGTGGTTCCCTGATCCTGGAAGCGTACCATTTGCCACAAAACAGAGGTAAAAAATGTACAAAAAATATGAAAAAGCTAAGGCTTTAGGGCAGTTCGTAAAAAGCAAGACTTTTATCAAGCCAACTGTTGCACAAATATTGAAAGAGCATGTTATGTGTGGAATCGTTGCAAAACTTGAAAAAACGAAAGTGATCATTGGAGGATCCCATGTCACATCAAAGGAGTTTTTAGATGCTTTGTGGCCCAGGAAAGGTGAAGTATGCAACAACATTATGTGGCTATGTTGCAAAGCATTGATGCTTGACTGGGATTCCAAAAAGAAGATAATTGTAGATCTAATAGCCACTGTGAGTACCAGACGAATATTTTTTTACACATATTATTCCTGCTATTTTTTTGCACGCCCATATGACATGCATTTGACTGTTTCTCTCTTGTCTCCTTAGTTTCGTGTAGGCTAAGCTGATGATATCATACATGCAATCCAATGATGCAAAGATTGCAGCTAGACTTTCGAAGGTTCCAATCAAAGAATTCAAATGGGTTTGTGTTTTTTATTTTCTTATTATGTTTTCAATAGCACACATAGCTCCCTATGGTTTCCAATACGTTTCACCAAAGATGCAAATAGTTTCATCCATGTTTTTATACCTAGTTCGTGCAAATTTGTATTAATTTGATTGTACACAACTACATTTTTTTGTTGAACCAATGTAGATATACATTCCAATTCTCATGGATCTACATTGGAGTTTTTTTTTGTTAATTTGTTTAATGAGATTGTTGAGATTTATGATTATATGGGGAGCCCAAAGCAGCACCAAGAGTTTTACCATTCATTGTCGTACAATGTGGTGAGTAGTTGTCCCAATCATAGACAATTCTGCGTTTTTTTTTGCTTTCATATTCGAGTGATAAGTATATACAATGTAGTGAGTAGTTGTTGAAATCATCATACCTTTTTCCATGGTATTAACCTACAATAGGCATTGTCAAGATTGCGAGGTTACCCTATTGGGTATATGATGTATTCAAAGTCCAACACCACTAGATTCCATTGCAAACCACCATGTTTGTCACTTCAACCCCCCTTTTTTTTGCTTTTTTCTACATCACTCGTCCTTTTTATTATTGTTTTTGTATTGACTTTTTATTTTTCATTTGTATGGCTCTTGTCTTCTTGTGTAAATAAGTCATGACTGCGGATTTTGTGTACTAAGGATGCTTGAACGTCACAATTGTAAGATCGAGGAAGCCGACTAGAGGGGGCGGTGAATAGTCATTTCTAAAAATCTCTAAGGCTAAAACAAGTTTATGCAGAAATGTGAATCAGTTCGGTTTGGCTCAATTAAAACCTAAATCAACAAGTTTTGACTATGTGCACCAACAAGCTAAGACTATTGATAATGATAGCAAATATATAAAGACATATAAGAAATTTAATTCTAGGAATGTAAATTGCACAAAGTAAAACACAAGAGAACAAATCATAATGACACAAGGATGTTTTATCGTGGTGTTCAGAGACTTACTGGTCTCCTCTAATCCACGTTGAGGTAAGCTCAAATGAATTGGACTGGCTCCATCAATTAAGCCAACACCTCTGTGATAAACCCAAACAAATTGGACCGGCTCACAACTTGAACCAACACCTCAACCCACTCGGGGTTGCTCTTCCCCCACTCAGGAGATGGCGAGCACCAGACCACTCACAACACGCTGGGCCTTTTCACAAGCTTCTTGAGAAGATCACCAGACCACGACGCCTCCACGCCTTCTAGGTGTCGGCAAACACCAAGAGTAATAAGTCAAGCCCCTTGCTTAACTCTCACCATGTGCAACGAATGCACAAACTCAAGTGGATACGAAATCCACCTCTAGATGCAACACATGCAACTAGAGACCTCTCTCCTTGCACACAAAGTGCAACACATACACAATTGAGAGGAGAAGCTAACACTAGCTCAAGAGAATGAAGTGGAGTGCCAAGAGATTGTCTCTCAACCAGCCAAGGGGGTATTTATAGCCCACACTACAAAAACTAGCTATTGGAGACAAAAATCAGTAAAAATCAACATTTTAGGTAGTACCGCTGCAGAAAATCGATACTATTGCACTCACTGTTCAACAGTTGAAATGAGTGAATTAAATGCTCAAAAACTAGTCGTTAAAGTGTTGGTGCGGTACTACCACACTTACAAGGACCAGGACTACCGCAGACAAATTTCAGCACAAACGACACTCAGAAAAAAATCATAACTTTTGACTCCGATGTCGAAATTGAGTGGTCTTAGACTATATAGAAAGCTTATTCAGAGGGCTACACAACACACCTATTTACATGATCTCAACCAAATTAGATCAATACAGAAAGCACAAGAAATCCAAAGAGTCACTACCATGGTCTAAGTACAAGGAAATAGTAACAAACAATCTTAGACCATGCCAAAGAAAAATGCATGAATCCCAACAATTTGCAAAACATATTTACAAACTTAGATCGTGCCACAAGGAGTAGGTACATGGACTTCAACCATTTGCAAAGAATAGTCACATGCTACAAGGATTAGATGCATGAGCCTGAACTATTTGTTAGACACATTCGCAAATAATAGTATCATGCCACGGAGAGCTAGAGTAAGCGGAATTGAGCTATCAACACATGATGATACTCAAACTACTAAACAAGACTCATCTTAATAGTACAACAATACTATACTAGCAATCCGGTATTCCAACCAAACAACAACATCGGTAAAAGACTAGGAACACATCCTTAACCTTAGGTAGTTATACCTTTGGCTTGAACATCCTCTTAAAAGCTTGATAACACACATCTACACTTTAAGTCCGAGTCATTGTCTTGATATGTATCAACCCATGATGCATCCTTCACTTATCCTCCATCAACACATGATGGGTCTTTTCTTGACTTGATGATCAACTCATGACCATCTCCTCTTCGGAATCTTGATATGCATCGACACATGATGCGTCATCTTCTTGAACCTTGACTTAGTGACGATCAACTCATGATGCTATTCAAAACCTCTGTCACCATGGAACATAACCTATTTACCTAATCCATGAAAAATATTAGTCCCATAATGTGATTGCCATTAATTACCAAAGTATACCTACATTAAATATTTATGAACTAGCCATTGCAGAAAGGTGCGGTACTACCACACTCACAAGGTTCGGTACTACTGCACGGAGGTAGTACCGCTCGGCTCAATTGGTATTACCGATTTCCAGGGGAGGAAAAACTCCTAAAAACACGCTATCTAGAATTTACGTATCGCCAACTAGAACCTGGTCATACCGCACTGCGGTACTACCATTTCTCACAAAGGTCATACCGTTTTTCACTTAACTTTTTCTAGATGCAATTCAAAATGCAATGCATGACTCTTAGTTGATTAAAATGGCATATAAATAAAATCCTCGAGCTACTAGCCATCACTACCGGAAAAACGTCCTTTGCCTAGAGCCGCGATTTTTGCCGAGAGCAAAACGCGCTCTCTAAAGAAACCGCTTGCTTGAGCGCTCTCGGCAAAAAACGGCCGTCGAATCGACAAGATTGCCGTGGGCCTGCATCTCGGCAAACAAAACTTCGCGAAGTGGGCCATTTTGCCGAGAGCGCCTTCGGCAAAAAATGCCCGTCGGCAAAATGGGCCTTCTTGTGGGCCGCGCTCTCGGCAAAATCAGCTCTCTCAGAAACATTGCCGTGGGCCCATAGCCGTGACACCTTACTCGACGGCGTCATCGCTTTGCCGAGAGCCCCACCGCTACGCCTTAAGAAAGCTATTTTGCCGAAAGCCGCATTTCAAGAATATTTGCCGAGGGCCCTCCTGTGCTCTCGGCAAATGTGGTTTCTATATTTCATGTGCATGTGTTTTCTTCTTCTAACTCTCCAATTAAATTATTTTTCTTTCATATGCTCCAAACTTTTTTTTCTATACACATACTACAAAGTTGTACTCAATATTAAAATTTTGTGTATTTTTGTAATTATTTGCTATATATAATTAATTAATTGCATTTCAAGGAGTTTTTTAATCGATTAAAATTTGAACAATGATTGATTTAAACACGGGAAAAATTAAGTAGAAAATGATATTCATGCTATTTATGCATTATTGGGGGCAAATAACATCTTGTTGACGTTTTTTCACCTTTTATTTTACGAATCAAGACCACGAACATATGTCGAATGATTTAAAAATTCTTAAAAAAGGAAACGAATTTAAAATTGTGATATTTGCAATGAAGTCATGGTATCACACTTGGAGGTCGTGGTAAAAATTGAAAATGTTTCAGCGCAAGTGGTTGCGTATGATTCTTACAACTGAGACATCTCCAATAAGTTTCATAAAGTGAGAAGGATCTATTAGGATTTTCAAACAATGTCACGGTCGAATTAGTTTTGGAGTTCCAAACTTTTGTATAGCCATTAGAGAGCATAATTTGTAACACGGCAAAATTTCGTATTTTTCCTGAGCCGCTTGCTATTTATTAATTTTTTTGATATTCTTCGCCGAGCTTCAGATTGCTTCTAAGAATGCTCTTGCCAAGAGCAACCGGCCCGCTCTCGTGCAGATTTCTTTTACCTAGCTCGATCAATGGTTTGCCGAGAGTCGATCTCGGCAAATGTTTAATTTTTTTAGAAATATCATTTTTTGTTCGGTTTGTTAGATTTAATAAAAATATTTAAAATAATAATAATTTTGCCGAGAGTAGCTCTCGGCAAATAATAATCTTTATTTTTTTAAATATTTTTTGTGCGCTTAGCTAGTTAAAAATTGAACGAAATTTGAAAAAAAATTTGCCGAGAGCCGGATCTGGGGGCTTCTCGGCAAAGGGAGGTTTGCCGAGACCTCGCAGATCCGCTCTCGGCAAAGTGGTTATGGCCTTATCTCTCATCTTGCTTCCGCTCTCACTCTCTCACCATTTCGCCAGACCACGCCCGCATGGCCGCGCCGCCTCGCCCGAGCCTCGCCACGCCGGAGCCACGCTGCCGCCATGAGCTACGTCGCCATGAGCTACGCGCGCGCGCCAGCCATGGCCAGCCCATCCATACGCCACGTCGCGCCGCCGATACATCTTTTCTATATGCAGACTTCTTCAAATGCGCCGAGGACTACGAGGCGAGGCGGCAAGGCGTTGGCCAAATCTTTTAGAGGTCGATCTCGGACATGCATTACGAGGCGCGGCCCGTGCCATCATCGACATCGTCGCGCCTACGAACATCGGAAGGTAAAGAAAGAAGATGCAAGATTAATGCATCCGACCAAAGAGCAAGACCAAGGTAAATATACAACATCAATATTGATTTCTTCCGAGATTGGGTACGCTTGAATTGTTCTTATATCGCATTAATGTACTTGATGTCGACAGTGCCTCCGGCCGATGCGCCAATAAAACGCGGCCCGGCGAGATGATGGTCGACATTGGGTGAGTGGCAATTGGCGGATAACCACTCCGTCCTCCGAACGGCGTTGTCGATGCTGTGTATCACACCACCGTGGCAACCTTAACATCTCTTTCTAAGCTTCTACGAGCGACAAATCTTGAGGTTCATGTCATTTCGACAAGCGTCCCCATGAGATCGTTCGTTCATCAAACTATCTCCAAGTTCATGTCATTTGACAAGCGCTCGTAAGAATAGTTTGGCACAATTTAAGCATAAGACAATCTTGATTTTCATTTTTCACATGAGCGTTTAGAATCTCAAGAACACAAAAGCTCAAGTAATGATCAATTTTAGATCAAAGAGCTAACAAAGCAATTCGACAGGTCAATGTCACAAGAGGAGCACTAATTGCGCAACTCGCTAAAACATCCACAAATTGCAATTTCTTAGTTCAAGTTGTTTTAAAGTTCTAGCTCATATAGCAAAGACTTAGCTACACATGTAAAAGCATGATAATTCTAGCAAGTCAAAGAACTGGACATGACATTGAGCACGAATTGAAATACTAAAGCTCCAAAGGGTAATAGGCAAAGCTTCATCAATTTTAAAAGATAAGCAGAAAGTCTTATATTACAATGCATCTTTTTGGATTTTTCATACCACTTGTTGTATTTTTCATATGAATGCAATATGATACAATGAGATGCAATAAAAGTCTAAAACCTAAAAAGTTCAAAAGATCACTAAGTTCGAAAAGAACAATAAAAGATCAAAAGAACAAGGAAAGATCAGAAAAGATCAAACTCCCCCTCAAACCAACCCATAGGGATAAATTACCCCTAACTCGCTTCTCAAGGTGGCACACCTAGTTGGGTCTAAAGATTTGGAGAGGATAAAATCAAACGATAAGAGAAGAGCCTAGTGGATGACAAGCGACTGAAGTACTCTTCCTATTTAGCCGACAGCCCGCACAATCAGGATAAGAAAAAAACCCCGAATGGACAAAGATAAAGAACATGAATATCAAATACCATACAAAGAGAGTGCAATGTAAATACCTGAATATGAGCTTAAAGGCCTAGCGATGGGAAGGTCTTGGAGATGCTTGAAACCCGTCGACCGCGTGAAGGAGGTGAACCATCTTGAGTCTCCTAGAATATGACGTGAATAATGAGTCGACAAAGCACGTGCCCTTCCTCTTCCGGCAATCTCGAAAAATCAAGGCACGTAAGAACGATGTGTCTCGACATCAAGTTAGTTAAACAAGACTTGGGAACCCAAAGACTAAGACACACGCTCATGCAGTAGTATGCAAAGCGTATGTTATCCTTGATTCTATTTGCATTCATATCATGAGTAATGGTCACAAGAACATGAGAATTATCCTGCCTAGGAGCATGATGATAAGCATGTGAAACAAATCCTAACCTGTGTTTATTCTTTTCAAAATGACCATGTCTCATAAAAGCTTTAGGTTGAGTGGATGAAATACTAGCAAAATTTTTCTTATTATTTTTCAACCTACCAACAAAACTCAATCAAATGCCCACTTTTCTTGCAATGAGTGCAATGGTACTTGGTACCACTAGAAGAAGCACTTTGAATTAACACATGGTTGGGCAAACCGCAGATTTAAAAGAGGTTTTTGCAAAGTTGGGTTTTGAATTCAATTAAACCTTTTCCAAGACTTGAATGACTTTTGGCTTGAATTGTCTTGAAAAGAATTGAATCCTAAACCTTGCTTCTTATAAGGAGTTTTAGACTTGTCAAGAATCATGTTTAACTGTTTACCTTTAGAAAATTTCTCTAATGTATCATGAAAATTAACACAAGCATCACAAGTTTTATCCATAGATTTCTCCTTATATAAAGCAATTTCAAGCTTAAGAGCGAACAAGAAGCACAAATAGTAGATTCAATATTGTCCTTGCTTAGCATATTTGACTCTAGCACTTCTAAGATATCTTTGATTTCACGCTCTTTTCTAAGCATGAAGTGCAAGGGCTAGAATCAATCACATCGAGCAATCAACTTGCTAGACTCTAAATATTTTTCACAAGGAGCATTTAATTTCAATTAGCTCATTCTAGCATTTTCAAGTTGTTGCAAGCAATATTGTGAGCAGATTGCGCTTAGCCAATTCGAGTGCATGTCATGACAAGATAAACATTCATCGTGTTCAAGAGTCTTAACATTTGCAAGTTCTAGTTTCGCCACAATTTTTGACTCTAGTTTCTTATTTTAGTCATGACAAATTCTAGCGCTTCATCTTGACTAAGCATGCTCATATATGGAATCATATCTAGCGTAAAGCTCATCATAAGAGAGGATACCTCATTATCATCAATGTCGCTGTCACCTATGAAGTACATGCCTGAAGTCTTTGGCCTTCCCTTTCTCTTGTCTTGAGGGTCTTCTCCTCCTCGCCTCCGAGTCCACATCGCCACTGATTGCTCTCCAAAAGCGCAAGGACCCTGAGCGCCTTTATGAGCTTGACAAAGATCATACTCTGAGTTGTTCTCATGAGGCTTCTTCCATGTCGTCTTTCTCCTCCTTGTGCTTGCCCTTACCTTTTAGCTTGGGGCATTGGTCTGATGTGGTAGAGCTCTCCACACTCATAGCAAGTAACAGACCACCTCTTTTTATTTCTCACATTGTTGTAAGCTCGTGTGAATTTTTTAGCTAAAAGGGCTAACTCAACCTCAGGAATACTCTCAAGCTCCTCTTAATGAATAGCAGATAAGCAAGCAAATGAAAATCCGTAAGAAGATTCAAAAGAGTCATCAAAAGCCTTTTGAGAGGATCTGCTACCAAAGCTAAATTATCTTTCTTGGGATGATCAACTTTTAATTTCATGAGTCTTGAGTTTACTATAAAGCAATTCTATAGCAGTAGCCTTCATCTCCCACTCCTTGGTGTTGATTGCAGCCAAGAGATGGGTGGCATTTTCAGATTGAGAATATTCAATATCAACAATTTTCATCCGATTAATCACTTTATTAAAGCGATCGAATATCATCGATGCCTCTCCGTGTCGCATCTCAAATTTGTTGTATTCACGCTTGTAAACTGCTTACGACCTTTTGATTTGGGACGAACCTCATGATATGTTTCGAGAGTGTTCCAAATTTCGTGAGCAGGCAAGATTGCATATGCGATCATATTCTGTCTACCAAGTGCACCATATAAAAGATTTTGGCCTTGTTGTTGTTTGCCACAAGAATCCGGCTTTGTTGCAATTTCAGAATAATAAGCTGGCTCAACAACATCCTAAATAGCTTGTCCTCGCTCAAGAAAGACTCGATACGATTCTTCCAATAGGCATAGTCGTGCCCATCGAAGATATGCGGTTTAGTAGAAAACTTATCCATCGCTTAAAGTTCAGGACCGTAAGATCAAGAGTGAACTAACCGCTCGATACCACTTGTTGGACCGAAAAGGCGACTAGAGGGGGTGAATAGGAGCACGCCACTTTTTCTCAAATAATGAATTCAACACAACTTCACCCAATAGCTATTAGGAAGCTATGAAGATCAATATACCAAGACAATGAAGACTAGTATTGAATCCAATTAAATCCCTAAACAAAATAACAAAATCAACTAAGATTGCAAAACTCAAAGCACGCGTCCGACTCCGACTGACGGTTGAGCGCCTCCCCCGTCCCTGGTGTCGCCTCCTCCCTTGGTGTTGGCCCCGGTGATTCCTTGCCACGCCCCATGGTTCTCCCTCAAGACGCCCCTCCCGCCGATTCTCCGGATGCCGCTTTCGTGGCCGGCCAAAGAAGAGGAGAAAGAAGGAGAAAGGGGGAGTTCTTCGGGAGGGTGATCTTCGTCTTCCATCGGGTCTTCAAGGGTAACGAAGGATCCAACTCGTTGTCTACTGCTGTTTGGATGTGAAATTGTGCAGTAGAACGAAATCGAATTGCTGTCTTTTTTATTTCCAGAACAGATCCAATCTGTTGCGTGTCCAGTATTGACCTATTAGAGACCGATTGGAGGTTCTCCCCTCCTAGAGTTTTGTTCCTGAGCTCGTTAGATTTCTTTTGGCACCGAGATCACGCCTTACGGTTTAGGAGATATGAATTTTTAACCGCATTACTTGCTCGTCTGTCTCGAGATCCGGGACCGCCGGTTTGTTCCTCGGTTTTGATCTAGTTAGAGTCGATTCAGAACTTCCACCCAACTAGGTTATTGTAGCCCCTAAAATAATATTTCCAAGTTGATAAAGATCATCTCCATTGGATCAGTAGAATGAAAGTTATATCATTTTCTTTACTGCTGTTCTGAATTCTGGACAGATGTCTGTCAGTTGTTTTCAATCGTGGTTTAGCCAACTGTTTTGGCCGAATCAAAGAACCCCGTCAACTAGAGTTTTGTAGCGTTATGCGTTAATTTTCATTGGGCACTGGTTCCAGGTCATTTCGAGTCCCAGATAATTATTTATGATTTTATTTGTTTGCTGTCCAGTTGGTTGGGTAGATGGCTGAAATGAGTATTGTCCGTTTATATTCGTAGTTTGTGTTGGTTAGTGGGAGGGATAGTGTGGGTCTCCTGTACCTAAGCCATGCCATGTTATTCTTATTTCGGGATCATACTTGTGTAGGCGGCGAGGCATCGCGTGTGGGAACACCTTCGTTGCTTGCTAACGCGTCGCAACGCGAAAGGCAAGTACATTGAAATCCTTTACATTGATGATTGATGTGTGTTTGTGTTCATGCTAATATTTCCATGATCCATGTTTTCAATCAAAGATGTTAATCAATATTCATATTCCATTACATACAAGTGCAATGTGTTAAGATATATTAATTTCTGTTGAATGCTCGTTGATGGTTGATATACCGGTAATGTTGTGATCCATGTTCATATTCCATGTTATACATTCCGTTTCTATTTGATAATTCATGAGGAAGAAAATGATAATATTCATTGTATATGTTCATTTCATTCATGTGTTGTTCATGTTCCTTCCATGAGAGTGGATTTGTAAAGACCCATCAACTCCAGTATGGGCATGTAAGACCCACCATTTCAATGTGGGCAGTTTCGGACACCCGTATGAAACGTTCTTCATACTGATAATTGATCCCCTGCTTTGTTAAGTACGGGCTTAAGTGAACACCGACGGGTGTCTCACTCGCTATACCGGTATGAGCATGTGTTAGTCCATTCCTTTCAATGCATCCATTTATTCCATTCACACACATAAGTTTTCAGAGATTAATTCATAATTCGTATTGAGATTGACTTGTTCATAACATGGTATGTTCAAATTGTTTACTGTACTTGCTGAGTTTCGACTCATTCTTATTTTCTGTCTTTATTTAGTTAAACGTTGATGATGGCTTTGTTGGGAGGGATTAGACAAGCACATTTCACTCAGATCACTATTATTCATCTTCATTGATTAAGTTCGATTATGTCTTTGATTTGTTAACTGAGAAACTGTAATGAATAAGTCTAAGACTGAAGGTTACTTCGTTTGTTAAATGCTTCAAGTAGTTCTTTAAATTACTTCTTGATCATATTCTGATGTATCCAGTCTTAATTCCTGCCATGCTTCTAATAAAGTTGGTCTTCTCATGTACTTAGAGGAGTTACAGTTTAAGTTCTTCTGCAATTTGGTTGTATGTTAGTTCTTGTAGGTAACATCTTGGCTTCCGAATAGCCAGGGTGTTACAACCAGGCCCTAAAATTAGCTTATAGGCTCACGTCTGTGTGGCTGCAGTGTTTCATCTTTTGAAACTAAACAAGATGACACACTTTTTTTGGGGTTTCTTTTTGTTTTCTGCAACTACTGAACATTCCTAGAAAACAATGTGTTATGGACACTGATCAAAATCCTATGTCTAACATGTTTTCACACTGTTATGAACCATGGTTTTCCTTATCATCCTTTATTGAACTAACCTAAATTTAGATTCATTTAAGTTTGAACCATTGTTTTTTTTGTTTCATCAAGTCCCATGCTAATTTCGGAGGTGTTTTGTTAAGTACCATCTAGTTATTTTGAGGCAAGTTTTATTAAGTTTCACCCAATTCCTTCAAGTTTTAGGCAAGTATCATCATTGCCAATCAAGTTTCAGGCAGGTCTTCATCCTAGTTATGTCCTGTTACTCTCACCATTGCAAAATCCTATGTGTACTCCAATCCAGTTTCTCGGCAAGTTTTATTAAGTTTCACCTAGTTCCTTCTAAGTTTCTGGCAAGTATCATCCTTGCGAATTATGAGACCCCAAATGTGTAACCTGGGACCTACTGTATTAATTTGTGTCATTCCCTAGATCAAGATAGCACACACAGTTACATTGTCGGTTCAAACACATATCACAAAAATGTAAAGCTATTGCATAATATTAAACAAAACATAAATATACCTTATGACTTTTGACTTGCAGAATGGCTGAACAAGCCAAATACTTTCAGAGAACAGCAGCGGAAGTAGAATCAAAGTACAACGCGTGGAACCCTCATGATATACCCACCGACAATTGACTGTGGGCTCGCGACCTAGTTCTTGGCCTTGTTGATCTTTAGTCTTGTCCTATACTCATAATTATCCATGTAGCCTTCTTTTATGCTTATTGACTAAAAGAATGTAAATAGCGAGCATGAGTACACAATCATACTCATGAGCCAACACACAATGCAATTATTATATATGTAAGGCTAATCAAAGGGGAGGCTCATGGTTATTTTATTTTTGCACAAAGCCATTTATTGAAATAGATTAAGTAGTAGCAAAACCTGAGACTTAGCATTTTACTAACACATGTTTTTATAAACTGAGTTTTTATTGTAAAATACTAGTGGAGATTCCGTCTCCTATATCATTGAGTGAGTCCATCTACCCAATGCTCAGGATATCCCGTATTTACCATTGGTCCCCGACTAGGCTTTCTCCATTCTCTAGGTTCCCAACCCACCCTTTTCATTCCACACACAAAAATAGTTTTATAAAAATGAAAGCTAACCCAAGCAAGTTCTCAGCACAGATCTTGACAGCGAGCACAGTTATCCAGATAGTTCTCTTACTCTGCAGAGTTTGTACACTTTACCCACAAGAGATATTTCAACTTATACTGCTCTGACACACTTTCGTAGGTGCGTGGCTAATGTTGATTATCACAAGACTTTTACAATGTCCCACCTCATCACAAGACTGTATTTGTGCCACATGCAGCGCGTATGGACGATGTTCGACAGTACATTTGTGATTGCAATCTCCATTGCTTTGTCTTGATCTGTCATGATATTCTTAGGAGGCTTGTTATCCACCGCTTTCAAAATGTCTCAAACAACCATTCAAAGGTCTATCATTTCATCCTTGAGAAAAGCACACCCAAACAACACAGTCGATCTGTGGTGGCTAACACCAATAATGGGAGCAAACGGGAGCCGATACTTGTTTGTGCAGTACGTTGTGTCGAACACAACACAATCACCAAATCTCTTGTTGCTTCCTTCGGAGCTCCATCGACCCAAAAGAGATTGTTGACTGTGCTACTGCTATCCAATGCCATATTGTATAAGAATGATGGGTCCTATGCTTGCAGCTCTTGAAAGTACTTAATTGTTGATGCTAGAGATTAATCACGTCTTTCTTTGTGAAGGGCATGTTTCTCATGTTCCCATACAGATTGGATTGGACAGACATCACCATCCTCGCAGGGATATTGTTTGTGTGGAGCAACTCTATGAGGGCATAGTCATCATCTGTGATGTGTCTGTACAACCTCAAAAAGCGAAGTGTCGAGGGGGCTCAAAGGGGGTTGACTGTGATCCATCTCAACAATAGTAACTGTTGGACCGAAAAGGCGACTAGAGGGGGGGTGAATAGGAGCACGCTCACTTTTTCCCAAATAATGAATTCAACACAATTTCACTCCAATAGCTATTAGGAAGCTATGAAGATCAATATACCAGTACAGCGGAAGACTAGTATTGAATCCAATTAAATCCCCTAAACAAAATAACAAAATCAACTAAGATTGCAAAACTCAAAGCACGGCGGTCGACCTCTGGACCCAAACGGTTGGACCGATTGTCGGCGGATCGACCATTGTTATCTTGGCGGTCGGACCGCTCAAAATCGATCGGACCGGTGATGACGGTGGTCCGACCGCCGACTCGAACCGATCCAAAAAAATAAAATCACCTGATGAAGTTGCAATTAGGTCAAACTTTTGATTCTCAACTCCAAACTTTATGAAACTTTGCACACACCTTCTCTATGCTATTGAGGACCTATTCCAATCGAATATTATGATAATTCTTGGATAGATCCTGAACAATTGCCAATTGATTAACAGAAGGTCTAAAACCGGGCAAGAACGAAAACTTGATCCTAATGCTTGTTCGTGAGAGATTGATGATCAAGATGATACTAGATAGATTCACACATATCACAGCAAGCTAATTCATGCGAAAGAATCAATCACAAACTCGTGGATCAAAGAAAGCCCTAAAATCACAAAATTGAAAGTAAGAACGAAAAGAGACTTATCTCAAGCAAACCTTGCATAGATTAAGAACGTGATCATTGCTGGATTACACCCACACCATCATGGATCAGTGGTCAATCCAAGATCACGAAATTCACCTCAAACCATGAAAAGCCCTAGCCTCCACCTCAACTCCCCCTAAGCCAATTAAGGTTTGAAGACAACAAAAGAGGTGAAAAATAGCGAGGGTGAGGGTGCAGCCCCCATCTCCTCCTATTTATAGTGGAGGCCTAGAACTCTCTAGGGTTTGACTCAATTGGGCTCCCGTTAAGGCCCACTAACAAACGGGTCACACACGCACGCCGCTTAAGCGCCGTCTTTAACCTTTTGACCTAAACCGCTTCACCATGCGCCATGGATTTGCCAATAGGTCACCCTTGTCCATCTTGTGTCACGCTTGAGTCGTTGACCTCACCCGCATCGCCAATCGCTCGGACCTCAACTCTCCAAGTCTAGCCCCGATCCTCCTCGCCGTTGACCGTCGTTGACCACCAAGCAACCTGCACAACCACAGACAAGCAAACACGAATTCGGGAACAAGTTCTTCACAACTTGACCGATGTTAGTCAAAACATGCATCATGCAAACCATATGCCACGATACCAATGACTTTGACCTAACAAAACAACATCGCCACGAAGTTGGCCGACGTTCAAGTAGAAACCGGTCCGACCGCTCCATGTGAGCGGTCGGATCGCCTATGGCTTGCCGGACCGCTCCCGTGAGCGGTCGGACCGCCTCAGGACTTAGCGAAATTCATACCACAAATTCAAACCTTCCGAAATTAAAACGAATAGAACTTCTTACTAGAGACTCCAAAAATCATGAGACCAAGTGCATTGGGATCCCCTCACTTGCCTACAACACCTATTTTTGGTCCAACTCGTTTTGACCACTTTTAGATCACAGCCGGTCCGACCGCCGCACATGGCCGGTCCGACCGATTTGGGACCGGTCGGACCGCCGTGCTAGGACCGGTCGGACCGCCCCTGTCCAGAATGCCTGAAGCTTTGTCGAAAACTCGTGAAACGACAAACCGTAAACACCATTGCCAATTGTCACATCATCCTAAGATCTGGAACACATCCCCATGATATCCACAGTAACCACCTATTTCTCATTCCTCTTAACAACCACCATCCTTGCCTTGCAGTCAGACTTGTGCAGCTTGGTACTCTTCTGCGAGCCGCTGCTAGCACTTGCTCCTAGTTCATCCTTTTTTACACCACGCTCAGAGAAACATGTGAACTCATATCTGTTGTATTCTCCTGTAATATTGCTCTCAGTACAACTTGAAACTTTTGTACCGAAGCCACCACTACGTGTATAATCATTGTAATATTTCTATGCTTCTTCCTTGGTGAAAAACTCAAGGCAAACACATGGCTTTGCAGGTTATGATATGACACAATCTGCATCTTCATCTTGCGCAAGCATTTCTTCGTCACCATGCACTTCCATCCTCTGCACATTACTTGTGGCAAAAAAAACTTTAGCAAAGGCGACCTTCAGTCCATCGTCTTGTGTAGGTGTAGTCTCGGCCGAGGTCATATTAGCTTGTTTATGCACAGACAAAAGATGGACAAGGGGAATGAAACATCACATTAAAGCATCTAAGGCAGGCATTTCGTCGAACATGTTATATGCAAAAAAAAAAAAAACAAGCAGCAGACAAGGGGGGGACTCTCGTGGAACATGTTATATGCAACAAACAAGCAGCAAACACGGGAGGGGGGAGGGGGCTTTAGAACTTGCCTGGGACATGCCAGAGAAGCAGACAAAAGAAGACAACGGCGAGCTGGCGCGTGTACTCCTGCGCGCACCGAGGAGGAGGACGGGGGGAAGCCAACGGGCAAGTTGGCACGCACGCTCCCGCACGCGGAGGATGACAGGGGTAAAAGCCGGCGGGGAGCTGGCTTGCAAGCGGTCCCATGCGTGCGGAGGAAGTTGGCAGGGGGGAGCCGGCGGCGGGATTGCGCGCTCGCTCCCGCACATGGAGGAGGATGACGGGGGGAAGATGGCGGGGAGTTGGCTTGCAAGCGGTCCTGCGGGTGCGGAGGTGGAATACGGGGGGAAGCCGGTGGGGAGCTGGCGAGCGCGCTCCCACGGGGCGTGCAAAGGAGGATGACAGGGAAGAAAAGCTGTGTGGTCACGCTGTCAGAACATCCGCATCCTACGGTTGAATCCTATACCGTCGAGATGACACTTAATGGTATAGCGTGTCGTAGCAACGTCCTAAAAATTAGCTATGTTTTGATTTGCTATCAATATTTGGTAGTGCCAACAAAAATTTAGTAACGCCAACAAACTCCATTGCTCCACATGGTCAATCCTAGGGCAAAGAAATCACTCACTCAAATTTTGGTAACACTAAAATTTGGCTTGACTGCAATATATTTTTTATATCAAATTTAAGTTTTATTTAAGTTTTAGCTATACCAAATTTTAACTCGATTCACAAGAGCTACGAAGCAAACAGCTCCTCCTAATCCCACGGCCGCCTGCCTCAGCCGCCGTGTAGCCGTTTGTGTACATATAAAAAAAAATCCCCGTTTATAATTTAACCGGTCCTGACATAAATAATCGCTAGAAAAGCTGATAAGTACGATCCTTTTCTTTCGCACAAAGAATAAAGCAACAAGAGCAAAACTTCCGCACTTTGTGCTATTCAAAGCTGGAATGGCTAGCGCAGCAGTGCGATCAGTCAGGGTACCTTATCAACTAGGCATCAGGTCGTTACTTGGTTAATCGATGGGAACCTGCCGATTGATAGGACAAATGAAATATTTTGGTTCTGATCGACACTGCACGCCTTTCAGAAAAGCCGGGGGGGAAATTCGATCAGTCCTAGGTCACTTCAGTGCGTGATTTTTTTTGGCTTTTCCTCATTTCTTTTGTTAATTCAGCTAGCATATCATGCCTCAAGTCCTGAACCACTATCCCAGCGATACTGCATCTTGCGCGAGTGGGCAGCGAACTTTCCTTGTAATAAGTCAAGACCATAGCTGATGGCCGGTCTCATTCTTAATCTCTTGTTAATATTGTTGCATGCAGTCGTGTACCGAACGTGCCTTGTGATTAATCCTCCAACATACATGTAGCATATTTGCAGTCACGTTACATCAGGGGCGGAGCTGGGACTCAGACCCGGGCAATGGCCCGAGGCCTAGCAAGAAAATAGTAAGTAAAAATGCTTAGGTCGGTATGAAAATCAAGTATTTTAGGCTAAAATGCTTGGGCCGGCCCAAGGCGTTGGGCCAGGCTTGCTCCGCCCCTGCGTTACATCAACATCACACCAACCAGCATTCCATTATGCAAAGGAAGGCATAATTCTGTGGCGAGCCGAAGTAGTCGTGCAGACGAAATTAATGGGACGTCAATTGCAGTCGAACCGACATATACTTTGTCTAGTGCCTTTAGTTCAGTCGACTGCAAGCCAGGCATATAGAGTACATGAACAAGACCCTAACTTAACCTGAAGATGGCATCTCCACTTATTTTACTCGAGTGCATGCACGATCACAAGAAATAGTGGCCGGCCGAGACCGAGACCGAGACGATTTGCCCTAGGAATGAATCGCACTTGGTGGCACCATCTTCTAATGGATTGCTGGCATAATGCATGCTTTGACGAGGCTTTATGTGTATAGTGGTAAATATTCTTAAGTTTATGCTAAACCTCAAATTGAAACTATTTTGTATCAAAGGAGAAAGAAACAAGAAATAAGTTCGGTCAAGTTGGAGGAGAGAGAGGTAGGCCGAAGGGGGAACTTGAGCATGCATGGGAAGCTTGTGGTACATGAGCCAAACACTAATCATGGTGAAAAGCATGCATGCGGTGCATGAAGGAAGCCCTAGTCCAAAAGAAGCTAGTCGAGGAGGAGAAAGCCCTAGGCGAGACGCATAGATATGAAAAAGCATGCGCATATGGGAAGACACAGGGATCGAGGGCTTTTCATGGAGGAAAGTTTCAAAGGGAATTCGGCCAAGACAAGACAAAAGACCCAAATACAAGCTCAAATCTGAAATCAATACATTTTCAACATAAGAATCCGAAATGGATTTGGATTAGAGCAATTCCAATTCGGATCTTTCTTTAAAAGAGAAATTAATTCCGAAATTGCTTGTAATAGGATAGTTTAATTTATTTTCAGCAATTAGAGTATTTTAAATTTTGAATTAAAGTAGGAGTTTGCAATAGGAGTCACTATTGCAGAAAAGGTCATCACATAAGGTTCAAAAACGTCATCACAGAAAGTTTCGTGAGCCGTCTGAGTTTATGGATTAGTAATGACATGAGGTCATCACAGACGGTTCGAAACCGTCTGTGATGTAGACTATCACATAGGGTAATAAACAGTAAAATTGAAGACAAAGGGACTTTACAATCACAAACGATAAAGTTTTTGGCCTTTGTTTACATCATAGATGATAAAAAGAATCAACGATCCTATCTTAGCCTTCAAATCTTTGTAAGCCTTCTCCTCGGCTTCAGTGATGGCGAGATCAGCGACTGTCTGATCAAATGCTTTCACCTACTTTCTTTCAAGCTCGATTCACGCTTGTATCTGTTCAGACTATCTAACCAACTCCATGATAGCCTAGAGGCCATCAACCCTGGTCTCCTCTGTCTCGGCGAGGTTGACCCGCTCTCCTGCCATCTGGATGTTGTCCTCGACTCTCTGGGTTGCATCCTCAATGTGGACAAGTAGTTCTAGAGGACGATATATCCACGATGAGGTTTACTCGCCATATGCCAGAGACCCTCCATTGGTCCATCGGAGGAGGAGCTCTAGTCGACTGATGATGGCCACTATGGTCTCCGGTAGATCAGAGGGCCTAGAATGGACGACATTGCGAACGGAAGGCTTGTCCGCAGCTTGGGCCAAGTTGTGACCAGAGAGGTGCGAGTAGACAAGCACAATGTAGGCCAATACGGCCGACATAAGAGGAGATGTTGACGCTGGAGAGGAAGAAGAGGGGGAAGCCATTTTGACCAGAGAAGTTTGAAGAAAGAGGAGGTTTGTGAGAAATCTCATTCGAAAGCAGATGTCTATTTATAAAAAGTGGTATCCATTTACATTGGGAGCCATAGCGACCGGCATAGGAGACGAAGAGATACATTGGGATCCGTAGCGACCGGCGTGGGAGACAAAGAGATACATTGGTGTGTTTAAACGAGCAATCGATTGACGTGGTATCTGTTTTTATTATCACATACGGTTTTAAGAACAAACTATCTGTGATATTTAGTAATATCACACACGGTTCTAGTTCAGAACCATCAGTGATACTTCACAGATGGTTTTCAACATAAACCGTCTGTGATATTACCTCATCATTGACGATTCTTACCGCAACCAACAACACAGACGGTCGCTAAACCAAAACTTTCTGTGATTGTATTTAATACTGACAGTTTTGGTCAACCGTTTGTGATAAGGTGTCCAGTATTAGTCTTTTTATAGTCGTGAGTTGATTTCAGATACTGTTCACGCGGCACTGATCACTGACTCAAATTACTATTCATGCGCACGTATTGTTCACCGATCCTATATATTCAGGGTTAGACCCCATCATAGGCAAGTTTGGGTTTAAGAAGATACAGAAAAGTCACATATTTATGTGGCGCATAATAAGTACATATATTTCAGAAATTCCCATCTACGGTTTTTGTTAGGGATATACTCTAGAAGCAATCATAGAGATGATTGTATCACGTCTATATTTATGAGTTATATAATAAATATTATCCAGTTTCTTGAATGAATCATTAGTTATAAAGATTAACAAGTATGTGACTTGTTGGTGAACCTCTTTAACTTATATGATGTCATTCTAAATGTCTCTTTGGTCGGATGTTACTGGTCGGAACACTAGCGACTCTATCGATCAACACATGTATTTTATCCTAGAGATCGCAGAATCTTCTGTTATTCATACTTTTAAAGTAGGACTGTAGAATCACTGGTTCACAGAGGATATTGCAATAAATCCTCCACGAACAACCGTCGAACATTTTGACATGGCAGACAAGTATGCGGCTGCTAGTGAAGCGGTTGAATGGTGCGATGTTATTGATCGAAATGATAAAAATCTGCAGTCAGGCCTAGAGAAACAAGAGAAGAAAAGCAAGAAGTTTCTTGAAGAACAAGAAGAATCGCAAGTCCGATAACAAGAAAGTCCTTGCGATTCCTAAAAAGCTTACCAAGGGTAAGAGAGACTTCATAGGTCGGAACAAGGCTAAGGTTCTGACTAGCGATTACAAGAAAAACAAGAAGTGGTGTCCACTTCACCAGGCAGCAGGGAATGATTTGCGCACCTGCTGGGCCTGGCAAAAGAAACTGAAAGATTACTACTCAAGTAAAGGTCCCTTCCCCTCCATAACAGAACTCGGAGAACCAAACTCTAAGAGGGACAAAGATGGCAACGAAGAGATAGAGTACCAGGAGCCGCAGCACACAGTCGATATGATTTTTGGTGGATCCTCATTGTACGAGTCAAGGCATCATATGAAGGTCGTAGAGCGAGAGGTGAACTTTGCCGAGTCTCTGATCACCGTCGAGCCATCCAAGTGGTCGAAAACTGTAATCTCCTTCAACAAAGAAGACTGCCGGCCCCATCCCATCGACTCGACCAAGTAGCTTTCCTATCGTAGTTGAACCTACTATTAACAACTTGTCGGTGTATTAGAACCGATCTTACGTAAAGATTGTTTGATTCGGGGGGTCTCCTAGAGATGAGATCACGCAGAGTGGATTGACACGGGATGTTTAGACAGGTTCAGGCCTTCTCCGGAGAGAATAATAACCCTAATCCTGTGTGTATGGTCTTCTTGATGATCAAGTAAAAGACTAAGACTATTACAGAGAATAGCACTTGTGTTCCTACTTGAGTAGCTCTTGTTCCCTCTCCCCTTTCTCCCTCTGATCGATGCCCTTATATAGTCGTGAAGAAGTAGCCGTTTTGCTCTGCGGGAGATGCGCCTAATTAATCCAGTAACGAGCGCATGATGGCAGTAATTACCGGCGCCTCGGCTTCTTCACGCCGTCTGGCAATTATCTTCCAGGAATAATGGGGTAATTACACACCATTAATAAGCGGAATAATAGTGCGTGCAGACCGTTCGGATTCCTTAATCAATTGGACCCACTCGCCTGTAGGTTTGATTATAAGGTGGTCGTAGTTTACCTGGTCGTAGAAGAACTTACAACCAGGTAGCAGTCGTAGAAGAACTTACGACCAGGTAGCAGTCGTAGAAGGACTTACGACTATGTAGTGGTCGTAGAAGGACTTACGACCATGATATAGTCGTAGGAAGATTTACAACTGTGGGGGTGATTGTAGAAGAACTTACAACCACTTATTGGGCTTCTCCCTTATAGATAAGGGGTACCTCTGGGGACTATGCGACATCATATTTACCCATAATAAGAATTATAGATAAAAGATAAAATGAGGATTATTAGATCCTCGCCATCTAGCCCCCGACTTCAAGTGAAAGTAACTTATTTGATAAAGGTTTCAGAATGGACTTACGACCATGAGAATGTCGTAGAATGATAGTCGAAGGAAAAACTCTTCGATATTTGAGTGCCGCTTTGACCAGAATTTGCTTGGTCAAGAAGGTTGCTTACGACTATCAAAAGTCATAAAAACCCCTACGACGACCGCTCGGTAGTCGTAGTAGGGGAATCGGAGAAAAACTCTTCGATTGATACTTCCTTCGACTAGAAAGACTTGGTCAAGAAAGTAATTTTGCTTGGAGGTGACAATACGCACCTATTTTTCTCGAGCGGACCATCCGGGAATTGCAACCGGCTCTCATAGACTTGTCCGATGAAGCGGTTCCAAGCGGTACAACCATCTCTCATAGACCTATAGCAGAGACGGTTTTGAGCGGCGGAGATCGTCTTGTTATAAAACTTACCGGAGGTAGACTTGGGTTTTACCTTTCCCCAAATCACTCCATTGTTCTTCGAGCTCTTGCTTTCTCAGTCTTCGACTAGGTTTCATCTTCTCGCCGCTAACCCAATCAAAAACTTGCTTCGGCGAAATGGCCAAGAGAGTTTCGAATGGGAGGAATCGGAGATGGATGTGGCTAAGATCAAGATCTTGGTCGATCCGGAAGATCCTGCAGAAGGCTCGTGAAGTGGATTCCGCTATCGGCAAAGATCGCCATCGGGGAAAATGGGCAAATCTCGCCTTCCAAGCGATTGTGAGTGCGGCTTCGATTGCTCGCCCACCCCTTTCTTACTGAAGAGTACTCGAACACTTTGGGGTGGAACCGTGAACTTAGGTCCCAATTCCATTACCATGTTGAGCGTGTTCGTGTATCCGTATGAGGCGCACTGGGATTCGGCGGATCTCGAGTGTTCCAATATTATTATGGGATGGCTCGACAAACCGAATCGCGGAAGTCGTGGATCAAGCTCCACGACTCAAGTCGAAGGAGTACATTCGAGTTTCACCCGTCTTCGTGGTCGAGTGGAGGAAGAGGTGGTTCTACCGAAGGTCACCTCAAGATGACCTTTCTTTCGTGGGGAAGGCTGCTGAAAAGAAATCTTCATGGATTCAACCTCGAAGATATCAAACGGATTAGCCCTTATATTCAAGCCATTAAGGACTTGAAGGAAGAAGGGTTGACCGGATGGCATGTGGTGAAGGATTTCATCACACGCCAATTAGTCCTCTCAAGAAACGAGCATCTCCTATGTGGAGGTACTCGGGAGAGGAGACCCCACCGAGACTACGAGGAGGGTAAGCAATTGTCGACTTAGCTCTCCGCTTGGTCTTTCTCAACCTTGTCTAATATTTTTATCTGCTTATTACAGGATCTTTCACAAGCCGAGGTTGACTCAGTCGACTCATCCGTGAGAAGTCCCCGCCACCCGAGGGCGGTTCCTCAAGTCATTGCGGCTTTGTCCGCAGATGAAAGGATTGAGCGCCTAAAGGTAATCGAAATCGATTCTTTCTTTAGGACTTTATAGTCGAGAAGATACTTACGACTAATGGTGATCGTAGAATATCTTACAATCAAGAAAGAGTCGAGAAAAACTTACGACTTGGCACTAGTCGAGAAAAACTTACGATTAATTAGTGATTCTTCTTTTTCTGTCTTGTTTTACGAAAGTAGGCATGGAAAATCGCCGGAGACGACGAAGAAGTCGCTCGATGACTATTGGCGTTGGGTTGTCGAAGACAAAGGCTCGGCTCCTCCCTCGAAGAGACGCCGACTTGTAAAATCTGCCGAGGCAAGGGGAGCAAGCTCGAGCTCCGGTCTTCGACCAAACCCTCTACAAGGCTGCGGCGACTATAGTTGTATCTCGAAGCCGAGGCCGCACTCGCCGGGCCGAGGAGGTTGAAGCGCTTGAACCTCTCAAGCGCAAACCTCGCAAGGCTAAGGTACCTTCTATTATGACACTAATCTTTCGCAGATTGGTGCCACTCCTAGTTTTATTAAGCAAGCGGAAAGGGAGAAGCTGGAAGGATTTTATGTCTTTTATGAAGGACGATGTTGATCAAGACAACTCCGCAATCGAGGGCAAGGTCGCTTCGGAATGGTCGAGACCGATCTCGCCCATCCAGAAGATCGAAACCGAGCTCGGTTCGTTTCAAACTCTACGCACCGCACGTGGTCGAAATGAGCCAATTGTTGAACCTCGACCGCACGTGGTCGTGGAGAAGAAGAGGTCCTCCGCTGGGAGGATTGCTCCAAAATTCTGGTTAAGACCAGGTGCAGAGGTATGTGAAATGTACTGAAGTGTAAGAACGACATTTACCTTTTTCTTTTTCACAACCTGATTTGCTTTTCTTTATTTCAGTCCGACTCCTTCAAATTTTCGGAATGCTTCTGGCGAGAAGTCCATTGCTATCCCTTCACTCTTCGGAGAGGTAGCAATGGAGGTGGTCAAGCACCACCCTTGGCCTGTGGCGATGAAGTCGAGACTTCGAGTGACTCCACATCTGTCAAGTCGTAACTCACGACTCTTGAGGTAGCGGTACATCGTTGAGGTGGCCGCACGACATCTGAAGTCGTAGAAACAACAGAGGTAGTCAGGAAGCCTCTGGTCAAGGTGGTGACCACTGCGACCGCTCTGGGAAGGAAATCGAGGAGGCGTTCCTTCCCTACCCAAAGAGAAATCACGAGAACCGGAAGGAGAAAATTTCAACTTCGTGGTGACTTCTTTGGGCCTCGCCTCCGTCGAGGGTCTGCGCTTACAGATCTCGTGACCGAGTCCCCATCCCAAAGATATTCCCAACACGGAGAATACTTTTGATAACGAGCCTCGAGAAGGTGTGGTGGGACAAGGTCGCGAGGATGGATAAGTCGCAAATCCTTGACCTTGTATATTCAATGTTTGCTAGGACGACTATGAATGTAAGTATCTTCAAATACTTATATATGTGGCTTTCCTTCTCTTCTCACTTTGTTTCTTTTGCGTAAAGCTCGAGCAAATTGTCTTTGTTCTGTGAGTATCATCGACAACTTTTAGAGTTGTTCGGTGAGTATCATCGACAACTTTTAGAGCTAAGACAGAGAAAGAACTACTCTGCAGCAGAGGCAGAGAGGTGGTAAGTCACTTATCATTCATAGTTGTTTTGACTTAAATACTGTGATAATATTTTACGAGAATAGTCATGGAAGAAACTCATGACTAAGTATTAGTCGTAAAAAGCTTACGACTACTTACAACTAGGTAGTGGTCGAGAAAGACTTACAACCATATCTTAGTCGCAGAAAAACTTACGACTAGGTCGGTGGTTGTAGAAGTACTCACAACCATTCGGTTGATTTTTATCTCCATCTATGTCCTTTGTAGGTTAAACAATGATTCAAGACCTTAGTGACTCACTCGACTATGAAAAAGAGGAGTCGAGGAGGCTAAGGAATGAAGTATTAGTCCTCTCTGATAGACTTCGAGAGGTTGTCTCAGATCTAAGAAATTGCAGAAAAAATAAACGAGAAGTCTTGAACTTAAGACCGCTTTTGAGTTTTAACATTTACCTAACTCTCATTTCTTCTTTAGATAAAGAAAATGAGATGCTAAAGCTCTGATCAAGTTGGAGACAAAGCTTTGGTAATTCAGAGTTTTCCCCATTACCAAGAATAAGGATCAAGAACTCGAGGTTTTAGAACTCAAGTAATGTAAGTAACTCTTTACCGTTGTCCTTTTGAGTATTTTCCTTTTCTAATGCCAATTTCTTGTTCGTAAATTGCTGCCCAATTGAGAAGCCTTGAGGTCAAATCCAAGCAAAGACCTTAATTTGCAATGAGTCCGTCCGCATTGCTAAGATGAATGCTGAGGACATCAAAGCATGGGGCAAAAGCATGTCAAACCGTTGCTTCCCATCGAGAAGAGGTCAAGAAATTGGATTCTCAATTAGTAGGTAAGAAAAGCTTTACCTATAATTATCTTTGTGTTATCTTCCTCTAGAAGTATATTTTTGTTTGACCGACATTATTCTTTTCGTAACAAGTGGTGAAAACAAGAAGCTTGCGAGGCTTCGACTTGTACCCAACAGAGATGGAGTCGATGAAGACTAGTCTTCAAGGCAACATCACTCTCCGAACAATGTGCTTAGTGAGCTACATTCGAGGGAAAACTCCTCGAGAAGATACCATAGTTGCTCACACAAGTACCATTGGGAACAAGTCGGAAAATTGCAAGAAATGGTGACCACTCAAGACTAATCAATTTGAATCAATAAGGAAGCGATGAGTTGCAGTAGTTACGCTTTGCTTAAACTTAAAGCTCAAGACCCCGCCTTAATGTTAAACCAATCGAAGCCGACTGATCGTCTCCGAATCGAGGCAAGTCGTGCGATTGAGGAAATGCGATCGATTGGTAAAAAGGTGGCGAGGAAATGCGCCTAGGCTCTCCCCTTCAGAGTAATCTTGTAACTACCTTGTAAGGCGAGACAATTTTGTTAATGAGTAATATATGATCCGCCTCATTTCACGAAAATCATCTTGTCGAGTAGTTAGTAACTCAAAAGATAATAAACGAATGAAAGACTAAGAATTGAAGTCAAATTAATAACTTTATCCTAGCCCCGACTATTTGCTTAGATTGTTTAGACAATCTAAATAAATAGTGTTTAAAATGGGGTTTCAAAACAAAGAGAGGTTTATTTAACTTATAGCTTTTGTTACGCTTGTCAAGCAATCGGTCGAAAAGAGTAGAAACGACTTGTCACTAGGAAGTTCCTTCTAGTGGGCGTGACCACATGCGAGAGGAAAGACTTGACTAGGTGATGTTCCCATCTCCGACTAGTTTAATTAAACCAAGAACAACAACTTGAGTTAAACAAACGTCTTAGAGTACTTTAGTCATTCGTTCGTCCTTTTTTGGTGGACTTCGATAAGTCTTTTCCAGTAGCAAAAGTAGGAGACTGAGCGACACTAGGAAGTTTCCTTCTAGTGGGCAGGACCACATGCAGAGAGGAAAGACTTCGACTAGGTGTGTCTCTTCCTTCGACCAGTTAAAACAAATCGAGTACACCAAAGGTGGTCGAACAAATGTAAGAAAGTGCACTCTGCTTAGAATATTTTTTGAATTTACTGAAAAAATAGACTAAGATTGAGAGAGTTGGCTTTGAGAACATTTCGACTGGATAAAACCCGAGCTCTTTGTATTGGCAGCAAAAATGAGTAACGAGTCAATGCTAGGAAATTCCTTCTAGTGGGCAGAACCACATGCAGAGAGGAGAAGTTTCGACCAGATGACGTTTCTCGCTTTTTGGCCAGTGTAAAGAAAACTGGGTGTTTTAACATCATAGTCGAAAGATTAAAAAAGCACTACTCAAAAAATAAGGCAAAAAGAGGTAGAAAGAACCTGGACTTTTATTGCCTGAGAAACTGGTCACACATAGAATTTGCGTAACTGGTCGATGTTCCAAGAGTTTGAGAGAACCTGTCCATCTTCCATTGCTAGTCGTCTGAGGCCGCCGAAGTTACTTCGACCATCGTAAGGACCTTCCCATTTAGGGAAAGTTTATTCGATTAGACTTGGATTGGCGTAACTCAACACTAAGTCACCTACAAGAAGGTCGCGAGGTTGACCTTACGATTATAGTATCTCGCAGGCTTGTTGGTAGACCGCCGAACGGATTAAGGCTAGGTTTCTCCTCTCTTCGAGTAGGTTAATGTCATCGCTCGAAGTTGTTCGGTCCGAGTTGTTGAAGGTTTCAACTCGTGTCGACCGCATTTTAGCTCCGGAGGAAGCATGGCTTCGCTCCAAAACTAAAAAATGGTGTTTCTCCTGTTGCTCGACTTGTGGTCGCATTTAACCGCCCATAATATGGAGGGTAATTCTTGTACCCAAGCCCCGAGCACTTAACAAGTCGGTCGAAGACTCGAGTTTTAATTCCTCGCATTATTTGGCCGCTTGCACGCTCGACCGCCCCATTGCTTTGGGGATGTGCAATGTATATAGCATAGCTTGGTACTGAACTCGTCGCAAAATTCACGAAATTTTGCACTTGCGAATTGTTTACCATTGTGCGTAATTATCCGACTTAACTCCAAATCAACTAATTACGCTTCTCATCATGAACCTTTTGTCGCCTGCTGTTATCCGATTCATGTGTTCACTCGATCCATTTTGTGAACGTGTCAATAGCCACAAAAGGAATTCAAACCTCCCGGAGCTTTGGGAAACGGTCCTAGGATATCAAGCCCCAAGTCGCAAAAGGCCAAGAAAGAGGTATTGTTTGTAATGCTTGAGTGGTTGGTGTATCCGCTCTACCATGGAATTGGCATTGGATACACTTTTAACCACCTCCATAGCATCGTGCAGGTCAGAGGCCAATAAAAACCTTGTCGAAAGGCTTTACCAACCAATGTTCAGAGGAAGCATGCGTCCCACAGATGCCACGTGTATATCGTGAAGGAGTGTTATTCCTTCGCTTTATGGAATGCATCGCATGAGTATCCCTTGGGTTCCTCGCTTATAGAGGACTCCTTCAACCAAAGTATACATTTTGGCTTTTCGATAATCGACCGCCTCAAGATCATCTTGGTGCACGGAACCCTTGTAAAGATACTCGAGATGGGAGTCATCCGTATCCTCGTAATCTAATGAGGCCATCTCAAGAGGAGGTGTTTCGGTTCTTCGACCGAGAGACGGTTTTTGAGTTGCTCCAAGAAAACTCCTTTGGTATCGTGGATCGGGAAGAAGCCATCCGAGCAAGTTGGTCTCATGAGGAAATTATCCTTTCGAGGATAAATTGTACCTCAAACCTAAAAATGTTTTTCTAGCTTACGATTCGATAAGTACCGAGCCATTGTTGAGTTAGAGCACCGTACTCTTTCCCGATTTGATTCACGACTAGTTGAGAGTCTCTCTCACGAGCAATCGATTTAATTGAGAGTGCTTTGCACTGTATGCCGCCTAGCAAACCTTCGTACTCGCCACATTGTTAGTGGCCCGAAAGTTTAATTGTATGGCATACTTTAAGGTTTCTCCGTAGGAGATACCAGACCACCTCACCCTGAGCCACTTAAACTAAGTGACCCGTCAAAGTACATCATCCATCGGTCGTGGGAATCAGATCGGGATCCTGAACAGTTCAGATTTGTCCATTCGGCGACAAAGTCCGCCAAGATCACGGGATTTTATGGCCGTTCGACACGAATGGAGGTCGAACTCCCAAGTTCGACCGACCATTTTGCCATGCGTCCCCACGCTTCCTTATTATGGAGGATTACTCCCAAAGGAAACTCGACGCAACATGCCTATTTTGTGCGCTGAAAATAATGCCGCAGCTTCTCAAGACATGAGGAGGGCATATAGAAGTTTTTGGACCGAGGGTAACGCCCTTAGGCCCGTAAAACTTCGCTAACGTAGTAAACCGGTCGTTGTACGTTTTCACGTTCTACGACTAGTACTGCGCTTGCTGCCTGTGGCGTGGCAGCTAGGTAAATTAAGAGCGCCTCTTCCGCTTTGGAGAAACCGAGCAGAGCACTCGAAAGATACCTCTTGACATCCTCAAAGGCGGCGTTTGCCTCGCTCGACCACTCAAAACCTTCATGTCTCCCGAGAAGTTTAAAGAAAGGTAGTCCTTTTCTCCTAGTCGTGCGATGAAACGACTTAAAGCCGCCATGCACCCAAAGGAGTTTTTGACTTCCTTTTTGTGTTTGGAGGACGATCCGAGGATGGCTTTTATTTTTCAGATTTGCTTGATTCCTCGCTCGGATACTAGGAATCCAAGCAATTTTCCTTAAGAAATTCCAAACACACACTTCTCTGGATTGAGTTTTAAGCGGTGCTTTCTGAGGTTGTCGAATGTTTCTTGTAGGTCAGTGATATGATTAAGTCTCTTAATGCTTTTTACGACTAGATCATCAACATAGGCTTCCAAATTCTACCTAATTGAGATGAAAAAGTCGATTGCATTAGGCGTTGAAAAGAAGCACCGCATTCTTTAGACCAAATGGCATTTTGACATAGCAAAAGGTACCAAATGGAGTAATGAATGCGGTCTTTTCTTCATCGCTTAAACACATATTGATCCGTGGTATCGAATATGCATCTAAAAACTTAATATCTCACAACCCGCAGCTTGAATCAACCGGTGATCGTCACGAGGTAAAGGGAAATCATCTTTTGGACAAGCTTTATTAAGATCAAGAAGTCCACGCATACGCCATTTGCCGCTTGACTTTTTGACCATTACAGGTTAGCCAACCACTCGGGTGGTTGACTTCTCTTATAAAGCCCGCTTAAGTAGCTTATCCAACTCGATTTAATAGCATCTCGCCGATCAGGCAAATCTCCGTAATTTTTGTTTTGGTACTTTATCGGCCGTAAAGCTAGCACGTGCTCGATCACCTCCCCCGGGACTCCGGGCATGTCGGATGCTTGCCACGCAAAGACATCTGCGTTAGCTCTGAGGAAGGTAATGAGGGCGCCTTCCTATTTGGGGTCGGAAGTCTCCCGATGCTGAGCAGCCTTTGAGGGTTCTTCGCGCCCGAGGAACCTCTTTGACTTGGTCGCTCGCTTTGGTGTAGCTTTTAGGCTTCGACTTGCTAGTCGGTCGACTTTCATCTCGAGTTGGTATTTGACCAACCATCTCGAGGGATCGTGATCGCAGACTATACGCCATCTTTTGTCACATCGAATGGTGATCACTTTGGGACTCGCATCTTAAGACATTGATACCCGTAATGAGTAGCCATTAAGAATTTTGCCAAAGTTGGTCGTCCGAGTATGGCGTTATATGCCGATGTCGAAATCGACCACATCAAAGGAGACTTTCTACGTCTCCGAAATTACTTGGTGAGCCAAATGTTAAAGGAAGAGAAACTTGGCCAATGGGTTTGGTCAAGACCCCTGACGATTCCATGAAAGGAATATCGCATCGCCTTACCTTTGTCCCGGTACTTGCATCTCGCCCGGGGCTTTAGTAAATAATATGTTCAAAGAATCGCCACCATCAACCAACACTCGATTGACCCGACAGCTTGTTGATGGTGGGTTCGACCACAATCGGATATCGACTGATCGACTCAGAGTGATTGGGCAATCATCCTTCTCAAAAGAGATGGTAACTTCCACCACTTCGTAATTTATTGACGAGAGGAGTATGTATAGCATTTACCTCTCGTCCATGACTTTAAGTTGTCGCTTGAGTCGATGCCGATGATCCTCCGTAGATGTGCTCAACGGTATGTTGCGGATCTTGAACGGCATCTCCTCATCATCCGACGACTTTTGGCCACTCGTATGTCCTACCCGCCGAGAGTAGGGAGTGGTGCTTTGCCGTTGTAGTAGTCCTCGAGCTTTCTTTGGAAAACTTCTAGCTATTGAGGTCATGTCCTTCCTTTTATGAAAAGGACACCACCTTGGTTTGTCGCTCCTACGATCGTGGCGCTTACCTTGCCTTGATCGAGTACGACTTGGTGGTTTGGGGCTCTCCATCTTCACGCCGTAACCTCCTTGGAACCTTTGGTTTGTGATTTTTGACTTTTATTTTCTTCTTGGACTTTTTGCTTTTTTATCCTTACCAACTTCACCGGCTCTCGAGGAGTATATGTTTTCGATCGATTGTGTTGTTCCACTCGACCGCCTCGTAAGCCATTGCATATCGATCGGCCATCTCAAGAGTTCGAAGCTTGATGTTGGGAGGATTCAGCAATGTCCTCCGTTATTCTTCATGCGGACTCCTTGCTTAAAAGCCCCGATCACAGAGGAATCGAAATTTCCGAATTGAGTTACGAACCCGACTAAAGCGCTTGATGAATTGACGCAAAGTCTCGTTGTTGTTCTGCTTTATCCGGCAAGTCGCCTTCTTTTCCGTATGTTGTATGTGCCTTGGAAATTCGCTGTAGAAGATCACAGAGGTGTTGCCAAGAGTAGATCGACTCGAGTGGTTGGTTTAATAACCACGATCGAGCGGATCCTTCGAGCACAATCGGAAGGTAATTCGCCATTACATGCTCTCCTCCTCCCCGCTTTCGGACAATGTTGTATAGATCTCAAGAAATTCGATGGGATTTTGAGATCCATCAAATTTCTCCATGTTCATCGGTCGAAAATGAGGTGGCAAATAACCGCTCAAGGTCAAAGTAAAATGCGGCAGATCCAGAATCACTTCTGACGCCTTCTTTGTAGGAAAGAAGGGTTAATGTCACCAGTGATCGATACGACGATACCCTGAACAGTCGATTGCTCGTAGTAGGCCTCGTTCTACGAGGGAATACTCCTCGTACTCCACCCGCTAGAATTTCTTTGTCGAAGTGGTGAATGATCACCTCTTCGAGAGACTTCTTGATCTTCACCGATCGAAATGTATTTCTCGAATAGGGATCGTTCGACTTATGGCCGTGTCGATTCCTACGAGAAATATTCGATTGATCGGTAGCCGAGGAAGTCGTATTGCTACGACTCACCGAATGTTGTCGGCGAGGTACCTCCGATCTTGTCATCACAGTTCGAAGTCTTTGCGTAATCTCTTCAAAGAAAGAGATCGACCTGGCGCTCGAGCAAGCTCTTGACGGGATTCTCGAGCAAGTCGTTGATGTCCGGAGTTCTTGTACCTCCGATCGATGTTGAATGCGCCAGCAAGTTCTTACGATCGCAATTTTCTTTCTTCGATGACATCAAAATCCTCCTCATCGTGTCTTTGAGGCCTTCTTAGTGGAGTGCGAGAATGTCGAGGATTTCCTCGCTCATCAGTGTTGGTTCTCTCGCCAACGGTGGTGCCCTTGCCATTACCACGAGGGGCGCAGTGTGTGATCTTCGGGAGTGTTCTTATCTCGGCCTCCATGAGGTCGACTCGATTGGGGGAAGGACGAAGACCTCCGCTGATGATTCTTACTTGCGCCGAGGCCTCCCGCTTGAGGAGTGCTCGAGGACACCATCTGGCGACTTGGAGTAATCCTCCGTAGGGGAACTCGGGTTATAATCGCTCCGCTCACAAATGAGATCCGCGGGAGACGGCCGAATTGCGGGAAAAGCATGCTTGATCCCACCTCTCCGGAGTTATCCCGAGAGAGGATCACTAGATGCCGTGGAGTCCTGGAATGGTGGCTCCTTAACTTGACTTACCAAGTCGGACCGCCTTAAGGGGACTTGAACACTTGGAGAAAGAACTCTCGTCGTGTTGTGAGTCCTCCTGGGAGCGGTCCTGGTCGGATTGACCCTTATCCTTTGAGAGAATTGGCTCCTCGTTGGACGTATTGTTGTGGGGATAAGGATCCTCCTCAACTCTATTAATGGGATGGTTTCTCGAGAATAATCTCCGAGGCAACATCACCATCGGCCGATGCATCACTCGGTTCAGTAGTCGAAACCGCATCCATGTCGACGCCTCACAGAACCGCCAAGTCAAACCAGCTTCCTCGCTCCATTCTCCCGCCATGATTGCATGAGATTAGAAAAAGAGAGTATGTTGACAAGAGATTACCTAAGATCCCCACGGTCGGCGCCAACTGCCGGTGTATTAGAACCGATCTTACGTAAAGATTGTTTGATTCTGGGGTCTCCTAGAGATGAGATCACGCAGAGTGGATTGACACGGATGTTTAGACGAGTTCAGCCTTCTCCGAGAGAATAATAACCCTAATCCGTGTGTATGGTCTTCTTGATGATCAAGTAAAAGACTAAGACTATTACGAGAATAGCACTTGTGTTCCTACTTGAGTAGCTCTTGTTCCCTCTCCCTTTCTCCTCCTCGATCGATGCCCTTATATAGTCGTGAAGAAGTAGCCGCTTTGCCTCGCATGAGATGCGCCTAATTAATCCAAAGAACGGCGCATGATGGCGATAATTACGGCGCCTCGGCTTCTTCACGCCGTCCGCAATTATCTTCCAGAATAATGGGGTAATTACACACCATTAATAAGCGGAATAATAGTGCGTGCGCACTGCTCGATTCCTTAATCAATTGGACCCACTCACCAGTAGGTTTGATTATAAGGTGGTGTAGTTTACCCGGTCGAGAAGAACTTACAACTGTGTAGCAATGAGAAGAACTTACGACCGTGTAGCGATCAGAGAAGGACTTACGACTATGTAGTGGTCGAGAAGGACTTACGACCATGATATAGTCGTAGGAAGATTTACAACTGTGGAGGTGATTGTAGAAGAACTTACAACCACTTATTGGGCTTCTCCCTTATAGATAAGGGGTACCTCTGGGGACTATGCGACATCATATTTACCCATAATAAGAATTATAGATAAAAGATAAAATGAGGATTATTAGATCCTCGTCACAACTGTAAAGTTAATCGGGTCTTAATAGATGAAGGTAGTTCTTTGGATCTTTTCTTTACAGGAGCATTGGAAGAGATGCAGATTCTCAAATCTAAGGTAAAACTCATGAAATATGCCTTCCACTGCATAGTTCCTGGTTCTACCACCAAACCGATAGGACAACTATCCCTGCCGGTTATGTTTGGAAGACCCGACAACTTCCGAACAGAAAAGGTTCCATTTGATGTGGTAGATTTTGAAACTGCATACAATGGAATCCTTGATTGTCCGGCTTTAGTAAAATTTCTGTAACCACGCACTACGGTTATCAAAGTTTGAAAATGCCAGGATTAAAGGGAGCCATCACAGTTCGAGGAGATCAAAAAATGGCCTACGCATGTGATCGGAAATCCTTAGAACTAGTCGGTGAACTTCTGACCAGAGAAACTAATTCACCCACCATGCAGGTCAAGCACTCAAGGCTAAAAATAGCTCCAAAACCTTCTACCTAGACCAAGGAGGTACCACTTGGCAAAGACGTTCCTCTGGAAGACACCAAAGCACCATCTAGCTCAAGAAATGCTGATGCATCCGCCCAAAAGGTACTGGTCGGGACAGGACTCGGCTCCAAATAGGAAAAGTCGCTCGTTTCCTTCCTCCGAGCAAACCACGACGTATTCGCCTGGCAGGTGTCCGACATACCCAGAATCCCTAGGGAGGTGATCGAGCACATACTAGCTCTCTAGCCTGACAAAAAAAACTGATCAAGTAGAAGCTAAGACGTTTCACATCCGATCGGAAGGAGGCAATCTGGTCGAAAATCGACAAGCTCCTCAAAGCTGGATTTATTCGTGAAGTTGACCACCCAGAGTGGCTCGCCAACCCTGTAATAGTTAGAAAAAGCAATGGGAAATTTAGAATGTGTATTGACTTCACATATCTTAATAAAGCTTATCCGAATAATGACTTTCCCCTTCCACGCATTGATCAACTTGTAGACTCTACTTTCGGGTGTGAGTTGTTAAGTTTTTTAGATGCGTACTCAGGGTACCACCAAATTAATATGAGTAAAGATCATGAAGAGAAAACTTCCTTCATCACTCCATATGTACTTACTGCTATGTTAAGATGTCATTTGGTCTCAAAAACACTGGTGTAAATTTTCAAAGATTAATGCAAAAAAACCTTTAATCCTCATATAGGTCGAAATTTAGAAGCTTACGTTGATGACTTGGTTGTGAAAAGCATCGACGCTAGCGACCATATTTCCAACCTGTAGGAGACTTTCAATAACTTAAGAATGCATAACCTTAAGTTAAATCTAGAGAAGTGTGTGTTTGGAGTTTTTCAGGAAAGCTTCTTGGATTCCTAGTTTCGGCTAGAGGTATTGAAGCAAACTTAGTAAAAATATCGGCCATCGACCAGATTCGCCCTCCGACCACAAAGAAGGAAGTCCAAAAACTAACTGGGTGTATGGCAGTGTTAAATCGTTTTATAGCACGGTTAGGTGAGAAAATATTACCTTTCTTTAAACTTCTTCGAAAGCATGGAAGTTTCGAGTGGACTAAGAAAGCAAACGATGCATTTGAAAAATGTAAGAAGTACCTTACGAGTACCCGATCTTAGTTTCTCCAAGATTGGGAGAAACATTATTGATTTACGTGGCTGCAGCACCACAGACTGTCATTCGTGTACTGGTTGTAGAACGTGATAACATCCAATGACCAGTGTATTACATAAGCGAAGTCTTAAATGGACTAAAAGAAAGATACCTACAGGTTCAAAAGTTACTCTATGGTCTCCTTATGGCTTCAAGGAAACTAAGACATTACTTTCAAGCGCACAAAGTGGTCGTACCAACCGGAAATCCACTTGGTCAAGTTCTCAGAAACAGGGAATCTCCAGGACGAATAGCAAAATGGGCAGTCGAGCTTGGGGCGTTCGACCTCCATTTCATTTCATGAACAACAATTAAGTCCCAGGGGACATAGATGTTCCAATAGGGGTTGTACAAATCGATCCTACGAACATGGATGCTCCACAAGAGGTCGTCACGCATGACCCCGGTAGAGATTGGATGACGTCGATCTACAATTATTTTCAGCATGGCATTATTCCTTAAGATGATGTAGAGTCTGGTCGTATTGCTCGAAAAGCCAAACCATACAATCTGATCGAACGTACCTTGTATAAACGAGGATCTCATGGAGTGTTGATGAGATGCATATCTCAAATGGATGGCAATACGTTGCTATCCGACATTCATGGAGGAGTTTGTGGAGTACATCATTTCTACAAAACACTGGTCAGTAAAGCCTTCAGGTAAGGATACTACTGGCTAACTGCCCTTCGTGATGCAAAAGTGCTAGTGACGAAGTGCGTACAATGTCAATTTCATAGTCGATAAGTACATTAGCCGCACAAGATTTGTAAAAAAATACCTCTGTTTTGTCCTTTTGCAACATGGGGACTAGACATTCCGGGACCTTTCCTAAGAGCATCCGGGGGTTTCAAATTCCTTTTTGTCATGATTGACACGTTTACAAAATGGATAGAAGCCGATCCAGTTGTTAAAATAATAACTGAGGCTGCTAAGAGGTTTCTCATAAAAATATGATCACACGATTTGGTGTACCTAGTCGTATAATCACGAATAACGGTGCCCAGTTCTCCAGTGAAAATTTTTAGGAATTATGTAAGGATCTAGGTATCAAGATACATTTCGCTTATGTCTCTCACCCGCAGAGCAACGGAGCAGTCAAAAAAGCCAATGGGATCATAATGCAAGGGGTGAAATGCTGAGTGTTCGACCAGTCAACACAATAGTCAAGAGCTTAGGTTCAACAACTTCCTTCTATATTAGGTCCGTTCAAACCACGGCCAGTCATGCGACCGGTGAAACACCATTTTTTGTTATTTATGGTGCTGAAGCCATGCTTCCTCAAGAACTAAAAACAGGCTCTACTCGAACTGATCGTTACAACAAAAACGATTAAGAAAAATGATGACTCGACAACATCAATGTTCTTGAGGAACAACGAAACCAAGCCATAATACGATCGGCAGTTTACCAACATGCCAAGCGAAGGTATCACGGTCGTAAGGTGCAACCTCACAGCTAGCTGTAGGTGATCTGGTTCTTAGAAAAATTCAGGGCCAGGGTAATTGCAACAAACTTTCTCCCAAATGGGAAGGTCCATACACCGTGGTTGAAGTCACCAGACCTGGTTCGGTACGACTAGCTATATCAGACAGGCACGTTTTGTCAGATTCCTAGAATATTGATCAATTGTGTAAGTTCTTTGTATAATTTAACTTTTACATTTTGTCATATTTCAATAAATTTTATCATTTCTTTATTTTCTTTGATGATTGATATTGTTTATATGTTTATAATCAAACTCTTGTTGCCTACTCTTGTTGTTTACAATGATTGGAGAAGACCAACTTCTCTCCGATATCCTTTAAAAGGATCTATGTTACTCTCTGGCTCCAACATCTAAGTCAAATGCCACAAGGGTCCTAATTGTGACCATTACGTCAATGGTTTTCACGCGCGACCACTCTCTTTTCTTAAAGAAACATGCGAGTACAAAGAGCTTAACATAAACAACTACATATAGTGTTTTACATGCTTAAGATTTCAGATACTACATTTCTTCACTTTAACACTATGTTCTACTCTTGTTTGGCTACTGGTCGAGACATGGAAAGCCTCATGGCAAATTCTCTCCTCTCTGCATGTGGTCCTGCCCACTGGATGGAGCTTCTAGCGACGGTCCTTTTCTTATGATCTTCGCTGCCAGTCGGATTTGAGCATGACAGAGTGTTTCTCATGTCTTTAGTTCTTAGCAATCATTATGACCAATTTGGATACTTTATATAAATAGGATCACTTATCATTTATTGCATACATCCTTGCATATTTTCTTTTTTTCATCAAGACAAGTCTTATCTTCCGACCATGTAACCTATTATTTGGTATTTCGATTATGGAAAATACATCCACAACTAGTTAAAGTCACACACTGGTTCTGACCACAGTTGATTTTCTAGTATTAACACGGTCAATTTTTATCATATAATCAGCACATACTATCAATAGTAGTCGTGATTTTTACTCTTATTTTTGGCTTACTGTTTCTTTAGTAAAGATCTTCTACTATACAAGAAGTCGGGGGCTAGGAAATATGTGAGTACTTCATAAGTCAAAAGTATAAACAAAAGACTTTATGGATGAAAGAAATGTGAGTTTTTACATTCATACTTCCTATATTACAATAACCTACTCCCTAGGATAACCAGACTGATCGCTGTGTGACGGAGATCTGACATCCATTTCTTCCGCAACCTTATTTTCGAGAGGTGCTATTTTCTCGAAAAGTTTGGTTGCATCGTCTCCCGAGCAGTTGAAGTCTTTCTCAACAGCTTGAAGATTTATGGTGGGGTTGGAGGCCTTCAGCTTTACCAAAGCAAAACTGACTCTATTTTTTACAGCATCAAATAAAGTCTGTGCATGGTTCTCTCGAGTAGTTTTGAGCAAGCTTCTAAGATCTTTGAGTTATAAGTCAAGGAAGTTGATCTTCTCCATGGGATCTCCTAAGCTGGGCAGTTGCATTCCTGATCCCATATTGAATAGCATCTTGTTGAAGGCCCTAACCTTCTCTTCAAGATTATGCCCAAAACTTACCTCCTTGCCACGTTCAAACTCAAGAGCTTTTTCTACTCTCTTCAATACTTGAATTTGCTCTGCACGAGTAGACCAAAGAATAAATATATATCATTAAGGATAGTACACTGGTCAAGTTTACGACCAGTTACCTTCAACCTTCTTCTCGAAAGTCTCAAGGACTTCCTTGTGCCTGGTCGTCAGATATTTGATCGGCCGGTCTTTGTTTTGACATTCTTCTTTAGGCTTGGCTATTATGGCTTCTTTCGCCATAACCTCTTTTTTAAGCATTTCCAAATCTATCAAATATGATAAAAATAGAAGTTAATCAACAGAGAATGAGCTAACTAGTAAAGAAGGAGAGAAAAAGATACGAAAAGATGCGTATTTTCTAATTCAGAGTTATTTTACTCCAAAGCCTTTATTCGCTGGGTCAGTCCTCCAACCACGGCAAAATTCTCCACCAAAATGCTACAAAAATAGTAGATTTTTTTGAGTTTTTGACAAAGTTTAAAAAGAGAGGCTATTAAAAGTGGTCGTGGAAGATTACTTGTATTGCCATATTATTATATTCTGCAAAAATAAAATCAGGACTCGTCTTTGATTGATGATCCGATATTCTTCCCCAAGCCTCATCGAGTTCTTTATTTTGGAAAACTCAAACGGGGCAAGGGAAAGTAACAAGAAGAGAAGACTTTCCAGCAGAGGTCGGAACCTGCTAGAAATTCTCGGATACCATCACCTCCGTAGGTGGGGTTGGAGCCTCCACGGGTTTCAAACAGTCATGGGTTCTGTCACCATCTCGGGGGGTTGGTTTGACCTCTTTCTCCTCAGAGGCCTTCTTCCGAGGGATGCGCTGGTTGGAAGCGACCGGAACACTAGAGGATATATAAGGAAAGAAGCTCAAGACTCTAGAAACACTAAAGGTAAGTATTTACGTAGATTTCTTTCTTATGTATGCAAACCTTGTTTTCTTAGTCTCGAACTTGAAGCGCGCTGAAGTAAAATCCGACGCACTCGCTTTTATTTTCTTTACAACCGGCTTCACCGATTCCAAATCAGTAGGGTTGTTTAAACCCCTAACATCCACCGACAAGAGGTCGGAAGCAATATCCTCGACCAGCTGGTCGAGAATAAGATCCGTGACCTTAGGGTTGGATTGTGTCGTCTCGTCGACCTCCAGAGTGATTGCTTTAGTAGCAACTAACGGGTCGTAAGCGGCCACTTGGGATTCCACAATAATCGCCTAATTATCAATCAAAGTTAGTTAGGTGACAAAAGTTCTTCACCTAGAATATACATTTCTATTCGGTTATCTATCTCTGTAAGATCACCTTCTTGGGTGGTCGTAGGAGCAGTTAGAGTATCAATAGACTCTCAACTCTCGGTGGCCTCATTGATCATCAATCCGACCGACTACAAATCAAAGAGGATTTATGGTAAATCGATCGAAAAACACATAAATAGTGAAAGATAGTTAATATCTTTACTTTAAGCCTCTCAGCTCTCTTTATTACAGAAACAATCGCCAAAATCTGGGGGAAATCAGCCTTCTCATCGTACTCCCCAGTGCAGATCATTCTGATATAGGCTCCAACCTCGTCGGGGGAAAGGGCTGCAAGAATGAACGAGAGACTTTAGGGTTACAAAAGTAATCAGCCAAGATAAACAAACCGGTAAGAATCTTTTATGACTTACCCCTTGGAGTCTTTGGTCGCGTCGTCACGACCATTATACCATAGCATTGAATGTGCTCGGGATTTTAGGGGGCTAATCGGCGCATAGAGAAATCTCTCACCACGTGCTAAGAAGTTAAACCCCCGATACTAAGGTGTTGGATGGCTTCAACCCATCTCCCCACCTTTCCTTCCTTCTTCACGGAGGAGCTTCATTCCGGGTTCTCGACCGTCTTCTTACCAATATAGTAGAGGCTGACCTTTTGGGTGACTGTCATGTAGAGCCAGTTGTTCTTCCATGATGACCACAAAGACTTTGAGTATATACGGATGTACTCATTAACTTTTCCTTCGTGGAGGCGCAAGGTCCATTCCCCAGGTGTCCCCATCGTATTGCCCGACTTTGTCATCCTGTAGAAGTACTTAAAGAGCTCCAGGTTTGTGGGAATTCTCAAGTACGATTCGCATAGGTAGATGAAGGCGTTGAGGTTAGCAATCGCATTGGGAGAAAGGTTCACCAATTCAACTCCATAATGCTCCAAGATTATAGGGAGGATTGAATGAACCAGGAGCCTGAATCTGCATTCGATATATGCGAGAAAAATAGAGATTTCCCCATCTTCGTCGCTTGGAGAGTGCTCTCCAGCCACCGATCCCCAAGAAATCAAATTCTTATATGGAAGCATCCCAATCTTCTCCAAGGTCTCAAGCTTCTTTTCACTCAAAACAGAAACCGACAGTCCGACATGGTTAGGTATTGGATCAGAGAAAGAAAGGGGGTTGTGGAAGGTTGAAGGCAAAAGAGGTCGGAGGAGTTTCTTCTCTTAGAATATTAAAATGGAAAGCAGGAGGCGTAAAAACTCTAAAGCCTTACGCCGAGGGGATTTTATAGCCGCAATTCCCTAACTGCACTAGGGATTTACCCAAAAGTTCAACGGACAAAAAAGACTTTTCAGCTTTCAAGGTAATTTCTCAACTTTAAAACAAATACAGACCACCTCGAATGTCATGACATTAAATGGGGGTCTGCCCGATACGACTTCATCAAGAAAAAGTGTTCACACGCCCAATTCATTTAAAGTTCGGGTGCTAGCTGATGAGGATTAAAATCTCTATGTATTACTTTAAATATATAAATAAAAGATTATATATCTTCGTGGTCGAAAACCCTAAGACGAACGACCCCTGTGGTAGTAAGAGTCATAAACCCTAAGGCTAACGACCCCCGTGGTTCTAAGAGTCGGAACCTATGAAGATAACAAACTCTGTGGTCGTTAGAATTCTAGGGGTTACTTATAGGTACACTGGTCGGATGAGATCATGTACCTAGTCCCCAACCAGATGATTGCTCGTACAAGCAATGAACTGACATCTGATTCGACTCTAAGCATATCCATTGTCATGTGATGAATAGAGCACATGTCCTATTGGCTTCATACCACGTGACGTTTCATGATCCTGCGATAAACAACCATGCGGTTTAGTGTCTCACAGATATTAAACCGTCAAACGGTTGATACTTCATCAACCGTCACCTTGCTTCGACCAGTCGCGACACTCCCAACAGGCGCCTATACCAGGATTAACTGTCTCCACTTCATCAACTATTTAAGGAAGGACGCGAACGGCGGAAATGGGATCGAAACCAATTCGGAAGATCAATAGACAATTGGATTTCACCCGAAGCATTAGCATAGCAAGTTCTACACTAATTGTAATTAGGATTAGACCACTGCCTTGTCAAGAGCACCCCTTGTAAAGGATCCAGTTCATAGCAATAAAGAGTAGCCTCATCATCTCCCAATAACTATTTGCCATTTTTCTATGTTTTATTTTGTAAGATCGGCGACTCGATCGTCGACAGATATAGAGACATCGAATCAATAATATGAACACATACTAGAGAATATGATGTTGGATTGACCCACCTTGAGATATTGTTGAGATCATTATGATTTTATGTGTCATCAGTTGGTCTCAAGCAATGATGATGTATAATCCTTAGACCTGAGATCAGCATGATTTCCTACATGTGTAATAGTATACTTAGGGGTTGTCAAACGCTATTCCGTAACTGGGTAGTTATAAATGTAGCTTTCGGGTATGCCATAAAATACGCAGAGGAATATGACTGGTCGGATATGAGATTTGCCCCTCCTAACATAGCAGGAGAGATATCTCTGGGCCCCTCGATGTGGTCAGATAAAGAAAGTGCATGGACATGCCACTAGTGGTCGAAGAGTCGACCACATGAAGTTATCCGACACTTGATCGAGAAAGTATTGAATAGTCTATAGATGATAAATTATCTCACATGGAGTTCAATCAGATATCGTGAGATAAAGGGAGAATGCACGAGCAGGTCGCTTAGTTTGACCAGATACGGACTAGTCGTATGGAGATATAAACTGGTTGTAGACTGGTCGAACATAATCACTAGGTGGTAGTAAACTAGTCGTAAGGAGTTACGAACTAGTCATGACTAAATATGAAATGTTCGTATAGAGATACGAGCTAGTTGTAAGTGATAAGGACCTACTTGTAGATCATATTGTATTAAGGTTCCTTCGATATAATTTATGTGTATTCAGGAATCGTTATGTCCTTCTAGGACCCGCTAACGACTTATGGTTGGAAAGGGTTTCCGAGTCACAACCGATTACATATGAACCTGCCTGGTCACACACTTAATGGGTTGGAACAAACGTGTTCAGATAGGATCCGTCATGGGCACTATATCAGGAGATGCATGAGGCTGTTGGAATAGACGAGAAAGATGTGACGTGAGTTGCTCCACCGAAACCCTAGCTGCCATCTCCTTAAGAGCCCTACCATGTGAGTTTGTGCTAGCACACCAGCGTACAATGTTTTATCCCCAGACGTGTGGATACTGTAGAGGTGCTACTGCGGTTGCTGTTGCGCTAAAGGATGATCAACGATTTCGCAAGGGACGCAACTGGTTACTAGAGGAGATGATAGGTGACGAGGATGTTAGATGATCGACTACGAACATTTCATCTGGCTGCTCCAACTCTTCTTGCGTTGCATCTGGGCGTCCAGTTGTAACGATCTATGATCTCTTGCTGGCATGGCATCTTGGTTTACGTGGTAGTTTTTTTAATTGTTAACTAGCGTAGCCTACCCGTGTCCCTTCAGTTTTGTGATTGTGTGAATGTTGAAGGGTGACTTTTCTTCCAAGATCCGTGATTCCTTGTGGATCATCTCACCGATTCATGATATCCTCAATTGCTCACGTTTTGGTGTTGCTCTTTGGGTTTGATTTTATTTCTCTCTTCGGATTAATTCAACATCAACCAAGTACCATTACTTGCTTTGGAGATACATTTGTTCTTCCGTTTTTTCGAACCAAGGAGGAAAGTTAGGGTTTTGCTTCGATCAAGATTGAAATTCAAGTACTGTGAAAGATTATGCCACATTAAGCATCAGTCATACGTTGATCCATATCATGCTTACACCCCTTTTTATTGGGATTTTTTATATGCCACTTCAAATGTTCCAAATCCCTGATCTGCCATTGCAAAATGACATCTCCCTTACATGCCACTGCAAACTCGAAGCCATACTCTTGTATGCCATTGTCGTCAACTCCGTTAGATTTTTTCCACTATTTTTTTTAAAAAAAATACCCATATTACCATCCCCATTTTGCTCATCCTTTTCTTTCTTCTCCTTCCTTCTTTTTTTCCTTCCCGTCCAGCTTCTCTCTCTTTTCGTGCGCATCCATCGCCGCCACCTCCTCTGCTCACGTCGCTGCTGCAGCCTCCTCTACTCCTGTTGGTGTGCTACTGCCTGCCTCTTGTTGCTTAGTCTCTCGGCGTCAGGGGCGGTCGATGACCACTTGGACCTCTAGGCGGCGATGCCCTCATCGTTGATGATTGCAACGGCGAGCGCAGTGGCGCCCATCAAGGTACGGCTCCCCGCTGTCGGATCCGGCCGCTGGAGGAGCGCCTAGACGTCCTCACCATTACTGGCAACAAGACAATGTCTCCAAGCCCGGGTATGCCCTGATTCCCACCTCGACTAGATTGCCACTTCATTTCAATTCGATTGGACCCTGTAACTCCACCACCACTGTTGCTTGTTTTCAGCATGTCGGGGTTGCACAGGGATGGTGACTACCACTGGGTAGTGCACGTGTGGATCTACAGCAAGAGCACTTGGGAGCTGCAGCTGCAAGCGCCATGCCGACTGCAAGGACTCGTGGCCCAGACAATGGGACATATCCAGTGCTGACCATATATCCACGGGGACTCCTACCTCTCCTCTCCTTGGCTTCTATCCTCCATCGGTGGCACCTCTCTCCCTCGGAAGCTCTCTCCCGATGACGGCGCCCTCCTCACTCGCGTTCTCCCCTAGCGGTGGCGCCTCTCTACTTTGGTTTCTCTCCCTCGGTGGCGCAAGGTTGTGGGCGAAGCCAACACTAGGTAGTGCGGCGAAGACAGTGAGGTCGGCGAGGAGGTTGAGGCGGCGGTGGTGCCATGGTAAGTAGAGCAGGAGGAACCAAGGCGAGGGAGTCGAGGCTGGCTACACAAGATCATGGGTGAGGCCGATGCTAGCGAGTGCGGCAGAGACGGCGGGGTCGATGAGGAAGCTAGGGCAGCGGGGGCACCATGAAAGGAGTAGGAGGAACCAAGGGGGAGCCGAGGCCAGCTGTGCGAGGTCGCGGGCGAAGCAAGCACTGTCAAGCGTGGTGTAGCTAGCGAGGTTGGTGAGGAGTAGACCAGCGGCCGTGGCCGCTACTCTGTGTGTGCGCGTGCGTGCTTTGTGCGACAAGCAATGTGGGACTAATCCCACCACACAACTCCTCATGGGCCACATGGGCCATGCTATGAGCAGGCCGGGGTATTACACCAGCGGCCGTGGCCGCTACTCTGTGTGTGTGCGTGCGTGCTTTGTGCGACAGAGAAGGAAGAAGATAACAAGGGCAAAATGGTATTTTTTTCATAGCTACTTCACGGCTTAACTGATCAACGATAGCATAAAAGGGTATGGTTTTTGACTTTGGAATGACATGAAGAGATATGTCACTTTGCAATGACACATCAGTGATTTAGGAACTTTAGAGTGGTATATAAAAAATTTCCCTTTTTTATTATTAACTTGGCGTGTTGTTGAAAGCTTAGATTAGGTCCGAATTAGATCCGGACACCGATTAGATATATAGCTTAGAATATTTGATCTTGCACGAATCCAGCATCGCGCATTGCTAGGCGCCGAGCTCTTTTTACCGGTAGGCACATATGTGCAAAATTCACCTCTAAATTCGGCAGTCACATCAAGATTTGTAGCCATGATCTAGTGGTCTGGTGCAGCTGGTAAGTTGCAGGTCGCCAACTTTTTGCTCCACGAAGCATGCGATGCCCCAAGAGCATTCCCTGGCTTTGGTGCTTAAACCACCATCGAGAAGAGAATTATTCTCATGGACCATCTTGGCAGTTGCTTTCGTGCACAGCTTGCATTCTGTGCGATGCGTTTGCATTGCCACGGTGCAAGGATATTGTGTGCGGCGCCATGTATATATAGGTCGCTTGGGTGCACAAACTAATGCGGCATTAGGGACGAGCTAGCTAAACATGCAGCATATATTGCTGGTGCTAGCAGTGCTCCTGCTCCTAATAGCCTCGCTCTATGCTTCTCCGCCGGCAACCACCTCGGCCTTTGCCGGCGATATCCGCGTCGACCTAAGGCATGTCGACGCCGGGAAGCAGCTGTCCAAACTCGAGCTGATACGGAGCGCCATGGAGCGAAGCAAGGCGAGGGCGGCCGCGCTCTCCGTGGTGAGGAACAGTGGACTCGCTAGCAAGAGCGCGCAGCAGCCTGGCATGCCGGTGCGCCCGTCCGGCGATCTGGAGTACGTCCTCGAACTCGCCATCGGCACGCCGCCGCAGCCCATCTCGGTGCTTCTCGACACCGGCAGCGACCTCATCTGGACGCAGTGCGCGCCTTGCAGTACGAGTTGTCTCACGCAGCCGGATCCGATGTTCTCTCCGCGGAAGTCGTCGTCGTACGAACCCATGCGATGCTCCGGCCAGCTCTGTGCCGACATTCTGCGCCGTGGCTGCCAGAGGCCGGACACCTGTACGTACAGGTACACCTACGGCGACGGGACGATGACACTGGGAGTCTACGCCACCGAGCGCTTCACCTTCACGTCGTCGTCCGGCGAGAAGCTAAGCGTCCCGCTCGGGTTCGGCTGCGGCACGACAAACGTTGGGAGCCTGAATAACGGCTCCGGCATCGTCGGCTTCGGCCGGAACCCGCTCTCGCTCGTGTCACAGATGTCCATCCGGCGCTTCTCCTACTGCCTCACGCCCTTCACCAGCACCAAGAAGAGCACCCTCCTGTTCGGGTCCCTCGCCGACGGCGTCTACGGCGACGCCACCGGCCCCGTCCAAACCACGTCGCTTCTTCAGAGCCGCCAGAACCCGACCTTCTACTACGTCCCGTTCACCGGCGTGACGGTCGGGGCGAGGCGGTTGCGGATACCGCAGTCGTCGTTCGCCCTGAGACCCGACGGCTCGGGAGGGGTGATCATCGACTCCGGCACGGCACTCACGCTATTCCCGGAGGCGGTGCTTGCCGAGGTGGTGAGGGCGTTCCACTCGCAGCTGAGGCTGCCGTTGGCGAACGGCAGCAGCCCGGACGACGGCGTCTGCTTCGCGGTGACGACGTCGAGGGTGTTGGTGCCGAGGATGGTGTTCCACTTCCAAGGCGCGGATCTCGACCTGCCGCGCCGTAACTACGTCCTGGACGACCACAAGAAGGGGCACTTGTGCCTCCTCCTGACCGACTCCGGCGACGACGGTGCGACGATCGGCAACTTCGTGCAGCAGGACATGCGCGTGCTGTACGATCTGGAGGCGGAGACCCTGTCGTTCGCTCCGGCGCGGTGCTGAGGCGCGCGCAAGGGGCGGAGCATAGTTATTTTGAGTCGCTAACCATGCACGATTGCACGTGACCAGATGTAAAGATTGTACTGCTCGGCTTCTCTGCTCCACGTATAGGCTACGGTGGATGAAATCAAACGACGCCTGTAATAAATGATTTGCCGTCATTCGGCTTAACCTGCTGGGCCCATTATTATTTTTATGTATTCAGATGGATCTTTAGATGGGTCAGCTTGGGCCCAAAGCATGTACTGCAGGAGGCAGCTGCGACGGGATAAGCCTTTGTGACTTACTCCTATCTGTCTATTTTGTCTCTTATTATATTTCTAATTTCTTAAAATATAAAATAAGACAAATTGAACGAAAGATGAGATAGAAGATGACCCTGTAAGAGGTAAAAATCCACTATCAACAAATGGAGCAAAGCCATGAGTACTTAAAGTACTCAGCAAGTTGTAGAGAAATATATGCAAATAGTATTCATGCAAAGTTTGAACAAGATAGCTTTATGGCTATTTTGTAGAAAGCAGTATAGACATTAAATACAATAAATAGATTAAATAATAATAATTTAAAAGATTAAATACATAAGTAAACAAGTTCTTTGAAATAACTAGTGAACACCCTGCTCACTTCCCAACCATCAACTAGATCTAACTCATCGAATCCCAACAAAACCATTCCAATATTTTTATAAAAATCCACCCCTCATGTGAAATCATCAGACATTGTCCATAACCCGGGACACGGCTATTCGAATAGTTTTTAACACTCTACAGAAGTTCTACAACTTGACCCACAAAAGGTAATCAACTTATAATAACCGTTTAACACACTTCTGAGGTGTGCAACTAAGAGATTATCACAAGGCTTTTACAAAGCTTTGTTTTGACCCAGTTCTGCTCGCTAAGGATTCATCATCCTGGGCCCTCTCTTGCACTGCTTTTTAACCCAAACAGATCTAAATCAAAATATTGCTAATTAGTTGGCCAAGTCTACCCCATAAATAGACTTGTGGTTGTACGGTATGGCCCAGATCAATGGCGCACAAAGTTAAATACTTAGTGGTTGCTCTGGTGAGACTACCGCATCCCATGTGCCTCGTGCACCCAAAATATGCCTCCCGCATTGTGCCCCGTTGATTCCTCCTTTACTACTCGACCACTCGCCCGAGCATAAATCATTTTTGTTCACCCAAGCCAATGACAACCCCTGTCATGGCACAAAATTTTATAACAGCGACATCACACCACAATTAACACAACTGTGACCTCGCACTATAGTTCCACAATAGTGGCATCGCACCATAATTCCATATATCATTACTACACAAAGGTTCATCACAGACGGTTCTAAACCGTCATCACAAACGGTTTTCTGAACCATCTGGATTTATGTGTCTGTGATAATAGACGATCATCACAGACGGTTTTCAAACCGTCTGTGAAAAAAAAGTTATCAAGAACCGTCTGTGATAGTTTTCTGTTGCAAAAAAAATCGGATTTGGAGCCAAACCAATCAATTGCTGGTCATGCAAAGAATGATTGGCTAGTTCTTTGTACATCGAATTGTACATGTGGCTAGAAGCCACCATATAGTAACCAGACTATCATATTTAGCACCGAAGAGAAGAATAGACAATCTCTCTTGAAAAGGAGCAAGAGAAGAAGAACATGGAACTCAGCCCGAACCAGAGTACTGATTTCGCGACGTTCTTCTACATCAACAATTCAATGATCCTTTCACAGATACCTTCCCACCCAGTCTGCTCCACAATGTCAGTTCCTGTGATTCAAAACAAGAACAATTAGAAAGGAATGGATAGAAAAATTGCCCAGGCAAGAAGAACAAGGGAACAAGAACCAACAAGAGATTAGTTTCACATACCGTGAGTGGCATCGATACGAGATGGCACCAAAGACAAGCTCATGTCCTCCTCCTTCTCCGCCACCACCACCTTGTCTGCGGCCACCGCCGCAGTAGCGGACTTTGGCGCCGCCCTCGTGGACTTCCTCCTGCGCGCCCTCCTGGCAGCGTCCTCCGCCACCTCGGTCTTATTCTCCAGCGTTCAATATATAAGGACAACACCAGAACATTTTGCTTCCCGCGTACGTGTTCAAAAAATTTCGTACTCCCGCGCTGCGAATCACAAACGGTTTCATACAAAAAACCGTCTGTGATGACATATCACAGACAATTTGTATCATGGACCGTTTGTGATAAGCATCTCATCACAGACGGTTCTTAATACAAACCGTAAGAACCGTCTGTGATAAGTATCCCATTACAGACAGTTTGTATTAAGAACCGTATGTGATTTTACTATAGCTTGGATTTTACCATGGTAAAATCATAGACAGATCTTAATACAAACCGTCTGTGATGAGATACTTATCACAGACGATTCTTCTTAAGAACCGTCTATGAATTATCACAGACGGTTCTATTTACAAATTATTTATGATAATCTAAGTCATTACAAACGGTTCTTGTTAAGAACCATCTGTGAAGTATCACAGACAGTTGTATTTAGAAACCGTCTGTGATAGGTCCATATCACAGACAGTTCCAAGAGAACCGTCTGTGGTAAAATAATAACAGACGGTTCCAAAGGAACTATTTGTAATGAGGCGTCTTCTATAGCCTATTTTTGTAGTAGTGGATCAAATCTAATCATTTATGAATATGTGATCATGAATCCCATCATAACTAAGCATGGCTAAGCATAATATGCTCCATGTTGGTAATACTAATATTTTCAACTAGTATCAACCCATCCTATGGTGTCCAAGGATATGTGTCAATCGTAATTATTCAAGGTGGTATATTATCAAATAGGTATTTAGCTACTCCCGAAGATAGTTGATATAAAATTACCAATGCATGTTGATATAACACAATATAATATTATAAAATGGGCTCAACATGATCAAAGGTCTACGACTTGCATTCGTTGAAAGTTTGAGTTGCTTCAGCCGATGGCTTCAGAAATTCTTCAGAAACGTCGAAATCTATACGTGTGAAAAAGAGCCAAATAAATTAAAAAAATTCTAAATAAAATTAAAAATTAGAACCAAAAGAAAAGGGCCGAATTTAGAAGAATTTAGAAACAAGAATTGGTGAAATCAGAGTTCGTGTGAAGGAGAACGAATGTCCGAAAGATTTCAATCACATGAAATGATAGAAATTCAGTGGAGATAGAAAATAGAATGTTTTCTAGAATTGGTGTGCTGATTTGCTTTCTTTTCAGAGAAATGCAAAAGTGAGGATGACAACAAGGGCCCACTTGGAAGTGAGACCGAGAGAGAGAGAGAAAAGAAAGAAGGTTTGAGAATGACTTGTGGGGTCTACATGGAAGAGACACAAGGAAGGAAGAACATGCAGTAGGCAGCAACAGAGAAGAAGATGAACAGGGGGTTTCGGGCGCGGCATGTCATTGGCGCCGACTAGGGGAAAGGAGGGACAGCCGGTGAACTAGAAAAATGGAATCCTGGGAGTGAGGCAGACTCAATGGTGGTGATGGCAGCGCTCGAGGGGGGAGCGCACGGGCAGCACGGGCGCAAGGGGGTGGTGGTGCTCTAGCATCACTCCAGCTAGGGTAACGTGAGCACCATGTAGAATGCGAAGCAGCGAGTCCAACGGTGGTGACAATGTCGCCGGAGGATCAACGACGGGGTGGAATGCGAGGAAGAAGGAGCTTCGGTCGGCGGCGGAAAAGCTTGGTTTGAGGTGAGGAGAGAGCGAGGGAGGAGGGGAAACTCAGGGGAGGGGAGGAGGTCCTTCGGGGGCACACCATGACGCGGTTGTCATGGCAAAGAGATCGTCGGAGAGGGAGAACGGAGGGGGTGGCTCATGGCCGGTTTTGGAGAAGAAACAAGGGGCATAGTGGAGGTGCTTCCAGGGGAGGGGAGGGAAGGAAAGGAGGGGAAATGGAGGAGGAAGGGTGCTGGCGCCATTTTATAGGGGAAGCAAGGGGGGAGGGAGCAGCACGGGATGGGGAGACCGTGCGGCGCGAGAGCTGCGCAAAGCATGTGTGCTTGTAGACCGGGGCCGACGGACCGGATTCCTTCATGGGGCGGAGAATCCAGTATAAGTCATGACTTTACTGACAAACCATGTGCAACACAGTAAAGCAATAGGAGGAAGATGACTAGGGAAAGAAGGAAGAGAGAGAAAAGAAAAAGGAAGAAAATGAATGAATTTCTAAAAAATTAAATAAATTCAAAATTCAAGAAAAAATATAAAATTATTTGGAACCTAAATAGATCAAATAAAATAATTTTGGATATAATTGAAGTTTACTTTAATCATTTAAAATGTTTTTCATTTTATGAAAATTCAAATTAATCTTTAAATTAATCCAATAAAATACAAATAATTAATTTTAATTTTTAAATCTTTAAAAAGGCTCTGGAAATAGAGATGACTGAAAAGAAAAAAAGAACTCAAAGGAAGATCAATAAGGTCTTAGAAAAAGAAAATCCAAGATAAAACCAGAAAATCAAATAAAACAATTTTTATTCAATTGGAGTTTGATTTACTCACATTAAATTATTTTTAATTTTTGAAATTTCAATTTAATCTTTAACAATTTAGGAAAAATCAAATGGTGATTTTTATTTTGAAAATTTTAAAAAGGCTCAAAAAATGGGATGTTACAATAACCATTGGAAGGCACAGAGCCATTGGTATCCAAACAAAAGCAGATGATGTTTGTGTAAGGTTTGATAACAGGTGAAGAAAACAAGATATGCCATTGTTCCAGAACAGATAGTATGACAAAGGAATCAAAAGCGTTATGTAATTCTTAGTGCAAGCTAAGAAAAGCCAACAAAAGGTAAATTTTAGAGATAGCACTAACAGAAGTTCCAGTTTCTTGAGGAGCTACTGCATAATTCGATGGCTACCTACATGATTGTTCATCGATTAAAATAAAATAATTTTAGATTACTTATCCAAACTTGGCAAGGCAATGCATTCCATAAAATCTTGCGTTAACCGATGGAATATTCTTAATGTCAGCTTCAAACATGACATAACACCTATAATGCAAGTGCTAAACGAAGCAACTGTAGAATAATTACAAATGATTCAAAAAAAAACTCACCCCAAAATGGTATGCAGACTCATCATTGTGGCATGGGGATCAATCCTTTGTGAATGATAGATGCTGAGAACCAAATAAAAAAATCATTATCTAAAATCAAAATAAGATGACAATGAAGGAACTAAATTAATGCAAACATCAATCCTTTCAACCTCAATTAGTGGTATTGAGATGATTTGACAAAGCAAAATGCCTCTCCCTTGCCTAACAAAAGCCATGCTAACGCAGTAGAACAACATAAATCCAAGAATACCATTTGGCTTCTGTCCCGGAAATACAGTACCAAAGGTAACCAATATGTTAAGAATGTAATATACCAAGAAAAATAGTTACTAGTTTGACAATTCCTTCAACCATCCTTTTTGTGCTCTTGTATTGTTTTATCCTGGTAGCAACACAGCTAATTAGTTTACAGTGTCGCATTTCTTGTCAAAATTGTAGGTAGAAATGTATTACCTTGTTGAGCCTCTTGTGCTCAATTGTTGCCCGATCAATTGGTATAAATCTCCATCGCACCCCTTTCCATCTATATAAAAGTGAGAAAAAATGTTGATACTATAGAGGATAAGAATTTTGCTCTCATTTTTAATCAAAAGGCAACATGCACAGCTACATCGATATAAAGTACAGAAAAAAACAAAATATTGTGATGTACACATTATTGCAAGCACCATGTTGAGTAAGCACGTACAAGAATAGCTCAATATTGGTCTAACATGCTATATGAAGATTAATACTTTTTGAGGCTTTTTAGAATGGTCAACCATACCAAATAGAGAGCCATTACCAACATATAAATAACACAAAATCAATCACACCTATAAATTTCTAATCTTGCCCCCTTCCCATAGAAGGTAAAGTTGAAGGATACCCATAAGGACGTGTATAGTAGCATTGTGATTTCTAATCTTTTTTCACTGATTTATAGTAGCATTGCGATTCCTAATCTTTTTTTCATTGATTATTTACTAATAAATAAAGATTTTTTTTTGTAAATATTGCTTATTTGATTCCATTATCATATGGTAATACTATATTTTGTATTTATTTATTGTGTTATACCTTTATATATTCTAAATATATAGAATAGAGGAATCTCCATTTGTTAAGTCTCGTGATCGTATCAAGATCTATTTTTAGTCGGCTCAATCTTAAAGATTGTGCTGAGTTTAATTGCAATCAATTAGAAAAGTTACTAATCCCCCAAATAGGAACATGGGTCATTTTCAAATAGTTCTTACTTTAATAATATGCATCAAAATCTTCAAGATAATCTGATTTGCATCTCCTCAACATGTTCATATATTTCATTAATTTTGAAATAAAACCAAGTAATCATTACTATAACTGTATCACACTAACTTTTGACATCAAACCAGAAATGAAATCTTCATAAGTACACAATGTTGACAACACAACATGATACAATTTAATTTCAAAATTCAAGGTGCTTCTAGTATTTGTAGTTCATAAAATTCATAAGCTAAAAGATACAATAAAGTAATTACGTATTCGTGTTTATGTTGGCATTAGCAAGACAAGAGGTTAAATAAATATTGTAAAACAAACGATTAACATAATCAAACCCTTGTTAGAAAGCATGGTAACTTTAACAAACCATATTTGATATAATCCTAAGATGGCCCTTCGCGATTAGAGCATGTAAAGAACTCACAACATGGTGGCAATATAAGAATTCCGTGCTAATTACTTCTCAAAGAAGAGTGATACCCGGATTAGCCTAAAAAGATGGTGAGTTTACAGAGGTCAAATGTTCTTTATTAGCAATTTAGCAGTATGAATCTACAGGGGACAAATCGCTGCAAGAATGTATTCATATACACATTTGGAATTGATAATTCAGAAAAAGAAAAAATCTTACATGTGCAGTTAATTGTTTTGGCCAATCTAGATAGATATGGACTTATTTGGACAGGAAGATGACACATCATACACAACAAGCTAAAGTGACATAAACTATTATTTTGGATATATTCCAACTAATTACTTCTCAAATAAGGGTGACAATAGATGTGGGGATTGCTTACGAGCAAAACAAAGGGGATGGAGACAGAGGGAGATCGAATTCGCATGAGCAGGGCAGACGGCCATCCACAAGTGGACAACCATGCCGGACCATAGTCGGAGATCCATCTGCTGGCGATGTCGGCGGCGGCGACAGAGACGTACTCTCCAGCGGGGGCTTCTGGTGACAAGCGTCGGGAGATGAGGGAGGGGCTGCGGCGCCACCTCGCTGAGGACACCGACTGGCCCCGCGCCGACGGCCGCTCCTTCCAGGACTGCCGGCCCGCATGTAACTTCTCTCTCCTCCCTCTCTATCTTCTTCTATGTAGTGGCTACCTCCGTCTAATGCTCCCATTCGTGCTTAAGTGTCTCGATTTAGCGCCTTTCTGCCCTTATCTAGTCTGCACTTGAGGTGTTCGACGCTACGCGTGAGGAGTGACGGCATGTCTGATGCTTGATATCGAGCGTATCTTTGACCTTTCGTGTGCACACCTGAGCTGTTGTTCTGAATTCTAATGCTTTCCTGAGGTGCTTGACAGATGCGTGTTCATTTGAATTTGAGCTGTGAGCTACTTGCCCTTTCTGTCCACTTTATTTGTGTTAAGATGCTCAATTTTGTGCTCCGTTTAGTTGATGGAAGTCCTGGATTTCATGCCTTGGTGGTGATTCTCTAGTATACACTCTACAGTCAAGGTGTTCCATGCTATGTTTGTACTTAGCTTGTGTCAAAGGTGTTTATTTGGGCATCTGTAGTCTGTTCCGTGCTTTTGCATATGATGATAGTATTCCCTTTACTCTTTGGGGGAACACTGAAGGTGATGATGGTATGCTCAATAAGAGGATTGTCTAGTGCATTCTAGATGTGTTTTCTTGTTATGTTTGTCTAGTTTGTTCTTGAGTTAAATTCATGCTATACGTCTCTAGCTTAAACGCACATTGACCGTGTTCAACTCTTTGCAAGTTGAAATTTCCTTACTGAACTATCATTTTCTGCGTTCTTGTCATTCAAGTATGTGCATGATGTGTTAACGCCAATGAAATTTTATCTTTTGGTTTTTCCAAGTGTTCTTCAGGTGTTTGATCCTTCTGTCATGAAATCAATGATTAGTTGTGTCGTACTTTTCTGTAGTTGATTAGTCTCTGGACCTGTATTGTGAGATACTGAGCTGGTATCCTGAGCTTTACTTTGGCTGTATAAAAAATTATTAGCTTTCAATAAAAGCTGGGAAAACCTGTTTTTTTTTAAATGCTTAGTTGTGTGCATTTTCCTCCATGCTTGAGTTTATTATAAAAATGTGCAAACACTAGTGCATATGATTTGTACATATATGTCATGTGCCCTTTAATTGCAGTACAGCATCACACAACCAAAACATTCAAACTTAGGAAAATGCTTGAATGTATGCAGATGCGTCCTTCTACACCCTTGAGGGCAGACCACAATTTTGTTTCATGTATGAGTATTATGATCTATATAACATAATTGCACAATCTTACTTCTTTATTACCTCTCCCACTTTCTTCCTCTTAGCGTTGTACTGGATGCTATTCAGATATTGCCTATTTCTGTATCATCTGTGGAGTTCAAACTTGGAACAAATGAGTCTCAATTCTGCATCAGATCTATTAATGATTTGATTGTGTCATGCAGTTATGCAAACAGGACCAACAACTGCTGCATCAGGGTCTTCTTATGCAGAATTTGGGAAGACAAAGGTCATTGTGTCAGTGTAAGTAAAACAGCCTTTATATACTACCATTTGCATGTTTGTTTCATGGTTTGGATTCCAAGTATGAAATAAGTCTTTCAGTAGATCAATTTTCTATTACAACATCATAGTTTCCAACTTTCCGTTGTCTATAAGACTATTAAGTATGCCAATTTGAAGGATAGTTTGAACTTTGAAGTCCTTGAGCTTTAACATGTGCTTCCTAGCTTTGTATCATGTGAATTTCTTGTATCTTGTTAGTGAACTTGTCAGATTGTTTAGCCATGCTGACTTGTCTTATTGATTGATTGCTCAGTCTTGTTTATTAAATGATTATCACTGCAGGTTTGGGCCGAGAGAAACCAAGAAAGCAATGATGTACAGTGACATTGGTAGGCTCAATTGCAATGTGAGCTATACAACAGTTGCCACTCCTATACGTGGACAGGTGTGTTGTTTATTTGGTTCTCCTCGCCCTTATTTGGAGAATTGCTTTATTGAATCACACATGTTTGGAAATAAGTATTGATGGCATGCATCTTCATGTCAGGGATTGGAAAACAAAGAGTACTCAACAATGCTGCATAAAGCCCTTGAAGGCGCAGTAGCTACACACTTTTCCAAAGACCACTGTTGATGTTTTTGCCTTGGTTCTTGAGTCTGGTGGCAGTATGGCACTATTCTTGACTTTGCTTGCGGTCCTTAGTATATTACAATATATGGTCTGTTGCCTTTTTTAGGGAATGTTCTTAAGTTTACTGATCCAGTGCTTATTTCGAAACTGTGTTCATGTCTAGTGTTGCTCATCTTAGTCTTATTTGGAAATTGTGGTCATGTTTAGTGTTTCTTTTGTTAGTAACACACTGGAGTCTCTAATGTTTTTGGTCTTGTAAGGTAAAATTAAAGCTAAGTTATACCTACAAGTTCATGGTATGAACATGGTGTTTTATTGTAGTATTTACTTATTTTTAGGAAAAAGAACGGATTTTGGTATGATAAATTCACATAGTACTCTGTTTTGTGTTTCATCACATTTTGCCAGCGTGAACAAAGGTCCAATATGATGGTACATTCTTGTATGTATCTCTCCCGCATGTTGTTTGATAGAACCCTTTATTCGCTCACCATTTCTTTCTGCAGCACTTAAAAAAAACTGAACTAATTTCATCCTTACTGGCGTTTCTGTCATTTCAGGTGATCTTCCGATCATCATATCTTGCGCTAGTCTTGCATTGGCAGATGCTGGAATCATGATGTATGACCTTGTCACATCTGTATCCGTGATTCCGTGGTATGCCCCCATATTCTCTCTACTTTATGACAGCTGTAATTAACCCAAGAGATATTTAAACTTGAAGCTAATCAACTTCTACTTCTGTGCCAGTCCTGTTTTGGGAAGAACATTATCATCGATCCAACCTCAGATGAGGAAGCATGGCAAGACGGAAACCTTATGATAGCTTTCATGCCGGCCCGCAAGATCACACAACTTACGCTTACTGGAGAGTGGTTTGATGGCAAAATCACCAATGTATGTCTTATCTGCTACATTAAGAGATCGTATCAAAACAATAGCATTTACTAACATCTTGCTTCCTTCAACAACAGGCAGTAGAGCTCGGCATGGATGCTTGCAGTAAGCTCTGTGACATACTGCGGGAGCACTTGAAAGATCCTGCTAGCTTGGCGAGTGAATAACATGGTAGCAGCGCCATGTTGCAAACTTACAATAGATATCCTTAGCTGTACAAATTTTGTAGGCAAGGGAGGCTAGGCCTGATGCATGCGGGAGCACTTTTTACATTATTATGATGATTGTTTCCTTCATGGCAAAAAGAGTGAACCGTTAAGCCAAAGAAAGTTTGCAATCCTGTGAGTTCCACAAGCTTTGGCTTAATTCGGCACTTGTATCTTCCTTATTCTATGCTTTGTACTATGCCTGAGATTCTAAAGCTGAAGCTAGTGCCCTGTATTCTAGGTTCGTAGGCTAGAATTCTTTTTGCTCCCGTTTGTTTTGTTCTTCGGCAGGCAAGGGCAGAGCAGCTGCTGTTTACCACCCCATAAATTCCAAGTCTCCAATGCATTTCCCTAACATTTGGTGGTATATGTTTTTTCAATCAAGTTGTCTATTAAATCAACCATAATAAGTTAATAATATAGAAGATTCCAATGGATGAATCCTGCAACTTACATGTACTTTATAATGGTTTTTTCTTTATAATGACAAATGCAGAGTAATGGTTTATAACTTGCATATCACGGTTGGAGGTCAGTCGATGCTAATGAAATGTCAAATTTGTGGAATGACTTACATGTACTTTAATAATATTGAAATGTTTTCTCAGTGGCTACACTTAGAAATTTCAGCCTTGTGCTGAATTTTTACATCTGACCTAAATATGCAACACAAGGATGGAGATGACCGATGTGAGCAGTCACTTCTTTATGTCCTTTATCTTTTACTTCATAATTTGTTAAGGTGTTTATATGTACACGACATACTTATATGCTAAATTTTTCCATGTTTAGACTATTTATGGACTGCTACTCCCTGTTGAGTTATGACATTCAGAACCATTAATCAGGAAAGATGATTACCATTTCATCACAAGATACCCACTTCTTCATTAATCATATATGACAAGCAGGAACTGAGTTAACAGATCATAGAGGGAGATATATTAGAAGGTAAGGCACAGTAATACATGGGTATCAGGTCTAAGAGGGTTATCGTTTCGAGGAATAGTGTTCTTCTATATTTTTCCATGGATGCCTTTCATCTGATAAGAACACGTGTAATTTCGAGAATTTTGCTGACATGTCCATAATAATATTATTATTATTATTAAAGGGGTGCCATTTCAGTTTTCATCAATCTTTGTATAAAAATAATTGAAGCCTTCTGTTTCTTTCAATACAATTTTAGTCAGTAGCGAAAATATTTCAGATGCATTGACTTTTCTGATTCAATTCGATTGCATTTACTCAACACTGCTACCTGATACTAATTTTTCATATCTGTAATTGCTCTATTATGTCCGCGGCAATGCGCGGAGCATCAACTAGTCAGAACATATAACAGGGTGTCAGGCTGAATCAGTTATTCTCTTACTTTATCTACGCCGAATCCGAATAACTAATTGTCTACGAAAACATGCTTCTTGACCTTGCAAACTTGTAATCTGAAGCAAATTTGACTTGTTGGTCCGCAGGTTATCTCTTAACCAAAAATATATTTTATAGGCTGCAATATACGTCAATCGAACTTGTTGACCGTCATATGTAGCTATTACAATGTGATAGTCTTCCATTTATAACAAGAACATGTCGGAGAGTGTTCTTAGTATTTTTAAGTGCCCATGTCAAACTGAATATAAACAATTGCATTTAGCTTGGCTGAATCTTTACTTTTAAGTGGACATGTCACTCATACTTTACTTCCATGTATGGTGTTTGCTAATCTTGGCTGTATTTCAGACATTGTTTTCTTGGGTAGAAATAATTGGTATTTCCTCTATACATTTGTTGTTTTTGCCGTTTGATTCAATGGTGTTTTAATCAATATGCAATGTCATCTTTCATTTGTAAAAACCAAATATATTGGAAAGGTAATTTGATCTTTTGTTTTTATTATCTGGTGACAGATTAATTGTTGGCTGCTTCATGATTTGTATGCATTTGGAAGCTAAATAACTGATCAGATTGTTAGATGTGTATTATTTCCTGTGTATTTTTTCTGTTGTATAAGGAGTTATCTGCATATATGTTATACATGTACTTGTATATATATATTGGCCTATTGGTCTCATGATGAATACAAGTGTTATTCATAACATGGTATCAGAGCGCACCTAGGGTTTTTCTTTGCCAAGCCGCCGCCGCTGCCGGTTCGTCTTCTTTGGCAGTCGTTGCCGCCTGGTTTTTGCCCACCACCACCGTCGCTCTTCTCCAGCACAATATCTCTCCATCGGTCGTTGGTCGTGCTCGTTGGCTGCGCCGCAGGTGTCGTCACCGCTCGCGCTCAGCCAATTGCCGGCGGCCATCTGACGCCGGCTGCTTCGCTCGCTCGTCGCCCAGTCGCCGTCGCCTTGATTTCCCGCTGCTGCTTGTTCTTCTTCATCTCCGCGGCCTGGATTCGTCTTGGGGAGCAGATCGGGGCCGTGCTTTGGGGAGGCGGCTTCGGCCCGATCCGGAGTCCTTCTCTCCCGTGAGTCGCTTGGAGCTTCGCCCCGTCGCCGCTGGGGAGCCACCTCCATCGCCACAAGACACCGAGTCTCTCTCGGGTACGCTCTCTCTCTCTCTCTATTCGTTTTCGATACAGAGTGGACAGAGAAGTCTTTGGTTAAAAGAAAAGAAAAAAATGTCATCCTTTTCGGGCACTATTTCTGTTTCTCGTTGCCCGGTGATTTTCGATGGTCTCAATTATCGGGACTGGTTTCAGCACATGCGCCTCCACATGCATGGTCAGCGTCTTTGGGATTTTCTCACCGACGAGCTGCTTGTCCGCCTCGCCTTGTTCCACATGTTGAGCCCGTGCTCCCGAAGGATGCTTTCGAAGACACTCGCAAAGAGATATTTGATGTTTTTGAGGATATCATGCAGACTTTTCAGACTCAGTATGTTGTCTACAAGATATAGATTGATGAGGATACCCGTGCCTCTGCTATTCTGGTTACTAGCATGGAAATGCATCTCGCTGGGAATGTTGTTGGTTTGGCCTCAACACAGTTGATGTGGGAGCATCTGCGCAAATTGCTACGAGTCGTCTGGTGATTCCTTGTATCTTTTTGTTGTGCGTCAGGAGTAGCCGCTGCAGCGAAGAGATGCCACTATGGACGAGTTCTATCTATGGACGAGTTCTATACTTAGTTGTCTGCGATATGACGTCAAATTGACTCTTTGGGACCAGATGTTTGCCACACTTGTCAATGCTGTCAGCGTCGGCAGAATCACTTGGAGCTTCGTCGCATCTATGACTTCTTAACACGTCTTCGGGCTGAGTATGAGCAAACTCGCGCTCAGTTGCTAGCACGTCACCCCGTGTGACTATGTTGGGGGGCCCTTGCAGCTGTTCTTTCTGAGGAGATTCACTTTCGTGGTGCGGGTTTGCTGCTGTCCCAGTCGTTTTCTTCGGTTCTGGCAGCTCCTCCAGCTTCTACATCCGCTACGTCTCCAGCTACTCCTTCACTAGTTGTGTCTTCACCAGTGACAGATGATGTTGATAGAGGACTCCACTACACCTATTGCAATAAGGATGGACATGTGGAACAATTCTGCTATAGGAAGAAGAAGGATTTACGTTGTGGTAGCCGTCCTCCAAAGGGCACTAGCAGTTCCTCCTCTCAAAGGACCTCTGGTGCTTCTGATTCTCAAGAGTTTCTCACACTGCTACGTCGCATGGCTACTTTTGCACCATCCAGTTCTGTTGGTTCTGCTGCACAGTCTTCTAGTGAGAAACCACCTTCTACTTTTTCTTCCTCGGGTATATCACCTTGGATTCTTGACTCTGGTGCTTCCTTTCATATGACATCTGATTCCACCAATCTCACTTTCATTGGTTCTTTAGCTCCTCCTATCACTATTCAGACATCAAATGGTACCTCTCTCTCTGTCGCAGGATGAGGTACTCTTTCGAATTCCTCTTTTCATGTTCCTACTGTTTCTTATGTTCCCAAACTAACCATGTAGATTTGATCGGTTGTCATGTTATTCTCGATTATGATTCTTGTTCTGTTTAGGATCGATGCACGGGGACTCTGGTTGGTATTGGCCCTCACCGCCGTGACCCACGGCGTCTCTGGGAGCTTGATTGGCTTCATCTTCCTTCCGCTGCCCCCGTCAGTCTTGTCGCCTCCAACACTGCCACCCCCGCTTCTGCTGCATCCTCCACTACGTCTTTTGCTCAGTGGCATCATCGTTTGGGACATTTTGCAGGTCGCGTCTATCTTCTTTAGTTTGTCGTGGTCTTTTAAGGTCTGTGTCTGGTGATACTTCTCTAAATTGTCAAGGTTGTAAGCTTGGTAAATAGCTTCAACCCCCCTATCCTTCCAGTGAATCAGTGTTACAACGTTCTTTTGATTTTATTCATTCTAATGTATGAGGTCCGGTTCCTTTTGTTTCGAAAGGAGGTCATCGATATTATACCATTTTTATTGATGACTTTTCTCGACATACATAGATATACTTTATGTCATCTCGTAGTGAGGTTCTATCCATCTACAAGAATTTTGCCACCATGATCCTTTTGTTTCGAAAGGAGGTCATCGATATTATACTATTTTTATTGCTGATTTTTCTCGACATACATAGATATACTTTATGTCATCTCGTAGTGAGGTTCTGTCCATCTACAAGAATTTTGCCACCATGATCCGTACTCAGTTTGACTCGAGTACTTGTCAGGAGTACTTCGTAGTTTTCTTGCCGAACAGGGCACTCTCTCTCAATTTTCTTGTCCTGGTGCTCATACTCAGAATAGTGTGGCTGAATGAAAGCATCATCATCTTCTTGAGACAACCTATGCTCTTATATTTTCTTCTGTTGTTCCACCACACTTCTGGCCTGAGACTGTTTCTGCTACCACTTTTCTTATTAATATTCAGCCTTCTTCTGCTCTTCAGGGTGGGATCCCAGTTGAGCGTCTCTGTGGTAAGACTTCTGATTATTCTAGTTCTCGCCTCTTTGAGTGTATGTGTGATATGTTCTTCTTGCACCTTGTGAGCGCACCAAGCTAATCGCTCTGTCCGTGGAGTGCGTTTTTCTGGGCTATAGCTCTGAGCATAAGGGATATCGTTGTTGGGATCATGTTGGCCGACGGATACGGGTTTCTCGAGATGTCACTTTTGATGAGTCTCATCCTTTCTATCATCATCCTTCTCCTTCCACCACTCTAACATCTCTTGTCGAGCCCCTTTCTTTTTTGACTTTTTCCGCCACCCCTATAGTCACTACACCTCCACTGCAGCCTTTGATCTCTCATGTATCTCCTTCCCCGTCGGTGGCTCCTTCACCGCCGGCGCCTCCTTCGCCATCGATACCCTCTCCATAGGTTCCTACTGACTTTGTTCCTTATTATCTTCGCTACTGCACTCGTCGTCCCCGAGTTGAGGATTCTTCTGGTGGGTCATCTTCTTCGGTCTCTCCTTCTCGATATGCTCTTCATGATCGCTAGTCTATTCGGCCTCCTATGTGCTTTTGTTTAGCAGATCTTGCCAAACCGACCTTTTATCGTGATGATGTTGTTCATCAGGAGTGGCAGTATGTGATGGTAGAGGATATTGCTGCCCTTGAGCGTACTAGCACGTGGGATCTTGTCCCTCTTCCTGCGTGTGTTACTCATATCACATGCAACTGTGTCTATAAGTTAAGACCCGCTCTGATGGTTCTCTTGAGCGCTACAAGGCTCATCTCGTGGCACGTGGTTTTCAGCAAGAGCATGGTCGTGCTTATGATGAGACATTTACTCCTGTAGCTCGTATGACCACCGTTCGCACTCTTCTTGCTATGACATCTGTTTAAGAATGGTCTATCTCTCATCTTGATATCAAGAATGTCTTTTATCCATGGTGAACTGCATGAGGAGGTTTATATACATCCACCGTCGGGGTATTCTGTTCCTTAGGGTATGGTTTGTCACATTCACTGTTCTCTTTACGGCCTTAAGCGAGCTCCCCGTGCCTGGTTTGATCGTTTCTCTTATGTTGTCACTACGGCTGGTGGTCGGATGCTTCTTCTTTTATATGTTTATGATATGATCATTACTAGATATGATTATCAGTACATTTCTTTTGCCAAGGAGCATCTTAATGAGCAGTTTTTCATGTCTGATATGAATCCTCTTCGCCACTTTCTTGGGATTGAGATTATTTCTATGCCTGAGGCCTTCTATCTGTCCCAAGAAAAGTATATCCAGGATCTTCTTGATCGTGCTTCTCTTACTGATCAGCGCACAACTGAGACTCACATGGAGCTTCATGTTCATTTTTGTTCCACTGATGGTGAGCCTCTTACTGATCCTACTAGCTATCGTCATCTTGTTGGGAGTTTTGTTTATCTGGATGTCACTCATCCTGACATTTCGTACCCTATGCATATATTGAGTCAGTTTGTTTCTGCTCTCATTCAGCTCCATTATAGTCATCTTCTTTGTGTTCTACGATATCTTTGTGGAACCATCACTCGTCGTTTTTTCCCTCGCTCTAGCTCTTTACAGCTCCAGGCATATTCTGATGCCACCTGGGCTTGTGATCACTATGATTGCCGATCTCTCTCTGCCTATTGTGTTTTTCTTGGTCATTCTCTCCTTGCTTGGAAGACTAAGAAGCAGACAACAATTTCTCGTTTGAGCGCTAAGGCTGAGTTGCGAGCTATAACTTTGTTGACTGCGGAAGTTACTTGGCTACAGTGGTTACTTGAGGATTTTGGTGTTTCTGTTTCAACATCAATTCCTCTTTTGTCTGACAGTACAGATGCTATTAACATTGCTAAAGATCCGGTGAAATATGAGCTCACAAAGCATATTGGTGTTGATACTTCATACATGTGGGGGCAGGCGGCTCGGCAATAGGCAGGTGGCCGCCGTAGTAGCCACGGTGACGCCCCGCTTCTTCCTATAGACGACGCGACTGCGACACTCGCAAAGCCTCCTCTTCGCTCAAGGCGCTCGACCTCCCACCTCTGCTCTCCCACTCTTGCCTCCTCTCTGCTCGGCCTCGGCCTCCGGCTCTCCACTCTGGCTCGGCAATCATGCACCTCTGCTATTAAAGTGAGTTTGCACACCACCTGTTTGATACAATACCTCAATGAACCACATTCTTACATATGTGAAAAAAAATTCTTTAATGGATATATTGTCATCCACCTTCCTCTGCTTGCCGAGGACAATGTGAGATTGATTGCTTCATGCCCATTTGTAATTTTTAGGATCAATCGGTGCTATAATATATTGTAGTAATGTGATTTACTGGTTGTAGTATTGTAGATCTCATGTAGGAGAACCTCACCACCAGACACCAGTGACCTGTCCAAGATAAAACAAACAACCTTAAGTGCAGGTCCAGAGACGCCGTCTCCAGAATATGGACTCCAATGGATTACATACAACATATTGTGGATTTATAAAAGAAACGCAAGGAGGACGCCCGTGATACGTCGACGACGTCGAAAGCGGGTGTGCCACGTTGCAACCGATGAGATCGCGACTCGCCCTACCTAATATTTTATCCTGGATCCGCCCCTGGGGGGCACAGGTGCAGGACTAAGTTGTTGCTCTTCAGTATGTGTCTTTAGAGCTTCAGTTAGTAAATTTCTTTACAAAGGCACAAACCAGAGCCCAACATAGCTTTTATTTCTCTAAACTTCATGTTGTTGATCCACCATAAGTTTGAGGGGTATTAGATGTGTATTATTTCCTATGTATTTTCTCTATTGTATAAGAGGTTATCTACATATATGTTATATTTGTATTTGTATATATATTGACTCATTGACCTTATGTTGAATATAAACGCTATTCATAACATAGATTACCCAGGAGGACATGAGGTTGGTTGCTGATGCATCAAAACTCCTTAGGTCTGCTCTCCAATCATATTGTTATTACAGAACTGTCTAGTTTGTAGTTTTGCATTAACTTCTCTAGCCATTTGATGCTGAAAAGAGATTACTTTCTGCTGGCCACCTTCTAGTTTTTTAACTGTTGTTAAGTGCATATAAATGACTTTGTTGGTGCTAGGTTCCAGTACTCGCGGAATACGGGAAAAACTGTCGCCAGGAAACTAGAACAATAGTTCAGGGTGATATAAATCACCATCTAAATGTGGCTTCAGTGGCTTGTAACCCACTGTTTTTTTTATTTAGGGAATCATTGAGAAAAGTATCCACAAACATGTGATTATTGTGGAAATAAGTATGAGCAATTATTTATTTTTCTAATCTACGACATAGTCATCTATCAAACTTGTGGGACGCATTTGTAGTTACTACAATGTGCTAGTGCTGGCCCTATAACATTATCTATTTACTACACTTGAGCACTTCATCTATTTGTTGCTTGAGCACATAGTCATCTATCAAACTGAATTGAGCTCTAGCCTCTAGTACATACTTCAACTCCAATTATATACATGACCCATGCTTGATTTTTTGTACAATGGAATGTTTTGTTATGATGCAATGGAAAAGTATGTCAAACGATGCAGTGTTGGTATGTCACTATTGAGCAATAATCGATTAGATATTATCATATAAGTTGCATATATAATATTCTCTGGAATCATTTCAATCTATTTTTTAATCTATGTAGTGAGTGGTGACAAACTATCTGTCGACAAAAATTGCATTTGGCCTCAGACCATCTATCGGCAATTCTTGTGTCTGTTGGGAAAAAAGTGTCTGACGGTAAAAGGATGCCTTTGAGACAAAAAGGTCCATCGTCAAATCTTCAATATCAAGGTCAGACTATCTGTCGGCAAAGATATGTCTATCGGGAAAGACTTTTGCCTGCAGGACTTACGGCGTCTGATGATGTCTGTCGAGAAAACATTTGCCGACATATAGTTCATCGCCCAAGGTGGACTTTACCGACAGACAGACTATCCTTGAAATTGAGTCATGGTGTAGTGATAGTAGAATACCTATTTACTACAAATTCTAAATGTGAGGCAATAGTAAAAATTACAGTAGACACATAACTAAATTGCTGTATACATAGATCAAAACTGCAATAGGCACGCAACGATTGTAATAGACGTATATCAAAAGTTGCAGTAGATGCATACCAAACTAGAGTATATAGAGACAAAAAAAAACTACATTAGACACAAGACCAACGACTGTAGTAGACACATACACAGAGACCGAGATGGCAGTAGACACATACTAAAAAAGTGGTACACATAGATGCAACTTTACTACACTTTTCATGGAGACTTACTACATCGATCTGTTTGCACTGTTGTGCTAAAAAATAGCTTAACAAAATAAAATTCATGTCGAATATATTTTAATGATATTAGCATCGGCCTACTGCACAATAGATGCAACTTTACTACACTTTTCATAGAGACTTACTTCACTGTCTGAGCGTGCACAAAGGGAGATGTGGGAGTGGGAAAAAGCCAATGGAGGGGGTTGACCAAGGTGAGTGGTGGTGGGTTTTGTTTGACTTGGCTCTGACCAAGATAAGAGGTGAGTTTTAGCCCATAAGAAGGGGGTGATGTGTAGAATAGTTATTCTACGTAGGGTTGGACTGGTTGATACAACTAGAAGTGTGACCAGTTGATGTATTGGAAGATACGAGCAAAGAAGAATTCCATCAAAAGAGAGCATGCACGATAAGCTGAGTTGGTGGATGGCAAGGAGATTCTCACACTTGAGGGTGTCGTGCACATGCAAAGTGATTTCAAGTGGAATTTGGGGCCTATTTGTGGGGATTTTTTTTGCAGTAAATTGTGTATTTTCTATCAGAATTCTACGAAATTCCCGTGTTGCAAACTTAGCTTGAGTCCGAAGCTATCACGGTATTTCATGTGCACACATTGAAGAGTTATAGAGGTTAGGACAAATACAGTTGAAGTTGCAGATCACTTCGACATCAGACTACAAAAAGCAAACACGTCGTCTACCAAAGGAGAGCTCAGTATTTACGAGGCAAAATAACATATAAGAAAAAAAAATCGGTAGATCTCTCATGTGCGCATTAGATTTGGAAAAGGATGGCATTTCTTAGATGACAAGGGAGAACTAAAAAATAGAGTGAGGTTTGAGAATTAGTAGCTCAATAGAAGTCATATATTGCGTTTCTAAGGCCCGAACAACATATCAAGCTCATTACATTTGGTTTTGAAAGCATTTAGGCCCTTAAACATGATTTTGGTAATTAATATCAACAATGTATTATGGAACTAATATGTGTGTTGAGATATTTTAAAGGTTTAGCCCCGGAGTTTGAATGATCACATGCAAAAGACAATGCAAAGATGGTAAAAGATCAACTTGCCTTTAAGCAAATGTATTGTATACCATAAGGATTCGTTTATAGTTTTTACCGGTCTCGGTGTTTGGAGAAAAGACCGGATTAGTAGGCTAGATGTCGTCCTATAAAGAAGGATCATGGCTAGTAGCTTGAGAGATTATGTTGTTTCATTTTGATCAACCAAAAGTTATCCATTGCATTTAAAATAGCTTCTGGAATTTGTTCTGTAAAAATCGGTATGACCACAATTGATAAGCGGTACTAGCGGTAGTACCAAAATCTAGTTGGCGGTACGTTTATTCCAGAGAGCTTGTGTTTGGAATTTTCATCTCCTCTGACAATTGGTATAACCACATTTCTTGAGCGGTACTACCAGAGTGCGGTAGTACCAGATTTTACATGGTGGTACGTTATTTTCAGAGAATGTGTTTTTCATGATTTTCGATCCCCTGAAAATCGATAGTTCTGATCTGGCCGAGCGGTACTACCGGCGTGTGGTATTACCGGAGCTTGTGAGTGCGGTACGACCACATCTTTATATAACGGCTAGTTTAGAAGCATTAAATGCGCCAGTTTCGACTGTTGAACAATGAAGGTCGGTAGTACCGGATTTGTACTGCGGTACTACCGCTTGTGCTGATTTTTTTTCTAGAGAATTGGCTCAAATGGCTAGTTTTGTCGGTGGGGTCTATAAATAACACCCCACCACCTACATCAAGCTCAGAACCTTTGAGCACATTAAACCTCATTGAATACATTTGAGCCTCTCGTGCACTTTCTTCTACCTATTTGATCATAATTCATATTTTGAGATAGTTGAGAGCATTCAAGTGCATTGCATCACTAGTTGATCATTTTGGCACTTGTTTTCTTCAAGTAAAAGTTGTGGTTTATTACCCTTGGTGCTTGCTAGCACCTAGACGGCTTGGAGAAGAATATGCATAGTGATCTCTTCAAAGAAGATTATGAAGTGACCCGGCAAAGAATTGTGAAGTAGTTGTGTGCTCACCATCTCCGGAGAGAGGAAGAGTAACTCTAGTGATCGAGGGAAGTGCTCGTGTGGAGACGACTTGATTCGTTCAAGTTTCCTCAACGTGAACTAATGAAGACCAACAAGTCTTCGGTACCACGTGAAAACATTGTTTGTCTCCATTGTGTTTTATCTCTTGTCTTTACTATTTTCTCATTTACATTTTTTAGCAATTTACTTGTGAAGAATTGCTTAGCTAGTATTGTATTTAGTTTAGAAATAAGCTTTGATATTTTTCTTTTATAGCATAGTTTTAATTCCTTGTATTTGTGCTAGAAAACTTTGTTAAGACATACAAGATAAAATTGATTAGTTGTTCAAAGTTTTTTAGGAACCACCTATTCATCCCCCTAGTTGGTCATCCTTGATCCTACATGCTTCAAAGTTTTAGTATTTTCTCATATGTTCATCTTAGAGACCTATCTATACCAAACATTATATAAAAGATATTCTTAATAACTTAGTCGAGTGCATGAAGTGATCTAAGTGCATAGGAATCGTTGCCAAACAAATTAAGTTGTTTTTTATTTAAAATATTTATAACAAATCTAGCCACACAAATGCGCGAACCACCCTGCTAGTTTAATTGTAAAATAAAGATTTGAATACTCCCAATATGGGATCTTGACAAAGTAATTTGTTGTACAGTCGTTGTTGCTTAATATAAGTATTGTACTACCAAACTTTACATAGTTTACACGCATGTGTTTAACAATAGGGATATAAAGATCATTTCTCTCTAATACTCTCTTGTTTTGACAACCTCTTTAGCCAGTGTCAAGTAAAGAACTCAAAATATGCATCATAAGAAATACATTAAGGGACCGAAAAGGCTCCTCCACGCGTGAGCGTTGGATCACATGTTTCGAGTGGGCCCCACGTTCCTTCACTTTCCCCACCCCTCCCGAAACTCATATTGTTAGGGGGCACTGGTTTTATTGCTTAGAGCTTGTATGTTTTATTGATTATTTCGTATCTTGCTCATATGTGTGCCTAGTATCATGTTTATGCTTGATCATGCTCATATTATATATCTTGGATCAACGCTTATTTGTTGGATAAATGCTTTATATCTCTATTATCTTTTGTGATGACTTGGTTGTCATCAATCATCAAAAAGGAAGAGATGGTAAGCATTTAGGCCCCTAATTTAATGGTAATCATGTTTTGGTGATTAATGACATCTAAATCATCGGGACTAACATGTGTTTCAAGTGATGAAAGTTGCTTAGGTCTAGATGATGGCATTGCTTGGTTCTTGGGTATGTGTGGTGATCCCAAGTATTCAAATGAAGGCAAGGTACGTTGTTCTAGGAAGTAAGGATCTTATGACTAGAAATGATCAAAGGAGTTGGGTTTGGATCATTGTAGTGTTAGGTCTTTGTTTTTACTTTGGTCGTACTATTAAGGGGGGTTGAAGGCAAGTAGCTTGAGCTTGATTAGGTTGGGTTACTAGGTGTGATGCACACTAGGTCTTTCTAGCTCAATTCTAGTCAGAGAGTGATATGGATCAAGGTTTGATTGTGAGTTTACCAAAGTTTGGATCAAATGAAGCCAACTTTGAAAATAGAGGCGGATTATCCAATCAGGCAGACCATGGACTGGAGCATTTTTTTAGAGAGGGTTGTTTTCTGTGAGCCTCAAAATTTCAATAGATGTGGGTCAGACCATTTGTCCATAGTGGTGTTTTCTAGTGAAGAGCTTCAAGGTGGATCATCAGGTCAGATCAGAGCATGATCCATAACATTTCAATGAAATAGACCCAAGGTGAGGGCTAGATGATCCGGTCAGTCGGATCATCACCCGGACCATTTTTCCAGAGATCATTTAGGATGGTTTTTTCTTTATGAGCCGTATTGTTTGGGTCAGGCGGATTATCCAAGTGGTATGGATTATCTGGGTTGAGATGTATCATCTGGATTTGTGCAACGACTATTTTTCTGACTGTTGGAAGTGTGGTGAGGAGGAGGATGCGGGTCAAGGCGGATGATCCCAGCCAAGCAATTTTTTGAACAACCAGTGTCTAGCAGCTAGTTTCTTCAAGTGAGGCTATATATTCAAAGTGTGGGCCTTCAAGAAAGCTCTCTTGACACCCAGGAAGGATAGCCACATCAAGGGGAGTTCAAGAGCACTTGTGAGCTTAGATTGAAACTTTGAGAATGTAGAAGAGTTTGAGAGAGTAGATTATGCCTTAGTATGCAACACTCTTAATGGCTTGACCTTGCTAGGTTCAAGTGACATACTTGGACTTATTACTCTTGAAAATTGGTGTTTCGTAGATGGCTTGGATGCGTACCCTTGGTGACCTTCCAATGAGAAGCTTTTGGAAGGCACTCAGAAGGTTGTGAAGGTTCATAGCTCACTTATCTAGAGTGGAGAAGGGCTACCACAAGTGGAACACTTGAATCCCTAAGCTAATTCAAGTAGGAGCATACTCTTACAAGAGTGATCCAAGGAGGATTAAAGGAGATTACCGAATCTCCAAGGCCTCGATAAAAAATTCAGTTGTCTCTTGTCTCATTTTACATTTTTGCATTTATGTTTGTTGTCTTTCAATTGCTATATCAATAGGATTGGACTTATGTAAAATTTCACTAGGATTGTGTAGGAGTTGTTTGAGAACAGTAGAGAGCCTTAGTCACTCTAGGTTGGGATTAGAGATTAAGTTTTTGTTTACGTAATTGCAAAAATTCAGTTTTAGCCAAAATCCAAAAAAAACTATAATCCACCCTCCTCTCTTGGGCATCTGATCCACTTCACGGTGGAAGGTGATCTAGGACCAACTTTAAGTTATCCCAATTGCTAGCGTATCGAGATGAAAGTTCTTCAAATTGAAAGTTTTTGTTCAAAATCTCATCATAATCGAGTAGAAAGTCTCTAGATTTGTGCTGAAAGTTGGTTTAGATGCAAAGTGAAAGTTGAAAACTTCTTCAAATTTTGAGAAGAAAATTATATATTTTAGTTGAAAGTTGTCTTGGGTCCAAATTGAAAGTTCGGTTTTTTAAATTTGTTCAAATTTTGAGATGAAAGGTCCAGATTTTAGTTGAAATCGTCTCAAATTGAAGTTGAAAGTTGTGGTTTTTTTTAAGCTGGAAGTTGAAAGGAGGGAAGGATGGGGCATGCGGGGTGGAGGCTTCCAATAGTTGTCGTCGGTCGAAACCCCATGTTCCAGCGCATGTGTGTGGATTAGCGCCATGGGGTAATTCCCTAAATTCAGCAACTACAAGACTCTATTGTAATCAATCTGATTAATTACATAAGACACATTCAATTACTCACTCCGACCACAAAAGGAAGTCGTTTTTGGTTACGTGCAACCAAACATTATAAACTTTGACTATGAATTTCTTTTTGAATATTTAGAATGGATATGCAAAAATGATATGTCTAGATTCGTCTCGAAAAATACTTTCATAATCTTATAATTTTATTAGGTTCCATAAATATTTTACAGTAGAAATGAGTGGTCAAAATTGTATTTTACAGACTGTGTCACTATGCAAAATAACTTCTTTTATGACGGGGGAGTATAAAGTAACATTACAACGGAATTTCCATAAAAGTGCATACGCCCCCTCGCCTTGACTGGATTCCGCTGATGCAGTGCAAACCGAAACCTAATCACCATCGCAAGCGTGAATTAGTACACTGTCGAATATTGTTCATACACTCACATACCATTGTTCACACAATCATCCTTTACATTACAGCTGATGATCCGCATCCGAAAAACTGGACACTAGAAACGCCTTTTTGTACATATCTATTCACAAATGGAAGTTTCTAAAGTTAAAGGAATGGATGTTCAAACAGGAAATTCCGATACTCTACCATCACATGTACAAACAGGGGATTCCGATCATCTGCCACTGTGAACTCCCGTCCAAGAATTGAATTATTAGGCAATTCATTATATGTTATTGAATAACTTCAAATCTTCGTAATCTGTCACCGGTGTCTTACTGACATGTGTGCCATGTGTCCACATGTCAGCTTCACAATGAATGACATATTGTGATTTATGTAGTTATTCAGTGACATATCGTAAATTTTCTCAAAAAATTATTGCAGATATAAAAAAATGTGTTATTCTGAAACTATTTTTTTTCAAGAATACGCAGCATAGCGGGATATCATTACATTTAAGTAGTAGAGAAATGTTTTACAAACAGTTCAAACAACGGCCGAACGGAAGGCCAGAAGAAACACAAGGAATCCTGAAACTAATGGTGAAGAAGCTTCTCTGATCACAACAGTAAGTTAATCCGGTGCAATAAGGATGTAAAACCGCTGAGACAACAATGGTTTCATACTGTATAGACGAATGAATTAATCCAATGTAATCGTTTCTGTACTGTGAAAATCAAACAATACACCCACATAAGCCCTGTGTGGCTGTATCGCCTCTATATCAACAAATTACGAGAGAGAGGTTGTGTATCCGTCCAGTTTTATCCTCCTGTTTCTTTCTTTATCAAATATGATATGAATGCCTTCTTATCTCTCTCTTTCCCGTTGTGATCTGATCTCACAATCGGTGAGCCTTCAAGGAGGCAGCTATGATCTGCACAGTGTACGTATATACCAGAATGGAAACCTCATAAATCATACTTTCTAGTTAGCCTGTGAATACTTATTAGCATCTCGTCAGAATGAGGCGCTCCAAATTGCATCATCTCCTTCACTGCATCTCGAATGCACATACTTGAGCCTCTCAACTGGATTGCAGACCCCACTGCACCTCCAGTCGAATGATGCAGCGCAAACGTTTCCTGCTTGCGCCTTCCACTCGCAGTCTGAGAACCAGTTTCAGAAACAAAATACTGTTAAGCAGTGCCACAGTGATATTCAGAAATGGTGCATGGAATACAAAACAACCGAAGAAAACTGACCTGGTGGTGTTCCACAGCACATGCCCCTGTCATCAATGTGCTCCACATCTAACCCAATAAACCATGCGCCCAGCGACACATCTTCATTTGCATATTTGTGCAATATAGGCCTGGGTGATATGATGAACACAACGTCATCAGTAGCAACTCATCAAATGAATTTATTGCCTGAATGAGTATGCCGTTCTCTAGTCTTACTGGTTGATTGAGATGTAGGTGGCAAGATCCTTTGAGATGGCATATATCTGCCCACTGGCATGGCGAAAGTACTTGTTCCCGTCTTCCCCAAACTTCCAGAACTCAGGCTCATGGTATTTTGCATTTCTGATGAAAGGTGCAGCGAAATAAAATTTTAGCATTTAACGAATTTCATACATTGGAACTCCAAGTATAGCTATATGTTGTTTCCAGAAGATTTACTTATCGGCAAGAACTGGTCCTGACTTCATACACCCAATATAGACTCGGGGTTTCAATTTATGCCGGCCAAGGGTTGTGACAAGCATTCCTGAACCACCCACACCAATTAATTACTAAATAAAAAAAATCTCCAAGATGATTGACAATTTCAAAGGGTACATAGTATTGAAGCTTACCAAGGTTGACATGAACATCATCATCCACCTTGACATAGAAATCAGCATCCCATAAGGCCACAGCAGTGGAGAAGAATATCTTGGTCTTTGCAGATAGCTTGTGATAACCTTCAACATGGTCCTAGATGCATGTATGGTTGCATCAGAATAAACTTTAGTATGGACGAGGATGACAGCCCCCAATCAGGGTGGAAAACAGATTTGGCTGATTGTGGTTTTACAGAAAAGGGAAAAAGAATGACGCAATTCAATGCTTGGAGAACATCACCATACCAGCCTAAGAAAGTCATGATGAATGGCATCCTCTGCATCTATAGCCTTATCAAGGACATTGTTCAATGTAGCACTGTAAAGCATAACCATCAGTAATTAGTTGCTACTTCAGTCATTGTATTTAAATTCATGACACTGAGGAATAAGTAGGTTGTAAAATTTCAGGAAATATATAACACCCTCTGCCAATAATTTCTAAAACTAAAAGAAAGAAAAGAAATGCTGCCCGGTATGGGCTCTTCTATGCCACATCTGATATTTCCTATATCGATCATATTATCGCCGTTATGCTGCATTCCTTGTGTAGTTTCAATCTAGTGGTGAGTGCACTGCATCTTTACCAAAGTTGTTTTTGAGTTCTAAACTATTAGAAATAGAAATCCATTGAAATGTTGACATATGTCTTTTGGAGTTTAAGCAAAATGAATAATTATATAAATTTATGGGAACCACAACAGAGCAAGAAATTGAGGATTTATGGACTTTTTTTTAATAAATATGGAAAGCTTCCTATAGAGATGTTTACAAAATCTTGGCTTAAACTTGTGAAATATTGAGCATAGTGCAAGTAACCTTACCTATGTCCTATCATAAATCGAATGATGATTCCCTTTTCCTCTTCCAATTTCTTGAGTTTCTCACCTGATAAATAGCAGAGGGAGATAAGCAGTTAGTTTTACAAACAACGATTACAGCAAGCACAATAGGTACAAATAACAGTCAGCCACAGTTCAAGAACTCAAATTTAGCAGAAACTAGTTAGGCGAAAATGATATGACCGGCGATAGTATCATTCTAAAAGGCTGCTATGATGATTAATGATTCTATTTGACTAGTTGCATACTTGTATATTCCTGTGTATTTTCCTTGTTAGCTGCACAATCGTTCTACTTGATTAAATGCACATTCCTTGTGCAATGCTTCTAACTAGGAACAAGAAATTCAGCAAGCGACAGTGAGCCAATACAAGGAAAACAATCAGGCTGCATTGCAAAAGTATGAACCTTGCGGCATCCAGGTCTGCCTGACAGAATCTCGACGCTTCCTGCTACTGAAAGCAGTATTGATTGCAATCACTACAAAAGCCTTCTTCCTTTGCTGGCCTATGCCATCTGCACTTCCATGCAGCTCATGTGTGCTGCGCTTAGCTGCCAGCTCCATTTGTAGTGTGGCAATTGACTTATCTAGATATCTAAACAGAAAATGCTATCCAAGTTAGTCCGATTAGACAATCCAAAGATTCCAATAGGTAAAGAACATTTTTCAGGATTCATGTCAACGTACTGTATGGCCTCATGAGTCTTTGCCACTTCCCTTATAATGTCCCTATCGTCAGCTGGTTTCTGAAACTAAGAAAGGAGCGTTACAAGAATTACATCTCAGAAGGGAAACTGAAAATTTTAGGATTTTCATACCTAAACAGCCACTTTTACTTTGCATCTCATTCATCTAAAACAACTTTATCTTATCTTTCTTGAAATAACTTGCTTTATCTTTTTTAGTACAAACCAGATACTATAATGTAAAACAGGTGCTATCAAGCGGTGATTGATGAATGCTTAAATGGTGTGCAGTTGTTTCTGCATGATAATACCGCCACAGTTTACAAATAGGAGTTTTAAAAACATATTAAAAAAATGCAATCATGAATCATGGTACATAGTATACAATAATGTCTGAAATAGCAAGATAAGCATAAACAAACAAAATTAAAGTTTATGGATTAGTCAGCCCTACCGGCTTGGCAACAAAATCTTCAGAAACGATCTGCAGTTCCCTCTCCTGCCGCCGGCGCTGCGCCACCACTGGGTTCTGCAAATCTGGGACCGCTCCAAACCTGATAAAATAATCGGTGTTGAACATCAGTTACACCAAACAGAGCACCCATGAGCATTTCATCGTGACACGGCACAACTTAGATCAGGGGCAAATCTACATTGGGACATGGGTGTTCATTTGTACACCCAAATTTTTTGGCAAAAAATCCAGTATATATAGGTATATTAGCTATATATACTAATATTTGGCTCAATACGCTGTATTTCAACCCTACAAGTAATTTCAGCTCATCCCACATCCTCCCTCTCTGACTCAATACTCCCCTGCGCAAGCCCAAGTTCCCAACTGCTCATTATCAGCCCAAGTAGCCAACAACAACCACCTCGGCAAGGGGCAAGGGCCCACGGCGAGACAGCGAGCGATGCGGGGATGGAGGGCACAGCGGCTGGCGGGGCAAGGAGCTCGTGGCGACGACCGGTGGGGCAAACGGTCAGCCGGACATGGAGGGCACTGTGGCATCCAGCGGGGCAGGGAGCACACGACGGCGTCCAGCGGGTCAGGGAGTGGCAGACAAAGAGCAGGCAGCAGCTAAACATCTGGCGGCAGCGACACATGTGCATCTCACTGTCAATCTCTCATTCAATTCCTAAATCTCAAATTTCCGGTGCTGGTCTAGTATTGATTTGTAATAGGTGAATTGTGTCTTTGGAAATGTAGACCGTAGAGCATTAAAAAATGAAGAGGAAATCTATAGATTTAAAATATCTGTGGATAGAGTTAGATTGAAAATTTTCTTATTTATTTTGTATTTTCTCTAAATTATTTAATATGTTGTCTACGAGCAAATTTTACTTTATATTTTGCTATTATGAACCTTTGTTTTTTACATTGAGCGGTATTTTTATATCTTCGAACGCCCATCTGTAAATCCTTGAGTAAATACTGATCCGCCACTGGATTAGATCAAAGAAGCAAAACTCGTCTTCGAAAAAAAGGTAGCAAAACTGAAAGCCCGTTAAGCGAATCAACAGTACGCATACGGTTCAAGAAACTAATCTAGGACTCACTGGTCGGAGAATAGCACGCCGAGGCCGAAGCTGAAGGCGCAGAGGAGCAGTATCCACCTCGACAGCAACCTCCTCTCCGCGGCGGCGGTGCCGTTCTTGGGCTTCATCTTTCGTTCAATCTCTCTCTCTCTCTCTCTCTCTCTCTCTCTCCTGGGCCGAGGGTCTCGTACTGTGTGCTTTGTGAGAAGCGAGAAGAGGACGGGTTTATGAAGGTTCGAAGTAACCGAAGCTGAGGAGGGAAACAACAAGAGGGGGAATACTAGTTTAATGGGTTCAGAAAATGCTACGTTCACAATGCAGGGTTATGAACAGAGGATGACAGTTTGTTAGGGAAAGACAACGGAAGGTTGCTGTTATGTTCACATAGAGTAGTCGACATGAATGCATGCACCGTAACACCGTGTACACTTAAAAAAATTCACCGAAAATAGCAGGAGAGAGGCTCCTGTATTAAATATATTAATAAAGAAAGATAATTCCAAGCAAAACCAAAAAAACTATTTACCGGCGTATACAGTTAATTAACGTACAGACGTCCAAGAATTAGAAATAGATATTAAAACCTATGGTATATAATTTTTATGAGAAGAAATATGAGCAATATTTCCAAACCTTATATTTTTATATTTTCTTACCGAGAAACCTTTTTCCCGAAGCATGTTGAAATATCTGCTTTTGTATCTATTTTGGAAATAAAAGGTGGAATGGTTGTTGTATATCGATCTGTTTTCGAGGCTCGATTATGTGTGGGCACTTTATCTAAGCAAAGTCTCATTAGGGTTGTCGGCTCACATGGCTCAATTAGTTTGTTTAGTCTCATACTATTTATTCATGTACGAAGGGAGACATCCTCCTCTTATATAAAGGAGGGTAGCAAACTCTCATTGTGAGCACTGCCGTCATGAATCAAGCACTGGGCGCCACCTCTGCGGCGCGTTGTTGCCGGATCGATCTCGCCATCCCGACTGGATAGGGCGCCGCCTCCACGCCGCACCATCGATTGAGCCTTCAAGGAGGCAGCTATGATCTGCACAGTGTACGTATATACCAGAATGGAAACCTCATAAATCATACTTTCTAGTTAGCCTGTGAATACTTATTAGCATCTCGTCAGAATGAGGCGCTCCAAATTGCATCATCTCCTTCACTGCATCTCGAATGCACATACTTGAGCCTCTCAACTGGATTGCAGACCCCACTGCACCTCCAGTCGAATGATGCAGCGCAAACGTTTCCTGCTTGCGCCTTCCACTGCAGTCTGAGAACCAGTTTCAGAAACAAAATACTGTTAAGCAGTGCCACAGTGATATTCAGAAATGGTGCATGGAATACAAAACAACCGAAGAAAACTGACCTGGTGGTGTTCCACAGCACATGCCCCTGTCATCAATGTGCTCCACATCTAACCCAATAAACCATGCGCCCAGCGACACATCTTCATTTGCATATTTGTGCAATATAGGCCTGGGTGATATGATGAACACAACGTCATCAGTAGCAACTCATCAAATGAATTTATTGCCTGAATGAGTATGCCGTTCTCTAGTCTTACTGGTTGATTGAGATGTAGGTGGCAAGATCCTTTGAGATGGCATATATCTGCCCACTGGCATGGCGAAAGTACTTGTTCCCGTCTTCCCCAAACTTCCAGAACTCAGGCTCATGGTATTTTGCATTTCTGGTGAAAGGTGCAGCGAAATAAAATTTTAGCATTTAACGAATTTCATACATTGGAACTCCAAGTATAGCTATATGTTGTTTCCAGAAGATTTACTTATCGGCAAGAACTGGTCCTGACTTCATACACCCAATATAGACTCGGGGTTTCAATTTATGCCGGCCAAGGGTTGTGACAAGCATTCCTGAACCACCCACACCAATTAATTACTAAATAACAAATCTCTCCAAGATGATTGACAATTTCAAAGGGTACATAGTATTGAAGCTTACCAAGGTTGACATGAACATCATCATCCACCTTGACATAGAAATCAGCATCCCATAAGGCCACAGCAGTGGAGAAGAATATCTTGGTCTTTGCAGATAGCTTGTGATAACCTTCAACATGGTCCTAGATGCATGTATGGTTGCATCAGAATAAACTTTAGTATGGACGAGGATGACAGCCCCCAATCAGGGTGGAAAACAGATTTGGCTGATTGTGGTTTTACAGAAAAGGGAAAAAGAATGACGCAATTCAATGCTTGGAGAACATCACCATACCAGCCTAAGAAAGTCATGATGAATGGCATCCTCTGCATCTATAGCCTTATCAAGGACATTGTTCAATGTAGCACTGTAAAGCATAACCATCAGTAATTAGTTGCTACTTCGGTCATTGTATTTAAATTCATGACACTGAGGAATAAGTAGGTTGTAAAATTTCAGGAAATATATAACACCCTCTGCCAATAATTTCTAAAACTAAAAGAAAGAAAAGAAATGCTGCCCGGTATGGGCTCTTCTATGCCACATCTGATATTTCCTATATCGATCATATTATCGCCGTTATGCTGCATTCCTTGTGTAGTTTCAATCTAGTGGTGAGTGCACTGCTTCTTTACCAAAGTTGTTTTTGAGTTCTAAACTATTAGAAATAGAAATCCATTGAAATGTTGACATATGTCTTTTGGAGTTTAAGCTAAATGAATAATTATATAAATTTATGGGAACCACAACAGAGCAAGAAATTGAGGATTTATGGACTTTTTTTTAATAAATATGGAAAGCTTCCTATAGAGATGTTTACAAAATCTTGGCTTAAACTTGTGAAATATTGAGCATAGTGCAAGTAACCTTACCTATGTCCTATCATAAATCGAATAATGATTCCCTTTTCCTCTTCCAATTTCTTGAGTTTCTCACCTGATAAATAGCAGAGGGAGATAAGCAGTTAGTTTTACAAACAACGATTACAGCAAGCACAATAGGTACAAATAACAGTCAGCCACAGTTCAAGAACTCAAATTTAGCAGAAACTAGTTAGGCGAAAATGATATGACCGGCGATAGTATCATTCTAAAAGGCTGCTATGATGATTAATGATTCTATTTGACTAGTTGCATACTTGTATATTCCTGTGTATTTTCCTTGTTAGCTGCACAATCGTTCTACTTGATTAAATGCACATTCCTTGTGCAATGCTTCTAACTAGGAACAAGAAATTCAGCAAGCGACAGTGAGCCAATACAAGGAAAACAATCAGGCTGCATTGCAAAAGTATGAACCTTGTGGCATCCAGGTCTGCCTGACAGAATCTCGACGCTTCCTGCTACTGAAAGCAGTATTGATTGCAATCACTACAAAAGCCTTCTTCCTTTGCTGGCCTATGCCATCTGCACTTCCATGCAGCTCATGTGTGCTGCGCTTAGCTGCCAGCTCCATTTGTAGTGTGGCAATTGACTTATCTAGATATCTAAACAGAAAATGCTATCCAAGTTAGTCCGATTAGACAATCCAAAGATTCCAATAGGTAAAGAACATTGTTCAGGATTCATGTCAACGTACTGTATGGCCTCATGAGTCTTTGCCACTTCCCTTATAATGTCCCTATCGTCAGCTGGTTTCTGAAACTAAGAAAGGAGCGTTACAAGAATTACATCTCAGAAGGGAAACTGAAAATTTTAGGATTTTCATACCTAAACATCCACTTTTACTTTGCATCTCATTCATCTAAAACAACTTTATCTTATCTTTCTTGGAATAACTTGCTTTATCTTTTTTAGTACAAACCAGATACTATAATGTAAAACAGGTGCTATCAAGCGGTGATTGATGAATGCTTAAATGGTGTGCAATTGTTTCTGCATGATAATACCGCCACAGTCTACAAACAGGAGTTTAAAAAACATAAAAAAAATGCAATCATGAATCATGGTACATAGTATACAATAATGTCTGAAATAGCAAGATGAGCATAAACAAACAAAATTAAAGTTTATGGATTAGTCAGCCCTACCGGCTTGGCAACAAAATCTTCAGAAACGATCTGCAGTTCCCTCTCCTGCCGCCGGCGCTGCGCCACCACTGGGTTCTGCAAATCTGGGACCGCTCCAAACCTGATCAAATAATCGGTGTTGAACATCAGTTACACCAAACAGAGCACCCATGAGCATTTCATCGTGACACGGCACAACTTAGATCAGGGGCAAATCTACATTGGGACATGGGTGTTCATTTGTACACCCAAATTTTTTGGCAAAAAATCCAGTATATATAGGTATATTAGCTATATATACTAATATTTGGCTCAATACGCTGTATTTCAACCCTACAAGTAATTTCAGCTCATCCCACATCCTCCCTCTCTGACTCAATACTCCCCTGCGCAAGCCCAAGTTCCCAACTGCTCATTATCAGCCCAAGTAGCCAACAACAACCACCTCGGCAAGGGGCAAGGGCCCACGGCGAGACAGCGAGCGATGCGGGGATGGAGGGCACAGCGGCTGGCGGGGCAAGGAGCTCGTGGCGACGACCGGTGGGGCAAACGGTCAGCCGGACATGGAGGGCACTGTGGCATCCAGCGGGGCAGGGAGTGGCAGACAAAGAGCAGGCAGCAGCTAAACATCCGGCGGCAGCGACACATGTGCATCTCACTGTCAATCTCTCATTCAATTCCTAAATCTCAAATTTCCGGTGCTGATCTAGTATTGATTTGTAATAGGTGAATTGTGTATTTGGAAATGTAGACCGTAGAGCATTAAAAAATGAAGAGGAAATCTATAGATTTAAAATATCTGTGGATAGAGTTAGATTGAAAATTTTCTTATTTATTTTGTATTTTCTCTAAATTATTTAAAATGTTGTCTACGAGCAAATTTTACTTTATATTTTGCTATTATGAACCTTTGTTTTTTACATTGAGCGGTATTTTTATATCTTCGAACGCCCATCTGTAAATCCTTGAGTAAATACTGATCCGCCACTGGATTAGATCAAAGAAGCAAAAACTCGTCTTCGAAAAAAAAAAGGTAGCAAAAACTGAAAGCCCGTTAAGCGAATCAACAGTACGCATACGGTTCAAGAAACTAATCTAGGACTCACTGGTCGGAGAATAGCACGCCGAGGCCGAAGCTGAAGGCGCAGAGGAGCAGTATCCACCTCGACAGCAACCTCCTCTCCGCGGCGGCGGTGCCGTTCTTGGGCTTCATCTTTCGTTCAATCTCTCTCTCTCTCTCTCTCTCTCTCTCTCTCTCCTGGGCCGAGGGTCTCGTACTGTGTGCTTTGTGAGAAGCGAGAAGAGGACGGGTTTATGAAGGTTCGAAGTAACCGAAGCTGAGGAGGGAAACAACAAGAGGGAGAATACTAGTTTAATGGGTTCAGAAAATGCTACGTTCACAATGCAGGGTTATGAACAGAGGATGACAGTTTGTTAGGGAAAGACAACGGAAGGTTGCTGTTATGTTCACATAGAATAGTCGACATGAATGCATGCACCGTAACACCGTGTACACTTAAAAAAATTCACCGAAAATAGCAGGAGAGAGGCTCCTGTATTAAATATATTAATAAAGAAAGATAATTCCAAGCAAAACCAAAAAAACTATTTACCGGCGTATACAGTTAATTAACGTACAGACGTCCAAGAATTAGAAATAGATATTAAAACCTATGGTATATAATTTTTATGAGAAGAAATATGAGCAATATTTCCAAACCTTATATTTTTATATTTTCTTACCGAGAAACCTTTTTCCCGAAGCATGTTGAAATATCTGCTTTTGTATCTATTTTGGAAATAAAAGGTGGAATGGTTGTTGTATATCGATCCGTTTTCCGAGGCTCGATTATGTGTGGGCACTTTATCTAAGCAAAGCCTCATTAGGGTTGTCGGCTCACATGGCTCAATTAGTTTGTTTAGTCTCATACTATTTATTCATGTACGAAGGGAGACATCCTCCTCTTATATAAAGGAGGGTAGCAAACTCTCATTGTGCGCGCCGCCGTCATGAATCGAGCACTGGGCGCCACCTCTGCGGCGCGTTGTTGCCGGATCGATCTCGCCATCCCGACTGGATAGGGCGCTGCCTCCACGCCGCACCATCGATCAGGATCGGTCTCACTATCACTCACCTCCGCGTGCACTGTTAGGACCCATGGGGCAAGGACCTTGCCATCATGCGAGTTGTGTCATGCACCGCCTCCACGTTGCATGCAAGGTAGTCAGAGTCGAGATCTCGAGTCAGATCGATTTGCCTCCGGTAGAATCGAATCGTAGTATCGAATCGTAGAATCGGCGATTCAATTTATAAAAATACACATATTTAGCATCTATATTATAAGTTTGTATAACTCTTATAAGGTTTACCACTTACTTATTACCAAAATAATAGGTAAAACACTTCTTATCACATAACAGAAAAGCACAATGGTCTGACATAATGGTGATATAGTTCTGAACGACAGGAGAACAACATTACCACACTGATATAATATTTTGCATGCTCCTTGTTTATTTATAGTTTCATTTTCAAAAATTAATATCAACAAATTTTGCTCTAAAACAAAATATTAGCAAAGCCTGGCCTCTAAAAAATTATAAATTTTTTTGCCATAAGTCTCTATGAGTAGGATCGACATGTTGTCGTGGATTCGTAGAATTATAAGACTCTAAGAGTAGGATCGCGATTCTAACTACCTTGGTTGCACGTCATCGGCCAAATCGACGCCTTCACGTCGTGGCGGCCACCGCCACCATACTCCGTCGTTGCCATCATCTTCGCGTCGGCCCGTCGGTGAAGAGCGATGGGACGACCACGACGCCCCCGTGTCATGGCCGCTGTCGTCTGCCTCCGCACCCATACCCCCGTACGTCGTCGTTGTCACATTGGTCTAGGACCGATCGGGCGCGCGGACCACCGCCACTGACGTCTAGCCGCGTTGTTGCCTCCGCACCACTCGCGTGTGCTGTTGCCACTACTTGTGTCGCTGTCGTCATATGCACCGAGGCCACCGCCACACACCTTCGTGGGTGTGCTTGTGTGCACTCGGGCCAAGACGCGTTAAGGTTATGGGAAACCCTAGCAAGTTGGCTAAGCGGGCCGCGCAAAGGTCCTATTTGGGTCATTAGTTCTGGCTCATAAGGCTCAGTCGGCGTAGCATCTGATCGGCCTTGGCCCTTTTGCAGAAAAGCTCTTTGGTTTTTTTGGAATTAAGCGCAAGCCCTTGGTTTATAAAAATTGGGTCCTTCTAGACCGAATTTTTTTTGCAAAAAGGACCCTGAAACATTAATAATAAAGTACGAAGGCTTCCACATGGTGGAATTTTTCAAATTAACCATCGAAAGTTTTTTTCTTTTATTTAAGTATTTTACAATTTATTTAAAATACCATAAATTACTTTTTCTATTAATTTGTGAGTGTAGTAATTGTTCTATGCTTAGAAAATTAGTAGAAATTTGATAGGAAATTTTTAGAAATCCATAAATTTGGTATTTACTACTTATACAAGTCGTTTTATTGTTGTAACACATGTTTTGACTCATGCGGTGCATGATGTACCTATTCATTACCTTATTTGTAATTTTATATGTTGTTATACAGTGCTATAGGTGGTGTTCCCCTAGGCGCTAGGCACAGCCCTCTCACCTAGCCCACCTAGCCCCACCTAGGGCGACCTAGGCGGTGAATAGGCGCTGGGTGTTGGTCTGCCACCCGACTAGCGCTTAGCACCTTGGAGAACACTGGCTATAGGCAATATGACTGACGTCACAAAAGGGGAATTTGATGAATTGACAATTGACGAGAGCAACTACCTAACCTAGGCCCTAAACGTGGGGTTCTACTTCGCCTCCAAAGGACTAAGTGCAACTATTGTTCCTGACAACAATACTAATAAGCCTCCAGAGGAAGACAATGCTAAAGCCATATTCTTCCTACGTCATCATTTGAATAAGGATCTCAAGAATGAATATTTGACTGAGAGAGATCCATTAACCCTATGGGTTTCCCTTCAAAAGAGATATAATCAGCAAAGGGAATTAATGCTCCCACAGACAGAGCATGGTTGGACGAGTTTGCGCTTCTAAGATTTTAAATTTGTAGTGGCTTATAACTCAACACTACATAGGATAATTTCTCGCTTCAAGCTCCATGGAAGAGATTTTACAAAGGGGCAACTTGTTGAGAAAACCCCACTTTTCATGCTATAAATATGGTGCTAGCACAACAATACAAAGAAAAGTGCTATAAAAACCACTCTGAACTGATAACCGCCCTTCTAGTGGCAAAAAAGCATACTGAGTTCCTCATTAGGAATCATAATGTTCATCCTACGGGAACTCAGGGTGCACATGAGGTGCATAACATTCAGGAAATGACGAATGTCGGTGGAAAAGGAAAGAAGACTAGGGGCAAGAAGTCTAAACCATTTTTATTCAAGGCAAAAGGTAAGAAGTCTCCAATGAAAGCACCTAGTGACAATAGGCTCTGCTATAAGTCTAGGCTCAAGGGTCATGGGCCAAAAGGTTGCAAGACACCTAAGCATATGGTGGAGCTCTATCAAGAGTCTCAAAGAAAGAAAAGACATAATAAACTAGAAGCTCACTTTTTGGAAGCACCATCAGAAGGAGGGCAAGAGGAGAATGAAACCCATCAATTCATAGTAGAGGAGGAATCGGGAAAATGATGCTCTATATAATGATGAATATTTTGTCTACTAGATATTGAGTTACTGGATATTCATCCATAAAAGGATCAGGAGAGTCCTAAGAATTACTCTTCGTTATCTACTTAAATTTAGAAGTCAATTCATGGTGTGTCTAGAATGGTCTTACTAAATTGAACACTAAATTTTGTCAATCCTAAATTAGTCATCAATATTACTAATAAGAATTTAAATTACTTCTTGTAATATTTAGTTCATAAAATAAATAAAGTATTTTCAATTCATTTGCATGTCTTATGTTGTATTTATGCATATGCAATGTGTTTCATGCAAATTATTTATCTACTACTAGTAGTTGACATACAATGGAGGAAGAACATGAAAATTGTCTTGTAGACAGTTGTACCACAAATTCTATCGTAAGGGATATGAAGTATTTTTCATATCTCAAGTTCTAAGACTAGCAATATCATGACCATATCTGGCAATTGTGGTAATATTGCGAGTACTGGAAGAGACGCAGTAGTCTTACCGATGAGAACGAAAATAATCACCTAGAATGCATTGTTGTTCCTAGACTCAACTAGAACTTCACTAAGTTTCAAAGATATCTAAAATAATGGTTTTCACGTGGAAACAGAGGAAGAGAATGGTTCTGAGTACATTCTCATCACTAAGAAAGCTGGATATCAGAAAGAAGTAGTAGAGAAACTTACTACGTTCTCCTCCAAATTGTACTACATGTTTATCAAACGTGATGAAGAATATGTTGTGATGAGCATCCAGGTTAAAGACCCCCAAACTATTTAGAATGTGGCATGAACGTATGGGTCATCCTGGAGACAATATGATGCGCCGGATACTACAACATTCTGCTAGCCACAATTTGAAGTCCAAAGACACCCCTGATCAATCACACTTTGTGTGTGAAGCCTGTACAAAAGGCAAGTTGATTACATGACCCTCGTATCATAAGATCAATGATGAATTACCCAATTTCCTTGAGAGGATTCAGCGGGATATATCCAGACCTATAGAGCCTATGTTTGGACCATTTAAGTACTTTATGGTACTAACAAACACATTCACTCGGTGGACACATGTATGTCTATTATCCACTAGGTATCACGCATTTTCCAAGATGATTTCATAAATTATTGCACTAAGAGTGAAGTTTTCGAATTATAGGATCCAATCCATAATAATAGATAATGTTGCAGAGCTTACCTCAAAAACATTTAATGACTATTGCATGGCCTTAGTCATAATAGTGGAACATTCGATCTCTCGTGTTCATACTCAGAATGGACTTGTTAAATCATTTATCAAAAGGATCCAGATGATCGCTAGACCCTTGTTAATGAGATCCATTCTACGAACTACATATTGGGGACATGCCTTATTATATGCATCAATATTAATACGGCTCCGGCCATTCGCATACCATAAGTTGTCACATTTCCAACTAGTGTGTGGGAAAGAGCCAAGAATTTTCTATCTGCGTAAATTCAATTATGTCGTTTACATTCCTATCTCACCTCCTTAGCGTACGTCAATGGGACCCCATCGTAAATTGGGAATTTACGCGGGATTTGAATCTCCATCTATAATAAAGTATTTGGAGCCTATGGCCGGGGATTTGCTAAAAGCAAGATACACTGACATTGTATTTAATGAAGGACTATTCCCAGCATTAGAGGAGGAAAGAACCCCAAGTTGGAATATCAGGAACTATCATGGAATGGTAGTATTCTTCGTAATAACGATCCACACACTAAGGATTTTGAACAAGAGGTTCCAAGGATAATAGATTTGCAAAATCTTGCAAAACAGCTGCCAGATTTATTCACTGATCATAAAGGAGTTACAAAGTTACATATACTAGTGGTAAATGCACCTGAAAGAGTAGAACCATCACGTGTGCATCTAACTCCACCACTCTTAGTAAGAAGAGGGGGAGACCTCCTAGCTTAAAGGATCTCAAACTGCAAATACGTCCGCAAAAGAGATGCATTAAACAGGGGGAACTCTATGAACCGAACATAAATGAGAAACGTCCAACGAACGTTACACCTGGAGTGAAGACATGACGGGTGGTGCCCCGCACAAGAGTAGAGGGGGAGACGCCCCATGTTGGAATACAAGGACATGTGACTGGTGAAGGGGTAAGTGCACCTGCCGACACTAGGGCAACTGAACAGTCAGACTCTGCCATTTTGGGAAATAGTAGAGAACTGATAGATTTAAATAAATTTCCAATTGAATTGAACAAAAAGTTTTCCATAAACTATGTGAAAACAGGAGAGGTCTTTTATAAACAAATGAGTTCTAATAGCAGTTGTTTCATCTCAAAGATTGTCTTCCATATTGAATCGGATCCGGAACCAGAGATGATTGCGGAATGCAAGAATCGTCAAGATTGGGATAAATGGAAGGAAGCAATCTAGAATGAACTAGACTCGCTTAATAAGAGGAAAGTCTTCGGATCTATGGTCAAGACATCTCATAATGTTATTCCTATTAGACACAAGTGGGTGTTCATAGGAAAGAGGAATGAGTGTAATGAAGTGGTGAGATACAAAGCGAGATTGGTAGCACAAGGGTTCACGCAGAAACCCAACATCGATTTCGATGAAACTTACTCTTCTGTAATGGATGGCATAACGTTCCGATATCTTATAGATGTGACAACAGGAATGAATTTTAAAAAATAAAACTTATGGATGTCGTGACTGCATATTTATATGGGTCACTAGATTCTGGAATCTTCGTAAAGATTTCGGAGGGACTAAAAGTCCCATGTATGAGCGAGACTGAACATCGCAGTATGTATAGTGTTAAGTTGTAAAAGTCACTATATGGGTTGAAACAGTCGGGTCGTATGTGGTACAACCGATTGAGTAATTCGTGTTACAAAAGGAGTACATAAACAACGAAGTCTGGCCATGCATGTTCATAAAGAAATCCAAGAATGGATTTTGCATCATCTCTGTGTATGTTGATGACTTGAATGTAATCAGAAACACGAAAGACATTCTCGAAGTGAGCTCATTCTTAAAGATGAAATTCGAGATGATTGATTTGGGTGAAACCAAATACTTTCTCGAATTGCAGATTGAAAATTTGATTGGATGCATATTTCTACATCAGACCACCTACACCAAGAAAGTGTTGGAGATATTTTATCTTGATAAATCTCATCCACTGGTTACACCTATGATCGTTAGGTTGCTAAAAGTGGAGAAAGGTTCATACAGACCTAGACAAGATAATGAGGATACATTAGGGCCCAAAACTCCTTATTTAAGTGCTATTGGAGAATTGTTATACCTTATCAATTATACCAGGCCTGGTATTGCATTTACAGTAAATTGTTTGACAAGATATAGTTCTGAGCTTACGAAGAGTCATTAGAACATAATTAAGGAAACACTCGGGTACCTTAGGGGTACAACTGATTTTGGACTCTTTTATCCTAAGGGTTAAGATATAAGGTTGAAGGGTTACCTAGACGTTGGCTATCTTTCTTATCCCCGCTATGCCAAATCTCATACTAGATACATCTTTCTAAGTGGTTCTACATCTCTCTCTTAAAGATCTATAAAACAATCGATTGTTGCTACGTCAACTAATTATGTTGAAATCATTGCACTATATGATACAACTCAGGGGTGCATATGGCTTAGAAGACTAATTCACCATGTCCAAGACTCTTGTGGTGTAGAGGTGGATAAACTCCTACAGTCCTCTATAAGGATAATGCAGCTTGCATCGTACAAAATGAAGAATAGCTGTGTCAAGACATATATGACAAAGCATATACTCCCTAAATATTTTTACTTATATGAGCAGCAGAAAAATGGGAATGTAGAAATACATAAAATCCAATCAAGTGAGAATCTTACGGATTTGTTTACTAAGTTCTTGCAAGGACCATGTTTTGATAAATTTTTCCGTGGTATTGGTATGACAAGACACAAAAAGTTATTGTCTTCAGGGAGGATATATGATATTCATATATGTTCATCATTGGATGAATAGATGTTGTACTTTTTTTCTCCTTATTTGAGTTTTATCCCAATGGATATTCTCATTCGAATGTTTTTAATGAGACAGCATGTGCAATGGAAAGAACACGAGTTCTGTACTTTTTTCCCTTTTACCGTTTTTTACTATTGGGTTTTCTAAAGAAGTTTTTAATAAGGTATGGGCATGATGTTGGTAAAGTGTCCAAAGAGGTCAGGGTAATATTATTAGTTTTTAATATTAACCATCGGATCATGTAAGATTAACCGTCCACATTAAAGTGAGTGTACTTTAAAATTTTCCTTTATCCAGATAATTTGAAGCGAAAACCAACCGTTAGAAAAGAAACCCGAATGATTACAATTTACTACTCTACTTATCAATCAAAACCACTAACAAGTTTACGACAAGCATCAAAGCTCCAGTGTTAGAGTAGCAATATCAGCAGGAAACTAAACAAACCGGCAGCGTCGACATCAATGCGGGGGTAAGCCGTAGGCCGCGTTGGCACCGAAAACGGGAGTCCCGGCCGTTTACGTCGCGGGGGGTTCCGTATCACATTCGAGTTCGGGAGGACGCGGCACGGGACACGTGATGCCGTGGAGTCCACGCGCGCCGACCATGTGGGATGTGGCGCCCGCCGCGTTGGCCCCGAAAAGGGCTCGTCTCTCGGACGCTCTCGCACCCTCGAGGGCGTCGCGCGCCAGCAGCCGCCGGTGACGCGACGGCTAAGCGCAGCATTCCCTCGCGTAACGTGCGATCAAACTCGATCCTTCCGACGGTAAATATGATGTACCTCTGCAAGCAAAACTTAAGTTTGGTCTTTTAGCCCTTAGCGGGATGATCAACGATAAACAATGCCAGCTAAAATAAAATTTCTTGCAGGTTTTATCTCCTTCGTGATTTCGTTGGGGGGTTAGCATTTAGCAATAGCAACTGGTAGTTACTGGTAGCTTTCTAAGTCGTCAAAGCACAGACAAGCGATTGACGCTTCCAAAGCAACGCGCTATCTCAGGTCAAAACCCACTGTAAACCTCAGGGGAAGCGATGAAGCTGAACCAGGGTGGGCGAAGTAGACTTCTGCAGAGATGCGGCCGTCATTTTTAACGGGACGGCGTAGAACTTCACTACGTCGCTATCGAGCAGAACGTAACGGATTAAGATGCTCTCGATCGAGACAAAACGCGACATGATCCTCGACTCCTCGTCCCTCCACTATTAGTTTATGCCCCCAAATCACCCTGCCGTTCACTTCACCCAATCACCCGTAGTGCGTGATCCTACTACGCCCTGCAGGCCATCATGATCTCGTCCGGCCGGCAGACGGGTCCCACGCCGTCTACAAGGTGCCGGACTAGTGTCAACTAGGAAAATTCATATCAGAAAACGGTGATATGCGTATGTAAACATGCAAAAATCAGAAGAAAGTCCAGGCTCCACTAGCAGGCTCTAAATGGTGTGTTAAGACAGTTGATCGGCACACAAAGAACGCTAAGAGTCGGAATGCTTGGAGGTAAGAGGACAAAAATGAGCACTGACTTCAAGTATCTCCCAGACGGCAAGAACAGACCGACAAATTAGTTTGGGGTGATGCAATACAGGGATTCTTTTCCATCTCGATACTGCTAGCACAGCACGCCACCAGCACCAACAAGAAGCAGGGTGCAACAGCGTCTGGATTTATGAGCCGTTTGGTTTACAGCCCAAACGAGCCAAACCAAAATTTTGGTACAGTTAGAAATTTCTTTGGTGAGCGAATTCCTCGTCCTCGGATTGCCCACGTGTGACATTAGGCTTTATTGATATTACCAAATTTTCATGAGTATTACTAAATTTTGGTAGCAAACCAAATAGCAACCAATTTTCATTGACATTACCAATATTTGATTTGGTTTGCAAGAGTAGCAAACCAAACAACCCCTTAATGAAGTCAACTGAAATTGACTAGGGAGATGTGATGATAATAACTTATTCCAGGAAACGGTCAATCACAATAGAAGAGCAATTTTTGAGCTCCTATTTGAGCATCATTTCAGAAAGAGGTCAGCTATGCACAGATGAAACATCCAGTCTTCCCACTCTGAAGTGAACATGATTTTCCTTACACAAAATCATACACCGGCAAGAATAGTGCACAAAATCACCCTTGAAAGTCTGCTCAGAACATTCTGACCCTTAATCCTCGGAGTGGCACGTCCAATATATCAGCCCACTGCAAGGGTGATGCAATGTCAGAAACTAAGAATACACAGTGGTCAGGAGAACAAGGAAGGGAGCGAGAGAGGAAGTTGATGAAACACGCACATATACCTTATCAATACAAGAACACATTGCAGAACACCAGCAACACCAGTCCACACTGAAGGGCCCTTGTCTGTCAAGGCATCTTGCACCAACAAACCGACTGATCCAGCTAAGCAGACAAAAGAAACAACATACGCCACAAAAAGCCAAAGTTTCACTCTGCGAATTAAGAAACATCTGTCAGAATAATTTTATGCAGTATCGGGAGAAAATCACTACATCTGTTAGAATAATTTTATGCAGTATCGGGAGAAAATCACTCTTCCATTGCAAAATCCATTTACAAGTACATTCGCGTACACATCATAAGTCTATTATACTCTTTCGAGAACCAAAGAGGGATAATTTTTCAGATGTCATAGAAAATATGTATAAATGGCATTTGATTAGGAGATACAGCAAGGATTGTGTGACGACTTGCCAAGGAAAAAACAAATGCAACCACACAGCACAATACTAGCAACTATGATGTTCTTTTGGTAGAAAGTACTATCATAGTTCGAGATTTCTTCTGCACAACACAAACGATCCAAAATGTGAGGCCCTTACCTCCCCTATCGAACCTACACAAAATTATTTTCAGCTCTGTGATCATGTCCTTGCCACTAAAAGACATGCCTAAACTACACCTCAAGTTGAAGATTCACCTTGTGTTAAAACTTTCCCTTGCCTTCATTCAAATTTATTGAAGCAGGTTTACCTAACTCTTATATTGGCCTTGAGAGGCATGGCTTGTAAAATTTGGCGCATATAGCAAGGCATAAATTGAGGCAAACTAAGCTACCAACTCCCAATGTATAAGGCCCTCAGACCCCTGTGAATCTGTAAATCAGAGAACATTTACTCATAATACATTGTATCAACAGGACAACAGCTTTTCTTTATTTCAACATCTCTTATACCGTTATACAGAATTGAACATATCGTATAAATGCGTACAATTTTGAGTTTACAAGCTTTATGTTGTCGCAGGTATCTCCAATATCTAACAGCTACAAAAATAACTTAATCTGACTCATCCTAGTCACTCTATAGTCATACACTTTTTTAAAAAATTTCTGTAAATAATTACTAATATTAGCAACCAACTATCAAAATAAAAAATAAATATGATAGATTGGTCTAAAGTCTTAGAATATTTAACTTCAAGATAGTTAGCATGCAAAATGGATGATCATCGAATTTGGAAGAGTTGTGGAGAGCCAAAAAGTAACAAAGCAGACAAATTAACAACACCTAAAGTTTTAGTTTTCCCCATATATATATAGCCTTTTTCCTACTCCCGGGAGTAGTTACTCCCTATTCCGTATTTCACAACGTAGAGAGTATCTTGCGCAACTGAGAGTATGTATGTGTAGTATACGAGTATATAAGACCACTTAGGTGGTATTCACACCTTTTCAGAGGTGGTATGTATAAATTTTTAGACATACTCCTTTTTAGTGCAAATATGAAGGTATTTACAAAATATGCTAAAAACCAAGGACTTTCTTATAAATTTTTCATGCGGTTCGTATTGGAATATCTTATAATTAGTATATGAGTATACCCAAAGTGATAAAGGAGTATATCAAGTTCTTTTAGGTGGTATATCAGAGGTGGGAGTAACTACACCCGGGAGTAGAAAGTATTAATCCTATATATATATATATATATATATATATATATATATATATTGATGCTATATCAAATTTAAAGAGAGAAAATAGGTGAAAACCTCCTTTTCTTATCTCCATCAGCCATCAGAAAGTTAACCGACAGAAATTAACACAAACAATCGGAAATAAGTTCAACAAAATAAGAATATAAGTAGTTTTTCAACCAACAGATTGACTTTAATCCCACTGTGCTGGCATCTTACTGGCACATGGATTCCCCTCATAAAAAAAGGTTGTCTGGAAAATAAGTTAACATAACAGAAAACCAGTATAAACAACTACCTAGGTGTTTGGCAAACAAAGAGATGTTAGGTTCAGATTCCATTACTGTCAACAAAAACAGGTATATGGAAGCAGAGTGATCCATGAGCGATGTTAGGAGCATTGGTAACAGTGGAACCAATGCTACCCTCATAAGATGTATAAAGTGATTTAGTTAGCAAAACAATCAAACGAGAGGTCCACTAGTTGACTTAGTTGTCTGAGTAGTTTTGTAATCAATCAAAGGAAACACAGTTAGGACTTTTCTTAACCATTTAAACTTGTAACCAGATTAATCAACCCTTGAACAGTATACGATCGAGTCTCAGCATGACTTAGGAAACTAACAAGATCCAACATACAACAGTTTTTAGACCCTTTTTGAAAGACCATTGTTTAAAATAAATCATAAGAACCTCTCTGCAAGTTTACTGAATCTTTTCAGCTTATAATCACATTAGGGTCCTAAATCCTAATTTACACTTGTACATGTGAGTATGTGACTAAGTCCAGTGATAATTTATGAAGACGAAGCTTGATCGACAGGCTTTTTTTTTTGGAGAAATCAGCAGAAAGGATCGCTACCCTGGTATTCTACTGCAATCAACAGGTCAGTGACGAAGATAATATGGTTTCTACAAACCGCAAGCAAAACTCAAAATAAAGCAAAGTTCAGTTTGGAATCATCCTAGTCTAACTACATCCAGAGAGACACTGGCGGGGCATTTGGTTCAATGTATATTTCTGTTCAGCGCGAACCATGAAGCCAATGCCTCAATTTTTGGAGACTGAACAAACAATTGGTTAACTCATACAATACTAACTTATCATAAATTTTCTTCCTGAAATTATACATCGTGGATACTGTGACTATTTTTTAATCACGCAGGCAATGTGTATATATTCAGGGTTCAATTCAATCATCTGGCCTAGAGTATCCTCATTTCTTCGACCAACTAGTGCCTAATGGAGCAATAGCCTCACCTCCACTCGGAATCGTCCCCATAGGGCGAGTAATAGTCGTATCCGATCTCATCCTTGTTCACGCAGTTGAACATTAGCGCCGCCAGCAACGCGAAGATCCCTGCAAGCCCCACGCCCGACAAAAGCACACCCATCAATCCCTACCTCGAAGCCACAAAGAAGAAAATTTGACCAGAAACGAAAGCGAAGGGCTCTTGCTCTCACCGGGGAGGTAGTGGAGGAAGGAGACCTGGACGGCGCTGCAGACCACGGCGTCGACCCAGAACCACCAGCCGGCGCCGAAGACCGCGCCGGCCACACCCGGCCCGATGATCCCCCACAGCAGCGCAAGGTTCTCCATGGCCGCCGTGACCTCTCCACCAACTCCTCTCCTTCCACGAAGCAATCCTCTTGCAGTCTTGCTTCCTGAGTTCCTTCTCGCTTTTTTGCCGATTTTTTTTTTCGAGTGGAGACTGCGTTCTGCGGAGAAGTGGAGCCTTGTTGCTTCGGGCCGAGATTTTGGGCTCCCAATTCTAGTCCGGACATGATACCCGATGACATCCACCGTATATGGCATCACTTGGCCCATGGGCCCAAGGCCGACCCATACACTTTGCCCATTTAACTTTCAAACTGAAACCCTACATAACGAGCCGCAGCACATAGGCCTCACAGCCTAGTCCCTCCTGCCAACCTGCCTGGGGCCACTCCAAATAACCAGCGCCTCTTCTCGCCGACCAAAAGACGAATTAGCTGATATCGTCGCTCCTCATAAATGAATTCGAAAATTGAAAGTCTATAACTTTTAAGACTAGACTCACCCCTTGCAAGGATGCTCTCTTCGTCCTTAGGTCCTTGCTCTCTCGTCCTAGAGCCACCTGTCATGCGTAACTAGCCCCCTACCTTAACCACCAGCCATGACTATCGCCTCCTCCTCGGACCTGGACTTCCGTGCGGCGGTCCTCCGCACCCAGACGGAGAAGGAGCGACGCTGGCGTGAGTCCTCCATCTCTGATAGAATTAGACCCAGATCAGAGAAGAAATCACAACACAATATCACAAGACGCTGAAGTTATCACGCAAACTTGCGATCTTTTGGTTTTCTGTTGCTTATATACACACCCAAGACAAGATCTGCTTTGGATACGCATTACTTCGAATCGGACTCACGCCCAATTCTATTTCTATGCATATCCAAACACACACAACCGATACTATACTCTCCTAATATGTCACGGAAGACAAAGTTGGTATTGCCAAAACATACAGCAATCCAATCCAAAAGGAAAGTAATCAAATCTGCTTTGAAAGTTTCAAAACAGATTCGACAAAACAACAAGTCAAAATCAACCAATACAACTAACTTAAATCAACATTCACCTCCTTAAGCTAGTTGTAGTTTTTCTTCACAAACTTGCATCCCAATTCTTCCTCTCATCTCCAAAATTTGAGTCTCCCAAAGGTTTGGTCAAAATGTCCATGAGTTGATCATTGGTACTAATGTGCTCAACCACAATCTTTCCTTCCTCTACACATTCCCCGATGTAGTGAAAACGAGTGTCAATGTGTTTACTTCTATCATGAAGCCTTTGGATTCTTGCATGGGAGATGGCGATTTGTTGTCGATGTTTAGCACCACCTTGCCAAGACTTCGGTTCGTAAGATTACCGAGAAGACGCTCCATCCATACACCTTGGCATCTTCTTTCAAGCCGCGCTATATATTCGCTTCGCATGATGAGAGTGCAACAACTCTTTGTTTCGTGACACCTAATCGATCAAACTTGCTCCCAAGAAGAAAACAACTCCTGTTGTACTCTTGCGATCATCAATGTCACCGGCCATGTCACTATCACTGTATCCCATCAAATGCAATTCTTCTCCTTCCTTTTTCTTTCCATACCAGCAGCCCAAATCAAGTGTTCCCTGAATGTACCTCAAAATATGCTTTACAGCAGCCATATGCTCGGTCGTTGGAGATTCCATAAATCTACTAACTATGCCGACCGAATAGGCCATATCTGGCCTTGTGTTCAAGAGGTATCTCAGACTTCCCACTATGCTTCTGTATGTGGTTTGATCAACGGGTGGTGACGAACTCTTCTTGCTTAACTTGAGCCGTGCTTCCATAGGAACTTGAGTTGGATTGCAGCTGCTCATACCACACTTCTCTAGGATCTTCTTCGCATATGCTTCTTGGCAAAGAGAAATACCATCCGACATTTGATGTACTTCAATACCGAGATAATAATTCAATAAACCAAGATCACTCATCTTGAAGAACTCCTTCATTTGTTGTTTGAACTTTGCAATCTCCTTCTCATCTGCTCCTGTAATAACTAGATCATCCACATATACTCCAACTAGGAGACAAGACTTACCCACGCCTCTCTTGTATACAGGCGTGTTCAAGTGGGCTTCTTTCAAATCCAAGAGACAACAAAGTGTTGTCCAACTTGGAGTTCCATGCTCTAGGAGCTTGACGCAAACCGCATAAAGCCTTGTGTAACTTTAGTACTTTGTATTCACTTCTTTTCCCAATGAAACCGGAGGTTGGCTCACATATACTTCCTCTTCTAACTCGCCATTTAGGAATGCCGACTTGACATCCATATGGTGTAGTTTCCACCCTTCTTGAGCTGCTAGAGCGATGAGCAATCTCACTGTTTCCATCCTTGCAACGGGAGCAAACACTTCTTCGAAGTCAATGCCTTGTTTTTGCACATACCCCTTTGCAACTAGACGAGCTTTGTGCTTTGCCACATTACCATCCGAATCTTTTTTAACCTTAAAGACCCATTTAAGCCCTATGGCTCGCTGTCCTGCAGGGAGATCAACAAGACTCCAAGTCTCATTGCTTTGGATTGAAATCATCTCCTCTTGCATCGCCAAACGCCAACTTTCTTCCTTGTCAGCTTCTTCAAATGATACTGGTTCTTCGGCTCCTAGTAAACAAAGCCCAGAATATTCCAACTGAATTGGATCAGTGGCGTTGTATATATCATGCAAATCACGTTCGCGCATTGGTGCATTCCATGATTGTGCCGAAGAAGCTCCTGACGCTGCACTTCCTGCTGGTGTGACTGGTGATTCCACGCCACCCATTGCAGCCTCCAAGTCTGGTGTATCTCCATACCCTGCGGGGGTGTTATGGGACGGAGTAGTTGGAGCCGGTTGCTCCTCTGGTTCATTGCTGATTGCAGCTTCATTCTGATCTGCATGCTCCAGGGGATCAAATACATCAAACACCTCCCCAGTTGGAAGATCCTCAGCTTCTGATGGTTTGTTCCAGCTCCATGCCTTCTCTTCGTCAAATACCGCATCGCGTGTTACACATACCTTGTTGGTAGCAGGATCATATGCTCGATATGCCTTCGAGCCGCTTTCGTACCCGATGAAAATCATCTGTGTACTCCGGTCTGCCAACTTGCTGATGTGCCCCCCCACTTTCTTGACATGTATTATGCATCCGAAGGTACGTAGGTGTTGTACTTTTGGTTTTCGTTTATACCAAGCTTCGTATGGTGTCATACCAACCACACTCTTCGCTTCGGCGCTTCGGCTCAATAGATAGACCGCGGTGGTGACGGCTTCACCCCAAAACCTTCCGGGCATACTTTTGCTTTTCATCATGCTTCGAGCCATAGCGACGACTGTTTGATTCCTTCGCTCAACCACCCCGTTTTGCTGAGGTGAATACGGGGCAGTCAAGTATCTCTTGATGCCGTGTGCTTCGCAGTAGGCAGTGAACTCATTGGATGTGAATTCACCTCCCCGATCTGTGCGGAATGCTTTCAATTTTCCTTCCACCTCCACCTCACCGTTGTTCGATCTTTTGAAAGCTTGCAATGCTTCATCTTTAGATTTCAACAGAACAATCCACATATATCTATCAGAATCATCCACTACTAGTAGAAAGTACTTATTACCAGCAGGGGTAGTGGGTGTAATAGGCCCGCATAGATCACCATGTAGAAGCTCCAGCACCTTGCTTGCTCTGAAGTTTGCTTCACGTGGGAAAGGTGAGCGCCGCTGTTTTCCGATGAGACAACCATCACAGAGCTGCTGGACATGGTTTACCAATGGAATTCCATCAACTAGCCCTTCCTGGCCCATCTTGCGTAATGCTTGGAAGTTAAGGTGACCATAACGTGCGTGCCATCTCCATGCATCATCATCCAATCTTGCCATCAAACATACTGGTTCAGCAAGATTGAGATTGAGGACATACAGTCTGTTGCTCGATCTCCTGACTCGTACCAGCAGCTGGTTTTGGCGATCAAACACGCACAGGCAGCCGTCTTCTAGCACGATTTTGCAACCACGTTCCTCGAGTTGGCCCAAGCTTATTATGTTGCTTGTCAACCTTGGGATGTAGTATACATCGGTCAAGACTTTGTGCTCCCTCAGACGTGCTTCAAACAAAGACTGCGTCGCGCCCTCCGATGCTCACTGTGGATCCATCACCGAATTTCACCGAACCTCCAACAAAGAGATTCACTCGGTGAATTGCTTCTCGCAACTTGATCATGTGGTTACTTGCGCTTTGTGTCGAGGTACCAAACGTTGCCATTGTCTTGGTTGTCCCCTCTGCGTTGGAGGTGCACGTTCTCCTCCACAAGTGCTACAGGTTCAGCAATGGTGACGGCCTCTTCACTCTCCATCAGTTCGCATGCTTCAAGCATCATCGATCTTTGGATCATCGCCACCTTCTCACCAAGAATACCTTTTCTTTCTTGGGTTTGAGACATTCGACTTGAAGTGCCCATATATGCCACAATTGTAGCACTTGATCCGCTTCTTGTCGAACTTCGCTTGATTCATCCGTGTGCATTATCGCCATTGTGTCCCTTCTGGCCCGCTCGCGATTGGCTCCTCTGCTCATCTCCTTCCTCGTCTTTGCTCCCCGATGTCTCGGTGTTATGCTTCTTATCACCACTTTTCCCATCGCGGCCCGGTCAAGATCAAGTGTTCGTTTTCTTTTGGATCACCGTCGCTCCTTACTCGCTCATCGTAAGCTTTGTACCGCCAACCAAATCTTCAACTGAGAGTGTATTCAAGTCTACACACTGCTCAATTGCAGTAACTAACTGCATGTAACGTGTAGGAGCCGCTCGGAGAAACCGACGGACTACGTCGATTTCTTCCAGATGTTTCTCCCCGAGCCCACGGATACCGCCGACAATAGATGCGGATGAACAACAAAGGTTTCTCCGACTCGTCGTCTTGCATCTTCAAATCCTCAAGTCTCGTTTGAGAGTCCGCAGCTTAGCTTCACGGACCCGCTCATGTACGATTTGGCGGCCTCAATCGCCTTCCACGCTGCTTTTTGTGTCCTTTCCAAAGCAAGCATGGACATGAGAGCTTCTGGGATTGCTTGGTAGATTGCCGACAGAGCCATTCTGTCCTTTCGGTATTCTGCACCTCCTTTCTTGAACTCGTCGCCGGTCGGTTCAATAGCCTCCCATACATCCTGAGCCTGCAGCACTACTCGCATCTTCATCACCCAGACAGTATAATTGTCCTTTGTGAGCTGTGGGTATGCCATCGATCCAAGGCGGTTCTTTGCCTCCGATGCATCTCCAGCTCCTGATGAAGATGCGCCTCCAGCCATCCTTGTAGCTTGTTGCAAGAAGACTTCAGCAGCACCTTGCAACGAAAGCCAACGTGGCTCGGATACCAAATGATAGAAATAGACCCAGATCAGAGAAGAAATCACAACACAATATCACAAGACGCTGCTGAAGTTATCGCTGCAAACTTGCAGTCTTTTTGGTTTTCTGTTGCTTATATACACACCCAGTACAAGACTGCGTTTTGGATCGGCATTACTTCGAATCGGACTCACGCCCAATTCTATTTCTATGCATATCCAAACACACACAAACCGATACTATACTCTCCTAATATGTCACGGAAGACAAAGTTGGTATTGCCAAAACATACAGCAATCCAATCCGAAAAGGAAAGTAAATCAAATCTGTTTTCAGCAAGTTCTGAAAACAGATTCTGACAAAACAACAAGCTGAAAACTGAACCAATACAACTAACTTAAATCAACAATCTCCAGCCTGGACTCCGTCCAATCCAGGCGCCGATCACCCTCCCTGCAGCCGCCTCACCATGGCGCGGTGGACGGCAAGAAGGTTCTCTTCGTCGACGGTGTCCTCACACGTGTGGCTACGCTCCCTCCCCAGGTCACTCAGGTCGCCCAGAACTCCACGAATGAAGGCTGGCGTGAGGTCCGTCGTCGAAACTCCTAGCGTAGAAGGCCTCAGCCGCAGCGCCGCCAGGCAACTCTCTCCAGGCTGGTCCCCAGGGATTTGGTCGGGCTCTGCTTCAATTGCTTCGCACGTGACCACGTTGTGGCGGTGTGCAGGAACCCAACTCGATGCTTTCGTTGCAAAGACATCGTCCACACCTCAACTCTCTATAAGAGAGCCTTCATCCCCCCTACCGCTTCTTGAGTAGCCGCTCGAGACAACCCCCCCGCGCACCGTGGCCACTCCCCGCATCGCGCTAGGCTTCCTTCGACAACATCCAGTGCCACGCGCGTCCCTGCGGACACACCATTGTTCCAGCGGTGCTTATAACATCTCAATTTTTTAGTTTCAAAATATTTTTGAGTAGTTTAGTACCCTTGGAAATATTTACCAAAATTTACTTGAATTTAATAAAGCTTAAATAAGACTTTCAAATGTCAAAATAATGTAATGTGACTAATCTGAACATCAATTAAATCTAAAACTATTTTATTTGACTTCTTTGTGCTTGGAAATATTTTTTCCAGATATTTCTAGAATTTTTTCGATTTCATTTGTTATTTTTAATTTGCCATTTGAATTTTATGGTATTTCTAAATTAAAAAATCTACTAAAAATATCATGAAATCAACTAGGCTACATTTCCTATTCCCAGCCCATTCTCTCTAAAGCCCAGCCCAATCCCACACGCAACCCATCTCTCCTCTCTCTCCCGCTCGCCGCACCCGGACCCACCTCATCATCTCCGTAGTCGTCTTGCCCTCGGACTCCGCCTCCACCTTGCTTTCCTTGGCGTTCACACCTCAGACTCTCCTGGTCGCCACACTATAAAGGAGGGTAGCCCTTGACCTCTGCATCTCAACCGTAGCTACCACTGCTCAGGTCCCAAGCCCTAGCCGCAGAAATCGCCTCGGGAAGAAAAGTTGCCGCTGAAACCTTCGCCGTCGGATTCTATCGCTGTCGATGAACCCTAGCCTTCATCGTCACCATCATCGGCATCGTAACGTCCGGATCTACACCAGCCATCCCTTGAATTCGCCGGAGCATCGCCATAATCCAGTTTCCATTGAAGACCGTGCGCCTCCACCGCTTTGACCTCGCCGCCGTCCTCCATCGTTCATATTCGGTCACCGTGAGTGCACCATCGAGATCCCCATTGCCTTAGCCACCCAATGTGTGCCTCCACTTGCTCCGCCGTGGCCCCAAACACTGGCAACCTTAGGTTCCCGCCACCGCGGTTGAGTCGACGTGGAAGCCACGTGGTTGCCACGTGTCTGCCATGTCCGTGCCACCGCAGCCTCGTGTCCACGTGTTTACCACGTCAGTGCCGTGTCAACCCTCACCCGCAAACCACGTCAGAACCAATCCACGTGGACTTGGTCCACGATAGACCTACCCTTTGACATTTGGACGTACCCACATGTCAGTTCACTGTTCCATGAACCCATAAGCCATAGACCAACTGACCAAAACCATAGACCCAGTCCATAGACTAAGGGTCCCACCGTAGTCTCCATTTCCTATTTTTGGGATTTTTTTTAATTATGAAATCCATTGCAAACATCAAGTTGATGCAATATTTAATTAATCTATTCAAATAGCCACGTCCGCAGTCATAGACATGCTCGGGGATTTCATACAAGGGTGTATTTTCTTAAAAACAATTGGAAAGTAATAGCTATGTGGTTAAACTCATGTGGTTGTGTGAAAGAAATTCATTAGGCTTTGTGGTCTTTGTGAAAATAATTGCTAAATTATTAATCTTTATTCGTTTTAAATTACGCTTTCAATGTATTATTTGTATTCAATTGCAAATATCATTTTTTTTTGCAAAATAACCGCATAAGTTATTTCTTTTGGAATAAACTATCATCTATAATTGCATTCTGTGGTACAACTTGTTGAGTACTCGGATTACTCATTCTTGCTGCAATCATTAAGCTAAAGTGGAGGAGTCTTCGTCTGCTTTCAAGGAGTTTAATGAGGAGGGTGATCGCTAGGTGTTGATCTCAGTCGGTTGCCTGTGGTAAGTCGATGGGTTTCTGCTGAAGTTGTTTTCCGCTTCCATCTCTTCAATTAGTGCTAGCCCTATATGGTTTGTTAAGTGTAAATTCAACCATAAGGTCATAATCGTTATTTAATAATCAAATTAGTCATTTATTCTTATATTCACCTTGTGTGAAATGATATTCATCTATGTTGTCATTGTGTGTACTAGCGTGATTCTGGACTAGTGCAATATACACAGAGGGTCCAAATTTGCATATTTGGATCCTTACAGCGCTTGATGGTAGCTGAGCCCCCCTATCGCTGGGCCATCGTTCTGCTCCTCCTGCCCAAGTTGATGGTAGTGGTCGCCTTACGCATCCCTACCCCCAAACCAGGGAGCACACTCTAGTCCGGAGGTCGAGGAGACTGGTCGCCGTGCATTGGCCCACCTACTAGGCCTAGAAGCACACACCAGTCCAGTCGGTGGCGGCAACCATCTCCCCAGAATGACAACTTTCGGGGATGCCAACGATGAGTTCCCACTAGTAGATCCCATCCACCGTCCAGATAGGGAAGTTTGTGTGGTCCCCGTATGCCCGACCATGCATGATATGGAACGCTGCCTCAAGAGCGCACTGCTCATCTGTGTCAGCGAAACCAGGCCGGATGTGTTTGCCCAGGATGTATCTCGTGCCTGTTTGTGGCCTCGAGAGCGCACTGAACATGGTCTTTCGTCAAATTGCTTCACAATTCATCCCTTCTTCCCAGAAAACTACATGGCTGTGTTCAACAGCCACTCCATCAAAGATGTCTCCTGCATAAGGGGCCAATCAAGATTGGCTGCTTCCTCCTCCTGCTCCGGCACTGGTCTCACCTTGCCCAAGCCGTCAGTCGCCCGCTGAGGTAAAGGATCAAGAACAGCTTGGAGGGTTTGCCCATCCATGCCTGGAGTTTCACCACTGTTTCAGCTATCCTTTCACCTTCATGTTGGATAGAGACCTTCGATGAGTCCTCCACATCGCAAGCAGGCCTATCTATGTTTCACCTAGTCGCTTGGTCATTTAGCCCCAGTGCTATTCCCAAACAGAAATAATCATCATCACCGAACCAAAAGCTCCTCCCTGACGATTCAACGGTCGACATAGGGGCCCAGGTTTTCTCTCCGCCATGTAGCTCGAGAAAGTCGCGCAAAGCTCTAAGTTATAACGTTCTCATCCACATCCATTCGGTGGAGGATTTCGCTCTGTCCTCCTGGCCAACTTTCCCGTTTGCGCCTTCCAGCGATGATTCTGGATTTGGTGCCTTGCCGGACACGAGTTCAGATGATTCTAGACCAGGTCATCACCTCTTCCCGACAAGCTCTAGCATGGTCGATGGCGCACCTCGCCGCGTCGGAGGTCTACAAGAGAGTTTGCATGGCACATGGGGTAGCTTCACCAGGAGGTCAGTTTCCTAGAAGCAGCCTCCCTTGGCAGTTTCTGAGGCCAGGCCAAAGGTGGTGGCCTTTCACAGGTGGCGGGGTCAGGGTGCTAGTTTTCAAAAGGGTACTGTCGGGCCCGCCACCCACTAACGTTGAGGTCGTGCCGGAGATGAAGACCATGAGCGAGCAACAAAATCATACTTTGAATGCCAAAGCTCCTGAGTTTGTTGGTCCACCTCTTCTCCTGGAGAAGACTCACTCATGGCTTCCTTTCTTTTGAAACACACGCACACCAAGTCTGTTGGAAAAACACAAGTTTCTTGGTGCCCAGCCGCAACTGCTTGGCTTTTATCTGTTATTCACACCATAGCAAAACTAATACATGACTTTAGATATTTAACCAGCCAAGAACTAGCTATCAGCCTGGCCTATCATGCAATCCACGATCTGCTCTAGCCAGACTCCACGACTGACGCGCACATTGCCAAGCCTTGAGACTCGGTCATGCCCAACTAATACACGACTTGCTCAAAACACAAATTAAACAACTCAAATACTATGCCATGCACGCAGCCATACAAAAGCTAAAAACAACACTAATGTGCACATATGCATGTGTACACAACTCAAAATACTAATGCAAATACACAACTAGATACATGGTCAAAGATTATTTTCAACAATCCCCCCTAATCTTGACTTCACTTACTTCACAAGCCGAAGTCCATTCTCCTGACGCGTCTCCAAGGAGTTTTGCCTTCTTCTTTCTGACCATGCCGCCGGTGACCCAACTCGCCGGCGTGTTTCACTTCTTCACCACCGATGGCACACCTCGCCGATGATTTCAACCTCTATCTCAGCTCTAATTACCATTCGCCAGTGACACAACTTGACATCGACAAACACTCAAACTGAAGCTTACACACTCCTGATTACTCGCGTTTTCTTGTGGACACAACTAACACAAGAACACACGCAAGTACAACATGCACAGACTCACTCTACGTGCACTTAGATAGGATGTGGCCATGAAAACGGACTCAACGCTTCTGTGTCCACGCGTGCACCTTGCGCGCCGCCTCGGCAAGTGTTGCACGGACACCGCTTCCACTTCACTCACATCGCCATTGTCGTGCTCCACATGCACCAAGGCGCCAAGGTTGCCAGACGTCTCGTACAGCTGCATCGCGGAAGCCTCACAGACCTTGATGCACTCGTACCCCTTCTGTGCCCAGTTCACCTCCTTCTTCGATGCATGTACCATGGCTGACGCCCTCGACGACGTTGTGCTAGCAGCGCTGTTGTTGCTCTTGCACATCGCCTAAGTCGTCGTGCTCCGCCGCTCGCCCCGAGAGCCACCATCGTCTGACCGAACCGCGCGCTGCCCAACCGCGCCTCCCCGCCGGCTACCATGCCACGCCGCCGGTGCCACCGGGTGAGCACTCTCCTCACATTGATCCTCGCTCTAATACCAATTGTTGGCCCAGCTCTTCTCCTGGAGAAGACTCACTCATAGCTTCCCTTCTTTTGAAACACATGTACACCAAGTCTTTTGGAAGAACACTAGTTTCTTGGTGCCCAGCCGCAACTTCTTGGCTTTTATCTGTTATTCACATCACAACAAAACTAATACATGACTTTATATATTTAACCAGCTAACAACTAGCTATCAACCTGGCCGATCACGCCATCCACGATCTGCTCCACCCGAACTCCACAACTGATGCGCACGTTGCCAATCCTTGAGACTCAGTCATGCCCAACTAATACACAACCTACTCAAAACACAAATTGAACAACTCAAATACCACATCATGCACGTAGGCATGCAAAAGCTAAAAACAACACCAATGTGCACACATGCACGTGTACACGACTCAAAATACTAATGCAAATACATAACCAGATACATTGCCAAAATTATTTCCAACAGTGCTCCAGCCGATCAGCAAGGTAGCCCACGTTGCACGCCAGACAAAGCTGGTCTGGCTGTGCACGGAGAAGTCTGGACCGAAATGGCCCTGTAGCGCACCGAAATTCCAAATTTGACCCCCATAACTCATAAATTCCAGTTTAGCCCGTAGTTATGCGTCTTTGTGGTCGGGTTAGCAACAACCGAGTTCTTTGCGTGCCCTGAGCGTAGCACCAAGGTTCTTCTGTCCCGATGGCAGCAAGTAGGATTAGTGTAGCAATGTTGCGTGTTGCAAGTTTTTGTCAGAAATCTAGTTAAGAATATTTGTTAGAGTAAGTTTTAAATATATAAAATGAGCTCAAAAAATTATGAAATTTTTTGTGGAGTCTCGGCATAGTGTGCTTACTTGTGTAATTTTTTTCAAAAATTTATCCATTCTTATTTTTTCTTCAAAATTCATTTAAATATAATGTTTGTATGAATTTTTTAATATAGAAAATGAGGTCAAAACATTATGAATTTTTTTTTCCAAACTTCTTACACAGTGAACTTGATTGTGTCATTTTTATATAATTTTATTTGCTTTAAGATTATCTTGATAAATTAAGAATTTAGATCTCAAAAATTAAACAACACGCAGCTCTCGGCTGTGGTGGATTTGCCTGCCCAGCCTGCAGCGGTTGACTGCCCATCTCCGGCCAGACCGACAACCAGAAACGATGGGATGGCTTGGCCCGGAAGCTAGGCTTAGCATCGGAGGATGAGGCCGACACACTTCCAACTATAGCCTCCTGTAAGAAGCTCTTTGATCACCCACTCTCATGGTCGCACTTGGTGGCACTTGCTGAACTTTTCAGGATGACGGTCCTGGACAACCTTCCGCCTGAGCCGGAGGTCCTCGTCTCCGCTTCGTCCATGCCACCGTCAGTTCAGGCCTTTGCCACGCCGGTCAGCGCATGCTAGTGAGCTACTAGCGGGGGTCGTTGGTCGCTACACATTGCACATGGAACCCATCGATTGCAATTTTCTCAATTGGAATGTAAGAGGCCTAAATACTGTGGCCAAGCCGCGTAATGTTGTACGCGATACAGTAGCTTCCTCTCTAGCTTCGGTAGCTTGTCTGCAGGAAACAAAAACTCGATTTAATTGACTCTTCACTTGCTATGGAAATTCTTGGGTATTCCTTCAAGGGGTTCTGCTACCTGCCGGCAATTCACACGGGGGGAGGTATCCTCCTGGGGTGGAACACAGAGAAAGTATCATGTACCTCCTTTTGTCTCCGAGTGCATTCTATCACTGCCAACATCTTCTTCCCGTGCGGTTCGTCCACTTGGATCATGGTCGCATATGGCCCGACTGAGATGGCCCAAAAGCGAGCCTTGATGCATGAATTACGTCAAATCAGTGGCTCTATTCAAGGACCTCGGATGATACTGGGTGACTTCAACCTCATTCTCCATGCACAGGACAAAAGCTATGGCCGTTTAAACAGACGACTGATGAACAGTTTTGCCGTGTCATTGACGATCTAAGCCCTAAGGAAGTTCACCTAAATGGCCGCGCTTTCACATGGACTAACGCTCGTGAAAGGCCAACACTGGAACACATCGATCGGGTATTCATCACGACGGACTGGGAGATCCTATTCCCTGACTGTTTCCTTCGTGCCCTCCCTTCCACAGCTTCGGATCACTTCCCTCTTCTACTCTCCTTGGTGTTCCGCTTCGCCACCAAGAAGTTCTTCCGGTTTGAATCGTTCTGGACGAAATTTTCAGGCTGAGTGTAACAGTTCGTTTAAGAATTGTAATAAGTATTTATTTTTGTCGGTTGGTTTCAAAAAAAATCAACGTAAGCTGTATTTTCAAAATATGTATCTTCTACCTCTATTTCAAAACATCTCTCTTGGGCTCGGCCCATCCTCTCTCACTCTTGGGCCGGACGACAACCTCCCCTCCCGTCTTCCTAGCCCATCCTCCCATTTCCCCTTCTGGCCCAGTCGGGCCAGTGCCTCTCCCCTAGTCTTCTGCTGCCCGTTCTATTGACCAATCCCGTCGCCTGTCCCACCACCGCGTTAGCGCCACGGCCGCTCGCCTGCGCCTTATGGCCCCCTACCACCACCTGCTCCCCTCCACCTACCCTTGACTCCGGCGCCCGGCGCCACGTCTTATCGCCAGCGTCTACATGTGTCGGCCCCGCCACTTGCGTCGCCCGCCCAAGTCATCGTTCCCATCGCTTCCCCCACTACGCACGCCTGCTCTATCCTCTCCGACCAGGGCGCCCATGCCATGACCACCTCGGGAACCCGCGACGCCCCCGAGTCGCCGATGACTCTGCCTTCCCCCCTTCGGCTATAAGAAACCCTGAGTCCCTCTCGTTCCAACCCTCGTCTCTCCTTCGCTTCTGGTAAGTGCCACCCAAGAAGAGCCCGAGTAGCCCCTTCTTCGTCGAGCTCCCCCACTCCCGTTCGTGCTGCAGTGGTTGCCCAAAGCCCCAAGCTCCGAATTCGAGCAGCCCATGTGCCTCCTTCCAGTTCTCGCCGCACCAAAATCGGCGTTTGTCCTCTTCTCCTTCAATTCTGACCGACCACTTCACCGCCGTCTCCTTCGTCACCGACCGCGAACTCCTTCATCACCATTCTACCCTTTCTCCATGCCCGGTTCTCCCTCTTGTCTTTCTGACCTCGTCGAGCAGTCGAAACTCCTTTTCGACCATGTCTTTGACTACGTCTACAACCATGTCTACGACTCTGGCTACAACCACAACCAAGTAATCGCGTTGTTGAACCTCCTTCAGACCACACTGCGTTGTCGAACTCCTTCCTACCACGCCGCATTGTCGAACCTCCTTCATACCACACTGTGTTGTCGAACTCCCTCGGACCACGCCGCATTGTCGAACCTCCTTCATACCACGCCGCGTCGTCAAACTCCCTCCGACCACACCGCGTTGTCTAACCTCCTTCATACTACACTGTGTAGTCGATATCCTTTACGACCCCATGTAGTCGACACCCTTTACGACCATATGTAGTCGATACCCTTTTACGACCACATGTAGTCGATACCCTTTACGACAGCGTGTAGTCGATACCTTTTACGACCACGTGTAGTCAATTTCCTTTGCGAGCCCATGTAGTCGATACCCTTTATGACCACATGTAGTCGATATCCTTTTATGACCACCTGTAGTCGAACCCCTTTCGACTACGTCTTGTAGTCGTAGCTTTTTTGACTACGACTACAAGACATAGTCGATACCCTTTACGACCACATGCTAAAGAGAGCTAGAGCAAGCATTAAGAGCTATCAAGACATGACTAACTCATGTTACTAGTCAAGACCCCTCTTAATAGTATAGCAACATATACTAGCAATTCGATCTTCCAACCAAACACTAAGACTAGTAAAAGACTAGGAACACATTCTTAGTCTAGCGAGTCATACATTTGCCTTGCACATTCACTTGAAGATTGATGACGTGTATCTTTACATCAAGTCTGGGTACTTGACTTGATATGCGTCAACCCATGATGCATCCTTCACTTGACTTCCATCAATACATAATGGTTTTCTTTACTCCAAGTTCTTGACTTGGATATGCATCAACCCATGATGCATTCTTCACGAGCCTTCCATCAACACATGATAGATCTTCTCTTGACTTGATGATCGACTCATGATCATCTTTTCTTTGAGATCTTGATATACATCAACACATAATGCATCCTCTTCTTGAAACTTAACTTGATGGCATTCAACCCATGATGTCATCTAAAGTCTCCATCATCATGGAACATAATCTATTTACCCAACTCATGAAAACTGCTAGTTCCACAATGTGATTATCATTAATTACCAAAACATACCATTAACTCATAATGGTGGTCTAGATGATTCAATCTTTCCCTCTTTGGTAATTGATGATAACCACCACAATTACAAATAATTGAATATAGAGCACTATGAGTATATATGAACTACACAAGTTATATATACTCAAGGATCGATATATCTCAAAGTAGAGATCCTTAATATATGTGGATAAAAGAAAATGAATCAATACAAATGAAATGACAAAACATAGATTGAACTACCCCTAAATATGTACATACACGAATCTGTAATAAAAACATATGCACATATTCAAGTTAAACTTTTAGTGGAGTTCAACCAATATTTTGGATACAAGGAATGCAACAAGATATAAGAATATGATGCCGAATGTATACCTCCATGATTTTCACCTTTAACCTATATTTTGGATCTGAGGAATGCAACAAGATATAAGAATATGATGTCGAGTGCATACATCTATGATTTTTCTCTTTTCATTCAAATAAGACTACACAATAGGTATATCAATAAAAGTGTTAGTCTCGTATATAGATTTGTCATTAATCACCAAAATATTCCATTAACTCATAATGGCAGGTCTAGATTCTTCACTAATTTTTAAAAATTGAACAATGTGTGTATTGCACTTGTATTGAACTTGATTGGGATAAGATTGAACTTAATGGTACATGTGTGTATATGTTCTAAATGGTTAATTTTAGTTCATTTGAGTTAATTGATTTGTACTGTGAAATGGATATGCTTGTTTCTGAAATGAATGTGAATTGGATGTATATATGTACTTGTTGTGTTTCTACTTGTTTCAGAGGGCATGGCCAATAAACAAAACTAGATTTACTAATACAAAAGAATATCACAGACGGTTTCACCTACAAATCGTCTGAGATAATTTATTACAAACAGTTTCATCTAAAAACCGTCTGTGATATATAAGCTATCACAGACGGATCATTAGGATAAGTTGTTTGTGATACATTAGATATCACAGACGGTTCCTTAGGAAAAGACGTCTGTGATACGTAAGATATCACATACGATTATTTATTAGAACCGTCTATGATGCCTAACCCTATTTATATTTAGACTCTACGGTTTGCTCGCGCCCCCCACTCAAACGACTAAATTCTCAACTCTTCCTCCTCCCCCGAACCCGGCGTCGCCTCCTCATCGAGCTCGGCACGACTCCTCCCCTGAGCCTGTCGCCATCGTCCTCGACACCGCCTCCTCCTCGAGCCTGGCGTGCCTCCTCCCCCGAGCCCGCCGCCTCCTCCTCGAGCACGAGCACACGTCGCCTCCTCCTCCCCCAAGCCCGTCGCCTCCTCCCCTCCTGCGAGCACGCGTCGCCTCCTAATCCCCTGAGCCCAGCGCGCCTCCCCTTCGACGCCACTCTGCTACTCCGGTACTACTCCCAGCTAGTCCTTCTCCTTGATGCCCAAAGGTAACCGATGCCGAGTTGCCAACCCCGACATCACTTTCCCTCACTCTTTCTATCAATAATCTGTCATGCTGTCATGGTCCTCATAGTCTTATGATAATTGCACTAGTATCTGGTTTAAACACTGAGTAGTATAAGGTGTTGTACTTGTTTGAGAAATTTGTATTTACTCTAGTCAGTGATTCTTATGGTATTTGTTTTGATACTGCTACTGGAATATATTGCAATGTGGTATGCTGGGCTTGACATAAATGCTCTGTTATGATAATAGTCTTGTACTGAAATTATTTTGATAATCGGGTTTAATTGGAATGCTTACTAATGTTGATTGATCTTTAGCATTTAGTCTGTTACTTTTGGTTGGTTAATTGATTGAACCTCCAGGTTCTGTGATCCTTAGAAAATTCATAATACATGTTATTCTGTCAATCAATTGGGCTTATTGCTGAACTTGTTAAATTGTGATCTTTTATACTGTCAGTAGATCAAGTTTTGTTGGCTGACTGGAGTGTTGTTGGCTGACTGGAGTGTTGTTTTGGTGATCATTTTGATTTGATCTCCTGTTGGCCGAAAGTATTATCTGTTGTCTTTTGTTTAAAGATCCTATCGGTAGATAAGTAAAGCACTATTTTAGAGCTCAAAGTTTGAATTAATATTGTCAAATTCAATTAATGAAGAGTATAGACTAAAGTAGCGAAAAGGCCAAGATTAAATCTTGTGCAACGCTACATCTGAGAGCAATATCAAAATATTAAATCTTAGCTTTATGATGATTTCATTTGTTTGCATGATGTTTGTGTTGAGCATATTATTCCTTTTAAATGAGTTAGAGGATTTACATGTTCATATGTCAATTATGTCATTGTATTTGCCCTAATTTCTTCCCTACATATCTCAATTATTTATTAATTGGTGTGTATACCCATACACATAGAGATTGAATCTTATGATAATATGTTTATGCATGTCAGAACTTCTATTTCTTGTGAAGATCTCTTCCGCTCATTCTTCATCATCGTCGCCTCATGCGTCTAATGCGTCGTCCTATGGAATATCCAAGCGCAGTAAAAGAAGAAGAATCTCGAAAAGGCCCAAGGGCCAATTTACCATCACGAAGGTCAATGAGTCTGGGACCCCTACCAATCCTCGCCGAGCAGTGTCTACATTTCAAAAAATGGTCAGAATAGTTGCACGGGAACGGGTCAACATCACCTATGATTCGTGGAACGAGTTGACCAAAGCTCAGAAAGGTGAGTTGTTGACGGATATTTTACGATCATTCGAGATCCCAGAACAACACCAGAACTCCGTGCGACGACACACGTTGCTACAGACATGCAAAGCGTGGAAGAACTTCAAGAGTATATTTGTCAAGAAATACGTGGAGAAGGATATGACACCCTTCCACAAGTATCCGTTCTTGGAAGAACACTGGCAAGACTTTGTGGCGAAGAAGACGATAGATAATTTTAGGAGTGAAAGTGCGGCGCACAGGGCCCTCTAGGCAAAAAATACACACCCTACAGACTCGGCACCGCTGGGTATGCGGGTAAAATCCCGCAATGTAGGGATCATGACCAATAGGCAAACCATTCAAATGCATCCCCGCCATTTGTCGGGATCCGTGATGAGCGCCCAAAACTAGCTAAGAGCGAGGTCATCTACCCTGTCTTTGAGGGCCATCTCCTTTCCAAACCCCGCAAACGAGGAAGTATCCCAGCGCCTGGTAAGATATCGAACTACCTAGTTTTTAACTACTCCATAACTTCATAAGAAGTGAAATGACATGTCGAGCTATTGCAGGAAACGTTGAGTGCGCAATCTTCCAAAGGCTCATTCCATGTAGTCAGAGAGAGAGATATACTCTCTGCGGCCCTGTGAAACAATGAGCACTTGAGTCGCACGAGAGGCCTTGGTCTTTATGTTCTATGAAAACATGGATTCCCAGAAGACTCTAAAGCGTACCAGAGTAGGAAGAGAGCCAAAGCCGAGCGCGATGCATGACTACAAGAGGAGATTAGTGAATCCCTCAGAGATGAGATCAATGATCGTGTTAGAGATGAGACATGACGGCAAATGGAGAGCCTTTAGGAAAGGCTTAGGTAAAATCAGTTGCTAGCCCCTGCCCCTACTGTGCTAACCAGCCCCCCAAACTTTTGAGTAGCTGCACGTCCAACCCTAACCATAACCCTACCCAAAAGGCGACGACATATTTCCCGTCGATGACATCCTGGTAATAATTATTATCTCTGGAATGCTCGATCCATTGATAGGCCTGTTGTAGTAGCTAATTTTGTATAGTTGTGTAGGTGGCTATGGAGTGCAAGCTCCAAGTGAGATATGTCTCGGTTGCCCTAGATGTTGCTTGGGGCCAGGCGTATCCATCCAGTGTCGGGGCTTTGGTGCACGCTGTAAATCTAACGTCGGGTTTTGCAAAAGCGAATGTGGACGGTGTTTATGCTAATTTCGTGGTCGTCCCGCTGCAAATTCCCTCAAACGACGAGGTCATGACTCTAGGGCAAGACATTGGAACATTCATCCAGTGGCCAAAGAGGGACATCTGCCTGGAGTTACCTGCTCCGGTGTCAACTTCACGAGAATGTCCTGCAATGGTGTCAAGTCCACTGGAGCTACCTGCACCAAAGTGCCAATGGCTCGGTGCATCAGATGCATCTATACCTTGTGCTCGGTAGACTTTCGTGAAGTCGACCTCTAAAAAGCGAGGCAGCAAGGGCAAATCAAAGACGATCGACTCCTATTCTAATATCCCCTTCTTGCCATTGGCCTGGAAATTTGTGCTAGACGAGCCGTTGGTCAAGACGGTAGAGCGCGACCCTACCCTAGGATTCTCTTGAACGAGATTGCATGTATGGTATATGGAACAGGCCAACAAGACGGATGGACAAGGACACTCGGGTGTCAACGTCAAGTTCAATAAGGATCATCTTAACCACGTGATTCAAGACTGTGTTTTCGCGGTGGCCTTAGAGGACTTGTTCTTTCTCTCCAACCTCGACGCCTCACTCGTACGATGTTGGACACTGTAAGTGTGTACAATCATGGTCAACATTCGTGTAATACTGATAAATGTGATATATAACTCTTTTCTTTTGTGTGTGTGTGTGTGTCTATATATATATATATATATATATATATATATATATATATATATATATATATATATATATATATATATATATGGAACATATCTAGTGCTAATGGGTAATTGAGTGCTAAGATGCTAATAGCAATCTTGATCGTTGGATCTGGATTGAACAGCCAAGATTAATAGGGCTCCCACCTCCAAACCATTTAATCACCATGCATACTCCCACCTCCAATGTGTCTTCATTAATGTGTCTGCATTAAACACCCTGCATGATCCCACCACCAATGCTCTGCATTAAACACCCTGCATGATCCAACGGTCAAGATTGTCATTAGCACCTTAGCGTTCAATTACCCATTAGCACTAGATATATTCCATATATATATACACACACACACACACATGATTTCTGAAGCTGAATTAAGGAATTCAGCAGTAGGTTTCCTCGACCCACACTTGGTCTCCTTGCAAACCATCAAGGAAAATGCAAAATTCGTCAAGGATTACATAACAGAGTCATTGCTGGCTCACCGCGATAAGGAATTCATACTTTTGCTCTACAATCAGGAGTAAGTGTTGCACTAGTGGCTATACTTGTTGATTTGTACTTTATAAACAACACGAACTTAGGTTTAATGACCATGGTGACATACATGTGTAGGTTCCACTAGATTCTAATTATAATTATACCAAAACGGAATAGGGTAATATACCTAGATTCCCTAAAGAGGACTGCACACGACTTCACAATTGTCCGATAATTAATCGACGTGCAAACACATTTCCGCCATAGATAACTCTATTGTAGTCTTTCCTTCCTTTGCAATGGCTAAGGCTAAATTCTTGGAATCACATAAGTCGTTCGCCATGTACTTTGCTAAAGGAGGGAAATACAAGGGAAGGATTCTTGGACACGATTTAAAAATTTTGGTATTCGCTAGTACACATTAATCCTATAAACAGTTCGCAGTAATGCCTCTCGAACTAACCAATTCTATTTTTGTAGTTCCACCAGTAGCCGAAGGCCTGGAACATCTATGGATACTATGTCATGGAACTACTCGTCGGTTCCACGATGACCAATGATCCCTAGATTTTTCAATCTTGCAATAATTATTTTATACTTATCAATTTATATATGCACGAATTTAATCTTCCTAGCGACAGGTTGCGAGCATCGATACAACTACGTTGGAACAGGTTGAGCTCATAAACATTCGAGGACAGTTTCCGACATTCTTGAGCCGTGAGGTCATAAATCCAGATGGAAAGTTCTACAATGTAGATTGAACTTGATTGGGATAAGATTGAACTTAATGGTACATGTGTGTAAATGTACATTAATGGCTAATTTTAGTTAATTGATTTGTGAATTGGTTGTGTTTGTTTCTGAAATGAAAGTGAATTGGATATACTTGTTTTTGAAATGAATATGAATTGGGTGTATACATGTACTTGTTGTGTTTCAGTTTGTTTCAGAGGACATGGCTAGCATTTCCTGAGGCTGACCAATAAACATAAATAGATTTAGCAATATAAAAGAATTTCACAAACGGTTCCTTAGGACATACCGTCTGTGATACACTGTGAGACGGTTCATAGACGGTTTCAACTATAAATCGTCTGTGATAGTCAACTGTCACAGACGGTTTTGAGCTAATAATCGCTCGTGATAGTTCGCAAAACCGTCGTAATGATTTCATATCATTCTTGACCTATAAATTTCGACGGCTCATGAAAGCTGATGCGTGATGATGTTTTTAAACCGCGTCGTGATGATGTTTTTAAACCGTCTGTGAAAACTTTTTTCTATAGTGCTCTTGCTGAGATCCAAGTAAGTGAAGACACTTCTTTTTATAGTCGGTGGTTTGGTAATTCGTGAATCTGACTGATACCTCAGGGCATAACTAGTCTATTTAACAACATTGTTCTCAATGCAGAGAAGCAGACATGAGAGATGTCAATGAGAAGACGAATGCTAGGATCTTATGGTTGAGCATGATGTCACTCGGTGTTTGCATCGTAGTCTCAGTTTTGCAGTTATGTAGTCTACAACTGTACTTCCGAAAGAAAAAGCTCATCTGAAATGACATTTGTAATGTAGTCCTCTGCAACATACGTACGTCCTCCTATTGTAGATGACATCTGATAAATTTGCCATAACAATTTTGTTTTCAAACTGGTTGCATTTTCTCACCTAAAATCCCAGGTTCAGATAACACGGTACTGCTACTTTTCATGTCCAACTTACTCTTACAACATGCAAAGCTGTATGTATATTCTTCCGTGGACAAGTCATGGATTCCTCCAACTCCAACTTCATACTCTACGGTTTGCTCGCCCCCACTCAAACGACTAAATTCTCAACTCTCCCTCCTCCCCCGAACCCGGCGTCGCCTCCTCATCGAGCCCGGCACGACTCCTCCCCTGAGCCTGTCGCCATCGTCCTCGACACCGCCTCCTCCTCGAGCCCGGCGTGCCTCCTCCTCCGAGCCCGCCACCTCCTCCTCGAGCACGAGCACACATCGCCTCCTCCTCCCCAAGCCCATCGCCTCCTCCCCTCCTGCGAGCACGCGTCGCCTCCTCCTCCCCTGAGCCCGGTGCGCCTCCCCTTCGACGCCACCCTGCTGCTCTGGTACTGCTCCCAGCTAGTCCTTCTCCTTGATGCCCAAAGGTAACCGATGCCGAGTTGCCAACCCCGACATCACTTTCCCTCACTCTTTCTATCAATAATCTGTCATGTTGTCATGGTCCTCATAGTCTTATGATAATTGCGCTAGTATCTGGTTTAAACACTGAGTAGTATGAGGTGTTGTACTTGTTTGAGGAATTTGTATTTGCTCTAGTCAGTGATTCATATGGTATTTATTTTGATACCGCTACTGGAATATATTGCAATGTGGTATGTTGGGCTTGACATAAATGCTCTGTTATGATAATAGTCTTGTACTGAAATTATTTTGATAATCGGGTTTGAACTTGTGCTCTAATTGGAATGCTTACTAATGTTGATTCATCTTTAGCATTTAGTCTGTTACTTTCGGTTGGTTAATTGATTGAACCTCCAGGTTCTGTGATCCTTAGAAAATTCATAATACATGCTATTCTGTCAATCAATTGGGCTTATTGCTGAACTTACTAAATTGTGATCTTTTATATTGTCAGTAGATCAAGTTTTGTTGGCTGACTGGAGTGTTGTTTTGGTGATCATTTTGATTTGATCTCCTGTTGGCCGAAAGTATTATCTGTTGTCTTTTGTTTAAAGATCCTATCGGCAGATAAGTAAAACACTATTTTAGAGCTCAAAGTTTGAATTAATATTGTTAAATTCAATTAATGAAGAGTATAGACTAAAGTAGCGAAAAGGCCAAGATTAAATCTTGTGCAACGCTACATCTGAGAGCAATATCAAAATATTAAATCTTAGCTTTATGATGATTTCATTTGTTTGCATGATGTTTGTGTTGAGCATATTATTCCTTTTAAATGAGTTAGAGGATTTACATGTTCATATGTCAATTATGTCATTGTATTTGCCCTAATTTCTTCCCTACATATCTCAATTATTTATTAATTGGTGTGTATACCCATACACATAGAGATTGAATCTTATGATAATATGTTTATGCATGTCGAACTTCTATTTCTTGTGAAGATCTCTTAGCTCATTCTTCATCATCGTCGCCTCATGCGTCTAATGCGTCGTCCTATGGAATATCCAAGCGCGAAGAAGAAGAAGAATCTCGAAAAGGCCCAAGGGCCAATTTACCATCACGAAGGTCAATGAGTGCAGGACCCCTACCAATCCTCGAGCGGCGGTGCGCATTTCAAAAATGGTCGAATAGTTGCAGGAGCGGGTCAACATCACCTATGATTCGTGGAAGGAGTTGACCAAAGCTCGTAAAGGTGAGTTCTTGACGGATATTTTAAGATCATTCGAGATCCCGAACAACACGAACTCCGTGTGACGACACACGTTACTCTGAACATGCAAAGCGTGGAAGAACTTCAAGAGTATATTTGTCAAGAAATACGTGGAGAAGGATATGACACCCTTCCACAAGTATCCGTTTTTGGAAGAACACTGGCAAGACTTTGTGGCGAAGAAGACGATAGATAATTTTAGGAGTGAAAGTGCGGCGCACAGGGCCCTCTAGGCAAAAAAATACACACCCTACAGACTCGGCACCTCTGGGTATGCGAGTAAAATCCCGCAATGTAGGGATCATGACCAATAGGCAAACCATTCAAATGCATCCCGCCATTTGTCGGGATCCTGATGGCGCCCAAAACTAGCTAAGAGCGAGGTCATCTACCCGCCTCTTGAGGGCCATCTCCTTTCCAAACCCATAAGCGAGGAAGTATCCAATACTGGTAAGATATCGAACTACCTAGTTTTTAACTACTCCAAACTTCATAAGAAGTGAAATGACATGTCGTGCTATTGCAGGAAGCGTTGAGTCGCAATCTTCCAAAGGCTCATTCCATGTAGTCGAGAGAGAGATATACTCTCTGCGTACTGTGAAACAATGAGCACTTGAGTCGCACGAGAGGCCTTGGTCTTTATGTTCTATGAAAACATGGATTCCCAGAAGACTCTAAAGCGTACCAGAGTAGGAAGAGAGCCAAAGCCGAGCGCGATGCATGACTACAAGAGGAGATTAGTGAATCCCTCAGAGATGAGATCAATGATCGTGTTAGAGATGAGACATGACGGCAAATGGAGAGCCTTTAGGAAAGGCTTAGGTAAAATCAATTGCTAGCCCCTGCCCCTACTGTGCTAACCAGCCCCCCAAACTTTTGAGTAGCTGCACGTCCAACCCTAACCCTACCCTAAAAGGCGACGACATATTTCCCGTCGATGACATTCTGGTAATAATTATTATCTCTGGAATGCTCGATCCATTGATAGGCCTGTTGGAGTAGCTAATTTTGCATCGTTGTGTAGGTGGCTATGGAGTGCAAGCTCCAAGTGAGATATGTCTCTGTTGCCCTAGATGCTGCTTGGGGCCAGGCGTATCCATCCAGTGTCGGGGCTTTGGTGCACGCTGTAAATCTAACGCCGGGTTTTGCAAAAGTGAATGTGGACGGTGTTTATGCTAATTTCGCGGTCATCCAGCTGCAAATTCCCCCAAACGACGAGGTCATGACTCTAGGGCAAGACATTGGAACATTCATCCAGTGGCCCAAGAAGGACATCTGCCTAGAGTTACCTGCTCGGTGTCAACTTCACGAGAATGTCCTGCAATGGTGTCAAGTCCACTGGAGCTACCTGCACCAAAGTGCCAATGGCTCGGTGCATCAGATGCATCTATACCTTGTGCTCGGTAGACTTTCGTGAAGTCGACCTCTAAAAGCGAGGCAAAGAAGGGCAAATCAAAGACGATCGACTCTATTCTAATATCCCCTTCTTGCCATTGGCACGAAATTTGTCTTGACGAGCCGTTGGTCAAGGCGGTGAGCGCGACCCTACCCTAGGATTCTCTTGAACGAGATTGCATGTATGGTATATGGAACAGGCCAACAAGACGGATGGACAAGGACACTCGGGTGTCAACGTAAAGTTCAAGAAGGATCATCTTAACCACGTGGTTTAGGACTGTGTTTTCGCGGTGACCTTAGATGACTTGTTCTTTCTCTCCAACCTCGACGCCTCACTCGTACGATGTTGGACACTATAAGTGTGTACAATCATGGTCAACGTTCGTGTAATACTGATAAATGTGATATATAACTCTTTGCCTTTTGTGTGTGTGTCTATATATATATATATATATATATATATATATATATATATATATATATATATATATATATATATATATATATATATGGAACATATCTAGTGCTAATGGGCAATTGAATGCTAAGGTGCTAATAGCAATCTTGATCGTTGGATCTGGATTGAACAGCCAAGATTAATAGGGCTCCCACCTCTAAACCATTTAATTACCATGCATACTCCCACCTCCAATGCGTCTTCATTAATGTATCTGCATTAAACACCCTGCATGCTCCCACCACCAATGCTCTGCATTAAACACCCTGCATGATCCAACGGTCAAGATTGTCATTAGCACCTTAGCACTCAATTACCCATTAGCACTATATATGTTCCATATATATATACACACACATGATTTCTGAAGCTGAATTAAGGAATTCAGCAGTAGGTTTCCTCGACCCACACTTGGTCTCCTTGCAAACCATCAAGGAAAATACAAAATTCATCAAGGATTACATAACAGAGTCATTGCTGGCTCACCGCGACAAGGAATTCATACTTTTGCTGTACAATCAGGAGTAAGTGTTGCACTAGTGGCTATACTTGTTGATTTGTACTTTATAAGCAACACGAACTTAGGTTTAATGACCATGGTGACATACTTGTGTAGGTTCCACTAGATTCTAATTATAATTATACCAAAACAGAATAGGGTAATATACCTAGATTCCCTAAAGAGGGCTGCACACGACTTCACAATTGTCCGATAATTAATCGACGTGCAAACACATTTCCGTCATAGATAACTCTATTGTAGTCTTTCCTTCCTTTGTAATGGCTAAGGCTAAATTCTTGGAATCATATAGGTCGTTCGCCATGTACTTTGCTAAAGGAGGGAAATATAAGGGAAGGAATCTTGGACACGATTTAAAATTTTTGGTATTCGCTAGTACACATTAATCCTATATAACACTTCGCAGTAATGCCTCTCGAACTAATCAATTCTATTTTTGTAGTTCCACCAGTAGCCGAAGGCCTGGAACATCTATGGATACTATGTCATGGAACTACTCGTCGGTTCCACGATGACCAATGATCCCTAGATTTTTCAATCTTACAATAATTATTTTATACTTATCAATTTATATATGCACGAATTTAATCTTCCTATCGACAGGTTGCGAGCATCGATACAACTACGTTGGAATAGGGTGAGCTCATAAACATTCGAGGACAGTTTCCGACATTCTTGAGCCGTGAGGTCATAAATCCAGATGGAAAGTTCTACAATGTAGATTGAACTTGATTGGGATAAGATTGAACTTAATGGTACATGTGTGTAAATGTACATGAATGGCTAATTTTAGTTAATTGATTTGTGAATTGGTTGTGTTTGTTTCTGAAATGAAAGTGAATTGGATATACTTGTTTTTGAAATGAATATGAATTGGGTGTATACATGTACTTGTTGTGTTTCAGCTTGTTTCAGAGGGTATGGCTAGCATTTCCTGAGGCTGGCCAATAAACATAAATAGATTTAGCAATACAAAACAATTTCACAAACGGTTCCTTAGGACATACCGTCTGTGATACACTGTGAGACGGTTCATAGACGGTTTCAACTATAAATCGTCTGTGATAGTCAACTGTCACAGACGGTTTTGAGCTAATAATCGTCTGTAATAGTCTGCAAAACCGTCTGTAATGATTTCATATCATTACTGACCTATAAACTCAGACGGCTCATGAAACTGTCTGTGATGACATTTTTAAACTGTCTGTGATGACGTTTTTAAACCGTCTGTGATGACGTTTTTAAACCGTCTGTGAAAACTTTTTTCTATAGTGCTCTTGCTGAGATCCAAGTAAGTGAAGACACTTCTTTTTATAGTCGGTGGTTTGGTAATTCGTGAATCTGACTGATACCTCAGGGCATAACTAGTCTATTTAACAACATTGTTCTCAATGCAGAGAAGCAGACATGAGAGATGTCAATGAGAAGACGAATGCTAGGATCTTATGGTTGAGCATGATGTCACTCGGTGTTTGCATCGTAGTCTCAGTTTTGCAGTTATGTAGTCTACAACTGTACTTCCGAAAGAAAAAGCTCATCTGAAATGACATTTGTAATGTAGTCCTCTGCAACATACGTACGTCCTTCTATTATAGATGACATCTGATAAATTTGCCATAACAATTTTGTTTTCAAACTGGTTGCATTTTCTCACCTAAAATCCCAGGTTCAGATAACACGGTACTGCTACTTTTCATGTCCAACTTACTCTTACAACATGCAAAGCTGTATGTATATTCTTCCGTGGACAAGTCATGGATTCCTCCAACTCCAACTTCATAAGGTAGCCGATCCCCTTGCCGCAGCCACAAGAAAGTCACTGTAATCACTCTGAGGCAAGCTTTCGTGGATGAAATCCGCAAGGTTCCTTCCAAAACTACTCTCGAACACTAACTTAATCTCGTCCATACCGACGTCGTCGCTGCCCAACATAGCCCTTGTAACCAACATTTTATTGGTTGCTGGGTATTGCATACTTCTCTGCAGTAACTGACAAGACCAAGAACAGAAGAATGGGTCAGAGACCAGGGATGTAGAGAGTACGAAACTGTCTGCTTTTCTATCACCTTGGAGTAATACTTGGAAGGACTGTAGATGCACTTGATAACAACTCTCAGAGATTCTTCAAACTCACCAAACCCATTCTTCTTCAGTGCCTGCATACACATTGTTGCGTGATTACCTAAGCACACGGTTATTTTAGTAGGATTGTATGAAGTGGATGTCATCAGGTCATTGAGTTTGCTTACCTTGGTGTAGTCATGCCCATATATGTGCTTGTAACTGCAGAATGCCAGCCTGAGCTGTGGGATGCTCCTCTTGCTGAACATCTCAAGAATCGCAGCCTCGTCAACCGATCCCATGCCGCCATTCTTCGCGTCGTACAGTCGCCTGGCGTCACATTTTGCAATGTACCGACTGAGTTCATCGTGGTGCGACTTGTGGGAGGTCGCAAGAGCTACCAGTAGCTGCTCGAACCGTCAACAGACAGCAGGGTAAGAACTAAGAAGTGAGCTCATCTTGCTGAAAAAGGACTTGAAAAACTGAACAACAACGAGAAGCGAACCCTACCCTCTGAAAAGGATGAGACGGCTCGGTGACCATGTCCTGCTCCAGCTTCCTCTTGAACATCACCAGGTATGCCTGCTTGGTGAAGAAGAGCTGGTTCTGCTTCCGCCGCGTGAAGATCTCGACCAGGGCTCGGTAATCGGTCGCGCCGCTCTCGATGGCGTCCAGCGCCATGATCGCGTCTCGCTCCGCCGGGTCAAGCATCCACAGGTAGAGCAGATTGCAGAGCTGGAAAGGAAGGCCCATGGTGAGACTGAAGCAAAGCTGTGACGCTTTATCAAAGTTCTTACCTCATTGTCCTGGTTGCCCGTGTGGGTTTTGTGCAGCCTTCCGACGAGGTCTTCGCCGAACGTTGCACGGTAAGTAGCCTTGATTTGTTGCCTCTCGGATGGGATTCGATGAGCCAGGAGAAGGCTCAAACGGCGCGGCTGGTCGCGCGCATCATGGATCTCTCTGCACTCATTTTCAAAGCCTGCAGTAGCAGGAGACTGAGAGGCCATGTTCACTATGTGCTGAAGTGTTCGATGTTGAGAACTGGGTTAGCTAGCTAGGCCGGCCAATGCACAGATATATAAGAGGCAGGCATTGTTCTTGGCTTCCTTTTCCTAAAGGAGGGAGAAAGTTATCTCAAATGACAGAAAAGGAAGCAAGGAAAGGGAAATGGGAGGAATCAAATCTGTGTCCTACTCAGCATGGGCTTTGAGGGCAAGAATCATGATTTTAGTGATAGCGATCTTGACTATTGAGTATTGAGGCCTTTCTAGCTTATGTGGAATACAAATGTATCACCCAGATCCTATTATGTTTATAGCAAACCTTAACGTATGATCCGGATAAACCCTGCGTAATCCTCTTGAGTCTGCAATGAGACGTAGACCTTGAAACGTATTTTCATAACCAGGTGGTGGTAGCATTTTAGAGATGTCTAGTCTGTGGTTGACAGGAGAAAAGATCCTTCGTGCTAAATAAGATGCAAATGTCGTAAAGTAAACACATTAAACTGTACAAAGGCTTCAGAAAGATGGTCTCTTTTTGAAGAAAGAATTGTGTTGCTGTTGAATATAACTCACACTACATTGAACTTTTGCGGCCGATGGTGTATTTAGTGGCATCCATTCGTGGATTCCCAGTAGGCTCTGAGTCAAATCCCCCTTCTGTACTATTGTGCCTTTTGTTCTTTTTTTCGCCTTTTTTACGGAGCTGAGACGAATCGCCTATTCCCTCGACTTTCTTGGCCTTACCTTTTCAGCTCGAAAGTGGTGTGCGTTGATGTTTGTTTTGGGGAAAGCATCCATGATCCACCCACCTAGGGATGTAGTAGGAGAGTAGCTAACATGGATGCTTATCTGTTGCCCAGTGTCACCGGTGCTTTCTCAAGGTCGGGATGGAAAAGTGGATGAGCAACTCAGATGTGCAACTGCCTGGCGAGAAATCCAGATGGCGTCGCGTCGGGGCTGCGGCACGCGCAGCGCAGCCACTCTTGCCACTGAACGCGTTTGGTCGCATGATTTTATGGTAGCTAGCTCTACGGTTGTATTTAGCGGGACGTTTCCGTGTTCGTATGCCATCTGCTGTCCGCGAGTTTGGGCTCATGCGACAGTTTTTACAGGCCGAATAAGGCAACAGCATCAGCTCAAAACGAAGTTGCCGTTCCACAAGCATACATACGAGGATGCAGGATTCACATGACGCCAACAGGTCATGCACTCATGCCTCCGACTAATAAATATTAAATTGCTCCAATAAATGGGAAACCCCCAGGACTGGCCATTACAATCGTCAAAACCTTCTTCGGTAGTAAACAATATACATCTCCCAATGTGCTGGAAACAGAACAAAATTGCTCAGCTCTGAAGCAAAAGAATGCTCCTTCAGTAGTTGCTCTGTGCAGACAGGAGGGGCAGTTTTTGGCTTGCAAAGTACTAAGCTTTTCGTGCTTTAAACAAGCATCTTCCGTCTGCCAATAGGCAGGGAAAACAAATGGGTCAGCCAAAGGGGATTTACAGACAAAACCCAAGAAACAACAGTGTGAGAAACACTAGAACCGGAGCTCAGCTCATATCATCAGTGGAGCTCCGTAAAAGAGTATTACACATTGGCTGCCTGGCATTGCCGGAGCAACTACACATCTCACGACATCCCCGCCGCGTAGCGCCCTGCGTCAGGCTCATATATTGTATCTGTTATTTTCGATGGTGGCCAGTACCGAAGTACAGATCTCCCAAGAATGTTCCTCACTGGAAGTGGCCCCCTGAAATGTCACACAATCCAAACAAATCAGACCTGAATTCTATGAAGTGAAAGCTTCAGATGCGGATCAAGTGTGGTTTGGAGCATACCAGTTATGTGAATCAAAGCTGTTGTTACGGTTGTCTCCCAGCACAAACACATACCCTTCTGGTACAAGCTGCAGGAATAATAACAACGATTAATTAACTGAAATAATAAGGGTTAAACTCTTTATACACAATCTATGCATAAATATGCCCACGGAAATACACAATGCTTAGATATTCTCTACTACAGTACCACCAGTAGAGGGGTTTGATGCTTCGATATAAGGTCAGTCCGACACTGGAAATGCGGTGTAATTGATACTTTCATGCCATGTACAATCTAAAATTTCAAATTATGTTTGCCTTTCGATGACTCGTGTGAGAAAACCAAATATTTCAATCGAAACTTCTCAACTAAGTATGCAAGATTACACAAAGTTGAATCATGACCCAGCATACACAATTCTTAGTTGTAGACAGAGGAGATAAACATACCATTGGTTCCATCTCATAGTTGTGTGGCTCCAGCACAAATTCCTCATCCTGAACTGCTCCATTGACCAGTAACTTGCCATCACGCACCTATCAGAGAACCAAGTGACCAATAGTTATAACTTATAACTCAAGCAAAAAAAAATCATATTTAATCACACCAGGAAACAAACAGAAGGCACTACCATTCGGATAAAAGCTTACTTCAACATAGTCCCCTCCCTTGGCCACAACTCTCTTGATGAACACATCACCCGAGCTGTAGCCCAAAGCCTGCCATAACATTGCAATTCAAGCATCACATTTACATCGCAATCACTATGAAGTACGAATAAACACAAATTAAAGAGACGAGGGATAATACCTGAAGAGCTGGGGGAGCACGGAAGATTACAATGTCCAAGATTTCCGGTTCCCGGAATATGTAAGAAACCTGCAGATCAGAGATCACAACAACATCAGAACACACATAATGACATAGTATACCACAATATACCAAACTACACATAAGACACTTTGAACAAACGATCTCTACCTTCTCTGCGAGAATTCGATCACCAACATCGAAGGTCGGGTACATGGACTTGGACGGGATGGACCTCGGCTCGGCCAGGGACGAGCTGTAGAGAAGTGGCACAGTCACAGCTGCAAAGGCCGTCTTGGCGTCATCGGAGCAGGAGCTCATCCACCTCGACAACCAGTTGCTCCTGCTCATCGCGGCACTAGCACCACTGTTCCTCGCAATTCCCCCAGAACCAGAAGCACCGGCACTAGCACTAGCACCACCTATCAACGCCTTCTTGGAGGGAATCGAAGGCGCCGGCGCGGGAGGAGGGGAGGAGGTCACCGAAGACGACGACGTGGCAAGGTCGCTGCAGGGGAGCCACTTCGCAGTCTGCAAGAACGGGAGGAAGGACGTAGGGTTGAACCCGAGAGAAATCGAGGACGATCCAGACAGAGACGCAGCCCCGATGACCCCAGCCGTCGACCCCGTCCCCTGCGCGAGCACCGACAGCAATCCCACAGCGAGCGACGGTGGCCGCGCCTTGGACGAAGAGTACGTCCGCGAGAGTAACAGCGAGTGGCATCCGGCGGCGGCGATGGCCTGGGGCTTCGGGTGGTTGTGGTCCTCGGCGTCATGGCGGTCGCCGCCGCCGCTGTTCAGGTGGTGCTCGGACTGGCGAGAGGTGGTGAAGATGCAGAAGGGGCGCCAGGCGCCTTCGTGGAGGAGGCGGCGGCCGGTGTTGGAGGCGGAGGAGCAGCGTAGGCCGAACGACGCGGCGAGGTTCTGCGCCACGTAGCCGGAGTAGGACACCGTGATGCGGATCGCCATGGCGAGCAAGCAGAGCAGCCGTAGGGAGATGGAGAGGAGGTGAATGGGGTGATCGGGGGAGAAAACGAAACGCGAGGCGCCGATCAGTTAGATACTGGAGACCATTTCGGCGGGGCTCGAGCAGGACGGCGGTGCGGGAGGTGTTGCGGCGGCGACTCGGGGAAGATTCGGGGGTGCGAGGTTAAGAGGGTTGCAGACTGGAGTATGCGAGGAGGACGTCGGGGTGGGGTTTAAGGCAAGGGTTCCTCGCCGGCGGCGAGGTCAACGGTGAGTCAACGCGGGAGGCGGCGAGGTGGAGGTGCATTTGGGGGGAGAGAAGGTGGGAGGCGCAGAGGGTGGGTGTTTCTTATAGACGCGTGGACGTTTACCGTCCAGGGGAAGTGGAGGCACCCCCTGGATTTTGGAGATTTTTATATTTTGTTTTCCCGGCAAAAACTGGAAATGGCTTCCAATTCGCTAGACATTTGCTACTCCGCATCGCCGCGGTTGTTAGTATTTGGGTGTGTGGGTGGGGCTCTTGGCCGCATCTCTAATAACATCTCAATGCACCCCACGGATTCGTGTGCCTCACCTGTGTTTTCGACGAGCATTTGCGGCTGAACGCCCCCCTACCTCTTGCTCCACATGGATTATGGTTTTTTGAGTTGTCACGGCGCTGAACACGACATGGGGGAGTGGTGACAGAGGTGGGTATGGCAGTGCTGCTGGCGGCTGGCTGCGCTAGGGCTGGCAATGCGGGAGTGGAAAGAGGTGCAGAGAGACGAGGGGAGGGGTGACAGATGATTCGGATTCTCTATCGTACTGTAGAGATGATTCGGATTCTCTGTTGTACCGTAGAGGATATTGTGTCAATAGTGTTAGTCTGTGTGAACAGTATTCTATAGCAGTATTGCTGTGCTACAGAAACAGTGAATGATATTATAGTAGTTTTACTGTGCTCTTTTGTGTTGTAGCGCTCGATCTAACCCGTTTATTTTGGATTGTACAGTGAAGACAACATCCTAATGCATGCCATTGTCGTATGTTGGGACAGTGCCCTCATGCATTGTATAACACAAAGGATCTGTTTCCAGTGAAAGATCCTGATTAGGTTTGTGGAAAGAAACTATGCAACTATTTGAACTTGTGTTTTTTTAAGCTTGAATAACTGTGCTTCTTGTTCAAACGACCTATATTTCGACCGTGTTTCAAATTAGTGGCATTTTCCAAATTAGCATTACGAGTACTGTACCTTCCTGCACTGCTCCATCAAATGGTTCAAGGTTTCATTCACGCGCATATATTTCTTAACTTCATCAAAGATTTGTCAGGTACTCAAGGTTGTTCAACACCGTCGCTGGCCTGAAAAGGAGGGCACATTCACGAGAAAACAAGACCATTCCACAACCGCCCAAGCTCAAAAGCAAAGTCAGTCAAATTGGACGTGCCGAGTCCTGCCTTCCATCCAACCAAGCCATGGAAACGTACCTGTTCATTCCCTTCGGAGAACAACCACCGGTAGTTTAAACGCCACCCATCGTCGTTTCCTACGCCACAACCCAATGTTAATGTTGACATTTAGCATGTGATTAGCTTCGTTGCTTCTTTGCAACTTCCACTGTCCCAGTCGAGGTGAGGGATCGGAGACAGTTGTACCTGACACGTCATAGCTCAGTAGCGAAAGCACACCGGTAATTAAATGGGTTAAATTCCTTATTTGCCACTAGAAGTTGGCTAGATCCCTAAAATGACATCGCGAAATTGTTAGTTCGTTTGTTGCCATTGAATCTCAACTTTTATCCTGTTTTTGCCATTTCGTCGGTCACCGTTTGGATTTCTTAACATCGATACTGTATACCTTTTCTCACCGTCAATGGTGTATACCTGTCAGTTTTTTGAAGAAATGTCCGTCTTACCCCCAATCTTTTAGCTATGCAGGCCCACTCGTTTTTATCACAGATCCTTCGATAATTAGGTCATACAAGTCACACATTTCGTCAATTGTGATTTGTGAACAAAATATCGGACCATGAACTCATATTACCAAATCATGAACCAAGCCTTTACAAAATCCACCATCTAAGCTAAACAATTTCATACCAGAGACCAAATCAAGAAATGGAGCAAGCGGGCGGCTTTGCGGGATTAGCATACTCGCGAATCGAGCGAGGGTGAAAGCAGAGGTCGTCTTGAAGCTCGTGCTCATGCTCCCGTCGGTCTCGCCGGATTTCCTCGAACGATCGTATCTCAATGTGCTCTAGAACTCATCGACGATGATGGCTCCCCTGACAACCTCATAGGCATCGCAATTGCGCAACTTCTTGATGCCAGCGGTGAAGTGGACCTTGGCGGTGTCGACGGCCCTTGTCTAGCGTCGAGGCGAGCACCGGTCCTTGAAGCTCATGCTCATGCTCCCGTCGGTCTCGCCGGATTTCCTCGAACGATCGTATCTCAATGTGCTCTAGAACTCATCGACGATGATGGCTCCCCTGACAACCTCATAGGCATCGCAATTGCGCAACTTCTTGATGCCAGCGGTGAAGTGGACCTTGGCGGTGTCGACGGCCCTTGTCTAGCGTCGAGACGAGCACTCGGTCTTGAGGCCCTCCACCTCCGTCAGGCGGCCCTTGTCCAGCGTCCCAACCATCGTGGTGGCGAACTATAGCTCGGAGCCATCCCCGTACCCGACCTCGCAGACGGCAGGGACGTGCACCGTTAGCGACCATGACCTTTGAACTCCGTCCCTGACGCTGGTTGAGTGTGATTGCACCGATGGATGAAAGAAACTCATCATCAGCACAAGGAGTCAAGGAGATGATGTGAAACAGAGGAATTGGGATGGGGAGGGAGAGACATCGCCGTCTCCCCACCGCCATCGGTGAGATCCCCTATTCTCGAACCGCCGCCGCCAGCTCACTCCAAGCTACCTCCACACGAGTTAAGGTGCACATCATGGTCTCCTTGGCCTCCTTATGCCATTACACCACTCAATTTAGCCACACTGCCACTGGAAGGCCACCGGCGACGAGGCCTTCTTCCCCAGATTTGACGAGTGGCGGTGTGAGGGCCACTTGCAATGGCGCGCGGGAGGAGGCAATCGAGGAGAGGGAAGGAAGAGGAAGGGCACTGTGCAAAGCTCGAGCCAGACCAAGGTGGTGGCGGCAACACAGGGAGGAGCACGAGAGTGAGTGAGGACGAGGTGGTTGGCTGCGAGGAGGAAGGGGACGAGGGGGAGAATGAGAAAGAAGGGGGCAACATAGCCTTTTTCGCACTACTTAACAGCCAATTCATCGAGAGCTGATGAAGTGGCTAAAACGGGATAAAAGTTAAGATTCAATGGCAATGAAGGACAAACAATTTCATGATAGCATTTTAGGGACCTAGTCAACTCGAAACTTCCAATTGCATATAAAGAATTAACCCTAATTAAATCCACAAGGGAGAATTTCAGATGGAGCAGTGAGTGATTCATAGATAAATAAATTCATTCAAAGATTTGGATCAGAGGGCAGTGCATTCACATGACAATTATCATTTGGACCTACACTCTGCAGTTGACCCGAAAAAATCGACAACTGTGTTTCAACTGGTATATTTGACATGCACGGAACAGAAAGTGCTATTAAAAACATTCACGGAGACGACATTCCAATATGCAGTTAAACAATGGAACATGCCACGTTATAGCAAACAAATTGACAGCCAGAAAACAGTCAGACTTTTGTAAAATAAAGCTGATCAAAATCATATCGAAATGTTAGAACAATTCAACAAAGTGTGCTGAGCCTCTTAAGAGATTATGCACAGACATGTGGGTCCATTGACGTGTACACTGGACTACCCAATCCCTACACAACCACCAGCCAATAATACCTTCAGGGAAATGTCAACTGCTAAAGACCTGACTCCATATAAAAACAAAAGATTCCATTAATTTTTGGGAACTGGTGTCTGGGCTGTCGTAAGCGCTTACGTTTCAGAGGCAAAGATATATCAATTATAAGCAGAGGAAGGGAAATGGTTAATACTCTGAACCTCTGGCAATGAGGACAATTCGTGTGGAGACTAGGAACCATGAGCCATCACAATCAGATGACCAAATGAAGAACGCGCTATAACAGTCTATAAATTTATGTTGCATGTATGAGGCAGTCTAAACAATATAATGACAGATAGGTTGAGATAAAAATCAAATTGATGCAGCAAGGATGATCCTGTGATGAAATTGTATAGAACTTACATGGAAGGAACTAGATCTTCCCGTCCTTGTGTTAATGACATGTTCAACCCTATGTTTCGCACCTGGACGCAACGGGCGTTTGGGAGGTGACGCAGACAGTAGCTGAAAACATAAGAAATGCTAGATGCATCTGTGGATGATGTTGAAACTAGTCCAGACGTGTGCATTGTTCCTCACAACTGCAGACTTCAAAATCATGTCCTAGTCGAAACAAAAGTCACCCATTCCTTCGACCAGAAGGAGGCTTCAGCGTTGTCGCTTATGCATGACAGGACATCTACAGACAATGACTATGAAAGCTATGTACAATCACACGAATGACTCCCATAATGTTTGGAATATTACGTATACCCGTGTGAGACGTCCAATAGGTTATATATATATACACACACATAAGAGTACAAGGAATATGTCATATACAGATAAGGGAATACAAATAGTTTTATTTTAACACCCCTCTCAAACTCATAGTGGAGGATAACACACACTAAGTTTAGAGAAAAATACAAATATTGTACCTTAGTGAATAAGTCAGCAATCTGTAACTCTGATATCACAAATTGTAAAGCAAATACCCCCTCAGCGAGTGTATAAACATCCACACCAATGTGCTTGGTGAACTCACGCTTCACTAGGTCCTGGGCAACACTGATAGCATCGGTACTGTCAGACAAAAGAGTCGTAGGTCCCATCACAGACACTCCAAAATTTACAAGTAGTCACCTCAACAAAGTAACATCTGTTATCACTGCTACTATAGCTCTTAACTCAGCCTCTGCACTCGAACGGGAAACTGAAGTCTGCTTCTTTGTCTTCTAGGCAATCAGTGAGGAACCAAGAAGACACAGTAAGCAGAAAGAGAACGACAATCAGAAGGATCACTAGCCTAAGTCGCATCGGAGTACACCTGAAGATGTAGTCAGGTGGAGATAGGAAAAAACAAATGACGAGAGACAGTCCCACACAAGTAGTGAAGAACACAAAGAAGATGATTGTAGTGTAGAGAGGTAGGACAAGCCATGAATTAACTCAATACATGAACAACATAAGCAATATCAAGACGAGTGCTCACGAGGTATACCAAACTCCCAACAAGATGACGATGTCGAGTAGAATCCTCAATAAGATCACCATCAGTGCCACGAAGCTAGAGGGATAGCTCCATGAGAGTCTCAGCAGTGCGAGTGTCAGTTAGACCAGACCGGTCAAGAAGATCCTGGACATACTTCTACTGGGAGAGGTAGTAGCCCTCAGACATGGAAGAGACCTCAATCCCAAGGAAGTACGTAAGAGAACCAAGATTAGTCATAAAAAACTGCTCACTGATATGCTTCTTCATATACGTGATGAATGAGGAATCATCACCAGTGTGAGCATATCATCAACATACAGAAGAAGCAATATCCTACCACAAGATAAGACATGGAAAAAAAAACCAGGATCGTGGGAATTGACAGTGAAACCGACAGTAATAATCATTGAGGTAATACGAGCAAACTAGGCACGAGGAGCCTGTTTGAGACCATAAAGAGCACGACGAAGATGACAAATGTGTCCATCAGGAACAAAATACCCAGGTGGTGGCTGCATGTAGACCTCCTCATGCAAAACACCATTAAAAAAGGAATTCTTAACATCCAGCTGGGAGATAGACCACCGACGAACAAAAGCAACCACAACAAGAGTGCGAACAGTGATCATATGGGCAACAAGAACAAAAGTCTCATCGTAGTCACGACCGTACTCCTGCTGAAAACCGCGAGCCACAAAGCAAGCCTTGTAGTCCTCGATAGTACCATCAGACTGGGTCTTAATCTTGTACACCCACTTGCACGTGATTGGACAAGCATGCACAAGTGTCGGGATAATATCTCAAATCTTCGTACATCGAAGATCATCAAGCTCCTCTACCACAGTGAACTGCCACTCAGAATGAGGAGCAGCCTCACGATAAGAACTAGGTTCAGTAACAGAGAGAGCATGAGCTTTCGAAGCAAATCCAAGACGATCAGAAGGTCGAATGGATGTTCGGTCATGAAGGACGTAACGTGGAGTATCATCAGGAGGATCAGATGTGGGTATCGGCAAGATACCACGACATGAGACTAGTGAAGGACGATGACGCCTAGAGTAGTGAATACCAGAGAAATGATAGGTGGTGCTACAAGAGGTAGTACCGGGGGCAGAGGTACAAAAGGAACCACTAGGGACAAACCAAGGGAAGATTGTGCTAGTGGAGAAATGGTGGACAGTCAGAAAGAGACAACCATGAAATTGACTCAACGGTGGAAATAAGGGAATGACCCGAATCTCGATAGAAGAAAGGTCCAGATTCGTCAAAGACAACGTCTCGTGAAATCCTGATCCGTCGAGTAGAAGGATCATAGCAGCGAAAACCCTTATGCTCAGAACTATAACCAAGAAACACACACTCAACTGACTGGGCCGATAGTTTAGTGAGCTCATGAGGTTGTAAAAGAATAAAACAAGTACGACCAAAAACACGAGGGTAAATGTACTGGGGGCTCAAGAGCAGAGACGCTCTATAGGACTGACGTCCTTAAGAGCAGTGGAAGGCTGCATATGACAACCTCAGCCCAGAACTATGGTGGAACGTGAGAGCCAAGGAGAAGAGTGCGGGCAGCCTCAATCAAATGACGATGTTTGCGCTCAGCAACCCCATTCTGAGCATAGGCACCAGAACAAGAAGACTGGTAAAGAGTGCCCGCTCAGAAACAAACTGTCTAAAAGCGCCAGAACAGTGCCCGTCGGCAGAATCACAGTGAAAAGTACGAATGAAAGAATCAAACTGAGTACAAACCATTGTTGCAAAGCTATGATAGATCACAAGAAACTGACCACAATTAGACATGAGGAAAATCCATGTAAAACAGGAATAATCATCAATGAAGATCACATAAAATTTATGTCCGCCTTTGGAGAGAATAGGCACAGGTCTCCATACATCTGAATGAACTAAATCAAAAGAACGAGAAGATAAGAACTCACTAGAATGATAAAGAAGTTGTAGCTGCTTGCCCAGCTTACAACCCTAACAAAATATGGTTGTGTCAACAGTAACACGTCCAAGAACACCCTGACAAACTAATGAAGAAAGACGAGACCCACACAAGTGACCTAGACGATGATGCCACTGCGCAAAAACTCCAGAGGTGATGGCAGTAGTGACGGTAGATGTAGAGGTGATAGGAGCAACTGAGGTGGACGGAAGGTGGAGGCGGTCAAGGATGTAGAGACTTTGACGATCCCTACGGCGACGGCCAGTCCCAAGTACCGTTCCTGTCTATTGGAACTGGACAAAATAGGTGTGAGAGTCAAAACTAACCCTACAACCGAGATCGGTGAGATGACCCGCTGAGAGAAGCTACATGCTAAGCTGGGGAACATGGGAAACAGCTGGAACATAAAAGTAAGTGGACAAAAGAGTGCCCTTACAGCTGACAGACGAATGAGTACCGTTGGTTGTCTGAACTACAATAGGAAAAACAGGAGAGCCTACTGAAGTGAGAAATGTGGAATCCGGTGTTATGTGGAAAGAGGCACCAGAATCCAGAACCCAAAAAGTATCTAGAGGAGACGTCTGAGCTAGACTGGCAGAACCTGCTGAGCTGTAAGAGAGCTGCTGAAGTAGAGCCTGACAAAACTGTTGAATAGAGTCACCTCACTGAGAAAGTCCTAACGTGCTGGTTTGTCCTCCCGTCGAGGAGTTAGGGCCTCCCTACCCCCCCTGGATCGTCCACACGTCTTGTTCTGCTTCTTTCGCACCGCACAACGCTGGTAATCGTGCCCAAAGTTCTTGTAATAATTGCACTGAACCCCAATTGGTGCAAAAACAAGAGCAGAAACAGACACCTAAGGAGGGACTGTAGTCGAAGAAGAAGGGATAGCAAGCACAGCCGAAACAAACTGTACTGCTAACCCGCGGCGAAACTCCTCAGCACAAAGCGTCGAAAGAGCCTCGGTGGCGGTCGGTCATGGTGAGCGGCTCAGCAGTTGAGCCCTGACAGGCTCAAACTCTGGGAGAAGACAGCAGACGAAGTCATAAAGATGAAGGCGGAAAGATGAAGACGATCACGATCCGCCTTCTGCACTTTATGACATTCCTAGCAGAGTGGAGAAGCCAGCTCATCCAGCTAGCGCCAGAGACTGGCCAGGGCTCGAAAGAAGTCGTCGATGGAGGAGTTCTCCTGGCGAAGCGTCTCCAACTCACACTGAAGCGAAAAGAACTGAGCATAGCTGCTCTGCTGGTATCGCTCGCACAAATACTTCCAGATTTGACGAGTGGCGTGCAAACCAACAATGTCTGGCTGGATGGAGTCGTCGACACTGACCACCAGGATGGCTCGAACACGGACCTCATCAGCACACCAGTGCTCAAAAGTGTCTATAGCATATTGAAAAGCCTCGTCAGCAGCGTCCTCTGCCTCCTTCTTGACGACATCATCTTCTACAGAAGATGCAAAAATAAGTTGTCTACGAGAAGACTGAACCAGCAACAGCGGACAAGATCGAGCACTAGTGATATGTCACCAAAGACGGAGACCATCGAGCGTGATCTCCATGAGTGAAGACCACAACCTGTAATTTGTCTCATAAAGCTTTGTACCTGAGAATAGAATCACAGCGGATGGAACAAAAGCTATTGGTAGGCGGCACTGGACGACACGACGATGGTAACAAAGTCTAACAGGCGACGCTGGACGGCACGGCGATTAGATCGACGTTTTTGTTTTCTTTTTTTTTCCTTTTTTTTTCTTCTTTTTTCTTACAGGCCAGGCTATATACAGATATGGAAATACAAAGAGTCCTATTCTAACACATATTATGTAGAACTATGGTTGATCTTAACGTCTAAGCTTCCTAAATTGAGACCAATCCAACTTAATGCCAATAAGCAGCACTGAGGATTTTCATCACTCAACAGTCTAACTAGAAAAGAATCCAAAAGTAATTATTTCCTACGTTAAAAAAAGCGATAGGCTTCCTACCCATTACCCAAGGCAATGGCCTAAAATTACTGGAAATCAATGTCAAACAAGTTGTATTATTACAACCTTTGCCTCTAGACATATACATGCTTAAGTTAGACATGAGAATTTTGATGACACTGAGAAGGGTCAGAGACATTACGAATCTAACAAGTGTCAGATAAAATCAATCTGATACCAAGCATTTGACAAGATAATTACTCAAATTCCACTAGAATTGCCGGGAAAATTAATTACAAGTTTTTCATAAGACAGAGGAGGGAATGGGGGTCAAAAGGAGATACAAGAGGCACCCACATTTCACGTTGATTCAGTTACATCTAGCGTCGGCCCCGGGGCTTTGACCTCCCTTTCTGCACCATACAAAACAAAGGGTGTTGGGAAATGGGAATTTGAAAACAAAACTGTAGGACATAGAAACAGCTTGTGCTTGACACAGTTATATTTTTGCTAAATACCACTAACACAGGAAAACTGCTACATAAGTGATGGAAATTTTACTCACCGATGCACCACCAAAGCTGGACCCTGAAGCTGTAGCTCCACCTGAAGGCAGACAGAAGTGGAATGTCATACAAGTCACAGAAATCAGGATGGGATAAGTCAAACTGAAAGTAGGACAGCGAAGAAAATAGTAGGTGAGCCTCAACATTGGCAGTAATGATACTAATAACCAGAGCAGAAAACACAAAAAGTATGTGCAGATGTGCCCCAGCTATAACACTTGGCATAATGGATAAATTCAGTGCATGGGTGCTGATACTAACAAATTGCAGTAAGGGTACTAACATTAAGATCCAAAAACATAATTAAGTCAATTGCAGCTACAAAATGCCACGAGGAAAGCAAATTGCAGGTGTGCACCAATACTTAAAACCCTTTCAAGCGGGGAGCCATCAAAGGAATGCAGTGCATGCAGTTGAAGACAGGTCACAGAAAAGAACAAGATTATCAGCTTCCTGTATGTAACTGTGTATGATTTTTTACCACGCCGAAGTTTCATGTGAAGCATTTTGCCCTTAATGATCACATATCATTTAAAATGAGCATTGGGCAACAGACATGACAGTGCATCAGTGCTGATGGTTGAGCTACATCAGTTAAATGAACACTAAATTGTTTCGAGTAGGATAATTACTGACTTACCATAAGCAAACAATTTTCCAACATCTAGGCAATAGCAATACTTAGAACAGTCAATTTAAAATTACAATATTATGAAAATACTTTTCTAAGACAAATCTATACATATGATTTTCATGTATCCCATCTAAATATTCAAAAAGATATCGATAGCCAAAATTTTGAAAGTTTGATCGCACGTATCCCAAAATGATATGTATTTGTGACTGGAGGTAGTAGTATAATGAGGAAGTTTCTGTACCTCCGAATGGCGTAGAAAATAGTGAAGTTCCTAAAGCAGGCGTTGAAGCAAAAGATGGGGTGCTACTCCCAAATCCAGATGGAGCTGGTGTTGATCCAAGCGTAGGGGTGGAGACTGTCCCAAATGGTGTGGAGAGCTGGGCTGATCCAGATGTACCAAAAAGGTTGGTCGAGAGAGTTGGAGTTGTTGGAGTTGAAAAGAGACTCAAAGAGGATGGAGCGGAAGCCGGAGTGCTAAAAGCTGAAAAGGCACTCGACAAAGTCGTTCCAGAAGGTAACAAAGATTGCTGCGCTTGGCTTGTCGCTGGTGCAGCAATTTGTGTTGTGGGCTGTACAGGAGCAGGTATATGCAATGTTGGATGCACCCTTCTGGCAGCTGCTTCTTGTTTAGTTGCTTCTCTTCTATTTGCCTCTAGAAATGGATCATTTGCATTACCTATACGGCGCTGATCATGTAGATATTCAGTTTTCATTGACTCAACATACTGATGAAGATTTTCCACCTAGACAAATAGGAACATTAGAAAATACTTGGTCTCAAGACAATACTAGTAATAAATAATTTCTCTTATTTTCTCCGCAACATATTGTTGTTTCTAAAAATTTGATCAGTTTATAAAGTAGACAATATATGAATGATATCATGAGGATAATGTCAAAAAAAAAAGAACAGCTTGAACAGTTTGTGTTCAATTTCCATATGACTAAGGTGTTACCTTAGAAGCAACATAGATGAAATAGTCATGCACATTCGACATAACCTTTGGTAGAGATTCCAAAGAAGCTGATGATCTCTTATTGTTCTCCATTTGAACCAACTGCTCTAGCTCACAAATCCACTTGCAGCATTCTCCAAGATACTTCTCAAACCTGCTGACAGTTTGTTGCATAAAAAGGGAAGGCCGCTTTGGGACCCCATTATAGAAATCAATGGTCGGTGCCAATGCCACTGGCTGATTCGACAGAGCTCCACCAGGTCCAGAGGTATTTGAAGCGCCACCATTTGCAATTCCAGCACCTGGACGGATGAATCTTGGTCTCAACATCATATATGACCGAATAGCAAATTCGGTCTTCCACATCATTTCATTGACCACAGTCATTAACTCTTGAATGGAAACCTTCTCTCTCTCCATTATGGTGGTGGTCCCTCCGAGCTCCTATTAGAGCAGACAACTAATATTTACACAGTGTTTCACAAACTACAGAATTAAATATATCAGCACTGATACGTCAATTTCATGCAATCCAAACATTCTTTTTCACATAGTAGACCGTATTGTGATTTTCCCTGACAAAGAAACATGTCAAAATTTGAGGTAGGGTTTGAACTTTGAACTAAGACTACCCTCTAATGATCCGATTACAGTTATTGCTGCACAATCAGGAAAAAACCTGGCCTTGCCACAACAGTGAAGCTAATCTTGTATCTTGACTAAGTTCCATTACAACATACTCCATTGTGCTAAACTGCTAACTTGTTCATCATTCAGGGCACTACTAAACCATTACAGGATATGACTACTAGTTTTCTGATTATCTTCTTAGGTCAAGTTTATGCCTAATCAAGAAAAGAAAAGGAGGGTGCAGAGTCATAGTTCTCCAATTGAGTGCTCAAGGTGAATGGGCCCAGTCCTGTTTGTCTAATGTATTGGTCACTAACTCATCAATCTTCCAAAAGTTAAAAGATATACTTGTGATTTTTCATTGTTTTCCCTGCTGACAATGTGAAAACGTACTAAAAATCTATCTTCTAGAAAACATGCTGCTGTCACTGTCAACTTACAATGTCAGATTAGCTAATACCACACTAATCTTCAAGGTGTGGAACATGACCAAAACATTCAAACATAGACACCATGCTAAGAATATTACAAGAAAGTGATGAAAATAGCCCAACCTGAGCAATGCGACTTGCATCAAGCTCAAAATTGACATTTGAGATTGAGGAGTCGTGTAGGCGACTGAACTGATCCAACCTCTCGCTCTCGTCCCTGTACTCCCGTATTTTATCCCTACAAAATTGCACGGTTAGCAAACCACATTCCAGGTATTTTTAGCACAAAATATCCCAAGTAGTTCAAAGTGCAAATTACTACAATAAATCACCAAGTCCCAAACAGGTAATGAAAGCACGAAAACTGTTCTCTTTAACCCTATAAAACCCATAAAAGCACCACCTCAGCAACACATGCAGCAGCTTAAGAACCCACCCGAATTGGCAGATCAGACATATAACACAAAAAGCAGGTTGCCTTTCGCCCAAAACCCCAAATCAACAATAATGCTAAACCACCTGAAATAGAAACCCTCGATACTAGTACAAGAACATTTTTTCTAGTAAATAAAGCAAAATGATTTCTGAGAGACTTAAAAAAGACACAATGTTATCGCACAAAACCTTAAATTCAGATCGCGCGCACACATAAAAAATTACTCCTTTCACCCAACCCAAAGACAGCACATTTCACTAAGCTGAACTAGTATACCTGTATAACGCAAAAGAAAATAAAAATCAACAAAGAGTAAGCTTAGTCAATCAGATGGAGAAAACTTACCTACAGATAAACAAAAAAATGCAACCCAGTGACGCCCCAACTCAGCAATCAGAAGACATGGCCCAAATAAGCACTCTCCTTTACCAGAAAACAGAAAGGAAAAAACTCAGGGAAGCCCTACTCGATCTGGAGCAGCGCCTTCTGCGACTCGGGAAGAAGCTCCTCCCACTTCGTGTTGTACCCAGCGGGCTTCCCGTCCGTCGTATACAGCATCAGCTGCTGCTGCTGCTGTTGCTGAGGCTGCGCCGTCGGCGCGGTCAGCTGCTGCGGCGGCGGCTGCTGCTGCGGTTGCTGGAAGTTGAACTGGAACGGCGAAGGCGACAGGGACGGCGCCTGCGCCGGCGTCTGGAACGGGTTCTGCGGCGCCGGCGAGGAGAAGGAGAACGCCATTAGCGCGTGCGGCGCGCGGAGGTGGGGTTGTCTCCGGCGACGGCGGCGCGGGGTCCGGGGAGATCGAGGGGGCAAGTGGGCTCTGGGCCGGGCACGGTGGGCTCGGCGAGTTCTTAAACCCTAGGAAACCGAAAAAGGTTCGGGAGCGGAGTGGAAACCTTGACGGTTTTGGCCCCCGATGGAATATCTCTGATGAGAAAGTTTGGCTTTCGGTAAAGGTGGGATTTTAGAAAACGAGAGGGGCATTTGAAAGCTCTCGACTCTCGGAAAGGAGGGATTTGTGTCAGAAGAGGGTTGGTAGGGTTCGGTCAGACCAGCAGCTACAGTGCTGGACTCGAGTTCGTGCCGGTTTATAGCTCTGCCAATTTTTAAATTTCTTTGGTGACACATGCTACCATCCTTGTGCTATTGATAAATCGAACTTGATGCAACTCATTTCGCTTCCTTGTGACGAATGTACTGGGTTAGGACTGTGTAGTGTGGACTTTGACATGAATTTTGGAGGAATTATTAGTACTTGGACTACTCTGTTTCGGCATAGATACTAACAGGAAATACTCCTGCAAAGGGGTGCAACTGAAGAAACGAATGCATGTACGAGCAATTCAATATCCACAAAGTTCCACAACCTCCAGGAGATTTCAAGGAGTCACCTTTGGAGGAGCATCAACTGATGCTGATTGTTTTTCTGCTGGTTTGTGCCTAACACCGGCAATGCCCATCAATGGAGGTCCAGTTTCCGCTGACGAGAACAAGTGAGCTGCTTTTGACGTCTTTCTTACCATGAATTGATGGCAAACCTTTAGATGATCAACTCATAATTATGCTCGCTGCACTCCTAAGTGAACAAGATGACAACAACAGGCAAAGTTATTTAGAAAAGAAAACGCCAAGAAAGGTGAAATGTTAGGTTGTATGGTTTGAATGACTTATAAAAGCAAAAAAAAATCTTGTAATCACAAGATTCCCCCAGATGAAAACCACAATCACTTCCATGTAGCCATGTTAAGGCCTTAAGGGTCCTTCACATAACAACTCCAGATGTTGATTTGAATGGTACTCTATGCACATATGGACATGGTCAAACTTGCAAGGCGTCAAAAGAGAAATGTGGGAACCACATTAATAGCCACAGTAAATCTAAATTGCAAGGAATGGAAGTTCAATGTATCCAGTAGTAAGATTACTAGTGCAAATAAACTCCAAAAAATTAGAAGACTACATTGATACCCCCACTCTTAGTCCATCTGATGAAATCTTTCTCCAACTGAATCTCCAATATATAGACTGTCATACCTGCGACATATTTCCAACTTTTCATTTGTAGATTGACACAAAAAAAACTTATGCTCATCCAATTGCTCAACTCTCCTTGATTATAATACCAAGTTCACTTCGTCCATTCCTATATTTGCTACAGACATTCATCTGCTGCCAAAAATTCAGGATGGAAGGGTGAAAAAATGATCTGGAGCTGATGCTGCTAAGACAAGGCATGTTCTGGTTTGGCTCTGTCATACTGCACATGCACTACACAGCAACGGTACATTTTCCAAGGCTTAGTGTGAGAAATCGAGTTTTGCTCTACCACCTCTACCTAGCAACCAATTAGTGGTATCAGCTCTTTCATATATAATATGATTGTATTCTGGTACAAATACAATTAACTTCACACGGCAATGAGTAAATGAGGGAATCTTCCACCTCTAGTCCATGAGACACTTGATGTAAATTCCACAATTGAAAAAGGAAGGTAACAAAACTTGATTCAATGTATAGATAAATCGAGTATTGAGATGCTCCTATTGTAATAGCATACCAAAGTGATTTTCAGCAAAATGGATGGAAGCATGGGCAACACTTGGTATTGTGGACTTGTTGAACATCAACACGCCCCTTGAGATAAGTTATAAATGATATCCAAATTCACTGATATGAGTATAATATCACAAGCGAACCACCCCTGGTGACAGGAGACCAGGTCATTTGGAGATAGATTGAGGGATGTTTGCAGGGGCGGAGCTGGGCCTCGGGCCCCCGGGGCAATGGCCCGAGGCCCAGCTAAAAGTCCTAATGAAAGTTGAAAAAAACAGTATAAATTTGAGTTTTGGGCCAAAACGCGCTGGGCCGGCCCGAGGCCTGGCCCAACGCTGGCTACGCCCCTGGATGTTTGGATGAAGGGGATTTCTTTGGAAATTTTTGGGATTTAGTCAAATTTGAACTAAATCCTAAAGATTTGAATCCAAATCCCCCTATCCAAACAGGCCTTGAGTGTGCAGTTATCTCATGTCATGTAGGAATATGCACATATGATTTCCCCAGGACATTCTGGGGGATCGCATAACGTATGTTACAATAGGTGTAATTGGGATTTGCGGGTGGGACAAGTTATATCAACTCAGTAAAAATGTATAATAGGAAGTATGGTACCTCATATAAGCTCCCATTGATGGACTTATACTTCAGATTTTGTTGAACACAGGACTGATGCATAGTCACAGGGATTGCGGGTCGATGCCTTGTCCCACGTACAGGATTCATCGACCCGGGTACGATTCGTGGAACATGGTACATCATTCCTATGTAATTTAAAAGGAAAAGTGGTACACCACGTCCCGCGATCCTGTTCCTCGACCCAGTCGACCCACGTTCCTGGTGACTATGGACTGACTCCATAGCACACGCTCCACATCTTTGAGCAACAGGTTTAGATTCCAAAAGTTAAAACATGTGTTCAGGTATTGTTTACCATTTTAATTAGAAAAGCAGTCTCCAATGCTAATTCATTGGTTTGCAAATACTTGCTTTCTTCTACAACATCTGTTGTCAAGTTGAGAATTACAGGGCGCTCTGGATCATATTGAGTAAGTTCACGGACTTTTGCAACCCACTTAGCCGCTTCCCATACACCAAACCTATCATTTTCAAATGCAACAAGTAGTTGAGTCTACCGAGCAATACATAAAATGAGGACTAGCAAGTTATTGTAATTGAAAGATCAAGTATGCTGCAGAAATTAATGGTTCAAGTGGGGAGAGAGTAATAACTTAGTACCCAGGTAATGCATACCTTGTATTAAATGATGATGTCACAAACACAGCTGGGTAAGGAACGTCCTTCTGAATATTATCATAAGGAGAATACTTCTTGATTGCAAGGAACTCTTCATGGTCCACAGGAAACCCAAACTCTTCATAATCAATGGCTGTAAGAGGTAGAATAGGATGGAGAAGAGTGTTGCAAACATCTAAGAAAGGGACCTGGAGGATAAAATGGAAATTGTGGTGATGGACCATCAGTACGAATAACAACAGATGTGGTAATAGCACATCTTTGAGACTACCGAGAAAGGATGACTAATATGGCAATTCCAAATTCGAGGAAGAATTCAAGAACACTAATTTCTCCACAGATAATCTGTTACTCAAAATGACCATTAATTGCTTTTATCTGTTACATCTTTAATGACAAAAAAACAACATTAAAAAGGACTTAAAAGAGATTCACTAGGTCATGCAGCTTGTAAGTTTGAAATGTGTGGACCACTTGGTGTTTGATTGACATGTCTTTAGCTTTGCTTGAACTGTAGCATGCTCTATCAAATGGCTAAAAAAGCCTCTAGCAGGAACGCCTTTTGCAGTTTTAATGCAACAGCGCTGCCGAGAAAGCAGTTTGACTTTGTGTTTTTGTGTTCTGGGTAGCATGTAGTAAAATGCAATGATTTTCAGGAAGATGGCAGTGAGATACTGGGACCAAATTCTGTTAAGGAATTCTTCTGCTCTTTTTTTTGCACCTCCTGACAGGGTGAAAGGAGTTTTTCTGGCAAAGGGAAACTGATTGATGAAACTGAACATTTGAAAGGAGTGCCAAATTGCCAATGGGAACACTAAAACTGCTTGCGTTGCATAAAAAATGGAGATTTCTACTACAAAAGTGAAGCTTTTGAGGTTTGAATTTGGCTGCTTTTTCGCAATGCTTGGTGTATCTGAGCATTTTTTTACTTCTTACTTGTAGTGCTACTCTGCAGCATCTGAACTCATTGTAATGTTTTCAAAATGAGTGCAATTTGTTCATGGGGGAACAGAACATGATCAAAGTGGTTTAGAATCTTTCCCCGTGAATTTATGAATCACACCACAGACTAGGGAGTAGAAACTATCGCAAGAATCAAAGGAATGCCTGAAAGGCAGCATATGATTCCTACACATAATCGTATATACCTTCAAAACAGCAGCACGAAACAAATCTGGACGAATATTAATTGCCGAAGCCACCAGAAGTCCTCCAGCACTATATCCCCACCCAGCAAGCTTATTTTCTTGTATGATACCTTTTTCAAGAAGAAATTCACCACAAGAAATAAAATCATAGATAGAGTTCATCTTTTTGGTACGTGCACCATCTTGGTGCCACTCCTTACCACAACCTCCGCCACCCCTGAAAACACGTGTCTTTAAGTCAATATAACTGTGAACTGTCAAAATTCAAAAGACAAAAGCTGGCATGCTCTTTAAATATGGTATAAGCCCCCATGAATTAGAAATGTTTAAGCTCATTCTGATACTTATCTCTTATATGTGGAATTTATTCATGCAGGCGATAAAAGTTAATATAAATCAAGAAAGATTACTCCATGATATCTTTTGAGAAAGAATTCGTTAGTTATTTCAAGAGGTAAAGATGGTTATATTTAACAAAGCAAGCTAGACATACCTAACATCAGCATATGCAATCACCCAACCACGATCGAGCAGGCTCTTTAACTCACTGCGCCAACGTTTATCCAAAACCTCACCATAAGCACCATGTCCATGAAGCAATCCTGGATTTCCCTCTTGCTTGTGCTTCCGTGAATATACTAAAGTCAGTGGAATCAGAACTCCATCCTTTGATGGAACATCATAGTACTCACAAGCATAGTATTCGGAGAGCTCATTCCAATCCCAATCTCCAAAATCTTCACTTGACGAATCAGCTCTATTTGAAGATAGCCTGTCCGTACTAGTAGCAAAAGCATTCCCATACATTAGCTTTGTTCTCTCATGGAGCATGTTTTGTTGTTGCACTATTTGCCACTTTCCATTCAGTAAGTTGTAATCAACGACTGCATCAGGCATCTAAAATGATATATTATAAACGACTGCATCAGGCATCTAAAATGATATATTATAAAGGGCAATATTACTTATTACCATCGCAAAGATCATCAAGTTGGAAAATACCATCCAATGTGACACCGACAAGTGGCCCTAGACCCCACATGCCATCCTCACACTGGATGGTATTTTTCCAATGTATACCTCTTGCAATGGTATTGATCTAATTTTCTCTGTTATAAACTTGCTGTTGTGAAAAAAAACATGCATTGACGAACACGAATTAATCTAAACCATTATAGTTCCCTAGACTATGATGGGAAAATAAGATCTGCAAAGATAGTTGACACCAACAGTAATGCAATGATTTCACAACTCATGAGCAATGCCTTCGAGATGTAGCCTTCGTGCAGAAAGGAGTGGCATTGTGGTAACAATTTAACTGTTGGTTGCATGAAATAAAAGAATGCCAAAACACTAGGTTTGCAATTAGGAAAGTAGAAATAGAACAGATTGTTGACTAAAAAGGTATGAACAATGAAATAGTGTCAAATTTGCTATTTCGTTTGGTTTTATATGAAGGCAATACTGACAACATCATGCATAAATGTATCTTTCCCTATAGGTGGTTAGGCTAGGCACTAATCAGCATAAGTCAACGAAATCAAGATACAGGCATAATCAACACTTATATAAAAGATAGAGGATGGCACAAATAAAATATCATAACTAAATATACTCAGGGGCGGACCCAGGCCTGGTGCTGGGTGGGCTGAAGCACCAGCCCAGCCCAAGCCGCCCCATGTATGTAGGCGCAAGTAGCACCCCCAAATGACCAAATCCTAACCAGCCAACCCTAGCTCCCAAATCCCCCAAACCCGCCTCCTGCCGCCACCCGATGCCCCCCTGAGCCCTAGACCTCGAGCGCCCCTTCCGCTGCCCGCCGCCCCAACCGCCAGGCTGCGCCCGGCGTCTGACGCCTACTCCCTCCGGCGGTCCAGCCTCCTCCCTCCGACCCCGGTGCTCTGCCGGTCTGCCCAGCTTCGCCCGCCGCCTCCTCCCAACTCCCTCCGCTCACCGCGCCGCCCGTGGGCCTGAGCCTTTGGTCCTCCCTCCGAGCTCAGGCGTACTCCGATGCGACCTAGGCTAGTGATCCTTCTTATCGCCGTTCTCTTTCTGCTTATTGTATTTTTCTTAGCTCCTCCCTGATTTTTTGGAAGACAAAAGCAGACTACAGTTTCCCGTTTGAGTGCAGAGGCTGAGTTGAGAGCTATGACAGCAGATGTTACTTGGTTGAGGTGACTGCTTGCAGATTTTGGAGTGCCTGTGATGGGACCTACGACTCTTTTGTCTGACAGTACAGGTGCTATCAGTATTGCCCGTGACCCAATGAAGCATAAGCTTACCAAGCACATTGGTGTGGATGCTTCATATACTCGCTCACAGATGCAGGCGGGAGTACTTGCTTTACAGTTTGTGCCTTAAGAGTTACAGATTGCTGACTTCTTCACGAAGTCACATAATAGGATACAACATTTGTATTTTCTTTCCAAACTCAGTGTGTGCGATCCACCAATAGTTTGAGGGGGTGTTAGAATAGGAGTTCTTTTGAATTTCCTTATATGTGTATAGCATATTCCCTTGTAATATCTATTCCCTTGTAATATCCCCTTATACTCCCTATATATATATTGCCCATTAGACCTCACGAATATACACACAATATTCATAACATATACAATACCAGTTAGGGGTTGTTCAAGGTGTCGTGGCGCCAAATTGGTAAGTTGCTACCATCATTTCCATCATGGAATTTTCATTGTGGTGCTTGACCAAATTCTTGTTGAGCTGAACAATCGTTTTACTGAAAGATCAACTCAGTTGTTGAGATGTATTGCTTGTCTTGATCCGAAGAATTATTTTTCCAACTTTGATGAAGACACTAATTCAACTTGCTAAGATTTATGATGCGGACTTCTCTGAATATGATTGTGTAGTCGTAAGGGACCAACTTGGCTCATTCATTGTTGATGTGAGAGATGATGAAGATTTCTCAAATTGTAATGATCTTGGAAATCTTGTTGTGAAGATGGTTCAAACTGATAGACACACATGCTACCCATTGGTGTATCGTCTCATTGAACTTGCCTTGATTTTGCCTGTGGCAACTGCGACAGTTGAACGAGCTTTTCATGCTATGAATCTTATTAAGACTAAGCTACGAAATAAAATAGGCGACAATTGGATGAATGGTAGTATGGTATGCTATGTTGAGCGAGACATGTTTGCAACGATTAAAGATAGCATTTTGCGTCGTTTTCAAAGTATGAAATCACGGCGGAACAAATTACCTCGTGCTATAACTTAGTGGTATGTTTCATTGTTTTGTATTTGTGAATTTACCTATCATGTCGTTTGTCATTCCAGTTTATCATTTATATATGCTACTTTGTTTATGCAGGTGACAATGGTGCTAATGTAGTGTGGAGATATGTCATGACTCATGATGATTTGGTGGGCCGAATCTCCCTTAATTCGATATTTATTCTGGCTAGAATCCTTTTTTTCACTGTTATTTATCTGTTTTACTGTAATATCAGTTGTTGGGTAAGTGGTTATGTACGCTTTGCTATGTTATAGTTTAATTGCAATCTAGTGAGACTTCTAGCATGTCATAAGTTAGCACCCCCTTACTTCATTTCTGGGTCTGCCACTGAATATACTAATGCATAACTGTACAAGCAGATTATCACAAGAGATACTAAGTTGTCATCACTTTACTACCCCTATAAAGGAACAGCATTAAACTCCCAAACAAACGTTGCTGAAAACATGACAAGGGCTGATATAAATTGGAAAGCAGATTAAATATTGGGGGGATTGATCAGGGTAGAAGAGCAACGGAAAATACAAGGTTACGATGGACAAATTGATGATAAGGTTTTCAAATACACACAAACTTCAAGGTCACAATGGACAAATGCCGGATATCAAAAGTAGCTTCTAAAGATATGTTTCTTCCATCATTACATGATCCATCTGTAGTGCTACTTTTAAAACTGAAAACCATCTTCAATAACAACAGAACCCAAGCATATCTGGAGCTAACCCATATGATCTTTCATGTAAATGATTTCTCTTCGAGAAATAGCGAAATCACAAAAAAAAAAATTGACAGTAATGCATGAACTATGAAAAGATGAAGACGAGTTATCTCAACAAAACAATGGGATGCACTTCAGAAATCCATAGATAAGAAAGGTGGAGAAGAAAGACAGTGTTATTGCATTAAAACTAGAAAGACAGTACAATTAATTAATTCTGCACTGGTACTTAAAACAAGAATAGCTGCTCAAGTGAGGGGGAAAGGGTACTAGAACTCTAGAAGGATGAAAGATAGAACTAAGACAACCAACAGACAGATATGCATACCACAGGTGATGATATTGTGAAACGCATTGTTGACGAATAATAATCATAATTCGGACCAGATAAAATCTGACACACATGATTGGGAAGAGGCAAGTCAAATGGTTGAAAATCTGATAGATGAGCAGGTACCTGAGAAGTGAAATGAATGAAAATATTTAAGTTATGATTGCATAATGGTATATGCTTTCATAGGAATTATGGTTGCTGCATAGGTGTAACAGATAAAAAAGGTAAAATTTTACAAAGATGAAATGAACAGTTTCAGATATCCAATAGGTAAATTGGTAAAATAACTGTGGACTGAGTAAATTAATAAACAACATAGATTTACGATGTTGTCATTGGACAACAGAGCAACATACTGTTGGGGAGACCATCAAGAACTAAATAATATACTTTCTCGACTTAGTTCTCTTAGAGACAAGGAAAAGCAATTGACTTACTTTGATGTTTTCAGGTAGAGGCAAATTAACTGAACAAAGTCTGAGTTTTCTGCCTTGTCTCAGAATAAGCACCAAATGAGTATCACAAAAGTCAACATCTTCAAGAATTACACCTGGTTCCTCAAGGAAAACATTCTGGTTCATACATCAAAAGTGAGTCAAATAGATCGTATGAAGTCACCAATCTGAACTAATTCCGTGCAGAACTTTCATAACAGCAGTTATAACAAAGTGCTAGTTAGCCTAGTTTACATAGATGATGTTTATGGTGCATTTGTCAAAAAATATAGTAAAAATACAGCTGCTATTTTCCAAGGAGAACTCCTTACATATTTTGTGAAGAGAATGCGTGCATATCTAGAGAACAAGAGCATTCAGACGACTTTGATATGACATAGCAGATGCATAATACAAACCTTCCAACTCTTTGGCCCAGGAGATTCCACAACAGACAGCATTAGGTAATGCGAATTAACACGTACACCTTCTCTTGCAGCATCTGTAAATAAATACAGGCGTCCATGATGGTGTTCGACAATGCAATGAACTTGGGATTCACCTTCCCATACCAGTGTCATTTTGGACAGGGGATCAGAAGCCTTTATTAAATATACCTGGAAAAGGACGATCTTGCAATGAGCAGTGAACAAAGGACCAACTAAAAATCATACAAGAAACAGTACCTTTGAGTGAGTGTCTGAAAAGACATTTAACGTTATAAACCAAAAATCCTTGGTATGTCTGATATTTAAATAAATATTCTCGTCAGGTTCTTCCAACATGAGTATATCATCTTTGTTTGATCCAATAATGCTGCAAAAAAGCCTAACCAAAGAAAATTTTAAGGTGTAGTGCAATACAGCACAGGCAAAGCACAGATGAATGGCTGCAATAAACAATCCACCGACCTATATGGTCTTCTATCCTCATTTGTAACAATATAAACCAGTGCTTTCCCATCCATAGCCCATGAAATATTTGACACCCGATCGGCACGAGGTTTATCACAAAGTGTGCCCGTCACTAGATCCCTGACCATTAAAGTGAAGGAGTCCTTATCTTTGTCATACATAGTGTATGCAATGAAGCGGTGATCTGGGGACACTTCAGACAGTTCCTCGTATGAGTATCCTGCATACCAATGAGAAAAATGATTAATTACATTTGAGCACCCACATCTGGGTTAAAAAGATGTAACAATTGTTTACCTCTAAAGCCAGGGGCGGAGCTGGGCCTCGGGCCTCCCAGGCAATGGCCCGAGGCCCAGCAAAAAAATGCAGGTTAAAAACAAAAAAACTAACGTCAAAAGGAGCTGGGCATCTGACTTTGAGCTGGGCCGGCCCGAGGCCTTCCTCAGTGCTGGCTCCGCCCCTGTCTAAAGCTGTAGTATTGCATATTTGTACTATGTAGTGCAGTGTGACGAAAGAGTATGCATGCCAAATTTAGACAAACAGGCAAACATGCAAAATGGAAGGATGTGGATGCACAAAAGTATGTTCAAACAATACCAACCTTCAATTCTGATATTTGAAAAATCATAAATGTGAATATTTGTACAAATGTAGATCACAAGCAGATACAAGACCAATACAACAAGATCATAGCATTAAAGACAGCAAAGATAAGAACAAAAATCAAGTATCATGATTTGGGAAAACAATAATTTATGAGACATCAGCGATCAACCAGAGTAGCATTATCCAGTTACAACCTAACAAGCTTAGTTAGCGCTAACTAACAACTGCCTACACTTCTAACGCCCCTAACGTGGCACACGGTATAGAAGATGAAAAGGTAACAAGAGTAGCAAGTCAAAAAAATATGTCCGTCCTTTTTAACAAACATTTGTATCGAGAGATCAAATCTAAACAACTGCTACAGCAATGCAACATCAAACCTTGCAATTCGCTAATCAGAAATTACAAAATAGAAGCGAAAATAGCAATGAATCGTAAAAAAAAACATTTATCTGGAATAAATCGCATTAACACAATACTCAAAGGCAAAAACAACAAATTGTTTGTGTATTATCCATTGCACAGTAGCCAAGTAGTACAAGAGTCTATTTTCAAAAAGTAGGACAAGAGCACAACTACATAATTATAATCACGATTCACTAGTAAACTTCTAGGAATAAACAGTTAGCAACTTCACAGTATAAGACATCAAATGAACAAGTCAGGGGCAAATAAGCAGCTTTACGGTACAAGCCCTCGAGACGAAATGGAATTATAGCAATGCCAAATTTGTTTCAGTGATTACCTCCGAACCGCTCGGCCTCCTTGTTGTAATCCACCAATTTTTGTTCAATGCGCTTCCCAGCGGTGAAGTCGAACCCGGCGGAGGGGTCGCTGTACGAGATGAACTCCCCGTGGAGAGCGGCGGAGCGGCGGCAGAGCACGGGATACTGCTTGCCCTCATCCGCGCGACGGTAGTACAGCCAAGGGCCCCAGCGAACGGGCGGCGTGCAGGCATCGGAGGCGAGGCGGGAGGCCATCTCGAGCTGGAGCTTCCGCGCGAGGCGGTCGGCGCCAGCGGCGGCGAAGCAGGCCTCGGCGTACTTCTCCTCGGCCTCCATGTGAACGTCCATGTGGCGCATGGCGGCGGCGTCGGAGAGCGCGCCCATCCAGGCGTAGCTGTCGTGCCACGTCTCCCCGTGGATGGTGATGGGCTCCGGCTTCTGCGGCGGCCGCGGTGGGTTAGGGGGAGGTGGCGGGGGTGGCGGGGATGAGGGCTTGGAGCGGCGGTGGATGTGGCGGCGGAGGAGGAGGCGGGGGAGGAGGTCGAGGCGGTGGCGCATGGTCGCGGCGATCGGAATCGCCGGTGGTGAGAGGGCAGTGTTGAAGACCGGAGAGGTTTTTGGTGGGGTTTTGGTTCGCCGTATTTGGGGGATCGAAATGGGCTTTGATTTTAGGCCTTGGGCTAGTGGGTAAAATATACGATGCCGTGACGAAAAGGTGTTCCCTCCCGGAGAATGCACTTTAGTCCGCTGATTGCCCATCATTCCATTAAGGACTTCTAATTTGTTTTGGACCAAAATTTAATCAAAGGAGAAAATTGTGAGCTTTTTTTAGATAAATAAATTTGTGAAATTGGAACCGGAGGACTTATGCAAGTTAAAAATATAGTCTATCACTGCCCTATTAAATGAGAAATCATCTCTTTGCTAGTTCTCAAATAGGTAGTGCAAAAAGTGACAATGTGGTACTTAAAAAAGTATGTGAATTACATACTATGGAACCAAAAATAGTTGAGTATTATCTTCTTTACTCATGGCGGCGCAAAACTTCCAACAGGTAAAGCTTAGCTCTTGTATAAAGGGTCATGATATAGGTAGTGTTTTTTTTGTCCGGCTTCTTCCCCTGACCATAGCAACCTCCTGTGGGTTCTAGCCTAAGAATTTAGAGTGTGTTTTATTGATGGGATGAAGTTGAATGGAATAGAATGTTACAGGATGGATGAGATAATCTTGAATTGAATGATACAAGCAGTGTGTTTGGTTGGGTGGATGAGATGATACAAGATTTTGTTTGGTTTGTTGGATGAGATGATCCTAACATGTGGGCCCTACTACTGCTAGCTAGATACGTTGACATGTGGGCCCCTACTACTACTAGCTAGATACGTTGACATGTGAGTCATTCACTCACCACATTCGCAGAGAGAACAAGGAACAACAGAAAGATAGGGGAGGGCAGGGCGGCGAGGGGCGATGCTCGCCGGCTGCAAGGGAGCTGCCGAGAGGATGGGGCGACCCCAAAAATGGGTCTTCGCGGGGAAGAGGAGCCCGGGGGGTAGCGGTGACGTAGCGGAAGGAAAATCACAGTGGCTACGCGGCGGTGGTGATGTGTCCATGGCGATGCCACCGAAGGGAAGGAGGTGGAAAGATAGCACGTGCACAGGGCAAAAGGGATGTGAGGAGATGTTGTCTGTGCAAACGGGGTGGACCGAGTCGAGCCGGCGACGGGAGCCCATGGCATCGCGGTGGGTCTGTCGTGGCGGCGGCATTATAGAGAGGGGGAGCCGGAGCGGGTGGTAGGGAAAGGAAAGGGGTGGCCTGGGGATGCTCGAGTAAAGGGGGATCGAGAAGGGCTCAACAAGTGACGAATGACGATGGAGACAACAGTTTCGGCCAGACGTGGGGAAGAAGACCGTGGTGCGAGCTCCCGTGGACGATAACCGACATTGGTTGGGGGTTTTGCACGTGGTGCCCGGAACACAAGGTGACATGGGTGATAGGAGAGGTGGCGACGGTGGCTAGCGCGGGCATTGCGGAAGGGGTGAAGATGGGGTCGACAGGAGAGGGGGCAACACGTTGTAGGTCAACAAGAGACGCAGCGGTGGCGGTGTTCTGTGGGACTGGAGAGGGGGCGGCGGACGCAACACATTTTGGACCGCGTGGTTCCACCGATTTTGTGGAACGAGTAGATTTAGCATATTTGAGGTATATTCCCTTGACTTGAATCATCTTGTCCTGGATGGCTTCGTTTCATTTCTCCAACCAAACACATGAACCATGGTATATTCTAAACCATCTTATACAAGTACCACATGATTCATCCATGAAAACACACCCTTAGGCATTGGATTCACCCTTGCTTTTTTACTAACTGAAATGATAAAAAAATGTTAGCAAACAAAACACTCATACTGTCATACACCATGGACAGAGTTTTATAAAAACAATGGTTTTGGCGTAGTATAAGACATGAGGCAACCAATTGTATTTCATGCCTGCAACAATTATTTAGTGAAGTTTGGTCAACCTATCCAGCAGCAAAAACTTGTCTAGATTCACTGTTGTGCTGACACCTCCTCACCTCCAACCCGCTACTACATCTAGTGGTGACCAAACGGGCCGGTTGACACGGCACGGGCGTGCCGCCTCGGCACGATTAGGCATGGCACAACCAAACCGTTTACCTGTGCGGGCCGTGTTGTGCCAGTCCGCTTCAGTGCTCAGCACGATTAAAGCCAAGAGCCAACCATGCGCCCGAATCCTAACCGCCATGTCCCACTGCCAACCTCCTCGCGCCGGGCCTCCCCACACCCATCCGCCGCCACGCTACACCCATGCCGACCTCCTCCTCCTCCTCTCCTCCACACCATCATCCTTCATTCGCCGTCTTGCGCGGCAGGCCTTTGTGCGTGCTGGCCGAGCAAACCATGGATCGTGGTGTCGACCCAAACACAACACGCCCGGTCAAGACATGCCAGCACGGCCCAGCTACAGTTTGGATCGTATCGTGCTCGTATCAGGATTTTTTTTTAAAAAAAATACAAAACTATGTAGTCGCTCAAAATAATTACAAAATAGGTCACTGTCGATATTTCAAATGGCGGCAGCTTGGCGATAGGGTCTCTATCACCAATTGAAATGGCGACATAGTCTTTATCACTAATTGAAATGACGACAGGAGCTTATCGCCATTTGAAATAGCGATAGTGTCTCTATACCAAATTGAAATGGCGACAGGCTCCGTCGCTATTTCAAATGGTGACAGGCTCCTGTCGCCATTTCAATTGGTAATAGAGACCATGTCGCCAAAAGGAACAGTGGGGGACGTTCCTATCGCCAGTTAAACTGGCGATAGGAATCTATCAATTTTTAAATATAGAAAATAAGCTCAAAAAATTACAATTTTTTATGGAGTATCTTGACATAGTGTACTTTCTTGTGTATTTTTTCATAAATTTTTCCATCCTGAATCTTTCTCCTAAATTCATTTAAATATATTGTTTGTAGAAATTTCTAAATATATAAAATGAGGTGAAAAATTATGAATTTTTTTGGACGCTCCTTATATAGTGGATTTGATTGTATAATTTTTTATAATTTTATATGTTCTGAAATTATCTCGACTCTATCTGAAATTTTAATTTCTCAAACCTAAATTCCTAATTTTTTAGATCTAAACCTTTAATTTTTGAGATAATTTCAGAATATATAATATCCTGAAAAATTACAAAATCAGGTCCACTATGTAAGGAGTGTCAAAAAAATCATAATTTTTTATTCTCATTTTATATATTTATAAATTCCTACAAAAGTATATTGAAATAAATTTTGGAGAAAGATTCAGGATGAATAAAATTATAAAAACATTACACAAGCAAGTAAACTATGTGGGAGGCTTCATAAATTTATTTTATAATTTTTTAATCTCATTTGCTATATTAAAATATTTCTAGGTTTCTGACGACAAGAACCTCCCAAAGGCAACATGATCCGTGTCGCTAATTAAAATAACAAAAAAAGCATGTTGCTAATTGAAATGATAACAAAGATCTAGTTTTATATTTTTTTTTTCAAAATAATATTTTTTTAAAAAATTCTCGGACCAAGCTAATAGTCCTGCATTTCGGATCGACCCATCAGCCGCCCTCAAGCCGCATCTCCCGACGCCCATTCCCAAACGACCGGACTCCCGCTGCCCACACTACCCTCTCTGACCCCACCAAACCCAAACACCTCCCTCACACTGACATATGGACCTATCTAACCTCCCGGCCCACTCGTCATGCACCCGTACCCTTCCACGCCACGCTCGCACTCGCACCCCGCTTCGCAGCCTCGCGTGTCTCGCTGCAGCAGCCGACCGCCTCCCCCACACCGGTGGCGGCGCGAGGCACCAACGACTCGACCGGCTCAGCCTCATGAATCTGGCCGCCCCCCTTTCCACGCCCGTGACCGCGCTCACCCCTCGCCATGAGATGCCATTAAATCCCTCCCCCGCCGCCTCCTCCTCGCTTCGCCGCTCGCTCTTCGCGTCCCTTCGGAGGATCTGGCCGGCCCCCATGGCCTCCGCCGCTGTCTCCACCGTCGCTGCCGCCGACAACGGCGTCGCGAAGCCGACGGAGAAGCAGCCGGTACAGGTCGGTGCGCCACTTTCTCTCTTTTCCTGATGTCTCGCTATCTTGTTCTGTGGCTGAGATTCCGTCCGCGGGTTGTGTGCGGTTCTGTGTGGCTATGCTTGCATAATACTAGCAGATGGGTTACATGGGTATCTTAACGTCGATTTCCAGCTACTGGACGTTGGGAATCAAAATCATCACAACTCTGAAGTGCATTGCAAATCTCCCATCGGATCGTTGATGCTGTAGACTGTAGAGACTAGACACCAAATGATTCCAATATTAGCTTTTGAGCTGATCTTTTACTTAGGTTCAGTTGTTGTTGTTATGCACATTTGAATTGAGTTAAGGAGATCCTCGAAGTTTAGGAGTAGCTTGGGTATTTGAAGTGTTTTATCTCAGGCAGCTTCGTTGCTAGGAATGTGTTACGATCCTTCGTCAGGAACACCGATTTACTCCAATCTCACCACTCCCAGTAACTATCATATATTCCAGAGGTAAGTACAGAAGGATATTTAGACTGGGGAAGAAGATCGAGACTGGGAAGAAGGAGAACTGAGGAGGGGAAAGTTCAGATAAGCTTTTCAGCGTTTACAATCTTCATCCCGAAAACTAAAAACTACAGCCTCAATAAGTATTGCCTGCTCTAGGAACTGACTGGTAGGGTCCCCAATTCCGAATCAAAGGTAGCGCAGCCCTTACGAAATCCATTCAGACATAGGATACCGATCCGTCGGCTTGCGCCTGCGTCTGCTTACCCGTTTGCCCAGCTGGTAACATTCAGTTACATGTTCATCGTCATGTGTTGTCCCCGGCGCTGTAACATTCCCCCCTTCTTGAAACCCGGCTTGACCCCAAGCCGGAGCATGAGGGAACCGCGATTGAAGCTCACTGAGGTCTTCCCAAGTAGCACTTGCCGATGACGATCCCGACCATGGCACCAGAACTTGCATGCCTGAAGCAGATCCCGCCGATGGAGACGATATTGTAGCACCCAGTCCGGCACCTTTGTCTCCTCTGGTTCTGGCAACATGTCTTGCACCTTTTCTCCAGGGGCTAATGCCTTTTTGAGTTGTAACACATGGATGACAGGATGAATACCGCATGTGGGTGGTAATTTCAGTTTGTACGCCACCGCACCGATCTTCTATTCGACCTGAAAAGGACCGAAATACTGAAAAGCCAATTTATGATTAGAGTGAGTGGCCACTGAAGATTGCACATAAGGCTGAAGTTTCAGGTACACCTAAGCTCCAGGCTGAAAGGTCCGTTCGGAACGTTTCGTATCAGCTTGAGTTTTCATGCGCTTATTAGCTCTGTTGAGGTGTTGTTGCAGCAGTTTGGACATCAACTATCGATGCTGTAGCCAAACTGTTAAATCAGCAGAAGCACACGAGGACAAATCCACCACTCCAAAATGGAGCGGACTGTGCCCATACAAAACCTCAAATGGTGATTTCTTCAGAGTGGTATGGTAGGATGTATTGTACCAAAATTCAGCCAATCTAACCACTCGGCCCATTTTGTCGGACAAGCATGAACAAAACAACGAAGATATGTTTCCAAGCATTGATTAACACGCTTTGTTTGTCCGTCGGTCTGCAGGTGATAAGATGAACTCATACTTGGACTGGACTAATAGCTCGTCTTGCTCCTTTCAACCGTCGAGACAATTCTTCACTGATGAAACAGTGTGAACTACCTGAATCGACAAGCATAACCACCTCTTGGTCTTGTATGACACTCAACAGCCTGAGTGTTTTGGAATTATCAGCACCGAGCGCTGCTTCCTTTGATATGGACATCAATTGAGCATCTGATTGTGATCCTCCGTCGTCCATTTTCTGAGAGCCTCTGTCGCTTTCTGTCATCATTTCTCAGAGTTCTTCTACCACATGTAGCTGCACCGTAGGCGCACACTTATGTTCTCGGGACCATCATTCACCACATGTGTGACAAAGCCCTTTCGCTCGACGATAGGCATGGAGAGCTCCGAGCTTGTCCTCAAATGGAGTAGCTCTCACTCCATCCATGCCCCTCCTATCCTCCGGTCGATTTCCTGGCACTGGTGCTCCTTTCCCCGGTGGTGTTGGAAGTGGCAGTGCCGTGTGCATTCCAGCACGCCCGTTAGGTGTGTAATCCGACCGACGAGGGTCTCATCTGGTAGTCTCCATCACCTCCTCCTGCAAGCAAGCAAGAGCAACAACAGTGTCCAATTCTTGCGGCCTATGTAACACAACCGCACATCTAATATCACTTCGTAATCCGTCCACAAATTGTGTGACAAAAAATACAGGATTCCACGAGGAGTGATTTGCCAACATGTTATGCATAAGCTCATTAAATCTCTCGGCATATTCCGCAACAGTATGAGTTTGTCTTAGGCGATTAAACTGTCGAACTAACTGTTGGAACTCCTCCCTACCAAATCTATTGCAAACAACTTCTACAAATGTTTCCCAGACCTCAAACCTAGCATGGGCCTTAGTTGCCTGTAACCACATCAAAGCCCCTCCCATGAAACTAATCTGAAACTCAGGTCTAACAGAACAAATTCTAAAGTAATTTTCACATTTCAATTGCCAGGCCTTAGGATTTTCCCCATCGAACGGCGAGCAATCCAATTTTGGAGGAGTAATATGAGGATGATAGTTGCCGCTATGTCTAGTAGGTTCAATCACATGAGTACTCAAATCAAAGTGTTCGGGCGCACCATTGCCCGGAGGTGGCATGGAGGGAAACCTTCCCCCAACTGCCTTTCCCCGGCGATTAAAGTCATCGCGGTGGCCCATCGGCTCGAGACGGGTATTCCCGCGAGATCGAGACATTTTTTTTCCTGATTTGAGACTGTACCGCCCGCCTCTGGCACGAGTACAGACTTGGCTTCAGGTCGTGGAAGGATCGGCGGCAAATCCACCAGTCGTATCACTAGCACTGGGTTGCTAGCATTTGAACCACCTGAAACTTTAGTCCCCCCATCTCAGATCGCAACTCCTCAACCGCCGACTCCATCTCTGGTTTCCATTTCTGCAGCTCCAACACCACCGGTTTCATCTCGTCCACGATGGTGTGGATCGCATCCGTCTTGCCTGGGAGCATCTTGATGGACTCACTTTGTGCTAGGATGACCCTTGTCAGTTCGACCATCTGTTGCTCCATTTCCTGCGAGTGTGTCTGCGCGCGTGTCTGGTAGTGCGGACGATCCAGGGCGTCAGAAGAGGGCTCTAATACCAATTGTTACGATCCTTCTTCAGGAACAACGATTTACTCCAATCTCACCACTCCCAGTAACTATCATATCTTCCAGAGGTAAGTACAGAAGGATGTTTAGACTGGGGAAGAAGATTGAGACGGGAAGAAGGAGAACCGAGGGGGGAAAGTTCATATAAGCTTTTCAGCGCTTACAATCTTCATCCCGAAAACGAAACACTACAGCCTCAACAAGTATTGCCTTCTCTAGGAACTGACTGGTAGGGTTCCCTATTCCGAATCGAAGGTAGCGCAGCCCCTACGAAATCCATTCAGACGTAGGATACTTGCGCCTGCGTCTGCTTACCCGTTTGCCCGGCTGGTAACATTCAGTTACCTGTTCATCGTCATGTGTTGTCCCCGGCACTGTAATAGAATGCCAAGTAAGCTTAAGGGTAGTCAAATATTTCAACTTTATGTTGATGGTACCACAGTCCCTTTAATGTGTCTTATGGTCAGCAGTCCCCAGATGTGAAACATTTGTTGAATCAATTTATTGTTATATCATAAGTCGGTAATATGTACAAACATCCTTCAGACAGGGAGTAACTCGAGCAACACATAACTTGTGATTGGAAAGAGAAAAACTATTTTTTTGTGAACACTGAAAATTGAGTGCAATTTTTGCTTTCTTTTTTTTTGTGTGATTGCAGTTTCTCGTGCCCTTAGTTCAAAGAAACTACTGAAATGAGTTATAGGCAGGTCACTAGGTCCCAGTTATTTGCATATTGTATTGCTAAGGAAAAAAGAGCAGCAAGCTAGCACATCCTGACTTCCTGAGTGTTCGCAACTTATAGTACAGAAGGTAACCCCTAGGATTTTCTTCCAGAATTGAACATCAGAAATGGAAGAAAATCTTGATATGCATGTAGACTCTGTTGGTCATGATTTTAACTCGGTGTTATATACTTATAATGGGGTCCCTTCTGTCATGTAATCATTCAACAAGAATAGTGGCAGCATAGACCATGCAAGATATCACAAATTCCCATCTTGCTGGTCACACCCATATCACATATCATTACTGCTACCTTTCTCATTTGTTCTGTGCAAACCTGTTTGTACGATCGGCTTCTGTCAAGTATTATTATTGTCCATCTGTTACTTCTTTCCGTGGCTATGGGCCTATGACCCATCTAAAGAATTTCAATGATGAACCAGGTGCCATATTAGTCTTGCCGATTCATTAGCTCTTCATATTGTAATATAAACCTGGCTGCTCTGATATGGTTCAGTCATTCCACATTGCTGGCAATCTGCATTCTCTGTTGTAAGAGAAATGCTATATCCTTGATACTGGTTATAAACTTTTGATGCGTTCAAAATAACTAAGAATGGTTATATTTGGCCCCTTGTGAAGTGAAATATGCACACTTGTCTTAAAGCCCATTTGGATTGGACGAAAGGAAACATATTCTTCCACTGAATATTTACTTTCCTATAGAGTTCCTATGACATTCCCGCATTCCAAAAATGACATTAGAATAATGTAGAAATCTAGGACCACAATTCTGCAAAAATGTATGCATGACAAGGAATAACGACATCATTTCTGTGGCCTTACCAACTTCATCATGGCCATAATTCAGGTTATCCCTGTATTGAGGTGAAAAATCTTTCAGGGTGTTGCGAGCCATAAATGTACAAACTTTTACCCTGGTCAATCGTTGTTTTCCTAGGCCCATTGGTAGAAAATTCATTATCATACAATTATGAGTTTCTCCTATAAATGATGGCAGCGGTCACTCATTGGACAAGAAGGCAATGATTAGAGAAAACCAGGCTACGTTTTCCGTATATAAAGTTTGGAGTTATTTGGTTCGTTATTTTGGCAACATATGTTGCCATGATTCATGTCATAGGACACCTTGGCTTGAGAAAAAAATCTTTGCCTCACAAAGCACGCCTTAAGTTTTGAGGCTTTGTTTGATTCAGTACCTCAAAAGAGATGACATCATGACAGAAGACAGGTTGAAACAAAATGAAGACAACTCAAGGTTGTCAACCTAGATTTGCTTGGATTTTGGCTAGGCACAACAGCTGAAGCATACTAACTTTAACCAGGAATCAAATCCTCTATTACCGAATTTCTGGGAAAGGCTTCAGAGCTGAAGCTGATAATGCTAGATTATTACTTAGCAGGGCAGTACGTAGGTCGTAAGTACATGATTTCTTGAATCTTGACACATATTTTTGACTCAAAATCAAGTGGCTAGTCCTTTTTGTTGTGGCTCTCCTACTTGTCTGCTGTTCTTTCTAAAAGTTGAACATGACCAATTCAATTGTTTTAGTTCGAGGTGAGAGTACACAGTGTAATATTGTGGTGCTTGAGTTAAGATATATTTGTAAGATGGCGTTAAAAATAGATAAAGACATAATGAACGTCCACACTCATCCCACAACCCGAAATCATGTTGTTTTTCGTGACTAACTAGTTCGTTGAACCACCAACCTGAGGCTTCATATTAAGTTAGCTAATTCATTTGTTCGGATGTTAATATTGAATCAACACTTAAAACTCTAAAATAAGTCAAATCTACAAACCTTTTATGTGTACAACACGATGCATAATTTTCATGTCCAGTATTTAATATGTTGAAACCCAACTGGCATGAACCAAATGTTTGTCTTCTAGAACTTCCATCCTAATATGATTAAACAGAAATTTTGCCTCTATGTATTCTAGTTTGGTTCCGAGTAACAAAAAAATTTATCGTGTGCAATCTCTAATCAGTTGAATTTTACTTCTAGTCAGAGTACATACAAACTTGAGCTTGTGGTTTGATCCTTTCTCCATTGCAGGTCGCCAAGCGTTTGGAAAAGTTTAAGACAACAATTTTCACACAGATGAGCATGCTTGCCATCAAGCATGGAGCAATAAACCTCGGCCAGGGCTTTCCGAATTTTGATGGCCCTGACTTTGTGAAAGAAGCTGCTATTCAAGCTATCAATGCTGGGAAGAATCAGTATGCAAGAGGATATGGTGTGCCTGAACTGAACTCGGCTGTTGCTGAAAGGTTCCTGAAGGACAGTGGCTTGCAAGTCGATCCTGATAAGGAAGTTACTGTCACATCTGGGTGCACGGAAGCGATAGCTGCAACGATATTGGGTCTTATCAACCCTGGTGATGAAGTGATCTTGTTTGCTCCATTCTATGATTCATATGAGGCTACACTGTCGATGGCTGGTGCCAATGTAAAAGCCATTACTCTCCGTCCTCCAGATTTTGCAGTCCCTCTTGAGGAGCTCAAGGCCGCAGTCTCTAAGAACACCAGAGCGATAATGATAAACACACCACACAATCCTACTGGGAAAATGTTTTCTAGGGAGGAACTTGAATTCATTGCTACTCTCTGCAAGGAAAATGATGTGTTGCTTTTTGCTGATGAGGTCTATGACAAGTTGGCATTTGAGGCAGATCATATATCAATGGCTTCTATTCCGGGCATGTATGAGAGGACTGTGACTATGAACTCTCTGGGGAAGACATTCTCTCTAACAGGATGGAAGATCGGTTGGGCAATAGCACCACCACACCTGACATGGGGTGTAAGGCAGGCACACTCATTCCTCACATTTGCCACCTGCACACCAATGCAATCAGCAGCTGTGGCAGCTCTTAGAGCACCAAATAGCTACTATGAGGAACTGAAGAGGGATTACGGTGCAAAGAAAGCGAAACTAGTCGACGGACTCAAGGCTGCAGGTTTTATTGTTTACCCTTCAAGTGGAACATACTTTGTCATGGTCGATCACACCCCGTTTGGTTTTGACAATGATATTGAGTTCTGCGAGTATTTGATCCGCGAAGTCGGTGTTGTCGCCATACCACCAAGCGTATTTTATCTCAACCCTGAGGATGGGAAGAACTTGGTGAGGTTCACCTTCTGCAAGGATGATGATACGCTGAGAGCCGCAGTTGAGAGGATGAAGACAAAGCTCAGGAAAAAATGAAGGAGAGCAATTTCATGTGGCTGTTGATTTTTTAATAATAATCTGCTTGATCTGAACTGCATCCAAATGCATGTACTTTTCTAGCAGTAGTTATCCTGTCAGTGACTTCATCTCTAGTGTCGATACTATTTTGTCTCTTTAAGCAGATGCTGATGGAACAGGGTAGCTGCTGGTACACTTTTTGTAGCCTTCAGAGCAAATCTGCGGGCGCTATTTGCTCAAGCTTTGCTACCTATCCTATCACCTATCCATCAAATGATCAAATCAACACTTCTGCAACAGAAAATTTGTTCTTCTACCTTTCTCCAATTGATCTTAAACTTCTACCATATCATTACAAAGTTGCTCGCTCAAAGTCGATGATCCCCCCCCCCCCCCCTACGGTAGCACTGGTTTTCTGGCGTCGTATGCATGATATGCCCAGACCAAAATGTTGTCCACACAAGCTAGTCCTTGATAAACTCGCAGCCGTGAACCCCTTCCGTACATGGCATGCTTATCATCAGGCATCCTCTATGACTACGAGCCACATGTTCTGGTGAAATTAACATCGCTTGTTACATCCATGGCGCATAATTCCGCACCTGCTGTTACTATCTAGCACCATACACTTGACCAGCCGGCGCAACCAAAATAGTTAGGAAAAGATTGTAAGAACAAGCGTGGCAACAAGAACGAAAAGGATCAAACCACACGAGACATGGCACACCAAAATGTACTGTAACAGCCCAAAAAATCCAAAACTGCTAGTATCTTTACAACTGTCCAGGATCTACAGTTATAAAGTCGTGGTTTCATAAGCAAGCAGATGATTACAACAAGAGACAAACTTTTATTACAGCAGTTAAGGCTAAGAAGCGGGCATCCAAACCCAAATATAATACAACAAAAGTAGTGCCAAAACTACAGACAAGCTTGGGCGTAAAAGAGACCCTAATACCAAAAGTCGTCACCGTCTAACGGTTCCTCCTAATTGTAGGGGTCACCTGATTCCTTCCATAATTTTTCTGCTGATGAATAGTAAGTATGAGTACAACAACCGTACCCAGCAAGTTGCATGGAAGTTCTATTTAGCTACATGTTTGGATTACCAACGGAATGGTACAGTTTTACCGGCACAAGTATAAGTGTAATGCAACAGTATAATTTAAAAGCTGTACAATATGTAAAAACTGTGAAACCATAGTTTGCATAGCCACCGGGGTTTACAAGATCTGAATTTACCAATTAACATCTGTAAATACTACTTATGCCTTGCAAATTGGAATCACCCAAGAACACAGCTTCAATAACCGGAAGCACGGCGTATTCAAATATCATTTGTTATACTATGCAGAGTTGCCCAACTTTACCCACAAGATATCTCAAACTCATACTGTCAAGCTATATACATGCAACAAGTTAGCGTGCGACTGAGTTGAGATAACAAGCCTTTTCACTGCTCAACCTTTCTAGCATCTATCCGGTAGGCTCAAGGTCCATACAGCCTCGGGAAACCACCGGCCAATGGTGGAACCCGACCGGTCGATGAGTCCATACTGTTGTGAAATTCAATGAGGATCGAATAGGCTCACTCCTGACTCACCCCACTCCGCGGTTGCTCTATCACATAAGAGCAGTTGACAGCCTGTAGATATTCAATCAGGAGAGCAGTATACTAAGATAAGTTGGATAAACCACGCCTGTGGTTGAGCGAGATCTGTGTCTGATTACTTTGGCACAAGGTTTTTGTCCTTACTTGTCTCCAGTGAGGAAATGGACCAACACCAACTCGTGGTTGTCCACCTGCTTGATCTCACATTTGACTCACTTTTAACACAAGTCTATTGGGTTGCCCAACCTCTTGGTCTCAACCCTCAACTTTCCACCAAAACCTATTGGTCCCAAGCCAATCTTCCTTATCAGTGTTTAAAAAGGAGTTTTTGTATGACATTGTGGAATGGTTACTATTATTTTATGTGGACTATAAATGTCAAAGTGAATATGGTCTTCAAGAATGGGTGGTTTAATATATGGGGTGAAGGGTTCTATCTATTCAACATGGCATTCCAAGATATTATTTCATTAATAAATTAATTGGCTAAAATATATTGATGAAAAATAATATTAATATACATTGTATGGAATGTAGGTTCAATATGTTCAAGGTATGCAATTTGCCTCCTTGCTCGAAGTCCTCGAAAGGTCCTGCTATTTCTGAGTCCTGACCGATGTTGTCTTGAGCTGGTTCGTCGGAGTCGAAACCTAGCGTACGACACAAAAACCACATAAGTGCCTAGCTTGCCAAGGAATGAGCCAAGAAAAAGAATCCAAGTACAACAAAAATATAAAAAGAGATAAAGAAATAATTCAAAGGTAGTAAAAGATCCACTGGGAGCTCGATATAGCTGATCGGAGTCAAGAATGGGTTTTCTAAGTTTGAGATGGTTAGAATGGGTATGATGTGTCATTTTAGGGTTTCGATGAACAGTGTCATGTTTGCTGTTCATACCTTTAAAAAACATGAACAGTAATCAAACACAATTTTTTGGTTTAAGAAATAATATTCAATTTTACTGTTTTTACATAATGAATAGTAAAATACAGATGAACAGTGTATGGTTGATTTTTTTTTTGGAATGAACAATATTTGAGCCATGAACAGTGCGCTGTAGAAAATGGGTCGAGCCCGTTTGGCCCACGGCCCATTGGCCCATTCAGCCGGCCTCTTAAGGCCTGAGGGCGCTTGGCCGAAAGGCCAGAGCGCCTCAGCGGCACCCTCACGCGGAGAGAACGAGGGGAGGGGAAAAGCGGGCCTGGCGGCGGCAGCGGCCAGTGGCGGAGACGAGAGGCAACGCGGGGAAGGTCCACTGAGGTAAGTGCCTCCCCCCTTGGATTTTTTAGTGGGTTGGGGATTTTTGGGTGTCGGGTTGGTGGCGGCAGTGAGGGAAGAGGGTGGCGTCGGTGAAGCTCGTGAGCCAAGGCAAGGGGAGAAGGTGGTGGTGGGGTCTTTGGATGGGGAGGCGGAGTCGCCTTACGGTCGGTTGGGAAGGGAGTTGGGGCGGCGGCGGTGATTCTTCTGAATCTACCGGGCTCGGAGACGAAGGGGGTAGAGGGGGGGGGGTGGCTGGGGCTTGGTGTGGGGAAGGAAGAGCGAGCGGGCGGCTTTTATAGCCGGTGAAGAGGCGGTGGGAGTAGTGGGAGGTGGGTGGAGCACGCGGCATGTGTGTGGCAAGGTGGCGGTCGAGAGGGTTCTCTGCCGGACGGGAGGGAGGAGGTGGAGGCATGGGCACGCACAGACAGTGCTGTGGTGGCGATGCTCCCTCACTGGAGTAGATCGGGAGCTGGCACGGCGCGACCTAACGACAGTATGGGAGGGACATGGCACTGGCGGCTTGGGGCAAGCGACGCATTGATGGTGGAGGAGAGGTGGCGCGGCGAGGTGGCGGTGGCTGTTGCAACTGACGGCAGCGTCGGAAAGGGTGATGACGAGGGGAGGATGACGCGAGGTGGAAGGGTAGAGGAAGCGCATGGTGCAAAGGCGCTTTCGGGTGAGGAAGACGGAGAGGAGTTTGGGTTTGCAGATTTGGGAAAGAAAACGAATTTCAAAACCGAAACTTAAAACAAATTTGATTTCTTTGAAATTTTGAGGATGTTTCACGTACCCATGTTGCCTTGATGCCAATCTTTTCCAGGTTCACACTTCACACCGCCATGGCGCCGCCATGTTTGCTCGGTTGTTTTCTTCTCTCTCGGACAGCGACTGATACAACGAATAAATACACTATCTTTCGGTTTTGTGCCATCAGCATGTTGCAGCGAAACAACAAGAACACTAATAATGTCCTCGTCAACCCCACTGGCCTTGTTTTGGCACCGTCTGATTAAACCTTCATAAATGGTGACTAATCAAAATCTGTTGCTAGTAGACAAGATTGCGTTTGTAGATTAAACTGGCTGTCGATGCATAGTTGCATATGGGCGAGGATGTATCATGCGAGCCTTGTCTGCTGAAACTATGATTGATGCGTTGGTTGCCGACCTCGCAATACTTAAAGAAAGAATGGCACATATGAGTAGTATTGTACGTTGTAGTTTCCAATACCATATTTTCCTCCCATGACAAGTGCAGTTCCCAAGAGCCTGCATCGAGGTGCAATGATCAGCCATCTTGCTCATCTGATTGGGCTTCTTGAATTTGTACGGGAGGGAGTATTGTTTATGATACTGGTGCTCATTGTTTATGCCATACTACTCCTGTCGGCTACTACTACTATTGCAAGCAAACAAAATTACTAGTCTATGTGACAATTGAGGTCTGAAGTTTCAGAGCGCTGACTAGTAATTCAAATGCTATAAAATCTGTTCAACAAATTGAAAACGAAACGCGCAGCAAGATCAGTTTCAAAAAAAAGGAACACGTTTTTTTTACGATTCTGAATATATTAGTAACTTCAAAGTACCCATGGTTTGACTAGAGAAGCATGAACAAGATCTACCTGTCGAACTCCTTAATTCAATGGTGCTTAGAAACACCTCTTCCTCATACACCTGAAGTCAAACCACCATCAGAATCGCTCAAATTCAGCCCTTCACCCTGTACAGTCAAAAGTCACCCAAGAATTCTGATGTGAAATGGCGCAACTAGTCCAATTAGTTCGCTGGTCAGATTAACAATCTCTTCATTTTTCAACTCACCAAAGCGAGCCCGTGTTACCTGGTTCCATGATCCACCACCCACCAACACCATCACCACCCACCTACCCGGGGATGCCGAGCTGAGCCAATGCACCACCAAGAAACTGAAAAAAGAAAGCACAGCACAGCACAGCACAGCACAGTTATGAAACCGCATGCAGGTCCGATCTGCACCATCACAACCTTGACATGAACAAACAACGTTCAAAGTTCAGAAACCACGAGCAGATCGAGCAAATCCATCATGTTTGTCCCACATGATTTGAAGAAACATGCGACAATTTCAGACCTACTCCATGAGATGTGTGTGTGATCTTTACACAAGAGAGAAAGGCAAACTCCATGACCCATGTTAGTAGTAGTAGTATTATACATGCCGCCTTGCTTTGCTTTCTTCTGGGAGGAAAAGGCGGCCAAAAGTGCCCACTATGAAAGTGGTTGCATGCGCTTTGAACGCTCGCGACAAGCAAAAACTACAAGCCAGACGACCCTTTCCCTGGCCGGCTACCGTAGTATTACTATTTGTCGGAGCTCACCTCACACGACGGCGTTTCCTTTTTTTTTCTTTCTAAATGGCAACGTTGTTTCCTAGCTCATGGCTGATGTATCACGCATATATTTCTAATGGAAAAGATATCGCTTGACAGTACTGAAAGCAATGTTTATTAGCAGCGACGCCTTGTTTGAAACTATGAAGAGATTTCTAAGCCGGTAAAGAAAGAAAGGGTCCATGTATATGACCTCGCTTCTCACGCAAGCGAGCATCATGAAATCAGTAGGTCGATTTGAGTTCTTTCACACAGGAGCAAACGCGCACAAATAAAAAGAGAAAGGAATCGAAGTGTCAAATGAAACGGCCATCATGCTGTGACCACTTTGCTCCCTTCCCAGATGCTCATCTTATTTCTTTTCGACATGTCACGATGATTGAAGACTTGAACATAGGATAGGAATATTATAACGCTGTGTTAGGCTCGTACCCGGGTTCATAATTAGCTTTTGTGTGACCAATTATTATGTCTCGAGCCTGCTGCTCATGTAAAAATATAGGATCGGATACGACAATTAGAGAGGGGGTGAATGATTATAGTGTCTTCTTTTGCAATTTACCGAAGAGTATCTGCATTTAATTCAACTGGCAACCAAATCCAACATACTCGTACGAGATTGTCACTTAATCGTAGTGGTCGAAACAACTCTGATCTGTTCCACTAGTCACAGCTATTGTCGACAACTGGGTGAACAACACAGCTCGTGATCGAAAACGGTGAAGTCGATCTGGTCGAAGGGGTTGCGTTCACCTAGTCGAAAGGATTCGACTAACAGATTTCTTTCACCCTCCGGCTCGGGAAATTCATGCATTGCAAAGAACCAAAAGCAGATCGAAGACGATGGACAAGAACAAGTCGAAAACCGATTAACACATGGACTAGTTGAAGACAGATCAACACAAGCACTAGTCGAAGATAGAAGAACATGTAGTCAGCGATGACAGAGAACAAGTCGAACACAATGTCCAGAAGCACAGCCGGCAGAGATGGCAAATCTTTTTGGAATAAATATGATCTATCATTACTCAAACATGTTCGTGGCTACAAAGTGCTCTCACGGCACCCCTCAAACCTTAGCACGAAAACACCGAAAAACTCTCTGCCGAAAGCCGCCGCAAAAAGCCTCTCCAAGCCCTGTATTACTCTTAACCTCTTCGGCTTTTATATACTAGGGCCTAAACTGTGTCCTTATCAACACGGACACATAATCCTATCTCTTTCGAAAATCAGGGGATCCGAAACCCCTCAAATCCCGGGTTTTCCAATATCTCTAAACCTTCCTGTTATGAACGCCTTCCAGAACTCTTCACACGTCGAAACCTCCAGGACGGCACCTCCTGTAACTTCGGCCACACATCATGCATTCACCTATGATCTCCATGTGCCTCAGTGTGAGCACGACCACCCCGTGACATCCACGACCACCAGAACCTTGGATTTCCCCCTCCTAGTTCCGATCCTCCTTGCCATCGACCATGACCGTCTCCATGCTCAACCTCCACATGCAAAGATCAAAGAATGTTTTCCTGGCATAAGTTCTCCAACTTGACCAATATCAGTTCACATACGCATAACACACTCTCATTTATATATAAACACGAATCAGATCAATCACGACCTTAAATTCCATCTTTCAAAAAAAACAACTCGAGATCAATCTGTAAAACCGGTTGTACCGTTGTGTACACGTCGGTCATACCGCTGGCCAGCCAGACTCGAGTACTCCAAGTACTCGAAGAGAATAAGTATTGAAGCACTCGTTGCCTACGACTACTTACTATAGATGTACGACTACCGATCAGGAACCTACGACCATTGCTCGTAAAGCCTACGACCACTTACCAGAAGCCTACTGTCGAGACTCAAAAATATAATTCTGGACCCTCTGTGTATTCTGAACTAGTCCAGGATCACGCTAGTGTACACAGTATCAACATAAATGAATATTGATCTACACAAGACGAAACAATAGAATAAATGAGTAATTTGAATAACAAATAAGGGTTTTGACCTTATAGTCGAGTTTACACTTATTAAGCCTCACAGGCTGGTAATAAATAAATAAGCAGTGGAACAAATAAACTTCAATGAAATCCCACTAATTCACCACACACAACCGACTGAGATCATCACCTAGTGATCAGCACCTTCGTAGAACTACTCCTCGAAGACAAGCGAAGATTCCTCCACTTCTGTTGATTATTTATAGCAAGCATGAGTACACAACCGTACTCAGAAGTCATACCACAGAATGTAATTTTTAGATTATGGTTTATTCCAAAGGAATGACTTCTGTGGTTATTTTGTATAAAAAATATTTGCAATTGAATACAAATAATATATTAAAAAACATATTTAAAACAAATAGACGATAATAGTTTGACAGTTATTTTCGCAAAGACACAAAGCCTAATCAATTTATTTCACATAGCCATATGACTTAGATCACATAGCTCCCTTCTCAAATATTTTTTTATATGAAAATCTAACCCTCGTGTGAAATCTCCAAGCATGTCCATGACTGCGAACGCGGCTATTCAAATAGATTATTTAATACTATGTAGAGATTGCACAATTTACCCACACGATACAATCAGTGTAGCTAGCACTAATTATAACAAAACCTTTCATAAACTTCATCTCAAGTATTGACACTCCCGGTATGTTTTACCGTTGTCCAACCATACACATCGTTTGGCACGACACACACCGTTGGATAGGGAAGCGGCGAACCGTCTCTCGATGTGAGTTGTCACTGAGACTGAAACACATCTCCACCCATCACTGAGATCCTAACCTACAACCTAAGTTGTCAATATCAAGACTCCATAACTTACTAAGTCAGGCCCGTCCCATCAAGCTTGTGGTTGTACGGAAGGTCCTGTTCAATAGCGCACAAATTTAAGTCCTTAATTGACCAATGCGAGACTTCTAAATTCTAACTATGCCTCAAAGATTATCATTCCCATTCACAAAGCTCCACCATATCACTTAGTATCCATTGCTTGCCTTAGTCCAAATTCTTTCCCACCCTCTTGGTTAAGTACAATACATGCTATCACAAAGTAATAACATATAGCACACGGTTTTACACAAAGTTCCATATTCACGTAGTGAAATTTATAATTGCAACTCGAATGACATGTGTGACTCGTAGCATGGCTAAGCAATACTATTCTTTTAACCAACCCACGTTGGTGCTATCATAATACTAACTAATAATGAACCAACCTAGGGTGATAAAAGATCATGGCAATACAATAGGCAATGTAAGTATAACCAAATAGGTGAATAGCTAAACCCAAATTATTTAAATAAATACTTAAAGTATAATGTAATACATTGAATCAAAATAGTTTTGAAAACTAGGTTTAACATGATCAAAGGTATAACTTGCCTTAAAATAAATCCGAGTACTGGTCTTGGTGAACTCCTTCTTCTAAATTCCTCGAAGTATCAACGTCTACTTGTAAATAAAATAAATAAAAATAAAGAGGAAAACTAACTCCAAAAATTAAATAAAAATCTTAAAAAGATAGAGCTAGAATTTAGATGAATTTAGGAATTTGAATGGGCTCAAGCGGAGTTCGGATGAAGAAGATATGACTTATGAAAGTTCTAAATCTAAAGAAAATACTCAAAAGGAATTCGAGTGATGTTCACCGAGCACTGTACATCGAGTACTGTACACCGCTTTTAACTAGGCTTACTCGAAAGGAGTTTCGACCGCATGGTCAGAAAGTTTTGACTACATGGTCATAGGAGGCTACAACTACTTGGTCGTGGAAGGCTACGACTATCTGGTCATAGAAGATTACGACTATCTGGTCGTGGAAAGATCCTACTGTTCACGGGTTCACGAAACAAAGATTTGACTGGTGGGCCCCACATGGCATAGACACGGAGTATGGTGGATTGGGTTTACAATATATCGGATCTAGTTTAGAGTTGTAGGGTGCTGACACGGCTGATCGAGCATACACGCAGACTGTTCGAGCAGATGCGGCGGGTGAGGTGGTGGACACATGTGCCTCCGAGTATATGTGGCACGACACATGTAATCACGAGTATACATGGCAGGACATATTGGCACAACAGAACGACAAGACGACGGTGAGACTCAGGTTAAACCGGGAATGGCGGATCGCGTCTCTTCGCCGGCGGCGGATGTGCACAATGGGTAGAACATGCAATTGTGCACAATCGGGGACGAAGCGGCGAAGCAAGTGCGGCTGTTGTCGGCAACAAACACCGATGACATCTCGTGGTCATGAAGAGGTGTTGGAGATAACTCTGGTGAAGGCGAAGATGACGGCGTGGTCAACAACGATGAAGATGATGGCGCAATCCGAAGAAACGAGTGGCGGTGGCGGAAACCCTAAAACTTCCAATGCGACGGCGCGAAAGCTCGAGGGGTGTGGCGACTTGGGTTTCAGGATCTAGGCGAGAGGGCGAACCCAGGGGTCCTATTTATAGGCCTCGGGTGTATCGGATTTGGAAATCCCCAAATCGAGTCTGAAACGAACACGATGCAATCCCAGAGATAGTGAGGGATACGGGATACGATTTTAACTGAAACGGGTGCGGGAGAGATAGAGATAAGATCCTACGCGTTTTCTAGATAGGGTTTAGTTGGAGATATCTCATGGTCATACGTGGCATCGAGCTCCAACAATGGCGGAAGCGGTTGCAGGCGATGACTCGCGAGGAAGGGGCTACGACCACCTGACAGGTGGGGCCCACCTGGCAGGTGGTGCATGACAGGAGCTTATGTTCTTCTCGAGAAGAACATAAGCTCCTGTCATGCACACAGTGTTGCAGTGACAGGCAGTGAGCTGAGAAGAAGGTTCTTGCCAAGATCAAGAACTATCTTGCTAAAAGCAAATTTGAAGGAAGCCATAGTTACATGAGGAGGCAACATAAGAATAGCATGAATGATGGCTTGAGATAAGGTCAGGCTCAGAACAGATAGCACAAGATTATCCTTTCCAAGAACACGAGATCTTTGTTGATTCATTGCGGCAAGACAAGTTGATGACGGGCCTAACAAGCTGCAGATATAGAATCGTATGCAGATTCAACTTAAGGAGCAATTCAGCATTGGGTTCTGCAAACTTTTCCGCACATTGGGAGGTTAGGATAATCCTAATTCCTAAGCAAGTTTTGTCCAAGCAAAATAGGAGCGATTAAGTATCACAAGCTCTGAGGCCAACTCCTATTTGGTATGTACTTGAGGTCACAGTTAAGAAACCGGGTCTAGGACAGCCAGGTCTGCTCCATGATGGACCCCTCATCCTCCCAGTAAAATATATAAAGGGGGACCGCTAACTATTGTACTACAGTTTTACAGAAGAGCAATAAAAAGAAGCCAGAAGTCCCCTCATATCTCTGTGTTCAATATACTGTTCTGTTCTTGTGTTTTTGCACATTTCTTACGATTCTGAGTTTTTTCTACGAGGTAATCGCTCGGACTGGACTCGCCAGCGATGGTTCCTCAACACGTTATCAGCACGATCGACTCTGACCTACCTCTAGGCTTACTCTACTCGGATCAAAAGGTAACCGTCGTAGCACGATGCTCGTAGATTGAATCGCATTTTTAGATCGCTTTCAAATATGCAAATTTCGCTTTCTAGAGTTTTTTCTAAGGTGCAAATCCACTCTAATCTACCGCGAGCTGACTTGAAGTCACCGGCCAAGCCGATTGGTGGGTTACATGAAAGAGTAGATGACGATTACGCTGTAGATTATACATCGGATGAACAATACTAAGATGAACAAAACTTGTATGATTAGTAATAGAAAAACCGGCGACCCTGCATGGCCATTATGTCTCACGGCCGTTTCACGGCTGCGCCACCACACTCCACCATGGCCGCCCGTGTGTGTTGTCCCACAGATGCGTCGCCAAGGCCACCTCAGTGTTCGTGCGCCGCCCGAAGCTGGCGTCGTCCCGCCATGTGCCACCTCATCGTGCACCGCCCGAAGCTGGCATAGCCCCGCCGCACGCACGTCGACCTGCAGCTGCCGGCTCCGTGCCGCACGAAGCCAATAGAAGAAAAAGAAAGGGGAGGGCACCGACGCGCAGATCTGATACTACTCGCCAGCAGATCCGGTCTGCCGCCACGGCCACGCATGAGCCGCCCAAATCGCGCGTGTCGAGCCTCTTTGGCCTAGCAAGTCCACCGAATGGGCGCCGCCATGCCGCGCCTCTCTGACCCCATAGCCCCACACCCTGACCGGCCTCCCTACAGGCCCATAAACCGCCCTCGACTGGCCTCCCCACATGCTCGCCAACCGCCCGGAGCACGGGCAAGCCCCGCTTGGGCGCCATCTCCGACCACCCGCACGCGCGCCGACGCCTCGCGCCATGACCGCTGTGAGCGCTCTCCGGCTTGCAGCCACCTCCTCGCCAGCATGGGTGAGCCACGCAAGTCTCTGCCTCCACGCCAAGCTTCACTGCCTTGCACTGGCTCCGCCTCCAGCAAGTGATCCTACATGGCCGCCGCACCTGCCACATGCGCCATATCGCTGCACCGCGCCGCACGCACCTCGCCGCCGCCCTCACTGGCGACCGCGTGCCTTTTCACGTTGCCGCCGACGCAGCGACCACCGCGCGTTGGCCGCCCCCGCGCGCCGCCGAGACGACAACTCCGCGCATAATGTGCTTGCCGCACCGATCGCACAACTCGCGCCATCGTCGTGTTGGCGCCGTCGGCCGAACGCCAGCCAATCGCGCCACCCACGCACGGGCTCCGCGCTTGAAGCAACCGCCGGAGCCGTCCGCCCGCCTGTAGCCCCACGCGTGCACCGCCACTTAGGTGGAGGGGGGTATGGCAACCCTACTCCCCCTCCTTCGAACCGGCCGAGTGGGCTGGGGCACCAAATGGGCCGATTGGGCCTGGTAGAATGGGATGTGAAATCGGCCTGGCCGCGAAAAACGAGAGAGCATAATCCTGAATTTTGCAAGAAGGTCCTCGAAAATTCTGAAAATTGCACATAAAATTTTGTCAGAATAGAAAATTAGCGGTTTAGCCCCCTGGAAATTGCAGAATTTGCTGAACATTCACATTCCAGCAGAAAAGGGGCTCGAGAATTCAAATTTTGAATAAGTTTTAGCATTTGAAGCATGTTTAACTTTGTTATTATTATTTATATGCAATTTATGTATTGTATTTATGGTTTTTATTATCTATGATTATTTATATTGCTTTTAATAATGAAAATAGCAATAAATCATGATAAATACATAGAAAAATACGGGATCACGAACTGGGAGTTCGAAGAGCATTATGAGAATTTTACAACTATTTTTATGCAAATTACCAGCAGTAATCTTATGAACTCTTTGCATGAAATACGTAGATGACTGGCATCACGAACCGGGAGTTCGAAGAGCTGGCCCAGTATGGCCAGAATTTGTACAAAATCTATACCAGTTTTGAACTCTATGATAAGGTAATCACGGATAAGCAAAAATTGAGAAGACTCTCTCTACCTTTCACCGAATGCGGTGCTATCGACACACAACTATCGTCAAAATGGCTACAAGGACTATGTCAAATTAATTGATATCATGCAAGTTGTGAAACTCAAGATAATGTTCTAAGGAAGAACTACATCTCACAGCCATCTAGTAGCAATGTTGGTCATGAAGATAATGATAGCAGCTACAAGGTAATGAAAGTCTCTCATAAAGAAGAGGGGCAAGAAGGATAATGTCGTGGGTCGCACGTTATTGATGCTTTCCAGTCTAAGAAGAAGGGCAAAGGACAAGATGAGGCACACATCACCATTGCATGTATAGAGGATCCACAGCCATTAGTTGCACTCATAGATGTGGATAACCCAGTAGCAGCCCTATCACTCCTCATTTTGGACATCGCACGGCCGCAGCCGTAGTTATCCAAGAGGAGAAGATCGCCATGGAGCAGATTCAGGCATAAGTTACTACATACTTCGCTGATTCGATCTGGTGTACGCATGGCACTTAGATATTTTACAATCACTTGTAGTTTGTGATTGTGGTGGAAATTTGAATAATGGTTGTAAGTTCTAGGAGAGCAAAGCATTAAAATTCTTATGATGAGTCTTGCAAGGTTTATTTTTCTGTATTTATAATAGCAAGTTATGTTTTATTATTTGAAGTATTAGAATGCGTGTGGCACCCTATGGAGGAAGTGTGCTTAGCGGATAACGACACAATTAACACCACCTTGAGAGAGACAAAAAAAATTCAGTCTATCGACAAGAATGCTGGTAGTCTTACGACAATCACAAGCAGCGATACTTATATGATAGGCTTAGGAAGAGCCACAATTATACTCCCAATGGGCACAACTTTGGCCATTAAATAAGCCTTGTTGTACCTAAAATCGACTAGAACTCTCAAGGATATTCGTGCTAACGGTTTCCACGTAGAGACTGAAGAAGAGTATGGTAAGGAACAACTGCTCATTACAAAGTGTGAAGAAAGTGGAAAATGGTATTAGAATGACTTCCTTCATATGAAAATGAGCTATACTACACAAATATTAAGGCACCTGCAGCCTATACTGCTCTGAAAACCGTATTTAGAAGATTTGAAATTTTCTATATCTAGCATGATAGATTATACCGCCTAGGTCTTAGGATGATGATAAATATAATTAACAATTCACAGGGATATAATATCGATGTAAAGAATTTTCCAAATTTTGTGTGCCCCGCATATGCCACCGGAAATTAATTACAAGACCTTCTGCTCTTAAAAATGAAGGTTGAAGTCTCTGCATTCCTTGACAGTATCCAGGGAGACTTTTGTGGTAATATACAACACCTGTCAGGGCTATTTAGATATTTTATAGTGCTCATCGATGCTTTCTCGAAATGGTCGCACGTATAGTTTATTACCTATGAGAAATCATGCTTTTGCAAAACTAATCTCGTAGATAACTAGAATTGAAAATAATTTTTCTGATCATCATGTGAAGTCCACCAAAATGGACAATGCCAGAGAATTTACTTCAAAGGTATTTGATGATTATTGCATGACAATGAGAATTAAATTTAAGCATTCTGTACCATATGTCCACACCTAGAATGGACTAGTACAATTGTAATTTAGAAACTACATGTTGGGGACACGTAGTCCTGCACACATCAGCTCTCATCAATTTTAGACCGTCAGCCAATAACATCCATTCAGCTATGCAACTAGCACAAGGGCCAGCATCAAAAATTACTCATCTTCGCAGATTTAGTTGCAATTTTTATGTACATATACCACCACCGCAGCGAATTGCAATGGGACCTCTCTGAAAGTCGGAGATATACGTTGGTTATAAGACGACATCCATAATGAGGTATCTGGTCTCTATGACTGGAGATTTGTAAACAACCCGCTTCGCTAAAAGCATATTTGATGAGGATAGTTTCTCGTCATTAGGGAGAGAAAATCAACCCTTGATGAAAAATGTCAGGAAATAGAGAAGATAATTGAAGTCCAGAAGATAAAGATAATTGAAGTCCAGAAGATAATTGAAATCCATGCACATGACCCGCGCACTAGTGAAGCAAATAGAGAAGTCCAGAAGATAATTGAAGTCCAGAAGACAATTGAAGTCCAGAAGATAATTGATTTGCAAGCATTAGCGAATCAACTGTCTGACCACTTTAGTGATTTGAAGAGCATGACCAAGTTGCATGTGTTTGTACACAATGCACTAGAGAGGTTGAAATACTGAAGAAAGAGAAAAGGTATCCCTAATCCTGTCCTGAGACCTCAGAAAGGACGAGAACTCTGACCCATCGAATCCAAAGCAACCGGGGACGCCTAGTGAAAAAGGATAAGAAGGACTTGACACGGCTGATCACCAAAGTTCCGCAGAACCAGAAGGGAGCCATTGAGACTTGGCACTAGTATGGAACCTTCATAAAAGGCATATCGAATTTGAACATCCCCAAGAAAGGATACATCAGCATGGATGTGTGTGCACACATCTGAGCTGAAAACAAACTAAAGGGACTTGCCCCCACAATTGGAAGCAGTGGTGAGCAAGTAGAAGTATTAGAATAATCGTCCTATGAAGAAATAGCTATAAATTATGTGACCACATGAATCTATGAATAGAACAACAGCTAATGTCGGCATTTATTTTGCAAAAAATATATCACAATCATCGGTCTTGATCCAGAGACTACATCGCTTGCTAAATGTAAGAAAAGAACATATTAGAAAGATTGGAAGAAGGCAATAGAAGTATAATTATTATCTCTGAATAAAAGATGGATTTTTTGGCTTGTAAGCCGCACGCCTCCCCATGTGCACCCCGTAGGGCATAAGTGAATATTTGTTCGAAAGATAAATGAAAAAAAATAAAGTTGTAAAACATAAAACAAGGTCCATTGCACAAGGTTTCACTCAACGACCAGGAGTTGATTATGAAGAAACTTATTCCCGGTCATGGACGGAACTACCTTTAGATATTTAATCTCAATGGCAGTAAACTTGAATTTAGAAATAAAATTGATGGATGTGGTAACTGCATACCTTTATGAAAACTTGGATTCAGACATTTATATGAAGGTACCTGGAGGTATCCCTATCCCGAACCAAGACAGAGCAAATAAAAATTTATACAGTGTACAACTCAGAAAGTCACTGTATGGACTTAAGCAATCAGGCATGATGTAGTATAATCGCTTAAGCGACTTTCTATGCAAGAAATGCTACACAAACAATGAGGATTGTCACTGTATTTTTATATGACGATCCCAGGATGGATTTTGTATAATCTAAGTATATGTAGATGATATGAATATCATCGAGACCCTAGAAGATATTAAGAAAGCAAGCTTGACGAGGATCTAATAATCCTCATTTTTATCTTTTATCTATAATTCTTATTATGGGTAAATATGATGTCACACAATCCCCAGAGGTACCCCTTATCTAAAAGGGAGAAGTCCAATAAGTGGTTGTAAGTCTTGCTACGACTATATCATGGTCGTAAGTCCTTCTACGACCACTACATAGTCGTAAGTCCTTCTACGACTGCTACCTGGTCGTAAGTCCTTCTACGACTGCTACCTGGTCGTAAGTTCTTCTACGACCAGGTAAACTACGACCACCTTATAATCAAACCTACAAAGCGAGTGGGTCCAATTGATTAAGGAATCCAACGGTCCGCACGCACTATTATTCCGCTTATTAATGGTGCGTAATTACCCCATTATCTACGGAAGATAATTGCCGACGGCGTGAAGAAGCCGAGGCGCCAGAATTATCGCCAAGATGCGCCACATCGATTAATCAGGCGCATCTCACGCAGGGCAAAACGGCTACTTCTTCACGACTATATAAGGGCATCGATCAGAGAGATAGGGGACAGAAAACAAGAGCCAGTCAAGTAGGAACACAAGTGCTATTCTCTGTAATAGTCTTAGTCTTTTACTTGATCATCAAGAATACCATACACACAGGATTAGGGTTATTATTCTCTCCGAGAAGGCTCGAACTCGCCTAAACATCCCGTGTCAATCCACTCTGCGTGATCTTATCTCTAGGAGACCCCAAATCAAACAATCTTTACGTAAGATCGGTTCTAATACACCGGCGCTGGCGCCGTCGTGGGGATCTTCCGGTAATCTCTTGTCAACATACTCTCTTTTTCCAATCTCATGCAATTATAGCAGGAGAATGGAACGAGGAGAACTGGTTTGACTTGGCAGATTACGCAGACGTCGACATGGATGCCGGTTTTGACTATGAACCGAGTGATGCATCCGCTGATGGTGATGTTGCCTTCGGAGATTATTCTCCAGGAAACCATCCCATTAATAGAGTTGAGGAGGGATCCTTATCCCCCACAACAATACGTCCAACAGAGGAGCCATTTCCCTCAAAGGACAAGGGTCAATCCGACCAGGACCGCCCCCAGGAGGACTCACAACGCGACGAGAGTTTTTTCTCCAAGTGTTCAAGTCCCCTTAAGACGGTCCGACTTGGTAAGTCAAGCTCTGGGAGCCACCATTCCCGGACTCCACCAGCATCTAGTGATTCTCTCTCTCAGGGTAACTCCAGAGAGGGTGGAGTCAAGCATGCTTTTCCTCAGAACTGACCGCCTCCCGCAGATCTCATTTGCGAACGGAGACGATTATAACCCGAGTTCCCCTACCTGGAGGGGATTACTCCAAGTCGCCAGATGGTGTCCCTCGAGCACTCCTCAAGCGGGGAGGCCTCGAGCGCAAGTGAGAATCATCAACGGGAGGTCTTCGTCCTTCCCCCAAATCAGGGTCAGCCTCATGGAGGCCGAAATAAGAAGACTCCCCGAAGATCACACACTGCGCCCCCTCGTGGTAATGGCAAGGGCACCACCGTTGGCAGAGAGGACCAACACTCTGATGAACGCGAGGGAAATCCTCGACATTCTCGCACTCCACTAAGAAGGCCTCAAAGACCTGAGGAGGAGGATTTTGATGTCGTCAGAAGAAAGAAAATTGCACCCGTAAGAACTTGCGGGCGCATTCAACATCACGGAGGAGGTACAAGAACTCCAGACATCAACGACTTGCTCGAGAATCCCGACCAAGAGCTTGCTCGAACGCTGTGGTACGATCTCTTTGTCAAGAGATTACGCAAAGACTTCGAACTGTGATGACAAGACTGGAGGTACCTCATCAACAACACTCAGGTAGTCGTAGCAATACGACTTCCTCAGCTACCAGTCAATCGAATATTTCTCTACGTAGGAATCGACACGACCATAAGTCGAATCGATTCCCTATTCGAGAAATACCTTCGATCACCAAGATCAAGAAGCCCTCAAGAGGTGATCATTCACCACTTCGACAAAGAAATTCTAACGAGTGGAATACGAGGAGTATTCTCCTCGAGAACCGAGGCCTACTACGATCAAAGTCACCACACGGTATCGTCAGATACGATCACTGGTGACATTAACCCTTCTTTTCTACAAAGAAGGCGTCAAGAAGTGATTACCGGATGCCGCATTTTCGCCGACCTTCGAAAGCGCAATACCGCCACCTCATTTTCGACCGGTGAACATGGAAAATTTGATGGATCTCAAAATCCCATCGAATTTCTTCAGATCTATACAACAACCGTCCGAGCAAAGCAGGAGGAGGAGAGCATGTAATGGCGAATTACCTTCCGATCGTGCTCGAAGGATCCGCCGATCGTGGTTATTAAACCAACCACTCGAGTCGATCTACTCTTGGCAACACCTCTCGTGATCTTCTACAGCGAATTTCCAAGGCACATACAACCGCCTCGAAAAGAAGACGACTTGCACCGGATAAAATGTAACAACAACGAGACTTTGCGCCAATTCATCAAACGCTTTAGTCGTTCAGAACTCAATTCCGAAATTTCGATTCCTCCGTGATCGTGGCTTTTAAGCAAGGAGTCCGCAGAGAAGAATAACGGAGGACATTGCTCAATCCTCCCAACATCAAGGTCGAACTCTTCGAGATGGCCGATCGATATGCAATCGCTTCGAGGCAATGAGTGGAACAACACTATCGATCGAGAAACATATACTCCTCGAGAGCAAGGTGAAGTTGGTAAGGATAAAAAGCAAAAAGTCCAAGAAGAAAATAAAAATCAAAACCACAAGCCGCTGGTTCCAAGGAGGTTCTCGCCGTGAAAGATGGAGAGCCCCAAACCACCAAGTCGCACTCGATCAAGGCAAAGGTAAGCGCCCGATCGTAGGAACGACAAACCAAGGTGGTGTCCTTTTCATAAAAGGAAGGACATGACCTCCAGAATCGCCGAAGTTTTCCAAAGAAAGCTCGAGGACTACTACAACAAGCAAGCACCACTCCCTACTCTCGGCGTGTAGGACATACGAGTGGCCAAAAGTCGCTTGATGATGAGGAGATGCCATTCCAAGATCCGCAACATACCGTTGAGCACATCTACGGAGGATCATCGACATACGACTCCAAACGACAACTTAAAGTCACGGACGAGAGGTAAATTCAATACATACTCCTCTCACAATAAATTACCAAAGTGGTCGGAAGTTACCATCTCTTTGAGAAGGATGATCGCCCAATCACTACGAGTCGATCGTGTCGATATCCGATTAGTGGTGAACCCACCATCAACAACCGCCGAGTCAATCGAGTCTTGGTTGATGGTGGTAGTTCTTTGAACATATTATTTACTAAAGCCCGGACGAGATGCAAGTACCGGGACAAAGGTAAGGCCGATGACGATACTCCTTTCATGGAATTGTACGGGTCTTCACCAAACCTATTGGCCAAGTTTCTCTTCCTTTAACATTTGGCTCACCAAGTAATTTCGTGACGTAGAAAGTCTCCTTTGATGTGGTCGATTTCGATCGGCATATAACGCCATACTCGGACGACCAACTTTGGCAAAATTCTTAATGGCTACTCATTACGGGTATCAATGTCTTAAGATGCCAGTCCCAAAGGAGTGATCACCATTGATGTGACAAAAGATGGCGATAATCATGCGACCGCCGATCCTCGAGATGGTTGGTCAAATACCAACTCGAGATGAAAGTCACCGACTAGCAAGTCGGCCTAAAGTCGCACTAAAGCCGAACAACCAAGTCAAAGAGGTTCCTTTGGACGCAGAAGAACCTCAAGACTGCTCAGACGGGAGACTTCCGACCTCAAATAGGAAGACGCCTCATTACCTTCCTCCGAGCTAACGCAGATGTCTTTGCGTGGCAAGCATCCGACATGCCCGAGTCCCTGTGGAGGTGATCGAACATGTGCTAGCTTTACTACCGATAAAGTACCAGAAACAAAAATTACGGAGATTTGCCCCGATCGACGAGATGCTATTAAATCGAGTTGGATAAGCTACTTAAAGCGTGCTTTATAAGAGAAGTCAACCACCTGAGTGGTTGGCTAACCTGTAATGGTCAAAAAGTCAAACGGCAAATGGCGATGTGCGTGGACTTTATCGATCTTAATAAAGCTTGTCCAAAAGATGATTTCCCTTTACCTCGTGACGATCACCGTTGATTCAACCGCAGTTGTGAGATATTAAGTTTTTAGATGCATATTCGATACCACCGGATCAATATGTGTTTAAACGATGAAGAAAAGACCGCATTCATTACTCCATTTGGTACCTTTTGCTATGTCAAAATGCCATTTGGTCTAAAGAATGCCGGTGCTTCTTTTCAACGCCTAATGCAATCGACTTTTTCATCTCAATTAGGCCGGAATTTGGAAGCCTATGTTGATGATCTAGTCGTAAAAAGCATTAAGAGACTTAATCATATCACCGACCTACAAGAAACATTCGACAACCTCAGAAAGCACCGCTTAAAACTCAATCCAGAGAAGTGTGTGTTTGGAATTTCTTCAGGAAAATTGCTTGGATTCCTAGTATCTGAACGAGGAATCGAAGCAAATCCTGAAAAAATAAAAGCCATCCTCCGGATCGCCCTCCAAACACAAAAAAGGAAGTCCAAAACTCTCTGGGTGCATGGCGGCTTTAAGTCGTTTCATCGCACGACTAGGAGAAAAAGGACTACCTTTCTTTAAACTTCTCAGGAGACATGAAGGTTTTGAGTGGTCGAACGAGGCAAACGCTGGCTTTGAGGATGTCAAGAGGTATCTTTCGAGTGCTCCTGTTCTGGTTTCTCCAAAGCCAGAAGAGACGCTCTTAATTTACCTAGCTGCCACGCCACAGCAAAGAAGCGCGAGATTAGTCGTAGAACGTGAAAACGCATAACGACCGGTTTATTACGTCGTGAAGTTTTACACGGCCTAAGGAGCGTTACCCTCGTGTCCAAAACTTCTATATGCCCTCCTCATGTCTTCGAGGAAATCTGCGGCATTATTTTCAAAGACAAAATAGTCAGGCTTGCCCGAGTTTCCTTTGGGAGCAATCCTCCATAATAAGGAAACAATGGACGCATGGCAAAATGGTCAATCGAACTTGGGAGTTCGACCTCCATTTCGTGTCCCGAACGGCCATAAAATCCAGATCTTGGCGGACTTTGTCGCCGAATGGACAAATCTGAACTGCTCAGATCCCCAAGACGATTCCCACGCACCGATGGATGATGTACTTTGACGGTCACTTACTTTAAGTGGCTCGGGTCGGGTGGTCCCGTATCTCCTACCGGAGAAACCTTAAAGTATGCCATACAATTAAACTTTCGTGCCACTAACAATGTGGCAGAGTACGAAGGTTTGCTAGCTGGCATACGAGCTGCGAAAGCACTCTCAATTCGTCGACTACTTGTGAGAGGAGACTCTCAACTAGTCGTGAATCAAATCGGGAAAGAGTACCAGTGCTCTAACTCAACAATGGCTCGGTACTTATCGAAAGCACGTAAGCTAGAAAAACATTTTTAGGTTTCGAGGTACAATTTATCCTCGAAGGATAATTTCCTCGCACCAACTCGCTCGGATGGCTTCTTCCCGATCCACAGTACCAAAAGGAGTTTTCTTGGAGCAACTCCAAAAACCGTCTCTGGTCGAAGAACCAGAAACACCTCCTCTTGAGATGGCCTCATTAGATTACGAAGATACCTGGATGACTCCCATCTACGAATATCTTTACAAGGGTTCCGTACCCGAAGAAGATCTTGAGGCAGATCGTTTATCCCGAAAAGCCAAAATGTATACTTTGGTTGAGGAGTCCTCTATAAACGAGGAACCTAAGGGATACTCATGCGATGCATTCCGCAAAACGAAGGAATAACACTCCTTCATGATATACACAGTGGCATCGTGGGACGATGCTTCCTCTGTAACATTGGTTGGTAAAGCCTTTCGACAAGGTTTCTACCGCCTACACCACATGACGATGCTAAGGAGGTGGTTAAAAGTGTGTTCAAGTACAATTCCATGGTAGATGATACACCAACCACTCAAGCATTACAAACAATACCTCTTTCTTGGCCTTTTGCACTGGGGCTTGATATCCTAGGACCGCTTCCCAAAGCTCCGGGAGGTTTCAATTCCTTTTGTGGCTATTGACACGCTCACAAAATGGATCAAGTGAACTCAGAATCTGGGATAACAACTAAGCAAAGAAAAGGTTCATGATGAGAAGCGAATTAGTCGATTTGGAGTTCCAAGTCGGATAATTACAGATAATGGTAAACACTCGCAAGTGCAAAATTTCGTAAATTTTGCGATTTAATTGGGCACCAAGTTATGCTATGCTTCTATTGCACATCCCCAAAGCAATGGGGCGGTCGAACGTGCAAACGGCCAAATAATGCGAGGAATTAAAACTCGAGTCTTCGACCAGCTTGTTAAACGCTCGGGGGCTTGGGTACAAGAATTACCTTCCATATTATGGGCGTTCAGACGACCACCAATGAGCAACAGAGAAACACCATTTTTCTAGTTTTTGAGCCGGCCATGCTTCCTCCGAGCTAAAATTGCGGTCGACACGAGTTGAAACCTTCAACAACTCGGATCAGAACAACTTCGAGCAGATGACATTAACCTACTCAAGAGAGGAGAAACCTAGCCTTAATCCGCTCGCGGCCTACCAACAAGCCTGCGCAGATACTATAATCGTAAGGTCCAACCTCGCAGCCTTGTCAGAGGTGACTTGGTATTGAGGCTCGCCAATCCAAGTCTAATCGGAATAAACTTTCCCCTAAATGGGAAGGTCCTTACACAGTGGTCGAAGTAACTCGGCCAGGGTCGGTACGACTAGCAATGGAAGATGGACAGGTTCTCTCAAACTCTTGGAACATCGACCGCCACGCAAATTCTATGTGTGACCTTCTCGTGCAATAAAAGTCCGTGTTCTTTCTACCTCTTTTGCCTTAATTTTTGAGTAGTGCTTTTTAATCTTTCGACTATGATATGAAAACACGCAGCTTTTTTTACACCGCCGAAAAGCGAGAAACGCCATCCGGTCGAAACTTCTCCTCTCGCATGTGGTTCTCGCCACTAGAAGGAATTTCCTAGCATCGACTGCTACTCACTTTTTCCGCCAATACAAAGAGCTCGGTTTTATCTAGTCGTAATGTTATCAAAGCCAACTCTCTTAATCTTAGTCTATTTTTCCAAGAATTCAAAAATATTCTAAGTAGAGTGCACTTTCTTACATTTGTTCGACCACATTTGGTGTACTGATTTGTTTTAATCGGTCGAAGGAAGAGACACACCTAGTCGAAGTCTTTCTCTCTCGCATGTGGTCCCGCCCACTAGAAGGAAACTTCCTAGTGTCGCTCGCCTCCTACTTTTGCTATGGAAAAGACTTATCAAGTCCACCAAAAAGGACGAACGAATGACTAAAGTACTCTAAGACGCTTGCTTAACTCAAGTTGTCGTTCTTGGTTTGATTAAACTAGTCTGAGATGGGAACATCACCTAGTCGAAGCCTTCCTCTCTCGCGACGTGGTCCCGCCCACTAGAAGGAACTTCCTAGTGTCGAGTCGTTTCTACTCTTTTCGACCGATGCTTAACAACCGTAATAAAAGCTATAAGTTAAATAAACCTCTCTTTGTTTTCGTAAACCTGCTTTAAGTACTATTTATTTAGATTGTCTAAACAATCTAAGCAAATAGTCGGGGCTAGGATAAAGTTATTAATTTAACTTCAATTCTTAGTTTTTCTTTCGCTTATTATCTTTTGAGTTACTAACTACTCGACAAGATGATTTTCGTGAAATGAGGCGGATCATATATTACTCATTAACAAAAATTGTCCGCCTTTCAAGGTAGTTACAAGATTACTCAAGGGGAGAGCCTAGTCGCATTTCCTCCGCCACCTTTTACCAATCGATCAGATTTCCTCAATCGCACGACTTGCCTCGATTCGGTGACGATCAAGTCGGCTTCAATTGGTTTAACATTAGGCGGGGTCTTGAGCTTTAAGTTTCGCCAAAGCGTAACTCATCAGAGCTTCGATCGCTTCCCTTATTGATTCAAATTTTGATTAGTCTTCGAGTGGTCACCATTTCTTGCAATTTTCCGACTTGTTCCCCAATGGTACTTGTGTGAGCACTATGGTATCTTCTCGAGGAGTTTTTCCTCGTAATGTAGCTCATTAAGCACATTGTTCAGAGAGTGATGTTGCCTTGAAGACTAGTCTTCATCGACTCCATCTCTGTTGGGTACAAGTCGAAGCCTCGCAAGCTTCTTGTTTTCACCACTTGTTTCAAAAGAATAATATCGGTCAAACAAAGATATACTTCTAGAGGAAGATAACACAAAGATAATTATAGGTAAAAGCTTTTCTTACCTACTAATTGAGAATCCAATTTCTTGACCTCTTCTCGATGGGAAGCAATAGTTTCAAAGATGCTTTTGCTCCCATGCTCGATGTCCTCTCAGATTCATCTTAGCAATACGGACTGACTCATTGCAGATTAAGGTCTTTGCTTGGATTTCACCTCGAGGATTCTCAATTGGGCAGCAATTTCAACAAGAAATTGGCATTAGAAAAGGAAAATACTCAAAAAGAATAACGGTAAAGATTTACTTACCGTTAATCGAGTTCTAAAACCCTCGAGTTCTTGATCCTTATTCGCGTGAATGCGGAAAACTCTGAATAACCAAAGATTTTTCTTGAACTTGATCCGAGCTTCGCATCTCTTTTTCTTTATCCGAGAAGAAAGGAGGGTCGAGTAAAGGTTAAAGATCAAAAGCAGCCTTAAGTTCGAACTTATCGCTTATTTTTTCCGCAATCTTTTAGATGCAGAGCAGGTCTCTCAAGTCTATCCGAGAGAACTAATACTTCATTCCTTAGCCTCCTCGACTCCTCTTTTCACAATGAGTGAGTCACCTAAGGTCTTCGTGATCACCGCTTAACCTACAAAAACAGGAACGAAGATAAACATCACCGAATGGTTGTGAGTACTTCTACAACCACCGACCTAGTCGTAAGTTTTTCTCGCGACTAAGATATGGTTGTAAGTCTTTCTACGACCACCACCGGTCGTAAATAGTCGTAAGTTCTTTTCGATCGATACTTCGCCATGAGTTTCTTCCATGACTATTCTCGTGAAACTTTTATGAGTATTTAAGTCAAAAACAACTATGAATGATAAGTGACTTACCACCTCTCGCCTCTGTGCAGAGTAGTTCCTTCTCTTGTCTTAGTTTAAAAGTTGTCGATGATACTCACCGACAACAAAGAATTTGCTCCGAGCTTTCGCAAAAAGAAAACAAAGGAGAAGGGAAGGAAAGCCACATATATAAGTATTCAAGATACTTACATTCATAGTCGTTCTAGCAAAAATCGAATATACAAGGTCCGGTGTGCAGCTTATCTATTCTCGCGACTTTGTCCCACCACACCTTCTCGAGGCGCCGTTGTCAAAAGTATTATCCGTATTGGGAATATCTTTGGGATGGGGACTCGGTCCACGAGATTTGTAAGTAAGACCCTACGACGGAGGCAGCCCAAAGAAGTCACCACGGTTGAAATTTTCTCCTTACGGTTCTCGTGATTTCTTTGGGTAGGGAAGGAACGCCCCTACGATTTCCTTCCCAGAGCGGTGAGCGGTGGTCACCACCTTGACCAGAGGCTTCCACACCGCCTCGTTGTTTCTACGACTTTGAGAGTCGAGCGCCACCTCAACAAAGAATAACCGCACCTCAAGAGTCGAGTTACGACTTCAGCAGATGTGGAGACACTGGGAGTCTCGACTTCATCGGCCACTGGGCCAAGGGTGATGCTTCACCACCTCCATTGCTACCTCTCCAAGAGTCAAGAGATAGCAATGGACTTCTCACAGAAGCATTCCTGGGTCAAGGAGTCTGGACTCAAATAAAGAAAAGCAAATCAAAGTTGTGAAAAGAAAAAGGTAAATGTCCTTCTTACACTTCAAGACATTTCACATACCGCACTCGGTCTTAACCAGAATTTTGGAGCAATCCTCCCAACGGAGGACCTCTTTTTCTCCACGACCACGCCCGGTCGAGGTTCAACACTATTCTCCACGACCACGCCTCGTCAGAGTTTGAACAGAACCGAGCTCGTTTCTCGATCTTTTGATGGACGAGATCGGTCTCGACCATTCCGTATAAAGATCGCCTCGATTGCGTGTTGTGCCGATGCAAAGATCGTCCTTCATAAAGACACAAAATCCTTCCAGTTCTCCCTTTCAAGTTTCTTAATAAAACTAGGAGTGGCACCAATCGCAAAGATTCCGTGTCATAATAGAAGGGTACCTTAGCCTTGCGAGGTTTGCGCTTGAGAGGTTCAACCGCTTCAACCTCTTCGGCCGACTACTGCGCGCCTCGGCCAGATACAACTACACCGCCGCAGTCTTGTAGAGGGTTTGGTCGAAAGACCGAACTCGAACTTGCTCCCCCTTGCTCTGCAGATTTTACAAGTCGACGCCTCTTCGAGAGGAGGAGCCGAGTCTTTGTCTTTCGACAACCCAAATACTAATAGTCATCGTAATCGACTTCTTTGTCGTCCCGGCGATTTTCCATGCCTACTTTCTGTAAAGCAAAACAGAAAAAGAAGAATCACTAATTAGTCGTAAGTTTTTTCTACGACTAGTACCAAGTCGTAAGTTTTTTCTACGACTAGTACCAAGTCGTAAGTTTTTCTACGACTTTTTCTTGATTGTAAGATATTCTACGATCACCATTAGTCGTAAGTATCTTCTACGACTATAAAGTCCTAAAGAGAGAATCGATTTGATTACCTTTAGGCGCCTATCCTTTCATCTGTGGACAAAACCGCAATGACTTGAGGAACCGCCCCTGAGTGGCGGGGACTTCTCACAGATAAGTCTGACTGAGTCAACCTCAGCCTGTGAAAGATCTGCGTAAACAGATAAAAATATTAGACAAAGTTGAGAAAGACCAAACGGAGAGTTAAGTCGACAATTGCTTACCCTCCTCGTAGTCTCTGGTGGGGTCTCCTCTTCCCGAGTACCTCCACATAGGAGATGCTCGTTTCTTCAGAGGACTAATTCGACGTGTGATGAAATCCTTCACCACATGCCATCCGGTCAGCCCTTCTTCCTTCAAGTCCTTAATGGCTTGAATGTAAGGGCTAATCCGGCTGATATCTTCAGGGGTTGAATCCCATGAAGACTTCTTTTCATGACCTTCCCACGAAAGAAAGGTCGTCTTCAGAGGTGACCTTCCAAAGAGAACCACCTCTTCCTCCACCGCCACGAAGACCGGTGAAACTCAATGTACTCCTTCGACTTCGAGTCGTGGAGCTTGCATCGCGACTTCCGGCGATTCCGGCTTGTCGAGCCATCCCATAATAATATTGGAACAACTCGAGATCCGCCGAATCCCTGTGTACGCCGCATGCATACACGAACACACTCAACATGGTAATGGAATTGGGACCTAAGTTCACCGCCCACCCCAAAGTGTTCGAGTACTCATCAGAAGAAAGGGTGGGCAGCAATCGAAGGCCGCACTCACAATACGCTTGGAAGACGGATTTGCCCATTTTCCCCGATGGCGATCTTTCGCCCGACAGCAGGAATCCACTTCACCGAGCCTTCTCTCGATCTTCCCAGATCGACCAAGATCTTAATCTTAGCCGCATCCATCTCCGATTCCTCCCATTCGTAAACTCTCCGCCATTTCGCCGTAAGCAAGAAGTTTTTTTGATTGGGTTGGCGGCGGAGAAGATGAAACCTAGTCGAAGACGGAGAAAGCAAGAGCTCAAGAACAATGGAGTGATTTGGGAGAAAAGTAAAATCCAAGTCTACCTCCCGGTAAGCTTTTATAACCGCACGATCTCCGTCGCCGAAACCGTCCCGCTATAGGTCTATGATAGATGGTTGTACCGCCGAACCGCTTCATCGGACAAGTCTATGAGAGCCGTTGCAATTCTCCGGATGGTCCGCTCGAGAAAAAGTAGGTACGTATTGTCACCTCCAAGCAAAATTACATTCTTGACCAAGTCTTTCTAGTCGAAGGAAGTATCAATCTAAGAGCTTTTTCTCCGATTCCCTACCACCACCATCGACGGTCATAGGGTTTTTATGACTTTTGATAGTCGTAAGCAACCTTCCGATAAAGCAAATTCTGGTCAAAGCAACACTCAAATGTCGAAGAGTTTTTCCTTCGACTATCATTCTACGACATTCTCATGGTCGTAAGTCCATTTACTAAACCTTTATCAAGTAAGTTACTTTCACTTGAAGTGGGGGCTAGATGACGAGGATCTAATAATCCTCATTTTTATCTTTTATCTATAATTTTATTATGGGTAAATATGATGTCACACAATCCCAGAGGTACCCCTTATCTAAAAGGAGAAGTCCAATAAGTGGTTGTAAGTCTTGCTACGACTATATCATGGTCGTAAGTCCTTCTAGGACCACTACATAGTCGTAAGTCCTTCTACGATCGCTACCGGTCGTAAGTCCTTCTACGATCGCCACCGGTCGTAAGTTCTTCTACGACTGTAAACTACGACCACCTTATAATCAAACCTACAGCGAGTGGGTCCAATTGATTAAGGAATCCGAACGGCTCGCACGCACTATTATTCCGCTTTATTAATGGTGCGTAATTACCCCATTATCTCGGAAGATAATTGCCGACGGCGTGAAGAAGCCGAGGCGCCAGAATTATCGCCAAAGATGCGCTCAGCATCGATTAATCAGCGATCTCACGCAGGCAAAACGGCTACTTCTTCACGACTATATAAGGGCATCGATCAGAGAGATAGGGGACAGAAAACAAGAGCCAGTCAAGTAGGAACACAAGTGCTATTCTCTGTAATAGTCTTAGTCTTTTACTTGATCATCAAGAATATCATACACACAGGATTAGGGTTATTATTCTCTCCGGAGAAGGCCTGAACCTGTCTAAACATCCCGTGTCAATCCACTCTGCGTGATCTTATCTCTAGGAGACCCCCCGAATCAAACAATCTTTACGTAAGATCGGTTCTAATACACCGACAAAGCTCTTACCTAGAGTCGTAGTTCAAAATGAAAGATTTGTGTAAAATCAAATATTGCCTAGTCTTGTAGCTTGAGCATATCCCTTAAGGGATCTTAGTACATCAGTCAACCTACACTCAGAAAGTGCTAGAACGGTTTGGCTTTGAAAAGACATATCCTTCGAAAGTGTCAATAGTTAGGAGATCTTTGCAGCAAGACAAAGACTCGTATTGACCTAAAGAAGAGGGGGAGAAAGTACTGGGATCAGAATTCACATACTTAAGTGTAATAGAAGCACTCATGTACTTAGCAAACTATACTAGATCGGACATTGCATTTGCCGTGAATCTATTAGCAAGGTATAGTGCAGAATCTACTAAAAGGCATTGGTTAGGAATGAAAGATATATTTCGATACTTCAAAGGAAGCAAAGTGTTCTACAAAAAGAACAAAACATGTCTATGAATGACTATGCAGATGTCGAGTACCTGTCAGACCCACATACAGCCAAGTCTCAAACATGTTATGTATTCCTATGTGGTGAAACTACAATTTTATGGAAATCGTCTAAGTAAAGTCTTGTATCGACTTCGATGAACTACTCTGAAATCATATCAATGTACGAAGCCTCGCAAGAATGTTCTTGGCTTTGGCAGATGATTCACCACATCCAGCTGTCGTGTGGATTGGATACCGCGCAAACCCCCACTATTATCTTTGAAGATAATGCAGCTTGTGTTGTATAAGTGCAGATGGGTTATATAAAGTGTCCTCTCACAAAACATATCAACCCCAAGTTCTTCTATACTCATGAATTGCAAAAGATGGACGAAATTAAAGTACTGCATACTAAGTCATGTGAAAATCTTGCAGATTTTTTCACCAAGTCACTTCCAGTGTCTAGCTTTGAAAGATGCACACGTGGAATTGGAATGATGAGACTTAGAGAAGTGCATAATTCAAGGATGAGAATCTTCACGAATTCTTTATTAAAGCTTGATCGAGTACCCAAAGAATAAATCTTGGAGATTAGATGAAACTGGGTGGATTGTACTTTTTTTTCCCTTGACGAGTTTTTGTGAAGTTTTTCGATTAAGATTTTTAATGAGGCAATTCGTGTAACACAGTAGAACGTGTTTCATATACTCTTTCTCTAAAAATTTCACTGAGTTTTTATAAAGTTTTGACAAGACATGAACATAATAGATGAGTGCCCAAAGTGAGTGTTAAGAAATCGCCCACGCTGTAGACTCTGCCATGATGGCCTCATCATCCCCAAGATGCTATATAAAAGGGGGACCCCCAACCATTATACTAAAGTTTTATAGAAAAGCAATAAAGAGAATCTAGAAGTTCCTTTATATCTCTGTAATCAAGGTAATCGCTTGTACTGAACTCGCCAGCGATGGTTCACAGCAGACTGTTGAGCTGCGAAATGTTCCCAGGGTACGGCAGATGGGCCAGGTTTATATGTCCGATTTTCCTGAATTCGACATTTTACAGGACAAACCGTTTCACCAACACCCTGTTCCCCAAGAGTGTGCAGTCTATTAACATCAAACGAAGATAGACACGAACGAACAAACGATGACAAAACATTCAGAATCATTGCGATTTCTGACATTATGGAATGACATATATCTCACATAATGCAGTGGGATCATCATTGATTAGCATGATTGTTCTGATGCAAGAAATTATAGCAACAGCGGCTCCCAGCACACAGCAAGGCATTGTGCCAGCTTAGCATTTGCAGAATTCTTTCCTTGCATTCATGTTTCTGGTGCAAAAATCTGGAGAAGCAAAGTGGACCCAATGCTATGAATTGCCCCAAGTTTTGAAAAACACAGTGGGCTCAGATGCGGGGAATGGATAGACAGCACAGTGTACTAAAAATACAATATTATCATGGGGACCTACATCACAGCTACAAGTTGCAGGACCAGAAGAAATTTACACAGCCTCCCATGTGCATCCCCATGTACCATTGCAAAATGGAGAATCACTGCACATGGAGTCCAACTCAAGCAGTCAAGATTTAGATTGGAGCAATGAAATGCAGATGCAAGCACATCTATATGTGCAATGCATATAGAGAACTTGGAACATGCAGTAAGGGTAAAGAAGGGCAATTAAAAAGCTCACTCTTCCATTGATACACTTGATCTATGTACAATTTACAGCTTGCAAGAAGGGGAAGGGGGCCGCTAATCGCGATTGCGATATTGCAGAATCTGAGCTGTTTTTGCAAAACAAAACTGTCAGCTCCGCTCTTCGGCGGCTCCCTTTGTTGCCGAACTCTCTGACTCGGAACAAGCGGTTGTGCTGCTCCGGTCGTTCGAAAACTCGCCGATTAGTTATTGTCTTTCGCTACCCTAATGTACAGTTAGAAGGAAAGGGCATGGTTTCTTTAACACACTTCACACATAAGTATCACAGAATTTCCCATCCATCCTGTTCTGGACTGCCTTGATTGCCGCTACCCGAGCAGCCGTGGCTGCCCTATTCGCAGCCATGACCGCCTTGTGCACCTGCTCATCTACTCTCGGCAGGCGAAAGGCGTTCTCTGCAGCCCGTTGTGCAGCCTATCATTGTACAATGTAACCATTAGAATTTCAGAAGCAATTGCAAAGGTTACTCTTAGCCAGATCAATGTGTGCAAGCAAATTGATGTATACCTGTACGGCACGCTCAACAGAAGGATCAGCTGGAGGCAGGGGGCTCTTGAGAGTCCCGGAATCCCAATCCCCTGATCGCTTGTCGCCATTCCGAAATGTGTACATCCCAAATCCCTGCTTCTTGCCTTCATGCCAGGAGCCTTCGTAGCAATGGCCATTGGCAAAGCTGTAAACACCAAACCCATGGATCTTATCCCCGAAGTACTCCCCCGCATACCGATCACCATTTCTGAAACAAATTTCAATAGCAAGTTCGAAATTAGCGACCAATGTGCACAAATTTCGCACCGAAGTTACTTAAATTACGACCATATAAGGTGGAACAGTTGCCAAGAAATGGAACAGTGTGTTGCTGTGATCGAATAAAATTTCGAAAATTCGCTAGATGCTCACCGGAAATGGTAGCTGCCGAGGCCGTGCTTGACGCCGCACTTGAACTCTCCGACGTAGGAGCTTCCATCGGAGCAGGTCTGCGCGCCGATGCCATGGCTCTGGCCGCCGGCCCACTCGCCGGCGTAGCAGTCGCCGCTGTAGAAGCGGTAGACGCCGTGGCCGTGGCGGAGGCCCTGGCGGTACTGGCCGCGGTACCGGCTACCGCGCGCCCAGCTCTCGATGCCGTAGCCGTCGTACTTGCCGTCCACCCAGTCCCCCTCGTACTTGCCCTTGCCGAAGAAGTTGTAGACGCCACTGCCGTTGCAGCGGCCCTTGTGGAACTCCCCCTCGTAGCAGTCCCCATTGCTGTAGAACTCGACGCCCTCCCGCACCACGCGGCCGTGCGCGGCTCCGGCCTTCCCCTTGTCCCGCTTATGCGGCTTGTCGTCGTCGTCGCCGATGAACCACTGCACGGACCCCGACGCCGGGGAACGGCGCAGGTGCAGGCGGCCCCGGAGGAGGCGCGCAGCCCCCGCCGCCGCGGCGAGCGCGGCGGCGGCCGCGGCTGCAAGGAGGATGAGGTGGTGGTCGTCGCGTAGCAGGAGCAGCAGCAGAAGGACGGCGAGGGGGAGGGCGAGAAGCACGAGCGGGTGGGCCGGGCCGCCGGGGCGGAGGTGCGGGTGCAGGTGGGGCGGGGCCTTGGCCTGCGCCTGTGCCTTCTTATCGTCGGGCTCCGGGTCCTCGACCACGACCGCCTGGAACGACGCGCAGTTGCGCATCGTCGGCGACCGCAGCAGCGACGACGGCGTCCGCGTCAGCTTGCCCCCGCCGTGACCCTCCATCCCTCGCCGCCGCCGCTCCCCGACTCCCCTGGCGCCTCCCTCCCTGTCCTCAATTTCCCGCAGATCTTTCCCCCTTGGCTTCAAATCCCTCGGGCCGCGCAGGAAGGCAGCAGATCGGAGGAAGCAGAGCAGGAGTGGGTGGGGACTGGGGAGGGGAGAAGAGAGGAGAGGAGGGGGCGGGGAGGTCTCTTATAACTACTGCGGGGAGGAGGTGACCAGCTCCGCCCGGCACACCTCACTGATGCGTGGGGCACCGTTGGTCGGGCCCGTGGACAGTAGGATATCGGCGGATCCTGCGGGCTCGTGACCCGGGTGTTTCGCGGGGGGGAAGGCGGGGGGCTGTTTGGTTGGTCCGGGCGGGGGGGCTCGCGCGGAAGGGTTGGGGACTGGATCTGGTAGGGAGGGACCGACCGGGGAGAGCTTGGCTTGGGTTGGGTGGGTGGGAGGTGTGGCCCACGAGTTTCGGATCTGGGAGGGAGGGAGGGAGGGGGAGGTGATGGTTGTGGTGTGGTGTGAGTGCGTCCAAGCTTTGGGCACGCGCCGGGGGGCGCTTTTGGTTGGGACTTGGGACCAGGCGCGGGCGAGATCGATAGCGGCCGCCGCGCGAGGGAGAGCCGAGCCGCGCAGCGCCGGGCCAATGGATTGGTGGCGTGGTTTGGGGCGTGCGGGTGCGGCCGTGAGCGGAACGGCGCAACCAGGTTGGGAACAACTGGTACTACCGCGTGGTGGTGGGCTTTTTGGTCTTTTGGGCGACAGGATTTTCCTTCAAACAGAAGAAAGGAAATGCTAATTCATGGAACGGAAAGATATATACTAACTGTTAAGAAACTGGGTCCAGGACTCTGGAGAGTCACAGTCCAAGACGGATCCGGACCCGAGAGTCTGGCGGGTTGAACTCCTCATCCCGTAGCCTATAAATGAGGCCACCTCCTCTCATCAGAACCCGATTGTTCCGAAGAAATAAAGCGCACTCGCTCCCGTGATATCTCTCGTATTCATTCTATTGTTGTGTTTTGTGTTCTTCATCGTTCTTACGATTCTCGATCATTGTATACGAGGTACCCGTCGGATTTGGACTCGCCAAATGACAGCTACTCAACACGTTATCAGCACGATCGACTCTCCTCGCATCGAAAGGTAACCGTCGAAGAACGACACTCGTAGATTGAATCGTATTTTCTAGATTGCTTTTCAATTCGCAAATTTGGCTTTCTAGATTGGTTTTTGCGGTGCAAATCCGCTCTAATCTACCGCGAGCAGACTTGAAGTCACAAGACAATGCCGATCGGTGGATTGCATCGCAGATTACTATATGAACAGTAATTATGTTTGAACAGTAATTATATGTAAATAGTAATTTACAAGAACAAGAAAAAAAAAGGCGACGACAACCCCGGGCAAGAAATTCTACGGCCGAGCCAACCTCAAATGCCGCACCCCAATCCCGCTACCGACTAGTAGTGGCATCCCCCTCCGGCTAGCAAATGCCACCAAGCACATCACGAAAGAAAGAAAAAAAAAAGGTGAAGGGGATGGCACGGATCGCGTCACGGGCTTGAAGCCGCACAACACAACAATAACCCCATCACCAAGAATGACCCTCCATCTCCGCGCAACATCACAGAAGGAGGAAGAAGGGAGAAGGGAATTGCCGCCGCCGATCAGAACCGTGCCGACCACCTCGCCGCCGCGCCTCGCCCGCCGCCCGGCGGCAGACACCGCATGACGCCGCCGAGCCGGAGCCGCTCAAGGCGCCGCCAGATGAACCACCGCCGAGCCGCCTTCGGCGGCACCCGCGATGACGCCGCCGAGTCGCGCGCCGCCAAGACGCCGCTTGGCGCCCGCAAGAAGCCGCATTGTCGGAGAAACCTCCACGCCGCGGCGCCATCGAAGTCGCATCGCAAGCTCGCCGAGCGGGTAGCACGCCACGGAGCAGGCCGCGACGGCCGCCCGAGCCGGCGGCGCGCCACTCATGAGCGCCTCAGACGGCTCCGCGCAGCGCCACGGCCGCCACTGCGATCGCCGATTTACGCGCCGCCACGGAGACCGTTGCTCAAAGGAAGCTCGGCGCTGGTCATCGCCGCCGTGCCGCGGCTCCCATGGAGGGAGCCGCCAAGACAGCGCGGCTCTCGTAGGGGAGCCACGAACGAGAAGGACTCGGGGTGGGAATCTCACGGCTTTATCTTGCGTGGACAAAGCCGCCTAAAAGGCCTACCAGATAACCGAAAAGGAAAAAAGAGAGGAAGAAAACGAAAAAAGGGCCGTTTTGCAAAAAGGCCCTCGAATTTTCCGTAAATTACGAGAAAATTTTCTCAGAATTGAAATTTTCACATTTTAGCCCCTAGAAATTGCAGAATTCGCTGAAAATTCATATTCAAACAGAAAAGGGCTTCGGGAATTCAAATTTTGAATCGGTTTTTGCATTTGAAGCATATTTTACCTTGTTATTATTATTTCTATGCAATTTATTTATCAGATTTATCGCTTTTGATTATTTGTGATTATTAATATTGCTTTTAATCACTGAAAATAGCAGTAAATCATGAAAATGCATGGAAAAATACGGAAACATGAACTGGGAGTTCGAAGAGCATTATGAGAATCTTGCAACCATTTTATGTAAATTACCAGCAGTAACCCTATGAACTTTTTGCATGAATATGAAAAATGACTGGCATCACGAACCAGAAGTTCGAAAGAGTTGGCCCAGCATGGCCAGAATTTGTACAGTCTTCAACTCTGTGATAAGGTAATCACGGATGAGTAGAAGATTGACAAGACCCTCTCTACCTTCACCCGAATGCGGTGCAATCCGCACGCAATTATTGTCAAAATGGCTACAAGAAGTATGCCGCATTAATTGACACCGTGAAAATTACTTAAAGCACAAGATGATGTTCTAAGGAAGAACTACATCTCACGACCACCTAGTAGCAATGTTGGCCATGAAGCCAATACTAGTAGCTACAAGGTAATGAAGCCTCATGAAGGAGAGGGGCAAGAAGGGTAAAGTCGTGAGTCGCACGTAATTGGTGTTTTTACGCCTAAGAAAAGGGGCAAAGGATAGCATGAGGCACACCTCACCATTGCAAGCACGGAAGATCCACACCCATTAGTTGCACTTATGGATGTGGATGACCTAAGTAGTGACCCCATCATGCCTCCTTTGGACATAGAATGGCCACGGTAGTAATTGCCCAAGAGGAGAAGATCGTCATGTAGCAGATTAAGGCAGAAGTTTCTGAATACTTCGCTGATTCGATCTAGTGCACGCATTGCACTTAGATCCTTTTACAGTCACTTGCATTTTGTGATTATGATGAAACTTTGAATAATGGTTGTAGACTCTAGAAGAGCAAAGCATTAAATTCTTATGATGAGTCCTGCAAGACTTATATTTCCCGTATTTATGATAGCAAGTTATGTTCTGATATCTGAAGTATTTTATTTTATGTGTTGCTGGATTTCTGCTTTATATTAATAAAGTACATTATATTAGAATGCATGTAGCGCCATATGGAGGAAGTGTGCTTAGCAGGTAGCGGCACAATGAATACCACCTTGAGAGAGATGGAATTTTCAGTCGATCAGTAAGAATGCTCGTAGCCTTACGACAATCGCAGGCAGCGATACATGTATAATAGGCTCAGGAAGGGCCACAATTATACTCCCGACAGACATAACTTTGGTCATTAAAGAAGCCATGTTGTGCCCATAATCGACTAGAACTCTTAAGGATATTCGCGCTAACGGTTTCCACGTAGAGACTGAAGAAGAGCATGGTAAGGAATACCGCCATTACAAAGCGTGATTTAAAATAGTAGAATAATGGTATTAGAATGACTTCCTTCATTTGAAAATGGGCTATACTACACTAATATTAAGGCATCTGCAGCCTATACTGCCCTGAAAACTATATTTAGAAGCTCTAAACCTCTTCTATCTCTGGCATGATAGATTATGCCACTTAGGTCTTAGGAAGATGAGAAATATAATTAACAATTCACAGGGATATAATGTCAATGTAAAGAACTTCCCGAATCCAGAAGATTTTGTGTGCCCTGCATGTACCATCGGGAAACTGATTACTAGACCCTCTACTCTGAAAGTAAAGGACGAAATCCCTGCATCCCTGGACCGTATCCAGGGAGATATTTGCGGTCCTAAACAACCCCTGCAAGGGCTATTTTGGTATTTATGGTGCTCATCGATGCTTCCTCAAAGCAACAAGTCGCACGTTTGTTTATTATCTACGAGAAACCACGCTTCTGCAAAGCTCATCTCGCAGATAATTAACATTAAGAATATTTTCCCTGGTCATCATGTGAAGTCCACCAGAATGGACAACGCCGGAGAATTTACTTCGAGAGCATATGATGATTATTGTGTGAAAATGAGAATTAAAATTGAGCATCCTGCATCTTTGTCCACACTCGTAATGGACTAGCGTAATTGTTATTTACCAACTACATATTGGGGACACGCATCCTGCATGCAAAGAACTCTCATCAATTTTAGACCATAAGCATATAACATACATTCACCTATGCAACTAGCGCAAGGGTCAACACTGAAAATTTCTCATCTTTGAAGGTTTGGTTGCAAGGCTTATGTACCTATACCACCACCACGGCAAACTAAAATGGGCACTCTCCAAAAGTCTGGGATATACGTTGGTTATGAGACAAAGATCCATAATCGTATTTGGACCCCACGACCGAGATTTGCATGCACCGTCACCGATAGCATATTAGATGATAATTATTTCGTCATTAGGGGAGGAAATCAACCCTTGATGTAAAATGTCGAGAAATAGAGAAGTCCGTAAGACAATTGAAGTCTAGAAGATAATTGAAGTCTAGAAGATAATTGAAATCCATGCATATGACCCGCAAGACTAGTGAAGCAAATAGAGAAGTCCGTAAGATAATTGAAGTCTAGAAGACAATTGAAGTCTAGAAAATAATTGCGATCCGAAGATAATTGATTTGCAAGCATTAGCGAATCAACCGCCTAACCACTTTAGTGATTTGAAGAGCGTGACCAAGTCGCATATGCCCTGCACGCAATGCAGGAGAGGGTTGAAATACCGATGAAGGTATCCCTAATCCCGCCCTAAGGCCTCCGAAAGGACGAGAACTCCGACCCCTCGAATCTGAAATGTAGGGGCGCTGGTGAAAAGGATAAGAAGGACTTGACAGTAGATCACCAAAAATACTCTGTAACTGTAAGGGGAGCCATTGAGACTGGCACCAGATGGAACCTTCGTAAAAGACATACTATAATTGAACATCCTCATGAAGGATACATCGGTATGGATGTGCGCACACATCAAGTTGAAAAACTAAAGGGACTTGCCCCGCAATTGAAAGTAGCGGTAAGCAAATAGAAGCATTAGAAATATCGCCTTGAAGACATAGCTATAAACTTTATGATCTTGGGAGAATCTATGAATAAGCCAATGTACCAATGTTGCAAAGAAAATTGTCACAATCATCAATCTTGATCCGAGCCCGATCGCTCGTTGAATATAAGAAAAGGTCAGATTGAGAAGATTGGACGAAGGCAATAGAAACAGAATCGTTCTCTCTGAATAAAAAAGAGGTGTTTGGGCCTGTAAGCTGCACACCTCCCCATGTGCACCCTGTAGGGCATAAGTGGGTATTTGTTCGAAAGAGAAATGAAAGAAACAAGGCTCGTTGCACAAGGTTTCACTCAACGCCTAGAGATTGTTATGAAGAAACCTATTCCCGGTCATGGGCGGAATTACCTTTAGATATTTATCTCAATGGCAGCAAACTTGGAAGTTAGAAGTGAAATTGATGGATGTGGTAACTGCATAGCTTTATGGAAATTTGAATTCGGACATTTATATGAAAATACCTGAATGTATCCTGTCCAACCAAGATAGAGCAAATAGAAATCTATACAGGTGCAACTCGTAAAGTCACCGTATGGATTTGAAGCGATCAAAGCGAATGTGGTATAATATCTCGGCGACTTTCTATGCAAGAAAGGCTACACGAACAATGAGAATTATCCTGTGTATTTATACGACGATCCTGGGATGAATTTTGTATAAATCTCGGTGTATGAAGATGATCGAATATCATTGGAACCTTAGAAGGTATTAAGAAATCAAGCTCTTACCGAGTCGAGTTCAAATAAAAGATTTGGATCAAACCAACATCGCCTAGGCTTGCGACTTGAGCATACCCCTAAGAGATTCTAGTACATCACCAACCTACACTCGTAAAGTGTTGGAAAGGTTCGGCTTTGAAAAGGCATATCCTTGAAAGTGCCGATGGTGGAGATCCTTGCAAGCAAGACAAGGACCCGCATGCACCTAAAGAAGAGGGGAGGAAGTCCCGGGACCGAACTCCCGCACTGAGTGCGATGAGGAGCACTCATGTATTTAGCAAACTGACTAGATCGTGCATTGCATTTGCCGTAAACCTATTAGCAAGGTATATACGTAACCTACCAAAGGCATTGGCAGGAAATAATGGACATCTTCCGCTACCTCCAAGAAAGCAAAGAACTTGGTCTATTCTACGTAAAGAACCAAGAATTGTGTATGAATGACTATGCGGATGTCGGGTTCTGTCGAACTCGCATCTGACCAAGTCGCAAACATACTATGTATTCCTATGTGGTGGAACCGCAATTCCATGAAAATCGTCTAAGCAAAGTCTTGTATCGACTTTGACGAACCACTCGCAAATCATAGTATCACGAGGCCTCACAGAATGTGCTTAGCTTGGCGGAAGATTCACCACATCCAAGCATCATTTGGATTGAATCTGCGCAAACCCCACAATTATCTATGAAGATAATGCACTTGTATTGCGTAAGTGCAAATGGGTTATGTGAAGAGTCCCTCATAAAGTATATCAACCCCAAGTTATTCTATACTCATGAATTGCAAAAGATGGACGAAATTAAAGTCATCGCATACTAAGTCATGTGAGAATCTTGCGATTTATTCACTAAAATCACTTCAAAGATCTAGCTTAGAAAGGTGCACACGTAGAATTGGAATGATAAGACTTAAAGAAGTGCAGAATCTGTGGGAGAATCTTCACGAACTCATTATTGAATCTTGATCACGAAGATCGAGTACCCAAAGAATAAATCCTGAGATAAAATGAAATTGGGTGGATTGTACTCTTTTCCCTTACGAAGTTTTCCCAAGTTTCTCGGCTAAGGTTTTTAATGAGGCAATTCGTGCAACACAAACAGAACGCATGACATGTACTCTTTCTCCAAATTTTTCCCATCGGGTTTTATGGAGTTTTGACGAGACATGAACATGTTAGATGAGTGTTCAAGGGGAGTGTTAAGAATGCCCGGGACTCGAGAGTCTGGCCCAAGACGGTCCAGACCCCGGAGAGTCTGCCCAGCTTGAACTCCTCATCCCGTAGTCTATAAATAGAGGGTCACCCCTCTCATTGTAACCCCGATTGTTAGAAGGAATAAAGGCACCTCAAGTCCCGATATCTCAGTATTCATTCTATTGTTGTGTTCTTGTGTTCTTCATCGTTCTTACGATTCTGATCATTGTATACGAGGTACCCGTTCGGACTGGACTCGCCAGCGACGGTTACTCAACACTAACAATATTCATTTGGAGAAATGTTTTTTGTCATACGCCGTACGACACCCGAGGATCGCCTCCTTCTTCGACCGGCCTGTGCACCACCTTTTACTTTTATGTTATGAAGTAATTCTTGTATTAAGATTATTCTGACATCTTGAATTGTGTACATATATTGTAGTTGCAAGACTATATGCAAGGCGCTGTGGGGAGGTGCGTGGCACTAGAGTGGGAGGGGCGATAAAGTGGCTGGACAACGAGTGCTACCTCATCGTCGTCAACCATCTGGCCGATGCTGGCAACCCGGATGGCTGCTTCATCGTCGGTCTACCGCTCATCTTCGCGAACAGACATACAGTGCGGCCTCATGTGCCTCGATTGGATGGCCGTCGCCGGCCACAAGGCCGCGACCTACGTGCTTGGTCTACTCCTCTACACGGCCGACGCGCGCGACGTTGGGCGAGCCGGCCTCCGCCTCAGCCAAGTCGAGGACTAGTCGACTGGCGGCGGGTGCGAGATAGCCAAGGGCACCAATTGGGAGTGCAGGCGATATCGAAAGCTCGCTGTGAACGCAGTCCAGGAGGTGAAATGGAACATGGTCGGGACGTAGGGCCGGGTGTTGGCACTGCCAGAGGACGGCCACCGGTGCACAAGTACCGACTATGGTGTGGCGCATGGGTAGGACGACTATGTCGTCTTTTGCAACGACGACTGTAGGATTAGGCATGAGTACACTAAGTTCTTTGCACGTATGTAATTGAACCACTTGTCGTAAAATTAGCGATTTTACCATAGTTTTAGCAAATATTCAGATATAATTCCTTGCCATTTTTGTCAATACTCTTCACTGATTAAATATGATAAATGCAAATCAGACTTTGAGCTCAAACTAATGCTTTACTAATATTCAGATATAATTCATTGCCATTTTTGTTAATATTTTGAATTTGTATTTATGTATATGAGAATGTTTATTATCAGAGATGGTTATTTATTAGAATTGTCTATGATATGTATTTATCACAGACAGTTCTACTTTAAAATCGTCTGTGATGTGTATTTATCACAGACGATTATACTTTAGAATCATCTGTGATATATAACCCTATTTATATTTGGACTCTATAGTTTGCCCACACCTCTCACTCAAATGATTAATTTTCTCCTTCCCCGAGCCCGGCGTGCCTCCTCCCCTCCCACAAGCATTCGTCGCCTCCTCCTTGAGCCCAATGCGCCTCCTATCTTGCTCTGAGGTGCACTCGGCCAATGCATTCTTGGTGGTTCTTGCCATCCCTTCGTGAGTTGTTTCTATTTTTAGAATTGATTTGCTTTACTAAGTGTGTTGTGCTAGATGTATTTTAATCTATCTTGACTAGCACTGAGAGACTTGATATTGTGTTGGGTTCTGTTAATTGCTTGATGAGGATAATTGTCATATTATAAAATTGATGTGATAGCAATATTAGACTTGGGCTACTTGGATTGCTTCTTATTATCAATTTGTACTAAGCAGCTAGTTCTTTTTTTTATTATTATTTTCAGTTGAAACTGGACAGAATTTGTGTTTGTTGATTTACTGACAGCAAAGTGGCTATTTTATTGAGATTAGTGATTCTGTCAAGTATTCGAGATTAGTGATTTTATTCAGTTTTCATTTAACTGGTTACTAATTGGCTAATCTGATAATAGAGCATTTCTGCACACTGTTAGTTGAATGACCTTCTGATGACTGAAAGTATAAAATTGTTGTTTTAGAAGTTATTTTATTGACATTCCAGTGAAGTATTATTTGAGCCCAAAAGTCTGATTTATTCTTATCATATTTAATTGATAAAGAATATTGGCAAGTATCGATAAGGCCAAGATTACATATTGTACAACTCTACATCTGAAAGTAATCATAAACATTCAAAACTAAGTAATATGTTGTTTTCATATGGTTTGCTTATCTTATCTTTTGAGCATTTTATTCTGGTTAATTAACATATAGAAATTATATCGTTATGGGAACATATCTAGTTGCTAATGGGTAATTGAATGCTAAGGTGCTAATGGTAATTTTGATCGTTGGATCATGTGTGTGTTTAATGCAGAGCATTGGTGATGGGAGCATGCAGAGTGTTTAATGCAGACGTATTAATGAATGCGCATTGGAGGTAGGAGTATGTATGGTGATTAAATGGTTTGGAGGTGGGAGCCCTATTAATCTTGGCTGTTCAATCCAGATCCAACGGTCAAGATTGTTATTAGCACCGTTGGATCTGGATCTTGACCGTTGGATGTGGGAGCATGCATGGTGTTTAATGAAGACGCATTAATGAAGGTGCATTGAAGGTGAGAGCATGCAAAGTGATTAAATGGTTTAGAGGTGGGAGCCCGCATTAATCTTGGTTGTTCAATTCAGATCCAGCGGTCAAGATTGGTATTAGCACCTTAACACTGAATTACCCATTAGCACTAGATACATTCTATATATATATATATAATATATATAATACTGGTTTTAAAGGCACAGATAACTACTGCTTGGAGATTTCATAAAGAAGTAACTATCACAGATGATTTTATCTACAAACCGTCTGTGATACATAAGCTATCACAGATAATTTCATCTACAAACCGTCTGTGAATAGTCAACTATCACAGACGGTTCAGCGTTAATAACCGTCAGTGATAGTACACATCACATACGGTTCAAAAACTGTATGTGATGACCGCATGTCATTATTAACTTATAAACTCAGACAGCTCACAAAATCGTCTGTGATGACTTTTTTGAATTGTCCGTGATAATATTTTCTGTAGTAGTATGGTTGTGGACTGGTGGGGGCACGGACAGGTCATGGGTTATGAGTTAGATTTTCAAGAAGGTGCACATCAAAGAATACTACAAATATAGACAAAATGCAAAGCTGATATTAGAATTTTTTAGTGTGCCCTGGCATACCGAGCACCATGCTGACCCATGGTTGTAACCTCGAGGTTTTCGACGTTTTTTTTGGCTCTAACTTGACCGAACGAATGCCTTGACGCCTAAGTAAAACGCTCAACGCGCAGGTCCAATTCGGTCTAGCTGACTGACTCTGCCGTCCATCCGGCCGGCCGGCCCGGTCCGCGACTCGGCGTGATGATTTCATGTCATGTGGGGGTGCGGACGCGCGGTGCAGCCGCCCTATATCGCGGCACTCGTTGCCCACCATTCGAAACCGGAGACCCGTACGTCGAGCATGAAGAGCTCAGTCGATTGGGTGATTAGGTCCCTAAAAACGAGCGTACTTATTAGGGATTCAGAGAGATATTGTGCGGTATTGGTTGGGCCGACGGTCTGGGTGGTGGGTGGGGGCGGATGGGCGGCACATCACGGCAAAAATCTATGGGCTAATCTGCCGCTTTGGACTTTGGAACGTGTTTTCTATAGGCTGTATCATGTAGCATAGACTTTGCAGCGTCTCTAGAATCTAGATGTATAGTACGTAGGTGACGATTTCTTAAGCATTCTTCTCCCCTCCGTTCTAGAACGCCATGGGTGACACTATCATGCTACTAATGCTCTGGTATGCATGCATGGCATGGCATGCGGTTATTGGTCAAGAAGGTTTCCTATTCGCAACGAAGGACGTGAAAGTTCGTCGTAGGGGAGAATTTTGAGCTAGGGTCGCACAAGGAGAAAATACATTCGGTTAAATTTACACGTTTTTTTATTTATAATAGTAAAAGTAGCTCCTGTTCGTACAAAAATACAAAAAATAGCACTGCAACAGACACCTACCGCTCTCTCATATCACGGAAGCCACCTGCCGCGCTCCCCGTCTGCGGCAGGAACGTGTCTTTCCATTGTAGTCACGTGTGCTTACTATCCCGCCATACGCCATAGACTGATAGTGTGGTAGGTGGTTTCACGGACTAAAAGTACGATAGGAGATATGTGTCGTTTATCTAGCATTCTACGATGCTAATTTTATTATTTCGAACAAACGAAAAGTTTATTTTAAAAATAGACTAAATAAGCCTGAAAATCAGTGAAAAAAAGCTTGTTGCATCGCGAGGGTGAAAAGCCATGCGCCGATGTGCGTCAAGTACCCACCAATGGTCCACAGCATATACCTGAATTTTTCAAACTCCACTCATTCAGCCCACCGAGCGAAAAAGGCGGCGTAATCTTTTTACATCCTTGTGCAAAATCAGATAGCCTTTTGATCGATGTACCATCTTTCTATCTGTAGTGGCCCATCTTGCACGTGCTCTGACAAACCAACAAACATCTGAGTTGCATTCTTTCCTTCACAAATAATGGAAAATAAGAACGTGCAGACTTGCAGGTTGCTGCACCTTTTCTATACTGATGAGGAATCAAGAGTGTGCGGTGCACAGTCCAGGAGAGGTGAAATAGCTAGTATACAAACTCATTAGCATGTTACGGTACGAGTAGTTACGGAGCAAATCGCACTACTTGTGCGCACTAAAAAAACAATGGTTAAGTGTTTTTCTACCGGGTTTGTTAATTTTTAGTTGTTTGAAATTTTTTATTCGTCAATCACCTATAATTGTATAGTACTGAGTCTAAAATTACAGTACCGAGTGATGTGAAATTTTAGCACAATTCTGCTGTAACTTTTATGTCGATGTCTAGAACTCTCGTCAAAGAATGGACAAACAAAATTATAAAAAAGGAAATGAAGATTGCTATCTATTCGGCAAGAGACTCAAAGCGGTGATGTATATTGCAAAGGGTATACTCTGATTACAGAAAAATGATTGTGAATGCACGTGGATTAGAGCTTGGATCAGGATCTATCTTTACAATGACACATAGGTCATGCTTTTATAGTTCTACAAGCGTCGGCAGTTGACTGCAGTAGCGCCTCTTCACATCAATGATCGCGTCCCTTTAAGCCAATCACCGTGTCCCTTCACGGTGACCACTGTGTCAATACCTTCTCCACGTGGGTTATAATTAACCACACGTGGGTCTCCTCTGTTGGGGAAAGGTCCTGAGGTGGTCCGTAGAGATCTCTCCAGGAGCGAGGTTCGAGAGTGGTCTGAATGGACCTCCAGGGGAGAGGTCCTGGAATGGTATGAAGAGAAGGTTTTTAGGCCCACCTTCTGACTACGTAATTAAAAGGTTTTTAGGCCCATCTTCTGACTACGTAATTAATCCTGGGCCCAGTAGAGGATCCATATTATTCTAGAATAAAGGTATATTCATATAATTTGACTAATCAACAATCTTCGTCAGCTAGCCCCTCAACTTCAAGTGAAAAATGACTTACTTGAGAAGGAGATTATAAAATCATAATCGGAAGTAAAGCCTTTCCAACTGTGACACTTTATTTGACTAGAAATAGACTTATAGTCAAGAAGATAATTTCACTTGAGTTGTAAAATTACGACTAGTTTTCCCGAGAAGATAGAAAGGTCGAGGTGCAGTTGTTACATCCTTGAGGTAATGGGTTTTAAATGCACCAAAGATACTTTCGTCTTCAATTTACATAGTTGTTGATTTATAAATAACCACCATGATATACATAAGAAACATTTACTCATATACATTCCTATATACTACTCACCTTCAAACTCCTTCAGTTCGAGTAGATGATGTACCATGATAACGGAGATCATGAAAAAAGACAAACTTTGTAGAATAAATTTAACTTTTTGACCATCTTGAAGTTTTGATATCTGGATTTTATTATTCCAAGGTGGTCAAGAAGCCAATTTATTCTATGAAATTTTTCGAAATTAGTAGAAGGAAAATTATGATGATCGGTGAACATGCTTTAAAGGTGTTATACTTTTACTCGCGATGATTACGAGATAAAGATAACTTTATCGCATGTCTAGCGTGGAACAATATATATATATATATCCTTCCTTGGGGCACTATTTACTTCCTTGGGCACGATTTACCCTAGCCGTTTTTACTTTCCCCATTCACCGAAATCCCTTCGTCCTCCACAAATCTTCGATAGCAAGAATTCCTTAGTTCACCATTGAATCGAGACACTTGTGGGATGGAAAATCGTTAATACTGTCTGCGAAGGAGTTCAAAGGATTAGAGCAAGACGAGCATCTATTAGAGAAGGCTCTTCTCGAGTGGCGTGCGCCGGGGAGGGAGATTGAGCCATGCCCTCTAGCCGGTTTTATGGTACCCTTCATGCCCTATGTCTGGGCAGGCCTCCATTTACCCAAGAATGATTTTTTGATTGAAATTCTTAATCATTATGGAATAGAATTAGTTCATCTTGTACCGAATTCAATTATGGTACTTAGCGTCTTTGGCCATATGTTTGAGGCATTTTTAGAAATAGCCCCTAGTTTGCGTATGTTTAGGTTTTATTATCAAATCATTCACAACAAGAAAGCTGGTGGTGCTGTGGGCTCTTTTTACTTTAAATTCCAAGATGCCAACAAGAGGGTGTTTCCCTTCTTGACCACTAGAAATGTCAGCCAAACATGGAACAAAGAGTAGTTTTATTCAGCTATTTGGAAGGAGAGTAGGATTACTTACAGTTAGAATACGCCACAGGAGTGGTCCTAAAAAAGCCGAGCTGCTAACAAGGAGATGAAGTTCTCCAATGATGAGAAGAGTGTGGTCCAAGTGATCAGCAACTTGGTAAGGGGGGTCTAATTGACGAAAAGTCGTTCATGACTTCCTCAAGAACAAGATCTTTCCTCCCCAAAAGAGAGAAATATTATCTTGTGATTATGGCATCCAAGAGAATGGTAATAATCCATTTACCTTCTTACTCGAACTAAAATTTCATAGTTGAAGTAAAGGCCCTGTTTGGCACAGCTTCTGCTTTGGCTTTTGGGTGAGAAAAGCCAGAAGCCGAAACAAGCGGCTGGCTTTTTTTACTGACTTTCGTCGAAAGTTCAAAGCCGTTAATACACATGGAGGCGGAAGCAAAAAGCAGTGGTGAGGTGCTTCCCACGCTTCCCACCCCTAGCGTATCGAAAGTACACCCAAACTTTCCAAAAATTACCCGCCTTATACCTAGGTATTTAAGCCAAAATTCCCACCCCTAACTCATTCCCCTCCCCATCTCCCCGCTCCCTTGGCGCTGTTCCCCCTCCCCGTCCCGCGCCGACTCCCACGCGATCCCAACCAGGTAACACCCCCCCAGGCCAGTGTCGGCGCCCCCCACCCCCACCGACGGAGGCCACCTGGCTTGCATAGAGAAAAATTTGAGGATATGTTTAGGCTACGTTAGGTACATGAAACTAATTCAGTCTTTGCTTTAACAGATTTGGTGATGCACCGTAATGCATACCTTGCACTGTAATTGACATATTTGTTTACCATATTTTTTAGAAGTTATTAACAGATTTGTTTACCTTGCACTGCACAAGTTGATTTGGTGATGCACCGTAATGTATACACGGTTGTATTGCCTACCTTCATAATACTAGGTAACATATATCTAGAATAGACTTGGTAATATTGAGGGTTTTTAAAGCACATGTTGTGTTTTGGATATCCCCGCCTTCACCAAAGATTATAATAGCACTTGAAAGCAAGGAAGAGGTGTTAATCCAGTTTTTTGCTTAAAAAACCATTATATCCATCTAAGCTTGCACAGTTAATAATCCTTTCACATAATCTCATCGTCCCTATCTTATCCACTCCCGTAGATACTGGCATTATGGAACTCTCTCAAGACAACTTTCAAGTTAGTGTGAAACTAGTTGTTTTTTTGCTTGTTTTTTTTAGGGATGGGTCCGCATCCTTTTGATAATGTGTAGTACCATACTGCAGAGCGGTTCCATGTTGTAGTTACATATTTCTTTATATATAGATGGGTAAAGCAAAGGCTGCAAACAATGATGTATGGGATGCATTCACAAATGAAGTGTTCATTGACATCTGCGTGGAAGAAGTTATTGCAAAAAATAGACCCTTGCAGTGTTTGAATAACAAAGGGTATCACAACCTTATAACTAAGTTCAAAGAACGCACTAACAAAGAGTATAGCCGTAAGCAATTAAAGAACCATTGTGACAGTTTGAAGAGGGCTATTCCAATTGAAGACATTGAAGCTCCATGCATCGGGGCTAGGCATCGATCCTAAGACTGGAACCATTGAGGCAAGTGATCAATGGTGGGTTGAACATATTAAGGTATGTAATATTTAATGTTTTTGCATATGTATTGGAATTCAATTGTTCAAGTTGTTTCATGAATTCTTGCATTTCTCTAATCGCAGGCTATGCCACAATATAACAAGTTCAAAAAAGCACTATTGCAACATGAGGACAGGCTCGACATTATTTTTGATGGTGCAAGTTGTACAAATGAATCATCTCTTGTCCCTGGAGCAAATAGGGCCGCCCATGTCAATCTTGAAGATGATGAGGGCGAGAGTGAGGGTAATGACGATGAGGGTGAGGGTCACGAAACCACTGCACCGAAGAAGTTAGTCCATGTGGACAAAGGCAAGAAGAGAGCTAGCCATGGCTCTCCAAGTGGAAAGAGGCCGAACAAGGCATACAAAGATGTGCAACTAAAACGTTTGGTAGATATTATAGAGAGGTCTCATGGTAGCAAGAATTCTATGACCAGCACACCTGGTCCGGTGGTTGATCCTATTAGGCTAGATATATATGAGATGATTGATTTGGTTATTGAGGCTGGAGCCAAAGAAGGGAGTGATGAGCATTTCTAATGATTTTGCAAAAGAAAATTATCATTGCAATAATGGCTTTGCATAATTTTATTTGAGATAGTGCTTTGATTGATAATGATTTTGCTCGTGCGGACAGGAATGAGGATTATGTAGACGGGGACATGTCCACTAACCTCAGCGCACATGATAATACAACTGTTATGGATGATGTTGACATGAACGACCTCCGTGACGCTATTGCAATGGCTTTGGTAGCGTGACGATAGGATAGATGGAAGATATATGCAACATTTTGTATGTAGTACTTGCCAATTTAAGCCTTTTACAAGGGACTGATATTCTAGTCCAGATTATTTTGACATGCTTTCTGAAGGATTTTATTATTAAATACCGTTAAATGTTCTTAAATATCGTTACATGTTGTCAAATGTCATTTATTGTTGTTAATTGCGTTAAACGACATCAAATAAGCCATTATTGTCCTCAGGGGCATTTCATATATTTTATATCTTGGAAGCTGCAGCCAGACTACCTAAAAACGAATGACCAAACACTAAATCGAAAAGCCCGACCATTGACTGCGACGAGAAAAGCCTACAAAGAGTAGGAAGCCGTTTTTCAGAAAAACCACAGCTGTGCTAAACAGGACAAAAGTAATTTTTCATTATATTGGAGCTTTTTCAGATGACAAGATCCTTACTAGAGTCTCAGTCCTGTTAATGGATCGGTCCTAGACAAGGAACCGATCGATTTAGAAGCGCAGCCCCCAAGCTTGATTGATGCCACCTTATCACTTAGGAAAGATCACAAAGTGATAAGTATTCACAAGAATTGCCAGACATAAGAAGTGATTTTTACTTTATGTCTTAACTTAATGTTTTCTGAACAGACGGCATCAAAGAAGTGTCACATATCAGATGTTGGTACATGCTCTTCCCTCATTCGGCAAAGAACACAAGGATAAGTTCCAAACCTCCTGGTGCACCAAAGAAGACGAAACCTGCACCTGCTTCGATCTCAATTCCGCAAGAGCCTCCTACCTTAACTCCAACCCCAATTCTTTCGGAACCTCCTACCCGCGAGGTATTAAAAACCAAAGTTAAAATTTTAGTTTCTCGATATGCTTCTAGCCCTAGCCAATACATGCTACATCAATTTTCGTGGTTGAGGTGGTGCAGGGCGAAGGATCATCAGAGGAGTCCGAAGAGGAAATTCCACTTCAACAGGCTCCAAGGCCAAGGACCTCCTTGGCCTTGATTCCTTCTTTGTTAGAGACAGTAGAACAACTCACTTTCATCATTAATGAGGACTCCATGGCACTCTTTAACGAAAGTGACTTCGAGATCGAGTAAGTTCTTCAACAATAACTGTATAATTTTGGCTCATAATGACCAATCCCCTTTTCTTTTAGTCTTTCTTTGCCGTCGGACCCGAAAAGGGGACAACTAACATCTCAAGAACAAACTCACCACCCAACGTACTAGCAATGGAAGAATCTCCGGCAAAGAGATTCTACAAATAGAAATACCTCCTAAGACCACTGAGGAAGTGGTCCAGGATGTCCTAACTGCAACAACTGGGACATCCAGGGAGATGCCACAAGGCACGAGGTCCAAACAGAAAGGACCTCCCAAGAGGATTAGGCGGAAGAGGTGGTCCATGGGTCCACTATAACAGGAGTGGACCATTAGACCACACGGTCAGAGGAGGTGGTCCATGAGACTACTAAAACTCAAGATGAATATAATCATATCTTGGTAAACTTTTTTTCTTGGTAATTTTATTTTGAAAATGCCAGTATAGACTTGACTTATAGAGTATCTTAGGAGTCACAAGATACTGAATATGATCCAACCAGAGGAGTTTTTCGTTTGGTTCAATTGGATCAATCCAAAAATGAAGTTCCACTCGAGAGTTCTCCTTCTAGATCCGAAAAGAAGGACCTCCAAGACCTCATGACGCCTGTTAAAAGGTGTTGGAAAGTCAATGTTTACGTAATTAGGGAGATCAAAACTTTCGCAGAGGAAAAAGAGAAGTACATAAAGTCATTATTCAATCATAAGATTACCATTAAATAATTAATTTACACTTTTATTTACACTATAGGGAGTGTTTACTGGCAAAAGCCGAAAAAGAAAATATTGAGTACATACTTCACGCTATCATGTTGAAATTGTGTGAGGCAGAGAAAAGATCTAAGAGGTGTGCGGCGGCCATGGCAGAAAAACTAAAGAGATCCGCCTCTTAACTCTGAAAAATGAAAAGTTACAAGAGATCTTGGGCAAACAATCTGAAGAAAGCCGCAACGTCTTTGGACAGAACAAGGTGCTCCTTAAGGAGAAAGAAGGTAAATAACCTCTTTTTCTTTTTACAGAGCATTTTGACCTTTTATTACTTGTAATGCGTGAATTCCATTATATTTTTCATTCTTTCTTAGAACTAGAAAAGGTAAAAGAGGATCTTCAGAACATCTCTTCTAACAAAGATCTTCAAATTCAAGACTTGAAAGAAGTGGAAGCGCGAAATCGCATTACCGCGCATGATCTTGAGAGGAAAGTGGAGAACTTTTGATGTTATAGGAAATAGTTTTTCTCAAAATTCAGGTTCTCTACGAGATATTGCAGAGAATCTAAAAGCTCGCTAACTCCTCTTGCAACCAAAATGACATTGGATGACCCCATGAATGACATCTATACTCAAATTACATATATTCAAAAACACATACCTACTATGAAAAATACCATATATCAATCTTTAACGAGAGCAATGGGTCAAGCCTTGAACCGAGTCTTGTTGAAGATTGATCTCCTTTATGGGGGACTCTGTTGATCTTCAGAAGCTTGTCTCTGCGCCCAAGTTCAAGACAAAAGAAGCAAGTATTGCGGCTCAAGCCAAGATTACACCAATGGTAGCGGAGATTATAAAAAATATTGAAGCTAGTGCTCCTACCACTCCTTCAAGTGTTCCTAACTTAAGTGTTCAAAAATGACATTGTAATGATACACACATTTTTTCTGAGAGTGGGAATTCTGATACTGATATCTCCCTTATATAGAACCAGATTCAGCAGAAGAAACTGTCGTCATTACTGTCATTACTCTATTTTAAATGCAGTTTCTAATATGTATGTATGGTTTTGAGGTACAAAAAGAAGCTGCAGCTCCACAGCCAACCGGACACGAAATCACGTCGCGCGCGGGCGATGTCAATGGCGTGGCATGGCGTCGCAAGGCGGGCGAGCGAGGGAGCGCGTGTGTTCTTCTCTTGCTCACTTCAACTAGGTAAAATCAACTTCACCTTATATATTAGTTTCCTCCCACCTAGACTAGCAATATGGTACTAAACTTCTCACCTTTCACTATGCATGAGTGAACCTTTGAGATTTTTCTAGGATTTAATTGTAATATTGAATGGACCAAGTCCAAAACTCCAACACCCAGTTTGCAACAAAATCTTTATCACTGCCAAGTTGGGCTAACAATAATTTGATATACAATTTTTCGGGTTTGGATCTAGGGTGTTTAGTTTGTTCCCATAGGTTGCATAAGTAATATGTGGCGTGCCATGTCCACTGCATATGGTCATCGTTTGGGAGGTTTTGGCCTAAACGACACTATTTTGACCGGTATTAGTAAAAACGGCGTCCTCGCAGTCGTAATTGTAAAAATGGCACCTCCACTGTTCCTAGGTTCCGTCGTGCCACATCGCTTTTGTCCGCTCCACCTAGTATGGATTTTCCTCATCCGCACCGTCATGGGACGGACAAACCTCCCATGCTGCCACGTCACCCTTGTCCGCTCCATCCTAGGACGGATTCCCCTAGAAGCTTGTCCCATCCACGGTGGGACAGACGAGGGAGGACCACGCCAGGGAGGGAGGGACAAGGGTTGTCCGTCCTAGGGTAGTACAGACAAGGACATGTGGCAGCACGAGAGGCTTGTCTGTCCCATAGTAGTGCGGACGAGGGGGATTCATCTTAGGGTGGAGCGGACAAGAGTGACGTGATAACACAAGTCATCCGTGCCACACAGAAACGGTGGAGAGCGCTACTAGCTACTGCTGAGAGCATCATTTTTAGAGGAAAAAAAACTAATCGTTTGGTTAAATGCAGCAAGTGTGGTAAATATTACATATGCTGTATCTTTACGCGCTACATGAGTTCTACGTATTTCCTACGTGAGTTTAACTGTTTTTTTAAAATATAAAGTCTTACGAAATTCCTGTTAAATTATTGTGTTGCAAATATCGTCCGCGACATCTCTCGCGCACAAAAGGGAAAGAAAAGAATATTCATATGATCAAATAGTGCCAGTTTGATTTGAGACTATTGGTTATTGAAGACCATGCTGACTAAGTGACTAGTCTTAACCTCGAAGTTCTCTGGTAAGCCATCCTAAGATAAAATAAACAGGAAGAAGACAGAAAAATCAGCAACGCAGTCATAAGTCAAGCCACACCCTACGGATGAAACCTTACCCAGTCTAGCAGCCTGGCAGATTGGATACATGGACCAACTGGCCAGCGTTTTTCCAGATATGCTCTGAATTATTGCGAGTTGGTAAGGAACGTTCCCGGACAAAATGATGAGGCCTTGATCAATCCAAAGCTCCGTCCTCTCCCCGTCGAAAGGAAAGAAAAAGGAGCAAAGCGAGGGAAGGATTGACTACGCCGCGCAGGAGCTGGAGCGAGCAAGTTTTCAGGAAAAGCAGCAGGAATCATGCCAGAACGGTCTTTCAGGGAGGGGGGGGGGAGACCTTTATTCCTCTACGGCTGTTCGCGAATGCGCAACTCGTAGCCTAGGCTCCTCTGCTCCGTTCCGTGCAGATATTTCGTTTGGTTTAGCCAGATTTTCTGGCTTTCTCATCTTACCTTGCTGCCTAGCCTAACACGCTCCCTTTTCTGTAGATATTTCGTTTGGTTTAGCCAGATTTTCTGGCTTTCTCATCTCCCTTTTCGCTGCGATTTGTCCATGTTTTGGTCGCATTTGTTATCCTTTTTTAAATTATGACCGCTATCAAGGGCCTGGTGGTTGGCACAACTCACCCACAAAAATGCTAGACGTGTCGAGAGCTGCGAAAGCAAACTTATTGACTTGGGCCTTATTTGAAACGGAGGGTTTCGAGAGAAAATTTAGATTTCTCCGAAGAAAAAAAAAGGAGGAACTTTGGAGCAATCACATTGTTGCTTAGATTTTTTTGTTGAAATTTCTGCATTCCAAATGGGCTCTTAGTAACTTTTTTGAAACTGAGACTCGTAGCATTTGGTTTGCAGCTATAAGAAATAATAAATAAATATGACAACTATGTGTATATTAAATCACCTTCAAGACAAGAAAAAAGGTGTGATTGCCAATACTGAATACTCCAAAAAAAAATACTGAATACTTCGGTTCGAACCTAGGAGGGCCAAGAGAGAGCCCATCATATTATTCCCCGGCCCAAACAAAGCCCAAAAGACCCACCTCAGAAAATTCACACCACAGGGGCAATGCTATATGCCGCCCGCGCGGCTAGTAACCCCGAGCCGCCCGCTTGAGCCGTGGGTCCCGTCACGCGGGAAATGGGAAGGCCACCACGGCCGTGGTAGTCAGGCGCAGCCAGACGCACTTCAAGATAAAATTTTTAGCAATTCGAAAATTCAAAAGTTTATAGCTTTTAAACCGAGTCGTCCAATTCACGATCCATTTGAAATATCGTGCTCCTTACGAAGAGATATTAAAAAACAATACCCCACTTGCATATATTTTGACATAATAATTATATAATATGGCATGTGTTCCGGTAGATAAAACAAAATATTCCAGGCATTAGGGGGAATGAATTTCGTGGTTGCTAAATGCTTCCATATGTAAAATGGAATGTTCCACGCATTAAGTTATAAGGGGCGATAGGTTAAATGTTCCATGCATTTGATGTCAATGTTTCACTAGTTCATCGACGATGTTCCAATGGTAAGCCTCGGTGAATTGACTAGGTGGGAGACAAATCAAGTCAAAATAGTTGAACAAATAAAAAAATATTAATAGAATAATATTGGAACTAAACAAAGGACACGAGGAGAAAAAAAAAGCTACTACGACATTCGACAAAAACTATAATTAAATGAAAATAAACAAATAAATAAAAGACTTTAATTATAATTTTTTGGTTCAAAATTAAGACTTTGGGCCTATTGGAACGATTTCAGCTTTGGCTTTTCACTCAGAAAAGCCGGAAGCCGTCCCAAACAGGGGGCTTTTCACAGTCGCTTTTCTCCGAAACAGCTTCATGTTACAACGCGTAGAAGCTAGAAGCCGCACGCGAGGAGCTTCCACGGCTTCCCGCAGCCTCCATTTCGAATTTACTCCTAAAGTTCGGGGATCTCCCCACCTACCTCCTCCCCGGCGGCCAGCTCCTCCTCCCCCGACGCCCTCCTGTAAGATCGCAGAGGCCGACTAGAGGGGGTGAATAGACGGTTTTAATTTTTTTGTTGTTGTTGTTAAAATCGAGTTTTATGCGGAATTGTAAATCAATTCGGTTTTGCTCAATTAAGACCTAAATTAACTAGTCTTGACTAAGTGCACCAACAACATAATACTATCGATAAGGATATCAATTATTGAAGATATGTAAGCAATTTAATATAAGGAATGCAAATTGCACAAAGTAAAGCACAAGAAGAACAAACCACAAAGACACAATAATGTTTTACCGTGGTGTTCGGAGACTTACCGGTCTCCCCTAATCCACGTTGAGGTCAGCCCAAACTAATTGGACCGGTTCTACAAATTAAGCCAACACCTCCGAGGTAAGTCCAACCACTTGGACCGGCTCAAATACGAACCAACACATCGATCCACTCGGGGTTGCTCTTCCTCCACTCCGGAGATGGCAAGCACCAAACCACTCACAACCACTCGGGTCTTCCCACAAGCTTCTTTGAGAAGATCATCAACGCAACTCTACCAAGCCGTCTAAGTGTCGGCAAACACCAAGAGTAACAAGTTGAGGACACTCACTTAAACAAATCAAGTGTCTAAGCTCAAGTGGATACATAATCCACTACCTAATGCAACACATGCACTTAGGGTTTGCTCTCTAAGCTCACTAGGTGCAACACACACACATAAGAGAGGAGAGGGCTTGCTCTTTGCTCAAGGGAATAAATAACACCAGCAACAATCACCCACAACCGGCCAAGGTGGGTATTTATAGCCCACATACAAAAACTAGCCAGTGGGGAAAAGATGTTGAAAAAATCAGCATGGACGGTAGTACCACCGTTCATCGGCCGGTACTACCGTACCTCCAGTGACGCACAGTAATGGCTATAACAGACCTCAGAACTAGCCGTTGAAAATGCGGCGCAGTATTACTGACGTTGATCATGCGGTAGTTCCGCTCTCCGGTCATACCGAAACACAAGGGCGGTACGACCGCTTCCACTTGAGGTCTGAAAACGGTTCTCTCTGGAAATAACGTACCGCTTCACAAATCTCGGTTAAACCGGGTTGCGGTAGTTCCGCTCAATGACCTCCAGTACTACCGCACTTCCAAGAGAGAAAATAGACTCCAAAAATGCATCTCTCTAGAAAACACGTACCGCTGGGATTGCGATCATACCTCTTTGCGGTAGTTCCGCCAAAAGAACTCCGGTCATACTGCAGAGCGGTAGTACCGCCAACATAACGTCGGTACTACCGACTTTTTTGAGAAAAGCAGCAGTTGGCATTTCGCTTCAACTCAGTTAGCAAAAACACGTTTGCCAAATTGATACGCGATGCAAACAAGGGTTAAAGGTAAGATTCTCTATAAGTTGTAAAACACATTTGCTAACTTTTAGAATCGACGCCTCAAGGAATAAGGTACATTGACTTAAGCCATTTGTAAAACACATTCACAAACTAAAGTCACATGCTATAAGGATTATACATGAGCCTCGACTATTTGCAAAACACATTCGCAAACATCGACAACATGCCACAAGGAGTAGGCGCATTGACTTCAACCATTTGCAAAACACATTTGTAAATTATAGTCTCATACTACAAAGATTAATGCATGAGCTTCAACTATTTGCAAAACGCATTCACAAACAATAGCACCATGTATAGATGAGCTAGAGCAAGTACAATGAGCTATCAACACATGACTAGCTCAAGCTACTAGTTAAGACCCCTCTTAATAGTATGACAACCTATACTAGTAATTCGGTCTCCAACCAAACACCAAAATCGGTAAAAGACTAGGAACACATCCTTAGCCCTAGCTAGTTATACATTTGCCTTAAGCATGTTCTTGAAGCTTGATGACACACATTTTTACTTCAATTCTGGTTATTGACTTTGGTAATCATCAATATATGATGGTCTCTTTTACTTCAAGTTCTTGACTTGAATATGCATCAACCCATGATGCATTCTTTCACTTGACCTCCATCAACACATGATAAGTCTTCTCTTGACTTGATGATCAAATCATGATCATCTCCTCTTCTTGAACATCATCAACACACGATGATTTCCTTTTCTTCAGGATCTTCATACGCATCAACACATGATACATCTTCTCCTTAAACCTTGACTTGATGACGATCAACTCATGATGTCATCCCAAGTCGTCATCATCATGGAACATAACATATTCATACAACTCATGAAAAATATTAGTTCCATAATATAATTATCATTAATTACCACAACATATCATTAACTCATAATGGTGGAGCAAGCTACTTCAATCTTTCCCTCTCTGGTAATTGATGATAACCACTTCAATTGCGAATAATTGAATGTAGATAAATATGAGTATATATGAACTACATAAGTTTTATATACTCAATGATATATTTCAAAGTAGAGATCCCCGATATGTGGATAAAGAAATATGGATCAATACTAATGAAAACACAAAAATATAGAGTGAACTCCCTCTAAATGTGTGCATACACAAATGTGTAATAAAACATATATACATATTCAAGTTAGACTTTTAGTGGAGTTCAACCTATATTTTAGATTAGAGGAATGCACTAATATATAAGAATATGGTGTCGAGTGCATACCTCCATGATTTTCACCTTTTTATCCAACTAAGACTACACAATAGGTATATCAATAAAAGTGTTAGTCTCATATATAGATTTATCATTAATCACCAAAATACTCCATTAACTCATAATGACGGGTCTAGATTCTTCACCTCCTCTCCCGGTGCCGTCGGTGGCGACAGCCCAAACCCTAGTCGGCGCCGTCGGCGCCGTTTCTTCTTCTTTTTTTGGGTTGTAAATGTAATATGTTGTAATAATTATTTATTTTATTAATTATTTGTTGTATTCATTATTCACAGTAATAATTGTGTGTAATAATTTTTTATATAAATAATTTTTATTCATTGTAATATTTTTGAAATAATTATTTGTTGTAACAAATGTTCATTGTAACAATTGTTGTTAAATATGCTAATTGCGGTTTATTGCGTTGTTTTCAATATATTGTCATCGATTGCGGTATATTGCATTGTTTGCAGTAATCATCGTTCATTGCAATCAATTGTGTTAATCGTTGTTAATTGTGTTAATTATCGCCAATTGCGATTGCCATCGTGTATTGCGGTAGTTCTCGTCAATTGCATTAGTCATCGTTAATAATTATCAATTATCGTTAGTTATCATTAAATATTGTTAATTGTGTTAAACGACATCAAACAAGCCATTACTATCCTTAGGGGCATTTCAGACATTTAGCGCGGCTTCCGGCGGGATGGACTTCCGAGTTTCCCCATAGAGTTCGAGGGCATTTACCCCCCTTGCCACTGAACAAAACCCCCCAAATCTCCTTCTCCTCATTCGCTCGACATCCCCTATCCGCTCGCTCCTTCCTCCTCCCTCCCCGGACACCTCACTCCCTCCTCCTCCCTCCCCAGACGTCGCTGTCCTCCCGCACCGGTAGTGTGACCTCCTCCCTCCTCCTCCCACGTCGTCGTCCTCCTCCCTTTCCTCTGACACCGCCTCTGTCTCTGCTCTCGACATTGTCGTCCTCCTCCGTGTCGGCTCGGCCACCCTCCGCCGCCCTTCTCCCTCCACCGATGTCGCCCTCCTCCCCTGATGTCATCACCCTCCTCCCTTCCTCGGCGCCCTACCGCTTTTTTCATGATGTAGTTATTTTTCCTTTTTTGATATAATGAATTATTTATGTAATCATCGAATAGATTACTTGTGTAATCATGGAAATAAATCAATTGTCGTTATTTGACGTCAATTGTGCTCATTATCGCTAAGATTTACTTGTGTGCAAATTGTTGTTACTTGTTGTTCATATTTACTTGCTTGCAAATTGTCGTTAAATGTCGTTAATTACTGTCAATTGCATTAATTGTCTTTAAGATTTACTCCTGTGCAAATTGCAGTCGATTGTCATTAATTGCCTTCAATTTGTCGTTAGTTGTCGTTAAACGACATCAAACAAGCTATCATTACACTTAGGGGTATTTCAGATATTTCACAACTCAAAAGCTCTAGCTAGCCTACCTAAAAATTAGATTGACAAACACCAACTATTTTCAACTCAGCCATGTAGTCGTTTAGCTTAGCCAAAAGCTACAACCATGCTAAACATGCTCTTTGAGAGAGCACTAACGACGTACTTGATTATTCGTGAGCTTTGAGCACCACTAGTCAGGCTTTTTACGCTGCAGCCTGGGCCTAGCCTAGGACTTGCATAGTACATAGCCAAGTTTCAAGCCTACACATGCATCCTAATAGTCGTAGGGGCCCAAGATGGAGAGCGCACAACCTAGCTTGTAGCGGGCGGGGATACACGCCAACACGCGTTAATGGGCCGTGGGCCTTTGGGGGTGTGCGACGGTTGGCTATTCGCGGCGCGTGCGTCACATAGGAAATCCGCCACCACAGTGGGCTTGCCAGAGCCCCACTTAGGGCTTGAGCTTTTTGTTTTCCTCTATAAAATTAGCATCACAAGACATAAAAGGAAATATAAGCGTCTATTTTTGAGCAACAAGGCATATCAAGCAAATCATCACAAGAGGTGGATATGCTAACTTTAGATAAAATGCAAGAGTTAGGATCTACACATGGCATATCATCTAATAAATTACATGTAATGCCTATATAAACTTTGAACTTATATATCTCATTTTATAGAAGAGTTTCATGTTCATTTTTTAGAACATTATAATTATTTTGAAGTGAGACATAATCTTTCTTCAAAACTTTGAATTTTGATTTCTCCTTTTCTAAATACTAATTAAGTTCCTCAAGCATATCCATCAACTCATCATATGAAGGCTCATCATCATTATTTGCCTTCTTATTACCATTGGCCATAAAGCAATTGGGTGATGTAGATGGGGTTGAAGACTCATCATTGTCGGAGCTAGAAGTTGAGCATTCTTCTACCGATGTTCATTCTTCTATGCAAATCATCCTTGGTTGAGGTGGACATTTCATAATGATCTTAAAGATGTATCCACATCTCATGAGCGTTCTTGAGATTGCATATGACATCGAACACCTCTATACTCAAAGCACTAAATAAAGCGTTAATTGCTTGAGCGTCGAGATACGAGCATTTCTCTTCCACAATAGTTGGAGAAAGAGGATCCTTTAGAGGAGAAAAGTCCACATCTACAATCTGCCATATTTTAGGGTTCATGGCCTTAAAGTAGCATGCATAATTTGTGCTATCAAATAGATGTGTTTCACCTAGATGCATTATATCACTAGTAGCCATCATTTACTCTCTAGACGGTTAAGTCTAATAAAATGAGAGACCAAGCACTGATACCACTTGTAAGATCGAGGAGGCCGACAAGAGGGGGGTGAATATGCGATTCTAAAAATCTTTTAGGCAAAAACCGATTTCTAATGCGGAAGAGTAAGTCAAATCGGTTTGCATAATTAAAGCCCAAAACAACTAGTCTCACTAAGTGCACCAACAATATAAGACTATGTCAACGATAGCAAATATACAAAGATATGAAAGCAATTTAATTCTAAGAATGTAAATTGCACAAGGTAAATCACTAGAGAGTAAACCACAAAGACAAAATGACTTTTTACCGTGGTGTTTCGAGATTTACCGGTATCCCCTAATCCACATTGAGGTAAGCCCAAACTAATTGGACCGACTCCACAAATTAAGACAAACACCTTAATTCCACTAGTGGTAGCTCTTTCCCGCTCCGCGTAGATGAGCTCCAACCTTCACAACACGCCGGGCCTCTTAACAATCTTCTTTGAAGAGATCACCAAACGCGACGCCTCCAACACTGTCTAGGAGTCGACAAACTCCAAGAGTAATAAGTCAAGCCCCTTGCTTGATTCTCACCACGTGCAACGAATGCACAAGCTCAAATGGATAAGTAATCAACTCTAGATGCAACACATGCAAGTAGAGATCTCTCTCCTTGCTCACAAGGTGAAACACATGCACAATTGAGAGGAGAAGCTCACTGTTAGCTCAATAGAATGAAATGAATTGTCAAAAGTTATTTCACAACCGGCCAAGGGGATATTTATAACTCCCACCACCGAAAACTAGTCGTTGGAACAAACATGCTGAACAAATCAGGATTTCTGGTAGTACCGCTGTTCAGGACTGGTACTACCGTAGTCGAGATTCAACGGTCGACTGTTGTGCATTTAATGCTTTGAACTAGCTGTTACACATAAAATTACGGTACTATCGCCAACTAAAAATCGGTACTACCGCATCGCGGTCGTACCGCTCGGCTATAACGGAGCTACCATTTTCCAGAACTCAAGAATTCTCATAAACACCTTCTCCGAAAACTCATACTGCCAAGTAAATATCGATACTACCACACTCCGGTAGTACCGTTCAAGAGAATGCGGTCATACCGATTTTAAGGAGATCAAAACTCCAAAAAAATATACTCTCTGTAATATACGTACCGTCACATAAATATCGGTACTACCTACCAACGGTAGTACCGCAGCTAAAGTGCGGTCGTTCAGATTTTCAGAGAGTATCAAACCACTCGAAAACACACTCTCTGTATTTTACGTACCATCATACATTTTTTGGTACTACCGACCTGCGGTAGTACCACAGTTCAAATGTGGTCGTTCCAATTATCAGAGAGATTCAAAACATGCTCTCTCGAAAATATGTACCGCCAAACAAATATTGGTACTATCGACTTGCGGTAGTACCGCTTATCAATAGCGGTCATACCGTTTTTCAAAACAGTTTTCCAGAAACTCAAATCAGAGCAATGCATGAATCCTAATAATTTACAAAACATATTTGCAAACTTAGATCATGCAACAAGGAGTAGGTACATGAACTTCAACCATTTGTAAAGTATAGTCACATGCTACAAGGATTAAACGCATGAGCCTCGACTATTTACAAAACACATTCGCAGATACTAGCATCATGCCATGGTGAGCTAGAGCAAGCGAGATTGAGCTATCAACACATGATGAGACTCAAGTGTAATACCCCGACCTACTCATGGTGTGGCCCATGAGGAGTTGTGTGGTGGGATTAGTCCCGCATTGCTTTGTCTTAAGTGAGTTGTAATAGTATATAATGCCTGTCGGATCCAAACGTAGCACCTTCGGGTTAACCCTTTTACACGAAGCGAGGACGAAAGTGTAAGTGAGATGCTATGTGTGCTCGGGTCCGCCCCACGGTGGGTTGGGCATTGAGCCGATTTTGGGTCAGGGTGTTACAGATGGTATCAGAGCATTAACCTTCGCTGCACGGACGCATTCTTTACTTGACTTGATAACAATCAACTCAGGATGTCATCCCAAGTCATCATGGAACTCAACCTATTTCACAAACTCATGAAAAATGGTAGTTCCATAATTTGATTGTCATTAATTACCATAACATACTATTAACTCATAATGGTGGGTCAAGATACTTCAATCTTTCTCTCTTTGGTAATTGATGACAATCATCACAATTACAAATAATTGAATAGAAGAACATATGAGTATATATGAACTATACAAGTTTTATATACTTAAGGATATGTTTCACAGTAGAGATTCTAAGTATATGCGGATAAAGAAATATGGATCAATACTAATGAAATAAAAAAACATAGAGTGAACTCCCACTAAATGTGTGCATGTATGAATTTGTAAAAAGAACATATGCACATATTCAAGTTAGACTTTTGGTGGAGTTCAACCTATATTTTGGATTCGAGGAATGCTAGAAGATATAAGAATTTGATATCAAATGCATACCTCTTTGATTTTCATATTTTCATCCAAATAAGACCACACAATAAGTATATCAATAGAAGTGTTAGTCTCACAGATGTATTTATCATTAATCACTAAAATACTCTATTATCTCATAATGATGGGTCTAGATTCTTCACCGGTCAGTCCGCAGGCACATGGCTGGTCAGTCTAGGCTACAGTGCAACGCCTATAAAACTATCCGTTACATATAATTCCCAGTCAGTCCGGACTTCTCGAAGGAAGAAAACCAAAAAACATAGTATCTGGAAAAGGTTGACCGGCCTTATAAGGGCAGTCAGTCTACACTTTCGGTTAGTCCGCACTTTCGATCAGTCCGGGGCGGTCAGTCCGACCCTGGATGTCAGCACGGGCGATACTCGAAAAAACGGTCATAACTTTTGACTCCGATGTCAGAATTGAGTGATCTTGGGCTCTATGAAAAGCTTATTCAGAGGGCTACACAACCCACTTGTTTGATTGATCTCAAACACATTTGATCAAATAAAGAAGTACAATTCTAAAGAGGTAACACATAGCCTAAGTTCAAGAAAAGAGCAACGAGCAATCTTAGACAATGCCAAGGAATAATGCATGAACTTTAAGAATTTGCAAAATACATTTGAAAACTTTAGTATCATGCCACAAGAAGTAGCTGAATATACTTCAACCATTTGAAAAATATATTTGCAAACTAAAGTCACATGCTACAAGGATTATGCATGAGCCTCGACTATTTGCAAAACATATTCGCAAATATCAGTAATATGCCACAGGGAGCAGGTGCATGAACTTCAACCATTTGTAAAACATATTTGTCAATTATAGTCTCATACTACAAAGAGTTAATACACGAGCTTCAACTATTTACAAAACACATTCGCAAACAATAACATCAGCCTAGAAGAGCTTGAGCAAGCGGGATTGAGCTATCAACACATGATGAAACTCAAGCTACTAGACAATACCCCTCTTAATAGTATGATAATTTATACTAGCAATCCAGTATTCGAACCAAACACCGAGACCGGTAAAAGACTATAAACATATCCTTAGCCTAAGCTAATCATACCTTTGTTTTGAGCATCCATCTTGAAGCTTGATGACGCACATCTTCACTTTAAGTCTTGGTTATTTTCTTGGTATGCATTAATCCATGATGCATCCTTCACTTGACCTCCATCAACACATGATGAATCTTCTCTTGATTTGATGATCAACTCATAATCATCTTCTCCTAGGGATCTTGATGTGCATCAACGCATGAAGCAATCGTCTTCTTGAATTTTGACTTGATGACGATCAACTCATGATGTCATCCAAAGTCTCTATCATCATGGAACATAACCTATTTTACCCCAACTCATGAAAAATATCAGTTCCATAATGTGATTGTCATCAATTACCGAATCATACCATTAACTCATAATGGTGGGTCTAGATACTTCAATCTTTCCCTTTCTGGTAATTGATGACAACCACCACAATTGCAAATAATTTAATATGAAGTCATATAAGTATATATAAACTACACAAGTTTTATATACTCAATAGATATGTTTCAAAGTAGAGATCCTTAATGTATGTGGATAAAGAATTATGGATCAATATTAATGAAATCACAAAATATAGAGTGGACTCCCCTTTAGTGTGTGCATACAAGAATGTGTATTAAAAACATATGCACATATTTAAGTTAAACTTTTAGTGGATTTTAACCTATATTTTAGATTCGAGGAATATAATAAGACATAAGAATATGATGTCGAATGCATACCTCCATGATTTTTACCTTTTCATCCAAATAAGACTAAACAATATCATACTCAACAAACGAGTTAGTCTCACATACAGATTTATCATTAATCACCAAAATACTATATTAACTCATAATGGCGGGTTTAGATTCTTCACTAGCGCACGTGCATCCCCTGATCCATGTACGCACATATCTTCCTCCTTGTTATTAACAAAAGATTGCACATAAGAAATATTATGAACCGATATTGCATTAGTAGAGGATGCTTGGATCGCATCAACAACTGCGGTTGGTTTAAGGTAGCCACAACCTCCATGGATGCAACTTCCTTCTGTGAAAGTCCGTAATCACCAAGAACAAAGCCATCATAATTTTCCATAACGAAAACTGCAAAATCCAAAACTAACACTATTATTACTTTCATCTTAGCATAATAAATATAAAAAAATATCCAAAAAAAATAGTATTAAACTTCTTTTGCTGACTTGCTATCGGAAATTAAATTTTCCAAAATTTGGCTTTTTTAATTTTGCCAAATTATCTCACAACGAATTTGAATTTGCACAACATAATTTGAAAGAGAGATTGATGAATGGATGGGTGCTGAATAAGGGGGTATGGTGGCTATTTATAGAAAAAAAATTGAGATTTTGAATTTGTTTGCTATTATTAATGCCCCAAACAGTAAAAAAACGATCAGATTTTTTGAAAATCCTAACATTAAAGGCTAAACGGGTCGTCTCGTGCCGTGCTGGGCACAGCCCACCATGCGAAAAAGCCCCCAATGGCCATTTTTCCTCGGGTCATGTTATACCAGGCATGGCCCACGACCTTCCTCCTTTCCCCCCATGCCGCGCGCCCCTACCGCCTGGCCCCTTCTCCTGTCGCATGTGGCACTGCTGTAGTGCCGCCGGCCCGCTAGCCTCGACACTATCCCATGCCGCCGCCCCCCTTTCGGCCTCCTCCATCCATGTCATGCTGCCCCCAGCACCTTCTCCCTCATGGTCTCCTCCCTCCGGGTCGTGGCACCCCCTACACTTGTTCACTCATGGCCTCCTCCATCCGTGCCAGCCGCATCCCCCGTCCCCTCCCCCATCTTCTCCCTCTGCGCCAGCCGCCGCCCCGCTACCTCCTCCCTCTTCTCCCTCGCTCCGGCCGTGGCCCCGTCCCCTCCCTCTTCTCCCTCCGTGTGCCACCCGCGCCCGCAGGCCGCAGCCCCACACCGCCCTCCTCCTCCTTGGTGTCGGCGTCTTCCTCCTCGCAGTCGGCGTCGCGCCGCCACTCTCTGCTGCCTGCCGGTCTGCCCTCTGGGCTTCCTTCCCTCCCCTCTCCGCGTCGGGCCTGATGGGTCGTGTCGGGCTCATGTTGTGCCTAGCACGACCTGACACTATACGTGCAGTGTCGTGCCTAACACTACCGACATCAGACGCGTGCGATCGGGTGGCCTATCGTGCCGGGTGCGCCCCAAGCACGGCCGTGTCTTCGAGTTGTGCGAGGTGGCTCGTGTCTGATGTGTGGCCGTCTTGTGCTCGGGCGGATCTCGCGACGACGACGGGGTGCAAACGGAGCCGATAGTTCTTGATCGTCCATCCGTCTGAATAAATTTAGATCTTATTTGGAGCCTGAAATCGGATATCCGGTATTTTCCTCGGATTTTGGATTCAGAGCTGGGTAGTTTTTGTCGGATACAGAAACAGATTCGGGAATGAGGTATCCGCTGGATTCGGAGCTATCCTGTTAATTTATCGAATAGTATCCGGTAAATACTATTTTAGATATCCGGTAAACTCTAGGTGCAATGGGATGGAGAGAGAAATCGGCCCACGAGGATTTTCAGTATTTATTTATTGGTAGGAAAATACAGGAAATCTAAATAAACCAAGAAAAATAGCAAACGAACTTTTAAAAATTCCAGAACATAAAAAAACACTTTTGAACATAAGGAACTTAACTAAAATACGTTTGAATTTAAGGGATGTTTTATTTTTCATATTAAATTATTTTTATTTCTAAAAATTATATTTTAGCTTTGTTAGATTCTAGAAAATCATATAAAAATATATATATATTATAAAACCTTATTTTAAATAAAATATTTTTAAAAACTCAAAAATTGAGATGCTACGTACTTGTTACTAGTCAACATTCTGTGTATCCATAACTAGTTTTTTTATACTGGTCTATAGGCTTTACATACGTTGTATCTATCCTGTTATGTAGTTGGCTAGTTACATTTTGAATATCTTTTATACTACTACCACTATGACTTGCTACTTACTACTACTTCTTTAACTAGTTGTCGTAATAGTGTGATGTAATTAAATTTGCTTATTGAATTACAATTGTAATTGCATTTTGGTCATGTAGTATGATTGGTTGATCATTATATGTGCGACATATATGGTTTCTGTTTTCGTGCAATATCCGATTAAATATTCATGATCGAGAGAATTCGTATTCGGTTCAGCATGTATTCGGATCGTATTATATTCATGATCGAGACAATTTGTATTCAATTCGGTATGTATTCGTACTGTATTCGTGACTGAGACTATCTGATATTTTGCCGTGTAGGTGTCTAACTCTCGTTTTAAGAAAAAAAATTATGAAATATGATACGTGGCCTCCGATCCGATACCGCGTCACCAAGCAAAGCGAGACGAAAGCTCAAATCGAAAGGCCTCGACGGGGTCCACGACGCAGGCGGTGGTGCCCCTGCCCCCATGGCGCCGTGGCTCCTGCTCCCCTCCTTCCCGTGGCCTCCCCCGCCCCCTCCCGGATCCTCCTCCGGCCGCGGCGGCTGCGGCGGCGGGGACGGGGATGGGGACGGCGGGGACTGGAAGCCGAACGTAGTCGCAGCCGTCGCTGGCGCCCACCTCGGCCGCGCCCTCCGCCGTCGCATCGCCGGTCTCCTCCTACGCTCGCCGGTATTGTTTCTTGCTTTGCCTTCCATTTCACTCTTCTTCTGGGACGCAAGCTCTTAGGTTTCCATTGGGGACATCTAAGCCTATGTGATGTTGTTAAGCACTCTCAGATAACGTTTACTTCTTATCAGAGGTGAGCCACGAATTGGACATAGGGGAAAATTAAAAAGTTAAAATTTTGCGTAGCGAATGATACATACTAATTATATTAATGTAAGTGATTTTGTAGGTATTTTTTTGTAGTAGCATATCCGGAGAAAATGCGAATAGGTGAAAATTCTGTGAAAAATCAAACCTGGAAGTTTTCAAACATTCTAAAAAATTATGAGATGTAGGGGGAGATTATGTTCTATATCTCTACAAAATTTCAAGATCAAACTCTCTTTTTTTTTAACTTCTGTGTTTGGAATTCGTATCTTTCACGTGATATCGTGCCTTTGGTGGTGGAGTTGTTTGTGTACGACTCCACCTACCAGGATTTGCCCATCTTTTCGGACATGCGAGTATGCTTCAATAAGATTTTTGTAAGGTTTTGGATTTATCCCCGTCTCTGTCTTTCTAGGCGTTTGCTGGGGGTGCTCTCATGTGGTGTGGGTGTGTGGTTGTGCATGTACGTGTAACGTGTGTGTCTTTCTCGTAATTGAAAAAAAATACCCATAACATAACATCATTAACATTACGAAGAAACCAAAAATTACTAATATAGGCAGATAAGCATGGGTTACATAATTGAATTGATGCTTGTACATAGTAAAAGATAGATTAACACCACAAATAAGAAAAATAAGAAAAAGAACACTAACAGGGCAAGGACATGCCCCTGCCAGACCCCCCCCCCTCCGCCCCTGCTTCTTATGATATGCCCTAGTTATACAACCGTGCCATTCTTATCATAAGCATATGTTGCCTTGGAACTGTTTCACTTACTCTTGTTAGTAATTGGTTCAAGATTTTTTGTGCTTGATCTCATAACTTAATCTGAGCTGAATTGTGCAATCTCAAGGAGGTGCGGCATCTTGATGTCTTGCCCAGAATGGATGACATTTCGTTTGGAGGATCGCACTCATTTGAGACGCACACGATTGTTGGGGCGTTAGGGACTCTGTTCTCTGCATCGTATGTTTGCAGCTCTGCTTTGTTCAACTGGAGCGGATCAGACGGGAGGCACATCGGTAACGGAAAACTGTTGTCCAGACGGCCTCATGGAATCAATTCGAGGAAGAGATTGTGGACTAATGTTCTTCTTGCTGTTAATGTCCTGTAAGTCAACGTTCAATCAGGTTACATGCTTTCCTTCTGTTGGATGGTAGCTTCTTTCACACATTGGTGGAATTAACACAGTTTTGCTTTCACCAAAGGGCTTATGTCGCTCAGATAGCAACACAAGGAAAGCTTCTTATGTGGGGAGCTAAGGTTGGTCTGCTGCTTGAAATTTCCAGTTCACTTATATTATGTTGATTTTTGGTCTAGTGCGATTGTGACAATGATTTATGATGAAAGATCAACAGCTTGATTAATAGAGGGGAAGTCTGGCGTTTAGCTACATCATCTCTTCTTCATGCAAATATTGCTCATCTTGCTGTATGTGTTCCTTTCAATTGAGGTTTGTACTCTAAAAAAGAACCATTGCTAACTTTCCTTCCTACCATCGTGATGATGCAGTTCAATTGTTTTTCTTTGAATTCGATTGGGCCTACGGTGGAGTTCCTTACTGGTCCTAGAAGATTTCTTGCTGTTTATTTCACTTCGGCGCTGGCAGGTGTTTATGGTGTTTATTTGTCCTTACCTGTTTTGGATGATCCATGTGGTGGTGTAATTCTTGGTTCATAATCAATTCTTGGAATTCTAACAGGTTCACTAATGAGTTACTGCTGTTGTGAGTCACCTGCCGTTGGTGCATCAGGGGCCATTTTCGGATTGGTATGCCTAGTTTATTGCTAAACAGAGTTATAGAAATATTTTATTGTGTGCCATGCCAAAATCATATTTGCTTAACCCTATAGTGTGATATAATTCACTAGCAATATGAAATTACGAATTACTTAGTCACTTATAGATCAGAACATCGATAATCTTTTATAATTTGTTTAGATTATTTCATGCGCAAATTGTTTCTATTGTAAGTTCTCAAAGTTGAAAATTTTGTATGACCTAGTTATATGTACTACTACATTGGTATATCTCTTGACTGCACATGTTGACTGAACAAGCCTTTAATGTGGTTGATTTTATCTATTGTATATCTGCATTTCAACTTTTTCCTGATTATGATTACCACCATTTATACTTTTTGTAACCCAAAGAGCCGTAGGCCTAATCTCATTTAATTAAGAAATCCCTGATAAAAGCTCTTATATCACACTGTTATCATCAACTTTATCTGCATGATCAGGTTGGTTCCTATGCTGTGTATATGTGGAGGCACAAAAGATTTTTTGGTAATGGAAAGGAAAGCTTAGAGCATATCGCACGTGTGGTTATCTTAAATATGGTATTCATTTAAGTTTCCACTTGTTTTTTTTTTGTCTTTGTTTTTGCTATTTGCTTTATTCCATCTGCAAATCTCATATGTTTTGTTTTATAGGGCATGGGTCTCCTTTCAAGGGGCATTGACAACTGGGGTCATGTAAGTCTCCTAATCTTCTACATAGTTCATTCTGCAACGCAATGAAATGTTTTAAGTCATGATTCATGATTTCACTTGAATAATGACAGTTAGGAGGCTTGCTTGGGGGAGTGGCTATGGCATGGTTCCTCGGCCCAGCTTGGCAATATCAGTACGTAGCGAAGGATGGAAGAGCGGTGTTCAAAGACAGAGCGCCCATTGTCCAACTGATAAACAGTAAAAGATTACGGTAGCTGCGTGTACTTAAAAAGGAAATACCTGCAAAAATGTGGGAGAGAAACGGTAAAGTAAGATTTTAAAAAAGGAAGGTTGACACTGTACCAAGCAGAGGGAGTGGCTGCAAACCTAGAGGCATAGACTGATACCTATAGTTTGGCAGAAGAAAGTAGGTATGGGAGTATGGCTGCTGCCGAGCTAATTCCGAGGAAACACCAGTTCCAGTTCACTTGCAGCTTGTTTGGATCAGTTTCAACTGTTACAACTGACAGGTTATGGTTAGCCAATAGTCACCTCCTGTATGTTTATCCAGTGTTACTAGCGCCTGACTGACGCATTGTGTACACGAATTCGTCTTTGATACGGCTAACTATTGGCTCGTGTGTTTAGTTCCTGACATGGATATTGATTATTCTTGTTGTCGCATGGGTTTCATTTGTTCCTGTACCGAAGAGATGATCACATGAGTAACAATGCTTCTCAGTGCTTCATCAAGGTTAAGATCTTTTGTGGCAAAATACGTAGGTACCAGCAAAATTCCTGGCAAATATTTGCGAATGGGCTTCAGCTTGGTTACACAGGCATATCGGCAAGTAAATCAATTCTTAAAAGAAAAGGCAAAATGTAAATCAGAGTAAGCACCTATGATGGTAATAAACTGCAAAAAAACAAACAAATACACTAAACCTTGTGCGTAAAAACAAGAGTAAATATTCAGAGTTAAAAGCATGGTGGACAACAAATAAAACACCGAAGCATATCACAGCAAAGATGTGTGCTGTATTATTCTCAATATGTTACAGGTAAGGAAAAGAGTTGTATCACATGACACCATCAAGGGGAGTCGTTACATTCTCCTCTACCATAAGCCCCCTACCCTTTTGGTGAGAACTTACAATTTGGTAAAGGCGCAGGGTAGCCACCTTCGTGACAAAAAACCCTGGTAAATTAGCACAATATAGATCTATATCTACAGTTATATGCCAATAAACAAAGCCCGCCTTTGCAGTGTCATAGCCTATGATTGCGATTCATGGTTCCGGAAGTTTCAAGCAGCAAAATTGCAACCACATTGACCTTGTATTCTGGATAGCTTTGTGGATAATGCATGACAAACAGTTGAAGCAAATCCAAGCCCGCTTCAGGAATGGAGGGCTGCAAATTTAGACTGAATGAGATCTATTTTGTTCAATAAACTGCAGAAGGATAGTGGACTGAAAAGAAAAGCGAGGCAACTAAGATATCATTATACAAAGGAAGCAGACTTCAACTGGTATTACTTGTCAATTAAGAAATGTAGTTCAATTAATTCAATGGCATATTATTAACGGCAAATAAAATAATATTAAAATGACCAACTGATCTGGTTACATATTAATCCAGTGCATCCTAAAACACTAGTTAAGTCAAAAATAATACATGTCTATCTCAGACCGGTCATTTCAGGAAAAGAGCCACAATAAAAAAAAACAAGAGTGTAATGTAAATTATTTATCTTACTAACTTGATATGAATAGCAATTAGCAAATAATGCAGTACATTGAATTCGATTGTTAGCCATCTCAATCTACGATGAATCAATTGTTTAGCAATTAACATTTCAAACCGACTATCCAAAACTCTTGGTCGCCCCAAGGCGAGACTATCCAGATCTCAAAGAATAATGAGTGATGTGATCATGCCACAAACGCATACGAATACGACCATAACTTCCAAGATTGAACAAAAGGTGAATTCGTTCCTTCAGCTTCAATTTGTTTTAAATAAGAATATAATGCTAACTAATGATAAAAATGTATATTTGTGCAGCTATACAAGGAGAAATGCATCAACACTACGCACTCGTGGTTGAGATCCACCTAAAGGGAAGCCAGCCCACACATCAAGACAAGTCGACATCTTTCCCAACTCTTCCTCAAGGTCACATCACTTTGGTTCCAAGTCAAGCAAGAGTTCCAGTGGGACACGTTCTGGAATCCAATTCGGTATCCGAAGATAACACCGACTTCAAACGTGCATAAAAGTCGCATTTGGACTCCGTTTGAGGTGTATGAGTACATGATGGAAAGCTTATCTTGTCCTCTTTCCAACCTCTTTCCAACGGATCCGGCCCCACCTCCAAATTCTTTTGTGCACGCGCAATCGCCAAAACAATTCAAGGCTGATTCTGAATCCGAGTCCAAAGGTGATGCACCACCATCACTTGGGCCCACAGACCTTGTACCTCCTAGGCGCATGCGTCCACCCCCCTAACCACCACCCCCTGGCCATCTCCCTCATATATACTTATGTGTGCGACACTTTAGGATTTGAGTTTTGTTAAATTAAAATTTAGCTTTTGTTACTCTATACATTGTCCTCTTGTTCGACGAGTACAACAACGATATTATTCTTCGAAACACCACTTTTCAATATAATATTTATTTTTATTCGCAATTTTAGATTGCTTATCCCTCATTTTTGCTTGTTCTAAGATTGCTTGCAGGAATTAATCTTCATGATCAGGTCGATCGTGTTTCTAACAAGGCTGATAACAATCTCGGAGTTGGTTCAGCGATTGTCGAACATATTAGTCGTGTACGATTGGTAGTCGAATCGTGAGAGTTATCTCCTCAAATCGAACTATCATTCTCATTGAAAGATCGGGACACCATTGTCGCATCAACGAGCTAGGAGGCCATGACCAGCTAAAGATCACTGGCCAACTCACGACGTGGACTATAATTCTAAGTTGTAACATTAAGTACGCACTACATGGAGAACCAATCAGATACTTACAATATGGAGATGGAGCAATTGAAGGAGATTTGGTTGTTCTGCTACTTCGCTTCTTCCGTGGAGGCATTGAATGCCGAAACATAGGCAATGAGGGTGAAGGTATTGGCGTCATTTGATAAGTTGGTCCAGGGACTGCATTTGGTAAATGATTGGGAGTTCGTAAGTGACGGGGAGGATCTACACGACCAGGAATTGGTGGAAACGCTGGAGAAAGGTATGGTTCACTTACTGGAGGGGAAGACTTAGGGTCTCGACCAAAGCAGGGTGGTTTTACCATTGGACTACCAGCTGGAGGGAAGTGATTACAATGAAAACGTGGAAAGCAAGGTTTTGTGCACGTTAAAGGGGGAGAAGCCCGAGGAGGGAGACTCGGGTTCATATATGTTGGAGGTGCCTGGTAGGGGATGCTCCCAGATGGTGACAAAGATGGTGGTACACTTGTAGAAGGTGATGGAGCTGGGGACGGATATGGGGATGGTGATGGTGAAGGAGATGGACTAGGAGATAAATCTGAGATTGAGTGTTGTAAGTATGATGACAGCTGAACTCCTTTTACTTTACCAAATACAGAGTGATTAAGCCCAAGGTTCCTTGCATCGGGTTCTTTGATTAGCTGAGCTAGTTGTTTCAGTCTATATGGTAAAAGAGTGCTGCTTCCATCTAACACCAATGCCTCAATAGTTGCTGGGGCTTCAACTGAGGAACCAATCTCATTCCTCAACTGCAAATATATTTTCTGCACATATATGACAGACAATGAGTTTAAAATTGAAACAACGAAGCCATTCAAATATGTACTATGATATATCTTCAGAGGCAATTAAATCAGTAATACCTCATAGGACCTCAAGTTCAGTCCAAGTTTCAACTGATCCTTTAGCTCTGCAAGATTACCCAAGATCTGATAAATGGAGTTGTTCAGCACAAAGATGAATAGGGGTTCTGTGCTTGCCCATATAGAACCAGACTGCGCAGGAATCACAGTAATTCCTCCGGGGAATCTCAACAGTTCAAAGGAAGATGGATGCCCCAAAAGTGATGGTGTCAAGGATAGGTTCAGCTGCTGCAGCATCATCTCTATTAAGGATGATTTCAGCACACTAAGGGCCGGCAAACTTATTGAAGTATCATTTGGATAAGGAAGAACACCAAAAACCACGTGTGTGGAGTATTTAGAAGCTAAAGAGCACATTGAAACAATGGAAACCTGGTTAAAAAACATATTTGAATTAACCAATGGTGAAGGCAGAAGAAATAAAATAAGTAAGAAAATGATGAACATCTGGCACCTTGCTATTAGGTACACCGATCTCTTCAGATATGTCACTCCCTAGCCTGTCCATGTGATCAGCAAGGAATGACACTGGCTTTTCCAAAGTGAAACCAACCTGGATTTCAGCTGAACCAAAGAAAACTCTTTTTATCAATATTCAAATCCATCATGAGGCATCATCAGAATGCAATGCTGTAAAGTATAATATACAAACAATATTTTTGCACAAAAAAACAAGTTCTAGTAAAGAAATTGCTAGTCAGCAAAGATAGAGGAAACATCATGATTAAGTTATATTGACACAGGGAAATAGAAAGTAAATAAACAGCCCAGCAGCAAAATAGGATACTTCATGAATAATGGAAATGGCTTGAGAAATAATGGGCCATATATGAAGAATCACTGGGGCACTTCTGCGGATGGGGAATTAACTAGGGATATAAAAGCGGTGAGTCAAACACACTAAGCAAATGCAAAGGACTGGATCCCTAGTTTGCTAAGCCATTACTAGTAAACATGCAAAGGCATAAAACAAAAAAAAAAACTCTTTGCCCCGTTTATTCACTAGTAGTAGTGAAAATTGATCTCAATGGGAAATAGAGTATGCAAATAGTGCAAACAATTGATTCAGGGATTAGAGAGACCATTAGCATATACAAGTATTAAACTTACTCTATATCAAACATTAGACAAAGTACCTTGAATACATGATAAGATTATATTATGCTGCAAACATATGAAACACTTTGATTGAGGGGCTTTGCTTCTCCTTAAATCCCTAGAATTTAGGGTTCTAAAAAATGCTAGCAGAGGCAGTGCGAGTTTATTTATAGGTTATCGTATCCTTCTTAAATCTTGATGACATATATGATGGGTTTTAAGACATGAACATAGAACAATCACCATCTTTTACGCTTAAAATATTCCCCATAACCTGTTTTACTCAAAAGATTATTTTATTTTATTTTTCATTTCGAGCTTATCTATCTTCACAACATAAGAGCAGAAATACCTTCAGTCCTTCATTGAACAAGTTCTTACTTAATACGTGAGCACACATAAGTATGGAATGTCAACATAAAACATCTTTGAGAACAAGATATGAACAAAAGCTTCATCAGGAACCTTGAATTCTAGGTTGTCATATTATATATCCATTTAAATAAAACTATATACTAAATCAACAACACTTGTATGTACTCACAGGTGGTTCATTTCCCAAAATTATAGCATGTATCTTCACATACACGAGGAAAACTTCAAAGCAAAATCGAAGGGCAGTTTCTTAATCCATAATCAAACAAACACGGTCATGCAATGCCAATGATGAAATGAAGCAAACGACATATATGTCAAGCCTCCATTCAGTTTACACATCATACACCAAATATCAATCAAACAATACAGTGAGTAAAATGAATCTTTTTTACAGATGGTGTCAAATTAAAGTAAAATCCAGAATAGTTGCATTCGGAGACACCACCATCAGCTTATGTAGTAGCAGTGTAATTCATAAATCCATGACTCCTGTTATCACGAAAAGCACTAGTGATCTACAACAAATCCCACATCCAAGTTGACAGAAACTAGCCAGAAAATCTACACGCTGCGTACTAGAAAACCAATGAGAAACCAGCAACATACAGTTACACGCTGTATACATAAGAAAGAAGATGGGAAACCAAGTACCATGTGATCTCTAAAGTCTAACCAAACATCTTCAGGAAGAACTTTTATGTTGCATCAATCATCAAACTACCCTTTGACTGTACAAACCCCAGGTCAAATCAGAGATTTCATATCAACTTATAATCAAGACTATCAAGTAAGGTTCGATGCCCATATCTCAACTGAATCATAAATTCGCTAGTTATTAGAACAAAAAACTAACCAGGCACCAATCAGACAGTCAGACTCAAGACACCCCAGAGCACCAAACGACAAAATTGACTAGGAAATCGTGCAAATCCTAGCTCCACCTTGACGGGATCGAAGTATCGAACACCCGGCCTGAGATCTCGAGGCAGCAATTCATCGTCCCTCCCATCTCATCGATCCGCCGCCTCACTAGACCTAAGCCAACGCACAATAGCCGAGCTACCCCAACTAAACCCACAAATCCCCAAACCAGGAGCAAACTTAACCACGGGAGGCGAAGAGCTCACCGGCGAGCACATCGGGGTCGTCGGAGAGGTACCCCGCGGGGCGGGAGGGCACGAGGAGGAACAGCGCCGGGACGAAGACTCCTGCTGCGAGCGCGAGCACGAGCACGCACCGGAACGAGACGACCCGGCCGATCGCGCCGGCAACGCCCCCTCCTCCTCCGCCGCCGCCGGCGATCTCGAGGCCTGCCGCGCCGCCGAGCTCGACATCGACGGGCTTCCCCATTCCGAGCGCATCTGACTCGGCCCGACACTCCCCCACTCCTCACAACCGCCTCCGCCCGCGCGAGGTGGCCGGCGCCTCCTCCTCTTCCGCCGGCCGCAGCGGCGGGTGCGCGACAGTCGGTGTTCTCCCTTCGCGTTTTGGTTTGACTCGCTTGGTTTCGTGTTTGACGTTGGTGCCAAAAATACAGGGGATTTTGGCGATTTTTGCTTTGCTTTACCGCTCAATCCATGTGCTATTTTGGCGAAAATATTCGTACTCTTTCCGTTTGGGCATCAGGCTCAGGCTACCCCTTTTCTAACCAACTGCGAGGGAAAAGAAATCAAATCCCACCTCTCTTTCCCAAGCAACCGTGCATGTGAGGACATGTGGCTAGCCAGGTCACTTCTCACTTGTCAACTTTGTTTTTTTTTTAATCGGGTCATTTGTCAATTGGGGGATACACTACACTAGACCGGTTGGTCACCTGTTTGAATTTTTTTTCTCTCTTTTACTGGGAGTTGACTGTTGAGCCAGCCTGATTTGTTTTTGGAATGGGTTGTTCCCGGGTTTATGTCCGGTTTTAGATTAGTGGGTTTATGCAGGGTCTGTGTCATTAGGTGGCCTAGATTAATTTGCCTGGTCCAATCAGTTAGTTGGAGTGTTGTTGGAAGGGTTCACAATTTTTTTTTAAAAAGAAAAAAAAACATCGTGCTTCATTGCTTGTACGTATTGTACAGTGTGTTCCGATTGTATGTATGGCACACGCTGAGACTCTGGAGGAGGTATACTATTTTTAAGGAAAAGGAAATGGGGGAAAAAACATCCAGGTAAATGAAAACTAAACTGTTGCGTGCACCGACGCGTTAAGCAAACAGCGTTGGCCTCATGAGGGTAGACGATTACACGTAACTGGTTGGATTGTTGGATGGATGAACAATGTTATTATAAACATCTTTTAACTAGAAAATCAGAAGAGGATGGTGAGCGAGGGAAATTCACTGCACAAATCGCAACATGATGTCCTCTCGCGTGAAAAACATGCTACTTTCTTCGGTTTACAAAAATAAATTATTTTAACATCAACGAGGTCCTAAAATGTAACTTTAATTATTAATTACTATTGTAATTATTTATAAAATCTAATAAAATTAAATATTATAAAAATACTTTCCGAGATAAATCTACACATATAATTTTTATATATCTTATATAAACTTTTAAAAACTATCGGTTGTTAAAGTTTTAAAATTTTAACTACAAGTATTTTAAAGTGATTTTTTTTTTGAATTGGATGGAGTATTTTCTTAAGAGCTCGATTAATGGCACTATCACTGGCTAATGAAACAAGATGTACGCTTTCTATTGGAGGCTATCCTCTGGATGGGGAAAAAATGACACGACACCAGCAAAGAGCAGAGTAGATGGTTCGAGAACCCTAAGGAAAGAATAATGACGTTGATCCATCGATCGAAGATGCGTTGGTTCTTCTGGAAGGAACTATCATTAACATATGAGGAGGTCACCATCCATTAGAGTTCGCTCCATCGGTTGGAAAATGCCACCGTCACTACAGGTCTTATCTACTCGTTATGATTGCCTAAAAATGGTTCAGCGTATCGATAAGACGAATGCAAGAGAACAATGGTGTGAAGAAATAGTGGTTGTGTACCTAAACTTCTAGATATGAGTTTTTTTTTCCACTTCTGGTATAAATTTATTGGGTTAATTGTTCTCATTTGCATTTAAATTAAGACAAAGCCGTTTGGGTTCATTAAGGTTAATTCCTTATATGACACTAAAAATTTCTAAAATATCTGATTGTGTCGGTGACATATGAGATCCGAACCCACATACTTGTGACACAGCGAGTGACATGTAAGGATTTATGTGAATTTTCGATGGTAAATAAGAAATTGCCCCATCAATATTCGATAGATCTAGCGTCAATACCCCTAGCTTATAGACTCTATTTGAAAATTAGAACGTGGGGATTTCACACAAAAACAACTTATTTTTCTCCCAGGTGTCGGGGAAAAAAAAATTCCGTGTTACAAACGGGCAAACCAATTTGACATTTGATACATAAATTCGGCACTAGTTCTATTTTGGAGCTATGAGTGAAAAACAGAGTGTCGATCATCAAAGTAAAATTTTCTTTGGGCAAACTCTCGTGATCCGTGCCCAGACTCATATGCGCGATCCGTGTCCAAAGGGGACAATGCAGAAGAGTTAAGAACTTTGGGGCGGAATGACTCTGTTCAGTTCCAAAATATTCAACTATAATTCTACACTACACAAATTACTGTTATACCCAGATAAATCCAGCTTGCTCGGCAGGAAGGATAATACACAATTTATTAGAGTGGTATCTTGTGTCATATTCCCTTGATATGTGTCAATAGTGGCACAATGCACGCACACAAAAACATCACATGCACAAATACATGTGATACAAAGCGTAATCAGCAAATAGATGAAGTTGCGAATACACATTTTTTTCTCTCCAAAATAGGAATGTATACAAATTTCACAAACAAGTCGTCATAGTCATAGAATGCTACTATGGTTGCTAATTTGGTGCGTGATGATTCTAGTGTCATAGTGAAATAGAAATACTATAAATATAAGAGAAGTATCGCTCTTGTCAAATTTACGTTTGCTCCGGACAAAATCTGTTATAGGGATATCACCGGATACACATATTTTCCAAAAGCAGGATTGTATACAAATTTCGCAAACAAGTCGTCGTAGTCATATAAGGTTATTATGCTTGCTAACAGGGCGAGTTTGGTGCGGGAGGATGCAAGTGTCATAATGAAGTACTATAAATACTAATAAGGTGTTCGTGCGTTCTAATGGATCTCAAATAAATCATACCACATGTTCTCAAAATCACTGAAGAGCAAACCGAAGTAATTCTTCGTATAAAGAAGATAAAACTGATCAAATCAAAGTTTCTTTCTTGAAATGACTCAATGAAAAATTCTCTATTTTAACTAATCAGTGACCTATTACCCTAAAAATTAGTGTATGAACTTCTTAATAGCTTCCCTATTCATGTAGTTACTTAGATTTCAAGAAACTTTGAAGAAGAAAAAAATATATATTTGAAATTCTCTTGGCCCATGCTAGCAAGTAGCACCTTCCTGTTTGCTATCAAAATTGTAGACATTCATAAAAAGCAGTTGATGTGCCACCCATAGATTACATTATGAAATCATTGCGGTGTATAAGACCTAAGTGCACACGGCAATAGAAAGAGTGTGCTCAACAAAATTTGATCAAAGTACAAAACAATGACCAATAGATTGAACTGACATGGAACCGCATACCTGTTTGATATTGTCTCATGTGTCACTTCCTATGAGATGCAATAAACATAGATAAATAACTTGCTTCAAGGGGGAAATGGGTTTCCGTTGACATTTCTTGGTCCTAGGATTAATCGTCTTAAATCATAGCTCGGTGTATTATATATAATTAGAAGGAATAAATTACCTTAGTTTTCCAAAAAACTGAATGATGGACCAATGGGATGCACTAGCACTACTCATGCCTCTACCCTTGCTTGCCCTGCTGCTCATTGTTAAGTGTCAGCTGAAGCTAACAACATAGTCAACACCCACATTCAAAACACAAGGGGAAAAGTCAAAATACAAACATGAATCATCTGAACAATAACAATAATAATTTAAATGTAGAGGCGACTATGAACAAAAATATTATGAAGACAAAGGGAGTAGATATTCATACCCTCTTAAACCACTTTGATTTATTAGATAGTTGAGACATTTCACCAAGCATCAGGCAAGCATTCTAGCAAGGCACGCATTAAACACCACAAACATGCATGAGTAGTGTTGAAATAAATTTGTAGACCAGAACACAACACTTGCTACATGCGTCAAAAGAAAATATACAATTGTCGTCCCTAATTACCTTAGTAGAAGCACATCTATATCAGCCCTGCCCAAGCACCATTTGTATGTAGCATGCATACAGAGCAAAATCAAAAAAAAAATTAACATATCAAAATGTAATGACCTTGTAGATCAAAAGCATGGAAAGGTGAAAGGATGCCCCCTGTCCACGTGGAGGAGGCGCATTGAGAGAGAGAGAGAGTTAAGGACCTGCTGTAGGATTGGATCATTGGACATGTGTTGTGGTGAGTGCGAGGAGGGGTGACACCCATGGAAATGCCGCTTGTAGTGGTGCTGCGTCCGGTCCGGGCACAAGCACAGGACTACGGCGACGAGCGCCCACGTAACGAGGTGTAGCACGCATCCCATGGCATACACAGGCGTCGCGAGGCCCGCCTTGTGTGCCCGTCGTGCGGCCAGGCCGGACCCAATGGCCTACAGTTGCCGCACCATCAACAAGTTTGGGACACGCTCCACGAGAGTGAGTAGAAGTTGAAAGAGGAGGAGCTAAGAGTGTGGCCAAAGGAGCGATTGTGGTTGGAGGCGAGGAAGGAGGTGATGCCACCTCCTCCCCGGGCGGTAGTGTCATTGTTGATGAGGATGAACAAGTGGTCCAAGTGCACCTTTCATGCGCAGTGGAGCTGCCCTTAGTGGATCCCCCTGGGCACGAGCAGCATAGATGTCGTGATGACAGCAAGGCACTCCAAGCGATGCACCTGGTCGCCGCACGAGATCCGGAACTGCCTCGTCGCTCGAGATCCATTGCCGCCACCGAGAGGCATCGCCAAGACTTTTGTTGCCGGTCGCCCGCCCTATCAGCCATTGAAGCCATCTAGAGCCACTAGGGATGGCAATTGTGCCCGATTACCCGCGTGCTCGCGGGCGAATACCCTAATGGAGGCGGGTATGGGCATCTTTTTTTACCCACGGGCATGAAAACGGGCACAATTCCTGCCCATCGGGTAAACGGACGTGGGCATGGGTATGCCCCACCCGTACCCGCTTCGCCCCATTACCCGTAACCTACCCGCATGTGTAAGGAACTATGTCAGTTTATATTTGTATTTTTATTTGTTGAACTTGATTAGTTGTCTTGTCGAACATGATATGTGAATTGTGATGAACTTTATTAGTTGTTGAATGGGTGATGCACCATTGATGTGTGAATTATGATGGACTTGATGTATGCATTGCTCGCGGGTAACGAGCATGTCCGCATGCGATGGGTACCCACGGGCAGTGATGCATTATTCGCAGGTAAACGGGCATGCCCGCGGACTACGGGTACCCACGGCGACGAGCATGGGCGAGGTTTTTCGCCCGTCGTCCTTCGCGGTATGCATGTAGGGGGAATTCGGGGTCGCGGGTATGAGTATGGGCAAGCACTACCCGTACCCGCTGCGCCCGATTGCCATCTGAAAGATCTAGACCCGCCATTATGAGTTAATGGAGTGCTTTGGTGATTAATGATAAATCCAATTGTGAGACTAACAATTCTATTTGTTATATCTAGTGTATAGTCTCATTTGGATATACAGGTGAAAATCAACGAGGTATGCTTTCAACTTGTACTTTTATATAATATTGCATTACTCGGATCCAAAATATAGGATTGAACTCAACCATAAGTTGAACTTGAATATGTGCATATGATCTTGTTACACATTTGTGTATGCACACATTTAGGGGGAGTTTCATTCTATATTTTGTGGTTTCATTAGTATTGATCCATATTCCATTCTCCACATACTTTTGGGATCTTTACTTTGAAACAAATCTGTTTGAGTATACAAAACTTGCGTAGTTCTTGTATACTCATGATTATGAGTATATAGAACTTGTGTAGTTCTTGTATACTCAAGTTAGAGTATATATATAACTTGTGTAGTTGATATATACTCAATTTGTTCTCTCATTTATCAACATTCAATTTATGAGTAATTAAGTGGTTATCATCAATTACCAAAGAGGGAAAGATTGAGGTATCTTGTCCCACCATTATGAGTTAATGGTATGGTGTGGTAATTAATGATAATCATATTGTGGAACTAACATTTTCCATGAGTTGGATGTATAGGTTGTGTTCCAGGATGATAAAGACTTGGGATGATCATGAGTTGATCATCAAGTCAAAAGCTTGGTGTAAAGGATGCATCATGAGCTGATGCTTATCAAGAAGAGATGATCATGAGTTGATCGTCAAGACAAGAGAAGACCCATCATGTGTTGATGGAGGTCAAGCAAAGGATCATCATGTGTTGATGATTAGCAAGTTAATGTTGATGATTAGCAAGTTAATGATCCGGACTTGAAGTGTTGATGTGCGTCATCAAGCTTCAAGAAGATGCAAGGCAAAGGTATGACTAGCTAGGGCTAAGGATGTGTTCCTAGTCTTTTACTGGTCTTGGTGTTTGGTTGGAAGACCGGATTGCTAGTATAGATTACCGTACTATTAAGAGGGGTCTTAACTAGTAGTTTGAGTTAGTCATGTGTTGATAGCTCATTGTGTTTTCTCAAACTCATCTAGGCATGATGCTATTTATTTGTGAATGTGTTTTGCAAATAATCGAGGCTCATGCATAACCCTTGTAGCATGTGACTTAAGTTTGCAAATGCGTTTTACAAATGGTGTAAGTCCATGTACCTTATTCCTTATGATGAGTATTCTAAGGGTTAGCAAATGTGTTTTGTAACCTACTGAGAATATCATCTTTGAAACATTGTCAAGAATTGCATTCAAATGAGCGAATGTGTTTTGCCATTTGAAGTGGAGCAATTGGGTTTGGTTCTGTAGTCTGCCGGTCGGACCGGCAGTGGTCACCGGTCGGACCGGTGGCAAATCGGTCTGACTGGTGTGCTACGGGCGGTCGAACCGATTTCTCTTTATCCGATTTATCTGTGCGGAAGTTCTGCCGTTGTAAAAACGGAACTTCCGCTGTGAGGAAGTTCCGGAGATCGAGCGGATCGTTTTTTCCAGAGAGCTCCCTTTGTGGGACTTAGCCAAATTTGCGACGGACGGTCGGACCGGCCAGCACGGGTGGTCGGACCGATTTGGCGGCGGTCCGACCGGCCATTGCATGGCGGTCCGACCGGCCGAAGGCCCAACAACTATTTTTCTAGCCGTTGGCGCATGGGGCGGTCCGACCGGCCATTGGTTGTGATCGACCGTCCACAGGCTGATTTGAGGAATCTTCTCCCAACGGCTAGTTTTTGTGTGTGGGCTATAAATCGAGCCTTGGCGGTTGGGAGAGTGTCTTTGAAAGTGTTGTGGATGGTATTGGCTGTGTGCTGGACCATTTGTTGAGTTCTTTGAGCTTAGAGCAAACCCTCTCTTCTCTTGTGTGCATGTGTTGCACTTGGTGAGAATTGAGAGCAAACCCTAAGCGCATGTGTTGCCTTAGGTAGTGGATTGTGTATCCGTTGAGCTTAGACACTTGATTAGTTCAAGTGAAAGTTTGAATTTGTTACTCTTGGTGTTTGCCGACACCTAGACGGCGTGGAGGCGTCGTGCGCGGTGATCTTCTCAAGAAGCTTGTGAGAAGACCCGGCGGTTTGTGAGTGGTTTGATGCTCACCATCTCCGGAGTGGAGGAAGAGCAACCATAGTTGAGTGAGGTGTTGGTTCGGTTAGGAACCGGTCCAAGTGTTTGGACTTACCTCAGAGGTATTGGCTTAATTAGTGGAGCCGGTCCAATTTGTTTGGGCTAACCTCAACGTGGATTAGGGGAGACCGGCAAGTCTCCGAACACCACGGTAAAACATAATCGTGTCATCTTGTTTTACTTGTGCCTTACTTTGAGCAATTTACATTTCATGCTTTAATTGCTTATATATCATTGTTTGATTGCTCTCTTGTATTGTTGGTGCACTTAGTTGAGCCTAGTGGATTTATGTTTTAATTGTGCAAAACCAATTGTTATTAGCTTCCGCATTATAAATTGGTTTAGCCCGATAGAGATTTTTAAAAACCGCCTATTCACCCCTCTCTAGTCGGCCACCTCGATCTTACAAGTGGTATCAGAGCTTGATCTCTCATTTATTAGACTTAACCGTCTAGAGAGTAAAGGATGGCGACTAGAGAAATTGTGCACCTAGGTAAAGCGCCTATCTTTGATGGCACAAATTATGCTTATTGGAAAATCCGCATGATTTGTTATTTTAAGGCCATGGGCCTAAATATATGGCGGATTGTAGATGCGGGCTTTTCTCCTCCAAAGGATCCTCTTGCTCCAACAATTGAGGAAGAGAAATGCTCGCATCTCGATGCTCAAGCTACTAACATTTTATTTAGTGCTTTGAGTATAGAATTATTTGATGACATATGCAATCTCAAAAGCGCTCAAGAAATGTGGACATATATTCAAGACAATTATGAAATATCCACCACTACAAGCGAGGATTGCACACAAGAATGGATGTTGGATGAAGAATGCTCAACATCTAGCTCCGACAATGACGAGTCCTCAACTCCCTCCACATCACCTCGTTGCTTCATGGCTCAAGGTAATGAAGAGGTAATAATTTATTGGATTTTCTTTAATTTTCCCTTTTCTTCCCCCTCTCTTCTCATGCTCGCTGTCTTCCTCCCGAAGCCAGCGCCCTTGCTCCCTATTTCCTTCCCGAGAGAACCTTGCCCATCCCCTGGCGCCCTGTCTCCTCCCCTCACGTGTCATTGACTTTGTCGCCCATGCCCTGGCTCAACCACTCCCTGCCCCATGCCTCTGCGCCTGCCACCCCCTGCCCATCCCCTTTGACTCGGCCACCGTCCCCGCCTGTCTCCTCCCCCACCGGCTCCCCATGCCTGCTGTTGCTCCACCTGAGTGCCTCCCCCGGCCACTAGCCCCAGTGCTTCTCCCATTCACCCATGTCTCCTCACCCCCCTTTGTTCTTTCTTCTCCCTACCTGCTCTCGTCTTGTTCCCGTCACGTCACCCTTGACCCGACCGAACCGCCTCGCGCCTTTGTTGTCGAAGCTTCGCCCCTACGCCTCCTCCTTCCTCTATAAATGGAGCACCAAGACCCCCTCGTTCCCCTCTTGCTTTGCCCCTCAACTCTCCCTCTCTCTCGTCCTCATTTCGTCGTGCTTCAAGTTTCGCCGCCGCTGGCCGGAGCTCGTGCCTCCGCCTCTAGCACCGCTGTTGAAGCCCCTCCGCAGTTGTGGTCACCTTCGTTGGCTTCACAAGGGCATGTTCGACCTCGTGCACACCTCCTCGCCACCGAAGCGTCGCTGGAGCTCAAGCGCTGCCGTAAGCCGGATCTCGCCACCGTCCTTCCTCTTGCCGCCGGTCACTCCATCGAGCTTCGCCGCTGAAACCGTGCGTGTTGGGTTTTCCTCGCTCCCCTATCCCGTTGCTTTCTTCACCACCGCTCACCGTGGTGCATAGTGTTGGCGAGCCATCGGGCCCAAAGAGCCCCGCCACTAGACTTCACCACACTGCCGCTTTAGGCTGTGGTCGAAACCTCCTTTCGACCGTGTGGTCGAAGCCCCCTTCCGACCATGTGGTCGAAACCTTTTTTCGACCACCTGTAGTAGAAACCTCATTTTGACAAGGTAGTCGAAATCTTCTTCCGACCACCTAAAGTAGAAATCTCCTTCTGACCATGTAGTCAAAACCTTTTTCCGATCATCTATTTTTGAAATCTCCTTCCGACCAGGTAGTCGAAACCTCCTTTCGACCACCTGTAGTAGAAACCTCCTTCTGACCAAGTAGTTGAAACCTCCTTACGACCACCTATAGTCAAACCTCCTTCCTACCAGGTAGTCGAAACCTCCTTATGACCACCTGTAGTCGAACCTTCTTCCGACTAGGTAGTCGAAACATCCTTCCAGCCACCTGTAGTCGAAACCTTCTTCCGATCAGGTAGTCAAAACCTCCTTACGACCACCTATAGTCGAACCTCCTTCCGACCAGGTAGTCAAACCTCCTTCCGACCACGTGTAGTCGAACCGGTGAACAGTAACGAAACCCTAATTGTTAGATTTTCTCTTCCGGCAGAAATAGTTTAGTCTATAACTTTTGCATTCGAACTCCAAATTGATTAATTTATCTAAATTCAGTGCCTTTTTTGTTCTAGTTTGGTAATTTTTGTATTTTATTTGGAATTATTGTATTTATTTGGCTCTTTTTCACGTGTAGATTCTGGCTTTTCTAAAGAATTCATAGAACCATTTGCCGAAGCATCTCAAACCTTGAACGGAGTCAAGTCGTAGACCTTTAATCATATTGAACCCATTTTATAAAATTATATTATTTTATATCAATATGCATTACTAGTTTTATAATAACTGCTTTCGAGAATAGTTGAATATGTAATTGTGGTTATCATGGGGATATTCTCCAGATGTTAGGATGATGTGACAATTAGCAATGACGTTAATGGTTTGTCGTTTCACGTGTTTTCGGCAAAGTTGGCATCTTTGTCGAGGCGAATCGATCGGCCGGCCAGGTGGCGTCTCGACCGATCCATGGCTGGTCTGACCGGCCTTGGTGGCGATCGGATGGCGATTCTGAAAGTGAGAATTGAGCTGGGCCAAAAATAGAGGGTGTAGGCAAGAGAGGGAATTCTATTGCACTTGGTCCCATAATTTTTGGAGTCACTAGTCAAAAGTTGTATTAGTTTGAAAATTCCAGTAGGTTTCGGTTTTCCAGAGAGGAAAAATGGCTAAGTCCCAGCTGGCGGTCTGACCGGCCCATAGGTGGCGGTCAAACCGGCCAGTGTGGTGTCGAGCCGACCACAGGGGCGATCGACCGATTTCACTTTGTTCGTCGCCCGGTGTGGCGGCGATATTCATGTGTTAGGTCAAAGTCATGAGTTTCAGGGCATATATGTTGCATGATGCATGTTTTAACTAACATGGGTCAAGTTGTGAAGAACTTGTTCCTAAATTCGGTTTACTTGTCTATTGTTGTGCAGGTTGCTTGGTGGTCAACGACGGTCAACGGCGAGGATGATCGGGACTAGGCTTGGAGAGCTGAGGTTTAGAACGATCGACGATGCCGGGTGAGGTCAATGTACTCAAGCGAGGTGCAAAATGGATAAGGATGATCTATTAGCTAATCCGAGGCGCTAGATGGCGCAAGGTGTACCTAGTTAGGTCAAGAGGAGATAAAGACGATGCTTTAAAATGCGCGCGTATGTGTCCCGTTTGTTTTGGGCCTTAACGGGAGCCCAATAGGATCAAACTTCTAGAAGGTCTAAGCCTCCACTATAAATAGGAGAGGGAGGTGGCTGCACCTTCGCTTGGCCTCTTTTGCAATTCTTGTAAACCCTAATTTTCTTAGGGAGAGCTTTTGTGGAGGCTAGGGTTCTTGATGTTTGATGTGATTTTTGTGCTCTTGGATTGAGCATTATCCTCCATTGATGGAGTGGCTGTAAGCCCTGATCATATCAATCAATCAAATGAAAGTTTGATCAATGTTTTGTCTCATTGCATTCTTTCTCTCTATTTGATGATTTTATGTCTTTCTTTGATCCGTGAGTTTTTGCTTAGCTTCTTCACGTGATATAGCTTGCTGTGACGTGTGGGAATCTATCTAGGATCATCTTGATCATTAATCACCCACGAGCAAGAGCTTTGACCTAGTTTTCGTTTTGACCCGGTTTTGAACGCTTATTTGATCAAACGGAAAAGGATCTTGATTTCTCTAAGAATTATCATAATCTTCGATTGGAATAGGTCTCTAATATCATAGAGAAGGTGTGTTACAAGTTTCATCAAGTTTGGATTAGTAGATCAAAAGTTTCATCTATTTGCATCTTCGTCATCGGGTTTTCAATGCATTACGGAGGTCGGTCGGTCGACCCGTGTACCGATCGATCGCCGAAATCGGTCCGACCGCCAAGGCCGTGGTCCAACCGTGAGCTGCTCGATGTGCTTTAATCTTTGTTGTTTTTGTCATTTTGTTTAGGAGTTTATATTAGATTCAATATTAGTCTTCCGCTGTACTGTTATACTGATCTTCATAGCTTCCATAGCTACTGGAGTAAAGTTTTATTGAATCATGTATTTGTGAAAAAGTGAGCGTACTCTATTCACCCCCCTCTAGTCGTCTTTTCGGTCCAACAAGTGGTATCAGAGCCCAGTTAATTCAATCTTGATCTTAACCGGTCACCGAACTTGGCGATGGATAGATACTCCACAAAGCCGTATATCTTCGATGGGCACGACTATGCCTATTAGAAGAATCGCATGCGAGTCCTCCTTGAGAGCGAAGGACACGCTATATGGGAGGTTGTTCGAGTCCCGCTCGTGGTGCCCGAAGTTGCTACGCCGGCTTCAGAAGCCCTTTTGGCTAACAACAATAAAGCTAAAAATCTGTTGTATGGCGGGCTTGGGAGACAAGAGTATGATCGGATTTGTAATCTTGAGACTGCGCATGAGATTTGGAACACTCTCGAAACTTAACATGAGGGTTCGTCCTAAGTCAAGAAAGTACGCCAAACAATCTATAAGCGTGAATACAACAAATTCGAGATGTGTCCTGGAGAGAGCATTGATGATATTTTCAGTCGCTTTAATAAAGTGATAAATCATATGAAAGCTGTTGGTATTGAATATTCTCAATCTGAAAATGCCACCCATCTCTTGGCTGCAATCAACACCAAGGAGTGGGAGATAAAGGCTACATCCATTGAGGAGAATGTAAACATTTCTGATCTGACTTTGGAGCTGCTCTATAGCAAGCTCAAGACTCATGAGATCAAAATGATTGATCATCCCAATAAGAAAAACATGGCTTTGGTAGCAGACCCGCTTAAGAGAGCATCTGATGGGTCTTTTGAGTCTTCTTCTGGATTTTCGCTTGCAGGTTTATCTACAATCCATGAAGAGGAGTTTGAGAGTCTCCCTGAGGCTGAGTTGGCTCTCACAGCCAAAAAGGTCACACGGGCCTACAACAATATGAGAAACAAAAAAAGAGGAGGTCCCGTGACTTGCTATGAGTGTGGTGAGCTTAATCATATCCGGGCAAATTGCCCCAAGCTGAAAGGTAAGGGCAATCACAAGGAGGGAAAGCCAGCTTGGAAGAAGCCTCAATGGAACAAACTAAGGTTTGATGTTGCCAAGCTGACGAAGGCCGCTCACCGGGTGCTTGCCGCTTTTGAGGATCAATCCTTAAGCGATGTGGACTCCGGGAGCGAGGAGGACAAAGAGGAGGATCTCTCAAGACAAAAAGAAAGGGATGGCCAAAAACTTCACCGGCTTGTGCTTCATGGCCGACTCCGTTGATGACGACAACAATGAGGTACCTCCTTCCTATGATGTCCTTTCTGATAGATGTGAATCTATGTTTGAGCAATTTATGAGTTAGGATAAGGCTTTAGAATATGTTATGGCTAGGAACAAGGATTTAGAGTCTGAAATAGGTAACTTGACTTTAGAACTTGAGAATGCTAAGAGTCTTGAATTTGATTAATGTTCATCTTGCCATGCTTTGAATTCAGAATTTGCTAAACTGCAATATGCTCATAATATTACCTTGCAACAACTTGAAAATGCTAGGACTGAGCTAGTTGAGGTTAAATCTGCTACATGTGAAAAATACTTAGAGTCTAGCAAGTCAGTTGTTTCTGGAGCTGTTAATTCTAGCCTTTGCACTTTCTGCTTAGAACGCGAACATGAAGTCAAATATATCTTAGAAGCAGCTAGAGCTAAATATGCCAAGTTTAAGGACAGTATTGAGTCTTCTACATGTGCTTCGTGCCCAGCCCTTAAACTTGAAACTGCTTTATATAAGGAGAAATATGCTAGAGTCATTAAAGGTAAAACCTGTGAATCATGTGTTAATCTTAAAGATGAAAATGCTTATCTTAAGGATACCTTATAAAAATTCTCTAAAGGTAAGAAACAATTAAACATGATTCTGGACAAGTCTAAAATTCCTTATAAGAAGCAAGGATTATGATACAATCATGTTCAAAATAATTCTATCACAATAGTTACTCAAGTCTTGGAAAAGGGGTTAATTGAATTTAAAACACAACCTGCAAAAACTATTTTTAAGTCTGCAGGTATTGCCCAGCCATCTGTTAAGTCTAAGGGTGCATTTTTAGTGGTATAAAGTATCATTTCACCTATTGTAAGAAGGATGGACATTTGATTGAGTTCTGTTGGGGTAGGTTGAAAAATGATAAGAAAATTTTTGCTAGAACTTTATCTAATCAACCTAGAGCTTCTATGAGACATGGTAACATAGAAAAGAAGAAACTTGGTTTAGGATTTGTATCACATGTTCATCATCATGTTCCTAGACAGGATAACTCTCATGTTACTTTAACCATTGCTCATAACAAAACCTTAAATAAAATCAAGGATAGCACTTCTGCTTTGCATACTACTCGCAGACGTGTGTCTCAGTACTGGGTTCCTAAATCTTGTTTAACTAACCCCAGTATTGAGACACATCGTTCTTCTATTCCTTAATTTTCAGGATTACCGCGGAAAGAGGAAGGACACGTGGTTCGTTGACTTCAGATGTTCACGTCACATGACCGGAGACTCAAGATGGTTCACCTCTTTCATGCGGTCGACAGGTGATGATTTCATCACCTTTGAAGATGATAAACAAGGGCGAATTGAAGGAACGGGATCGATCAGGGTGAACGACAGTTTCATTCTCAAGGATGTCGCCCCTTGTGGACAAGCTAAGGTTTAATTTGCTTTCTGTGTCTCAACTTCTTGATGATGGCTATGAGACTATATTTAAGAAAAATACTTGTCGGGTGCTTGATTCAACTGGTGAACTTGTTTTTTGAATTACTAGAGTTGTTAGGATTTTTGGAGCTGATTTTTCTGATTCTCTTGCTTGTTCTCTCAAATGCTTGATTTTATCTTCTTCTTCTGAGTTCTGGCTTTAGCACCGTCGTTTGGGGCACATTGGTTTTGATCATCTGACGCGAGTTAGCAACCTTGAGCTTATGAGAGGTTTGCCCAAACTCAAAGCCGTCAAAGATGTTGTTTGTGCGCCCTGTAGGCATGGCAAACAAGTTGCCTCCTCACACCCTTCAATGACTATGGTCATGACTGACGGACCGGGACAGTTGCTTCATATGAATACTGTTGGTCCTGCTAGAGTTCGGTCAATTAGTGAAAAATTGTACATTCTTGTCATAGTCGATGTTTTTCTAGATATACTTGGGTGTTCTTTCTTGCTTCGAAGGATGAAGCTTTTGAGTTTTATCATGATCTGGTTCTTCGTTGGCTTCTGAACTTCCGGGTGCCTTGAGAGCGATCCATAGTGACAATGGCACGGAGTTCAAGAATATCTCATTTGCTTCTTTTTGTGCTGAGCGTGGTACTGAGCATCAGTTCTCTTCTCCACACGTCCCTCAACAAAATGGCGTTGTGGAAAAGAAGAACAGTACCCTAGTCGAGATGGCTAGGACGATGCTAGATGTGTATAGCACACCAAGGAGATTTTGGACTGAAGCTGTTGCTACTGCTTGCCATATTGCTAATCGTGTCTTTGTGAGACCTTCTTTGGGCAAGACTGCTTACGAGCTTCGATTTGGTAGAAAACCCCCTGTCTCGCACTTTCGAGTCTTTGGATCCAAGTGTTTTATTCTCAAGATAGGTAACCTAGATAAATTTGAGTCTAGAACTTTTGATGGTTTATTTCTGTGTTATGCTGCACATTTGAGGGGTTTTCGGTTTTTAATGCTGAAACTAACCTTGTTCAGGAGACATGTAATGTCACTTTTAATGAGACTTGCCCTGTAGCTAGATCAGATATTTCAGGAGATACACAGGTGACAGAGAGCATATTTATAGGGGAAGATGATGAAGGACTCGATCATGTTCTTCCACCTGCTGCTGTTGACGTTCCTATTCCAGCACAAGACCCTGTTGTGACTACTTCGCTTCAGATGAGGCTCCTGCTGCATCTTCATCATCAGCAGTACCTGCGGAGGTCGAAGAAATATTTTCCTCTCCGGGTGCACCACTTCACATTCAAAGGCAACACCCTCGGATCAAATAATAGGTAATCTCCATGAGCGAGTCACTCGCTCCAGGTATAATGATCCAAACCTCTACTCTCATTCTGCTTTTGTTGCTTCTTTTGAACCCCGCGATATATCACATGCTTTATCAGATTCTAGCTGGGTTAATGCCATTCATGAGGAGTTAGAGAATAGCGTGTCCCCGGTATGGACAATGCCTGGTGATTTCACACGAAGGGGAGATCTTATAAAAATGTTGGAATGGGTTGGATGGATTTGAGTAGTTGGATCTAGGTGATGGCTAGGAAGTGAACGGAGGTGTTCACTAGTTGTTTCGTAAGAACTTGTTTACTTATATACTTAATCTTTTAAATTATGTTCTTCAATCTATTCACTGTATTTATTGTCAATACTGCTTTCTGCAAAATAGTCATAAAGCTATACTTGTTTAAGCCTTGCATGAATACTATTTGCATACATTTTTCTACGACTTGCTGAGTACTTTATGTACTCACAGCTATACGCCATTTGTTGATCAGTCACAGAAGAACTAGCGAACACAGAGTTCTATTAGGTGGAATATTTTTAAGACTATGCGAACTAAGTCGCGTCCTCCACTCGATTGCCTGTGGGCATATCGGATGGCTACCACGAGATATTTTGGTTTCCTCTTCAAGTTTATCTTTTTTTGTTAAGCCTTGCGTGGCAACCTCTGTAAGACGTGACCATAAGGTCATTTTGCTGCTTAGTAATATTATTTTGTCTGCTTCATTAGGTGTAACTTCCCAAAGTTCTGTTACCAAAATTAAAATTATAAAATTATTATTTAATTTAATTTCCAAAGTTTTAAAAGAGTTTTATTACTTTTCTCGATTTCCTATATTTTAAAAGTCAAAAATAAAGCTTATTGAATTTCTGGGTTTACTTTGGATTTCAAGTTAAAAGGAAAAACTGATGTAATTTCTTCAATTCTCTGGATTTTAAAAAGGTTTTTCCTATTTTTCAAAACTAAAAATAGTTATGTGCAAAAATAAAAAGGCAAATTTAAGTTGAAAATAATTTTATTAAGTTCAAAATAAGTTAGGAAATTTATGTGAATTTTCCTTAATTTTTGAACTCTTTTTGCTATTTTCTAATAACCTAATTCAATTATTGCAATTTCTGAAATGGTTAAATCCTTACAAATCCAGAAAATCGCTTTGGGCCAAATCTTCCTTCGCCGGCCCATTTCTCCCTCCCGCGCGCCAGCTCGTCTCCCTCTTCCCTCTCTCTCTAGTCGCCTGGTGGTCCCCACCTGTCGGCCGCACCTCCCCGTTGTCTTCCTCCTGTTGGGAGCTCATGCTGAGCTGCGTCCGCGCCGCGTCATGGCCACCGAAAAGTCGTCGTCGATGGCGCATTTTCCACCTCATTTTTTGCTCGCATTGAACGACATGTCCTCTTCTTCTCCGCCCTGTCTCCTCCCTCATCTACTCCTATTGACCCTGCCGCGCCTCTCTGCCCTGTCTCCTCCCTCACCTGCCCTCTACTCTGCTCTGTCCCGTGCACGTCCGCGCGCGTCAACTCCACCCCGCTCGGTCCCATCGGCCAGGCTGTCCGGAGCACCGCCGCCACGAGCCTTCTCCCCTACTCCTCCTCCATATAAAAAGGAGCACCAGGTGCTCCTCTTCCTCCTCTTCCCCCTCAATTTTCCCTCTCCAGCCTTCGCCTTGTGGCGCTGACCGCATCACAGCGAGCCCCTTGGCTTCCTCTTCCACCTCCACGAATTCACCATCCTCTCTTACTTTCATTTCTCCACAATCAAAACTTTATCGCCATCGGTTGAAGCTCTTTCCTCCTCGCGTTTCGTCCCTGTCGACCATTCCCCGACGACATCTTCACCACCACTAGATTCTCCTCACGACGTTTTATGCCGTGCGCCACTCACCTTCGCCGGCGCATCGCCGGAGCATCGTCGCTTCCTTGCGCCCTGACACTGTTTTGCGTACTCCCGCTGCCGATGTCCCCCTCATCGCCGGTCAAGCCATGCCCGAGCTGCTTTTAGCTTCCTATGTTTCCCTCCTTCCGACCACCTGTATTCGAACTAGGGATGGCAATCATGCCCGATTACCCGTGTACCCGTGGGTAAATACCCTAATAGAGCCGGGTATGGGCTATTTTCTTTGCCCACGGGTATAAAAATGGAAACTCTCTGCGTCGGAGTAGCAGTGCAGGCATGGGTAAGATCCACCCCGTTCGCCGTTTACCCGCGACATACAGCGACAGTGGGTCCGTAATCAACTACTAGGGCTAACTTCTTCGATCGATGGGTAAAAGCATGCTCGCGAGCGATGGGTACCATGGCGATGGGTACCACGGCGGTGATGCATTGTCCGTGGTGCGGGCATACCATGAGCGGCGGTACCGTGAGCGACGTATGGCGAGATTCTTCGCCGTTGTCCTTCGTGGGTATGCCCGTGGGGGGAAATCGGAGTCGCGGGTATGGGTATGGGCGAGCACTACCCGTACCCGCCGCGCCCGATTGCCATCCCTAATTCGAACCTTCTTCGACCAACTAGTCGAAATCTCCTCCCGACCACCTGTAGTTGAACATCCTTCCGACCACCTGTAGTCGACACCTCTTTCCGACCGGCTGTAGTCGAACATCCTTTTGACTACTTGTAGTCGAACCTCCTTCCGACCAAGTAGTCGAAACCTCCTTCTGACCACCTACAGTCGAACCTCTTTCGACCAGGTAGTCGAAACCTTCCAACTAGTCGAACCCCCTTTGGACCATGTGATTTCAAAACTTTTGAGAGCATGTTCATCTTCGTTCGAGCTCCGATTTGAGTGATTCAAATTTATAAATTCATCTAAAATCAAGATCTAGCTATCTATACTGGAGTTATTCAATTTGGAGTTTATTGAATTTTATTTGAATTTGGCTTATTTTCGCGTGTAGATTTCGATGACTTCGGAGAACCAGATTTCGACGCCGTTAAAGAGCAACAACTAAATAAGAAATGCAAGTTACATCTTTGATCATATTTGACTCCCAATATTTTAAATTATTTAAATTCTATTTAAATTATTATTGCATGCGTATTGATATTCAAGCTATTTAAATCCCTATTTTAAATTATAGTTATTCCCAATTCCTTTGTATATACAAATGTTGCTGTTGAAGTAGCCATACCTTGATGTTGTAGTGAAAATCTAGTTGGTACATTAGTATGAACTAGACTCGTTGCAAAAGTTTATGCTTAGACAAGCTTAGATCAAAATTATTTAAATTGGGGGACTTTAGCCAAATATTCAACTATGATTTAACTTGATGCTATTGTATTGCTTTTACCATAGACATTTTGTAAAATGATTTAACTTGAAAAATAAAATAAAAATTGGTTTGGATTTGGATGAAATGGATGTTTGGATAGGTGCATGTTTATGCATGGGATCGATTCATTTACATGATTGAGGCTGAGGGTTTTATTGGAAGTCGCCCAAGTTAGTTAATGACCGGTCTTCAAATCGCATCTTGCTAAGTCTCATCGTACTACCATAAATCTTGTGTGGGCAGGATCTGGCTAAATAGTTTGTATCATGTCACCGTGGTTGTGCCATCCGGTTGTGTGAGTGTCTTTATGACCCACTTTTATGTATTCCCATACGGCCCAAGAGGGGGCTTAAGTCTGGCGGGTTTCTATCCAACGGAAGCGAAACCTTAGCGACGCAGGACTATGGTGGGATAGTGCATTGTAAAGTACTTAACACGTGCTCTAGACTGCTTGCCTAAGGTAATGAGTAGTGGTATCGACAAATGTCAAACAAACTAAAGAAATCATGTTGTGTGGGTAAAGTTGTACAACCTCTGCAGAGTGTAAAAACTATTCGAAATAGCCATGTCCACGGTCATGGACATGCATAGCAAAGCAAAAGTATAGTTAGATTTTGGTTTTATTTTCAAAGACTTTATGAAATAATTTTGGATATTGTTGTTAGAAATATGCCCTAGAGGCAATCATAGAGATGATGATATTTCATTATGTTTATGATTTTGATAATATGTTATCGTGTTCCTTGAATGAATCATTTGTTATAGATCAATAAGTATGTGACTTGTTGGTAGAACTCTTTAACTTATATGATGTCATTCTAAATGTATCCCTGGTCAGAGGTCATTGGTCGGAACACCAGTGACTCAATGACTAGCACATGTATTGATTGTTGACCTTGTTTCACCGATCATGGATATATGGATATCGAATCAATAATGTGAGCACATGTTAGAGAACATAGGGCTAGATAGAACCATTATCGAGACACTATTGAGATTGTTACGAATCTATGTGTTATTAGTTGGTCTCTAGAAATGATGACGTATAATCCTTAGACCCGAGCTCAGTATGGTTCCCTACATGTATAATAGTACTCTTAGGGGTTGCCAAACGCTACTCGTAACTAGGTAGTTATAATGGTAGCTTTCGGGTATGCTATGAAACATGCGGATAGATGTGACTGGTCGAGATGGGATTTGCCCCTCCTAACATAACAGGAGAGATATCTCTAGGCCCCTCGTGGTGATCGGATAAATAAAGTGCATAGTCATGCTACTAGTGGTCGAAGTGTCGACCACATGAAGTTATCCGACACTCGATCAAGAAAGTATTGAACAGTCCATGGATGACACTACATCTCACCTGGAATTCAACCAAACATCGTGAGGCAAAGGGAGAATGCTGAGTAGGTCGCTTAGTTCGATTAGTTACGGACTAGTCGTATGGAGATACGAGCTGGTCGTAGACTGATCGAACGTAATCGCAGAATGGTAAGAACCTGGTCGTAAGGAGTTACGAACTGATCGGGACCAAATACGATCTGGTCGTATGGAGATACGAACTGATCGTAAGTGATGAGGACCTGGTCATAGATCATATTACATCAAGGTTCGTCTGATATATTCTATGTGTATTTGGGAATCGTTATGTGCTGCTATGTACCGCTAACGACTAGTGGTCGAAAAGGAGTTTTCGAGTCATAACCGATTACACATGAACCTGTAGGGTCACACACTTAAAGGGCTAGGATTTGATTTGGATGGTGATCCGACTTCGTATAGGCTTCGAGTTCCTAATGGGCCTCAAGGTCGAGACCCATCATTGATGCCTATATAAAGAGGGGTGGTGGCATGGGGTGGTATAGATGATGATCTTTGGAAGAATTCCCGAAACCCTAATAGCCACGCCTGCTTAACCACGCTGCCGGTGATAGCACTCCAGCGCGTGGTGATCCTGCCCCGTACGCGTGGATACTTCGGAGGTGTTGTTGCGAAGCATCAGCACTAGGACGATCCGCAACTCGTGACGATCACCGGAATCGGAGGAGAAGTCGCGTGGTGAGTACGACCACTCGGAGGAGCAGACGTGTGGCGAGTACGACCACTCGAAGGAGGAGACACGTCGTGAGTACGACTACGGCTGCATCAACTCGCGACAACGACTCTACTTCCGCTACGAGTCGACGTATCTAGCGGTAATGTCGTGATCTATTACTAGCGGTGGTTCCTTGGTTGCACGGTAATTTTTGTTTGTGCTATCGTAGCATTGCCGAGATCCCTTCAATTGTATCTAACTGGAAAATTGGGCGGTATGCCATTGTGATAGGAAGATATCCTTCACCACTCGTTGATGAATGTTATTTCACTATAAAATTTGATATTTAGAAAATGAATTTTAGTTATAGAATAAACTGTTTTAGAACTTAGTATGAATATTTAAACGAAAAATGTCGCTTTATGCAAACTAAGCCATATAAGTCCTCCTTTGATGAATCCTTGCATGGATTAAAATATGTTATTGGGTGTAACTTGCAGAGAACGGTTGGTTGTGCTCACCCTTTCTTAATGCAAATAAATTTCAGAGAAGAAGTACTTCGCGCTGTCAAAGAACTCGACGACTAGGCCGCTACCCCAGTCGATTGCCTATGACAGATTAGCTGGGCTCTACTACTATTCATTTATGTTATGTTGTGTTCTTATTTGTTGGCTTGTAAGCCTTTATGGTAATCAAGTCTGACATTTATTAATAAATCTTTGCGATTATGGATGTTACCATATTTGTTTACTGTGTGAGCTAGCCACTGATCATGGGACTAGTTTAGAAATGCACAGAGGATTTGGGGTGTTAATCTCAGGTTCTGACATTAGCTACTTTGTTGTATGGATATGATAACATCGATGTTGCAACTGTGTGAGCTAGCTACTGATCTGGGACTAGTTCATAATACATATAGGGTCCCGGGGTTGCATACCCAGGGTGCTGACAAGCGCCACCACTAACAACGACGATCTCAACACCGGGATCACAGTGCCACGACGACCTCAACACCAGCCCGGTGCCTCCGCTTGCGCCTTCACCCGCGACGCCAGGAGTTGCCACTCGAGAACTAGAACCGCCTTCGCAGCTTTAGATCTGGAGGTTGTTGTCGCTAATCAACCTCATGGCGGCGGCGTAGCGATGAATCAAGTGGCAGTGGTAGAGACTCAGGTAGCTCCAGTGCCCTGGTGGTGTCGATAGTGGAGACTGGATGGGGGATAGAGAGAATAGTTGGGGAGAGAGGGAATAGATGGACGGAGAGAATGAGGGAGGGGGAGGGACGATGATTTTTTTTGGCTGACACGGTGGTCCAGTGCGCGCGGGGTTTGTTAGATTTTTTTGTACGAGGGGTGAGACGATCCCGGATGGACGGGGGTAAACCCCTTCTTTTATTAGTTAAGATAAGAGAAGTGTTGCTCTTGTTGCATTTATATTCGCTCCAGAAGAAATATGCTATACGAAGATCTCAGAATGGAAATAATTCAAACAACGATTATCCTTCTATGTTATGTACAAGAATCATAGTGACCCTAACCCAAATATAGATCCTTCGAATTTGCACACTTCTAGATACCACAAAACACAACAATTATGTCAAGAACTAAAAGCCTTAGGTATGTTTTAATTGAATTGGTATTGGAGTTAATAGATGAGATGTTAGCGGGGGAGAGTTACGAAGATCTAACGGTGGCTCGTGTAAGTAGACTTTGGCGCCAACTTCACGTCAGGAGAAAGCGCGCGCAAACTCAGGCGGTGACAGCATGACCGTCAATCCAACGGCTCCAATTTGATTACTTGAAATTACCACACACTCATTACCAAACTGTAGCTTTTGTCAATTACTGTTTAATTTCATCTGTTGTCATTATGTTTTAACTAAACTCCAGGCTATATATATATAGCCTTCTAACCGAACTTTAGCTCTATCTTTCGATCAATATAAACCCTAGCCTCCTTAGAGTGCTCTTAGTTCGTGTAGTTCTTATCTAATTCATCAAAAAATACCAGATTGCAACTAAGTTTCGGACTAATCTTAGGTCCTGACAAATTCCACCTCCACACACACACACACACACACACAAACAATTCTTCAAACTAGAGACGTTTCTCGAAGAAGGCATCATGTAGCCCATCATTACATATCCAGCACTTGACCAACCGGCGCAACACCAAATCAGAGCAAAAACCCCATGAGAGACAAGCCACGAAGCCCCGACAACCGGTCGAAGCCCACGGCCCAGACCCAGGATACGGCATGCAAAGTCTCTCCCCATCCTCGCATCTAGCACAACACGCCGCCGCCGCCGCCGCCGCCTCCAAAAACAGCAAAGAAAACCCTCAAAAGTCTCAAACCCTCGCCCTGTTTCAAACTCTGCGAAACCTCCCGAATCCGAGCGAACGGTGGCCGAAATTTCAAAACTCCCCCTCCCGACGAGCGGGCTCCTCCCCCGTTTCAAATTTCAAACCCCCACTATCCCCCCACGCGTCCCACACTCACGTGCTCATCGATGTAAATCCACCCGATCCATCGTCTTCTTGTGTTGAGTTTGTGCGGGCGTTTCGTCGAGCGCATGGAATGCGACGGCGGCGGCGGCGGCGGGGATGAACTCCGTCCCGGACGGCGTCGTGCTGCACATTCTGTCGATGCTCAGCAACGTCCGCGACGTGGCGGCGTGCGCCTGCGTCTGCCGCCGCTGGCGCGACTGCGTGCCGTACCTCCCGGCGCTCTTCTTCCCCCGGAACGCCTTCGACGCGACCGCCGCGGCGGGGGGCGCGGCGGATGAGGCCATCGGGCGGATGGTGGCCGCCGTCGTGCGGCTCAGGGCGCTGGTCATCTACTGTCCCTTCTCCATGGCCCGCCTCCCCGCCTGGCTCGCCTTGCGGAGCGCCTCGCTGCGGGTGCTCGAGCTGCGGATGGACGCCGCCGCCGACAAGGCGGCGGACGGCGGCCACCTGGACTGCATTGGCCTGGCCACGGGCCTGGAAGAGCTGAGGCTCTGGGGTGTGCCGCTCACGGCCGCGCCGGCGTGGGGGCGGCTGGAGCGGCTCCGCGTGCTGGAGATCGTCGGCGCGCCGCTGCGGGACAGCGCGGTGAAGGACGCCGTCGCCGCGTGCCCCAACCTCACCGACCTGTCGCTGCTTGGTTGTGATTGCTCCGGCGCTGTGTCCATCGAGCTCTCCCTGCTCGAGCGGTGCCGGCTCGACTTCCTCGGCGCTGGCAACTGCTCGCTCTTGCTCGCTGCGCCCCGCGTCGAGTCACTCGAGGTCCAGGGCTTCACCTGGATCACTCTGCGCGGTGGCCACAGCCTCCGCCGCCTCTCAATCGCCAAGAGCACCGGTGCGCAACATACCTCAAATCCTTAACCATACTGTCATAGTGTTGCAAGGTAGTTTGTGTTGTTCGGATGCAATGTGTTATGTTGTGATGACATGTTGCAGGGAGGTTGTACAAGGTGGACACTGGGAACCTTCCAGATCTGGAACATCTCTCGCTGCGCGGTGTCCAGTGGAGCTGGGCCGCGGTCGGCTCGGTGCTGCAGTGCGCGACCGAGGTGAAGCACCTGGTGATGAAGATTGAATTCTGTGGTGACTTTGATGCGCTCCAGCCGTTCCCGGAGGTTGATTTAGTCGACTTCTTCAACAGCCACCCAAAGCTCTGCAAGTTTGAGATCCATGGTGCTATGTTTGCCGCTCTGTGCCAGAAAAATAGCCTGAAAAACGTGAGTGGCATGGCATGTCTATTGCTGTATTGCAACATTGTACCAAAGAACATTGTAGATTGTACCAAAGATTGGTATAGGTGTGACCATATGGCTAATTCCTGTTGATTTTTCCTTGCAGTTGGATTCAAGATTCTTCATCCCTTGCTTGGAAGAGGTTTTGATCACTGTGCGCTCGCCTCTCAATGCTGAACAGAAGCTGAACACTCTCGAGTCGCTTGTGAAGTATAGCGTTAAGCTGCAGACAATGGTAATCAGAATCTCGCAGATGAAAAATTGCCATGACGCTGCTGATGATTTCTTTGAGGAGATATGTAAGTTCAAATACATGAACTACAAGAAAGTGCGGATTGAATAAAAGGAGACGCTGTGTGATTTATTCTTCAAATTAATTTGATTGAGGACTTGATTTTTTATTGTATTCCCTGATTTCAATTATTGTCATTGTTGATGGAGGATGCCTGTTTAGCCCTCGAGTAACTTATGAGGTTATGTTGTGATGGAGGATGCCTGTTTAGCCCTTGAGTAACTTATGAGGTTATGTTGTTTACTTGATGTTCATCTAGTTGATCTTTTGAGGACTAGTGTGTCATTGGAACAATTTTGATTTGAGTAATGTTGTTGGAAGCTGTTGAAACTTATCTCTGTTGCCTTAGCGAGCATTTCCTCTATGATCGTTTTATACATGAACATTAGTGTGGTGTAAATATGTGTTAGTTTGATTGTCATTATCGTAATTTATTGATTTACTTATTCAGTTGTGTTAAATTGGACTATTGAGATGTTTCTACTTTCTATGGCTGTTTAATTTGGACAACATTTTGAGCACAATTTACCATTAATGCCAATTGAATTATCAGCGGATTCAGTACATTCCTTTCAGAAACATCTTACAATTTCTCCCCAGTCCCCAATTAGTATGGTCTTGGATCTATGCATTGTTCATTGAATCCTGAAAATATTCTTGCCAAGGATGTACAGAAACGTTTTATTAACTAGTCAATTAACAACTTGCAATAAGAATGCAACTTTGCTATACCCATACCTTGACAACTAAATGGAAATGTAACTATCTTAGTATCTTCAAATTATAACATTTCCCATTGAGAAAGTTCAGATAATAACCATATTTATTTGATGAAGATGTGTCAAATGGTTACATGGGATGGCTTGCTTAAGTATTTATGGTGTGTTTTCATGCAAAATTATGTTGGTTTTGAACTTTACACTCCTGCAGATATAATAGATAATCCAGGTATTCAGACATTAAATGTCCAAAAATAATGTAAATGCCATATAAAGAATATATTAAGGCATGACGATAAAGTGCAAATGCGAGCATATTTTTAACGGAAAATTATATCTATACCACCACTGAAATGCCAATTTTTCCCAACATATCACTAAATTTTTGCTTTCTAACATACCACTATATATATAGAAACAATTTATAAGCATTCACATTCAGCTATATATTCATGGTGACATGGAGGCGGTAGAGCTTGTTTAGGGTTAAGCTTGTGGGTGGGATGGTCATTGGCAAGAAGGGAAAGGTAGTTGGTGGTGAAGTGAAAAGGTTAAAGGTGACGAAGTGGCAAGGGCAAGGATTGCATTTTAAATTTGTAATGATGTTTTCCAAAGCTAAAAGTTTTGAGTGGTGCATTGAGCTGTTGACGAAGTGATTTTTTTTATAGTGGTACTTACCTAGGTTGGTGTCTATTTTTAAATTTCAAAATGATATAATTATGCACTATTTGGTGTTATTCTATATTTGTTTGCATATATCAACAAACTCCTAAGTAAATAATTTTTTTTTTTGTATATTCTCTCTACGTGTTTTGTGTGCTTCATTTTCTATTATGCGCATTCTTTGTTTTCTGCATCAGTATATTTCAAGTTTACAAAAACTCCCTCGGAGCATAAGAAAAGGTCACATCCCCTGACTAGCAGATCGCTCATGTACAAGAATAAAAGCAATGCTAATGTCAAGTTTTGCGAGTCGGTTTAAAGCTAAGCTGAGAGATTTTCTTGATGGAAGAAACTTTCTTCAGCAAACATATCGTCCACCGTGTGTTCCACGTAACTATTTTGTTCATTCTCGTAATATTGCCTAACATGGGGGAGCTACTATGCTATGCATGAATACAAAGGAAGCATATTGTAGATATCACGGGGATATACTCATGATCTTAGGATGATGTTATAATTGGTAATGACTTTAAAGGTTTGTCGAATCACGTGTTTTTGGTAAAAATCCAATGCTGTCAGGTCATAGGCGGTCTGACCGGCCACCTCTGACAGTCGGACCGGTTAGATATAAATAGTGGAATTTGGAGCTGGGTCAAAAATAGAGGGTGTAGGCAAGAGAGAGGGTTCTCATACACTTGGTCTCATAATTTTTAGAGTTTCCAGTCAAAAGATCTATTCGTTTGAAATTTCCAGAGAGATTTCGGATTTCAAGTGCTGAAAATTGGCTAAGTCCTTGGCTGGGTGGTCAGACCAGCCATGGGGGTGGTCAGACCAGCCATTGAATGGCGGTTTGACTGGTTTTCACTTATTTCGTCTGTTTTTGTAGTGGCAATACTTGTTTGTTGAGTCAAGTTCATGGGTTTCAGTGCATATGTGTTGCATAATGCATGTTTTGACTAACGTGAGTCAAGTTGCGAAGAACTTGTTCTCGGAATCGATTTCTTGGTCTATTGTTGTGCATGTTGCTTGGAGATCAACGACGGTCAACGGCGAGGATGATCGGGATTAGGTTTGAGAGTTGAGGTTCAGAACGATCGAGGATGCTGGGTGAAGTCTATGGATTCGAGCATGGCGTAAAATGGACAAAGATGACCGAACGGGAAGTTCGGTGCGACGGGTTGTATCAAGCGGCGCGGGGATCGGTGCAAGTGCCATGTTGGTTTCGGTGGGAGCCGGATGAGAGAGACTTGCCGATATGATGAAAACCGTTGATCAACCTACACGTGGCGAAGCATGAAACTGCTTCATGAAGATTGGACTCGGTCTTTGGAGAAGGATCGAGAAGGGGTATTTTGGTAATATCACTAAAATACCGCCTTGATTGCTTTTGGCTAAACCGCGGTGCAAGACGACACAAGGAGAAGCGATTTAGGTCAAGAAAAGATGAAGACGACGCTTTAAAATGCGTGCGTGAGTTAAAACCCGTTTGTGTGCGTGCTTAACGGGTACCCAATAGAAAACTCTTCTAGAAGGTTAGCCTCCACTATAAATATGGGAGGGTGCTGTGCACCGCCTCAATCCTTTTGCTTATTTTGAAACCCTAGTTTTGTTTTTGAGATTAGGGAGTGGAGAGATTAGGATTTTTGAAGAGGAGATTGATTGTGTGCTCATGTATTGAGTTTTGTCCTCCATGTTGGAGTGGCTGTAAACCATCAAAAATCATAAATCAGTCTATGCAAGTTTTCTTGAGATGGGTCTCCTTTCGTTCTTACTCTTTATTTTGTGATTTTGGGGTCGTTTTTTGATTCTCAAGTTTTCCTTCGGTTTCTGCCTCTAATCTTGCTTGCTGTGACATGTGGGAACTCATATAGGATCATCTTGATCATCTCTAACCCACGAGCAAGGTTTTGGATCTAGTTTTCGTTTTAACTCGGTTTTGAACCATCCTTCACTCAAACGGAAAAAGATCATAACTTTACCAAGGATTTTCACGATCTTTAATTGGAATAGGTTTCTGATATCCTAGAGAAGGTGTGTTCCAAGTTTCATCGAATTTGGAGTTGTAGATCAAAAGTTAGACCTATTTACAACTTCGTTTTTGGGCTGATTTCACTGTTCATCAGGCTGGATGTCAGACCACCATTGACATAGACGTCAGACCGCCCATGGACCGGTCAGACCGCCATTAACATAGAGGTCAGACCGCCCAACACTTGGAAATCGAGCTTTAGTTGTTTTGCTCCGGGGTTTAGATTGGATTTAATACAAGATTTCTGCTGTGCTTGTATATTGATCTTCATAGCTCTCATAGCTATCGGAGTGAAAATCGCATTGAATCCGATCTTTGTGAAAAAGAGATTGTGCTCATATTCACCCTCTCTAGTCGCCGTTTCGTTCAACACATATCCTCTGCCGTTACTATTACTACGGCACCATCTTACCTTTACCCACATCCAACCGCTCTTTGCAAGCCAACGGGCAAGATTACTCGTTGTACTAGAGTCCTGCCTTTCTCTCATCAATGGAGTCGTCCTGGAACCTGAAGGAAAAAAGTATTGTTATATAACTTTTGAAAGTTTTTTGAAGTTAAAACTGTTACTTTTTGTTCGTTCCATGTGTTATAAGATTCGTGTTGTTAATGTACTGTAAAAAAAATCATAATAGTTAAATTTTCATTCGTCCGATATACTCTGTGATTTGCACTTTGTCCCATCTCACGAATTGGGTCCAAATTTATTATGATTTTTTTGAACATAATAGATTCACCATATTACTGTATTTTATTGGTATATAATTTTAATTTTAATTTTAATTTTATTTTTGCTTAACCTCCCAAATTACATGTGAGATTTTAAATCATATGACAGAAATATGAGTTATTAAAATTTTCAAGAATAATTACAGTGATCAAAAACCAAAATTACATAAATAATTTATTGCAATTTATGTATAATGAAGTTATAAATAAATTTTTAGAATGTGATAGTTTTTTTAACATAGAAAACAATTAAATTCTGTGTAGACGGACAAAAAAAAAACAAGCTGTCCTAATTAGATATTTGCAATTCACGCTCTGCCGCTGGCCTACGAATCGCCGTTGCCGTGCGCAGCACCTGTACTCTTGCCTTGCTTCAGACTTGCCACTGGGGCAGAACAGCAACAGCATGAAAAAATTCACCTTGTTTTGAGTTCCGACCAAATCACCTGACTTGTGATCTGCTGACGCACTGAGCCGCCGACAACCATGGCTGCCAAATTCAGTGATCCGCACAAGTGTACAACTGCGTGCTTACTGGCTTTGTGAAGAAAATTCGTTTCTTAGGAACAACTTTGACTTGTCTGAGATCAAACATGTAATGTTCTTGCAGATTTTAGAGCGAGCGAGAGAGAGAGAGAGAGAGAGAGAGATCCCTTCCCCTTGTAGTTGCAGAGTTCAGGTGGAAGAAGGAGCCGCTGTATCGAACATGCAGTGGAAGGCTCCTGAAATCTCATCGCTCCATTACAAAAGAACGGTTGGATGCGAGTAAAGGCATGGTGGTGCCGTTATAATAGGAACGGCAGATGATATGCTTCCCTCACGGTCCTGAATCTCCTGATATATGCAGTCCGGGCGATCGCATCACACGGTGAGCACTGGCACGGCGCGGAGGGGAGCGGAGCGGAGCGACGTGCCGTATTTGTCCCTGAGGTCGACGTCCTCGGGCGCCATCCCGCCGGGTAGCCTCCACTCGATCTTGCGCAGGACCGAGGCGAGCACCAGCGGCACGAACCGCGTGGCGATGTCCCTGCCGGGGCACACCCTCCCGCCCTGCCCCGAGCACGAACAGCTTGTAGGCGAAGTCCGAGCTCAGGAAGTCCACCTCCCGGCCGCCTAAGAACCTTTCGGGCATGAACCCTCCGGCTCAGGATACGCTGCCGGAGTGCCGGGTCCCTCCCGATGGCCCACGCGTTGACGAGAACACACGAGCCGATCGGCACGGGGAACCCGCCCAGCGACACTCCGTACGCCACCACCTTCCAGGGAATCAGCGGCTCAACGCCACCGCCGGGTGCGGTCGCAGCGTCTACTTCACCACGGAACGGAGGTAGGGGAGCTTGTCAGAGTCGCTTTCCTCAAGTCCTTGACTCCAGGCCCGATGCGAGCTCAACACGCACCTTCTCCATTTGTCTGGATGGCGGAGCAGCTGTGCCTTGCCCATTCCACCGTGATCACGCTGGTGGTGTCACTCGCGACTCTATTGTTGGAAAGTAATCTAGAATTGTCACGTAATAGGATATTAGAATCAATCAAATTAGTTTGTTTTCTTTGTTAGCTTTTTCATGTTTAGTTGTTAGCTTGGTTAGCAAGTTGATTAGATAGTCCTTAAAAAACGTGTAATTAGATGTGTTTGATGTGATAATAGAGAAGGTAGAAAAGTTCTCGCTAAGAAATTGTAGCAAAGCACCAAAATATTCTCATGTGGTCTTCTTCCTTCTAGTGTGTGTGCATTTTTTTTAATCTTCTACCGTGAATTGGTGTATGTATCTAGGTGCTCGTTTGACTTGTGTCCACGGTTTTGTGTGTTTGAATACCTGATATGTGCTAACATTTGTTAGCAGAGCGCGAGGTGTAGCATGTTATGCCAAAGCAGATGTCGTCCTCGCTTAAGTCTGTGGGCAGTTGCGACACTTTGGGCGCAGTGTCCAAAGTACCGGCGAAGGAGGGATCGGTGACCCTCCAATACCCAATGTTCACTGAGACCAACTATGACTCTTGGACGGTGAAAATGAAGGTGTTCGTACTGAGACCAACTTACAATCTTATTGACTATATAATTGCATAGAGTTTTATGTTGCAAAATATATATATGTATCTCCTGCAATTTTTTCATTAAGAAAATATCTAGCATGACTAGTGTAATACCAGCTCTGCCAAAACTTCGTTGCATATCTAGCATGATTGGTATAATAGCACATATATATTCTCCAGTGAATTACATATCCAATCAGGGCTGACAACTGAGAAAAAAAAAGTTCTTTTTAGGTCTGGTTAGATTGAACAACAAATCACTAAGTTACTTAGTAGGTAGTCACACATCATTTAATTTATTGGGTATGCATTAAACAAAGGATAGAGTGAATCATAAAAAAACATGTCTGAAGTCTCTATTGATCATTCAGATGGCATAAGTTATGTGCAGACCACTGCCTAGAAACACATGAATTCCTAACAAAATAAAAACTCAGTAGTTAACTAAGCTACATAAAAGCAACAGAAACTATATTTGGGAGACATAAAAAAGTTGTGATTTTTTTGCATCGATGCCAAACTATTAGCCCTGAAGAGCTCACCGGTGACGTCGTTCTCCGGCGACGGTGCTCATCAACAGCAGCACGGCCACCGCCTCTCTCTCACCCTCTCCCGTTACATGTGTGTTACTATTCTCACTACATTGGTGCCAAAAGAATTTTTTAGACGACTGTGCATTAGCAAATCTGTTAAATTAAACAGCCACCGTTAATCGGCAAGCATGTAGATATATGTGTGTACGTATATATATACTGTGATGAACTTGGTGATCTCTAGACGCTTGAGCTGCGACTTGGCGTGTTGCGTGAGGATGAAGTCCAATAAGTCAAGTGATCTTCGACCAAATTTCTGGAGGCATTGTGCTGCGTGCCCAGGAGGTCAAGTGGCACGAGGAACGGGAAGGCGCCAGAGAGGTTGGGCTTGGTTAGCTTTTCGGCGTATGCCGCAATGAGGTGCTTGAATCATACTTGTCGATTACATTCCGGAGGCTATTCCGGTTTACCACTTGAAATGGATTGGTACCGACGTATTTTGGTGTATCGTTTCAGGATTTAATATAATCATAAATATATACATTTAATTATATAGTCTTTGAATATTATTTATAATCTTACTTCCAAAATACAAAATACAAGACTGTAGGATTAAATATTAGACACATTGGGCCTAATTACAATTACAATGCCACCACTACAATCGTAACAGCCCAACCCAATAATTCCATCCTCCCAGCCCATATCCTCACTAAATCCGTTGTCCTCGCTTACACATTCTCGTAAAATATTTGGAATTATTGTAAAGGAAAAAAAATCTTTTTGATACACCATTCGAAGCGAGAAAACCTTAAGTAAATATTTCTTATTTTCTTAAGCCTCGTGGGCTAGCTGACGAGTATTCCCAGTCAAGTCTATATTTTTCGATCAAATTAGAGTCTCTGTGAAAATATACCCACATATTAAGAGCCCACTTTATAGCTGTTATGAACATACGACCAATATTAAAAGGAAGTCTAATATCTTTTTATTACGATCAAATTGGTTGCATACCAATTTAAGTCATGAAACGATCAGCCATGGACACTACATGACTAACCATACGGTTTGGGTAATGAGTTATCCCCGACCAGCAAACTGGTTAGGAAACATATCATTTTCCCATGTGACTAATGTGAGAGCGGTTATTGGTGCATCTGATAACTTACGACAGTTAGTTAAAAGGTGTGATGATTCAAGACTCAACGAAGGAACGTGTGTGATAACATAAGACGCCTTTAGCCGTATTAACTGCGACATCTTCAATAGCTATAAAAGAGGTAGCCTGTGTAATTATAAATAAGTTCTGACCACACTATGTTCTATCATATCCACGATCTCTTGTGATTTCATTCTCATTGTGTCTTGAATATTTAGATTACATACATAAAAATTATACATATATATTCATCTCAAAGGGTGCTTTCTTAATATTATAATTTTATTAGGTTTTACTAATATTTCATAATAGTAATTAATAAGTCAAAGTTGTATTTTAAGAATTATATCGATGTAAAAAAGACCTTTTTTTTGTGAATCGATGTACACAATGAGAAAACGCAGGATTGGATGAAGCGTTCAACCCCTCATGGAGGCCGCGGATGCATGTTAAATAGGATGGAAAAGACCCATCGAGTCGGTTACAGGAGTTGGAAACGGAGAAGAGATACAGCGCTTTACAATCCGTAAGAGAGAGGGATTCTAAAGATATCGTATGGACGAGGGAGAATACAAGGTATTCTAACATCCCCTCTCAATCATAACTTTATCAAGTTAAGATTGTATCGAAAATCTTCAAGCTGTCGAAGAGGCAAGGCCTTTGTAAACCCATCTGCTACTTGATCTCTTGATGAAATAAATTTGATCTCTAATTGTTTTTGCGCAACTCTTTCTCGAACAAAGTGATAATCCACTTCTATATGTTTTGTGCGTGCATGAAAAACTGGATTTGCTGAGAGATATGTGGCACCAATGTTGTCACACCACAATTTTGGTGTATAAGGTGTGGGAAGTGCGAGTTCATTCAATAAACTTTGTACCAGTTATCTCGGTGTAGCATTTAGCGGCTTTGTATTACGCCGATACTCGGCCGAGAAAGCGTGGCTTGTTTGCGTGCGATCCATGAAATAAGACTATCACCAAGAAAAACAGCAAAGCCTCGATGGAGCAGCGATCATCTAAACTTCCATGTCGGCATCAAAGCACTTATCAACATGGAGGGGATTTGCTTGATTCTAAGTCCAAAACGCATGGTCAACTTGATGTATCTCGGTATTCTCTTGACCGCACTCCAATGTTCGTAGTAGGTGCATGTAGAAATTGATGGACCTTGTTTGAGAAAAGCGATGTCCGGTCTTGTCAGTGTAAGATATTGTAGGGCACCTACAATGCTTCTGTACTGTGTCGCATCAGTTGGACCTAACAGTGTCCCTTTGTGTTTTGATAATTTTTCCGTTGTAGATAGTGGCGTGCTGACTGGCTTACAGGCTGTCATGCCTACTCTTTTCAACAGATCTGAGGCATATTTGCCTTGAGACAGCATGATTCCATCTTTTATCTTAGTAACCTCAATGCCAAGGAAATAGTGTAAGTCCCCCAAGTCCTTTAAAGCGAAATCTTGCTTGAGATCTTGCAGTAATGCCCTGGTTGCATCTTGTGTTGAACTAGCAACAATTATGTCATCAACATATATAAGTACAAATATTGTAACATCTCCTTTGCCATAGAAAAATAAAGAAGAATCAGCCTTGGAGGCTTTAAACCCAAGTTGGCATAACCGTGTGCTTAACCTGGAAAACCATGCTCTAGGCGCTTGTTTTAAACCATAGAGGGATTTGTCTAATTTGCACACATAATTTGGTTTGTTCTTGTCTTCATAACCAGGCGGTTGTTTCATATAGACTTCCTCTTATAGAACGCCATGAAGAAATGCATTCTGAACATCTAGCTGACGAAGGCTCCAACCTCTTGAAAGTGCGATAGATAGCACAAGTCGAATGGTAGCTGCTTTAACAACCGGGCTAAAAGTATCTTCATAATCAATGCCATACTTTTGCTTAAATCCCTTTGCGACCAAACGTGCTTTGTATCTATCTAGCGTGCCATCAGATTTGCGCTTAATTTTGTAGATCCACTTGCAGTCAATGAGATTCCTTCCCTTCTGCGGTGGTACTAGATGCCAAGTGTGATTGTTGATGAGGGCCATGTACTCTAGATCCATGGCAGTCCTCCAATCAGGGTGTGTCATTGCCTCTTCTAAATTCTGCGGTTCTCCAGTAGATGTTAGAAAACCATAACGAATAGTGCCATCGGTGTATACCTTGTCTTTCCGAATTCCTTTTTGAAGACGTGTTACAGGCCGAGACACAGAAGGAGATGCATAATCAGTGGATGTAGTTGATCCGGATCACGCGATGCGGACGATGCGACATGTACACGAGATCTGTGGCATCGTGTTCTTTGTGGTGGGCCGCGAAGATCCGGCTTCCCCTCTACGTAACGCAATCGAACGCCATACAGGGGACGTGGATGTGCCTGACGCGTGCCTCGGACAGGACTCTGCTGCAGGCGGAAGTGGCGTGTATTCGGCGAGAGGATGGAGTTGTCTTGGGACGCGTGTCTCGGGAAGACAACTGCAGCGGAGAGTTTGGCGTGTAACCGTGCATTGGTTACGATTCGAGGCCGAGGCACCGGTTACGCATGATGCTGATTTGAGGCTTCACGGATTCTGTTAACTCCGGTTGTATATCAGAAACTTGACGATTCGAGTGGATTCTTCCTGTGCTTCCAAAAAATCATTAGTTGTATCACCAAAACCAGAAGCATTAGTCAATTGATCAACTACATTTTCATCCCCTTGTGCTACTGTAGATGGGTTTAATAGGGAGGAAGGAAGCAAAAGAATTTCTGTTTTTAACCGTGTTCCTGCATTAGGATGAAGACAGGAGAAGGGAAAAAAATACTCTCATCAAAGACCACATCTCTAGAGATATAAACGCGACCAGATGGTATATCAAGGCACTTAAAACCTTTGTGGAGACTGCTATAGCCAAGGAAGATGCACTGTTTGGAACGAAATTGGAGTTTTCTGGAGTTATATGGTCGAAGATTGGGCCAACAAGCACATCCAAAAATTCGCAAGGAGGAGTAATCTGGTTTTTGATGGAACAAACGCTCTAGAGGCGTAGAATATTGAATGACTTTGCTAGGTGTGCGATTAATTAGGTAGGTGGCGGTGAGAAAAGCGTCATCCCAAAATTTGAGAGGTATAGATGCATGTGCTAGAAGAGACAAGCCAACTTCTACTATGTGGCGATGCTTTCGTTCGGCCGAGCCGTTTTGTTGATGTGTGTGAGGACAAGATACACGATGAGTTATGCCAACTTTAGTAAAGAAGGAGTGAAGTTTTTCATACTCTCCACCCCAATCAATCTGTATGGCGACAATCTTTCTGTTAAAAACACGCTCAACAAGATTTTGAAACTCATGGAACTTCTGAAAAACTTCAGACTTGTATTTAAGGAGATATATCCAAGTAAATTTGCTATAATCATCTATAAAGCTGACATAGTATTTTCTGCCCCCAACTGAAGTAGGAGCAGGTCCCCACACATCTGAAAAAACTAATTCCAGAGGACAACTTGATATAGTAGAAGACCTAGGGAATGGAAGTTGATGACTTTTGGCTTGTTGACAAGCATCACACACCGACTCATTACTTAACTCAGCTAGACATGGAAGCTTATTTTCATGGATGACCTTATGAACTATTGTAAGTGAAGGATGACCCAGGCGATTGTGCCATCTTGTGAGGGATGGCTTGACGACTCCAAAAGCTTGTTTGAGAGAGGATGTTGATGATGTCGGTAGAGGATAGAGACCATTGCGGCATCTTCCTTTAAGAAGAGTGTTCTTCGTTTGTTGATCCTTAATCACAAAGAAAGAGGGGTGAATTTCAACAAAGGCATTATTATCACGAGCAAGACAATGAGCGGAGACAAGATTTTTTCTTAGCTTTGGGAACATGAAGAATATTCTTGAGGTGAAGATTGCGATTAGGGGTATGAATAGTAGAATGACCAACGTGACTAATGTTCATACCTGTGCCACTAGCCGTGTACACTGATCCTTGCGGTGTATTTATCTCGATGGTCGGTTTTCTAGTTCTCTGTGATATGGTCGGTTGCTCCGTATCCATGTACCAATTTGTGTCTATGCCATAAGAGTTGAAAGCGGCGTTTGCGGTCTTGACATCCGGGACAAAATCTTCTTCAAACCGGTGCCAACAATCGGCAGACAACATGCCCCATTTTATATGAGTGGCAAGTGGGTCTTACGCCTCTACGCCCTTTATTACGATCTTTGCTCGGTGACATTGTTGAAGCTGTTGTAATCATTGTTTTCACGACCTCGGTTCGGCCCGACCACGCCACGATCGCCACGCGATTAAATCCGCCACGACCACGCGGCGGGCTATGTTGGTGAGGAGGTGTGTGTCCCTTCACGGCGACATCCGGTTCTCAAAATTCGAAGTTGGGAGTAGAGATCGTCCGTAATAGGTTACATCTTTGAGGTGGCTGCGGCAACCACCGGATCGAAGTCGACATCCGGACTGCGAGGATATATGAGATCATATCCTCGTCGTCGAGGTCTTCCGCCGAGGCCATCTCATCGCCAGTGCCTTCATCTTGCCGATGTAATCGCTCTGTTGATTCGCCTTTTCGGGTTGTCGCCATGGCGGGCAGCGTATTGACGACCGGCGAGATTGGCGGAGAACATATCTTCAATAGCTCTCCATACTTGTCTTTGATGTAGTCATGGTGGCTACTTGAATTAGAACATCCCTAGAGAGAAGAAAACAAGTACCGAGAATCTGGCGATGCGCAACCATCCGGACTTCATGAGTGGATTTGGCTTCTGACGGTTTTGTCGCCATCGGTGATGCGATTTACTGCATCTGGAACTCGGGTAGCGCCGCGAGATATCCTCCATGCGAGCACCACGGATTCTTTGGTAGAACTTGCGCCCTCCATAGCAAATAATTGTTCTTGGCCGCTTCTCCGTTCTTGCTTGATGGGACAAAGGATTCATGGTGCTTGCCGATGAACTCGCCATGCTAGATCGAGGCGGTATATGGGTGGCTCGATACCATGAGAAAGCGAGGATTGGATGAAGCGTTCTATCCCTCATGGAGGCCGCGGATGCATGTTAAATAGGATGGAAAAGACCCATCGAGTCGGTTACAGGAGTTGGAAACGGAGAAGAGATACAGCGCTTTACAATCCGTAAGAGAGAGGGATTCTAAAGCTATCGTATGGACGAGGGAGAATACAAGGTATTCTAACACACAACGACTTGTTTTCACTAAGTTCGGCTTTGCGTTACCATGAAATCAAGTCCTCCGCTTTGCTAGATGGCGGTGTCGGCCTTGTAGGTTGCCTCCACCTCGGCAATATCGATCGGGGACTCTGCCCGGTGCCGTCACCGCATGTAGCCTGGTCCTTCTGTTGAGTGGGCCATTTTGTAGGCCCAATAGAGCTCTTCTCGTAGCTAAATGTCGTATGTGACGTATCTGTAGAACACAAAAAAGAAAGGGTAATTATCCGTAAGAAAAGAAAAACATGGAATTTGGTTTCATAAGGGAAACCGGGGGTTGTCCTTCCGTTTTGAAAAAAACTAAAAAAACAGGGGCAATTACATTTTCTACCACCTGTGAACCATCCTCGAAACAAAGACATACAACCCAAATCATAATATCAATATGATTTATAGGATAGCAAGTAATAGGTTTTATTAATTTTTTTGGAAAGAAAATTATGTATAAGACAATTTCTAACTGTTAATTTATGGTAAAGCAAGACTAGCCGCGCAAATGCACGGGTGCGCACGGGTTGCCGGCTAGTTAAGCCATATGGTATAATAAAGAAAAATAAACTTGTGCTCCTATTATTCTGGACCGACGGAAGGATGATCAATGGACCGGGTGTACAATACTTATACTAGCAGGGTGGCCCGTAGATTTGTTTCGAAGTTTATATAAATGTTTGAGAATATATTTACGTATCTTACAGGCTATTTAAAATTTTAAGATAGTCTAAACATTACAAACAACAATAGAAGTTTGAAGGAAAATACAACCTAAATAATGTAATTGAAGTATGAGTTTCGATGGAAGAAAATCATTGAACATAATAAGTTGTTGAGGTTCTTAAAAGTGTAACCACTTCCTATTATGTATAGATCATGCAGTTCCATGCCCCTACTCTTATTCTATAACTTACTTTTTTCAAATTGTATGTATGCACATGTACATATAATTAATCTCAAGCAATATGTTGACTACGTGTGCGGTAAATTATCTTATTAGTTTACATGGTACTAGAGTACTGACGAGAATATAATAATTCTTAATTAATTAAACTATTTATATTGATGAGAATATAATAATCCTTAATTAATTAAACTATTTATCTGTAATATTCATTATAGATAATAATTTCTTCATACAACCTTCAGAGGTACCCCTCATCGTCAATAATGAGGAGATTATAATTACCTAGTGGTTGTAAACTATTCCACGACCTCTCTATATGGTCGTAAGTTATTCTACTACCATCTTGTGGTCGTAAGATTTTCTACAACGATCTGCTGATCGTAAGTTCTACTACGATCACATAATGGTCGTAAGATTTACTACGACCAGGTCAATCACGACCACTCTATGGTCGATTAAGACCACATACATGTGGACAAAATTGATTAAGGATCTTATACATTGTGTTTAATTACATGTAGTAGTGAATATGTGCCGTTATCCCCTGGAATAATTATACGTAGTAATCTTGGTAGCTGGCATAACCGCAAGGCGAACGTGGGGGAGCAATCTCTCTGACAATAATTGTCATCAACGTGTGTAATTCTTCAACCGTTGAGGCGCCTCCTGGCATGCACAACTTCCACCCCCTCGAACGCTATATAAGGGATAACACCGGAGATCAGAGAACAAAAGGACAAGCGACACAAACAACAGAACAAACATAAGTCATTAGTTCTAGCCTTTGGTGACTTTTCTCTTATTGTAAATACAATTAATACAAGAACACAGTACTATGATTGTTATTTTCTCAAGAGAAGGCTTGATCTTGTCTAATTCCATATGTCTCATTCTGTATAGTCTCGGTCAAGGAGCCCCCTAACATTCATTTCATAAGTTTAATATTAAAACATCGGCAATTGGCGTCGCCTATGGGGATTTCTCTCCTTTGTTTTTTCGGCCAAGTTTCTTTGTTCCCACTCTGATGCTACCATGACATGGGAGTGAAATGAGGAGAATTGGTTCGATCTTGTAGACTATGCAGAACTCAACATGGATAGCTGCTACTACGAGCCAAGCATGGTTTTGTCAGACGACAATGCTGGTTCCAGGGATCTTTCACGAGACCCCGAAAATCACATACCAGACAAGGTTGACGAGGGAACCTTTTCCCCCACAACCGTATGCCCAGATGAGGAGTCAAAGTCCTCACAAGGTAAGGGTCCAAACAACCATGATCGAAACTACCCCACGATAAGCATTGAACGTGGCGAGGATTCCTCCTCCAAACGTTCGAGTTCATTTGAGGTCGTTTGATCTGACACGTCAAGTCCTGGAATCCATGGTTCAATGGCTCGATCATCACTTGCTAACGGTCACCCTTTGGTTACCCCCACCAGGGTGTGGTCCCCACCAGGGTATTAACGACAGTTACACATGTATGCGTGCATATGCCGCAACTGTCAGCATTGAGCAATAATTGAAGAGGGGTAGAAGATAACTATGCGGTAAGTATTGCATTGGAATGGATAGCAATTGAGAGGGGTCGATCAAGAATTGGGTTTTGTTGCTAGTGGTTGAAGCAGAAAAGCAATGTCGGCGAGAAGAGATATAAGACATATGGTTCGGTGGGTCACCAACAAAGGCGTGAAAATTCTCCATATCGTAAAACAATGGATAAAGCAGACATGCCGTGAAGATGAGAGGTCACCACAGTTAGCAAGGAAGCTACAGTGTTGAGTTAGCCAACGTCGAAAAAGAGGAGCGACTGGCATGTGAGAAGAGAACATCGAGCACATATAACATCACACATGCGTATATATATGCATGTATCCATACAAATATAAGTATGATCGTACATAAGCAGAGGAGCAAAGAGCTCGGAGTAGAGATGGTGCAGCAGTACGGAATAGGCTTGGGGCCACCGAAGAGAGCGCGACGGGTGTCCCGGGCATGGATCGGCGGCGGTTTCACGTGTATGCGTGTTGATGTTGCAACGGTCAGCATTGAGCAATAATTGAAGACAAGTAGAAGATAACTATGTGGTAGACTATTGCATTGGAATGGGTAGCAGGTGAAAGGGATTGATCAAGAATTGAATTTGCTATTGGAGGTTGAAGTAGAAAAGTTGAATTGATTAGTAAAATCAACTTACAAGTATGGGAAAGTAAAACAACCGACACTGACAAATACTAATATTGAATATGTGAATGATGTGTAATAAATCTAGCCGCACAAATGCATGAGTCACCTGCTAGCTATATTATTAAAGCGATAGAAAAAGAAATCATCACGTTCATTCTCAAGTGTTAGAAATTATCACGTTAAACGGAGTAAAAGGAGAAAAATCTACACCGTCGATTTTTTGTAGATCCAAATTATAACTGTGGAGATTTATTAGATAAAGATGTTGAATACAAGTATATTATTATTCATATACAAATATCTGCGTGTGTTAGCTTCCTATGGACGTGCTGAGAAAAGGTTGGATCCTAAAGAAATACACACACACTAATACGGAGAGGAAAGCAAAGGGAAAAAATGAAGCCATGCGCTCGCAGACGACCTCGCCGGCATTGTCCACGGCTCCCACGTGCCGCAGTCACAATCGACAATTTGTCGAGTTTTTGGGCTAATATAGCATTTGCTCACAGGTGGAGGAATTTAGTGTTCGCGTCCCCGAGTTGAAGCCAGCTTAGACGCGACCGTTGTTTCCACCTCATTTTCTGAATTGCTGTTAGGCCAAGAGAGCGCAGCTTCAGGAGTTTGCGCAACAGCCTTTCCTCAATTGATAATTGGCGGTACTCCATAGCTATATCCAACTGGAGGATGATTTCGGTTGCCACGGCTAGCTGCATGCGAGTGTCACCGATGTGGGTTTTACTCCAAGATTCGAGGGCTGTAGCTTCAGCCTAAGTCGCTGGAGAGGTTTGTGGGCATCACAATCTGAATTCCACGTGTGTTGGACCACCTCTTTGAACCCTAACATGTGAATCCAGAAGCTTTCAAATCGGAAGCGCGGCGACGGCCTCGGCGGTTGTTCAACAGAGAGCAGGATGTGGCAGTGATCCGAGACTGAGGAGGACAACGATGATAGCAGCGATATATTGTGGGTGAAAGGAGTTCCCAATCTGAAGTGCAGAACATATGGTCAAGTCGAACAAGCGTTTGGTTGGCATGTTCGTTGCTCCATGTGAAGCGCCGGCCGGTTAACCGCGACTACTTTAGAGCACATTCATTTAAGACAGCGAAACTGGCCCATGAGCCGATGGTTGAGATTGTGACTGTTTTTGTTACACGCTTCGAAGATGAGGTTGAAGTCACCCATCAGTAGCCAAGGTCCTGTGATTTGATTTTTGATGGCCAGCAGCTCGTCCAAGAAAGCCGGCTTGCTTCTATCAAGGTGAGGGCCATAGACTACAGTGACGTACCAAGCTGTTGAGTTGAGGTAACCTTTGTGGTGATTGAGCTTGCAAGGTTAAGCTGGCCTGAGATGGTGAGCGTTGCATCATCCCAAAGGAGGAGAATTCCGCCTCGAGTGCCGACCGAGTCGAGCTGCATGCATGCTACCTCGCAGTTTGTTGGCCGACATCTCTCTGACAAGTTGAGGAGAGCTATTTGCCAATTTGGTCTCTTGAAGCGCGAGGATAGTTGGACGAATGGAGTTGACAAGGTGAGCTATAGAGTCTCTCTTTACCGCGAGTTCAGATTGCGGATCACTACTACATAAAACTTCATCACAGACAATTTTTGAACCGTCTTAATTTATATGTCTGTAATAACATGAGTTCATCACAGACTGTTCGTTCATCACAGACGGTTCGTGAATAGAACCGTCTGTGATGGTCTATTTTCACAGACGGTTCTGACCAAGAAATATCTGTGATAGTAATTATCATAGACGGTTCTTGTTTAGAACCGTCTGTGATATCTTTTTCTATTAAAAAAACGAAAACGGTTATGATAGATGACCTGCATTTCACCAAAGGGGATGCCCACCAGGTGGCGCGGGCGACGGTGTCGAGGAGAGTAGGAGGTGCATTCCGAACTCTGGAAAAATTGCGGGTGCTCATCTGGTTTGCTTTCTTTGCTTTTTATTTTTTTCGCTGTGTATTTAGACTTTAGATCAAGTTTCGATTCACCCCGTCTCGACGCTCTCTCTCTATATATATATCGATCCACAGTTTCTTCGCCAGCTGCGGCCATCACTTACGCAACCAACAAGTTCATTTGCTATTTGGTGGAGATCAAAGCAAGAACTTTGGAACACTAGCTTGCATGCAATAAAGAGACACACACACATAGCACATGCACAAGCAGTTGCATGTACATGCATCAAGATCCACTTCGTGCCCACGGTAAGGAGTATTGAGGCTTTCTTTTCTCCAACTAAAATAAAACATAACATGGATACAACAATACATTAGTTTGTGTTAAAGTTAGAGAACAAGTCAGTTGGAGAAAGTTGACTCAGTTGCTTCTAGAGTCAGCTCTTCCAGATCAGGTGCGGGCAGCACAGCAGCAAGATCAGATGCTCCAACGAGTGAAGAAGCGTTGTGCTGAGGGCAAGCAATGTCACTTTAGTGTGGACGAGTCTGATACTTTGCGCTTTAAAGGACGCCTCTGTGTTCCACAGGAGGCTCAGATTAAGCATGAGATTTTCAAGGAGGCCCATCGTACTCCTTATACCGTACACCCTGGTGAGACCAAGATGTACAAAGATTTAAAGAAAAATTTCTGGTGGAAACGGATGAAAATTGATATTGCACAATATGTGGCATCTTGTGGGGTGTGCCAGCAGGTCAAGGCTGAGCACAAGCGACCAGCAGGACTGTTGCAGCCCTTGGAGGTACCTGTTTGGCCATGGGATGATATATCTATGGATTTTATGGTTGGTTTACCTCGCACTCAGCGAGAAAGGGCGCTATTTGGGTAATTGTGGACCGGTTGATGAAAGTCGCACATTTTATTCCTATTCGTACAACCAATTCAGCAAGTGATTTGGCTCCTCTTTATGTACGAGAGATTGTGTGGTTGCACGGAGTGCTAAAAACCATTGTTTCTGATCGAGATGCCAAGTTCGTTTCCAAATTCTGGGAGAGTTTGCAGAGTGCGTTGGGTGCGCGGCCGTCTTAGCACGCGTTCCACCCCAGACGGATGGTCGGTCGAGCGCACCATTGGACATTAGAAGATATGCTCGGTGTTGTGTTTTATCACTGGAAAGGGAATTGGGAAGAACATTTAGCTTTGGCAGAGTTTGCTTATAACAACAGTTATCATGTCAGTATTCGAGCTGCACCATACGAGGTTCTCTATAGGCGTAAGTGCAGATCTCCGTTGTGCTGGAATGAGGTTGGAGAGCGGCGATCTTAGGTCCGTGGGTTCAATAAGCGATGGCTAGAGTGGCGAAGTTAAGCGAGAATTTGTTGGTGCTCGAGTCGGAAGAGCTCTGTTGATGTCGAAGAGGCGAGATTTAGAATTCGAGGTGGGGAATGAAGTTCTGTTGAGAGTATCGCCATCTAAAGGGGTGGTGCGTTTCGGCACTAAAGGAAACCTTAGTCCAAGGTATGTTGGACCATTTCCAATCGTGGCACAAATTGGAAAACTAGCTTATCGTTTGGACCTCCCCTATTCCATGAGTGGGGTTCACAATGTGTTTCATGTATCGATGTTGAGAAAATTCCTGAGAGATCCAGACCATGTTATCCCCTTGGAGCCTTTGATCATTGCACAAGACCTTACCATTGAATCTCGGCTGGTGAAAATACCAGAGGAAGCGGAGCGGGTTCTAAGAAACAAGACTCAGAAATTTGTCAAAATTCTTTGGTCTCATCAGTCTGAGAGAAAAGCCACTTGGGAGTTAGAGTCCTGCATGCGAGCGCAGTATCCAGACCTCTTCACTTCTGGTAAGTGTTTAAGTTTGTTATGCCAGTCTCTCGTTCTTCCTAGTTTGTAGGTGAGGAGATTCGAGGATGAATCTTGTTAAGGGGGGTAGAATGTAATATCCCGAATCGCAATTAGTAAGAATAGAAGGTCGAAGGAGTGAAAGACAAGGTTTAAATCAGGAAAAATTAGTCTTCGGAGGGGATATCTGTAAAACTTCACCAACCTGGGCCGCGGGCCGCGACCCAGGCCGGCCCAAGAGGGAGGAGCCGGCCACTTAAAAGGGGGGAGGCGCCCCTCCCCCCAACCCTAGCCGTCGGCCTCCCCCCCCCTCTCCCTTGAGCCGCCACCCCCCCTTCCACCTCCTCTCCCGGTGACTTCCATTCAGATTGGGCGCTTGATCTTCGTCATTCTACGGGTCTTCAAGGGTAACGAAAGTCCCGATTCGCTGTTTATATTAGTTTAGTAGCACATTTGTTCATTTGGATTGGTTTAGTCTGCGGATCCAGATCTGTCCAGAATAGTATAGTATGTTGTGCGGCAGATTGAAGGCCTTTAGAGGCCGAATCTCAGGTCGACGTCTCTTAGAGTTATGTTCCTGATTTCGTTAGCTTTCTTTTGGCACTGAGATCACGAGATTCCACCCTGTGGTTTAGAAGTTATGAATTTTTAACCGCACACTACTCTGTCTGTCAGAAATTTTGGGGACTGTCTGTTGATCGTCAGTTTTGTTCAAGTTAGAGCCAGATTCATGGAGGCCACCCAAATAGGTTTATGAAGATAATTTCGCCATGATTCCATATTGATAAAGATAATCTCCATAGGATCAGTATGCTGAAAGTTACAGGCTTTTCTTTATGACTCTTCTGAAATCTGGACAGGTTTCTGTCGGTGTCTTCTTGGGCAGTTTGGTCCTCTGTTTTGGCCGAATCAGGGGATCTCACCAACTAGAGTTTCGTAGCCTGGTTCGTTAGGAAAAGATGAGCACTGGTTTCAAGTCTTTAGGAGTTATAGATAATTAATGGTGAATTTGATCGTACAACTGCCAGTAGAGTAGTAATCTGGTCTTTTGGGTGAAGTTGTCAAATTGAACCCTTGGTTGTGTGGGTTAGTTAGAGGGTATGATAGGACACGTGTAGATACTTCATACCTTGTTATTCTTATTCCGTGTAAATGCTTGTGTAGGCGGTGAGGCGGTGGGTGGAAGGACACCTTCGTTGCTTCCTAGTACGTCGCAGCACGGAAGGCAAGTACTGTTTGTTAATTTGTGTTGTTTTCAAAGGAATGCATGATGATGTGTTGAATATATGGTTGTTCTTGCGTTGTGCTCATAATGTGGATAGATTTCATTATTTATGTTTCTTGTGATACATGATTCATTCCATTCATGCATGCTTCGTTTCTGTCCACGGGAGTGGAAAATTTGTTTAAGCCCCATCAATCCAATATGGGCATATGAGATCCACCATTCCAATGTGGGTAGTGTTGACCACCATTCCAATGTGGCAACTTGGACACCGTATGAAACGTTCTTCATACGGTGATTGGGTCCCGTACTTTGTGAAGTCACGGGCTTAAGTGAACACCGACGGTGTATCACTCGTTATCTGCATATCTGTGATTGGAAGGTCCATTTTCATTCTTTGTATGCATTCATACTTTGCGGTTTCACGAGATTCGTGGAAGATATGTTCCAATGTCACGATTATTGATTTGGTTCCTTTGTACCTTTGTGAGATTGATGTGGTGCTTGCTGAGTTTCGACTCACCCTTGCTTTCTGTGTTTTTTTTAGGTGATTCATGATGATATAGTTGCTAGCGGGAGGGCGTAGTCCAAGCACATTTCACACACCTCAAGAATCACTTACTTATAAAGATGTTTTGTTAAATTATTTGATTAATGAGACGAACTGTATTTTTAATTCCTTGGCTATATTCTGTAAGTGAACGGTTAAATACTCTTCGTACTTTGTCTTGATTATTTAATTTTGGGAGCAAATTGATTAATAGTTCCGCAAATGAAGTTTATGTTGAAACTGTTAGTAGCATCTTGGTTTCCGAATAGCCAGGGTGTTACACGAAGTCTAGCAGCACGTCTGCGATCCGCGGATTCGACACCCTCCCCAGCACATCCCGCCTCGACTCGGCTATTATTTATAAGGACAGCGTCAAAATATTTTATCTCCCGCACACGCGTTCAAATTTTTTTGAACTCTCGCGCTGTGAATTACAGACGGTTTCATACAAAAACCGTCTGTGATGACATATCACAGACGGTTCGTATCATGAACCGTCTGTGATAAGCATCTCATCACATACGGTTCTTAATACAAACCGCCAGTGATGAGATACATATCACAGATAGTTCGTAATAAGAACCGTCTGTGATACTCTAAGTCATTATAGACGGTTCGTGGTCAGAATCGTCTGTGATACTTCATAGATGGTTGAATTTACAAACAGTCTGTGATAGGTTCATATTACAGACGGTTCTCATAGACGATTTCAAAGAACAGTCTGTGATGAGGTATTTTCTATGGCCTGCTTTATAGTAGTGAAAGTCACCTCCACGAAGGCGCAGCAGATCAGACCTCAGATCACCTCACTGTGCACGCCGCCGAAATCGCTCCCACGCGGACGAACTGGAATTAGGGTGAGCGGCACCGCGGAGAACGGAACATTTGGTAATTTGGGTATACAAATGGATTCAAAAATTTTTATTACGAGTCCCACCGAGTTGAAAAACCGGAACGGCGGAATCGACGGCGGCGATAACGGTAACGACCGGTTACGGTTTTCTCGGAGAAAACTTCGGTCGAATTTCGTTTAAATTTGCTTAAAAATCAACCAAAATTCAAAATTCAAAATTTGAATTTGTAAACTCGGGAAATCCCGGCCGCCACCGGTAAACCGGTTACCGGCCGGGATTTCTATCCTTGGTCCCACCGATAAACCCGAAAATTGTCGATAACCACCCAAATTTCGGCAATAACATTTTTCTTGGTAGGAAGCAACCTTAGTTGAAAGAATACACCAAACCGTACAATTGAACAGCCTATTCCGATATTTAACCACAGTATTACTTTACGAAGGTTTAGGAGGCACCACGAGTTTCACAATCAGAAAGTAAGGAAGCAGAAGAAAACAACTATCGTGTTTGTTAGACGTGTTTGTAAATTGCATTGATCTCAAAAAAAAAAAAAGAACTAGAGTAAATGACGCGCGCTACTGGATACGTAGAAATTTGTCACGGAAATCCCCGACGAAGATTAAGAATTTCATTAGGAAAACACCGATCCCTTTGGTGATTTCGCGGTTTATACGCACCCACCGTGACATGCACTTACGATGTGCTTCTGCCGGTGCCACTGCTGCTGCAGATGCCACGGAGGAGAAGCCGAAGATCACAAGGATGCCCAAGGTGAGGCTCGGCGAGGCGGCACGGGCGTCGTCCCTGATCTGCCGGGCCATCTCCATGGATCGTAGCTAGCCTGAGTTGGAATCTTGGGACATGTAGAGAAAGCAACTAAACCCATACATCTGATTGCGTGCGATGCGAGCGGGCGGCCATTAAAATAGGAAGGAAGTGTCTAACGGCCGGCCTCGTATCTTTCATGGGGTGCTCCGTTAGGACACGACGCGTACGTGTTTGCTGTTTACGGGTACGCAATAGAGCTGCTAAGCATAGAAAGCTGTCCTTGATGGGCAGGAGCAGTGGCTAGCTAGGAAAGTCACGACGATGACATTTCGGAAAATTGGACACTTTTGGCCGTATGACGTACGAAAATTCCCCATTTAGCCCCCTTCTGCAAAAATTTCCAAAAATAGCCCCCTCGGGCCCTGCTTTGCCGTCGGGGACGGCGGCGAAGCCCTATGCCGTCGTCGGGACGGCGAGCGAGATCTTCGCCGCCGTCCCCACGGCGTCGGTCACCCGCTGCCGTGGGGCACGGCGGCGAGTGCCGCCCATAACGCGTGGCGGCGCTTGGCTGCGGCCGCCGGGACGAGGCGGGCGCTGCCAGCGTGCCACGACTCTGCTGCCGTCCCGGCGGCGGCGGTCGTGGCTAACCATCTTGCGGCGGGCGCGCCGGGCGACCTCGGTAATGTTGCCAACTGCTGCCGTCCCGACGGCGGCAAGTTAACATCCATCGCCAGCCGCAGCGCTGCCGCTGCCGTGTGGCGAGCGCGCGGCGCCCGGCGTGGCGTGGCGTGGCCAGCGAGCGACAAACCGAGTTCTTTGCTCGGCGTATAATAAGCGACCTTGAGCGCCTTCGCATTACCTCCGACGTGGCGAGAAGAAGATTAGCGGTAGCGGCGGCGAAGAAGCAAGCAGTCTCTAGAAGAGGAGGGAGAAGCGAGGCGGTACAAAAGGTATGTGGCATTCACATGCACCTATAGTTGTAGTAAGTTTTAGCAATGTGATTATGATGTAGTAAGATTAATGATAGCAACCGAGTAGTTATAATTCTGCAGTGGGTGCAAAATTGGAAAACGGTGTGATTAGCAAGTAATTAGAATACTCAGTAGTTAGCATTACGATTAGGCGTAATTAGTTGACTTAGGAGACTTTATGTTGTTAGTGTTGTCAATTTTTATTAAGGCGATTTATAAGGTGAGTATTTCTTGAGTAGAATTACGCAGATTTTCTTTGAGTAGAATATTAGTTGACTTAGCATTATGATTTATATTAGTTGAATATTAGTGTTGTTAGGGCGTAATGATTTATATTAGTCGAGTAATTACCGCGTAAAAATTTTCTTACGCCGATTCTACTCAGCAAACTTCTAATTAGTAAAACGGTGTGATTTTTTTATCGGTAACAAAATGTCGTACTGTCACGGACCTCGTCATAAAATATTAAAATATTTAGAGGTAATTCGTCAAGTAAAGTACAATTGAAATAGAGTCGCCGACGATCCGTACCACAGAGCGCTATCTATGTACTCTTAACAAGGTATATTGACCTTCGGTCCATGCACTCTGTGATGAAGCAGGGCCGACTTTGTTAGTAAGTTTTATTTCAAAAATAGATGGCAAAATATTCTATGTAGTAGACCCGCATGTCATTGCTATAGGCTAGGTCTAACTCGGGTATGGAAACTTAAAAATGCTTTGGGAAATCAAGTGATTTTTTTACTTTAACTTAGAATTTGTTTGACGGTTTGTAGTACCCAGAAAATTGTGAATTTTTATTTACTGATGAAATAAAATTTACTTCAACCTTTCATGGATAGAAAAATCATATGAACTCCATTTGGAATTAATAAATTTCGTTGATCTCAATATTTTATTCCAATTGCTCATGTAAACCACGAAATATTTGAAGCCGTAGTATTGTGCAATTTTTTGCGAAATATTTGAACACAAATTGATTGAACACGCAACCATGTAATTTTTGTTTTGATTACTACTGAAGTGTCGAGGAAGTTGCTCTTGTGTTAGGTACTTCATGGCGGAGATACAAGATCATTCGTGTTCCACGGGGCGGTCTAATGCGTAACGGACCATACGGTGCGGACTGTCAGATTCGCGACCGCGCCGTGATCCGGCGCCGTCTCACGAAGGACATGGGCCTCTTGGAGCTAAGGCGGTGCGTGCGTTCGCGTTCGATCGCGCCCTGGAAGGAAGAAGGCGTGCATCGGCGGTGTATCCCTCGATTGCGGATAGTGCGGCGAGACCATTTGGCAACTTATGAAGGTCACATGTGGCGCTTCATGGGCCAATTATATGGGGTTGTTTGCAACCTTTTGCTGCGATATATCTTGCGGCCGATGGTCTACGTTCGATTCGTGGAAGGGCGGGGACATCCGGCGTGGGTGGTTTTGGGGAAATTTGTTGGTGGGAGCTGCGTTGGTCTCGATGTTGGAGGAGGCGGCGAAGGCGTGGGAGATGGAGACACGAGGCGTGCCGTCAATTTGAGCCCAATGAAGGTGCGGAGAGATGGTGGGCAACCGTATTGATTGTCACGAGTACCTAGCCGACCGGTGGGCGAGGTGGAAAGCATGGAGGGCGTGGAAACAACTAGTTCGGAAGCGGCGAAGAAGGAGAAAGCTGGTCTTTGGAGGAGATGCGGTTGGTGGGCTTGTGACCCGCGACATTGCTTATGTCCCCTCACGATTGGGCGACGTTACAGCGGCGTCATTGGATTACGCCACATCGGAGGGTCTTGAGTGGGGTTCAATGATGACACCTGCTCCCGAGCGGCGCTTCCACGACAAGAGCGCCGCCCGACGTGCTATTGCTAAATACGCGTTAACATCGGTCGGATGTATCGGTGCGAAGGTCCAACCCGACCGTACATCGTCGGTGTGTTGATGAATCCTGGCGGCAAGGTCCGTGCGCGGCGGTTCATGGGCTTGCAGCGCAGGTTTTGGATAACGGTCTTGAAGGATCACACATGCGAGTTAGCTCGGCCGCTTCACGAGCACCGCAACATGACCTCCTCTTATGTTGCCGGCTGATAAGCCACCTAAATCGCTGCGCAGATGTGTCCATTTCCCCAAACATCCTCATGGCGAGAGGTTGCCAATATTGTGGGGTTCGGTGAGCTACAAGGCGGCATGGCGGGCCAAGCGCAAGGTCGTGGAGCGAATGTTCGGCACATTCGAAGAGGCCTACAACCTAGTACCAAGATTGCTGCATCAAATCGCGGAATGTAATCCGGAACATACATAAACAAGCTAGGCGGGTGCATCCGAGCGGAAGGGCCCAATTGCCTTATTCTTGATAGGGTCTTACGGGCCTTCCGTCGAGCGATCAAGCTTTCAAGCATTGTCGTCCGTCTTGACGATGGATGGCACCTTCCTATGTGGGAAGTACAAGGGTACCATCCTCACCGCCGTTGCGGCCGATCACGAGCGTCCGGCTAGTCCCGTGGCCTTCGCAATTGTTGAGGCGAGAACACGGATAGTGGTTGTGGTTCTGTGTAATGTGAAGCGGCGGTAGTACAAGATCGACCAGTGTGTGTGTCATCTCGGACCGCAATCTTGGCTTGATGTCGCGTTGAGCACGATCCAAAGCGGCGCGCGGCCGCGTTCGAGTGGAGCGATGTAAGGAGCCGTTGGTGCATGAGGCATCTCGCGCCAACTTCCACACAAGGTTTGAACAAGGACCTCATGAAAATGTTCAAGAAGCTCGCATGCGAGAACCAAGGAGAAAGTTGAGCGGTGTGGAGCATTTCGATGAGGATACTGCGAAGCATGTAAGGGACTCGGCGAATGCGGCGAGGGCATCGGTGGAGGGTCGCGAGTTGGGGAGTTCACGATGGGTTAACTCGTGCGCGCGACACGGAGAAATGGTCCTGCTTTGCCGCACGACACCGATGGTGCGAGTGCGGGATCATGGCGACCAACATGTCGGAGGTGTACAGCGGTGTCACGAAGGGTGTGCGTTCCCTGCCGATCCGGCGATCGTGGAGAGACACAGGAACCGTACCATCGGATGCCGTTAGCGAGCCATGATGGCCAAGAAGCATCGGAGGATGGTAAACAATTCTCGGAGGTAATGCATGCCTACATGGAGAAAAAGATCGGCAAAGCGCGATCGCGCGTGACTCGCACCATGGATGGCGTCGGCGAAGTTCGAGATCCGGCTAAGGAGAAATGCGTTATGGGCCACGCTAGAGGATCGTGGCAGTGCGCACGATCGGTGAAGAAGCGTCGTGCACGCAACAAACCGCGGCTACGCACAAACCATGCTCCCATGTATGCAGCGGCGTGCGCGGCGTGGCGGCAATCTTGAGCCTTACATCTCCGAGTACTACGATATCCACCACCTCTTTGCCACTTGGGGTGCGGAGTTTCATTCGTGCAGGTGGACACACTCGAGACCTCGGCGGAGGCGGTGAAGTGGGTGCGAGCGAGCAATGAAACACCGGCCGTGGAAGACGCCGATCCACGGCGCATCCGGAGCGACATGGGCGACGGCCGGCGTGGGCAGCGGGTTCGCCGGCCCGTTGTAGGTAGTGCAAGACGATGGGGCACTCCATCGGTGGTGTCCAAAGCAGACCGGCATAAGCGATGCACCGTAACGAGCAAGATATAATTACTAGGTCGTGATGTCGCTTGCTTATTGTAATTCCTTGATGGGGCGGAATGTTATGTCGCGATGCAACTGTAGTATTCTTTGTCAATATGTGTCTTTATTCTGGACGGAATGTTGATCATCTTGGTCTTTTGTTAACTCGTTATGCTCATGTGTGGTTGTTTTCTTTTACATCCTATGTTTTGCCTTGTTTTATTATGGCACGATATGTTTTAAATGCGTACTAACATATTTTATGGTATCTGCGGGAGATGGCGCGAGCTCCGGTCGGCAGCAGCGTCTGTTTGCTCGACCCATTTGGGATGGGGGCACCGTTGCGGGCGTGGTCCGCCGGTGGCGGCCCTCGAGCACAGTCTGGCGCCCCAGGGAGGTGGCCCCTTGACGAGGGCCGATGCGTCCGCGGTGCGGGACACCGACCTCTGCCTTACAGCCGCATGTTGGACATCCCGCAGCGTTGCGGTTTTGGCACTACTCTCTACGCTTGTGGACCGGTGGAGGCAGGAGACTCATACATTCCACTTCCGGTGGGGAGATGACCATTACTCTCGAGGATGTAGCAATGCTTACAGTCTGCGGTGCATGGCCTTCGATGAGTGCCACCTCGAGGCGATGGCTGGAAGGTTCGTTTGGGCGGCAGATTCGGCCTCCGATTCACGCTGGCGTGTCCGGTATCCCACATTCACGGCTACGGAGTTCATGATCGCCCCATGGATCACGGCAATGAGCGGTCGGGACACACCTCGTCGCGTACATTACATTCTGTTCGGATGGATCTTGTTCCCTACGACACGGGAGGCTGTGTGTACCCGGCTATATCCATCTGGCGAGTCCTGGCGGACGCTGGCGAACGGCGTTCGCGATACGATTGGGGTTGGCGGTGCTCTGCGCCACTTACAAGGGTTATGCGATGCCACTCGGTAGCGATGCAGGCGTGGAGCGATCTGGCGGTTTGCTACACCACAATGCGGTTGTGGTCATGGGAGCACTTTCGGTTGGTCGTCCTTATTTCCGCAACACGGTGCACCGTGCCGTTGACCGTCGGCATTACGGCAATGCTCTCGGCGGCGACCCCACGGCGGGCCTACAATGGGAACACGTTGGACACGTGGTACCCTAAGGTGGGCGAGGAGAGACCGAGGCGTGCGTCGCGAGTTCCATAACCTCTTGAGACTCTGCGAGGCCGAGATCATCTGGCGGCCATGGGCGGGGCGGTTCCTTGCGAACCACGGCCCCTACGGATTATCGGCCGCGATGCGAGGGCGATCCACTTTGGATGACGACACGCCACTGGTCTTCGCACATGGTCGGCCGTACAATCCACAGCGGGTCATGAGGCGATTCGGCTGTACGGCAGGTGCCACCGCCGGCGGGGCGACATATCGCGGCGAAAGGCCCACCGGTATGTCCTTTTTGGATATAATTTTATCGTATGCACGCCTTACATGTTCGACATTAAGATTCACTTGCGAGCAAGCGAGGAAAAGCGCAAAGCGGCGGCGGAAGCGAACATACTGCCGTGGGCGGGCTGTGGGCGAGAGGGTGGCGGCGGACGTCTTGCCGCGAGCGCGCGTCTACTCCATCGAGCGTGCGCCGTACTTGCGGTGGTACATTCCACGCACAGTGCGCCTGCAGGCGGCCAGCCGGGCGTCTGATGGTCGTCATGCGGAGGACATCGTACTAGTGGCGGACCCTGCCGGGCGACGCAGCGCGACGAGCGGTAACCCATTCTTCAACCAATTTCCTTCAGGCAGCACGCTTCGCACTAACTCCGTGTTTTCTTGCAGTACTACCGCATAGATCGTATCTGTAGCGAGTCTTTGAAATTCTCTGGCGTGGGAGCAGCAACACCTTGATCGCCTCCTAGCCGCCCGTGCGTGGCATGGCCAAGCGGCGCGAGGGCTGCGATTAGAGCCATGACTTGTGGTCGACACAATGACGATGCGCACGCTGCATCGCGGAGCGCGGAGGTACCCTCCACCCCCTCCGCCCTCGGCACCTCCCTCGGCACCACCGTCCGCACGCCCGTCTCACTCCGGGAGCCGTCCGAGCTACGGTCGGTCGGCCCCGACGGCCCCGACCCGCCTCGGGCCACAGGTATGTCATCTCTCTCATTGTCAATACCTTTCCATGCACTCATTTTCGGAGGTATCGACATTAACCTTTCTTCTAGCGGCTACTACGAGGGACAGCGATGCGATGCAACCATCGTCATCACATAGAGGGAGGCGCAGGACACGACTTCCTCGCCGGGGCAACGGTTTCGCTGCTGCAGACACGGCCGGACTCCCCGTAGCGAGGGGCAGTGGTTGGGCTCGTTGGCGCCGGCGTTGATCCGAGTGCGGGACGCGACCGTGGTTCGCCGATCGTATGGAGGGTACACCGTGCGGCACTACTACTCGGGCCGGCGGGAGGATCATCCTCGGTACAACAACCTACTCGGTAAGCGTTAACGTAGTTACAACTATTTTCTGCGCAAAAAAAATAAGGACTAACTCACGAGTACCATTCCTGCGGGAGGAGCACCGGTGGCTAGAGCGAGATCTTTGAGGCTGAGCCGGACCCCCGCGACATCACGCGGCCGCCTCCCGAGCGGCCCCCGTACTACGACTGCGAGACATCGCCACTCCCGGACAGATTCACCTTTCACGAGGATCAACTACGCCGTCCGGGTAGGCGACACGGCGATGCACCTAGCTAATATCATGGCCGTGACAAGCGTGTTATGTAATGTCATTGTGCATTTATATAATATCCATGTGCATGGCGTTACGGTCATTTTGTACACAAAATATTCTCGAAATATTGGTACAAAGCGACTTTTGTACCTCGCGACTTTAATTTCTTGAAGCGTCTGAGACATAGCATAATCTTGCCCTTGTGATGCGGCCTCGGTACATTGCGTCCGGTATGAATACTTTGTGTGCGCATTAATCAAACACTCTACAAAACAGGACGCGACAACACTCTCCCTCGCCGGTATTACGGCCGAAATGGCGCACTACATAAGCGGGCGCGACAACACCCTGCCTCGCCAGCTTTTCAGGCCGAAATGACCGCACTCTGCAAAGCAGGACGCGACAACACCCTGCCTCGTCAGCTTTTCAGACCGAAATGACCGCACTATGCAAAGCAGGACGCGACAACACCCTGCCTCGCCAGCTTTTCAGACCGAAATGACCACACTCTGCCAGCAGCAGAGCGACAACACCATGCCTCGCCGACTTTTGCACCAAATGACCACACTCTGCAAAGCAGGACGCGACAACAACCTGCCTCACCGACTTTTCATGGCGAAATGACCCACTCGCAGCGACGCGAAAACACCCTCCCACGCCGGCCACTCCGTCAACTTAACCACACCAAGCCAAACATGTGGCCTATAAAACAAGGTGAAATACATGAACTACACAACCAAACCCAACCACGTTTGCTACACGAGCTTGCCGCCACGCTAGGATGGACAAGAGGCGAAGCAATGGGGCGAGATCGCGAGTTAGCTCGGGCTTCACGACGCAAATTTGAACAAGCTAGGGACGCTGCGGCTCGGGACCGCAAGAGCGGCGTTCGGGATGGAAGCTCTTCGCAATGAAGCCCCGTAGCGACAACCCTGCCGGAGCGTCCCAACCGAGCATTCGCGCAACACCCGCCCGGAGGAGAGCGCCCCTCTGTCGGTGCGAGGACACATGCAAGTTCTTCAAATCCAAGCACCGACCGAGCCTCGGCATGCGCTCTTTGGGGTTGTCCCAACTACTCCTCGACTATCCGGCCGTCGTTGGGATACGAGAACCTATCGGCGGCCGGTAAGGAGTACTTACGATGAAGTTCACGCATCGGCTCTCTTTTCATAATCGCGCTTACGGTCTCTCCGTCTACCCGTAGTCACGGAGCCTCTGTGTGGCTTCCGCGATGGATCGACCTAGAAATCCATCCACACGACCGATGGCGGCTCGACTTGAGGAGTGGAATGCGAAAGGGGCGAGATCCGGGAGGAGGATCGTCGGATGAAGAGCGCAACAGCGTATCCGTGGGAGGCAGAGCTCATCTCGGCGCGCGGCGCGAGGAGCGCGAGGCACTTGGCGGATCGTGAAAAAGAGAGGAAATGGCGGCCGAGGCAGGCGGCCGGCGAGGAGTACAACGCCGAGCTCGGGAGGAAGGGCAAATGGCCCGGTCCACAGATGAGGTCGGGCCATTCGTAGTAGTCCCTCTTCTACTAGGCATGTTTTTACTATCTCCTAAAGGCATGCGTGCTTACATGGCGGAGGCTTGTGTCATGAATGTACCGTACTAGTAGCGTATGTAACTAAACCAATTAGCCGAACCAACATGCCATGTGACCACATGAAGCGTGCTACATCATGAGTGCAATACAATTCGATTTTGGGCCTCATTGAGCCATCAAAATAATACTATATTGCAAATATGCCTCTTCTCACGAATTCGAAATAATTATTGACATCGACATTGATTCTTCTATGTTTTAAGCTATCTTCGTAATCACAACGTTCTCAACCCCTTTAGGTGAGTTCTTGGCATCTTTAAAAATATGATCAAGAATCATAGCGGCTAAGAGTACTCATGTGGTAATAAACTTTACACATTTGAGTCACATGAAATCAAGAAACCCTAATTTCTGAAACGTCTCGTCATAGTTTCCACACCTACACCCTGAATTTCTCGAGATAATCTCGGAGCATATAAAATAACATAAAATTTACACAATCAAGTCCTCTGTGTAGGAGTCTGACAAAAAATTTTCATAATGTTCGGACCTCAGTTTCCATATTAAAAAATTCATACAAAAATTTGACTTCAAAGAATCATGCAGAGAAAAAAAAATGAGAAAAATTCAAAAAAATTACACAACCAAGCACACTATGCCAGGAGGCTCCATACAAAGTTTCATAATTTTTTGAGCTTATTTATTATATTTAAAAATTTGTCGAACAAATATTATGTTTTTTAATTTTTTTAAAGGAGGCGCACTGCTGCCGTCGGGGGGCGGCGGTGGTGAATGTTTCTTCGCTGCGTGCCCCACGGCAGCAGTGACTCTTCGTGGGGGCGGCGAGTTCTTCTTCTGGTCGGACGGCGGAGGTGCTTCTCGCCGTGGGGGCGGCCAGGTGGCTTCCGCCAATCCCAACGGCAAGGAGCAGTGCCCGAGGCTATTTTTGGAAATTTTTGCAGAAGGGGGCTAAATGGGGAATTTTCGTGCGTCATACGGCCAGAAGTGTCCAATTTTCGACATTTCGTTGCAAGTCCACCGCACGAGAAGTACATGTGCAAATTAAGGCAGGGCCGGCGAACCTAGATTGAAAATATATATAGGATTGGTCTCAACAGACTAGATTAGATTAAGATAAATATACGGTCGTGCTACCAGATTCTAGTAGTTCTAGATAGTTTTACCAGTTCATTCAGTTCAGGCCAACACACGTACGTACGCACGCTCATGTCGCCGTGCTGGTGCAGTTCCAGCCTTCTTCCAGGAAAGCCCAGCAAGACGTTCCACCACACACGCCTCCCCCGCGAGCCGCCTTGATTCCCAAGCCGTCGCGCGGTCAAACCAAAGGCGGACTACACCCACTCGCGCGCTTCCCCTTATAAAACGGCAGGCAGTTGAGCTGCAGCCTCCCTCCAGGCGACCAGGAAACCGCAAAGCTAGCAGCGATCCACCGAAAAACACACACGAAAATCGTGACATTTTTCCGCCCGCCGGCCGATCGATGGCGCCGCGTCAGTCGCTGCTCCCGAGCTTCCTCTACGCGCCGTCCGGAGGTGCCGGAGCGCCGAGCTACGGCAGGGGCGACGTCGTCGGTGAGCAGGAGGCGCCCGTCGTCGCGGGGGCACCGAGCGAGCCACCGTTTGGGAAGATCGAGATGTTCTCGCCTGCGTACTACGCGGCCGGCGCCTTCGGTGGGGCCGCCGCTTGCGGGCTCACGCACGCCGCCGTCACGCCACTCGATGTCATCAAGTGCAACATCCAGGTACATACGTAAGCTACTGCGCTCGGGTGCTGGTAAAATTTCCGCGATTTATTACAAACCGACGCGCGTGTTGCAAAATTATAGTTCGCTTCTTGGACTGAGGACGGTCACGGGAAGACTTTCGGTTGGACCTAAACTACTGGGGGTTTCGTGGACGAAGTCTGCTGCCGGGAAAGTTGGAACGTGAGAGTTTGAGACGTGACGGGACATGCCGCGTGAGGACATCATCAGTGACGTGCGTGGAAATCAAACTGGGCCCGATCAACTTTCTGTGCAGTTGTGCTACTGCATGATCGGCCCAGCCGAATGTGGCCGAAATTTTCTCTCTTTTTTCTGTTCGGCGGGGTCTGCTTGAAGATGCTCGACAGCCTACGGCAAGCCTGAGGGCGTCTTTTCCACGGCCCAGCAAGCTAAAATTCCCTTCTTGCCCTATCTTGTAGACGCTCTGTTATGCTGCCGTATAGACATTTCTGTTACACTGCATCCCTTTTGCTGTCATGGAAAGTTTACATTGTATACTGTGCCCTAACACTGCAACTAGACAATGCCATGTACACGTACACCCAAACCGAGGGCCAAAGGCCAGAGGTAATCATAGTTTAGAACCAAGTTTTGTCAATTCGGCAATCTTTTTCGATAGGGATTGAAGACAACGAAAAAGAGAGCCGAACTATATACATAAGTGAGGATATGCACATTGCTGCTTGTGTGCTTCCCATTATTCTGATTTCTGACATGAAGAGTGCAACGAAATCTGACAGATCGACCCGGCCAAGTACAAGAGCACCTCATCAGCGTTCGGCGTGGTCATGAAAGAGCAAGGCGTCCGTGGCTTCTTCAGGGGCTGGGCGCCGACCTTCCTCGGTTACAGCGCGCAGGGAGCGTTCAAGTACGGCCTGTACGAGGTTTTCAAGAAGCAGTACACCGACATCGCCGGGCCGGAGTACGCTGCCAAGTACAAGACCCTCATCTACCTCGCCGGGTCGGCCACCGCCGAGGTGGTCGCCGACGTCGCGCTCTGCCCCATGGAGGCCGTCAAGGTGAGGGTGCAGACGCAGCCAGGGTACGCCAGGGGGTTGAGCGATGGGTTCCCAAAGATCGTCAGGAACGAAGGATATGCAGGGTAGGATATCAGCTCAGCCTGTATTTGTTATGTAGTTTTGATTGATTGATCTAATGGAGTGCTAAACTGGTGTTGTTTGTGAACTGCAGGCTATTCAGAGGATTGGTTCCTCTTTGGGGGCGACAGATTCCTTGTAAGTATGCTTTGCTTCATTTTCAGATAGGATTGCAGTGCAGTGTTTTTTTAGGCTTTTCATAAACAGCATTCTTGCTTGAAACATCTGAAATGGCTAAGATTTTACTAACAAAAGGGATAAAATAGATGGTTCATTGAGGTTGCTATGAGCTGACTGTACAAACAACATTTGGCAACCACCATCTTTGCTGTAAAACAATGCTCAGCAAAATAGCAATGCCTGTGGGTGTACTTTGTTTTTACTGGCATGGTGCCCACGGCATTTTTAGCATTGCTATTCAGCATTCACAAATGAATGGTTGTATGTACTAATACACACTAAATTGCCACTGGCATTTACGTTGTACTTTAGTCTATCAAATATATCACTTGGACATGAAATTAGTCCTTGGCTTACTAGCTTGAGAGAAGACATGAAGCCAGCATGGATAAAAAGAAGGTTGTTACCTGAAAGAATGGACGCAGATGCACAGTTGCACAATGGACTTGAATTGGTTTCAGTTTCCATACAAAATTGAGTCATAATACACATACAAGTAAAGATATTATCAGTTGAAACTACACACTTGCTGAGCATTAAAACATGCACTCGTATCTGAATGATAAACAGTATGTACAGGAAAACGCAATACAATTAACTAGCTAACATAATCAGAAGTAGATGTATGAACTCGCTTTACCTGCACAGTTTACTATTACACATGAACTTTCGAAAGTAAACTTTTCCATCCTTGTTGCAGACACCATGATGAAATTCGCGACTTACGAGACCATTGTCGAGATGGCCTACAAGCATGTCATCCCCACACCAAAGGATCAGTGCAGCAAACAACTTCAGCTTGGAGTGAGCTTCGGAAGTGGCTACATTGCAGGAATCTTCTGCGCTGCTATTTCACACCCTGCTGACAACTTGGTCTCATTTCTTAACAATGCCAAGGGTGCCACCGTTGCAGATGTAAGCCTGCATCCTGCAGAACACATCTGAACTTCACCTAAGTTGATGCCCTTTGCCAATGTAATAATTTTGTGTCCTTTTGCTGGTTCTCACAGGCTGTCAAGAACCTTGGCCTCTGGGGCCTTTTCACGCGCGGCCTTCCTCTTCGCATCCTGATGATCGGTACCCTGACTGGTACTCAGTGGGTGATCTATGATTCCTTCAAAGTCATGGTTGGACTGTAAGTATACCTGTACTTCTACACGATCATGAGTTTGTTATAGGTGACCTTTCGTTGTTAGACTTCTAAGACAAATGGTAATTTTGCAGGCCAACAACCGGTGGAGCTCCTGCTCCTGCTGCTGTCCCACTGAAAGCCTCTGCTTAATCTTCTAGAACTTTAACAGAAAATATAGCATAATCCATAGTAGATTGGTGATTGTAACATTTTTCTCCTTACAGTTTGTCACCACTCACCGGTTGGTGAAATTTTTCAGTATGTTGATTATAATTTACTTGGCCAAAAGTTAATAAGATCGTATTCAAGGAAATCATTCAAATGTATACTGAGTTGACGTTCTTTTTTGCGGTGATATGCCCACACCATATTATGCAATGTAATTGTAAACGTATTGTATTTGATTCTCTGTATCTATCTTGGTGAAACAAGACTAGTCAAATATTGGTTTCTAATTTTTTTTTTAATCAACGCAGTTGCCAAATGTTCTCAAAGGATGAACCCGAGCTTCAGAATTTAGTTAAGGAAAGTACTAATTCAAATTGTGAATTTGAACTGTTCTTGATAAAAATATTGTTGACAAAAGGTAAATTTACCATTTAGGAGCTTTTACATTAGCTCTGTAGGTCGTATTATACACTAGTCCAGTTTGGTTTCCACAATGTTTCTTGCTTTTAGTGACTGTCTTTGCCTGTGTACAGTTATTTATTTATTTATATGAAACATAAAAAACGAGAATACCTAATAAGAACTAGGTATTTCATCATTAAGAAGGAAATAGATATCTAAATTCGTGTCGAAAAAGACCTGAACTTTCCTTGCAGTCAATAGTTACTTTTCTTGTGGTTGGCAAAGAAATGTCACCCAACATCCGAGAGACAGAAACCAATCATCTCTGTATATTTTAGTTGCGACCTTCCAATCCCTGTCGAAACGGAGGGCAATTACCATGCCAATGCCATGTTGGCGCCTTGATGCGGCGTCTCATCTCTGCCACGTCATAGGAGCTGAATCTTGTGCAGGTCGGCATGTGCTATCTTGGCGCTGATATGTCCTGCAACGACTCGTTCAGCTGCGAGCCGGCGGTCGTCGACGACGTGCCCAACACGGACCCGGCATGGCTTGCCGGGCTGCCAGCGGAGCCCGACGTGCCGACCATGACGGTGAGCGAGGCCGGTTGGGCGTGGCCCCTCCCGTAGAGCCGCAGGAAGCCGAGCGCCTCGACGCGAGGCTCCGGCGGCGGCACGCTGCCTTCTAGCACCCTCACCACCGCAGCCATGCTGGGCCGCAGAGCGGGGTCCTCGTGCAGGCAGCACAGCGCGACGCGCACGGCGCGTGCCGCCTCGGCCTCGTTCACCCGCCCCTCCAGCCTTGAGTCGACGAGGTCCAGGTATCTCCCCTGCTCATGAAGCTCCAGTGCCACCATCGGGAAGTAGTCGTCGCCGCTGCTGGTTCCGCTCGCCGTCGACGTCATCGTGCTGCTCCACCCGGACGGCCAGTCCGACTGCTGGTCGCTGCCAACTACGGCGACGTTGTTGGCTTCCTCTCCCCGGTTCTTCCTCCCATGTACCAGCTCGAGCAGCACCATGCCGAAGCTGTAAACGTCGGCGCGGTCCGAGATGGCCGCGTTGCTGAGCCACTCGGGCGCGAGGTATCCGCGGGTACCGCGCATGGCGGTGAACAGCGCCGATTGCTCCGGCAACATCAACTTGGCGAGCCCAAAGTCGGAGATCTTCACCCAGCCGCCGTCGGCAAGCAAGATGTTCTCCGGCCTGATGTCGCAGTGTTACGATCTTCTGGTCGCACCGGTGTCAAATCCCGTCGATTTGGATCTGACGAGGGGTAAGTGCACGAAGGATTCTATAACTGTGGACTAGCTAAGAGTTTGAAATAATAGCATTGATGTCTTTCTCATCCTATTTTTGGGATTTATAATAGTACGAATGGACCCAAAGGGTAAAATCAAAATTACAGCTCCGCTAAGAGCATAACCGTGCGAAAACAACCATTCACGGTAATTGAAATTAAAAGACGTATACACTAATTATTGAGATACATTACGATCGTAGATCTTATGCCCAACCGGTATGGATAGATCTCGACCGCCCAATTTCATTGAAGTTCATCTTCCTCCAATGACTCTATTCCACATTCTATATGACTTCTTCAGTCTTGCGCTTGCAGCTCTAACAGTATCTCCTTTTGAACTTTTCACTTGTCCTCAAGTTTCAAAATTTGGAAACCATGATCGAATGGTTTTAGAATAAAACTCTAAAAAAGTTGCCTTGATGAAATCCGCATCTTCCCATGACACACTCGTCGGCGGCAAATTGATCCACTGAATCAGCCATTGAGTTACAAGCATTTTATTTCTGGGTAGGGCTCTTGTCTCCAACACTTGCATGGGTTCTGTTTTGATCTTTCCATCTTTGCCAACCAATGGTTAATCAGCACTTAGTACTGCGTTGGCTCCGCGATGCTTTTTTAAACTGGCCAACATGAAAAACTGAGTGTATTCCAACTTCTTCAGGTAACTGCAACCAGTAAGCCACTTTGCCCAATTTCGCATAACTCTGAAGGGTCCATAAAATCTACTAGTGAGTTTCAGTGCTTGCCTGAATCCAAAGGCTGTTATTCAATATTGTTGCATCTTCAAATAAACCATATCTCCCACAATAAATTATCTTTCACTCCTATTAAGATCATATTTCTTCATTCTAGATCGAGCCTGAGTCAGATTTTCCTTTAGTCTATTTAGCATATTTTGCTTCTTCTCCAAGAAATTCCTAGCTTCATCATCTTCTATTCAGCATATTTTGCTTCTCCTCCAAGAAATTCCTAGCTTCATCATCTTCTAGACCACGAATTGCTAATTCATTTATCGGGGGGGGGGGGGGCATACAAAGCCTCGAAGGGTGAGATCTTGAGTGATGTATGAAAAATGGAGTTAGACCACCATTATGACAGAGATAACCAAGATAACCATTTTCTGGGTTCTTGAAATGCCATGCATCTTAGATAGGATTCCACACATTAGTTAACCCTCTCTGTCTGTCAATCAGAGTGAGGGTGGTATGCAGTGCTAAATCTCAATTGCACTTTCAAAGCTTTGAATAATTCATGCCATAACTTGCTAGTGAATATTATGTCCCTATTTGAGACAATTGCTATTGGAAATCCATGAAGCTTGAGCACATTGTCAATGAATGCTTGAGTAACTGACTGGACTGAATAAGGATGAGATAGCGGAATAAAATGAGCATATTTGATAAATATGTCAATCACCACAAATATTACCTCTATTCCTTTTGAATTGGGCATTCCTTCTATAAAATCCATTGATGTGTGTGTCCATGCCATATCAGGAACCAGTAGAGGGTCTAATAGGTGTCGGTAGTGACAATGCTCAGACTTTCAACGCTAACACACAACACACTCTTGGACAAATACATGAATCTCTTTCTTCATCCCAGGCCAATAAAAAAGGCTCTTAATCTGGACACACCACGATCGACGGTGCATATATATATCTTTTTCCACTGATTAATGTGGGAATTTCTAACCCTTAGGAGCGAACGTTGTGGCTTCTTTTGACTCTATTTTAATAAGATAATTGATAGATGGGCCTTCAGTTTGCAACTCGGTTTGTAGGTTCAGGCACACGCAAAACCTCGTGATATAGGGATGCCCGATGTTTACAACGTAGGATTGTGATAACTTGGATTCGTGCAAACTGACAAACAATGGCGCCAATCACTGTTTCGATTACAGCAACCTGCGACACTCAAATTTGCTCAACCACACGCTTCGACCATTGTCTACTCGACCACGCCAAGTAGACGTGTTGTTACTCCTACAAAACATAAGGAATTATAAGAAAAATGAGTAAAGAACATCTAATTCCCCCTCTAGTTACAACGGTGTGTCATACTTAGAGAAGAACAAGTGTATAGCTCTCTGAAAATAATAGAATGATATTTGTGGTCTAAAGAACCCAAGAGTACATACGAAAAAATATATAGGCCAGGGGCCAACTAAGGACTAAGAGAGATTGTGTACTACTCGGTTCCCTCGAGACTCACACGCACACAAATCACTAAACTTGGTTCGGACTCACTTAACTTAATAAGTTACAACCGACTTGAATTTGAGTTTGATGTCATTTGTGCAATAACACTCCGGCGGTAGTGTAGTATCACTCCATCTGCGTGTGCAGTAACACTCTATTAGGAAAGTTGTAGGTTATTGTCTAAGTTTTCCTTAGATAGAAAGATCAATAGATTTGGTTAAGCGGTGTACAAGCTATTGTTTCTGGAGCGCTGCTATCCAAAATTCCATCGCTGTTAACAGTAGTCGTGTAGATTGCTTTATTTCATACAGTTGATGGTTGAATTAAATTATAGTCATAACTAGGAATAGTTATATAATTTTATATAGTTTACAGAAGCATTATGGTTCGCTATTTTTCATGTGGTAGAAAAATAGGTATAAAATTATGAAGTATGTTATTCTGTAATATTCCAGATTGACATTCAGGGTTAAAAATTGGGATTTAGACGGCGTAATCAGAAAATTTACATAATAGGGAAGTATATAAACTTTTATGTAGATTCCAAAAATAGAGTTTTTATTTTTAGATTTTAAGAGTAAAAGTTATGGTTGTTTGATCACCGGGATAGCGGGTGGGTTGTCCGGTGAACAGGGGTTAATTGTGTTGGGTTTGCGTATAGGAGCAATGTTGAGTTTTATATATTCATATTGTGGATACCATGAGGATATACTCCAGATCTTAGGATGACGTGACAATTGGCAATGGCGTTAACGGTTTGTCGTTTCGCGTGTTTTCGACACGATTCTGATCTTGTCGGGCCTTAACCGGGCCGGACCGGCTAGGCGATCGACCGTCCAAGATCAGTCCGACCGGCCATAGCGGCGGTCGGATCGGCCAACTTCAGAAGTGAGGGATTGAGCTGGGCCAAAAATAGAGGGTGTAGGCAAGAGATGAGATTCTATTGTACTTGGTCCCATAATTTTTAGAGTCTCTAGTCAAAAGTTCTATTGGTTTGAAAATTTCAGTAGGTTTCAGTTTTCCAGAAGGAAAATTTGACTAAGTCTTCTTGGCGGTCCGACCGCCAATAGGTGGTGATCGACCGGCCCTAAGCGGATCGACCGGTTTTCACTTGTATCGTCGTCTGTCGTGGCGGCGATATTCGGTTGTTAGGTCAAAGTCATGAGTTTCAGGGCATATATGTTGCATGATGCATGTTTTGACTAACATGGGTCAAGTTGTGAAGAACTTATTCCCAAATTCGGTTTACTTGTCTATTATTGTGCAGGTTGCTTGGTGGTCAATGACGGTCAACGGCGAGGATGATCGGGACTAGGCTTGGAGAGCTGAGGTCTAGAACGATCGACGATGCTGGGTGAGGTCAATGAACTCAAGCGTGGTGCAAGATGGACAAGGGTGACCTATTAGCTAGTCCAAGAAGCAAGATGGCGCAAGTTGTAGCTAGTTAGGTCAAGAGGAGATAAAGACGGCGCATTAAAATGCGTGCGTATATGTCCGTTTGTTTTGTGCCTTAACGGGAGCCAAATTGAGTCAAACTTCTAGAAGGCTAAGCCTCCACTATAAATAGGGGAGGGAGGTGGCTGCACCTCTGCTTCGTCTCTTTTGCTATTTTTGTAAACCCTAATTTTCTTAGGGAGAGCTTTTGTAGAGACTAGGGTTCTTGATAGTTTGATGTGATTTTCGTGCTCTTGGATTGAGCATTGTCCTCTATTGATGGAGAGGCTGTAAGCCCATATCATATCAAATCAATCAAAGGAAAGTTTGATCAATGGTTTGTCTCATTGCGTTCTTTCTCTATATTTGATGATTTTGAGTTTTTCTTTGATTCGCGAGTTTTTGATTGAATTCTCCACGTGATATAGCTTGCTGTGACATGTGGGAACCTATCTAGGATCATCTTGATCATCAATCACCCATGAGCAATATTTTGGATCAAGTTTTCGTTTTGACCCAGTTTTGAACCCCTCTTCAATCAAGCTGAAAAGGATCCTTATTCTTCCAAGAATTATCACAATCTTCGATTGGAATAGGTTCCTGACATCATAGAAGAAGGTGTGTTCCAAGTTTCATCAAGTTTGGAGTTGTAGATCAAAAGTTTCATCTATTTGCAACTTCATCATCGGGTTGTTTTGATGCATTACGGAGGCGGTGTCGGACCACCCAAGGCCATCGGTCGAGACCCTTGATCAATCGGTCGACCGCCATTGAGCCAATGATCCGGCCGTGATGCATTGAATTGCTTTAGTCCTTGTTGATTTTGTCATATTGCTTAGGGGTTTAAATTGGTTTCAATATTAGTCTTCCGCTCTACTGATATACTGATCTTCATAGCTTCCATAGCTACTGGAGGAAAATATTATTGAATCAATTATTTGTGAAAAAATGAGCATGCTCCTATTCACCCCCTCTAGTCGCCTTTTCGGTTCAACACGTATACTGTTGTTGCATGTTTTGAGGTGAATTATCGGTTTTGTTCAGCGAGTGTTGCTTTGAATTCAGTGCCGCCTTTGCATCATCCCGATTTCTATGACTAAAAAGCAAGTGCATGGTAGAGCGGTAGATATCGATTTTTTTTACCACCTATTTTTACAATTTAATTGCCATGACATCTATTTATTATTATTATTTTAAATTCCATGATAATTATGATGGTATGGTAATGAAGAAAACATGATGATAATGTATCGTGTTTATGGATAATAGAAAATGTTGTATCAATTGCATTCATCATGACAGGATTCCATGAGCGAGGTCAGTGTGAAAGCCATGTAACTATTCCAGGGCGCACAGCGGGGCCTTCGGGGAGGAGGTGGCTAGAGTTTTAGTGGGTGGTGCAACATCATCCTAAAACCCCTATGCCTCTCCTTATAAAGAGCCCTTAATGGATCCCTATGTTAGAAACCTATTAAGACTCTTAACCACATACATAATATAATCCAATTTAATCCTCTGATGGATACAATCCGAGTTAGTTTATTCCAACCTATTAAGTGCGTGACCTATATTTTCATGCGTAATTGGTCGTGACCCAGAGACCCCTTTCCGATCCATAAGTTAGTAGCGGTTCTTAGCAGGATATAATGACTCCCGAATACACATAAAGATCATATCGAACAAACCGTTGTAAAGCTTATGTGCTAATCCCTTTGCCTCACGATACCATATCAAACTCGAGGTGAGATGCATGTCATTCTATGATAGCTCAATCTTTCACTCGATCTTGTAGTGTATTACTTAGTTGTAGTTAACCCCTCAACCATATTCGGCATAACCTTACATTTTCTTAATCCAACTACATCGAGGAACCCAGAGATATCTCTCTCGTTAAAGAAGATGGGGAAATTCCATCTTTATCGCTCATATTTTTCCGCATGTTTCGTAGTAAATCCGAAAGCTACATTTATTATGACTACCTATTTACGGAGTAGCGTTTGACAACCCTTAAGTAAACTATTACAAATGTAGAAAACCATAACGACTTCAGATCTAAGAATCTCACATACACTATATATGAGACCAACTGATGATACTAAAAAATATAACAATTCTCGCGGTGTCTCAAGGCGAGTCAATCCAACACTATATTCTCCAACATATGTTCAAATTATTAATTTGATATCTCATAGCTATATCCATGAAACGTGACTATCAATCAATATACGTGTTGATCCATAAATTATAAATGTCTCACGTAATGACACAAGATCAATGATATTTAGAATGACATTATAAACATAAATAGAGAGTTTCATGAGAAGTCACATATTTGCCGATCAATATAAATAATATTTTATTCAATAGATGAAATAGCATATTATCTAAAAATTCATAAACATAATAGCGATATAATCATATAATTACCTTGGGACGTATCACTGACACTGCAAACTAGAAGCTGCTGGCGGAGGCATCGACGAACTTCATCACGCCACCTTTTGTCATGCACACGCTCCGGTACGGGTGCAGGGACCCTCCGAAGCCCAACTCAGGATGAACGTGATGCTCGCTGGGATTGACAGGCAACGGGACGTACTGGAGATGAGGGCTCTTGTTGAACACGCCGCAGAACAAGATGCCCCGCAGGTAATCGACCCAGATCATGGCGGATTGGCAGCCACGTAATCCCCCACAAGGCATAAGGGCCGATTAATCACGCAGAGCTGGGCTGTCACCGGGCACACACGCGGGCTGGGGTCGTCTTCGCTGCCTTGCGGAGTCACCGTAAGGTGACGAACTCTCGATCGTCACGGCAAAGGATGCCAATGTTTTGCTCATGTCGGGAGAGGACTGAGGAGGCCGTCTCGGCCGGGGGCGAGTCGGAGGAAGGATGGGGCTGGCTGTCCATGATGCGGCGGAGGCGCACGGGACGGGAGGGAGCACGCGATTTGCTCGGAGGAGGCGGCGGGATTTGAGATCGAGGCGGCGGGTTTGCGGGGTACGTCGGTTCCGAGCCTCCCATGAATCAAGATAGATTAGTTTGCATGAAAGGGTCAAGTCAATCCCATTCAGGCCCAACCCAGCCTTCCATGGCCCAAGGACGATGCCAATACCTGTTTATGTTACGTGCTGAACAAATAATTATGCCCTGTTTCAACGCTGCAACTTCAGTGCGCCGAACAAACAGGGCCTCAACGTTTCTTGTCAATTGAAGAAGTTGGTGACGCAGATCAGTCCTCTCCGCACAAAGCTATACCAGTATACTACACTGTCGTGCTCGCGCGTGACGTACAGACTACAGTAGTGCAGCACATTCCGCGAGTGGCGAAATCTAGCCCAAGTACGCCTAGTAAAGGTGACAACTTGGCGAATTTTATCTGGGCCAGCCCAATAACAGGCAAGAAAACATCGCCACCAAGCCCATCTGTCAGTATCCGAGAGTGCAAATCCGAACGATACAACAATCAAGCGAGATTTGAGTCGTTTTTGGTATTTTAGGGTTTATGAGCTAAGAACTACAAGTACTCTGTAACGGCTAGGGTTTGTATTAACTAAAAGAAAAGAGCTCCAGCTGAGGTTACAAGGCTTTATATTAGTCATGGCCGAACGAGCGGCCCGATAAAGCCCGCTAGTTATTCGGGTTGTGACAATCCCACAGGCTATGGTTGGCCCATTTAGCCCAAAATATTTAATAAAATAAAACAAAAAAAGTGTAGAATTCATAAATACATATAAAAATTAAAAAAAATGAGACAAACATTTTGAACATGTAATAAAAAAAGCTTTACTAATGTTTAAATGATTGTCTTATTAAAATATTTGCCGAGTAAAAGCTCAACATGATAAAACCTTAGCAAAGGAAAAGCAATACAACATATAACTCTACATACATTTGTGTTGCAAGTGTCGTTGTCTAGGTATAATTTTTTGAACACCTTCGCCATCTCTATATTTTCTACAGAGTGTTGTATTCGTGCATTAGCTTGTTCTCCGTCCTTTACAATTAGAAGTATCTCCACAACCTTACTCATGAGGTGTGTTCTTCTTTCCTCCAATATTCTTCTAGAAAAATTGAAAGTAGACTCGGAGGAAACCGTGTGACAGAACAATTAACATATCTTGCCCCCACAAAATTTGTCTTGTTACCTGAGGTGGGTGGTAGTGGAGGTCGTTGCAAACGAACTCTCTGAAATTTATTTTCATATCTTTGAAAAACATCAGTAAATCTAGAATGAACATCTGCGAAATAGTCAAAATAGTTTAGGCCTGTAGCATCACTAAGAAGACCAAGAACCTTAGCAAATCATTGAATTTTAGCTCTAGGATCTAAAATAAATACAAATACATATAGGAAAGGGATTTCTCTCTAATATTTAAGGTATTTACTTTTCATAGCAATAATAACCTCTCGTAAAACTATGTCAATTTCATACATTTTTAGTTGAGTAGCAATCTAAAGAATAGTATGCACAATTATAGAAGATGTTGGATAATACACGGCGGGCAAAGCAAGAGTAGCTTCATAAATTTTTTGTAAAAACTGAAGTATCTTCTTACCGATGAACCAATATTTCTCAATCAATAGTACATTACCATCATCAGAGCTTTGATGGTGCGTTTGAATAAAAACATAAAATGTGCTTTTAAATGGTAAAAGACTCTTAGGCATCAAGTAAGTAGAGTTTCATATTACCGACATATCCAAACTAAATTTTTTTGGACGTACACCCATTGCCATGTAGAAGTTCTTGTATGTTGCTCTTCTTTGGTTAGAATTATTCAAGAAAGATATCGCATTGCGGAAAGATTAAATATACGAAGTCAACCTCTTCAAACCACATTTTACTATAAGGTTAATAATATGACAACCATATCGTTGATGTAGCAAGAAGAAATCAGCGTATATACCCAACACTGAAGTAAGAATATCCATTGCCCTAGAGTTTGAAGCGACACCGTCTAAAGTAATTGAAAATATTTTATTTGTAAGATAAAAGTCTTCCACAACTTTGATAGTACAATCTACAATATTTTCACCCGTGTGTGCTACATCAATTAATTTAAAACCTATAATTCTTTTTTTTCATTTCCTAGTTGTCATTAACATAATGAATAACTACACTAAGATAATCCTCCCTAACCCGACCATTCCATATGTTTGAGGTCATGGCCATCGAAAATGTGTATGTATTGAATAGTTCCTTTAATTTATCACAACGTTCATTATAGTATTTAACTAGATCCCTAGTTGTTGTCTGTCTAGAAACGGTAGACAATATAGGATTATGCGCAGTCTCAATGTAAAGTTTCGAAAGCTGTAGACTCCCCAAAGCCTAAAAGTAAATCCTCAGAAGCAATTAAGTAACAAAAAGATTGACGGGCTACCTCAGGATTATAGTTCTAGCTAAGTATCGTACCGTCGGGGTTGTACTGCAGCTACTTCTGCCTCATCGTCAATCCTTGCTTAGTCTTACATGTTGAAGCATATCTAAGCAAGTGCCCTGTTCCATCTGAAAACTTTACAGATAGATCATGACGACAAAATTTACAAACAACATATGGTACATGAACTCCCTCTGTGTCTGCCTTGGTTGTCCTATCGAAATTCTTTCAAACTCCTGATGTACTTGACCTGGACCTTTTTGTTTCGGTGGTCACCGACGAAGATGCTGCCGTAGAGCCCGATGATGGTATTCATGCTTGCCCTTTCCGTAACAACTCCAGTTGGTTTGAGGCAGCAACATTCTCCATGGATGTAATATCATCTGGTGAAAGTTCGTAATCACTTAGAGCAAAGCTATCGTAATTTTCAATAACAAAAACTGCAAAATCGAAACTTACACTATTATATCTATCATCTTAGCATAATAAATACCAGTATATATACACACACAGCCGTGTCGTGCTAGGCACAGCCCACCGTGCCAAACGACCCCAACGGGCAATTTTCGTCCGTGTCGTGGTGTGCCTAGCACAACCCACCTCCCCGTCCCCTCACCCCTGGTGTGCTCTTCTCCCTCCGTCTCCCCCATCCCGTCTTCCTCTACGCCGGCTGCCTTCCCCCGTCCCCTCCATCCCGTCTTCCTCTACGCCGGCTGCCTTCCCCCGTCCCCTCCATCCCATCTTCCTCTACGCCGGCTGCCTTCCCCCGTCCCCTCTTCTTCCACCATCCCCTCTTCTCCCTCCGCGCCAGCCCCACCCCGTCGCCGCCACGCCGGTCCCACCAGTCGTAGCCTCCTGAATCCTGCCCTCCTCATCCTCTCCATTGCTCGCACGGCACGTCTTGTCGCGTGCGGTCCGCCCATCGTGCTGTCTCTGGACCCAAGCACAACCTAGGCTTCCATGCTATACTGGCCCGGCCTATAAACAGTACGGGCCGGGTTAACAGTGTCGTGCTTCGAACAGGCCCAGCTGGCACGATCCATCTGGCCATGTCTACTTTATATAGCCATGAGTTCAGTGAAAGCAAAATGGCAACAAGTCAATGTAAATAGTGCTTGAGAAAATCTACAGACCGCAATAAACGTGCAGTAATTTAATTGCATCAAATTGCAGCCATTGGGTGACGATAATGCTGTCTACACTGAAGTTTATGAGTGCTCCCGCCTTAAGTGAAGTCGGCACTGAGTCTGCTATCGCGGCCACTGTGAGATCTTCCAAACTCCCGTGCGCGTCCATCTGAACCCGTTGAAGCTGATATCGTTTCGACTGAAAAGAGTCCTGCCGGTACAGACTGAATTCTGGCACCACACCATCCTACTTCCGGATCTAAACGACGAGCCTCCGCGCCGCGCGCGGCTCGACCCAAGCTCGTCCGCGCCGCGCGCGAAACCTCCTCTCATCGCACGGCACGGCACGGCACGACCACCCTGTAACAAGCTACGCCGATTGCGATACGGGCGCGGCCGACTAGAACAGAAAACATCGTTCCGTGTTCGGCTCGATCATGAAGCAGAGCCCGACCTGGCCCGCGCGGCGGCCCCTGGCGCTTTACCATTCAAGGCGCATCTATTGTTTGGTCCTTGGTGTCTCGATGCTCGTCATCATATATTTCATATCATCGCCTCGCTGCGGGCCGATGGTCGGTTTACTCGCACAGTCCCACTGTTGCGTGATGGTGCACCTAGTGTTCCACGCACTGCTGTTAACATCCGCATCACGGACGCTTTGCTACAGCGACATTGGGCTAGGCTGTGGCCATATCTATGCGTCGATCTATCCATCCATTGCTGGAAGTTGCGGTGGTACCGTAGTATACTTACTAGTAACTTGCTATATATATATATATATATATATATATATATATATAAAGCTCGGAAAGAACCAAAAGGGTGAAGACTGAAGGACCCCGTTAATTTCCTACCGGAAAGGACTAAATTTGCAACAGTACTTTACTTTCGACTGCACTTTGATTGACTTTTCATATTTTTTAGGGACCTTCTGGAGTAACTTTTGCCTTTAAACTCTATTTCTCTCTCATCTCTCACCCACAGACACAAGGAAAAAAGAGTGAAGAGGGAGAAAGAGAGCTCAAAAAGACTCAAAAGGGTGTGTGCGTAGCGTGGGAAAGGCATGCAGCAATGCACGAGGAGGGGACTGACACGACCACTCCCACAGCCGCAGTCAAACCCTAATCGATATTACATGCTGCTTTTAACCCCATGAATCCAAGTGTGCAATCAGGTAAAGCGGTTTTTAGTCACTGGGGATGGGATTTGGCAAAAGATATGGTCCCTAGCTTGCATGTCAAAGCAGACCTGCATTTTGGAAAGCAGGCACCCCCTTGCTTTTATATATATATATTGCTAAGGACAGTACATTATACTACGCATGCAAGTACTTACAGAAAAGTTTTAGAGAACCACTTTTTGGCGGGTTGTAGTGGAGTTGTAGGGTGCAACTTCACCTATCACGGTACAAATTTTATCTATTATTCACGTTTAGTGTGTTTCAGTATGAATTTTATGAGATTAAAGATTTATTTTTGACCTCCGTCTCATTAGACGTGTGAAACAGGGGCACATTCACATGTGTATGTGCTGTGTGATGGTGTGCAGCATGTGCATCTATCTTGCAATCGGAAAAAAGTTTGTAGAGGCAAGCGTGATAGGAGAGGCAATTAAACAGTGTCAAAGTCAGATTACATGTTTAGAAGTGAAGGACAAGATGATGTCATATATCACATGTCTGACTATAAAGAATAGAAGCCAGATAAACTGTTTGGATTTTCCCCGGAGACTGCCCTGTATGGGAGGCTTCACAGAAAGAAAATGCGGCAACCGGGTCCACTGTTAACTGTCAAGGATATGGGTCTTCTTTTTAAGCAGCAACTGAACGGATTAGAGTACGCGTGGAGTAACTAAGTATCTGTGATGTGGTGGACTAATGGAGTTGTGTTGATTTTACACTAGTATTTTTCAGGATTAGAACACGTGACATGTAAGTTGCGAACGTTAAGATGATTGTACTGGCCGACTGATCTCACCGTCTTGAAAAAAATGTATGAATCCCATATATGCGCGTAGAAATACGGATCACAACTCACACAAAGAGTACCCATGTTAAGGCACTGTATGTACTTTTTTTTGATGAAAAAGGTCAATGCATGTACATGCATGCAGCATGCATAGGGCAACAAATTAAGATGGGATTTGAAGACCAGTACTCACAGGGACGTCACAGGCTCACACCGTCAGTGCATGGCCTCATTACATATAAATACCAACACGAATCAAATCAGGTACCAGAGTACTAATCAAATCAGGTAGTACTAGAGTAATAGTAATGCTAAATGTACGTATGCTTGAAGAGTACTTTCGAGGCAAGGTAAATTGCTCGTGCTAATTAAAGCAAACTGTTGAAAATTTGTGGAGAAAGAGACTTGAATTACAACAAAAACACTTTTTTAAAACGATTATTTGCACTATGTCTAAATGCTTTGAGGGTCTACTGCAAATAAGTTAGTAGTATAAGACAAATCTGGACAAAGTTTGCACTAAAGCAAAGTGAAAACTCGTCGTGAACGAAGTGCATCTCAAAAACTGAATGACATCTCTTTATAGAGTTTGAAAAGATGTGAAATGAAAAGACACGACTCTTTGAATGCATACTCCCGTGAAAGGATGTGAAATGAAGAGACACAAATCTTCGAATGCACCTTCAGTGAAGAGACACAACTTGTTGTTTGAAAACAACTTCCAACAATCCCTCAATTGTTTTAAAATAGTTCATACATAGTAATAAAAAGAATATTAATACAGTTAGGTATCTTTCGATTTGAACATAATCTTAGTATATACACAACAAAGTTTTGATGAAATTAAAGGTATCATAAAAGCTTTGAACCAATTTTTCCTTATATCAAAACTGATCTTGCATTACACATTCTTTACAACGTTCTATTCACAAAAACACGCTTAGCACTATTAATGGCCATATGCTCATCCTATATTAATGAAAAAATATGAGGTAACTCTAGAAATTCTTTCAGTATCTTTGTTACTTACAGATACTTGTCCTCAACAGCTGAATCTCATTAAGAGTTAAATACTCAACCCTCAAAACAGTAACAACCAACATTTTACAATTAGATAAATGTTGAACCATCCACGTCACAACTTGTTGTTACCCTTTAAACCATAAAACTAGTTAATTACTAGTGTTAGGTTGGGTTACCATTGCTAATGGATTTATTATTGAGTTGAAGTCTTATTCCCAAGGAAGTCTTTTTATCAGGTCCCTTTTTAGTGGTTTAGTAAAGGAATCAGCAAGGTTAACATTTGTTCTCACAGATAAAAAAGAAATTATTCCATCCTTGATTAATTTTCTCACATAATCATGTATTTAACTCATATGTCCAGACTTACCATTGTACACTTCACTGTATACTCTAGCTGAAGTAGCCTGGCTATCACAATGTATTGACAGTGTCGATACATTTTCACGTGCCAGTGGAATTTCTAAAAGAATTTCTCTTAACCATTCAACTTCTTGTCCTACCAAAGCAAGAGCCACAAATTCAGATTCCATAGTGGAGTGAGTAATACAAGTTTGTTTCTTGTATTTCCAAGGAATAGCCCCACTGGCCAATGTAAATGCCCATCCTGTTGTGGATTTGCTATCTTCAACACATGATATCCAACTTATAATTCTTGGAGCGATCTTGAGCAATTGCCAATTGATTAACAGGAGGTCTAAAACCAGGGCAAGAACGAAAACTTGATCCTAAAGCTTGTTCGTGAGAGATTGATGATCAAGATGATGCTAGATAGATTCACACATATCACGCAAGCTAATTCACGTGAAAGAATCAATCACAAACTCGCGGATCAAAGAAAGCCATAAAAACACGAAATTGAAAGCAAGAACGAAAGAGACTTATCTCAAGCAAACCTTGCATAGATTGATTTCGTGGTTGATCTTGGATTACATCCACACCATCATGGATCATGAGACAATCAAGGATCACGAAATTCTCCTCAAACCATGAAAAGCCCTAGCCTCCACCTCAACTCCCTAAAGACAATTAGGGTTTTGAAACATAAAAGCGAGAGAGAGAGTGCGACCACCATCTCCTCCTATTTATAGTGGAGGCCTAAAACTCTTAGGGTTTGACTCTCTTGGGCTCCGTTAAGGCCCACTAACAAGCGGGTCACACACGCACGCTTCATGAGCGCCGTCTTTAACTTTTGACCTAAACCGCTTCACCATGCACCATGGATTTGCCAATAGGTCATCCTTGTCCATCTTGTGTCACGCTTGAGTCGTTGACCTCACCCGGCATCGTCGATCGTTCTGGACCTCAACTCTTCAAGTCTAGTCCCGATTCTCCTCGCCGTTGACCGTCGTTGACCACCAAGCTACATGCACAACCATAGACAAGAAAACACGTATTCGGGAACACGTTCTTCACAACTTGACCCATGTTAGTCAAAACATGCATCATGCAAATCATATACCATGAAACCAATGACTTTGACCTAACAAAACAACATCGCCACGAAGTTGACCGACGTTCAAGTAGAAACCGTCGACCGCTCAGTGAGCGGTCGGACCGCCCATGGCGGTCGGACCGCTCCCGTGAGCCGGTCGGACCGCCTTGGGACTTAGCCAAATTCAACCTCCCAAATTCAAACCTTCGAAACTTAACTTGCATCAGAATTTTCTTTTTAAGACAGTAGGAAATCTTGTATTATTTAGGCTTAGATCTTTGGTTTTCCTAAGATATCCAAAAACTCTCCCAATTACTTTCCAATGCTCAACACTGGGGTTGTTAGTAAATCTGCTTAATTTAGTAATTGCATATGATATATTTGGTCTTGTACATTGCATCAAGTACACGAGACAACCAATAGCACTCACATATTCAAGTTGAACCACTACTCTTCCTCCATTCTTTACAAGTTTTACACTTGAATCAAATGAGGTGCTTACTTCTTTAAAGTTTAGATGTTTGAACTTATCAAGAATTTTCTCCACGTAATGAGATTGACTAAGTTCAAAACCCCTACTATTTTATTTCAATTAATTTGATACCCAAAATAGTGTCAACTTTTCCAAGATCTTTCATTTTGAAACAAGAAATCAGAAATATATTTATTTATGTTGTGCCTTTAGCATAATTGCTAATGATCAACATACCATCAAGATAAAACACACACAAAAATCACAGTGTTTCCCGTAACTTTACAATATAAAATTTTAGCATAAATGTTGTGTACCTTCCTCCTCTGCTTTGTATTTTCTCTCCAGAGTATTCGAGATGTCTCTTGTCGATGGCGTGTCGGTGTAGAGATCATGCAGCCGGTCGGAGAGGTTGTTGAGTATGTGCCCATGGCACATCAGATCATCCTCGTTCCTCTTTGTTCTCTCTGCCTTGCGTTCGTCGGTGTCGTTCTCCTCGGGCGTTGGTACTCGAAGAAACGCTGGATTACGAATGTAGAAGAGCTTTATGGTCGAGAGGAAGAACTTCAACTTGTCTTGCCAGTGGGTGGAATTCGTGTCGTCGAAACGATCAAGTTGCACCATGTCTTGATTCATGAACTTGATGGCGGAAGCAGAAGCCTCGGACTCTATAATAATCGCTTTAGATTGTTGGAAATTTGTGGAGAAAGAGACTTGAATCACGCCAAAAGCGCTTTCCTAAAGCGATTATTTACACCATGTCTAAATGCTTTGAGTATCTACTACAAATAGGCTAGTATGATAGGACAAGTATGGACGAAGTTTGCATTAAAGCAAAGTAAAAACTCGTCGTGAACAGAATAAAAGAACAGGATTGCGAAGTGCATCTCAAAAAATGAATAACATCTCTTTATATAAAATTTGAAAAAGATACGAAATGAAGATAGATGACTCTTCAAATGCACTCTTTCGTGAATAGAAGCAACTTCCAACGCAAACCCCTTGATCAGAAAAGGCGAGACAGGCCTGTGCAAACGCCGGTAGATCAAACGGCTACGACTCGGCCACCTCCACGACTGGCGTCGGCAGCTTTACATGGTCTGACCGTCTTTGTTCAGAAAGCCTGACCCGATCCATCCCATAGACTGCACCAGGGGAGCTACAGTACACTGTCGCTGTGCATATGCATTCAGGAGCAACCAGACATCGTGTACACTCAGATTGGGTGGTCAAAGATTGCTTAGCCATCTGCCTAGCTAGCCCATTGCTGCACCTACATACTCAGTGCACCCCACCAAACGTAAATGCAAAAAGGCCGGGTGCGGAGCTTCATCCAGGACGCTATATGTATCGTTAAAAAGCTAACCGTTTATGTTATATATTAAGCTAAAAAAATATTAATTTTGTTCTATCTAGTTCTCCTACTTGTAAATTCAAAGCTTAGTTTTTAATGTTGGAATTCCATCTTTACCGCCACTTAGAGGGAGAGAGAGAGAGTGCCCGAGAAAGAAGGAAACGATAATGAAAATGAATGAAGTTATCTGAATTACCGAGATGGGGAAAATGGATAAAGGAGTAGAGAGAGTAGGAAAAGAAGGGTCGACACAACTTCGGAAATCGTGCACTCATATCTTTATTATTAGTTTCTAGTCTAGTCAGTGGTAGGCTTATTATTACATGTGGTTGCTAACGCAGAAGCTTTTTCTCCATCTTGGATTCGAGTGGCAACGGCCTTCGAATCGAGGCCGTTGATTGTTCCGTCTTCTTCAGCTTCTGAGAACCGGCTCCGCCACCAGCTCACACATGGCATTACCATCTTCTGTGAGGAGACTGACGGGTGGGGTCCTGTACAAGGTGGGGCCACATGGAGGCGATCTACATTTGTTTAGGTATTAAATAATTTTGTCTTGGACTGATGTCTCCGTGCAGGGCCCGTGGAGGTGGAGACAGAAATTGGTGCATGCACCACAAGACGGGTTACACCGAAGGGCCACAAAAACATTACTTGGACCTTTAAATTATTTCAGGTTTCAATAGAGATAAACACTCAAAAGAGTTTAAGAAATTATACAGATGCATGAAATATTTTTTTTACATATATTGTAGATGAATATTTTTATACCAATCTTATATGTAGTCAACCCAATAGGTTACTTAAAACCATGCTGGTATGTTAGGCCGCAAAAGATTTCTTTTTTATGTATTAGCGACACAAGATCTATGTTAAGAGTTGTTTTTCTTACAAAACTATGAAACCATGTGTGTACCATTATAATGATTCATTTACATAGAAAAATAGCCAACAAAAAATGGACAGTAATGTATGTAATCATAGAAGACAAATATAAAACACAAGCGCATATGTTTCCTTTTGACCCTTTGTGACTGTCATGATCACTCGAGTATGCAAAAAGCTTCGTAATCTTAGTAAGAGCTACTAAGTATACTAGTGCCTGACTAACCAGACGAAGTGGCAGAAAACACTTTTAAAACTAAATAGTTTGAATTTTATACCACAAATAGTACATGATACTAAATGTTAGGATTAAAATATGGTTGTAAAATATAACAATGATTTTGCTATTTGTAACTTGCTTTTCTAAACTAAGTCAGTTTTCTTGATTTTTTAAAATTACCTTTGAGATGTGTGTTCGATTCTAACTTTGACCTAATATTTTCAGAACAAAACTTATACTACAGAAATCATAGCCAGAACCACCCTAACAATGCTACAAGACCGAAATGTAGAGTAAAAAGCCTTCCGTTCCTGCCTGCATGTAAGGTTGGCCGTGGACGTAGGGAAATTGACGTGAAGAAGGCGGAACTAGACATGTGGGTCCGAGGCCTGCATGCAGCGGACCGGAGGAATCTGGCAGAACTATCACGTTCCGAGGGAACGGAAGGTGGTCAGAGTCCGGACGACGCCCTTTTGGGTTTTCGGAATATCGTGGGAACCCCGCGCGGTTGGCTGGCTGCAGCCACGGCAGCGGGTAGAAGAAACAGAACCCAATCCCCCCACCACCCCATAACACTGATGCATTGCAGAGAAACACCACACCACCCTGAGATGAGAGGAGAGAGGAGAGAAGAAACTCGAAACGAAGCGGAGCGAATATCTCTTGCCCGCTCCTTACGCTTCCGGCTCCGGATTAGACCCCTGAAGATCTCCGCCCCAGCTCTCCTAATCATGACGCTGCCGTTTCTCGGTTCTCTCGAACAGACTCTATACTACTGGCTTGTTCTTCCTCGCCTGCCTAGCTAGGGCTACCACTAGCTGCTACCTGCTAGCACAGTACTACCACCACTGCTGCAGTTACTGTTTCATCCACTCGGAAACAAGGCTGCATCAGTACCACTCTGTTTCTCTCAGTTTGATCGCTTGAGTTTTGTGACATGTGAGCAAGGTTTCTGCGTAGCTGTAACTGCCTTTCACATCTTTGACTCTCCCTGGAGCGCACGCAAAAAGGTAACAAAAGAAGCTCGGAAAGCGATTAAAAATGAAAGACTTCTTTCCGAACTTCTGTACAAAAGATTTGTTGGCTCTTGGATCATCATCAGCAGCTAGCTCAGCTCAGCTCAGCTCAGCTGCTACTACATTGCGTTACTTCTGTACAAAAACCTGATTGGCTTGAATTAATTCGGCACATGATGGATGGCACTAAGGTTTGAGTGGAGTGCTTGGGCACCGCAGTGCAATTAGAACCCTAACCAAGACCGTAGTGCAGGAACAAAACAACTGACCTACTAGGAAACGGAACACGTCGGATTATAACTGCGAAATGGTCGCGCCGGCCGGCCCGCGGTTGCGCGAAGCACTGCCAGGTGAGTTGAGTAAGCTAACTAGCTAGTGCTAGCTGGAGACGAGGCAGCGGACGGCTGCGACGACGGCGCGATGGTTAGGCTTAGGTCGTCGCTCTCGAGCACCAGGCGAGGCTTCGTGGCAGGAGACGTGGGAGGCTGCTCTTCTGGCGAAGGCGGCCTCTTGCTGCCAGCCCCGCACGGGGCCGCGCTGAGGTGCACGCCGAAGAGCTTGGTGGGCGCCGACCGAGCTGCGCTGCTGCTGCCGGCCTCCCCGCCGCTCTTGTCCGCGGCAAGCTGCTGGGGCGGAGGCGATGGCTCCTCGGCGATGGTGAGCGAGCTGCTGGACGTGGTGCTCCCGCCGGAGTTGTTGAGCCCGTTGGCCGCGGCGGGCTTCTTGCGCGCCTGCAGGCCGAGGCCCTGCAGGAACGCGGCTGCAGCCGGGCTGGGCGCCACGGGGCGTACGTGGTTCTGCACGAAGTAGATGATGTCGTTGTAGAGCTTGCGCATGTGCGCCAGCTCCTGCAGCAGCGCCGTGTTGCTGCGCCGCAGCAGCTCGTTCTCCTCCATCAGCACCGCCGCGGTGGCCGCGCGCCCGGCGCGCTCCCCAGCCGGCGAGGGCACCGGTCCGCCCAGCGCCAGCAGTCGCGTGGCCACCGGCGCGTGCGGCTCCCGCCAATGCGGCTGCGGGAACGGCACGCCCATGCCATGCGCCGCAACTACGCCGTCATCGCCCACAAACTGGTGGTGCTGTGCCGCCGCCACGCCGGGGTGGAACAGCGGGAAGTGCGGCGGCGCAAAGAACGATGGGGGCGACGGCGACACCGGCGACGCGGACGACGTCTTGCGGCGGTGGATCTCGCAGAGCAGCTGCTTTTCCCCCTTCCTGAAGAACTCGTTCGCGAACTCCCACCTCTCCGGCACGACCTTCCTGAACCCCTGCATTACACAACATTGCAACCCATAGGAACCATCAGCAGCCATCCATGCATCCAAACGCAAGAAACACCCAAAACACGTACTCCAACTACAGAAGTGAAACCAGCGCATACGTAGGTGTTGAGCTGGCGGACGAAGGACGAGAAGTTGTTGTGCTTGAAGTAGTTGGGCAGGATGTCGCGAGCGAACTCCGGCGGCCGCCACACGACGAAGGTAGACACGCGGTCGTCCCCCCACGAGACGATGTGGTCGGTGGCCGGGTCGTCCACCAGCTGGTACGTCTTGGTCAGGAACGGCGCCGGCACCACCTTCTGCGCGGACGCCTGCGCGGCCGCGTCGCACTCAGACCAGCTCCCGCACCTCTCCATCGCACCTCCCAAGCCACTCACACCCACCGGGTTGGGATCTACGAAACAAACGCACGGAAAGAAGTAACCGGAGACACGAAGAGTCGGCGAAGGTTTCTTGGGGTTTAAACTAGGCGCGTGAGGTGGTTCTGGTTTTAACTGGGAGGGTGGTGAATACGGAGGAGGGGTCACTCGAGAACGCGAGTGTGGTGTGGCTCTGCCTCGGGGAGCGTGCGCGGGGAGGAGTGGACGGTGGGGGGTGGTGGGAGGGAATATGTGTCGCTCTGTCTGTCTGGGTGTTTTGGAGAGATGGATTGGAAGTTTTGAGATTCAACTTTCAAGGTAGACCCGTGACACTTCCGCCAGCGTCGCCTCTGCAACAAACCATCCGTCCGTCCGTCCGTCCATCTCTCTATCCCCTCCCCCCGATTGTTTTCTGGACTTTCTCGAGGATCTTTTGCGGCCTCTTTTAACCCTTTCGATCCCCGTCCCCCGCCCCCGCGTCTCCCCGAGCTTTTTTACGCGGAGGGGATGCAGATGCTTGGTGTTGTGTGAACGGCGATCACTGTTCTCACGGATCGATCTTTCCGGTCCACGCCCCGGCTCCCCGTGCATTTCTTGAAAGGTCCCTGCCGGACAATCTCTGCTACAGTTTTGGAAGCATCTCAAATCTGAACTGTTTTCCCGTTGCAGAAATAGAAAAGTGAAGCCGTGCCAGCCATTCCTATTGGCCGGTCAATGTTACACAGTCTTGCAAGTTCAAAAATAAGAATGCGGGTTATGCTGTCGTGCGTGACCTCAACTTGCAGAAAAAGAAGAAGCTATAGTCAGTGAGGAGGAGATTTTTACATCGGTGATTCTTATAGCATCTCCAATGTGCCAAAAGCAGTGCGTGTTTCTACCGGTACTGTACATTGGAGCAAAACTTGATACCGATATCAAGCTTGGTACCACTCCCAAGCGAGATACCGATACCAAGTGGAAAAAAAAACTCGAACGGCCCCACCACTAAGCACGCCGGGAGGGAGATGAGTTGTCGTGGCCGTCGTTGCCCACGCCGGGAAGGGGAGCTAGCACCCGTAGCCATCGTCGTGGGAACCCATCGTTGTAGATCAAGATAAGGCACCACCACGGGAACCGCCGTTGTAGATTAAGATGCTACACCGCCATTGCATTTGGACACACCGTCGTTAGATCTGGGCGTGTCGTCGCTAGAACTTGATGAGGAAGCTGGCCATCGCTGGATTTCTACTACCTGTCGCCGGATCTTGGTGAAGGAAGCCCGCCGCCGCTGGATCTCCACTACCTATCTTACATGGCCACCTCGGCCTCCATGGTCACCATGGATCTCCACCGTCGGATCTTGGATGGGGAGGAATTCGTGCAGTTGTTGTTGCTATTGCCCGTATCATCATGACTATCGTTGCCAGATCCGACCACCTCTGTCCCTTCTAGATCTTGAGATGGAGGGGGAGGTCGGTGCGAAGGGGAGAAGCGGGGGAGACCTGTCCAGAGGAGGGAGGCGGAAGCCGACGCGAAGGGGGAAGGCGGTGGTCGCCGGGGCTAAGGAATTGGCGACAGGGGCGACAAAGTTAGTGCATGCGCGCGAGAGAGAAATCCGGATGGACGAAGGGAGGGGATGGTGCGGGGTGGGGTGAGGAGAGAGTTTGAAGGATTTTTTTTTAATTTAATCAGTGTGGATCCCACCTTTGAATACGGTAGGATGTACCACTACTACACAAAGGGTCATTATATACGGTTTCTGAACCGTATGATTTTATATGTTTGTGATAATTGGCAGTTATCACAGACGGGTTTTGAGCCGTCTGTGATAAGTAACAACACCTACTTTTTTATAGAAACCGTATGTGAAGGCCTACCATCATAGACGGTTATATGTAACAACTGTTTGTGATATATAGGATATCACAAACGGTTCTGTTTACTAACCGTTTGTAATTGGAGACATATCATAGACGGTAAGTAAAAAGAACCGTCTGTGATATCCCACATATCGCAGACGGTTTTTGGTGGTAGTCATCTGTGGTAGTAGGCCTTCACAGACGATTTATACCACAAAATCGTTTGTGGTATGTAGGCCATCACAGATGGTTATATATACTAACCGTCTGTGACTGGAGACATATCACATACGGTTAGTAAAAATAAACCATCTGTGATATCCGACATATCACATATAGTTGTTTGTAGTAGCTGTCTGTGATAGTAGGCCTTCACAGACGGTTTATACCACAAAACCGTCTGTGATAGTTCGTTCTATACCTAATTTTTTTCATTTTTGGCTAGCATCAGGAAATGCTAGCCATGCCATTTGAAAACAAGCAAGCAACAAACAAATAAATCACAATTGATATGATATAGAACAATTCAAAGTGATTTAAAACTCGAAATCAATCACAAAAGTACGTTCATGTATTGTCGCTAGAGTTACAATTGAATTACAACTCAAAGTGAATTACAATTGAACATGTATTAATCGGTGCCGCCAGAGTGAAACTCTCCGTTCGGGCTAATGATCGTCGACTTGATGAAGGCGCAGAGTCATCATCGAACGTCCGAGAGTTTATCTAGATCGAATGTAGTTGATTCGATTGCCATGCGCTGTAGCTGGGAGTAAAGTAGTAAGCATGTATATTTAAATTAATAATTAGAAAATAATTATTGCGATATTGACGAACCTCTGGATCCTTCGGCTTAACACTCATGATTTCCTGCATATGATAGCAAACGTAGAATGCATATACGTTGCCTTGTAGTTGCTGGTGGCACTGCAAAAATAGAATTACATATATATGTATAGTCAGATCGAGAGGCCAGGTTACGAAGTGTGATATATGATTATTGTGTTGTAGCGGGTACCGAAAATTGTGTCATGTGTCGTAGTGCGACGCTCGGTTCGTTTTGTTTCCCTCTCGTGGCAACATAGGCGCTGAACGCCCTATGTGATTTCAAAAGGTTATCCTCATCCATTTCAAACGTAGGAAGACTAACAATAAAGTTACGTACAGAGGAAATGAGCATACCTATCGAATACTTTTTACACAAGGGTGAAGTCGAGGTTCTTATTAACTAGGGAATCAAGGTATATTATCTTATTCCACTTTAGTACAATGACTAAAAGGATCCGATGACACCTACTCCTGTATGTCGCTATAGTCATTAAACCTAAGTTCGTGTTGCGTATAATGTACAAATAAAATTTGTATAGCAAGTATTGAAGCATTCACCCCTAGTTGTAGGGCACTAGTATGTAGTCCTTTCGCCATGCGAAATCAACCCCCTCGTTATGTATTCCTCGACGTAAGACGCGTCTTCGTTGATGCATTGTTCAGAGATCATTTGTGGGTCGAGGAAACCCACCTGTTGTCATGATCGCGCGGGCTTCTTGCATCATGTATCTATACATAAGCAATGAGTTATGATATTTATCGGTATTGCATGAATGTAGAACTTGATTGTATACAATTACAGTATCCAGCATCGTAGAAGTGAGTCGTCAAGGGCGTCGAGGTTGAATAATTCGAATAAGTTTTAAAACCCACGACGAAGTAGCCCGCCTTGTGGAGGAAATAATTCACCATGTAATTGATGGTGAATCCAGTAGCGTCTGCCGTCATCACGGTGTGCCGCATGTACCAGGCATACAAACTCACGCAACCCAATCTAAGGTGGGGTAATAGTGTGTTGGGGACCAACGGTCTTCCGAGGTAGAACGTCCCGAGCTCGCAAGGCGTCTAAATGATCTTCGATTTTGCCTTAACACCTCGCCTGTCGCGTCTTCCGGAAGACGACTCGTCACGCCTTTTTGTATCTTCACTGCAGGCGCCTTAATCTTCTTCGATTTATCCTTAGCACCTCATCTGTCATGCGTCTTCGCGGGAGACGACTCGACACACTTTTCTTGTATCTTCGGCGTCGTCTCCACAGGAGCCGATGCGGCGGCCTTCTGAAGCGGAGGTTGAGGTGGAGTCATCGATGGTTCTGTTGGAGATGCATGGTCGTGTTCTAATCGCGACACTGCAAGGTCAGGGCAATGTTCCTCTTGGGCCACTGGGAAAAAGTGCGCACGACATCCCCTAGTGTTTTGATATCTTCGTTCGGGGCTTCTCCAGTGGGATGACCATGAAATTGTCATGTACCATGCCCACCTGGACCTTGGCGTAACCTTGCGCCAACTGGGCACCGTGCAGCATTGTCCCTTCGTGGCATGGAAACACCATCCCCTGCCCATCCTCAATATAATTGGACCTAACCAGCCTCACTTGGAGCTGTAGGGCGTGTGCTCGTACAAAACGATACACAGTTAGCTAAGACGTACTACAGGTCTATCTTTGGAGTATTCTAGAGATGTACATTATCTGGATGTCGTCGATAGATAATTGGACATCTCTATATTCAGAAAGTGGCATGGACGCACAACTACTCTGACATTGAAGGGGACTGGCTTGAGGGCTTGATTCATTTGTGCCATTTGTTCTTGTAATGATGTTATTTGTCCTAGAAATTCTGCACTAATTCTGCAAAGCTCCTCTTTCATCTGCTCCTCGTGCTCGGCCTTAGATCTCTTCCGACTCCTATACGCCTCGAAATCTTGCGTGCGACCCAGGTGCTCCTTATTTCCCAGGACTGTGGATAGCATATCCCTCTCCCTTATTGCTTTGAAGGAGCTTTGGGAAGATTGAGTACTCAATGTTTACTGTAAGAGACCATCATGTTATTTTAGACCCTACGAAGTTATGGACTTATTAACAATTAGGTAGTTTGATATATCTTATCAGACGTTGGGACACTCCCTCGTCTGCCGAGTTTGTGAAAGAGATGGCACCCGAAGATGTGGTTGATGACCTCGCTCTTAGCCAGTTTCATGCGTGCTCGTGTGTGATTCCGGCAAATGCCTGGGAGGCCTCCCACTAGTTTGACTCCTCGTCCTCCCATGTCCATTGCGGGATTTTTTTCGCATACCCAAGGGTGCCGATTCTATGGGGTGGGTGTCTTTTGTGTGAAGGGCCTTGTGAGCCGCACTTTATTGTTGAAATTCGGTCGTCGTATTCATCCGCACAAAGGCGTCCCATATATCCGCCAACACGAATTGATACTTCGTGAAGGGCGTCCGATCCTTGCTCATGTACTCTGTGACAAAGCAGGCTCTTGAAGGACTTCCATGCTTTTATGATCGCGAGCAATGCCTGCCGTCGCACGAGTCCCTGGACTTTTGCTGGGATATCAAACGAGTTTGAAATTTTAGCCCACGACTGCTCTTTCTGTTGGTCTGTCAGAGACTTCCAGCTTGGTGTGGTCGTGGGGACCCGTTCCCTTCCAACTATCCCGCAGGTGGTCTGAAATGTTGCCGCTAGTTTCTTGGGAAGCTTAGGGACCTCAACATCAGTGACCTCTGTGATGATTATTCGGCCCTTAGGCCTTTTCAATATTCCTCTGCCATCTCGCTTAGGTTTTGTGCCTAGACACATTCGGCGACGGTGGCGCACAATCAATCGGAGGTCTAGACACATTCGATGACGACAAAGACGTGGGGACGCCATCTCTGAAGATACACACCCAAAGAACTAAATTTGCAGGATTCCAATGACTAAAATTTTAGTTTGTATTTTCTGGAGAATTAATTCTGGCATAATTAATAATAATTAATGCTCTACTGGTTATGTCAAGAATTATCTCAAATAGGAAAGTTACTTTCTGTCAACAGAAGGTTATACAATAAACAATGCACATAAATCACTTGATTAAGACATCAACAAATCAGATAGATTGAGGATTAATCACTTTATAGAATAAACAGATCACTAATTTCAGCAACGTGAGCCACTCAGCGAACAGAAGAAAGCCAATTGACTAATAGAGGAATAGTAGGACTAGAATAACATGATCAGATCAATCACAGTCGAAAATAGAAAACAACCGAGCCAATCTATTAGATATAATCTAACAACAGTAAGCAATCCTAGCAGCTCAAGTCTGATTTGTTATCAATTTAATTTTACAATATGACAAAAATCATCACTGAGCTGTAAACTGAACTCACAGCAGTACAATGCAATATCTCCCAGTACTAGAATTAATCCAAATTCAGATTTAGACTAGCACAATACATTCATGCAAAGTAAAGCACTCCTATAAATAGGAACAACTCACAGAGCGGATGGCAAGCGAAGCCACCGAGTTGAACCGGGCAAGGCACGTCGAAAGACGCTTTCTCAGAAAATCAAGCGCCGAGTACTAGCAATAACCGATCAGTTAACCATGAGGTACGAGAAAATACCTACAAGCGTGGAAGATGGGGGAGTAGTAGGGCGATGTCGAGGAGTAGCAGGGTGGCATTAGGGAGCAGTAGGGACCGGCGGCGTCAGGGAGATGGACACACAGAAGCAGCAGGGACGAGTGGCATCGTTAGCAGCAAGGCGGCGTCGGGGAGCAGTAGGAACAGGCGGATATGAGAAGAAGGGCGGCGTCAACATCGGGGTCGGGGAGACCTCACACCATGCTTGAGTCACATGACTTCACCCGGCGTCCAAGATCGTTCTGGACCTCAGCTCTCCAAGCTTAGTCCCGATCCTTCTCGCCGTTGAACGTCGTTGACCTGCAAGTCACCTGCACAGCAATAGATCAAGAAATCGTCTCCAGAAATAAGTTCTTCACAACTTGACCCACGTTAGCTCAAACATGCAATATGCAACATTAAAGCATTGAAACTCATGCACTAGACATAACCAAAACACAACGCCGTCAAGATGGCCGACGAACAAGTGGAAACCGGTCTGACCTCCCTACCAGGCCGGTATGATCGATCTCAAACCGGTCAGACCGATTTGTATGAGCCGGTCAGACCGCCCGAAAGGACTTAGCCAAAATTCCACCTGCAAATCCGAGAACTCTCTGGAATTTTCAAATGAATATAACTTTTGACTGGAAGCACCAAAAAATATTAGACCACATGAAGGAGACTCCCCTCTCTTGCCTTCATACTCTATTTTTGGCCGAGCTCCAAACTCACTCAAAAGTCCTGGCTGGTCAGACCGCCCGAGCTGTCGGTTGGACTCCCACACGGCGGTCGACCACCGGTATGCGCCGGTCGGATCGCCACACTCTACCGGTGATCGACCGCCGATCTTGCCATCGACCACCGAGGTGCAAAGCGACATTGAAGCTTTTCCAAAAACGCGACATTCGGCAAACCAACAACGTCATTGCCAATTGACTCATCATCCTAAGATGATGCACATATCCCCACGATATCCACAATAACTACCCAGTTACGAGTCGCGTTTAGCAACCCCTAAGAGTGCTATTACACATGTAGGAAACCATGCTGATCTTAGGTCTATGGATTATACATCATCGTTACTTAAGACCAACTAATGACACAAAGATTCATAACAATCTCAATAGTGTCTCAATGATGGGTCTATCCAACCCTATATTCTCTAACATGAGCTCACATTATTGATTCGATATCCCTATATCCATGACCGGTGAAACAAGGTCATCAACCAATACATATGCTAGTCATAGAGTACCGGTGTTCATGAGAGATACATTTACAATGACATCATATAAGTTAAAGAGTTCCACCAACAAGTCACATACTTATTGATCTATAACAAATAATTCATTCAAGGAACACGATAACATATTATCAAAATCACGAACATAATGAAATATCATCATCTCTATGATTGCCTCTATGGCATATTTCCAACATTGAATCCAATCAAAAACCCGAAGTAAAATAACCAAAAACACCAAAAACTCAATTCACAAATAGTTGGGCGGTCAGACCTCTCCAAAGGGGCGGTCTGACCTCCAGCGCGATGAACAGTAAAATCAACCCGAATTCAAAATCACAAATTGGTCTAACTTTTGATCTACAACTCTAAACTTCACGGAACTTGAAATATATCTTCTCTAGGATGTCAGGAACCTATTTGAATCAAGGATCGTGAAGATCATTGCCAAAATTCTTACCATTCTCCGTTTGAGTGAATGTTACTTCAAAACCGAGTTAAAACCAAAATATGATCCAAAAACTTGCTCGTGGGTGATAGACCAGAAACCAGAGAAAAACAAAAGAATCAAAGAAAGTCCCAAAATCACAAAAGAGAGAGCAAGAAAAAGAAGAGACCTATTTTGAGGAATCTTGTTTGGATTGATTCGAGATTGATGTTGGTTTACAGCCACTCCATTCTAGAGGACAAAGACTCAACACTTGAGCACACAATCAATCCAACTCTCTAGAACCCTACCTCTCCACTCTATTCTCCCTAAACACAAACTAGGGTTTCTTCAATACAAGGGTTGGGAGGTGCACAACCAGCTAGAACCTCCTAGGTCAAGTACCATTGCACCTTCTGCAAGAAAGAAGGCTACACTGTTGAGTTCTGCTTCCGGAGAGCAAAACTTGAGAGAAAAGAGAGGATGAGCGCCTTGAGATCCATTAAAGGAGTCCCTTCTCCAGCTGTAGTCTCTAGAGCTAGGCAGCCTGTTTATCGTACCACATATAGGCCTAGATTTGTAGAGAACTTTGTAGACTCTTTTGGTGGGTCTAGGCAGCATGTTGGTTTAGGATATCATGAGGAGAGACCACGGGTAGCACCTAGACAGGAGGAGTATCGATCTTTTGGTAGATCGTTTCGGAGAGGTCTAGGTGGTTGTCATGTGCATCCTTATGATTTTATTCCTGATCATATTTCTGCTGTCTCTACTGCTGTTCCCAGGCATCGTGCTTCTCAGTACTGGATTCCTAGATCATTTATCACTAACCCCAGTACTGAGGCACGGATGTTTTCTGATTGTGCTTTTTAGGTCCGTCGTGCGAGGAAGGAGGACATATGGCTTGTTGACTCCGGGTGTTCTCGACATATGACCGAAGATTCTAGATGGTTCTCCTCCCTCACACGTGCATCCGGCAACGAATTAATTACCTTTGGGGATGCTTCTACCGGGACCGTGACTGCAAAGGGCACTGTGCGCGTCAACAACAAGTTCATGCTTAAAGACGTCGCTTTGGTAAGTAAGCTGAGGTATAATCTTCTATCTGTTTCTCAGCTGCTTGATGAGGGTCTAGAAGTGAGGTTTAAAAGTGGTGAGTGTAGAGTTCTAGATTCCTCGGGTGAGCTTGTTTTGAGATCTCAGTTTGAGAAGATCTTTTGTGCAAATTCAGTTTTCTTGACTTCAGTCCTAGGTGTCTTGTAGTCTCTGATTCTCATGATCTTGTCTTGTGGCATCGTAGACTTGGGCATATAGGTTTTGACCACTTGACTAGAGTCAGTTGTAAGGATTTGATTAGAGGTTTGCTTAGACTGAATGCTGTTAGAGATCTTGTGTGCTCGCCCTGTCGACATGGTAAGATGGTGTCTGCTTCCCACCCACCTCTTACTTTGGTGATGAGTGATGGACCAGGGCAGCTTCTTTACTTAGAACAGCATTGGTCCTTCTAGAGTTCAGTCAGATGGTGGGAAATGGTATGTGCTGGTGGTTGTGGATGATTTCTTCAGGTATTCATGGGTTTATTTTTGTCGCTTCTGAGGACGAAGCATTTGGATTCTTTAGAGATTTGGTCCTTAGACTTGCCGTTGATATTCCTGGAGCTTTGAGAGCCATTAGGAGTGACATGGGACATAATTCAAGAATTCTTCTTTTTCTACCTTCTGCACTGATAGGGGAATTGAGCATCAGTTTTCTTCTCCTAGAGTTCCCCAGCAGAATGGAGTTGTAGAAAGGAAGAACATGACCCTTGTAGAGATGGCTCGGACCATGTTAGATGAGCATTCTACTCCTAGGAGATTTTAGGCTGAGGCGATCTCTACTGCTTGTTATATCTCCAATAGGGTTTTCTTGAGATCTGTGGTTGGGAAGACCTCTTATGAGCTTAGATTTGGTCATTCTTAAACATGGCAACCTTGATAAATTTGAGTCTAGATATTTCGATGGCATATTTCTTGGATATCCTGCTCATTCTCGTGGCTATCGTGTTTTTAATGTTAACACTAACAAAGCTGTTGAAACTTGCGAAGTCACGTTTGATGAGGCTAGTCCTGGTACTAGACCCGATGTTACAGGTACACAGGTTCCTGAAATTCAAGGAAGCATCTTCGTCTATGATGACTCTGAGGATGAGGACCCGAACCATCCTTCAACTACTTCTGAGAGGGGTGAAGAGCCTGCTATTACTACTCCAGCTTCAGCTGAGCAGCCTCCTCCAATCCTCACCGACGATCTGAGTGGCTCTGTTCCTACCTCCACAACTCATGGGGTAGAGGCCACTGCACTGGAGCACCTTTTCACATTCGTGACAACATCCACGAAGCGGATGATTAGGGATCTTCAAGAGCGAGTCACTCGCTCCGGGTTTATTCTCCCGATTCTCATGCACATTACGCTTTTGTCGCTTCTTTTGAACCCCGAGATATGACCCATGCTTTATCTGATGCCTCTTGGGTCAATGCCATGCATGAAGAGCTTGAAAATTTCGAAAGAAACAAAGTCTGGACTTTAGTTGAGCGTCCTTCTGATTCTCATGTTATTGGAACAAAATGGATTTTTAAAAATAAGCAAAGTGAGGATGGGTTGGTTGTTCGCAATAAGGCTAGACTCGAGGATTAATCACTTTATAGAATAAACAGATCACTAATTTCAGCAACGTGAGCCACTCAGCTAACAGAAGAAAGCCAATTGACTAATAGAGGAATAGTAGGACTAGAATAACATGATCAGATCAATCACAGTCGAAAATAGAAAACAACCGAGCCAATCTATTAGATATAATCTAACAACAGTAAGCAATCCTAGCAGCTCAAGTCTGATTTGTTATCAATTTAATTTTACAATATGACAAAAATCATCACTGAGCCGTAAACTGAACTCACAGCAGTACAATGCAATATCTCCCAGTACTAGAATTAATCCAAATTCAGATTTCGACTAGCACAATACATTCATGCAAAGTAAAGCACTCCTATAAATAGGAACAACTCACAGAGCGGATGGCAAGCGAAGCCACCGAGTTGAACCGGGCAAGGCACGTCGAAAGACGCTTTCTCAGAAAATCAAGCGCCGAGTACTAGCAATAACCGATCAGTAAACCATGAGGTACGAGAAAATACCTACAAGCGTGGAAGATGGGGGAGTAGTAGGGCGATGTCGAGGAGTAGCAGGTGGCATTAGGGAAGCGGAGGGACCGTGGCGTCGAGGAGATGGACACACGAAGCGGCGAGGACGAGTGGCATCGTTAGCAAAGAAAGCGTCGGGAAGCAGAGGAGCAGCGGATATGAGAAGAAGGGCGACGTCAACATCGGGTCTGGGAGACCTCACACCATGCTTGAGTCACATGACTTCACCCGCGCCCAAGATCGTTCGGACCTCGGCTCCAAGCTTAGTCCCGATCCTCCTCGCCGTTGAACGTCGTTGACCTGCAAGTCACCTGCACAGCAATAGATCAAGAAATCGTCTCCAGAAATAAGTTCTTCACAACTTGACCCACGTTAGCTCAAACATGAAATATGCAACATTAAAACATTGAAACTCATGCACTAGACATAACCAAAACACAACGCCGCCAAGATGGCCGACGAACAAGTGGAAACCAGTCTGACCTCCCTACCTGGCCGGTATGACCGATCTCAAATCGGTCAGACCGATTTGTATGAGCCGGTCAGACCGCCCGAAAGGACTTAGCCAAAATTTCACCTGGAAATCCGAGAACTCTATGGAATTTTTAAATGAATATAACTTTTGACTGGAAGCTCCAAAAAAATATTAGACCACATGCAGGAGACCCCCCTCTGTTGCCTTCATACTCTATTTTTCGCCTAGCTCCAAACTCACTCAAATGTCCTGGCCGGTCAGACCGCCCGAGCTGCCGGTCGGACTCCCACACGCCGGTCGACCACAGTAGCGGCCGTCGGATTCTACATCACCGGGTCCGACCGATCTTTGCCATCGACCACCTGAGGTCTGAACAGCATTGAAGCTTTTCCAAAAACGCGACATTCGGCAAACCAACAACGTCATTGCCAATTGACTCATCATTCTAAGATCATGCACATATCCCCACGATATCCACAATAACCCTAGTTACGAGTAGCGTTTGGCAACCCCTAAGAGTGCTATTACACATGTAGGAAACCATGTTGATCTCAGGTCTAAGGATTATACATCATCGTTACTTAAGACCAACTAATGGCACAAAGATTCATAACAATCTCAATAGTGTCTCAATGATGTGTCTATCCAACCCTATATTCTCTAACATGAGCTCACATTATTGATTCGATATCCCTATATCCATGACCGGTGAAACAAGGTCATCAACCAATACATATGCTAGTCATAGAGTCACTGGTGTTCCGACCAGTGACCTCCGACCAGGGATACATTTACAATGACATCATATAAGTTAAAGAGTTCCACCAACAAGTCACATACTTATTGATCTATAACAAATAATTCATTCAAGGAACACGATAACATATTATCAAAATCACGAACATAATGAAATATCATCATCTCTATGATTGCCTCTATGGCATATTTCCAACATTGAATCCAATCAAAAATCCGAAGTAAAATAACCAAAAACACCAAAAACTCAATTCACAAAGAGTTGGGCGGTCAGACCTCTCCAAAGGCGATCGACCTCCTCAAACGATGAACGATAAAATCAACCCGAATTCAAAATCACAAATTGGTCTAACTTTTGATCTACAACTCTAAACTTCACGGAACTTGAAATATATCTTCTCTAGGATGTCAGGAACCTATTCGAATCAAGGATCGTGAAGATCATTGCAAAATTCTGATCATTCTCCGTTTGAGTGAAGGTTGCTTCAAAACCGAGTTAAAACCAAAATATGATCCAAAAACTTGCTCGTGGGTTATAGATGATCAAGATGATCCTAGATGTATTCTCACATATTGCAGCAAGCAAGATCTAGGCCAGAAACTAGAGAAAAACAAAAGAATCAAAGAAAGCCCCAAAATCACAAAAGAGAGAGCAAGAAAAAGAAGAGACCCATTTTGAGGAATCTTGTTTGGATTGATTCGAGATTGATGTTGGTTTACAGCCACTCCATTCTAGAGGACAAAGACTGAACACTTGAGCACACAATCAATCCAACTCTCTAGAACCCTACCTCTCCACTCTATTCTCCCTAAACACAAACTAGGGTTTCTTCAATACAAAGGTTGGGAGGTGCACAACCAGCACCCTCCCCTATTTATAGTGGATGCTAGCTTATAGAAGGACATTCCTAATGGGCATCCGTTAAGCCCACACAGAAATAGGTTTTACTCACGCACGCATTTCAAAGAGTCATTTTCATCTTCTCTTGACCTAAACCACTTCTCCTTACGTCGTCTTGCGCCGCGGTTTAGCCAAAACCCATTCTCGATCCTTCTCCAAAGGCCGAGTTCAAACTTCATGAAGCAATCCTATGCTTCGCCACGTGTAGATTGATCAACGGCTCTCTTCATGTCGGCAAGTCTTTTCCATCCGGCTCCCACCGAAACCAACATGGCACTTGCACCGACCCCTGCGCCACTTAATGCAACCCATCGCACCGAACTTCTCGTCCAGTCATCCTTATCCATTTTGCGCCATCCTTCAGTCCATTTACTTTACCCTAAGATCATTGATCATTCGAACTACAATTTGACCCACGTTAGTCAAAACATGCATCATGCAACACATATGCACTGAAACCCATGAACTTGACCTAACTAACAAACATCGCCGCCAAGCTGGCCGGCGAACAAGTCAAAACTGGTCAGACCGCCACCCATGGTCGGTCTAACCACCACTTGGGCGGTCTGACTGCCACTTTACCGTCGACCGTCCAGCAAGGGACTTAGCCAATTTTCCTCCCTGGAAATTCAAAACAGCCATAGATGGCCGGTCAGACCGCCATACAGACCGGTCTAACCGCCGACCTGACCGATTTGATCGCCTATTGCCTGACAGCATCTGAATTTTTCCTGAAAACACATATTTTCGCAAACCCTCAAAACTATTGCCAATTGTAATATCATCCTAAGATCATGGACATATCCCCATGATATCCACAAGATGCATATGTGAAATTGGAATGATGAGACTTAGAGAAGTGTAGAATTCAGGGGGAGAAACTTCATAAACTCATTATTGAAACGTGATCACGGAGATCGAGTACCCAAAGAGTAAGTCCTGGAGATTAAATGAAATTAGGTGGATTGTACTCTTTTCCCCTTGACGAGTTTTCTTGATGTTTCTCGGCTAAGGTTTTTAACGAGGCAATTCGTGTAACAGCAGAACGTGTGTCATGAACTCTTTCTCTAAATTTTTCCCACTAAGTTTTTATGGAGTTTTGACGAGACATGAACATGTGAGTATGGGTGCCCAAGGGGGAGTGTTGGGAAACCATGGGCTTGGCCCAGCAGCCGGCCCATTTATGAGTGTCCCGTCTAAATCTCTAGCAGGGTTTCTAGCCTATAAATAGGGGGTATTAGTCATTGTAAAAGGCTGATCGCTTGAAGAGTAGTAAAGAGAAACAAGAAGTCCCCTACATCTCTATGTTTAATCTACTATTCTGTTCTTGTGTTCTTGCATTGTTTGATGTGATTCTATACTTGTCTATGAGGTGATTGTTCGGACTGAATTCGCTAGCGACGGTTCCTTAACACATACAAAGTTACAAACCATCTCATGACTACCCCATCGATGAGTTCGAGGGTATGCATAGGATGGAGCCTCAACTCCACGGATGTGTTTCCTTTTCGACTTGAAGTCGTTTTTCGTGCCCTTATATATACCCTCAGTAGCCGCACGGAATTTGTTAGCCTTATAATAAAATTGCCAACATTAACTCCTCATATATATAGACTCTATTTGGTATAGCTTCTACTCTCATCTTCTTAGTTAGAGTAGGTGGAGCTGTGCCAAACGGGCTAACTTCATGAAACTTTTGGAGTTGGAGCAACCTGGAGTGGAGCAGCCCCTACTACAATTTTTGGGAGTGGGTGAAACCTTGCTCAAAGTGGGGAGCTGTGGACCAACAATTCTACTCCATTTCGTCCGTTTCAAATCCAGGAATCCATTATATATATAGAATTAATACCTTCTACTCCCGGTTGTAGTTACTCCCACCTCTAATACACCACCTAAAAGAATTTGACACACTCCTTTATCATATTTTTGTAAATACCTTGGGTATACTCGTATACTAATTATAAGATACTTCAATACGAACCACACGAAAAATTTACAAGAGAGTTTTTTAGCATATTTTTGTAAATACCTTTATATTCGAACATAAAAGGAGTATACCTAAAAAATTATACATATCACCCCTAAAAATGTATAAATACCACTTAATTAGTCTTATATACTCATATAATACACATACATACTCTCGGTTGCAAAAGATACTCCCTACGTTGTGAGATACGGAATAAGGAGTAACTACTCCCGGACTTCAAAGAACTTGACATACTCTCCTGGACTTAAAAGGATTTGACATACTCCTTTATCACTATGGGTATACTCATATACTAATTATAAGATACTACAATGTGAACCGCATAAAAATTTACAAAAGAGTCCATAGTTTTTAGCATATTTTATAAATACATTCATATTCGCACATAAAAAGAGTATGTCTAAAAAATTATATATACCACCTCTAAAAAGGTGTAAATACTACATAAGTGATCTTATATACTTGTATACTACATATACATAACTGAGCTTGGAGTGCGAGAACACACTTATGGCTGCGCGCGCGATCGGGCCACGGCCAACAGGCATAGGGTGCACGGCCACGGGCTCAGGTGCGGTATGAGGATATGTTGGCACGCACGCGGCATAAGAACATGTACAATGGGCTTATGTTAGTCGTATATAGTTTTGTCACGTAGAATTTTAGATGATGTGGATGAAAGAGAATGGAGAGAGAAAATGGATGTTCATTATCTCGTAGCCGGCGATATCACACGAAACAAGAACTATCGACGACTCTCACTCTCCTTTGTATGAGAGAGCCGATACCGTGCGCACTCTTTTTCTCTCTACATTGATGAACTCGAAGCAGCGTTCCTCATTTCCTCCGTGCGAACGAAATTTTCTTCCTCTCCGCTCGACGCCTTTTTTCCTCCGCTTGGTGCGAAATTTTCCCCAAGCCGCCCTCCCAATTGTAGTGAGTAGTAGAGTGGGAGGTGGAGGTGGTGGAGTGGGGGTGGAAGGGCTGCCTCTGCCTCCGACACCGCCCCTCGCGGTGGTCTGTTCCTCGCCAATATTCATCCAGGCGCTCCTGGCGAGGACCGCGAGTGGCTCTGGCGCGGCCGATTGCCGGTCGCCGTGGTCGTTGCTGTCGCGCATCCTGCAGTGCGGGTACCGTGGGAACAGACGGTTCGGGTTCCGGGTGCTACTACCGCGGCAGCTCTGGCATGGCCGATTGCCAGTAGTCGTGGTCGCTGCTGTCGCGCATCCTGTAGTGCGGGTACAGTGGGAACAGAGGGTTCGGGTTCCGGGTGCTACTACCGCAGCAGCACAGCTCTAGCAGCGGTGGTGTCGGCGGGAGGTAGGAGAGGAAGGACGGCGCCGAGCAGGCGGCCGTCACCCCCCAGGTTGAAGGTAGTGCAGAGGGCGCCGAGCTGCCCGTCGAGACGTCGCAGAGTTCTCTTGGTACGTGCTGTCGAGGTGCAGCGCAATCACAGATAGTAATATAATTTAGAGCAATGTTGATCGAATTATGGACGAATTATTAAGGGAAGAAGAAGCCGATGAGGAGCTCATGTCCATGGACCTTGGTCTTGGGGCGAGCCTGGTGCTGCTCCTTTCCAAGAGTGCGGTGGAACTGAACAAGATGGTGGAGCTGCGTGCGCACATGAAGGCGCTCGTGTCGGAGATCAGGAAGGAGACGGCGCAGAGGAAGGAGAAGGAGAAGTGATGGAATGGTCAAAGTTAAATCTTTGGTAGTAAAATTTCTGTTGACCAGAAATGTCAACTAAAAAAATCTCTGTGCATTATTGTCGTGACTATTGAGTCTTCAGAATTAATTTACATGGACTTGTTCAATATTTAAGGTAGCATACTATAAAAAGAAAATAGATATAATGGTGAGGATTCTTGTCAGTAGATCATACTACAGTTATCGTAGAAAATTAGCATGTGGCAAACATAGGAACATGTCTTGGCTTGGATCATGAATGGACATTGCTTTATGCATTTTTAGTTAAGCTGCATTTTGTGCGCTTATTTATTTTTAACTAGTTTGTGACTTTTTTCACTTGTTTTTTAGGTCTAGATGGATTATCTATTTTAACAAGTTTGTGACTTTTTTGTTAGTGCATACATTCAGCACTTATTTATTTATTTAGACATATATTGCTTTATACTAGGTCACATGCACTACACATATTGCATTCTGTTAAAAGGATTCGCAGCTCAGAGCACACACATACATCCTGGACTACTCAACAATTAGCACTAGCATGACTTCTTAAGGACCAAGAAGTGGTGGGTGAGACCACTAAATCAACATGCAAGAATACTATATCATGCTGGTATTTGACTAGTATTAAAAAATATATAATCTAGAATTCACACATACAACTATCTGATAACCACATTGACCACTAGTACGCATTTTCATACCACCACCAGAACTACACTTGTGTGTTCAGTTTTACAGCCACATATTTCAGAACACACACACGCTTTGCTAGATCACATGTTTTTGCCTTCTCGTTATGACCTTTTGCTTCGCTAGTCAGTGATGCTATTACCAGCTTTTCATTCAGTCCAAGTCTCACTGAATATTCAATGCAAATTTCAAGTGGGATAATTGCCTTGGGAATGTTTGATGCCCTTCACATCGGCCATCGAGTTGGCAATTCATGCTTCTACAGAAGGGACACCTTTTCTTCTTTCTTTTGTGGGAATGGCTGAAGTACTTGGTTGAATACTCCATTTTGTTCCTGGGATAGATGAATGGCTATTCTGGATTTGTTCCTGTGATGGATGAATGGCTACTACAAATAAATGCACTCTTTGACGGCTTGATTTACTGTTTGACTAGTTATAGAATGTAGTTCAAATAGAATGGTTATTCTGGATTTGTTCCTGTGAACGACTAGTACAAATAGATGCACTCTTTGACAGTTTGATTCACTCTTTGGCTATTCTGGATTTATCTATTTTAACCATATTCATTTTCTATTAAGCATGTATTCGAAATAACAAAATTAAAGCAACACAAGTAGTCCACAAAGATGAAAATTAGAGTTGATCACCGCATTTTTAGGTCCATGAAAGTATTAAAAGATTGTATCATTTATAAAAACAAATAAAAAGATAACTCATCGTATGAGTTTTCTACAGTACCATCTATAGGTAACATGTTCAGTTAGTACAGACAGTAGCTATATATACTACTGTACGTACCCTAAACGGTCAACTCTCCCGCTGTGGGTTTCGTTCACCCGAAAATGGCACGGCCGACGACCGCACGAGCCATTCAGCTAGCTAGCCCGGGGCACGCACGGCCGCACGGGCACGCACGCACGTCGCATATGGGTCATAAACAAGGGTCTGGCCGCGTCCCTTTCAGTCGCAACATGCCGTGACCTGCGCCGCGCGCCCGCGCCCGCGCCTGCGCTCGCACGCCTGGATGTATTGATGGGCATACGATCTTTGGCTTGCGCGAGTGGTCATCGAGGGTGGCAGCGCCAGGGCGCAGCTGGCCGCGGCGATATGGCCTGCTGCCACGGTCTCATGTGGGATTCAGCGGCGCTGCAGGTGCAGGGGATGTCCTTTTCGTGCTTCTGCTGGCTTGTCTCCGCGCTGGGTTTCGAAATCCGCCGTAGGCGATATATTGATGCGCGACAGATCTTCACGCATCTGTGTAGCGGGTGATGACCTTTGGATATCGATGCGATAGATTGTTTGAGGGGGAAGGAACTGTAACTGCCACTCCTGTGAATTATCATGGCGATGAAATTTTGTATTTTCATTTGTTTTTGCACCCATCGATTGAGTAAAAGGGGGAAATGTACATACTGTTGGATACAGATCATTAGTAGCGTCCATTCAAACTGTTTCTCTGTGCACAAGGGTGGACCTAATAGGGGCAGCCCGACCGGGAGCAATCCCTACCGTCGGTTGGACTCTAGGTACCCGAATGTCACCATCTATCGATCATTAGGGAAATAGTGCAGCCCAAAAAGTAAAAGAAAACTAGGATTCTACGAACACCTAGCTCCTTCATTTTATTCCTGGCAATGCTACTACCACTACCCTGACGTTGTTGCTTGAGCCGATGCCACCCTCCACTCTACCACCACCCAACGAACATATCCTCCATCGCCTCTCAGCCCCCTCAGACCGTGCGATCTTCTCGTCTTTGTGGCCACCCACCTCCCCACCCATTGTCATCAAGCTTGCCGTTGACCCCACAGCCCCACCACCTTGCCACACAACCGTCAAACCATCGAAAAAAATATGTTTTGTGTCCGGTGACCAAAAACTCAATAGAATTATTTATTTTTAAGGTGACTGAAATTTTTATAAGTATAAATCACATTTTTATATATTAGATAAACATTTAATCATATGACACATCAATCTCTACACAAATCCAACAGCAACAACAATTAACTTAAACTTAAAAGAAAATTTCAAATGATTTAAAAATAGCAAATCTGAAAATTAATCGAGGCAAAACTTGACAGAGTGATCGCAACCACTGCCGCCAAACGGAGTACGAACCTGGCAGCATGCGACGTTGAGAAATTTTGATCACTTTATTTAAATAATAATAATTCAAACAGCTGCGCAATTCTATTTACATTCTATTGACCACTCAAGATATAAAGCTGTAATACAATGTACAAGCTAACAGCTATTAGGCCACCACGGGACAGTGTCGTTTGAAGGGACGCGGCTTTCCTGTGTAAAATTTATTGGACATTTGTCAACTTGATTGTGAATGACAGAATGAGGCCTCTTCCGGTCATCCAGCTTTTCCGACCTTGGCTAAAGCAAACACTGGGGAAGACTGACATCAGACATTAACATCTGAAACGATATTATAAGCTTAGCGACGTCTAGAACTTCGCGTCACCCTGCAGCCCCTGCACATTGCAGTTCCCCGTGAATATGCTGAAAGATGTTAATGTCCACCAGATAGCAAAATAACTATTTACCGACAATCTTACAAAAAAAAAACATTTTCGATCGCGTCCTTGCACGTAGTAGCGCGCTCGCAAGAAGAAGCATCAGCAGTAGATCGCACATGCACGTCTAGGCTACAAGATAGTACAAAAAGCAATGGTGAACGTGCCGCGGAAACGAATCTTTGCTTATAGAAGTTCTTTAGCTAGCAACCGGAGGAATATAGCCATCGATCCCCGCGACTGCGTCGACAAAGCGTGGTTTAAAATGCATGGAAAGCTTCGCTAGGACCGAGAAGAAACAAAAAGAATACAAGAAACTTCTGCAAAGCGCCGAGTTTTCTATGCCCTAACCGGAGGGATGGAGAGATGGGGGCAGAGCGCGCGACGGAGGAAAAGCGTAAACAAAGCGCTAATATCCAGTGGCGTCGACGTGGTGGGGGCTGCCAGTGTGCATGCAAAGCGAGAGGGAAAAGGCTGCTCGGCTCGGGTAGCTATATTACACGCCACCAGTCACCACCGCGCGCGCGCGCGGCCTGGCGCATCGCGTTGGGGCCGATCGAGAAAACGACGGGAGCGGGCGGAATCCCACCAAAAGCGGCCACCGCGCTTTAGTTTTTCTCCGTCGGCACACACATGCGTCCGCGTCCGCGCGGGGCACGGCACGGCACGGCACGGACGCGGCCACAGCCAGTGCTACATGCACTGCATGGCATGGGCATGGCTAGCAGCTGGTTGGCTCCTAGCTAGCTGCATGCATGCGTTGCATTGCATGCATGCCCCTCTCTTCTTCAAAGGTTCCTTCCCTTGTCCACTTCCTCCACTGCATGCCCACCCTGCCAGCCCCCCCACCCCCACCCCCTTCCGCCCTTCCCGAGAATAGATCCAGAAGCTAACGCACGTACCTACAAAAACGCCACAAAATACTATATACTAGTACGTACTCAGTATCTGTACGTGCATGCATGATGCATGCAAAAGCGTACAATTCTACTGTACATATACGCGCATGTCGCCGCGAGCCGTACGTACGTGTGAGATCGAGACGCGAGCGCGCGGTTCAGTATGCCCCGGCCGGGCGTCACGTGGCGAGTTTGGCTTGGCGCCCTGGCCGGGAGGCTGGACCACCGTCCGGCAACGCAGAGCTCTCGCCTGCCTCCTGCGGCGATGTAGCCCGTCGGCGGTCGCTGTGCGCCGTGGACCGGGGTCTGGTCGGATCTGGCCGGTTTTGGGGCGGGGTTCGGACGGGGGATACATGCATGCGTGGTGTTTGCGATCCATGAATCTGCTAGGCACGGCGCACGCACGGCTGACAAGGCGCATGCATGGACCACCGCGGCGCGTTGTGTGTATCGTGGGGGCCGGGTCGATCAGCAGGCGGCAGGCAATATGATGTCGCTACGGGTCAGATTGGGTCTGACAGGAATACATTGGTCGCTAGCTAGCCCGAGTTTTTATCACGGTTATACGTACGTTTTACTATGATAGGACTAGGAGTATGTTTGTTCATTGAGCCGACCGCATGCCTGATCAATGCGTGGTACTGTGTGGGCAAGTACAATGCTTGTGATGAAGATATATATTTCCCGGCCGACAGTTTAGTTCGAAATACACTCGGTAGATTATTTGTCGATGATTATATCACCCACGGAAAGGTGAGAACGATCTTTGTACGTGTGCAATATATTTTAAATTTAACTCAGGAAATGTTGTGCTTGAACATACTGTACGGACGATAACTATATGAAGAAACAAATACGAGTGCGTAGTAGAGTAGTTCACAATTAATATAGTGGCTACATCTTATGCTTTTAATACTGTCACATCCTGGTCCAATTTAGCTTCTTAATTATCCCATGACTCAGTACCTCTCTCCATGGTCCTTGTAGTCCATCTTAACCCTAAAGCTAGTGTGAAACATAGGGAATGCTAAGTTATATATACTTAATTAGCATAAGATTTTAGTTTCATATACAACACCACTCATTTTGCCTTGGAATGGTATTCTCTGCCATCACATGGCCATAGATGTCAGAAGTGGATTGTATCCTGTATATACCCTCGTTTTCTTTCCTTTTTTAGATGATTGATATATATACTCTAATTTTCAGCAGTTAGGTGGATTGTGAAAAACAAAGGTCAAGGTCGAGTACATGTACAAAACGCATCCAATTACTACGGCACTTAAATTTGCTACAAATCCTTGATCTATCCCAAACGCATGCAATGGTACACTCTAAAATGCTCATGTAGTCAGGTCATTTTTTTTTTACCGATTTACCCTGCAGGGTTTCCTCAGACGACATATATGCACATTGAATGAATGAAGTAATGAGGCCCAACTGCTCAATAGGGGAACAAATCTACCCTTAGCTAGAAGCTGTGAATTACTTCATCCCAGACTCATCAAGCCTTTTGCAGGGACCAATCACTACGAAGAACAGTCCTAGACTTCCACAGCTCCAGACTCGCACAGCACCTGACACAAGATTCCCTGCGGCATTGCAATGCAAGTGTCCAGTGAGTAATTATCAACCAAAACTGGCTACTCTCATTAACACTTCTGGAAAAGAAAGCTGTCTGTTACTTAGCACAGATCTCGAGAAAATGGTATTCCCTGGAATGCACAAGCTAGCAGAAAAAGGCCTGGATAGGGCTTTACTTTTTTCTCAATTAGAAGTAAACAAGCTATCAAGTGTAGCCCTACAAACACATGAAAAGGAGGAAGGGCAATGTGAGGAGTCAGGGGACTGCGTCAAGGGGATCCTCTTTCCCCAATGCTTTTTTTTATTATGGCGACTGATCCGCTTCAAAGGCTTTTGAACTTAGCCACAGAGGAGAGATTACTTCACCACATTCTGAGCCGTTCCACACAGCTCCGAATTTCACTGTGCGCGGACGATGCAGCGATTTTTGTTCGGCCATTTAAGGAGGACCTGCAGACAATACATGGTATTCTAGATATTTTTGGGCAAGATACAGGTTTGATCACTAATCTTTCCAAAAGCGAGGCATATCCCATCAAATGCGACCAGCTTAATCTAGATGATGTTCTTAGACCTTTCCCAGGGCAGAGCAAGGCTTTTCCTTGCAAGTAGCTTGGCCTAACTTTACATACAAGAAAGCTTCGCAAAGTAGATATACAGCCCCTCATCGACAAATTTGGCGCCAATTAGCTCCCAAGTAGATATACAGGCGGCGCATGCAGGAAGACTCACACTGGTTAATTCGGTCCTTTCCTCCATGCCCATCCACTTCCTCACAGTTTTCCAGTTGAACAAATGGGCAATTAAGAAGATTGATAAAGTGAGGAGGCTCTTTTCTTTGGAAGTGGTCGGAGCAGTCATATATGTGCAATTGCAGCCAGGTATCTTGGACTCCATAGTGAGGAAGTGGACACGGTTAGCGTAGATTATACGGCAAAATCAGCATATGAGATACAGTTTGGTCCTTGCCTATGGATAATTGTTCCATGATTTGGAAAGCACGAGCCGAGAACAAGTCCAGGTTTTTCTCATGGCTTCTGGTAGGAGAAAAAATTCTAACGGCAGATAAATTGGCAATTAGGGGATGGCCCCAATAGCACTCTTTGTCCCTCGTGCGCACAGGAGCAGGAGTCAAATCAATCATCTTGTGCTTCATTGTATTTTTGCAAAGCAGGTTTTGGGGGGGAATATAGAGTTGCATCTGTTATGAATAATGTTTGTATTCATCTTGAGGCTAATGAACTAATATATATACAAATATAGATGTGACATATATATAGGTTACCCCTTATACAATAGAGAAATACATAGACAATAATATATATCTAACACCCCTTCAAACTTATAATAGATCAACAACATGAAGATTAGACAGATAGAACCTGTGCTGGGCTCTGGTCTGCGCCTTTAGCACATACTGAAGAACGACAATGTGGTCCTGCACTTGTGTCCGCATGTAGGAAGCATCAACACCAATATACTTTGTATGCTCATGCTTCACTGGATTTGTAGCAATGCTAATAGCCCCTGTACTATCAGACAAAAGAGGAGTGTGTGCTGAAACAGAAACACCAAAATCCTCAAGTTACCGCCGTAGCCAAGTAACCTCCGTGGTCAATAAAGTCATACCCCGCAACTCAGCATCAGCACTCGAACAGAAATTGATGTCTGCTTCTTAGTCTTCCGAGCAATGAGAGAACCACCAAGAAAAACACAGTAGGCAGAGAGAGGTTGACGATCACAGTGATCACTAGCCTAGGTGGCATCAGAATATGCCTGAAGCTGTAAAGAGGTGGAGAGAGGAAAAAATAGAAGATGAGCGATGGTTCCACGAAGATATCGTAGAACACGAAGAAGATGACTATAGTAGAACTGAGTGGGAGCAGAAACAAACTGACTCAAGATATGCACAGAGTATGAAATGTCAAGACGAGTGATACCTAGATAAACAAGACTCCCAGCAAAGTGACGATAGTGAATAGGATCAACAAGAGGCTCACCATCAGTGGGCTGAAGATGAACATTAAGCTCCATAGGAGTCTCAATGGTGTGCTGATCAGTAAGAAAAGTATGATCAAGAAGATCCTGGATATACATACTTTTCTTGTGACAGATAGAAACCCTAAGGTGTAGAAATAACCTCAACCCCAAGAAAGTAGCGAAGTGGACCCAAATCAGACATGAGAAACTACTCATTAAGACACTCCTTAACAAAAGTGATGTACTGAGAATCATCTCTAGTAATGATCATATCATCAACATATAAAGGAGAAGTGTTCGACCACGAGGCGAAGCGTAAAATAAAGAGAGCAGGATCATGAACACTGTCAGAGAAACCAACTGCAGTGACAACAGAAGAGAAACGATCAAACCAGACACGAGGAGCTTGATTGAGGCCGTAAAGAGATTGGCGAAGGCGACAAACCATACTTTCAGGAACAGAATACCCCAGTGGTAGTTGCATATAAACCTCTTCTCGCAGCTCACCATTGTGAAAGATATTCTTGACATCAAGCTCGAGAGATGGACTAGGCCCGAACAGATGCCACAGTAAGAAAAGTGCGAACGGTGGTCATGTGAGCCACGGGAGAAAATATCTCATCATAATCACGACCATACTCTTACTAAAAACCATGTGCCACGAGACGTGCCTTGTAGCACTTAAGAGAACCATAAGAGCGGGTCTTAACCTTGTAGACCCACTTGCATGTGATAGAAGTAACGCGTGCGGGAAGAGGAACAAGATTACATGTGCCAGTGCGCTCAAGGGCAGCAATCTTCTATGTCATCGCATGCCGCCACTTCTGATGAACAGCAGCATCACGTAAGAAGTTGGGTCGGCAAGAGCAGCTAAACAAAAGCGTGTAAGAGGCCGAATAGACTGACGATCACAAAAAACATATTGAGGAGGAGAGTCCGAAGACGATGACCCATCAGAAGAAGATGGTGCATCAGAAGAATCCCCAACTCACGAACGACGAGTGTAGTAGAGAGAATAAGAAGGAACAAGGCTAGGAGGAGCCTCTAGAGAGGGTGGTGGTGGCGAAGGAGACAGTGAAGGAGACACCGAAGAGGGCAAAAGCTGTGATGGAGGTGTGGTAACTATGGGGGTGGCAGGAAAAGTCATGAAAGAAAGTGGCTTGACAAGAGATACTGGAGTGGTAGAAGGAGAAGGGTGAGGGTAGAAAAGACGAGACTCATCAAAAGTGACGTCCCGAGAAACCCGTATCCGTTGGCCAACAGGATCCCAGCAACAATATCCCTTATGCTTAGCGCTATAGCCATGAAAAACGCATTCCACGGACTGAGCGGTCAGCTTGGTGCGCTCACGAGGTGCAAGAAGAACATAGCACATACACCCAAAGAAGCTAAGACTAGAATAATCACGAGTCTTGCCACATAGACGTTCAACTGGTATCCCACCTTGAAGAGCAGTAGAAGGTTGAATATTAATAAGGAAAATGGCAGTAGAAACAGCCTCAGAATAGAAGTGTGGTGCGACAGCAAATGCAAACATAAGAGCACGAGCTGTCTCAAGAAGATGACGATGCTTTCGTTCAGCCACGCCGTTCTGGGCATGAGCACCAGTGCAAGAAAACTGAGAGAGAGTGCCCTGCTCAGCAAGAAAATCAAGGACTCATAACAAATATTCCCCAATAGAATCAACACGGAAAACACGAATAGGAGAGTCAAAATGAGTACATATCATGGTGGCAAAAGTCTTGTAGATGGATAGAACCTCACTACGAAATGACATAAAGTATATCCATGTGTATCAAGAAAAGTCATCAATAAAAATGATATAATATCGATGACCTCCTTTCAAAACGAAAGGAGTCAGACCTCATACATCAGAATGAACAATATCAAAAGGACACTGTGACACTAACTCACTGGAAGGATAGGGGAGTTGAAACTGTTTACCAAACTTACAACCCTGACAATTTAGAGAAGTATCACCAGATACAGAACCTAAAAAGGTCACGACGAAGTAAAGAAGATAGACGAGACCCGCAAAGATGACCCAAACGATGATGTCACTGAGCAAAAGACGCAGTGGATGATGCAGCAGAAGCAGCGGCAATGGTGAAGGCGACAAGACCGGCAGGGACATCGGAAGGAAGATGAAGTCAGTCGAATTCCCAGAGACGCCATGAGTCACGGCGGCAAGGGCCAGTACCAACCAGAGTCCCCGTGCATTGATCCTGAACAGAACAAGAATCATAATCGAGAATAACACTACAACCATGATCGGTGAGCTGACCTGTAGATATAAGCTGCATGGTTAGTTTGGGAATATAAGAAACAACAGGAACATGAAAAGAGAATTTCAAAAGAGTGCATCGTCCCACGACAGAGAGAGAGAGAGATGTACCATCTGCTGTCTAAACAGTGATAGGATCAGCTAAAGGACCAATGGATGTGAGACTGTTGGAATCAGATGTCATATGAAAGGAAGCACTAGAGTCAAGAATCCAAGGCGATATACTTGAGGAAGAAGGAGTAGATGGTAGTCTCTTACTAGAAGACTAGTGTAGCAGAACCAGACGGTGCAAAAGCAGCCATGCGACACAACAATGTGAGAAACTCCTGAGAATCAGAAGCACCAGAGCTCCTATGAGAGGAGTAACCGCCAGTGCCCTTTGGAGGATGGCCACAACAACGTAAATTCTTCTTCTTCTTGTAGTAGTAGAACTGCGTGAGATGTGCATCCTTATTGCAATAGGTGCAGTATTATCCCCTACCAACAATAGCAACCACTGGTGAAGGCATCAATGGTGAAGGAGGAGCTGGAAACGTAGCGGATGTAGAAACTAGAGGAGCTGCCAGAATCGAAGGAAACGACGGTCACAGCAGTAGACCCGCAACAAAAAGGTGAATATCCTCAGCACGAATAGTGGCAAGGGCTTACAACAAGGTCACACGAGGGTGGTGTGCTAGCAACTAAGCACGAGTCTTCTTATACTCAGCCCGGAGACGGGTTAAGAAGTCGTAGATATGACGAAACTCTAGGTGAGACCACTGACGCTGATATCACTGACACTGTGGCAAACATTGTTGGAAATATGCCCTAGAGGCAATCATAGAGATGATGATATTTCATTATGTTCATGATTTTGTTAATATGTTATCGTGTTCCTTGAATGAATCATTTGTTATAGATCAATAAGTAAATCATTTGTTATAGATCAATAAGTACGTGACTTGTTGGTGGAACTATTTAACTTATATGATGTCATTCTAAATGTATTCCAGGTCAGAGGTCACTGGTCAGAACACCAGTGACTCTATGGCTAGCACATGTATTGATTGATGACCTTGTTTCACCGGTCATAGATATGGAGATATCGAATCAATAATGTGAGTGCATGTTAGAGAATATGGTGTTGGATAGATCCATCATTGAGATACTATTGAGATTGTTATGAATCTTTGTGTCATTAGTTGGTCTCAAGTAATGATGATGTATAATCCTTAGACCTGAGATCACCATGGTTTCTTACATGTGTAATAGCACTCTTAGGGGTTGTCAAACGCTACTCCGTAACTGGGTAGTTATAAAGGTAGCTTTCGGGTATGCTATGAAACATGCGGAGGAATGTAACTGGTCGAGATGGGATTTGCCCCTCCTAACATAACAGGAGAGATGTCTCTGGGCCCCTCGTGGTGATCGGATAAAGAAAGTGCATGGCCATGCCACTAGTGGTCGAAGTGTCGACCACATGATGTTATCCGACACTCGATCGAGAAAGTATTGAACAGTCCATGGTTGACACATTATCTCACCTGGAGTTCAACCAAACATCGTGAGGCAAAAGGAGAATGCATGAGTAGGTCGCTTAGCTTGATCAGTTACGGACTAGTCGTATGGAGATACGTGCTGGTCGTAGACTGGTCAAACGTTATCACATAATGGTAAGAACCTGGTCGTAAGGAGTTACGAACTGGTCGTGACCAATTACAACCTGGTCGTATAGAGATATGAACAGGTCGTAAGTGATGAGGACCTAATCATAGATCATATTACATCAAGGTTATTTCGATTTATTCTGTGTCTTTGGGAATCGTTATGTGCTGCTAGGTACCGCTGACGACTAGTGGTCGGAAAAGGGTTTCCGAGTCATAACCGATTACACATGAACCTGTGGGGTCACACACTTAAAGGGCAAGGATCTGTTTTGGATGGTGATCCGAATTCGTATAGGCCTTGAGTTCCTAATGGGCCTCCAGGTCGAGACCCATCATGGATGCCCATATAAAGAGGGGCAGGGGCATGGGGTGCAAGGGTAGAGGATGATCTTTGGAAGAACTCCTGAAACCCTAATAGCCACGCCTTCTCAACCACGTTGCCGGTGCTAGCACTCCAGTGCGTGGTGATCCTGCCTCGTACGTGTGGATACCTCAGAGGTGTTGTTGCGAAGCATTAGCACTAGGATGATCCGCGACTTGTGTTGATCACCGGAGTCGGAGAAGAAGTCGCATGGTGGGTATGACCACTTGAAGAAGCAGACGCGCGTCGAGTATGACTACTCGAAGGAGGAGACGCGTCGCGAGTACGACTACGACTGCATTAACTCGCTACAGCGACTCTACTTCCGCTACGAGTCGGCGCGTCAAGCGGTAATCTCGTTATCTATTACTTGCGGTGGTTCCTTGGTTGCGCGGTCAATTTTTGTGCTATCGTAGCATTGCCGCGTTACCTAACAGTGGTATCAGAGCCATACCGTCTAGTTCTAGATTCGGATTGGACACATATTGTGATATGTGGCAGTTATAGATGTGGTCTATCTCTGTTTTGACGGTGGTCGATATGATCGTCCATGTGCATTGGTGGTAAGATGGGTTTTTATTCGTTATTCCGTAATCGTGCTTGCATGGTCGTATCACGATTTGCCTCTACCGGTCGGTTTCCGCCATCGGGGCAGACAATGATCATAAATCCATTGGAGCACGCGAAGATCAATGTGGTTGATCGAATCGGGGTTACGATCGATAAGTACTGGATGTTTTATTGCGCTTGTTCATGATCACTTTGCATAATACTCCTACCGGTCGAAATTCTGCCATCGGGGTATGCCGCAGTGTGTGGTCGTATCAAGGCCATGATCAGATCGGTTCGGAATAGAGTTAATGTGATTAATCTGATGATTTCCAAGATTTGGTTACATGAATGAGATTCATATTCCGGGACCGTTGTGCTGGGTAATCGGACCACGCTTTTGTAGTGTGTGTTCTTGTTGCCCGTTAGAATGCTATTCCATGCCTAACTTGTTTTTGCAGGTTGATGTGAATAGTTTGACCCATGATGTATGAGATGCATGCATGTGTGTAATGTCATGACCTGCATGTCATGTTTATTGCAGCCCAAGGCTGTCTATATTTGTATAACGGCATGCGTGTCGACTTGTGGTGCTTATTTACTCCTTGTAATTTTATCCCTAGTGCTGTTAGGTGTAATGGCTTAGTGGGAAGTACTTGGAGTTTTTGGCAACTTGAAGACATGGCGAGCAGGATGCTTGGCGATGGAGATCACCATAAGGAAGGGTCATACTATATCATGATGCAATTTGATTGTCTGTGAATGCCCTTATATTTCTGTTCATTTATTTCTATGCATGTTTTAATTGCTTGAAATGCTTTTAACATGGTAGAAGTAAATTTCCCTCAGGTAATATTAAGTTAAAATGATGCCCTCCCAATTAGCTGCACCATCTATAGTCTTGTATTTTAATGGTAGCTCTTGCTAAAGCAGAGTGCCATTAATATTTCTTGACTAAATGGGTTTGTGTCGGACACTTACACGCAAGCGTTGGTTTAACTTGACAAGGTCATCATAACGGTTATGGACTTTGGGGGCATAGGGTTGGGTACCGAAGCATAGAGATGCTGCCTAACAACAAGAGTCATATAGAGATATGATTAGTAAAGGGTTGCTTACCATATTCACTAATCTTCTAGCAGTAATGCCAAAGCTAACTAGTAGATTGAATGATTGTGGGTCTTGAATCACTAAATGTCATAAGAGGGATATGGTATTCAGTGGGAGTATCTTCATTAAATTGTTTAATAGAAGTTACTTTTCTTGAACATATGTCTTAGTGTTGCATATTTTATGTTGTAGATCATGGCACCAACTGCTGTACCTACATCCAGTTTTGTTTTACGTTCGATACTTGATAAAGAAAAACTGAATGTAACAAATTTTGCGGATTGGTCCCGCAACCTGAGAATTGTTATTAGGCAAGATAAAAAGGAACATGTTCTAGAGGAACCAATTCCTGATGTGCCTGCTGAGAATGCTGCTACAGCTCTTAAAACAACCTATAAAAGGGTTTGTGATGAATCCCTTGATGTTAGCTGTCTCATGCTTGCTGCGATGAACTCAGACCTTCAGAAGCAGTTTGAGAACATTGAGGCCTACGATTTGATCGTGACGCTCAAAGGCATGTTTGAGACACAAGCAAGGACTGAGAGATATGAGATCTCAAAGAAATTGTTTGGGTGTAAGCTAACTGAGGGTAGTCCAGTGAGCCCTCATGTGATCAAGATGGTTGGTTACACACAGAGCTTGGAAAAACTTGGTTTTCCACTTAGTCAAGAGTTGGCTACAGATTTGATTCTTGCTTCGCTTCCTGCAAGCTATGGGCAGTTCATTATGACCTTTCATATGAATGGCTTAGACAAGAATATCACCGAACTGCATATGATGATTAAGACTGCAGAGGACAGCATTAAGAAAAGCAACAATCATGTGATGATTGTGCAAAAGAGTACTAGCTTCAAGAAGAAGGCTAGAACTTGGGTCAAAGGTAAAGGCAAGGTTTCGGATGGGATCCAAACTGTTAAGCCTAAACCCAGGACCAAGTCTGGCACGACTCAAGAGAATTAATGCTTTTACTGCAAGGAGACAGGCCACTTGAAGAGGAACCGCAAGAAATAACTAGCTGATCTGAAAAGGAATGGTGGGACTAAAACTTCCACTTCAGGTATTAATGTTATAGATATTTTTCTTGCTGATTCTTATGTTAACTCGTGTGTATTTGATACCGGATCGGTTGCTCATATTTGCAATTTGATTCAAAGTCTAACAAGGAGTAGGAGATTAACAAGGGGTGAGGTGGATCTTCGCGTCGGGAATAAAGCAAGAGTTGCTGCATTAGCCGTCGGGACTTTGCCATTACTTTTGCCTTCAGGATTTATCATGGAACTAAATAATTGTTATTACGTTCCAGCCATAAGTAGAAATATCATCTCTGCATCATGTTTGATGGCAGAGGGTTATAAGGCAAAGGGTTATAAGTTCATTATAGAGAACAATGGTTGTTCTATATATTTGAATAAAATATGTTATGGCTATGCTCCCGTTTTAAACGGGTTGTTTATTTTGAATCTTGATGTTGCACCCATCTATAATATTAATGCAAAGAGGCTTCGGCCTAATGATACGAATTCCACATTTATTTGGCATTGTCGTTTGGGTCACATCAGTGAGAAACGCATGCAAAGGCTCCATAGTGATGGAATTCTAAACTCATTTGATTTGGAATCATTTGAAACGTGTGAATCTTGCCTGATCGGAAAGATGACCAAGACACCTTTCACTGGTCGGAATGAAAGGGTGTCCGACTTGTTGGCACTCATACATACTGATGTGTGTGGACCAATGTGCACGACAGTTAGAGGTGGTTTTCAGTACTTCATTACTTTCACCGATGACTTTAGTAGATATGGATATATCTATTTAATGAGGCACAAGTCGGAATCCTTTGAAAAGTTCAGGGAGTTCCAGAATGATGTACAGAATCAACTTGGCAAGACAATCAAGTCCTTACGATCTGATCGTGGAGGAGAATTTTTGAGCCATGAGTTTGGTGATCATTTGAAACAATGTGGAATTGTTCCACAGCTTACACCACCGGGTACTCCACAGTGGAATGGAGTGTCCGAGCGGCGTAATCGAACCTTGTTGGACATGGTTCGGTCAATGATGAGCCAATCGGTTCTGCCATTGTATTTTTGGGGTTACGCTATAGAAACTGCCGCTTTCACTTTGAACAGGGTACCATCTAAATCAGTAGATAAGACACTATATGAGATATGGACTGGGAAGAGTCCTAGTTTATTTTTCTAAAGATTTGGGGTTGTGATGTCTATGTTAAACGTTTGACGTCTGACAAACTCACACCCAAGTCGGATAAATGCTTCTTCATAGGATATCCTACGGAAACCAAAGGATATTATTTCTACAATCAAGAGGAGGGCATATTATTTCTACAATCAAGAGGAGGGCAAAGTATTTGTTGCCCGAAATGGTGTCTTTTTGGAGAAAGAGTTTCTTTCAAAAGGAGTCAGTAGGAGAAAGATGCAACTCGAAGAAGTTCGAGAAACATCTGAAAGTGTTTCAACTCCTACTGAACCTCTACAGTACGAACAAAGTGTTGTTGAACCTGTAGAAGAGACATCAGCCCCACGTAGATCTAAAAGGCCACGTCAATTGCCTATAAGGTATGGGCGTGACGTATTATTGTTGAATAATGGTGAGCCTAACACTTATAAGGAAGTGATGATGGACCCAGACTCTGAGAAATGGCTTGGAGCCATGAAGTCCGAGATAGACTACATGAGTGTCAATCAGGTTTGGAACCTGGTCGAGCCTCTTGATGGTGTTACAACCATTGAGTGCAAATGGATCTACAAGAAAAAGATTGATATGGATGGAAATGTTCACATTTATAAGGCTCGACTTGTCGCAAAGGGGTTTTGACAAGTTCAAGGAGTTGACTACGATGAGACCTTCTCACCAGTAGCGATGCTTAAATCTATTCGGATCATTCTAGCTATTGCTGCATATTTCGATTATGAGATATGACAGATGGATGTCAAAACGGCTTTCCTTAATGAAAACCTAAGTGGGGATGTGTACATGACACAGCCTAAAGGTTTTGTCGATCCAAAGAATGCTAGTAAAGTGTGCAAACTTCAGAAATCCATTTATAGGTTGAAGCAAGCATCTCAGAGTTGGAATATGCGTTTCGATGAGAAAATCAAAAGGTTGGGTTTCGTCAAAAACAAAGAAGAACCTTGTGTTTACATGCAGGTTAGTGGGAGAGCACTTGTAATCCTAATCTTATATATGGATGACATATTATTGATTGGGAATGATATTCCTATGCTGGAATCCGTTAAGGTATCATCGAAAAATAGTTTTTCTATGAAAGACCTGGGAGAGGCAGCATATATCTTGGGAATAAAGATATATAGAGATAGATCAAGAAGGCTAATTGGATTAAGCCAAAGTACTTACATTGACAAGGTGTTGAATAGGTTCAACATGCATGATGCCAAGAAAGGGTTCTTGCCTATGTCACATGGCATAAATCTTAGCAAGAATCAGTGTCCTTCGACCACTGATGAGCGAGACCGTATAAATAGTATTCTATATGCTTCGGCTATTGGATCTATTATGTATGCCATGGTTTGTACTCGACTAGATGTATCATATGCTCTAAGTGTTACGAGCAGATACTAGGCTGATGCCGGTGAATGTCACTGGACAGCTGTGAAAAACATTCTTATGTACTTAAGAAGGACTAAGGATGTGTTCCTTGTTTATGACGGTGATGAAGAGCTCGTTGTAAAGGGTTACACCGATGCAAGCTTCCAAACCGACAAAGATTATTATCGTTCGCAATCTGGTTTTGTATTCATTTTGAATGGAGGAGCAGTGAGCTGGAAAAGTTCCAAGCAAGAAACGGTTGTTGATTCTACGATGGAGGCCGAGTACATTGCAGCTTCCGAAGCTGCAAAAGAAGGTGTTTGGATAAGGAATTTCCTTGCTGAGTTGGGTATAGTTCCGAGTGCCTTATGCCCATTGGATCTCTATTGTGACAATAATGGAGCCATTGCCCATCAGAAGTGCAAACACATACTCAGGCGTTATCATCTCCTTTGCAAACTGGTCGATAGAGGAGATGTTAAGATATGCAAAGTTCATACGGATTCAAATGTTGCTGATCCGTTGACTAAGCCTCTTCCACAGCCTAAGCATGAGGCGCAACAAGAGCTATCGGTATTAGATACTTAAATGATTGACTCTAGTTCAAGTGGGAGACTGTTGGAAATATGCCCTAGAGGCAATCATAGAGGTGATGATATTTCATTATGTTCATGATTTTGATAATATGTTATCGTGTTCCTTGAATGAATCATTTGTTATAAATCAATAAGTACGTGACTTGTTGGTGGAACTCTTTAATTTATATGATGTCATTCTAAATTTATCACATGTCGGAGGTCACTGGTCGGAACACGAGTGACTCTATGACTAGCACATGTATTGATTGATGACCTTGTTTCACCGGTCATGGATATGGAGATATCGAATCAATAATGTGAGCACATGTTAGAGAATATGGTGTTGGATAGACCCATCATTGAGACACTATTGAGATTGTTATGAATCTTTGTGTCTTTAGTTGGTCTCAAGCAATGATGATGTATAATCCTTAGACCTGAGATCATCATGGTTTCCTACATGTGTAATAGCACTCTTAGGGGTTGCCAAACGCTACTCCGTAACTGGGTAGTTATAAAGGTAGCTTTCGGGTATGCTATGAAACATGCGGAGGAATGTGACTGGTCGAGATGGGATTTGCCCCTCCTAACATAACAGGAGAGATGTCTCTAGGCCCTCATGGTGATCGGATAAAGAAAGTGCATGACCATGCCACTAGTGGTCGAAGTGTCGACCACATGATGTTATCCGACACTCGATCGAGAAAGTATTGAACAGTCCATGGTTGACACATTATCTCACCTGGAGTTCAACCAGACATCATGAGGCAAAAGGAGAATGCATGAGTAGGTCGCTTAGTTTGATCAGTTACGGACTAGTCGTATGGAGATACGTGCTGGTCGTAGACTGGTCAAACGTAATCACATAATGGTAAGAACCTGGTCGTAAGGAGTTACGAACTGGTCGTGATCAATTACAACCTGGTCGTATAGAGATACGAACTGGTCGTAAGTGATGAGGACCTAATCATAGATCGTATTACATCAAGGTTCGTCAGATTTATCTTATGTGTCTTTGGGAATCGTTATGTGCTGCTAGGTACCGCTGACGACTAGTTGTCGGAAAAGGGTTTTCGAGTCATAACCGATTACACATGAACATGTGGGGTCGCACACTTAAAGGGCAATGATCTGTTTTGGATTTCCAATTCACAAAAAAAAAACTTTAGCTAATAAGGAAAGACGAATAATTCACTTATATTTTAATTTGATTTTTTTTCCATTGGATTGAATTGCTACCAGCATCGGTTAACGATCCTATGAAGCTCTCAGATTGATGGCATGACGCACGAAGGGTGCTTAAAGAATTCAAAAGAGATTTTGATGGCATGCTAATGTATTCGTGTTGGAACATTTGAAAGGAAAGAATCATAGAATTTTTTTAACAGGTTTTCTTAACAGCTCAAGAGGTTTTCAGACGCATACGGGAGGATGTCGAGATAATGAAAAGGGCGTCGGTTAGTTCTGAGTTTTTTTTACCTCTTGTTGTTCTTTTTGTCCTGTCTTAAGTGGGCTGATGTTGATCCTCCATGCTTCCTGTTTGTAGTTTTGAGTTTTTTTGCTGGCATTATGTGTTTTTGGTTGATTCAGTTGTTAGGCCGTTTCTTGGCCTAGTTGCACTCTGAACTTTGTATTTTTGCTTTCCCTCTTTAGTACATCTGCAGAGCTCCTGCCTGTTCATAAAAAAAATGATAGGAGAATTGACTTGCTCTGTTTCTAAAAAAGCAACGCCTTTTTACCATGTGGCATCATTGCTTTGGTCTTCACAAAAGTGTAGAGATAACGTATGTCAAAGATGTTTGAGATCTTACATTAGGATCTCAAGTAAACTGAAACTTCCTCACCTTCTCCCTTTATTAACCTTTAACTTTAGAGGAGCAAATTCTATCAGTTACTATAACTCTACAAGTCATCCTACCTCCTTTACATCTTGTAACTATCAACTTCAGATATTCATTATTCCCAAATGGTATCCACTGATATTAACGGTAGCTGTCATCAATCGGGGTGATGCTTTTATATGATAATATTTTCTATCCATCTGCAACCAATACGGAAGAAGACAGACAAGAATACCAATTCTGTCAGAAGAAAATTGTCTTGGCGCTAGTCCAAAGATTCTTTGTCGCAGAAGAACACCAGATCAGGGATCCTAGAAGCAATAGCTGAGAGCAAAACTTTCAGCTCTTTCGTTGTTTTAGGTAGAAAGTGCACGTCTATCCCCAAAGAAAAGCGAAAGCGCAGGGCTAGCCACACATCTGAAATGCTTCCATGCATATCAGATTTCCAGCTCTCAAGTATGGATCTGTGGCTGTTCGTCGTTACTACAAGTTAATATCTAACTTGAGCGGCAACTGATCAGTATAAACGAGTAACTGCAGACACTTCCCCAGAGAGTTTTGAGGTTTTTCTAATGGGCACTGAACACCTAATAAATGGCAATTCTTCAGGACCTTTCCTCCTCATCTGTTGCTCCAAGACATCCTCTTTAAGAACTCCACCTCCGCCCCAGGGAGAAAAGCTCTACTTCCTTGTCGCCTCCGATAGCTCCTTCATCTTCACCACCCTCGGCTGCCGCTACTCCTATGCCACCGCAAGCCGGGTTGAGCCTCCTCACGCCCCCGGCCCGGCCTGGCTGCAAGTAACTTGGCCGGCCGCAGTCTGCTCCTGTGCGATACGGTCGCGGAGGATCATGTGCAACGAGACACGGTGACCGGTGAATCAAGCGAGGAGCGATGGTGGCGGCGGTTTTGAGGTAAGAGTTTTTAATATTAGAGTTTGGGATGGATCGACTCTCACACCTTTTATTTCTATAACTTGCACATAACTTAAATACTTATTAAACAGTACATAACTTAAATTCTGATTAAACAGTAATACTAACCCTCCGACAACGGCAGAAGGGGAGCTCAACTTTGAACCCGTTTTTTCAACGGACATCATCTTCAGCGCAAGGGACATCCGTGGGGGCAACAAAAGCTGTTGCCCATCACATGCCACTCACTGCTAGCTCCCCCTATCCATCCACCCATGCTTGTACCATGTACAGAGAGAGAGAGAGAGAGAGAGAACGCAGCGTCTTTTTTCTTTCTCCTCCCGCACTCTCCTTTTGTTCTCTTCTCTTCTTTTCATTCTGCTCCATCAAAAGAAGTTCTCTTTTCCTTCCGCTCTCTTTACCCCACCCTAAAGCCTGCAAGTGCAACACATGCAGGGATTTTAATGGTTCAATCAGCGCGAAGCAAAGCGACGCGATCTCTGGGGCAGGCGCTGCTCATCATCCCTACCATGATAGGGCAGTGCTGCTTACACGTGAGGGCCAAGGCCAGCGCCCCGTACGTGCTGTAACTTGTAACGGGGAAAGTCATGGACTTTTAGTTTTAGGCCGGGCTCCCAAGTCCAAGCAGAAAGAAGCGTACAAATCTTAAATCAGTGTGATGACTAGTGAAGCAGATGCAAATTTGCTCTTTAACGTTTTAGCAGGAAGAAGTGTACAATACTACTTTTAAATAAGATTTGTGTTCTACTTCGAAAGCTCTTTAACGTTCTAGGAAGCATTGAAGCTTGCATTTCTCCGACTTCAAACGTATAATCGCTTTCTTTTTTTTTAAAAAAAAGATCATACGTTTATATTAGGGCTTTGCTTCGGTGGTATACCGCTTTTGTTGAAAAGTTCACGAATCTTAAAATATTTTAGTTAAGAGTAAATTTGTACCTGTGACTAATTAGATATGTCGCGGTAAAAAAGATATGTGACTAGTTTATCCCATTTTATCCAAGCCCATTCAAGAACCAAAACCCAAATCTGCTGTCGCCGAGTCGTCATGCACTTGGAGCTAGGCCCTCAGATTGACGAGAGTAACGCATGGTCGGTCAATTACGGTTTAGATAGAATTCTCGATAATTAAGGGTTCGGTTAGACCATCTTCTTCGAGGCCGATCGATGGCGTACGCCCATCGCCGGCGACGACCATGCTCAGCTCGAGCCAGAGAGCAAGGGCATTAGGAAGACGTACGAAATTTCACCTCCGATGTATTCATCTATCTATTTTTTTTTCTCTTTTTAATTTCTCACTGTGCTGATATCATCTGAGCCTGAAACTTGGCACGATGCTACGCCACTCCGTTCCCCATCTCGACGACTTTTCTCGGGGTTTTTCGCGGGGGTTTGGTCTGCAGAAAGTGCGAGTCGGCGCGAGAACCTAGAGACTTAACCACGAGGAACGTCCGGGGTATGCCCAACGGACATCTAGTGGGCTTCGGTGGGCTTAAATCTTCTGCATGGGCTTGATCTGCTGCGGTCGGTACGGCCCATCTTATCAAACAGACGGCGAACTGGGCTTTTCCTTCTCTCCTCGCCCGTTGGTTCACGCACGCCACGGTGCAAGCATGTGATCGACCTGCGGCTGTGCGCTCAATCCATGCCGTCGCTTCTCAATCGAGCGGTCGGCCCGATCTCGGTCTCCTTTCCTAAGGCGTTTCGTACGGCTGTTACTAGGGCTCGAAATGAGCCGAGTCGAGCCAATCCAGGCTTGGCCAAGCTCATTTCAACAGTAGGCTCGGCTCGTCTCGGCTCGTTTTGACCACGAGCCGAGAGGCTCGACTTCGGCCGGAAGACGGCCAGCCGGCTTTGAAGGGCTCGAAGACGGCTCGAGCTAGCTCGAGCCCGAACCAAACAGTTGTACCACTTGAGCTCGGCACATCCACACCAGACCACCCCACGCCGCCGCACCTCCTGACTCCTCCCCCATCTAGACCAGCACAGAGAAGGGCAAAGGCCACTGGCGCTCCTCCTCCCCTCCGCCCTAGTGTTCACCCCAGCCCCAGGTATCAAGTATCGACCCTTCACACGCAATCCACACCCAAAGCATCTCAATTCAGAAAAAAAAATCAAGGAATCCTTGGGGAGGTCGGCGGCGCAATGGCTCGGCATTGGACGAAACGGCGACGGCGGTGATGTCCTGGCCGTGCTGGTCGTCATCCGATGCCCATGGCCATCTCGACGAACAACAGCTTCGACGCCTCCTTCGCCCGTTGTTCCAGGCCGTTGCCCATCCAGGGCTGGGTTGCCCCATGGAGAAGGAGGTGAGGGCTCTCATTGCCCCGGCTGTTGGCTTCTCGGGCTTGGGGGATCGGGTTCGAAGGTGGGAGCGACACGATGGTGTTGGAAATATGCTCTAGAGGTAATCATAGAGATGATGATATTTCATTATGTTCATATTTTTGATAATATGTTATCATGTTCATTGAATGAATCATTTGTTATAGATCAATAAGTATGTGACTTATTGGTAGAACTATTTAACTTATATGATGTCATTCTAAAAGTATCCCTGGTTGGAGGTCACTGGTCAGAACACTAGTGACTCTATGACTAGCACATGTATTGATTGATGACCTGGTTTCACCGGTCATGGATATGGAGATATCGAATCAATAATGTGAGCACATGTTAGAGAACATGGGGTTGGATAGACCCATCATTGAGATACTATTAAGATTGTTATGAATCTTTGTGTCATTAGTTGGTCTCAAGTAATGATGATGTATAATCCTTAGACCTGAGATCAGCATGGTTCCCTACATGTGTAATAGCACTCTTAGGGGTTGCCAAACGCTACTCGTAACTGGGTAGTTATAAAGGTAGCTTTTGGGTATGCTATGAAACATGCGGAGGGATGTGACTGGTCAAGATGGGATTTGCCCCTCCTTGCATAACAGGAGGGATATCTCTGGGCCCCTCGTGGTGATCGGATAAAGAAAGTGCATAGCCATGCCACTAGTGGTCGAAGTGTCGACCACATGAAGTTATTCGACACTCGATCGAGAAAGTATTGAACAGTCAATGGTTGACACATAATCTCACTTGGAGTTCAACCAGGCATCGTGAGGCAAAGGGAGAATGCATGAGTAGGTTGCTTAGTTCGATCAGTTACGGACTAGTCGTATGGAGATACGAGCTGATCGTAGATTGATCGAACGTAATCACAGAATGGTAAGAACCTGGTCGTTAGGAGTTACGAACTGGTCGTGACCAATTACAACCTAGTCGTATAGAGATACGAACTGGTCGTAAGTGATGAGGACCTGATCATAGATCATATTATATCAAGGTTCGTCCGATTTATTCTATTTGTCTTTGGGAATCGTTATGTGTTGCTAGGTACCGCTAACGACTAGTGATCGAAAAGATTTTCCGAGTCATAACCGATTACACATGAACCTGTGGGGTTACACACTTAAAAGACAAGGATTTGTTTGGGATGGTGATCCGAATTCGTATAGGCCACGAGTTCCTAATGGGCCTCCAGGTCGAGACCCATCATGGATGCCTATATAAAGAGGGGCGGTGGCTTGGGGCGAGAGGATGATCTTTGGAAGAACTCCCGAAACCCTAATAGCCACGCCTTCTCAACCACGCTGCTGGTGCTAGCACTCCAGCGCGTGGTGATCCTGCCCCGTATGTGTGGATACCTCGGAGGTGTTGTTGCGAAGCATCCGCGCTGGGTTGATCCGCAACTCATGACGCTTACTAGAGTCGGAGGAGAAGTAACGTGACGAGTACGACCACTCGGAGGAGCAGACACGCGACGAGTACGGCTACTAGAAGGAGGAGACGCGTCGTGAGTACGACTACGACTGCATCCACTCACTACAACGACTCTACTTCCGCTACGAGTCGGCGCGTCTAGCTGTAATATCGTGATCTATTACTTACGGTGGTTCCTTGGTTGCGCGGTAAAATTTTGTTTGTGCTATCGTAGCCTTACTGCGTTACCCTTCAAATGGAGGGGAGAAGAACGGGAGGAGGTGATGCGAAAGGAGGAGGGGCGGCGGCGCGGAGGATCGTGGTGGACTGGCGACGGCGGAGGACCAGAGCGGGGAGGACGAGTGGTGACAGCGGGGTGCCGGATGTGGAGGGCTAGAGGATGGGGTGGCCGGGCGAGGAGGATGGCTGGATGGGGGATTTATTTAGGGACTCGGGAGGGAGGAGGAGGACTAGGCGGTAGAGGCGAGGAAGCAAACGAGCTAAACAAGCCGGCCGAGCCGCTAGCAAGCGACTCGAGCTCGGCTCGAAAAAATTGCAAGCCAGATGTTGAGCTTGGCTCGGCTTGACAATTCCCGAGCCCGAGCCGAGCTGGCTCACGAGCCTCGAGCTATTTTTCCGGCCCTAGCTGTTACCTCCAAACAACAATTGACTGTGACACCCTTGTAAATGTTAACTGCTTATTGTTTTAATCTCCACTGTTGATGTGCTTCGAAATTTGTGAGTTGTTAAACTAGTGGAGTACTAAAGCATAATAGAAGATTCAAGTATATAAAGTACCTAACTTTTATATTGAAGACCGCTGCGAATAACCTGTTACCATTAAATCCTTCACTAATCAACGTGTTGGACTCTTCATCTTCATCTAGTCTACTGATCTTGTGATATACCAAGTTACTACATGTCTCTCGCCGAGAGAGAGATTAGGCAGGATGTGCCCACACGGATATTGTCTGAAAACAGATAGAGGCGTAGAGATGAACGTTTTTTAAGGTTATCATGTCTGAAGGAATGTGAGATCACATCTTTTGGAGCATAGCGAGCAAGCTGGTTGAACTTGTGCAGATACTCGCTCACCGAGCGGTTACCCTAGAAGAAAGCGAAACTCCTTATTTTTTAAGGTTATCATGTGTGAAGGAATGTGAGATTGGCGGAAAGCTTGCATGAACTCATTCCAAGTAATTGCTTGAGCATTGGCATGAGACATACTGAAGTTGTCCTACCATTTAAATGCACGACCATTAAGCTGATGAGGGACGAACATGACTCTCTCGCGATCTGTGCATTGAGTAATGTCCAGCTTCTTTCCAATGGCCCGGAGCCAATCATTTGCATTCATAGGTTCTGTGTTGCCAGAGAAGGTTGGCGAACGCATCCTCATAAACTCTGACATGGTTGCTCTTGGTGCAGGTGGAGGTGGAGGTGCATGAGTTGCTGTTGCTACTGCCTGAGCATTATGATTGTTGCTGAGGGACTGAGCCAATAGATCAATTAGATGAGTTTGATTGGCCATCATCTGGCACCAATCAGGTGCTTCAGTCGGAGGAGGTGGCGGCGGCTGACTTGGATTCTCTCGTAATCAGCATCTTCATTTCCTTGTCCCCTGGCGCTGCCACTTCTTGTACAAGTAGTCACCATCTGCCGGATCCTCCAAAGATTTGGAAGAGGAAACAAAAGTTCTTAGGGGGTAAATCTAAAATAGCCCAAGAACCAAACAAACACAAGGCAAAGAATAAAATTTTCAAATAACTCTCTTATTAATTTATTAATTTTATTTTATTAGTTATGGCTACCACAAAGGATATTAGTATCTCATAATCTACATCCAATGATAAACTATGGATAATATCTAAGGGGTAACTGGGGTGTAGTCTGGCTCGCTAGAACTAACCTCGCCTGCCTTGTAGCGAGCTAGTTCTTCTTTTGTGGTATGCAGTTTTTCTTCTGCGGCTTGCAGCCTCTCTTGGATGATATGCAGCTCATCCAGGATGTGACAGTAGACATAATCCATAGGCTTTGCCAGGCCCACCTGGTGTGTGAGATCAGGGGAGTCTTCATCTCTATATGAGCGGAAGACACTGCTGTGACGGGTCAGAATATGCATCGGGTAAAAGCGGTTTGATCCGAGTGCACGCATGCATACATGCGTTGGCGTGTGGTGGAGGCCTTGGTTCGCGTCGCGACAACAACGCAGGCAGCGACAGTGGCGCGCATGAGTGGTGCGGCAATGATGACGCAGCTCGACGGTGTCCCGCGGTGGTCCGCGCTCCCGATCATTCCTGGACCGATGCGGTGACGACGTACACTCAGTGCTCCACCTCGTCCTCACCATGGACGATGGCGGCGGTGGCTCTGTCCTCGTCGGGGATGGAGCGCAGCCCCTAGCCTCGTCCGCACGCGCACACGGAGGCGAGGTGACATTGAGGCTGCCTCGGTTGGTGTTGCCGCGAAGGTGGTGGTATGGGTGTGGAGGCGGATGGTGGCGAACATGGTGCGAAGGTGTTGAGGTCATCCCGTCTCTCTGCTTCTCCGGCGGGCCAGCGCGATGGCGACGAGAACGACAGAGTATGGGCGGCGGCATGAAGGCGTCGATTTGGTCGGTGGCATGTGACGCGGAGGCGACATACGACACACCTCGCACGATGGCGTGCCCTTGCTCCATGGAGCCCGGCGACACGAGCGGAGACGAGCGACGACGAGCCCGATGCTAGTCTGTGGTGTGGCTGGAGGCGAGACCCTATACGGTCAGGTTGGCGAGAATGATTCGGCGGAGGCGGCACCCGGTTATCGCTTCACGACGGCGGCGCGCGTGCAGAGGCGTGCTGCCGTTGCCTAGACAGTTCTTTCTGGCAGCACGTGCGCTAAGGCACACGGTCGACAGCCCATCGACAGCGATTAGCGAAGGTATACGGAGGCATACCCGAACCAATCTCGGTCTAGTCTAGCGGCGCGTGCGCAGAGGCATGCCACTAAGGCGGTGCCTGGTCGGTGGTGGTGACAGTGCGTCGTCTTGTACGCGGAGGCATACGGACAGTGTGGCCGGGGGAAGGTACGGTCGGCGTGCACGAGGAGCCGACCGCCGGGATGACAACCATGAACAATAGAATAAACATTAATCTACTAAAAAGAATATTTCCACTAGAATTGAAAACTTGGATCCAAGCAACATACTAGGAAGCCTTAGATTATATTGTTATCGTGCAGATAGCGTGTTGTATAATCGAGATCGCGTTGTCGACGAACGAAGTTCTCAACTTACAAATAATAAACAATGGACAATAACACAATAATGTAGTCTCATCCTTGTGTTTTTATTGATATCTTTGTACGTAGATTTGTGTGTAGCATGAGTGTCTCATGCCCCCTCTTTATATAGGATGGAGATGTCTCCATTTATATATGAATAAATAATATATGACTAAACTAAATAATAGATATGGTGGATCGACAACCCTCTAATAGACCTTGTGGATGGACAAACCTCAACGTGCTTTGTTTAGTTAAAGTATTCACGTATAATTGTATCTCATAAACGAGTCGATATATATATATATATATATATATATATATATATATATATATATATATATATATATATATATATATATATATAGGAAAATGGTTTGGTACTCAGGAGTATGTACTCGCCTCTCATATACCACTTAAATCCTTTATCTATTTGAGTATACTCCAATGATGATTATAAGATACTCCAAAGTAGTTCTATGAAAAAATTCATGAAAGTCCACTTTTATAGAAAATTTGTGTGTATACTTTTGTTTATATATGAAAAGGTATATGACAAAATAAAGGACTCAATGACGCTATTTCTTTAGCTAATATACTTAAATAAATATATTATACTTTATCATTTTCAAGATACTTAAATACCAATTATAAGATAGGTGCAATTTGATTGAAAATTTTTCATTGGGGTCCTTTATTTTTGCTATATACCCTTTTCATATATAAAAGAAGTATATACACAAATTTAGCTATAAAAGATGGACTTTAATGATTTTTTTCCGTATAACTCACTTGAAGTATCTTATAATTATTATATGAGTATACTCAAAGTGATAAAAGGTATTATCATACGATTTAAGTGGTATTGAGAGAGTACATGGTATATAAAATTTGATATATATATATATATATATATATATATATATATATATATATATATATATATATATATATATATATATAAAAGTGAAGGCGTGGATGCCACAGTTCCGAAAAACTACTTTTGGCATCACGCGGAAATGCAGCCAGACCGGTTCTCAGTCACACGCACCTAAAGGGAAACGGACGCCGTGCCTGAACGGTCATGCCTAGCACTCGGCAAGGACGGGATTAAGTGAAATGCTACAAAGCTATGTCCTGTGGGAAACCCAGCGTAAGGGTGACTGAACTTGGTTTCGACGCATCCTGGTTAACGTCATGGCGGCAAACCGGACCTTAGCACCTATCTATAACAAACGACGACAGAAACTCTATAGAATTTCCCGAGTCTGCTATAACATTAACATATCGAGAAGCGTTTTTACTCAACTATTAGCATCGGCACAGAATGTAAAGTAGTAGTACAATACAATAGTACTAGTACTTCGTTGTCAAATTGTGGCAGATGTGAATGGTGGTGGAGGTGGAGGTGGAGGCGGGAGAGTAGTAATTTCAGGCCAGCGGCAGACAATCCGTCCGGCGGGGACGCGGTCGACGCGCGCGCGGGGGCATGCGAACGGAGCATGTTTGTACTGCCCTGGATCACCGCCACGTGGGATGCTACGCACGGTCGGATCGTGGGCGGCTAAGCACGGGCGGGTCCGGGTCATTTATAAGGGTACCAAACGGCAACCGACCAACTGACCAGCGCCCTGAGGCCGTTGACCGTGTTGGAAGCTGAATCCGGTGGATACTCGCAAATTTTAAAATACTCACTTTACTTATTCTCGATTTATTCCGTACCTCAAATCTCAATTCAGTCGTCAAGCTGTGTAAACGGCGGAAAGATCAAAAAGGTGTTTTACTTGTTACCGAGGTTAATTTGGATTTCTGCTTTATATCATAGCCTACATGTTGGTTTTTCTACCTCAATATACAATGACTCGGTCCATTCCTCTGTTTATCTGGCTAAAGAGGTATGCCACAAAATTACCCAAGCTATCTGTATGGTTTGTTACAAGATGGGACTTGATTTATGCATTGAGCGGGAAGGAGATGGATTGCTACCACCATTTCTCAATGCAATTTGTTCCAGCGATAGTCCTTTTTTATGTCATAAGTTATTGGAGGTTCATCGATGTATTACGCTTTTACCATTCTCACATATGTTTTCTCTAATAGCTCGTTTGCCACTTAATATGGTTGGCTGATACCCTCAAATAATTCTTGTGGCAACTTGAAAATTGACACAAACAGAGATTACGATGTAACTATATTTCGAGGGAGGGAAGAATATTGTCTGGAGATGCCTATTCAAATTGAGGCACTGGCCTTCTCAATTCTCATCACCGTTGAATTGTGATATATACAAAACAAATGAATGATGATCAGTTGGAAAAGGGGCATCACTCGGTCCCCCCAGAAGGATTTTATTTTATACCGACAAAGTTTGACCAAAATGTCATTACAATGAAAATGTCATTACAAAGTTTGACCAAAATGTCATTTATCTTATCACTCAAATCACTAACCTTTGCGCAAACTTTTGTTTCCCCTCGAAGCCGCCTAGCTTGTCATATGGTGATCCCTTTTCTTGCAATACGTACGACTGCTACATAGCACAACAAAACACAGCACCACCGAAACCAATCCACACAGCGAGCAACACGCGTGTTTGGAATATAAAAAAAAGCACACGATTCATCGCACATAAGCGTTACCAGAGACCCATCAGTCCGATTCGGTGCAGGCTATGCCCCACTGATGGCTAGAGTTATCAGAGGGACAATGCCTGGAAGCTGCTATTGGTGCCGATTGCGGCCCTATTTGGGCTTGACAAGCTGACGAGTTGATCTTCGAAGATCGAGTGTTGTGTCCTGTGTTTAGATTGGAACTGTCACTCCTTTTCCTGCTGGTGTGAGTCCTGTGTTCTTGGTGGTCTAGGTGCGTGGCTCTTTGTAGCCTTTTGAGGGCAAAGGTTCAACGCAACAACAAAAAGAGAGTTTAATTTGAGGGCAAAAAACAGTAGTCGGCATTCTTTTGGATATATTACGATATCGGCTGATCAGTATTTCTCGAGACATTTTATCGAGACGTCATTTTCGCGAAAATTAAAGAAAGCGAAAGACTATCTAGACATGCCCTGTGCAGTGTAATTCTAGGAAGAAGCAGAAAAGCAGGCAAAAGAATAAGAGAGGGAGATAAATCAAAGGGAAAAATAATTAAAGAGGGAGCTTTGCTGATGCTACATAGGAAGCAGCATTACGTTACCCAGTCCACTCCACTCCAAATCGCAGCGATGGCCCGGCCCTACGGTCCCGGTCACTTGCTTATAAATAGCCCTCCCCCATTTGCCGTTTGACAACAACACAGGCCTTGCAAGAACCTTCACACCTTCGTGAAACAGCCACTGGCCAGCTAGCTCAAGCTCTTCTCGATCGCCAAGCTCGTAGTCTTTGCAATCCTTGCAAGAACACGTCTCGTTGATCGATCCTTAGCTAGCGAGGTAGCTCTGGATCGAAACCCTAGCTGATTGATGGACTTTGACTTGCTGAATTCCTGCCCGGAGGCGCAGCTTGAGCTGATGAACACTATGCTTCAGCTGGAGCAGGCGCTCACCGACCAGTCGCTGATGGCGGCGACGTCGCCGCCGATATCGCCCATGCAAACCGCTGCTCATCACCACTTCTCGCCTCCGCCGCACATGTCGACCTGCACGACCACCACGGCCGGCTACCAGGACCACTACTCCGTGCCGGCGGCGTACGCCGGCGCCGGCGTGCACCAAGAGTACGTGATGTCCCCGGGCGTCAACGCCGGCGCGGGGGCGCTGCTGGCGCTGCAGGGGTCGGAGGCGATGCGGGAGATGATCTTCCACATCGCGGCGCTGCAGCCGGTGAACATCGACCCGGAGACGGAGCGTCCGCCGAAGCGGCGCAACGTGCGGATCTCCAAGGACCCGCAGAGCGTGGCGGCGCGGCTGCGGCGGGAGCGCATCAGCGAGCGCATCCGCATCCTGCAGCGGCTCGTCCCGGGCGGCACCAAGATGGACACCGCGTCCATGCTCGACGAGGCCATCCACTACGTCAAGTTCCTCAAGTCCCAGGTGCAGTCCCTCGAGCGCGCTGCCGCCGCCGGCGGCGCCGCCTACCCTACCGCCCAGCTGCAGCACGCGCCGTGGTAGCTAGCTAGCTACCACGCGCCACGCGCCACGCGCCACGCGCGGCTCGGCACGCCCGCCTGGTGATGCAATAAGCGTTCCATTACGGTTGCGCTAGCTCGTCCGTCGATCGCTTTTGGAGTTTCCGGATGATCTCTCTGCTCTGCATCTGCATCTGCCTGCCGTGTGCATATGTAAAGATGTAGGAACCTTGATACATTTATTGTTGTTACCTCATGCTAGCTTGCTCGTAGTACGTGGTTTGCTCCAAGCTTTTGTTGGACTCGCAGCCCGTGCAAGCGCGTACCTACCTACGTAGGCTGTACATTTTTTCCTTCTACCTTATCAGTGCAGTACCACTACTTATTACTTCTCATGCATGCATGCCTCTCACAATGCGATCCTTAAATTTCGTTCGCGTGCGTCCGAAAGAACAAGAATCGTTGTCCTTTCACTCGCCTCGCTACATTGGTACGTACGTGCAGTACGGCACAAGCGACCTGGCAAATCGAGAAAGTTGACCGTTCATGGATGGCAGTGGAGTGCCGTGCCTTTTGCTTCCCCGGCTAGCTCTCCTCCTGCCTTCTTTCTCGTCACGTACGTCGCGCGTCGGCTAGCTCGTATCGTACGTACTTTTGCTCGCCATTTGCACGCAGGAGGGAAGAAACTATTTGGCTGTTGCTCCGTAGCACTGCCGGCCGGAGAGGACGTGCGTACACGCAACACATGGCCACTTGCGACTCGATCACTCATGAAGCAAGCAGAAGATGGTAATCCAAGTTAAACTTTGCAAGTTGCAACGGCGAACCGATCGTCCCGGCAGGTGCGCAACCGTTTCTGTCGCGTGCTCCCTGCATGTGGCGGTGTTTCCACCGGTTTGAATACGCGCCAACAGTTTGGTGCCTGCGCTAGGCTAGGCGAAGTAGTTGTTGTTTCGAAACCGTTGCAGAATTATGATCCGAGCCAGTGGGTGGCCCAGTTGTCCACCGGCACTCCTGAAAGCATCGAATTTTTTTTTATTAATTAGTCTTTTTTAATTTTATTTTAAAATTAACTTCCGCGAACTTTATTTTCAATTTTATCTCCTTTAGTCACGACACTACATGTGACGTGATAAAACAACACTGTCATGTCAGCCCGTATCTGAGTAAACTCTTGTCACATCACCACCCGTGGTATGATAAAAAAAATTATTTTAGTGGATTTATCCTATGGTGTGAAAATTTATTTTATGGTGTGAAAAAAGAAATCGAAGTGGAAATAAAGGGTTAACTTTAAAATATATTTTTAAAAAGTTAATTAATAAAAAAGTTCAAAAGCATCTCATGGTTGTGACATGGAATATATAACCATTAAGATATCTGTCGCTGGTCCTGTGACGATGAATAATTGATCTTTTCTGTTTGTACTTTGTACTAATCAATTAATTAAGGACCTATGAGAGTTTCATCCTCGGCGTAAATCAACAAAAAAAAATCTTGCTGGAACACACAAATTTCACAAAAAACAGCTCAATTCCTGCATGAATACAGGAAAACTCCCGCGCGTGTTCTAATTTGTACACAGAACAGAAGCCTATAGACAGAGAAACTAGTCTACAAAGGGAGGCAAAACTTTTTTCCCAAACAGAGCCTGTTAGCTAAAGCCGAGTTGCTGCGACGGAGAAGATATATCCATCAACAATGTTGGATAGCCCAATTGAACAGCGTATGTAAGCGCACAAATAAAAATAATTCCATCCATATGCGCATGTAGATTTGCGGGTTCGGTCAACAGCAAGCCATGCCCCGGCCGGGGCCACCGGATCTGTAATCTCCGCCATAAGTCCCCTGTCTAGCTAGCTAGTCAGTCGCCTTTCACATCTCTTTCACGACACGTACTGTAGTTTCCGCGGCGCGGAAGGCCGAGGGGACAGGGGTACAGTGCAGTGCACACATCCGGTCACTATGGAATTTATATGGGCATGCAAAATAAACGGAGACCGCGCGCGGTAAATACATCTCACTCCAACCTTTCTGTCCCGCCCTTTAATTGACGCTGAAAGCAGAGAAATGTACAGTGTTTAACTAGATAAGTTAATAAATGAACCATAAAAGGTAGATAAGTTAGCATGTCGTTATATGTCGCACTCGCACAGCATCCGGTCCAAACATAAAGAGGATTTCATTCAATTCAATCACGTACATGAACAAAGTAGGACTACTACACTGCACTAGCTAGCTCACTGATTAGCAACACCAGAGACTCAGAGAGAGATACTACAAATCCAGAATATATCGACATCTTTTCGATCGTCACACGTCCATTGACCATGAGCTAGCCGGGAAGTTGCTCTGTGTGGGTCACCCACAAGCCAAACTCATCCAATCGATCCCCGCGTAGTAAAATTTTAATGTACGCAGCTGGAATATTCTCTGCTAGCTTATAGTCAGCCCATCAGCTGTCGGCAACAACGGCAAATCAGCAACAGCTCCCGGTCTCCTCTCAGCTGATCGAAAAGAACCGAGGTTTCGATCGAGCTCAAATCAATTAACATTTAACACTGTCGTCGATCGCCGGATCGCTGCCACATCAGAGGAATCGACGCTGCGGTCGCCGGATCTGCGACACGTTTCCGTCGCCGCGAAAGCGGCCGGCCGGTCGCCGTCGACACGCGTCGCGCGGCGAGAGGCCTCAGACCCACGGCCGGTAGGCCGGAATAGGATTTGCGCAAGATCCTGGAGTGACTCAGATCGGTGCATCCCTCCTGGCCGAACAGGCAGAGGCAGTGTTGGAACGAGGACTAGGAATAGCAACATCGCGCACCACTAAAAAAAACACCATATCTTCCCCTCCAACTAACATGATCTCGAATTATCGATCGCCTTTTGGCCTCTAAGCCTCTTATCCCTTCCTTGCTTGTTCAATCGATCTTTCGACGCACTTTTCCGTTCTTTATTTAGCTCTCGGGTACTTTTTTTTCTTGAGTCCTCACCACTGCTTTGAGATACAACTGTGGAGAACCGATAATGTTGAGCCGCGTGTAATTGAGATCACCTTGCTTGTTCACATCCTTTTTGTCCCCTCTCTATCTGTCTCGATCCGTCCCTGCTCACTTCTATGTGACATGTGGGCCGTCGTAATTTTCGCGGAATTTTATTGGTGTCGTTGAAGGGTGTTGGAAGGTACCGTTTATTTATTATCTCGATCGAATTCAACTTCATTCTACACTAAAATCACATAGTGATGACACACAACCAATCAGACTGATGGAGATGGACAGTCTGACCGAAGGCCGACCGGTCTGACCTCTCAGATGGCCGGTCTGATCTCTCACGGGGATGAACAATGAAATCAGCAAGATCTCGAAACCACAAATGACCCAACTTTTAATCTGGTGATCCAAATCCTCTCAAATTTCAACCATAGCTTATAAAAAAAATTTAGGATCTCATTCCAATCGACGATCGGGAAGATCGAGGCCAAACTTCCACCAATTTCTTTGATGATGGCAAAAGAGCACAAGAACCGAGGAGATTCAAGTTTTGATCCAAAAACTTGCTCGTGGATAGATGAAGATCAAGATGATTCTAGATATATTCTCACATGTCCCAACAAGCAAGATCACAACAAGAAACCGTAAGAAAACTAAAGGAACATCAAAATCCTAAAAGTCATCAAAGAGAAGGTAAGAACAAAAAGATACTCATCTTAAGAAAAATTTGCCTGGATCGATTTGAGAAGGATGTTGGTCTACAACCACTCCATAATGGAGGACAAAAGTTCAACACTTGAGCACTCAATCAATCCATCTCTCACAAACCCCAGCCTCAACTACTCAAAATCTCTAAAACACAAATTAGGGTTTCTCACTTGGAAGTGTTTGAATACTCCATATCTGGACACCCCCTTTTATAGTGGAGGCTAGGTTTAAAGTGAATACCCTAACGGGCACCTGTTAAGCCCACACATAAACGGATCTACATTCACGTGCGCTTCTCAAAACGGATGACGAACCGAGTTTTCCGAATCCATCTCTTCATAATCTTTATCTTCACTATACCTAGACCTGCTCTCCTTACGTCGTCTTGCGTCGCGGTTTTGCCAAAGGTCACCATAGCGGTATTTTGGTGAAGATATCAAAATACTCCTTCTCGGTCCTTCTCCAAAGACCGAATCCAATCATCATGAAGCAATCACATTCTTCGCCACATGTAGGTTTATCAAAGGATCTCTTCATGTCGGCAAGTCTCTCCCATTTGGCTCCCATCGAAATCACCATAGCACTTGCACCAACCCCCACGCCATTTGATGCAACCGTCATACCAAACTTCCTATTCGGCCATCCTTGTCCATTTTGCACCATGTTCGAGTCCAATGACTTTAACCGACATTCTCGATCGTTCTATACCTCATCTCTCCAAACCTAGTCCCGATCATCCTCACTGTTGACCGTCGTTGAGCTCTAAGCCTCCTGAACAACAATAAACCAAGAAATCGATTTCGGACATAAGTTCTTTGCAATTTAACCCACATTAGTCAAAATATGCATCATACAACATATATACTGAAACTCATGAAATTAACCTAACCTACGATCATCGCCGTCTAACTGTCCAACAAACAAAGCCAAATCAGTCAGACCGCCGCCTGTGGCTGGTCTGACCTCCATCTTGGCCGATCTGACCGTTAGTAAGGGGACTTGACCAAATTTTCCGTCTTTTTGGTTCGAAGCTCCAAAAATTATGAGAATAAGTACGGAAGAATCATCTCACTTGCCTACACCCTCTATTTTTAGCCTGTCCCCGAACTCGAGGGTGAACTTTTGGCTGGTCAATCAGACTATCTCGCGTGACCGGTCTGACCGCTGGCCTTTAACTTGCTCATGGGTTGGTATGACCTACAGGGTTGGTCGGTCAGACCGACGACAAAGGCCGGTCCAACTACCTAAGACTGATAACTTCTGAAACTTTATTGAAAATAAGTGTTTCAATAAACCATCGACACTATTGATAATTGTATCATCATCTTAAAATTAAAGGTATATCCCATGACATCATAAAGGGGATGTAGATAGGAACATACAATGGGGAACAAACACGTCGCATCGGACTCGTGGAGTGCTCGTGACGGTTGTCTGATTTGGAACATGTGGCCTGGATACTGAGAGGGAGAACATGTGGGCGATTCTATAATTTCTACATAGGCTTAAGCACCTATAGTTTTCTCATCCAAATAATGTCTATCATGATCATCTGTGGGGGGCGGTCCATGATTTGGGCCTGTGCAGCGACCCTCATTGGAAATGTTTGGGAGGAAGGCTGGTGGATGCTACCCTCGAGAAAGAACATGTTGAGCAGGATGCATGCACCTTAACCATCCATGGAAATGGACTCAGCCAGAAAAGTATAAATCCCTTTGATTAAATGAATAATGGCTTGGAGAAGACAGGAGGGGGCATTGCATGCCGCATGCACTGCAGGCCACGCCAAGATATAACTTAAGATTTTATATAGCTTGTGTTACATGAGCGTACTTTTGTGATTATTATTATTTCTAAAATAATAATTGAATAGACAATAGCATATATACTAGATATATTTGAGACTATAAACAGTAACATGATCATCAACTCACTCACACACACACACACACACACACTAACAAGGCAAAACCTAGAATAAGTAGTATACCTACCAATAGAAGTAGGCATCAACATCATCATATACCTAATATCTAGAAAACAAAGGCTAGCTATATGAAATGATATCACCGCGACTTACAGATAATCGCTCCGACGAAGGTCGTGGTAGAGTCTAATCCGAAGAAAACGACACACATAGGATGATGGAGAAGGAGGAAGCCGTGAGCAGTCGTGCGGGCACTTTCCAAAAACCTAATTCGCCCCAACTCGTGCAGGATCACGAGGGACGCTAGCTTCAGAGACAGTGCTCTCCCCACGTCGGTGCACACCGAAGAAGGGATGGAAAAGCCGAGATTGCGCAACACAGAGAAAATGGGTAACAAGACGACATTGATACCGATTCTCTGAGGCTTCACTCTCTCTCAAACTAAAATTTTGAGAGGAGAGCTCTGCTTTATATAGAGTTAGCCTCAGTAGAACAAATTGCCGTTATTATTGGCATTAGAAAATACCGTCATTACACTGTTTTAAATACGACTAATGTGTGCCATGAAAGCCAATTGAAAGAGTGTAATTAGTTTTCAATTTATAATCAGTATGCATGGTTTTGAGGTCCAAAAAGAAGCCACAGCTCCACAGTCAACCGAACACGAAATCGCCGAACCATTCACGCGCATGTTATGCGCGGGCGGGCGATGTTGTGGCAAGGTGAGCGAGTGAGCACACGCATGTGTTCTTCTTTTGCTTGCTTCAACTAGGTAATACCAACTCCACTTTATATATTGGTCTCCTCCCACCTAGACTAGCAATATGGTATTAAACTTCCTAGCTTCGACCATGCATGGGTAGACCTTTAGAATTTTTCTAAGATTTAATTGGAAAATTGAATGGGACAAGCCCAAAACTCCAACAATCCCTCACCAGATCCCAAAAGCACCATAAATTTGTTCATAATTTCAACGTGCTGTTGATATACCAATTTTTTTTGGTGGAGACCGGTTAAGGTTGAACATCCACCTAGAATCTCAAGTTACACTTGCCCACAACTACGCAATAGACTAAGTTTTGAGTTAGCAGTTTTGTGCGAACAAATTTCACCTAAGGCCTTTACTGATACTTGGCCACTGATTGGCTACTCCTCGGGTGGAGCATATAGGTCATACTCCTGTGTCTCTTCATGAGCTTCTTAGAGATCACCCACATCTCATGGACTATGACCAATAGTCGGGCTCATATAGGTGTGTTCTTACATGAATACCTTGTAGGACGGTATTTTGTTGTTAAGCCTCGAAACACATTAAGAGAAAGTCATCATGCCTTACAGTAATTACAGTATTGTACCTCCAACGAAGTGAGATATAAAGTAAGAATGTACTCTAATGTTACTCAAATAGTTTTTTTTCAATGCCTATTTCACGGGATCTCCGATCACATAGTTTGGGTTACCACTATGTGTAACTCACGTGGGTCTTATTCCCATCTCCTTCGATGCAATTTCAATCACATCCCATGATAGTCCCTTTGTAAAGGGATCTGCTAGTTTTTTAGCTGCTTGGATATAATCCACAACTATCACTCTAGAGTTTTTCAATTTTCTGACATACTTCAACCGCCTTTTCACATGTCTTGAGGATTTCATATTATCATTTGCTCTTGTCATCTTTATGATAACTGTTTGGTTATCACAATACATAAGGATAGTTGGAATTGGTTTTTCAACCACCGGTAAATCCATCAAGAGTTCTCGCAGTCATTCTACCTCAATAGTGACTGTGTCTAATGCTGTGAGTTCTGCCTCCATGGTTGACCTTGTCATTATGGTCTGTTTGCAAGACCTCTATGAGACAGCAGCACCGCCTAGAGTGAATACATATCCACTCGTAATCTTTATCTCATCAGCATCATAAATCTAATTGGAATCACTATATCCCTCAAGTACACCAGAATACCCAGTATAGTGAATTCTGTAACTCATTGTACCTTTCAAATAGCGCACAATCCGCTCAGGTGCGCGCCAATGATTATCTCCTGGATTAGCGGTAAGCTGGCTCAATTTGCTTACATCAAAAGAGATGTCGGGACGAGTAGCACTAGCCAAGTACATGAGTGAACCAATAATCTAAGAGTACCTCAATTGATCATTTCCTAGTCTTCTATTCTTAAGAAGTATTATACTAGGATCACAGGGTGTTGGAGAGGGCTTACTTTCCATATAGCCAAAACGGCTCAAGACCTTTTCCACATAATGGGATTGCAAAAGGGTAATTTTGTTCTCATCCTTGATCAACTTGATGTTTAAAATAACATCAGCCTCTCCCAGATCTTTCATGTCAAAACTTTGGGATAAAAATAATTTAACCTCGTTAATCACATCAATATTTATCCTAAAGATAAGTATGTCATCAAGTTACAAACATAATATTACTCTTTTATCCCCATCATAGCGGTAGTATACATATGTATCGGCTTCATTTACCAAAAACCCCGCAGATTTCAAAGTTCTATCGAACTTCTCGTGCCATTGCTTAGGTGCATGTTTGAGGCCGTATAAAGATTTTAATAACTTACAAATCTTGCCCTCTTGTCCAGGTACTACAAATCCATCAGGTTGATCCATGTAAATTTCCTCATCTAACTCTCCATTGAGGAAAACTGTCTTTATATCCATTTGATGGGCAGCAATAAAATACGAGGCAGCCAAATATAATAGTACTCGAATAGTAGTTAATCTGGAAACATGCGAGTATGTATAAAGAAATCATCTCCTTTTTTAGTATAACATTTTGCCACAAGTCAAGCCTTGTACTTTTCGATTGTACCATCAGGCCTAAGCTTCTTCTTGAACACCTACTTGCATCCAACTAACTTACAACCACATGGACAATCGATGACTTCCCAAGTTTTGTTACCGATAATGGAATCCATTTCACTATAAACCGCATCCTTCCAGTACTCTGCATCAGGAGATGCATATACCTCTGAAATAGATTTGGGAACATCATCCACAAGATACACAATGAAGTCATCGCCAAAAGATTTTGCAATCCTTTGTCTCTGGCTCATTCGAGGAGCTATAACACTATCATTCTCCTCAAGAACGTGTTCGTGTGTGTGTTCACTATACTCAATTGGAGCGGTAGGTTCATGAGTTAAATCATTTGCTTGACTAGAAGAGCTATGTGAATTCTTTATAGGAAATATATTTTAAAAGAAAATAGCATCTCGGGATTCCATTATCATATTGATTGGCATGTCAGATATCCCAGATTGAACTACTAGAAACCTATAGCATGTACTATGATGAGTATATCCTAGACAAACACAATCCATTGTTTTAGGTTCAAGTTTGCACTTTTTAGTTATCGGAACATTGACTTTCGCCAAGCATCCCTAAGTGCGCAAATACGAGAGTGATGGTTTTCTCCCTTTCCAACCTTTGTACGGAGTTACCTCACTATTTTTAATGAGGACTATTCAGGACATGACACGCAGTCAACATAGCCTCCCCCACCATGTCTCAGACATACCCACAGTATACAACATAGCATTCACCAAGTCAGTCAAGGTGTGGTTCTTTCTTTCGGTAAGCCTATTGGATTGGGGAGAATAGGGAGGTGTCTTTTCATGGATAATACCATATTCCACACAAAACTGATTGAACTCATTAGAAAAATAACCTCCACCACGATCGAGCCTAATTCTTTTAATGTTTCTGTCTAATTGATTCTCAACCTCAACTTTATAAGTTTTAAAGTAGTCTAATGCCTCATTCTTTATTTTCAAGTATCTAGTGGCATCATCAATTAAAGTCATGAAATATCTTTTCCCTCCTTTTGCCAATATACCATTCATCTCACACAAGTCTGAATGTATGAGTTCCAATTTTGTCGAATTTCTTTTCTTCATAGCCTTGTGATTCTTTCGAGGTTGCTTCACTTGCACACAAATTTGGCATTTAGAATCTTTAAGTATGGAAAAGTTTAGAATTAAATTTAAACTGGAAAGCCGAGACACACAACCAAAATTTATATAACATAAACGTGAGTAACATACATTAGCCTCACCACCAATCGTAGAGTCATAAATATGGTTCACAACTTCATTACAAAAATCTTAAAGGGAGAAACGAAATAAGCCTCTGCATTCATAGCCTTTTCCAATAAAAAGTCCAAATTTTGACACGACTACTTTATTTGGTTCAAAGACCAACTTGAACCCATCTTGACATAGAAGGGAACCACTGACGAGATTCTTATTTATTGTAGGGGCATGCTGCACATTCTTCAAATGCACGATGTTTCCCGATGTGAACTTCGAATCTACCATACCAGCACTAAGAACAGAAGCATGTGACACATTCCCTATTAGGAAGGAAGAACCCCGTGTGACCTGGTAAGAAGAAAATATAGATGCATAAGCGCATACATGAATATTAGCCCCGGTGTCTATCCACCAATCAGTAGATTAACATACCAAAAAGACACTAGGTAAATTACCATACCCAGATGCTTCGGCCTCACCAATAATCACATTAGCAGACTTCTTCTGCACTGGATGATTTTTCTTGCCCATCCATTTGCGGCATTTCTTGGCCCAATGACCAGCCTCGCCACAAACAAAGCAAATAATATTCTTCATGTTCACTTTCTTCTTACTGCTGTTAGTCCTTTTTAAGTTGGTAGTCGAAGCAACCTTGTTTTTCCCTTTGTCAATATGCTACATCATGTTCGCTCTAAACTATCTCTCTTGCACCATTGGTGTCATATCTTTTGCTCGAGCCTTCTCTTCAATATTAAGACTAGCAACCAGATCCTTGACGAAAATATTTTGCCTCTTGTTTTTTAGAGATGTGTCGAAATTCCTCCAGGTTGGACGTTATCTCTCCCTGGCCCACCCTAGTTGAGCACATGTCCAGCGAGTGCCCTTTGTGGGCCCCTCAAATGGGGTCGGCGCCATCACTATGACCGTAAAACTCGGGGATGAGCTAGAAATGGTGCACAGTCATGTGGAAGTACGACCGGCCAACTGAGAATTGCTCCTACGACCACAGCTGCAAGAGGGTGTAGCATACCGTGAGGACTGGCTCCCTGGCCGTAGTGCGTTGTGAGGTATCACACAAGCCTCGGTATGTGGCGCAAAGCACTGTGGATCCCTAACTGTACTGTGGCACCTCGCCGGCCCAGGCGTTCGCCAACGCTTCAGCAAGATGGATGTAGCTAGGGTGCACTCAATCTCCCCGAGTTGTAGAAAACAAGACCCACCCAAACAAAAATAATAGGTTGTGGATATCGTGAGGATATGTGCATGATCTTAGGATGATGAGTCAATTGACAATGGCTTTGTTGGTTTGCAAAATCTCACGTTTTCGGGGTTTGCTTGATCTGTCGGACCACAAAGCGGTCCGCCGGTGTGAGGCGGTCGATCGCGTGGAGAGGTCCGACCGGCCGTGCGCGCCGGTCCGACCGGTTCGGTTCAAAGTGGGTTTTGAAGCTGAGCCAAAAATAGATTGTGTAGGCAAGTGAAGGGAGTCTCCTGGATGTGGTCACATTATTTTTGGAGCTCCCAGTTAAAAGTTCTATTCATTTGAAAATTCTAGAAGGTTTCGGATTTTCAAGATGAAAATTTGGCTAAGTCATTTCTGGCGGTCCGACCGGCCTGAAATCGGTCGGACCGGCTGTGTGGGGCGGTCAGACCGCCGATCACTTGGAGGTTAGCCTTTTAGGCATTGATGTGATTTGAATGTGTTTTATGTATGAAGTTCAATGCTTTATTGTTGCATATTGCATTGTTGAACTGACGTGGGTCAAGTTGTGAAGAACTTGTTCCCAGAGACGATTTGTTTGTCTATTGCTGTGCAGGTGACTTGCAGGTCAACGACGTCAACGGTGAGGTGGATCGGGACTACGCTTGGAGAGCTGAGGTCCAGAACGATCATGGATGTCGGGTGAGGTCGTGTGACTCAAGCATGGTGCAGAATGGGCAAGATGGATCGAACGGGTAGTTCGGTGCAGCTGGTTGGATCAGGCGGTGCGGAAGTCGGTGCAAGTCTTTGGGAGATTCCGATGGGATTCGGACGGGAGAGACTTGCCGACGTGTTGAGAGCCGCTGATCAACCTACACGTGGTGAAGCAGGCGATTGCTTCAACAAATTTGTGTGAGTGGGTCCCATGTGTGTGTGGGTCCCAAGTGTGAAACCCTAGCTCTCCTATAAATAGAAAGTGGGAGATGTAAAACCCCAAGCACTTGAAGCATTCATTTGGACCACTCTAGCTTTTTCTAGGGTTTGGAGAGGAGAGGAGAGGAGAGGCTAGGATTTGGAAAGATTGTGTGTGCTCTTTTATTGAGCTCTTGTCCTCCTTGAGGGAGTGGCTTTGTAAGCATCTTGTGGGATCAATCAATCTTGTGATGCTTGCTTAAGAGATCGATTGTCTCCTTTGAGTTCTTCTCTCTTTTGTTGATTTTGGTGCTTCCTTGATTCAAGTGTTTATGCTTGGTCTCTTGACCGATTTTAGCTTGCTTTGATGTGTGGGAATACTCCTAGAATCATCTAGATCATCAACCCCCACAAGCAAGTCTTGAATCAAGTTTTTCATATTTCTAGGGTTTGTGCACTTCTTTGGTAAAATCTTAAGAGATCGTTTCTATGAAGTGGATTTGAATGATCGTCGCTAGAAATAGGTCTTAGATATCCTTAAGGAGGTGTCCTCCAAATTTGGTCAAGTTTCATTGGTTGAATCAAAAGTTGGACCAAATTTCGTTTTGGTTTTGGGCTTGGCATTTCGGTTCTGGACTAAATCGGTCGGAAGGATTTAGATACGGCGGTCAGACTGCTAGCATTCGGACCGCCCGTTAACGGCCGGTCGAACCGATTTCAAATTCGGACCACCCTTTGGTCACGGCCGACCGCCCCCGTGTCGAAACGGCCCAGTGAGATCAACTCTCCATATTTGCGTTGTGGTTAAAGGGGGTAATTGAATTCAGCACAAGGCTTCCTCTGTGCGTGTACTGATCTTCTTAGCTTTCATAACTAACGGAGAAAAGTTCGTGTTGAATTTCATTAAAGCGAAAAAGTCGAGAAAACGCCTATTCACCCTCCTAGTCGCCTTTACGGTCCTACAAGTGGTATCAGAGCCGTTAGCTCTTCTCATAGATCTTAACCGGTCTTTGGAGCCATGGCGACTGACAGGTATTCAATCAGGCCACATGTTTTTGATGGAGTTGATTTTACTTATTGGAAGGCCCGAATGCAGGCCTACATCGAGGCTCAAGAGCACGCAATTTGGCTTAAGGTGAGAAACCCTTATGTCGTGCCAGCCGATGACGATGTGTTCACTCCAGATGTGGAGGCAAACAGCAGGGCTCGGAATTTTTTGATCCAAGGCCTTAGTCGATCGGAGTTTGAGCGTGTCGCTCATTTGCGGTCTGCTCATGAGATCTGATGGACTCTTTGTGATTATCACGAGGGGTCCACTGCGATCAAGGAAGTGAGACAGAACTAGCTTAAGAAAATTTACTCCAAGATCGAGCAAAGACCTGGTGAGTCTTTAGATGAGCTGTGGGGAAGATTTTCTAAGATTCTTCATGATCTCCGCGCTGTTGATCTTGTCTTCACTGAGTCAGAAAATGCACGCCAGCTTTTGGGTGCTCTTGATGTGAAGGTCTAGGGAATGAAGATCACTTCCATCAATGACAACACTGTCATGAGTGAGCTTACCATGTATAAGCTTTACGAGGTTGAAGACGCATGAGATTGACTTTATCTCGCGTCTCTCCACGACAGAGTCGATGGCTTTAGTGGTCGACAAATCCAAGGGTAGTTCTTCTGATTCTTTGGATTGTAGCTCATCTGGTTTTTCTTTATCAGCTTTGCATTCTTTGAGCGATGAGCAACTTGAGAGACTACCTGAAGATGATTTAGCCCTCCTATCCACTAAATTCACGAGAGCATACGATAAGGTGAGGAGCAGGAGGAGAGGTGGACCTATCACTTGCTTCGAATGTGGTGAGCCAAACCACATTCGCTCTAAGTGCCCCAAGCTGAAGGGCAAGGAGGAGAAGGAGTCACAAAGGCATCCTCAAGCGAGACATGCTAAACCCAAGAAGACAAACTATCGCAAGTTTGTCAGCCGGGTCCTTGAAGCTCTAGAAGATGTGAGCATGAGCGATGTGGACTCGGAGGTGGAGGACGACAAGAGTGACTCCCGTGGCAAGAAGAAGGCTCGTGATTTCACGGGCATGTGTTTCATGGCCAAGAACAGCCACGACATCGACTCCTCCAACAACGAGGATCCTTTTAGTGATCCCGATGAGGTATGCCCTTCACTTGCCGACATGAAAAGGGATTTGGTGCTTGCTGAACAAAAATTGCATAAGCAAGCTAAAATGATTAAGAAACATGATACTATGATTGATAACTTGAACCTAGAAATTGTTAGGCTCAAATCCATTAATCCTGATGATTTTTGTGCTTCATGCTCTAGCTTGCTTAATGAATTGACAAGCTTAAAAACTACTCATTCCTCTATTGAAAATCAATTAAAAGATGCTCTTGTTGAACTAGAATCTCTCAAGTCTAGTTCTGTTTGCATGGATGTCATTTCTCTTGATGTGACTACATTGGATGCTATTCCTTTAACTTGCTCAAACTGTGCTGTGCTTGAATTAAAATTGGATAGCTTCTTGAAAGAACTGCAAAAATTTGATGCTAGTCATACTTGCTCTCATTGTAAGAATAACATGATTAAAATGCAAGAGATGACCGAAATGGTTGTTTACTCTAGAGCTGCATCTTGTGAAAATTGTCCTAAGCTTACAATTGAGATTGAAACTTTAAATAAGACTCTTGAAGAGAAAGCTAAAATTGAAAAATCCATGTCTCTTACTGCTTCCAAAAAGTTATTGACTCTACCTCTTGTGTATTGAATGCTGAAGTTGAAACAATTATTGGTGAGATTCAAGAGGCTTTTAGAGTTAAATTTAAGGAGCAGTTGAATAGGATTAAAGAATCCTATTGTGTGTCTTGTGAGGCCATTAAAGTGGAAGTGGCTCTTCTTAAGAGTAAACATGTTGAGGCAATCAAGTCTAGAAAGTGCACTAGATGTGAGGTTTTAGCTAAAGAGAATGATTACCTCAAAGTGACACTTGAGAAGTTTTCTAGTGGGAAAAAGAAACTCAACTTGATTCTCGACCAATCCAAGGTGAGTGTGAAAAACAGTGGCCTAGGTTTTAATTCCCTAGAGCGTTCCAAGAATCACCCACCAAAGATTGCAAGAGTTGTGAAAAGTGGTCTATTTGAGCAAGAACCTCCTAAGACTTCCACGGTTGTTTTCAAATCTGTAGGTTCTACTCAAACTCTTTCTAGCAAGAAAGGTGCTTCTGTGTTACCAGTACAGATCCCTCAAAAGGTCAAGTATCATTGCACCTTCTGCAAGAAAGAGGGCCACACTGTTGAGTTTTGCTTCCGGAGAGCAAAGATTGAGAGGAAAGAGAGAATGAGCGTTTTGAGATCCATTAGAGGAGTCCCTTCTCCAGCTGTAGTCTCTAGAGCTAGGCAGCCTGTTTATCGTACCACATATAGGCCTAGATTTGTAGAGAACCTTGTTGACTCTTTTGGTGGGTCCAGACAGCATTGTGGTTTAGGATATCGTGAGGAGAGACCACGGGTAGCACCTAGACAGGGGGAGTATCGATCTTTTGGTAGATCGTTTTGGAGAGTTCCAGGTGGTTCTCGTGTGCATTCTTATGATTTTGTTCCTGATCATTTTTCTGCTGCTTCTTCTGCTATTCCCAGGCATCGTGCGTCTCAATACTGGACTCCTAGATCGTTTATCTCTAACCCCAGTACTGAGGCATGGATGTTTTGAGGGGAATTTGCTCTTTTTGCCTTCATTGTATCATAATGCATTTTTCATTTCAAATATCTTGCATTGTATAATAAAACTTGTGGAGCTCAGATTATTATCCTTGTATGGCTTGATTTCATACTCTATACCTTGTCATGTCTAGTGATAGTCGGCTAGACTTCTTGTATGGCTCTTCTTGTTTAGCTTAGCTTTTGCCTTGCTAACTTTATATCTGTGAGCAAATTGAATCAAATCATGTCTTGTTGGATCTTGTGACTAGTTTTGCTCTAGTGATCCTCTTATGATTCATGCCATGTCATATAGGTTAAATTGAGTCTTGAACTTATTTTGAGATGTAAAATGAGCTTTTTAATCTCTTAAGTCAAGCAAATGAAGAATGAGATTTTCTGTGCGAAAAAACTGATCTCACCAATCCTTTCTCATGAGACTGCTTGCCATTGCACTAAGCATGAACTCAAGGGGAGTTTTGGATGACCTAGACCACTCTTTTAAGCTTCTTGCTTGAGATGGTCGCGGAAAGGCTTGAGATCTAGCACAATGAAAAAAAAAATTTTAGAAAAATGCTCAAAATGCTAAGTGCTTGATTAAATTGTTTCATATTTGAACTCTTAATGCTCAAAATGCCTCAGTTCTAGTTTTGGGTCTCTTTTTACTTATAGACATGGCTTGACTCATTTTTGGTTGCTTATAGACATGATATTGAGCAACTTTTCATGATTTTAATTCTTTTAATCTCAGATTACTGCTATTTTGGTCTTAGCTTTGCAGTACATATTTTGCCATGATTGAACATAGCTTCTTCACATAATATGGTTTGGTATAATACTTGTACTGTCTACATGGATAATGGTCATGGCTCCTTTTTGTTAAAGTTCAAAAATATAGTCATTCCTTCTTACTCTATCTTTTCCCATGCATCTTGATGAATTCATTGTCAAAGGGGGAGAAAGAGTGAGAAGAAAAATATTGTTTTGGAGCTTTTGGTTTCATTATAAAAGAACTCATAATATAAAATAAAAAAATAAACCTTTTGAAAATTTGTGATCATAGTGAGTTGAGTCTCTTAGTTCTATTGCCTTTTTATGATTATATTTGCAATTGAAGAAGACTCACAATGATCAAAGGTCAAACAGAACATTTGTCTTTCATTTGGACCTAAGTGAGATTTTGGCTACTTTCTGGAAATTGAATCCTTTTGTGCTTTCATTGCCTTATCTCACTTGCTTATACTATTCTGAAGCCATCTTGGTCGTTTCCTAAGCTTTTTCTTGCTTATGGACCAAGTTGTGCCTTTATGCGAAAATGGTGAATTTTTTACTTTTCAAACCGAAAAACTACATTTTCTGGGAAATTGCCAATGTGTTCATCAAGGGGGAGATTGTGGATATCGTGGGGATATGTGCATGATCTTAGGATGATGAGTCAATTGGCAATGGCTTTGTTGGTTTGCAAAATCTCGTGTTTTCGGGGTTTGCTTCAGTCTGTCAGACCACAGGCGGTCTGACCGGTGGCAGGGGCGGTCAGACCACCGTGGAGAGGTCCGACCGGCCGTGCGCGCCGGTCCGACCGGTTTGGTTCAAAGTGGGTTTTGAAGCTGAGCCAAAAATAGGTTGTGTAGGCAAGTGAAGGGAGTCTCCTGGATGTGGTCACATTATTTTTGGAGCTCCCAGTCAAAAGTTTTATTCATTTGAAAATTCCAGAAGGTTTCGGATTTTCAAGATGAAAATTTGGCTAAGTCATTTCGGGCGGTCCGACCCCCGTTATGGAAACGGTCGGACCGGCTTGAAATCGGTCGGACTGGCTGTGTGGGGCGGTCAGACCGCCGATCACTTGGAGGTTAGCCTTTTAGGCATTGATGTGATTTGAATGTGTTTTATGTATGAAGTTCAATGCTTTATTGTTGCATCTTGCATTGTTGAACTGACGTGGGTCAAGTTGTGAAGAACTTGTTCCCGGAGACGATTTGTTTGTCTATTGCTGTGCAGGTGACTTGCAGGTGAACGACGTCAACGGTGAGGTAGATCGGGACTACGCTTGGAGAGCTGAGGTCCAAAACGATCATGGATGCCGGGTGAGGTCGTGTGACTCAAGCATGGTGCAGAATGGGCAAGATGGATCGAACGGGTAGTTCGGTGCAGCTGGTTGGATCAGGCGGTGCGGAAGTCGGTGCAAGTCTTTGGGAGATTCCGATGGGATTCGGACGGGAGAGACTTGCCAACGTGTTGAGAGCCGCTGATCAACCTACACGTGGTGAAGCAGACGATTGCTTCAACAGATTTGTGTGAGTGGGTCCCATGTGTGTGTGGGTCCCAAGTGTGAAACCCTAGCTCTCCTATAAATAGAAAGGGGGGAGATGTAAAACCCCCAAGCACTTGAAGCATTCATTTGGACCCCTCTACCTTTTTCTAGGGTTTGGAGAGGAGAGGAGAGGCTAGGGTTTGGTGAGATTGTGTGTGCTCTTTGTTGAGCTCTTGTCCTCCTTGAGGGAGTGGCTTTGTAAGCATCTTGTGGGATCAATCAACCTTGTGATGCTTGCTTAAGAGATCGATTGTCTCCTTTGAGTTCTTCTCTCTTTTGTTGATTTTGGTGCTTCCTTGATTCAAGTGTTTATGCTTGGTCTCTTGACCGATTTTACCTTGCTTTGATGTGTGGGAATACTCCTAGAATCATCTAGATCATCAACCCCCACAAGTAAGTCTTGAATCAAGTTTTTATATTTCTAGGGTTTGTGCACTTCTTTGGTAAAACCTTAAGAGATCGTTTCTACGAAGTGGATCTGAACGATCGTCGCTAGAAATATGTCTTATATATCCTTAAGGAGGTGTGCTCCAAATTTAGTCAAGTTTCATTGGTTGAATCAAAAGTTAGACCAAATTTCGTTTTGGTTTTGGGCTTGGCATTTCGGTTCTGGACTAAATCGGTCGGACCGATTTAGATACGGCGGTCAGACCGCCAGCATTTACACCGCCCGTTAACGGCCGGTCGAACCGATTTCAAATCGGTCGGACCGCCCTTTGGCTGCCGGTCAGACCGCCCGTGTCCAGAACAGCCCAGTGAGATCAACTCTCCATATTTGTGTTGTGGTTAAAGGGGGTAATTGAATTCAGCACAAGGCTTCCTCTGTGCGTGTACTGATCTTCTTAGCTTTCATAGCTAACGGAGAAAAGTTCGTGTTGAATTTGATTAAGGCGAAAAAGTCGAGAAAGCGCATATTCACCCCCCTAGTCGCCTTTACGGTCCTACATAGGTACACAAGGAAGTGTGTCTGTACGACCACCTCAGTCGCGTGTAAAGCGAAATATATGATAGGAGACCTACAGAAGGCACGAGTAGCACCATGCGATAAAGAATGCAGAGTTCGAATCCTATGAACCATTGTGTAGTGCATTACGACGAACGTACCATTGTCCGACATATTCCAACACATACAACATGATAACGTCTAATGGGAGTGCATATGGACGCATTACAACAAACATACATCATACATCATCATGACATGATAATGAAACTCCATTGCTATGGTGTGTTGCTTGACCCAGGCTTGTTTGGACAATTGTTGATGGAGTGGTCAATCGTCTTGTAGAGTCTGCATCTCAGGTGCCTAACCCGTTACCCCACGCTAGCTATCATCCATGTAGTTACGGATGTGGCAGGACTATCATCTTCCACGGACGGCTTGCTTGAGTGCGTCGTTCGACACTCACTTCACATGCCCTGGCCAGAGATCCCTGTAATGCATGTCCAGCCTGTACAAATTGAACTCGGCACTACAAGTACCATATAGGTGGGGTATGTTGTAGTACTCTGAGACGTAATGCACCGAGGTTTGGTGCCCCGAGTACACATGGAAGCATGTCCTGTGAAGAAGTTGCTTATTACAGGTGCAAGACCCTACATCATCGATCGAGCAGACTTGTTGGAACCACCTATAGCATGACCCATGTTATACTTCTACCTCAGACGGATCTCGAACTTCTTCCTGACACCTTCCATGGTCCTAGCAGTGTGTGAACGATCCTTTTCAATCTTCTTGTTCATGTAGGCCAACACCACCTCTGAGAATTGCTTGCCTTCATCCATATGCTTCTTTGCCATCATGGCTCTATTGACGAAGTACCCCATGGTACGGTTCCATCTCTCCTCGATGATTGCGGTGATCGGGAGGGATCGGACACCCTTGAGGACACCGTTGTACACCTCAGAAAAGTTGGTCATCATGATTACGTAACGTGCACCACCGGTGTCATGCAGCAGAAACCATTTCTCTAAATTGGGTGTGTGCGAGTTTACCCACTGCGTGAACTCCCCAACTCTGGCGGAGCCTCCTGCCGCTGCACCTGCCTTGGTGACCTTCGAATTCCTGACATGCTTGTCTGTCTCCCCGTCGAGCTATCTCTACAGCCTCGAACTTCCGTCTTTGGTTCTGTATGCATACCTTCTTGAAGGTCTTCATCAGGTCCTTGCTTCGGAACCTTGTATGAAAGTTTGCTGTGAGATGCCTCATGCACCATCGGCTCGTCAAGTCATTCCACTGGAAGGGGGTTGTGTCCCGTTTTGTATCGTTCTCAACGCGGACGACAACCCAGCATTGCGGTCCGGATGTCACACACATTTGGGTGGCCTTGAACCACCGCTTGCTTCACGTTTGCAAGGAACCAGAGCCAACTATCCGTATTCTCGTGCTCAACAATCGTGAATGCCACGGGGAGTAACTAGTCATTCGTGTCGGCTGCAACCGCGGTGAGGATGGTGCCCTTGTACTTGCCAAAGAGGAAGGTGTCATCCATCGACAGCACGGACAACAATACTTTAACCCTTCGCTCGCCTAGCGAAATGCCCATAATACTCTATCAAGGATAAAACAATTCGGCTCTTGCGTAGGATGCACCCGCCCAGGTTTGTTAATGTATGTCCTAGGATTTGATTCTACAATTTGATAGAGCATTCTTGGGACAAAGTCGTAGTCCTCTTTGTATGTGCCGAACATACACTCTACGACCTTCCGTTTCGCCTGCCACACCTTGCTGCAGCCAACAGGGAAGCCCACCATGTCCATGTTGACAACATCTGCCAAAAAAGCTTAGGCGAAACAGTACATCAGCTACGACGAGGTGGCTTATTAGGTCCGCAAACATATGATGATGTCAGGTTGCGGTGCATATAAAGTGGTTCTACAAGCTCACATATGTGATCCTTGAGCACCATTATGTGGAAGTCCATGGCGACGCTCTTGAACCACTACACATGAACCTTCCTAGGGCAAGATCTTCCACACACTTGACGATGTAGGTGTCAGGGTTGGACCTGTGGACCCGATACGTCCGACTAATGTTGATGGTGTATCTGGCAATGGCCTGCTGGGCATCACTCTTGTTAGGGAAGCACTGTCCTAAGAGCAGAGTATCTTCATTGAACCCCCACTCCGCCTCCTCTATATGTGGTAGAACCAAGGATGTCGCTGTGATATCGTCCTGTCTAGACAGGACATACGAAATGTCGGTGGTCACAACACCACCGAATACACCTCCCGTAGCAGTTTCTCCATCATGCTCCTCTCCAGAACTAGTTGTATCCACAACCTCCTCCTTGCTTTCCACTACATCTACCTACTCGGTGAGGTATTCGTGGTAGTCAATACGGGCTGCCCACCACCTCTCCACGCCTTCGTTCTGTTTGAAAGTCTCCGCGCGCATCCTCAAGTCTTCATCACCTACTTCCTCGCCCACATCTCCGCCAACGCCCGCGTTTGCATCAGCATCGAAGACCAACCCAGGCACTTCATCTCCAGCATCTCCACCAGAACAACCTATGGCGAATGATTATGCACTCTCCACAAACTGGACATACACCATCGGCCTGACATATATCGCAGTGGCAGGGTTGCACACAACCTCTATGTAGTTGGCCCACGAAGCGTCACTGCTCACCTTCATAAGTTGCCAAAAGGTCTCTCTACACCACCCACCGTTGAGGCATAGAATGCCTTGATGCATAGTTTCTTCCTTCCAGTGTCCCGATCGAATGCGGAACACACACTATGGATATCATGGAGATATGCTTACAGTATTAGGATAATATTACCATTGGCAATGGCGTTAAAGGTTTGTTGAAACACTCAATTTCGGTGAAGTTCAAGTTCTGTCAGGCAGTAGGCGGTCAGACCGGCCAGGGCGGCGGTTTGACCGACCACCTCTGGCGGTCAGACTGGCCAAGGCTTTGGCCAAGTGGCTGGCGCTAGATGGGTGCTGTTGTATTTTGGAGCTGAGCCAAAAAATAGAGGGTGTAGGTAAGAGAAGGGTTTCTTCTACACTTGGTCTCATAATTTTTAGAGTTTCAAGTCAAAAGTTCTATTCGTTTGAAATTTCTAGAGAGATTTCAGATTACCAGGGGAAAATTTGGCTAAGTATTTTCTTTGGCGGTCAAACCCGGCCAGTGGCGATCGAGACCGGCCAGGCGATCGAGCCGCTATGGGGGTGGTTTGACCGATTTTGACTTATTCGCCAGCCATCTTGGCGGCGATGATTCTACGTTAGGTCAAGTTCATGGGTTTCAGTGCATATGTGTTGCATGATGCATATTTTGACTAACTTGGGTCAAGTTGCGAAGAACTTATTCCCAAAATTAATTTTTTGGTCTATTGTTGCGCATGAGGCTTGGAGGTCAACGGCGAGGATGATCGGGACTAGGATTGGAGAGTTGAGGTTCAGAACGATCGAGGATGTCGGGTGATGTCAATGGACTCAAGCATGGCACAAAATGGACAAGCATGACCGAACGGAAAGTTCGGTGTGATGGGTTGCATCAAGCGGCGCGGGGTCGGTGCAAGTGTCATTGTGGTTTCGGTGGGAGCCGGATAGGAGAGACTTACCGACATGAAGTGAGCCGTTGATCAACCTATACGTGGCGAAGCATGTGATTGCTTCATGAAGTTTGGACTCGGTCTTTGGAGAAGGATCGAGAAGGGGTATTTTGGTAACTTCACCGAAATACCGCCTTGATGGCTTTTGGCTAAACCGCGGCCCAAGGAAAAGTGGTTTAGGTTAAGAGAAGATGAAGACGGTGCTTTAAAATATGTGCGTGAGTGAAACCCGTTTGTGTTTGGGCTTAACGGGTGCCCATTAGGGATATCCTTCTAGAAGCTAGCCTCCACTATAAATAGGAGATGGTTCTGGTTGTGCACCCCCAACCCTTGTTTGGAAGAAACCCTAGTTTGTGTTTAGGGAGAGGAAAGTGGAGATGTTAGGGTTCTAAAGAGTTGGATTGATTGTGTTCTTAAGTGTTGAGCCTTTGTCCTCAAAGATAGCGTGGCTATAAACCAACATCAATCTCGAATCAATCCAAGCAAGATTCCTCAAGATGAATCTCTATTTGTTCTTGCTCTCTCTTTTGTGATTTTGGGTTTTCATTGATCCTTTGGTTTCTGATCTGGATCTTTCTTGCTGTGACATGTGGGAATGGATCTAGAATCATCTTGATCATCTATTACCCATGAGCAAGTTTTTGGATTATACTTTGGTTTTGACACGGTTTTGAAGCAACCTTCACTCAAACAGAAAAATGTTAGAACTTTGGCAATGATTTTCACTATCCTTGATTAGAATAGATATCTGACATCCTAGAGAATGTATGTTTCAAGTTTCGTAAAGTTTAGAGTTGTGGATCAAAAGTTAGACCAATTTGCGATTTCAAGTTTGGACTGATTTTACTGTTCATCGGGTTTGAGGTCAGACCGCCCCTTGGAGAGGTCAGACCGTTAGGCTGAGAGGTTTGACCCAACTCATTGTGAATTGAGTTTTTGGTGATTTTAATTGTTTTGTTTCGGGGTTTCGATTGGATTCAATACAAGTCTTCTGCTATGCTTGTACATTAATCTTTATAGCTCTCATAGCTATTGGAGTGAAAAACGTGTTGAATCCGATCAAGGTGAAAATGAGATCGTGCTCCTATTCACCCCCACTCTAGTCACCGTTTTGGTCCAACAAGTGGTATCAGAGCCCGGTTAGTTCAATCTTGATCTTAACCGGTCACTGAACTTGGCCATCGAGAAGTACCCCACCAAGCTGCATATCTTCGATGGGCTCGACTATGCCTATTGGAAGAATCGCATATGTGTCTTCCTTCAGAGCGAAGGACAAGTTGTATGGGAGGTTGTTTGAACCCCGCTCGTCTTGTCCGAGGTTGCTACGCCGGCTTTAGCAGCCCTCTTTGCTAACAACCACAAGGCAAAGAACATTCTGTATGCCGGGCTTGGTAGACAAGAGTATAACATGATTTGTCACCTTAAGACCGCACATAAAATTTGGCACACCCATCTTATGAAGTTCTCTCTGCTAGATATTTCGAGGCACCGGGTCTGAAGGACATCACTAGATTCGGAGTGGGGACGATGGAGAACGAGCGATCGGAAGATCGATTGGAAAGAAAATGCTAGAAATAGCAAAATAGAGAATTATTTTACTTCATATTTTTCTCGAAAAGTGAAATGGGTTATGTATAAGCTATAATGTTCTACTATTTGATTTTCTCATGACAGGTCCATAGTCTGAAAACACTGGTGCCTTCATCTTTCAATTTTTCTGTCATCTCTGACTGCACTGCCTAACACAAATAGAGATTTCTACCGCATCAAGGATTACTATATTAATTCCTACGTGCTAATTTCATCAAATCGTAACATAGACAGAGATGCATGCATGATATGAAAGCACAACGTACTACTATAGTACCACTGTTAATTACCTCAACAAATGTACTACTTAACCGCACTAAAGTAATGATCAAATAACATCACGCACATCAATCTCGTGACTAGGATGACATTACCATGACTAATTAAGCAATGCCATCCACATGAACTAAAAATATACGTCAACTAAGCATGGTTACCTAATACATTCTACACTATCAAGCAACCATTACAACAATAACAAATTAACTACACTACTTGCATATGTACTTACGTAATAATTACAGGACCACTAAGCTAATTGCATGCTAATCACCTAGCTAAAACTATAGCCGCATGTGGATGAAAAATTACCTTTTCTTGACGCTTGCAAGCCGACTAACAACTTATGCAATTGCACAACCTTCAAATTCAGATTGAAAATTACCCAAAAATTTTACTGCTTGCACAACCTCTATTCCTCCCTTCTCTTCCTCTCTCTCTCAGTCTCTTGTTCGTAGCTCAGGCTGAAGAAATGGAATGCAAATGAGTTTTGTCTGGTGTTCGATCCATTTTAAAGCCATTGGGCGGAAGAAATGCAAAAGCGAGGGCAGCGATGGGCGCCAGGGCGTGCGGCGGCGCGTCGAGGTGGGGCCGGCGGCGGGCGTGCAAGGGCTAGCAGCGCGTTGGCGTGTCAAGGGGCCGGGTGGAGGACGTGTGCTAGGGAGATCATTCCCGCACCCAAGTACAGCGGAAGTAGCGGAATTGGCTCCTTCTCGCGCTCCAGTACCGCGGAGGCAGCTGGAGGAGCTGCAGAATCGGGCGGGGACCGCGACCTCCCGCGCCACGCCGTTGGTTCCTGCGCCTATCACCGCTGTTCTGCGCTTCCCAGCGCGGGAAGTTCCACGCGTCAGCCTCTTGTTCTTCTGCGCTCAATAGGGGGTTAGATTTGTAATTTTGATATCAACAGAGCTATTTTTGCAATTAAGGTGGTAGCATAGGGCAAATTAAAAAATTCTCAATACGCATCCATTTCAAATCCAGTAGGCAGCATCAAATCTGAACGTAATTCGACCATACGCATCCATTTCAAGTCCAGTAGGCAACATCAAATCTGAACGTAATTCAACCGTCTTCAGGGGTCTTGCACGTGACCATCCGAGACTCGGAGGAATCAGGTATCTATATTCTTACGAGTAATTTTCTCTTCTAGAACAAGCATGGCCTTCTAACTAATATCATTTCAGAACGGTCCCGAAGTTCTGATCACCAAAGCAGACATTTTTAAGGAGCACCCTGCAGGTATAAGATTTCTCCAGGAAGAAGGCTGTTTCCCTGTAAAATTCCTATGGAATCGTCGTCTTGGAAGTTGGAACTTGGAAGCAGGCCCTGGGTAGTAGCGTTGTACTCCTGAACTGCAATTATGCGCTCGACCTAACCATCACCTGATGTGTTCTGCGTGCAGACGTAGTATGTACTGGCCTCAGTTCACTGGGCGAGTGCAGTGTTGGGGATGCAAGCCGAGCTGTGCTGCTGTCCGGCAAAGCGAAAGGGCCCACATGGGCCGGCTCTCGCTTGGGCGGCTACTCCGCCGGTTGACCCCATGTCAAGTACGGCGAACTGAGCTCGCGACGACAGGAACCGACGGTCGAGAGACAGGCAACGAGGGGGGGTGCAGTCGCGAGCCCGCCAGATTGGCTGCTGCTGCGAAGGAGGGCATCGCGCTTTCGGTCGTTAGAAATTTAGTTGCGCGGCATTGAATGCGCGCCAACATGCGTGATGCCGCTTATGGCGCGAACTGACTGACGGGTACCGACGGTTGGGGTGGTACCGAGGGGCCGAGACTTGGGCGGCTGCTTGGTCCTCCTACGCTTGGCTAGATGCCTAGATCGATCCCCACAGGCAAGGGCCGAAGGCCAGGCTAAGAAAGAAAGAAATTATGTGAAGATGATGGCTAACTTTTAAGTTACATGGCTCAAAATTCTCACACAAATAGGCATGGACCTTGTCGAACAAACTGACAAGAAAAATAAGCCCAAACCAGGCCGGAAAAACATCGTCCCTCCTTATCACCGAAGCCAATGCTCCCAAATTTTCCTTTCTAGTACTAACAGACCCAGATGCTGGCCCAACAACTATTTCCACCCACGATCGATCATCCAAACATGAAACAACCCACGCAATTATCCAGCTAAGGCCGAAGAAAACAAGCTCTTTTGACCTGGCCTTAGCCTGCATTAAGGCCATGAAGCCCAGAGCCGCGCACAGCAACCGACCCAAACTGACCCCGAGAAAACCTCGCCTTGCCCCCATCCTCACCTCAAACATCTTCAATTCCCCACGCATCTATCTCTATCTATCTCTATCGCAACCTCGCCTCCCCAAATCAAATCCACAGCCCGACCTAGCCGGCGACCCACCGCCATGCCTCGCACGGAGGGCCGCCTCGCGTCCGTGGTGTGCCTACCCAGCCGCACCAGGATTTCCGCATCGCCTCCCTGTGCTACCACCGCCCTCGCGACAGCCCCTTCCGCGACCTCCGCCGCCAGTGGTCGCCCTACCACCGCGATCGCAGCTGGGATGTGGACCGAGACGTTCCCATCCGCCGTGGCGGCGGGGGAGACGGCGCCTGTTCGGCTCCGGCTCTGACGACGAGGACCTCAAAGGCCTCAGCTGCTTTGTGGATTTTTTTTAAAAAATAAATTTTTTTAAAAATAATTTACAAAACTAGATAATCGTTCAAAAATTATACAAATAGATCTCTGTCATCAGAGAACAGTGGGGGAGATTCCCTTTCGCTAGTTGAACTGACGACAGGAAACTAGGAATTATTAAATATAGTAAATTAACTTAAAATATTATGAATTTTTTTGTAACCTCCTAGCATAGTTTTATTGATTGCGTAATTTTTTCATAATTTTATTATTTCTGATTATTTATCTAAAATTCATTTGAGTATACTATTTGTAGGTATTTGTAAATATATAAAATGAGGTTAAAAATTATGATTTTTTTTTGTGAACGCTCCTTACATAGTGTAATTCATTGTGTAAGTTTTACAAAATTTTATATATTATGAAATTGTCTCAACAATTAAGGGTTCACACAATCAAGTACACAATATTGGAAACCTAAATTCAGGATTTTTTTTGACAATTTTAGAATATATAAAATTCTTAAAAAATAAAAAAAAATATCAATTACACTATGTAAGAAATGTTCTTCAAAAATCATAATTTTTTGATCTCATTTTATATATTTCCAAATTCCTATATTAGTATATTTAAATGAATTTTAGAGAAAAATTCAAGGTGTTTATATATTTTTTTAAAATACACAAGCAATAACATTGTGTTGGAAGACTATATAAAAAAATTTATAATATTTTTAGCTCATTTGCTATATTTACAAATTCTTATATTTTTGTCGTAACTGGCGACAGAGATCTATTTTTGTAATTTTTTAAGATAATTACCTATTTTTTTTATTTTTTTTTTAAAAAAACTCCTACTTCGAGTATCGCCGCCTCTAGTGCCAGAAGCTCCACAAGAGCCTGAAGTGGTGCATCTGGAACATCACTCCCAGCCCCCCTCGCCGCAATGGCGAGGACGATGAGGAGAACTACCATTAGAGCGAGGAGGAGGAGGAGGAGGAGGAATCGTTGAAGGACTCGTCTGATAGGGGAGAAGAGGAGGAGAGCAAAGACACGTGGGAATCCGAGTGTGGTGAGTCAGATAGCTTATCCGATTCCAACGAATCAGATGATTCTAGGTTGAAGAAGAAAGGCGGTAAGAGGCGATTCTTAGTAGTAGCGAGCCTATTGGAACAAACCAAAGAAAAACTTGCCCTCAAAGGAAACACGTGTATTCAAGAAAGACAAGAGATAATTTAGTGCTGCATAAATCAGCTTTTCTATTGCTTTGACTCTTAATCTTCTTGCAAAATCTGATTACATATGACCCCCTTTTATAGCCACAACTACTGCTACAATACTCGACTAGGATCACTCTGATATCGACTTTGTTTGCAACAATGGTTGGACTCGGACTTGTAGGACCGGAAAGGCGACTAGGGGGGGTGAATAGGCGCTTTCCAAAACTTTCTCGCCTAAGTCGAATTCAACACGAACTTTACTCCTTTAGCTATGAGAGCTAAGAAGATCAATAAGCACACAATGAAGCCTTGTCTTGAACTCGACAAACCCGACAACCACACGACACAAATGTGGAGACTTAAACTCAAAGGGTTGATCAGGGCATGGCGGTCAGGCGATCGGCTACCACAGCGGTCGGACCGACGTTCAACCAATGATCCGACCAAGAATGGCGGTCGGACGGTGGGCGATGGTTCGACCGGCAGATGCTGGTGATGCGAATATACTGGCGGTCGGACGCCGTTACAAGACCGGTCGACCGGTTCGATCGAAGCGAAAAAGAACCCCAAATCCAAAAGCGAAATTTGATCCAACTTTTGATTCAACCAATGAAACTTGACCAAATTTCGAGCACACCTCCTAATGATATTAGAGACCTATTTCTAGCGACGATCCTTGAGATCCACTTGAGAATCGATCTCTCAAGGATTTAATCAAGAAGTGCACAAACCCTAGAAATATGAAAAACTTTGATTTAAGACTTGCTTGTGGGGATTGATGGTCTAGATGATTCTAGGAGTATTCCCACACATCAAAGCAAGACAAAATGGGTCAAGAGACTAAGCATAAACCCTTGAATCAAGGAAGCACCAAATTCATTCAAATGAGAGAAGAACACAAAGAGGAGACAAATGATCTCTCAAGCAAGCATCACAAGATTGATTGATCTCACAAGATGCTTACAAAGCCACTCCAACTAGGAGGACAAGAGCTCACCTAAGGAGCATACAATCTCTCCCTCTCTTCCTCTCCAAACCCTAACCCTAGAAAAGCAAGGGAAGAAACCAAATTAATGCCTCAAAGGTTTTCCTTCTCCCCCTTTCCTATTTATACTAGAGAGGACTAGAGTCACATTTGGGGCTCTTACACATGAGACCCACACACACATAACTCTTGAAGCAATCGCCTGCTTCACCACGTGTAGGTTGATCAGCGGTTCTCATCGACGCCAAACCTCTCTTGTCCGAATCCCATCGGAACCTCCCAGAGACTCGCACCGATATCCGCGTCGTTCGATCCAACCGGTGCATGAGAACCACCCGTTCGATCCATCTTGCCCATCTCGCACCATGCTTGAGTCACACGACCTCACCCGGTATCCACGATCGTTACGGACCTCGGCTCTCCAAGCGTAGTCGATCCACTCACCGTTGGCGTCGTTGACACGCAAGCCACACCGACAATAGACAAACAAACCGTTTCCAGGAACAAGTTCTTCACAACTTGACCCACGTTAGTTCCACAATGCAATATGCAACAATAAAGCATTGATAACTAAACATTAAACACAATCAATATGCATCAATGCGAACTTGGCTAACCTCCAAGTCACTGCCGGTCCGATCAGCCCACAAGGCGGTCCGACCGATTCGTTTGATCGGACCGCTCCCACTGGCGGTCGGACGGTCAAAAACAACCAAAATTCGGCTTGAAAATCCGAAACCTTCGGAATTTTCAACTCAATAGAACTTTTTTTGGGAGCTCCAAAATGATGGGACCACATCCGGAGACTCCTCACCGCCTACACAACCTATTTTGGATTAGCTCCAAAACCAATGTTAGGTCAGCCGTCCGACAAGCCACCATTGCCGATCCCGCCAGGCCCAGGCGGTCCGACCGCCCCTAACGCCGGTCGAGCGCTTTGTGGTCCGACAAGAAGAAGCAAACCGAAAGCGAGATTTTGCAAACCAACAAAGCCATTGCCAATTGACTCATCATCCTGAGATCGTGCACATATCCTCACGATATCCACAATCTCCCCCTTGATGAACACATTGGCAATTTTCAAGAAAATGTGGTTTTTCAAATTGAAAAGTAAAAATCGCCGTTTTCGCATAAAGGCACAACTTGGTCCATAAGCAAGAAAAAGCTTAAGAACCGACCAAGCTGGCTTCAGAATAGTGAAGGAAGTGAGATAAGACATTGAACGCACAAAAAGATTCAAAATCCAGAAGATGGCCAAAAATCTCACTAAGGTCCATATGAAAGACAATAAGTTCTATTTGACCTTTGATCATTGTGAGTCTTCTTGAATTGCAATTCAAATCAGAAAAAGGCAATAAAACCCAGAGACTCAACTCACTATGATCACAAATTTTCAAAGGGTTCACAAAAAATTGTTTTTGTGTGTGTGTGTGTGTTCTTTTATGCATGAAACCTTATGTGAACCAAAAGCTCCAAAGCAGCATTTTCTTTAATCCTTCTCCCCCTTTGACAATGAATTCATCAAGATGCATGAGAGAAGAACGAGCATGAAGAAATGACTTTATTTGAAATTTAGCAAAAGGAGCCATGACCATTATCTATGTAGACAGTACAAGACATATACCAAGTCATATAAAGAGTAGAAGCTATATTCAATCATGGCAAAACATGTACTGCAAAGCTAAAACCAAGATAGCAGAAATCTGAGATTAACAAAATTAAAACCATGAAAGGTTGCTCAATGTCATAGATTCACTAAAAGCAACCAAAAATGAGTCAAGCCATGTCTATAAGCAAAAAGAGACTCAAAACAGGAATTGAGGCATTTTGAGCATTAAGAGAATTCTTTTGAAGCAAAGCTCAAGCACTTAGCCCTTTTTGGGCAATTTTTCTTCTTTTTTTTTTACTGTGCTAGATCTCAAGCCTTGCCGCGACCATCTCAAGCGATAAGCTTAAAAGAGTGATCTAGGTCATCCAAAACTCCCCCTGAGTTCATGCCTAGTGCAATGGCAAGCCGTCTCATGAGAAAGAATTGGTGAGATCAGTTTTTTCGCACAGAAAATCTTTTTTTTTCATTTGCTTGACTTAAGAAGATAAAAAGCTCATTTTTCATCTCAAAATAAGTTCAAGACTCAATTCAACTTGTAAGACATGGCAAGAATCATAAGAGGATCACTAGAGCAAAACTAGTCACAAGATCCAACAAGACATGATTCAATTCAATTTGCTCACGATATAAAGCTAGCAAGGAAAAGCTAAGCCAAAGCACGAAGAGCCATAAAGAAGTCCAATGAGACTATCACTTGATATGACAAGGTATAGAGTATGAAATCAAGCCATACAAGGATAATACTCAAAGCTCCACAATTTTTATTATGCAATGCACGACATTTGAAATAAAAATGCATTATGATACAATGAAAACAAAAAGAGCAAATTCCCTCAAAACATCCAAGCCTCAGTACTGGGATTTGAGATAAACGTTCTAGGAGTCGATCTTGAGATGGATGAGGCACAGGAAAAGCAAAAGAAGCAGCAGAAAAATGATCAGGCACAAAATCATAAGAATGCCCATGAGCACCACCTGGACCTCTCCAAAATGATCTACCAAAAGACCGATACTCCCCCTGTCTAGGTGCTACCCGTGGTCTATCCTCACGATATCCAAGACCAACTTCTTGCATCACCTGATGTGTTCTGCGTGCTGACGTAGTATGTACTGGCCTCAGTTCACTGGGCGAGTGCAGTGTTGGGGATGCAAGCCGAGCTGTGCTGCTGTCCGGCAAAGCGAAAGGGCCCACATGGGCCGGCTCTCGCTTGGCCGGCTACTCCGCCGGTTGACCCCATGTCAAGTACGGCGAACTGAGCTCGCGACGACAGGAACCGACGGTCGAGAGACAGGCAACGAGGGGGGGTGCAGTCGCGAGCCCGCCAGATTGGCTGCTGCTGCGAAGGAGGGCATCGCGCTTTCGGTCGTTAGAAATTTAGTTGCGCGGCATTGAATGCGCGCCAACATGCGTGATGCCGCTTATGGCGCGAACTGACTGACGGGTACCGACGGTTGGGGTGGTACCGAGGGGCCGAGACTTGGGCGGCTGCTTGGTCCTCCTACGCTTGGCTAGATGCCTAGATCGATCCCCACAGGCAAGGGCCGAAGGCCAGGCTAAGAAAGAAAGAAATTATGTGAAGATGATGGCTAACTTTTAAGTTACATGGCACAAAATTCTCACACAAATAGGCATGGACCTTGTCGAACAAACTGACAAGAAGAAAAAAAAACATGAGGCCGGTTTTACTAGACTGAAATTCTGTCTGTTTGGCCGAGTTTCAGCTTCCAGCTTCTAGTTCGAGGTTAGTTGGAATTGCTCGACTAAGCAATGCTCGCTTTTATTGGTTTTTGTTTTCCCCAATGCTGAGAGAAGTATGCGCCAATCAAGTAGAAACCCAGTAATTCCACATTGTCTTGCCATTCGGAGAGAATAAGATAGGGCAAGACAGGCTCCGAATTCTCCTCTTCAACATGAGTCGATAGCTACAGCATTCCTGGAGGAGTAAGCCCAAACCAGGCCGGAAAAACATCGTCCCTCCTTATCACCGAAGCCAATGCTCCCAAATTTTCCTTTCTAGTACTAACAGACCCAGATGCTGGCCCAACAACTATTTCCACCCACGATCAATCATCCAAACATGGAACAACCCACGCAATTACCCAGCTAAGGCCGAAGAAAACAAGCTCTTTTGACCTGGCTTTAGCCTGCATTAAGGCCATGAAGCCCAGAGCCGCGCACAGCAACCGACCCAAACTGACCCCGAGAAAACCTCGCCTTGCCCCATCCTCAACCTCAAACATCTTCAATTCCCCACGCATCTATCTCTATCGCAACCTCGCCTCCCCAAATCAAATCCACGGCCCAACCTAGCCGGCGATCTACCGCCATGCCTCGCACGGAGGGCCGCCTCACGTCCGTGGCGTGCCTACCCAGCCGCACCAGGATTTCCGCATCGCCTCCCTGTGCTGCCACTGCCCTCGCGACAGCCCCTACCGCGACCTCCGCCGCCAGTGGTCGCCCTACCACCGCGATCGCAGCTGGGATGTGGACCGAGACGTTCCCATCCGCCGTGGCGGCGGGGGAGACGACGCCTGGTTCGGCTCTGGCTCCGACGACGAGGACCTCAAAGGCCTCAGCTGCTTTGTGGAATTTTTTTTTAAATTATTTTTTTTAAAAAATAATTTACAAAACTAGATAATCGTTCAAAAATTATACAAATAGATCTCTATCATCAGATGAACAGTGGGGGAGATTCCCTTTCGCTAGTTGAACTGACGACAGGAAATTAGGAAGTGTTAAATATAGTAAATTAACTTAAAATATTATGAATTTTTTTTAACCTCCTAGCACAGTTTTATTGATTGTGTAATTTTTTCACAATTTTATTATTTCTGATTATTTCTTTAAAATTCATTTAAGTATACTATTTGTAGGCATTTGTAAATATATAAAATGAGGTTAAAAATTATGAAATTTTTTGTGAACGCTCCTTACATAGTGTAATTCATTGTGTAAGTTTTACAAAATTTTATATATTATGAAATTGTCTCAACAATTAAGGGTTCACACAATCAAGTACACATTATTGGAAACATAAATTCAGGATTTTTTTAGACAATTTTAGAATATATAAAATTCTTAAAAAATAAAAAAATCAATTACACTATGTAAGAAACGTTTACAAAAAATCATAATTTTTTGATCTCATTTTATATATTTCCAAATTCCTATGTTAATATATTTAAATGAATTTTAGAGAAAAATTCAAGATGTTTTTATTTTTTTTAAAAATACACAAGCAATAACATTGTGTTGGAAGACTATATAAAAAAATTTATAATATTTTTAGCTCATTTGCTATATTTACAAATTCTTATATTTTTATCGTAACTGGCGACAAAGATCTATTTTTGTAATTTTTTTTAAGATAATTACCTATTTTTGTATTTTTTTTAAAATATATTATTTTTTAAAAACTCCTACTTCGAGTATCGCCGCCTCAAGTGCTAGAAGCTCCACAAGAGCCTGAAGCGATGCATCTGGAAGATCACTCCCAAGACTTCGCCGCCGCATGAATGGCGAGGACGATGAGGAGAACTACCATTAGAGCGAGGAGGAGGAATCGTTGAAGGACTCGTCTGATAGGGGAGAAGAGGAGGAGAGCAAAGACACGTCGGAATCCGAGTGTGGTGAGTCAGATAGCTTATCCGATTCTAACGAATCAGATGATTCTAGGTTGAAGAAGAAAGGCGATAAGGGCAGTTGCCGTGGTAGCAGGCCCTATTGGAACAAACCAAAGAAAAACTTGCCCTCAAAGGAAACACGTGTATTCAAGAAAGACAAGAGATAATTTAGTGCTGCATAAATCAGCTTTTCTATTGCTTTGACTCTCAATCTTTTTGCAAAATCTGATTACATATGACCCCCTTTTATAGCCACAACTCTTCGCTACGAGACTCGACTAGGATGCTCATGATATCCAAACTTTGTTTGCAACAATGGTTCGGACTCGGACTTCTAAACAGAAACGGACACAACAAATATTACCTAACAATCACTCCGTAATATTTATTGTACTTATTATATTAGGTGTGCTGTCAGTTGGACTCAACTTCAACATGACTCCCACACACTTGGCCGAAGACGGTGGCATAACTCGAACACGTCTTGGACGCTTACTCATTGAGGCAGCCGGTCTCAACTACGACTTACGTCCTAACTCGTACTCGAACTTTAAGTTGGTCACGACTTTAACTTGAGTAACACATGGACTCGACTCAGGATGACGAACACATCTCCTCGATGTCCCGTACTTAACACTATTTACTTAACTTAGGACGGCGAATACATCTTCTCAACGTCCCTCGCCTTCACCTTTCGATGATTGGCACCAAGATGCATCGTCTTTAATGCCTTCCACGCAGCTTTGGCCATCTCTTTTTCGGTAAGTAGGAAGAGCGTCGGCGTGCCACGTAGCTTTAGCCGTCTCCTTTTCGGCCAGTAGGAAGAGCGTTGATGTTGCCTCGTCACCGGTGATACCACTCCCCGGAGAACACGACATAATCTTGGGCACAAATAAAAAACTCAGGCTCCTTGTCATGGAGCTGCATGCACCGTACAGTGCATCGGTCTCACCGCCGCGCCCCGCCGTGTGCTCCGACGCTGCCTCATCTGATGCGCTGTGGGGATCTGCCGCGTGCGCAGTATATGCCACCCCGGGAGTCGAGATCACCCCTCCCGGGGTAGTAGCTAGGGTTTCGAGCCTAGAGCTCTGATATCAATTGTTGGAACAAGCCGAAGAAAAATTTGCTATCGAAAGAAACACACGTATTCAAGAAAGACAAAAAGATAATTTGGTGCTGCATAAGTCAATTTTTATATTGCTTTGACTCTCAATCTTCTTGCAAAATCTGATTATATATGATCATTTTTATAGCCACAACTACTGCTACAGTATTCGGACTATGACTGCTACAGTAATCCGACTTTGTTTGTAACAGTGGTTCAGATTCGAACTTTTAAACAGAAACAAACACGATAAATATTACCTAACAGGCCCAGCCATCGCTGCCGCTCGTCTGTTACGGAAAGTGAGGCCGACAGCAAGGTTGATGAGGATTCAGAGGGCTCTTATGGTACTGAGGACTCTAGGGATAGGAGGAGCAGGAAGAGATCGCGGAGGCACAAGAAGTCTAAGAGGGGAAAGAGCTCCAGGAGGAAGAGCGAGGATACAGCCTCCGAGGGATGCTCTGAGGAGGAGGCTTCTGGCTCTAGCCCTAGCCCTAGCCCTAGGGACAGTGAGAAGAAGGGCAGGAGCTCCAGGAGGAAGTGGAGCAAGTGGTCTGATTCGGAAGATTCGGTTCCTTGTGATGCCAACGTTGATGGAAAGGAAGTCGACGAGACAAATGTGCCAGAGATTGACCCGGAAGCGATCAAGTTCAAGGAAATGCTTGAGGCCAGAAGAAGGCTGCCTTGGACAATGAGATGCCGGTTGGGCCAACGCCTCTTCCCGTGCAGAAGGTCATATTAGCCATGGTGGTGCACTGAGACCCGGAGAAGGTGACGCTATTGCGCAGTATGTGCAGCAGGGGAAGCGTATCCCACTACGTGGTGAGGTTGGTTTACCTGCAGACGAGATTCAGAAGTTTTGAGGATTTGGGGTATGTGATGAGTGGGAGTAGGCACCAGACGATGAATGCTATACGTATAAGGAAGGAAAACCAAGTTTGCAGTGCAGAGGATAAGAGGGCGCTCGCTAATCGCCATGTTTAACTATGAGGAGAAGTCGAAGCGAGAGCACGAGGTTATGGCTGACCTGCAGCGGTTGGTGCACAGAACCATTGGCCATGATGTGGGACCTTCACATGATCCATTTGCTACTGCGGATGGCTGAGTAATGATTTCTAGCTATTATACAAAGAAATGATTTCCTCCATTCGTTATGCACGCTTTACCTGTTTGTGATTCCTATAGATAGTGATGTCGAGTTTGCTTAGTTGTGCTGCAAATATCTTATTCAGACATTTCACGTGATGGTACTCAGTAGAACTTACTATATTTGGCTTATGATGCTTACTGTCCTACTTGTCGTATCTGTCTGCTTATGCTTGCTGGCTTGCTACTGTTTTTGTCAAGCTGATTGATTCGTCACTAGATAACTCTTCTGGGATTGCTTGAAATGATAAGATAGAATGTGTAAGATTTTTGTACATTTGTGCATGTTGAAAACAGCACCTTTTCTATTCAGTATAAATTATGGAATTGATAGGAGCCGTGCGTCCGCCGTTAAGCTTTCCGTCCGAACACCCACTCCACTCTCTTTCCTCATTCTTCTCACTCTCTTTGCGCATGTTTATCTATTGAGCCACTGAGCCCAACGCTCCCAATCACTCATTCTTCCCAGTCTCTATCCACTCTTATCCGCTCTTGTTCTTACGGCTTTGTCTCCACATTTGCTCCAAGTAGTACAAACGACCACGACATTCCTAAATCACATCGGTGGCTCATGTCCTCCCCGCTTGCTCTTCCCTCTGGTGGCTCATGGGCGACCCGAGCTCGCCGCTGGAGCATCCTGGTGATTTCGCCTCTGCTGCGGCGACCGGGCTCCGTCGCCTGCGCCTCTGCTTCGCCTGGGTCACGCGCCTCCACCGCAGAGGCCACTTCCGCTACGGCCACCTCTTCGTCGCTAGCCAGGCCCCGCCGACCAAGTCCGCTGCCTTCCTTTTTTTTGTTATGATGTTGCGGTTCGTTGAAAAAATACTGCGACCTGCTGAAAATAATGTTGCATACTGTTCTTGAAGATATTGCGCTCCGTTGAGAAAAATATTGCATATGTAGAGAAAAATGTTACATATGTAGAAAAAAGTGTTGTATACTGTTCACGGTGATGTTACAATATTTTTCAACGTGTTTTTTTTCATATGCTTTGTTTTGATTCTGATGTTTACGGTGATGTTGATGATGTTAACGCGTCTGTTTACGGTGGTATTCTTTGAAATAATGCGAACGAATTTTTGATATGTTGTGTACGTTCTGAATTTTGTTATGTTTAGCACACAATGATGTTGCCCTCGGGTATACGGCGCTAGCTTTCGGACGGTACTTTGTAACATTTATACCGAATTTATGTCATGAGATCATTGAAGTATGCATGTGGTCATACGTGAACAAGATTGAGATTGATGGACTAGTTTGAATCCTTGTTTTGCCGTTTGCAAATATGGGTTTTAGTCATTAACTCTATTTCCAATAAACCATGAACAGCAACACTGTACCGGTTAAATTCAAGTTTGAATCCTTGTTTTGCTGTATGCAAATATGGGTTTTAGTCATAAACTTTATTTCCAATAAACCATGAGCAGCAACACTGCACCTGTTAAATTCAAATCGCATCTCCCAGTAAGAAAAATTGAAAGTGTATTTCTATGGCCCGTTCTCTTGTAAAATAAGATAAAATGAATGTTTTAACATGATCTACAACACCAAAGGGAACAGTAAAATTGGCACAGTACATATAGAATTTTTGGTGGTACTGGCACGTTTTCGCACCATATATACAGAAATGGTCATCCGTTTTTTATTACAAAGTTAGCCCTGTCTGCACGGTCGCAGAAATTAGGGTTAGGGTTTAAGCAGGTTTTGATAATTTTTGTAGGAATTTTAAAATATAGCAAATGAGTTCAAACAATTATGAAATTTTACGTGGAGCCTTCCGACATAGTGTACTTGCTTGTATAAATTTATCATAATTTTATTCATTCAGGATTTTTTGCATTTTCTTAAACGTGTACTGTTTTGGCGAGGACAAAAAAAATCAATAGAAACTGTGCCATTTTTTGTGCCTCCTGTCACATGAAATGAGACCATCCCTCCATCATCCTTGCCATGTGCCATGTGTTGTGCCTCCCATCACCTGAAACGAGGCCCTCACTCCATCATCCTTTCTTTTCCACTGAAAGCTCCATCAAAACCGAGCAATCTTTTCATCCCGTCACCTCCATCTTTTCATCTCGTCACTTCCATCTATTCACATACAAATTAAAAACATTCGTGCGAGTAAGTATCCCCTCCAGGCTATAAATTAGCGAGTGAATGAACGCGATTTTATTTCGCAGTCGCTCGCTCACTCACTCACTTGCCCTGTTGATTATATTTTCAGGGATATTTATGTGTTATTGACCACCGTCATTCGCAGGTAATTTGTATCTCCGTCGTTTAATTCTTGGGGCATCATTAATTAGCTACGAAATAGTTAGTCATAATTTACAGTGGATGTGTAATTAAGTAGTTGCAATTTTGTAGGTATTTATTTAGCTTAACATTGTTAGTCCCATGTAATTAGCGTTCTGAGATTTTCGTAGAAAAATATTGACAACATGCATTGCTGGGTATTCATGCAACTAGTTATTTCATGCTAGTTCATAATGACATGCAAGTTATTCTAGTATGCATGCACATGCTGGCCAAAATAATGACAGCATGCACTGCTAGTTATCATGCAAGCAATTAGTTGCTACGTACTCAAGTATGCATGCACCATGCAATGAACATACACATATGTAGTTTTTGTAGCAAAGGGAAAGAACAAGGGGTTAACGATTGTAATTATTGAGGTGAGGTTTATTAGTTACGAAATAATTAGTTTGTCTTAATTAATCAGTTTTAAACAATTAGAAAATAATGATCGCATGCACAGCTAGTTATTTATGCTACTAATTATTTCGTGCTAGTTATTTCATGGTCATTATCAATCGTCTCACTAATATTCCATCTATTTCATGTGTTGTAAGGTATGTCTCTAACGGCGCTTCTTGAACACTTCTATGAGGAGGACCACCGGTGCAAGCTGTGGATCGCCGGTGACGCCGATGGCCCTTTGTCCCTTGCAGCTTCGGAAGGGAGGGATTCCTAGGAGCTGACGATCGCTATATCCCGATCCTTCGAGATATGGGCTTGTTGCCCCTTGCGAGGCTGGTTTCCCTCGGACGCCGATTCATCCTAGACGCCAGCCTGCTATCGGCACTTGTCGACAGGTAGATGCCCGAGACGCACACCTTCCACTTTCGATGGGGGTGAGATGATGGTCACCATGTAGGACGTCTCGCTCTTGACCAGTCTTCCGATCCGGGGTGAGCCACTTGTTCTGGGCCCTCCGTCGGCGCACTGGAAGGTTATGCTGGAGCAACGTTTTGGCCAACCTCTCTCGGAGGGTGCACGTGGCGTCCCTCGGACTTAGCTGAGGCAGATCAGTGATTGCCCGCAGGGTGCACCTGACGAGGTCGTTAGGACACACTTCGTTGCATACCTTCTTCAGCTCCTTGGTTGGGACCTGTTTTCAATCACACAGGGCGATTGGTGCTACCCCAACTATGTCCGCCTCGTCGAGTCGTTGGTTGACGCAGGGGCTGGGCCAATGCCTCAGTACAGCTGGGGGTCAGCCGTCATTTGCGCCACATAGCGGGGGTTATGTGTCGCTTCACGGCGTGGCACTGGTGGTACCCCTAGCTTGGCCGTCTGCTATATTCTCCTACAATTGTGAAGTTGGGAGCACTTCCCAGTTGGACGACCATCCATCGAGAGAGCGGTGCACCCGTACCCCCCTAGTTTGACACGATAGACGGGCCCACCATGGGCTAACAGTGGACTACTGGCCGTCTACGCTTGGTCAAGGACAGGCGGTGAGGTGCTACTCGTTGTACCACAACGAGTTTGAGCCGTTGCATGAGAGTGAGATCATCTGGTGTCCATGGCATCTAGATTTCATGCGCACGGTAGCGCCACACGGGCTGTCCGTGCAATGCACCCAGGACATCGGGTTATGGATGACAACCTGCCACCTGGTGTTCGCACATATGGTGGAGTCTTATGCACCGCAGCACATAATGCGATAGTTTCGTCGGTACCAGGTCGTGCCCCCCGGACGATAGGCTTATGCAGCGAGCCATACACCTATGAGTCAAACTTCATCCGAGTAATGTTTACAGTTCTTACGTCTCCCTTTCTAACATCAATCCTTTCAGAAATGCAGGCAATTAAGGGCGGGTAGGCATATTAAGGACTGGCGCCCATTCCAGTGGGAGTGGACTACGACATGGACGGATAGGGCTCACTTGGATGTCTTAATTGAGTGGCGTCCGTACGACCTTGAGATCTACAGTGCATACTTGTAGCGGTACATGCCACGGATGCGCGCAAGACTCGCCATTCCTCTACCGGAGCGCCCAGAGCGGGTGACATCGGAGACGCACCATGAGAGCCTTGGATGCACGTACGACCGTCATAGCACTTCGTGGCGTGACGACACTGTAAGACACTTACAACCTCTGGTCGTTTCATTCACGACATTCTTACTCTTCGTTAATGAACATGTTACATATGCCACTATAGTTGGAGCGGGTGCAGCGTGTCAATAGCGCATCGGAGGCCGCCATAGCATGTCCAGATACAACACCGATGGGATATAAATTAAAGACCTATTGGATCTCATCAACTACCATGAATCATGAACCTAAGAGAAATTCATCAACTACCACCGGACAAGAATTTGTCAAAATCAGAAATCAAGGAAGAGAACCACTGTCTAAAGCATCCCAAAAAGAAATATGCAAGATCATTGTGCACTTGATAAAGAACTTGCAAAAGAAATCTGCCAATGCCCGAAACCCCAAGCGAACACACGGGTTGAATTTTCCAACAGGGGTAAAACAGAACTTCCGTGAAAAGGTAAATCTTGCAATTTAACTACGCTCACGTGGAGCAGAAATATGAAAATAGTAGAAAGAACAATAATTGTTTCAAAGAACGTTCAGAAATCTACTAGAGATTGCCCACTTCATTATAACCCTCCATTCAAAAGAAATTCACGAACTATCAGAAACTACAACCAGAAAACCAGATACAAACTTGAAAAGGACAACAACTTCATCAATGAGCTCAGGCTCAACACAGAACTATGGGACAGGGGTAAGAACTTCTCTACTATTACAACACAAACAGTGGTGTAGCCTGGCAAAACCCAGGACGACAACCACGAACTCGGTGCTCGACGTCCGCTACCGATACGCATAACTAATGCAATCAATTAAGAATATATAGGATCATCTCATGACAATCATAGAATAATTCATAGATATATAGGATAACGCATCACGTCATAGATTAATAACAAGAAAGATAGTACAGAAGCAATTCTATACCAAACCATATAATGAACAACATCACTAGAAATGCGGAAACAATGGATTTCCCAAACCCCACCTACTGTGCACAGTGTGTCATTTTAATAACTTAATTACCACGGACCTAAAGCCCGCTCTGATACCAACTGTAACACCCTGACTATAAGGAAGTCAAGATGTCACCTACAACCAACTGTAACACCCTGACTATAAGGAAGTCAAGATGTCACCTACAACCACTACTCTTTAAAAGATTAACATCAAGACGCATGATAAGGTGAAGCAAGTATTAAGATTATACGGAAACAAGTATTCTTCATCAAGTTTAATCAACGGAATGGAAATAAACAATTCAGAAAGATATGGTAAATAAGGCCAAGTTGGCTTATTACAATTCAACACCAGGTATAGATCGAAGACAATATTAATTTCTCAAATATTTTGGATTATGGTAGTGAGTGCATCATGTTGTTCTACCCACCATGAAAACCGTTCTTCCTTGTCATTTACCTAAATAAAACAACAAAGCAAGAATGAGCCAAAGACTCAGCAAGTAATTGTATGTAACAATCAAACATTCCATGAACAATATATCACTTTCATAATTTGAACATTATTTGAAACAACTTTATGAATGGATGAAGTGGAATGATGCATTGAAGGAATTGGACATATCGCAAAGATATATCTGGTATAGCGAGTGAAACACCCGTCGGTGTTCACTTAAAGTAATCGTATGAAGAACGTTTCATACAATCGTCCAACGTGACCCACATTGGAATGGTGGACTCACGTAACGTGGTCCACATTGGAATAGTGGACTCACGTACCCATTCTGGAATTGATGAGATTTTCAAATGCCCATACTGGAATTGATGGGTCTTACAAATGTAATTATGCATGTCATGATGTGATTCCATGGAAACATTGAATAGTACTCATACATGAAAAGATACACATGGCATTCATCTACAAATACGAACAAATATAATCATTCATTCACACATCACATAATGCATCAATCATATTATTCAAGTTACTTACTCGCTGCTTGCAGCGGGTTGGGAGGTAATTGAGATACCCCTCCACTCACCGCTTCACCGCCTACAATGTAAAATAATCGAAATGAGGACAAACGAGAAAGGCATTGCTACACGTGTCCTCCCACAATCTCTAGCCAAATCTACCAAACAAAAGGTTCAATTTGATCAATTTACCCAAACATTCCAAATATCCCTAATCTGGCAGTTTTACTAGAAAATTCACCAATAATTAACCGTAAGTCCAAAAGACCTGAAACCAGTGCTCATCTTTTCTTAACTTAACTGGCTACGAAACACTAGTTGATGGTAAACTCTATTTCGGCCAAAACAGAGGTCTAACCATCCAATGAAAAACTATAACTGCAGTCTGTCCAGAATTCAGAACAGCCCTAAAGAAAAGGCTCTAACTTTTAAACCACTGATCCAAATAAAGTGATCTTTATCAGCCTGGAAACATGGTGAAATTATATTCATAAACCTAGTTGGGTGGCCGACCTGATTCTGACTCTAACTAGATCAAAACCTAGGTGCAACCGACTATACCTAGAATTTCTGACAGACATAGAAGTACGTGGTAAAATAGTCATAACTTTTAATCTACTGGGTGAAAATTCGTGATCCAGGTGCCAAAAGAAAGCTAATGAAACCAGGAACAATTCTCTAGGAGAGGTCAACTCGAGATTCGGCCTAAAAAGGGTCCACACTGGCCGCGCAAGGAGACGGGTGCGTTCTGGAATCTCCAGGACAGAACGCGATTTAGATCTAATCCACCATTAATCAATAAAACCGAATCAAACTACCACTAAAACATTCGTTACCCTTGAAGATCTGCAGGGAGACATGGATCCACCTCCCAAGAACCTCCCTCCCTTCTCCTCCCTTCCCTCTCCAAGACCGGCCACAAGATCGCCGTGAGCAGGCGGCGCCGTTGGAAGGAGGCGGCCGGGGAGAGCTTGGGGCGACACTGGGATCTCCGCAGCAGCGAGACGCCGTCAAGGAGCAGCAAGGAACACCGGGGAGGAGAGGAATAGAGGTGGCGGCTCTAGGGGAGGAGAGGAAGGAGTGGGGGAGGCGGCTAGGGTTGGGGGCGCCTCCCCTCCCTTGGCCCCCCTTGGGCCGCCTCCCCCTCTTGGGCCACACAGGCGCGGCACTGCGGCCCAGTTGTCGTAAAATCGAAAACCCCCTCTTTTCTCAGAATTTAAATTCCTTTCTTTGCATTTTCTCCTCCGATTGAACCTCTATTTACCGATCCGTTTGGGTATTACATTCTACCCTTATGAAATTCGACCGAATTCTACCAACTAAACGAATACGATTAAAAAAATATCACGAAATTGCAATCAACAAATTAGCACATATCGAAGCGAACAGGTCTAAATACTACTCGCATATGCGAGACTCTAGCCTCAAGTGGCCTCTCTCTCGAGTAGAGAAACCACAACACAAAAGCGTAAAGCGATGGTGACCTAACGCTCAACTCCGCAATTTCTAAGTTCACTCATTAGAGGAGGATCGAAGGTAAGACATTACTTGACGGTCAACGACTTTTACTAAATCTCAAACTTTGAATGACTCAGTTGCTCACTCAGCCCAGAACACAACAGACGTTGTGTATTTGCGAATGAACGAGAGACGGGCAAAACGATATGCTAACTTCCCAATTTCTGCAAGTTTCAGGAACGAAGAGAATCCAATTGGAAATAGAGAGTCCTCATCGCAACCTCGTAATGCTAACTCTCCGCTAAAAGAATAAATCCCCAAATTTGACAATTCATCTCGGAAACAAATCTTTGTATGTTTTTTTTATAGGCAGTTTACAAATGAACACAACAACAACCAAAGAAGAAATCACTCGAATGCCAAATCAAATACTTCTTGTGGTTTATCAGAATTGGAAGAAATCAAACATGCCCACACAATGCCGACTCAATTTGCAGAAAACACCAGTCAACCACAAAACTCAAACGAGAATCAAGAAAACGCCTCATTATCCGATGAAACATCATTTTCCTTAATTTCTCTCTTCTAGGAATAAAATTTCTCTCGAACCTTGAAATTCGAATTCATCGCATACCACCTGCGTTTAAACCTCTTAGTTAAACATCCTCAAATTATGATCAAACCGAAGGACATCATCCACACAATTGTGGAGAGGCTATATTGAATCCACCGAATACTCTAGACAATTCATTCTACTAACCAAAATAGATTTAATAGAAGGCGTTCAAGGCACCACAGAATAGGCTCCACACCATCACATTACCTCCAATTTCCAAGAACAACAACTCAGAATCCTTAACCCGCACAATCATGTACTACATCAAAAAGGGTTCTATCAATTATCATTATACTGATCAGGAAACTCCATTAGTCCACTTTCTCTACACATAATCGTTGTGTGACCAAAGGTCTAGCATAACAATGCAAACCCAAATTTAACTTCCAAGATCTCTACCACAAATTTCAATTATAACATATAGGGAAATCAACGGATTGACTCTCCAACATTTTCCCCAATTCTAACATACTCACTCTATTGCATACTTAGAAATTTCTCACCAAATCTCGCATCATTATCCAATTGCGTTGCTCTATAGAAGTATTCAAGGTTTCCATACCTTTGATAATCACCGACCATTCAATCATGAACTGAAGTTCTGAAGTTTCACTATACCATAGGTTCTACTCAATCGTAACACTTTTCAGACTTACTTCGAAACCAAACATTCCATGTGAATTAATTTTCCCCAAGAGATCTGAGATCAAAACCATTCTACATTCTACTACTCCTCCAATAACTTGGTAGCAAAATATCACCGCTACGATTACTCATCTACCACCAAACAGTTGCCAAACTTACCCTTTGCAAACCCTTTGCAACCCAAAACTGTGATCCTTTCTCAAAAGGAAGAGGCGAACAAGGATAAGTTTATTCACACAGAAAGACGTTGCTCATCACGGCGAGCAGGAAACCAAAAGAAATATTCTAATAAAGGTGATCTTGGAAAACGAAAACTGAGTTCATAATTGGAGGCACACATCCCTCAAAAGAGAATTGCAAATAACAGCCGACACGATAGAAAGATATTACGTTTGAAATTCGCCATCTCTTGAGCGAAAAGAGCAACAAATTTAGGGACACTTCAAATAACCACAAGATTTAATTAAGAATCGATATGATCCTTCAACAGGCCAACTTGCTCGAAACAGTTCATCTACTTGGGAAACACGAGATCCAAATGTTCTCAGCCACAAAACTCGAAACATTTCCCTTTACAGGATTTCACGGAAAGCAAACGGATTAAATTCGTCTCGAAGAGATCAACGAAAATATTCTTTTATTGCAACCTCACTTTGCGAACTCAAACCAAGGAACCTTTCGGACTAAATCACACGAAATCTTTAAGAAACAATAGGTTAATCCAATTCCTCAAGTTACCCAAAAATTTGATCACCGGTTGACTCACGAGCTCCAAGGTGCAGTGAAAGCTAAACTTGAAATATTCTTATTTGAGCGATGTCACCAAAAGCGATCAATTTACTACGAGTATTAACATCAAGCCCATAACAACACTTAGAAAACATTTCGGAAGACCCACGTGGAATGAATGGGTTGATTCCTTCTCGAAAGAAGAGGCAAATAGAAACGATCTTCACCAACTGAAAAATCACTTACCACTCGCAAGGAACACAGAACTCAGGGGAAAACCAATTAGGCAACGAACTCAGAAAACATATGGGAAGTCCACAGTTGAAAACATAGGCCTCACAAAAATAGAATATCCGACCTTAACCGTTAGGAACAAACGGGTATTCAAGATCAAAACACCCGCATCATGGAAGAACTATTATAATTTTTCAACATATCGCTTTACTCGACAAACTATGTTTACCACAAAGAACTTGAATTCCCCAAAAGAGCATGAACACAAAACTGGAAATTTGATCATTTTAGAAATATTACGAAAGGCGGACAACTTTCTTTCTTTATAAAGGAATCAACATTGCCATCACATTACTGATCATATCAATAAACCTTCTAAAGGAACATGGCAAATCGTGTTATAGAAATTTTTCAGCATCAAATGGAATTGTAATAACAACTTATTCTAGAAAGGAAACTTAGTACGAAAACCACAAAGCTGAAAAAAAAACCTCTCACACAACTCCACCATAACATTAGAAAAGGGTTTCGACACCTTTTTTTTCTTTTCAAGCGAGGTTCTAAAGTCCAACATTCCAACTACTCCAAAAGAAACGAGTAGAGTCAAGACTTTCTTCGATAAACTTTGTAAAAGCTAATTCTCGTTCCCCAAAATACCAAACGGTTAACTAGGTCTCCTTAATCAACAAGTGAGATAGGACCCTTACAAAAAGAATGATCTTGTCAATAATATCGTGTACAAGTAGCAAAGAGAGCTCAGCAATCAGAAAGACAAGAATTGTTTTGAAAAATATCTAGGGACCAATAGGAACCCGTAGCCAACCAATTTGTTTGATTACCATCTCCGACTTAATCACCACAAGGCACCCCAAAAAGGGTTTTAACACTAATCCTCGAGAAAGAGATGCGTTAAACTTCAAGGCGGAATGATCCAAAAGAAATACATGGAGCCAATGCTTCCTCGTGTTAACGAACTTGCAATGAAAACTCTCATTGTACAAACTATCAAGCGAGTAAGCAGTCGCTATTTTCAATGAGAAGGAAGGAACAAACATGGAAATATCAATATTGCCAACTGTCGAAGATCATTTAAAATAAAAGAAATTCAACAACTGAAAAACAATAATATTTTCAGAGAACCATTAAAGACCTATTGGATCTCATCAACTACCATGAATCATGAACCTAAGAGAAATTCATCAACTACCACAGGACAAGAATTTGTCAAAATCGAAATCAAGGAAGAGAACCCTTTGTCTAAAGCATCCCAAAAGAAATATGCAAGATCATTGTGCACTTGATAAAGAACTTGCAAAAGAAATGCGCCAATGCCGAAAAACCAGCGAACACACGGGTTGAATTTTCCAACGAGGTAAAAGCAGAACTTAGTGAAAAGGTAAATCTTGCAATTTAACTACGCTCACGTGGAGCAGAAATATGAAAATAGTAGAAAGAACAATAATTGTTTCAAAGAACGTTCAGAAATCTACTAGAGATTGCCCACTTCATTATAACCCTCCATTCAAAAGAAATTCACGAACTATCAGAAACTACAACCAGAAAACCAGATACAAACTTGAAAAGGACAACAACTTCATCAATGAGCTCAGGCTCAACACAGAACTATGGGACAGGGTAAGAACTTCTCTACTATTACAACACAAACAGTGGTGTAGCCCGGCAAAACCAGGACGACAACCACGAACTCAGCTGCTCGACGTCCGCTACCGATACGCATAACTAATGCAATCAATTAAGAATATATAGGATCATCTCATGACAATCATAGAATAATTCATAGATATATAGGATAACGCATCACGTCATAGATTAATAACAAGAAAGATAGTACAGAAGCAATTCTATACCAAACCATATAATGAACAACATCACTAGAAATGCGGAAACAATGGATTTCCCAAACCCCACCTACTGTGCACAGTGTGTCATTTTAATAACTTAATTACCACGGACCTAAAGCCCGCTCTGATACCAACTGTAACACCCTGACTATAAGGAAGTCAAGATGTCACCTACAACCAACTGTAACACCCTGACTATAAGGAAGTCAAGATGTCACCTACAACCACTACTCTTTAAAATATTAACATCAAGACGCATGATAAGGTGAAGCAAGTATTAAGATTATACGGAAACAAGTATTCTTCATCAAGTTTAATCAACGGAATGGAAATAAACAATTCAGAAAGATATGGTAAATATGGCCAAGTTGGCTTATTACAATTCAACACCAGGTATAGATCGAAGACAATATTAATTTCTCAAATATTTTGGATTATGGTAGTGAGTGCATCATGTTGTTCTACCCACCATGAAAACCGTTCTTCCTTGTCATTTACCTAAATAAAACAACAAAGCAAGAATGAGCCAAAGACTCGACAAGTAATTGTATGTAACAATCAAACATTCCATGAACAATATATCACTTTCATAATTTGAACATTATTTGAAACAACTTTATGAATGGATGAAGTGGAATGATGCATTGAAGGAATTGGACATATCGCGATATATACGGTATAGCGAGTGAAACACCGTCGGTGTTCACTTAAAATGTCGTATGAAGAACGTTTCATACAATCGTCCAACGTGACCCACATTGGAATGGTGGACTCACGTAGCGTGGTCCACATTGGAATAGTGGACTCACGTACCCATTCAGAATTGATGGGATTTTCAAATGCCCATCTTTGGAATTGATGGGTCTTACAAATGTAATTATGCATGTCATGATGTGATTCCATGGAAACATTGAATAGTACTCATACATGAAAAGATACACATGGCATTCATCTACAAATACGAACAAATATAATCATTCATTCACACATCACATAATGCATCAATCATATTATTCAAGTTACTTACTGCGCTGCTACCACGGGTTGGGAGGTAATTGAGATACCCCTCCACTCACCGCTTCACCGCCTACAATGTAAAATAATCGAAATGAGGACAAACGAGAAAGGCATTGCTACACGTGTCCTCCCACAATCTCTAGCCAAATCTACCAAACAAAGGTTCAATTTGATCAATTTACCCAAACATTCCAAATATCCCTAATCTGGCAGTTTTACTAGAAAATTCACCAATAATTAACCGTAAGTCCAAAAGACCTGAAACCAGTGCTCATCTTTTCTTAACTTAACTGGCTACGAAACACTAGTTGATGGTAAACTCTATTTCGGCCAAAACAGAGGTCTAACCATCCAATGAAAAACTATAACTGCAGTCTGTCCAGAATTCAGAACAGCCCTAAAGAAAAGGCTCTAACTTTTAAACCACTGATCCAAATAAAGTGATCTTTATCAGCCTGGAAACATGGTGAAATTATATTCATAAACCTAGTTGGGTGGCCGACCTGATTCTGACTCTAACTAGATCAAAACCTAGGTGCAACCGACTATAGCTAGAATTTCTGACAGACATAGAAGTACGTGGTAAAACAGTCATAACTTTTAATCTACTGGGTGAAAATTCGTGATCCAGGTGCCAAAAGAAAGCTAATGAAACCAGGAACAATTCTCTAGGAGAGGTCAACTCAAGATTCGGCCTAAAAAGGGTCCAAACTGGCCGCGCAAGGAGACGAGTGCGTTCTGGAATCTCCAGGACAGAACGCGATTTAGATCTAATCCACCATTAATCAATAAAACCGAATCAAACTACCACTAAAACATTCGTTACCCTTGAAGATCTGCAGGAGACATGGATCCACCTCCCAAGAACCTCCCTCCCTTCTCCTCCTTCCCTCTCAAGACCGGCCACAAGATCGCCGTGAGCAGGGCGGCGCCGTTGGAAGGAGGCAGCTTGGGAGAGCTTGGGGGCGACACCGGGGATCTCCGCAGCAGCGAGACGCCGTCAAGGAGCAGCAAGGAACACCGGGGAGGAGAGGAATAGAGGTGGCGGCTCTAGGGGAGGAGAGGAAGGAGTGGGGGAGGCAGCTAGGGTTGGGGCGCCTCCCCCTCCCTTGGCCCCCCTTGGGCGGCCTCCCCTCTTGGGCCACAGGCGCGGCACTGTGGCCCAGGTTGTCGTAAAAATGCGAAAACCCCCCTCTTTTCTCATAATTTAAATTCCTTTCTTTGCATTTTTCTCCTCCGACTGAACCTCTATTTACCGATCCGTTTTCGGGGTATTACAGTTCTTACGTCTCCCTTTCTAACATCAATCCTTTCAGAAATGCAGGCAATTAAGGACGGGTAGGCATATTAAGGACTGGCGCCCATTCCAGTGGGAGTGGACTACGACATGGACGGATAGGGCTCACTTGGATGTCTTAATTGAGTGGCGTCCGTACGACCTTGAGATCTACAGTGCATACTTGTAGCGGTACATGCCACGGATGCGCGCAAGACTCGCCATTCCTCTACCGGAGCGCCCAGAGCGGGTGACATCGGAGACGCACCATGAGAGCCTTGGATGCACGTACGACCGTCATAGCACTTCGTGGCGTGACGACACTGTAAAACACTTACAACCTCTGGTCGTTTCATTCACGACATTCTTACTCTTCGTTAATGAACATGTTACATATGCCACTATAGTTGAAGCGGGTGCAGCGTGTCCATAGCGCATCGAAGGCCGCCATAGCATGTCCAGATACAACACCGATGGGATATAAATTTTTTTTGAAGCACATCTCGGCAAAGGTGAAGAAGATAATACAGAACTTGATCTACGGTCATTCGACGGACGACGTCCTACGCATCGAGCACCAAGTCGGGTCGTGTGCTCACCCGCTAAGTCACCACGACCCAGCGAGTCTGGCCGGCGTCGTAGCATTCCCTGTCATTCATCGGCAGCCTAGAGCGGCGGGGAGGTAAGTTATGTATAAATCTACATCCTATTTTTAGGATATGACTAACGTTCCACTAACATCATGTTGTTCTCCGTCGGGATGCATCACATCTACCGTCCGTGTTTGGTACACAGACTAGTGTTCTTCGTCGGTCATTTGCATTGCACATCGGGCGGTACGGGATTCTCAGTTCACGTCCAGAGTGTTTATCTGTGCTGACATCGTTCCGTCTTGCAACCTTCAGTTGGCCGTGGGGGTGACAGCCAGTTCATGTCGACTGATGATGACGATATGGGCCTTCCAGGTCCTAGCATGGAGCAGTACAAGTTAGGGTCAGGGTCTGGACCATGATAGGCAGGGTTTGGAGCATACACAGGGTAGAGCTCCTCCGGGTTCACTGTCCCACCGTACATCCAAGGCCAGAACTCGTCTGGGTGGGCTGCCCCACTGTACGTCCAAGGCCAGAGCTCATCCACCCAACCGGAGTTGCAAGCATCGTACCATGGGAGTGAATTTTTTGAGCCTGTCGCTCATGGCTTCTTTGGAGGTGTCCCCCAGGTCGGCATCGCTCATCAGGATGACATGTACGCTTACCAGACTATGTTGGCCCAGACTTAGCCGACTGGTCCACCTCCGCCCACTCAACGGTCTCCGTACCCCCTCCGAATCGACACGCAGCCTCCGGACCGGCTTACGTATCCCACTGGACATGCTCGGCGCAAAACAAGGCCACATACGTGGACGCAGCCGCTGTAGATAGAGAGCAGTGGCTTAGACGAGTGAGCTATATTGCATCCCGTGTTATGCGATTATGTTTTGGGATATTTGTATTTATAATTTGTTTTGCTCTATTTGTACGTGTATCTTGGTTGTTATGTGTGTACTCCTGCGCCATATTGTATATCAGCATGTCTAATGGAGTTGCAATGCAACTTTTTTCACACATTCCAAGTCACATGAAATCATGAAACCCTAATTTCGAAACCTAAAATCATAATCTTCACGACCTAAATCCTTCATTTTTTAGACATATAAAATTGTCAAAATATTACACAATCAAGTCCACTAGGTGAGGAGCCTTAAAAAAATTTATATTTTTTGAGCTCATTTTCTACATTACAAATTTGTACAAACAATACACGTTTAAGAAAATGCGAGAAAAATCCTTAACGAATAAAATCATAGGAAATTGACACAAGCAAGTACACTATGTCGGGACGCTCCACGTAAAATTTCATAATTTTTTGAACTCATTTGCTATATTTGAAAATTTCTACAAAAATCGTCGAAACCCACTTAAACCCTAACCCTAATTCCGGCTTAACCCTTAACGGACACATGTGGTGGGCTGTGGGCGCTACCGCATGGTCACCTTGCGGTGGCACGCTGTGCGATAGTGCCACCGCACGTCGACTGTGCGGATAGAGGCACGTGGCGGCTAGAGAAGCGTCGCCGCATAGCGACCGTGCAGATAGGGGCCAAATTTGCAACAACAAAAAAATCGGACGATCATTTCTGTAGTTATGGTGCAAAAATATTTCTACATTACTTTGTATAGTATTTCTACAGTGTTGTTTACAAACTCAAAATACTGTTCACACCGTATTCTTTACAGTAACAGCAGAGAATTCGGATACTCTACATTGAAGAGAAAACGCAGAGGATCTACGATGAATAACATTAGAGCATTGTCTCCAACTTACGATTCAAAATAAACGGTCAAATCGAGCACTACAGTATCCATGAAACAGTAAAACCTCTGCAATATTTTCAATAGAGTAAATATGCGCTGTTTCTACAGTATTAGACTCAGAGAATCCAGGTCCTGACTTATCGAGTACTTTAAGGGTTACGATGAAACAGCTTAACCTGACTTGTCGAGTACTCATTTTATGGGCAGTGCTTGTACTTTTTTATGGGGTAGTTGCTGACCTTTGTCAATTGATATTTTGTTTGGGCATGCAGCATGTTGAGTTAGATCAATTGATTACGGAGATGTACTCTTTCCAATTATGCTTGACTACTATTATTGATCAGCACATACCCTTTTTCTGAACTGATTGATCAGCACATTTCTGGTTCAGAATTAAAAAAATTCACTTGTCCCTGGTGGACATATACTATCTTTCATCCGATTTCGATCATCAGCTAGCATATGATGCGCTTGCAAGATCGGTGACAAACTTTAACATGCTGAAACTTTTGTTGGCCCATAAAAGTTACATTTGTGGACATGCATGGTTGTACATGTGTTTTCGTTTTTGTTAGTGTGGATATCATGGGGATATGCTCCAGATCTTAGGATGATGCGACAATTGGCAATGGCATTTATGGTTTGTCGTTTCACAGGATTTTCGACAAAGTTCAGGCTTTCTGGACAGGGGCGGTCCGACCGGCCATAGCATGGCGGTCCGACCGGTCCCAAATCGGTCGGACCGACCATGTGCAGCGGTCGGACCGGCAGTGACCAAAGAGTGTCAGAATGTGTAGGGCCAAAAATAGGTGTTGTAGGCAAGTGAGGGGATCCCAATGCACTTGGTCTCATTATTTTTGGAGCCTCCAAGCAAAAGTTCTATTCGTTTGAAATTTACAGAAGGTTTCGGAATTTCAGGGCTTGAATTTTGGTTAAGTCCCTACTGGCGGTCTGACCGGCCTTGAGGTGGCGGTCGGGCCGTGAGTCAAGCGATCGACCGCCACGAGGGGCGATCTGACCGGTTTTGACTTGTTCATCGGTCAACTTCGTGGCGATGTTGATTTGTTAGGTCAAAGTCATGGGTTTCATGGCATATGTATTGCATGATGCATGTTTTGACTAATATGGGTCAAGTTGTGAAGAACTTATTTCGAATTCGTGTTTCTTGTCTATGGTTGTGCAGGTTGCTTGGTGGTCAACGACGGTCAACGGTGGGGATGATCGGGACTAGACTTGGAGAGTTGAGGTCCAGAATGATCGACGATGCCGGGTGAGGTCAATGGACTCAAGCGTGACACAAGATGGACAAGGGTGACCTATTGGCGAATCCATGGTGCATGGTGAAGCGGTTTAGGTCAAAAGGTTAAAAATGGCGCTTTGCGAAGCGTGCGTGTGTGACCCGTTTGTTAGTGGGTCTTAACGGGAGCCCAATAGAGTCAAACCCTAGGAGTTCTAGGCCTCCACTATAAATAGGAGGAGGTGGTGGTTGCACCGTTTCTCTCGCCTTTTTGATGTTTCAAAACCCTAATTGGCTTAGGGGGAGTTGAGGTGGAGGCTAGGGCTCTTGATGGTTTGAGGTGATTTTCGTGATCTTGGATTGACCACTGTTCCTTGATGGAGTGGGTGTAATCCAGCATCAATCATGAATTTAATCTACGCAAGGTTTGCTTGAGATAAGTCTCTTTTCGTTCTTGCTTTCAATTTCGTGAATTTAGTGCTTTCTTTGATCCGCGAGTTTTTGATTGATTCTTTCACGTGAATTAGCTTGCTGTGATATGTGTGAATCTATCTAGAATCATCTTGATCATCAATCACTCACGAACAAGCATTAGGATCAAGTTTTCGTTCTTACCCGGTTTTAGACCCTCTGTTACTCAATTGACAACTGTTCAGGATCTATCCAAGAATTATCATAATATTCGATTGGAATAGGTCCTCAATAGCATAGAGAAGGTGTGTGCAAAGTTTCGTGAAGTTTGGAGTTGAGAATCAAAAGTTAGACCTAATTGCAACTTCTTCATCATGCTGTTTTTACTGTTTCAGATCTTTTCTGGAGTCTGCCGGTCAGACCGCCCATCATCACCGGTCCGACCGATTTGGCAGCGGTCTTACCGCCGGTATAACAGCGGTCCGACCGCCCGGCAATCGGTCCGACCGGTCAAGTCCAGAGGTCAGACCGCCAGTACACTATGCTGTTTTAATCTTAGTTGATTTTGTTGCTTTACTTTGGAGGTTCAATTGAATTCCATACTAGTCTTCTGCTGTACTGGTATATTGATCTTCATAGCTTCATCATAGCTATTGGAGTGAGATGGTGTTGAATTTATAATTTGTGAAAAAACGAGTGTACTCCTATTCACCCCCCCCTTCTAATCGCCTTTTCGGTCCAACAGTTAGCTAGCTGTTGCCCGTAATGTTCATGTTTGGAGTAACCGTTTACGGGTGACGGGTATCTTATTGTGATGTAATTTTGATAGATTGGCACCGAGTTACTAAAGTTCATTGCCGCATAGGAAAAAGTTACCGTTGGTGATTAATTAGTTCTATCAGCACAAGTCATAGATGCAAACTCCGTTCAGGAGTACGAGCTGCACAACAACGGAACCAACCCCACATCTCTGAACAGCTAACCACTTGTCGGTCGGCATGCAATGATCGTCTCTCTATGGTGTTGTAGATCACGTGGATGGTAAAACCGGACCGAAGGCAGAGTACCAAGTGCACCTTCGGGGTCGAAGGGCGATGGGCTATGGACCCACTCCGACTCTACCAAAGGGTCCTAGGTATGCCTTCGGAGGGCCAAGGGATACAGGAAAGCTGCCGAGGGTAGCACCGTCAGGAGACACGCTACGCGTCTAGGAGCGAAGAGGCCCCGAGGGTCCCCGCCCGAGACCACCTTGTTGGTGATATGTCCTAGAAGCAATCATAGAGATGATTGTATTACGTCTATGTTTATGTGTTATTGAATAAGTGTTATTCTGTTCCTTGAATGAATCATCAGTTATAAAGATCAACGAGTATGTGACTCGTTGGTGAAGCTCTTTTAACTTATGATGATGTCGTTCTAAATGTATCCCTAGTCGGATGTCACTGGTCGGAACACCAGTGGTCTTATCGACCAACGCATGTTTTGATTGATGACCATGTTTCACCGATCATGGATATAGAGATATCGAATCAATAATGTGGACACATGTTATAGAACATGGTGTTGGATTGACCCACCTTGAGACACTGCTGAGTTTGTTATGATTTCATATGTCATCAGTTGGTCTCAAGCAATGATGATGTACAATCCTTAGACCTGTGATGAACACAGTTTCCTACATGCATAAGAGTATAATTTTGGGGTTGTCAAACGCTACTCTGTAACTGGGTAGTTTTAAAGGTAGCTTTCAGGTATACTATAAAACATGCAGAGGAATATGACTGGTCGGATATGGAATTTGCCCCTCCTAACATAGCAGGAGAGATATCTTCGGGCCCCTCGATGTGGTCGGATAAAGGAAGTGCATGGCTATGCCACTAGTGGTCGAAGAGTTCGACCACATGAAGTTATCCGACACTTGATCGAGAAAGTATTGAACAGTCCATGGATGACATAACATCTCACCTCGAGTTCAACCAGATATAGTGAGGCAAAGTGAACATACATGAGTAGGTCTTTTAGTTCGAACAGATACAGACTAGTCGTATGGATATACGAGCTAGTCGTAGGCTGGTCGAACATGATCACTAAGTGGTCGAAACCTGATCGTAAGGAGTTACGAACTGGTCGAGACTAAATATGTGCTGGTCGTATAGAGATACGAACTTATCGTATAGAGATACGAGCTGATAGTAAGTGATAAGGACCTGGTCGTAGATCATATTTCATCAAGGTTCGGTTCATCTGATATAATTCGTGGGTATTCAGAAATCGTTATGTTCTGCTAGGAGCCGCTAACGACTCATGATCGGAAATGGGTTTTGAGTCACAACCAATTATGCATGAATCTAACGGGTCACACACTTAACGGGATGGAACAAAGCAGTACGGATGCGATTTGTCAAACGTGTTCGGATAGAATCCGTCACGGGCACTATATAAGGAGATACTTGAGGCTGATGGGAGAGACTGGATAGGGGAGACACGCAACAAGAGTTGACATCAGTTGCTCCAAACCTTAACAGCTATATTCTTGAGAGAGAGCCTTTCCGTGCGACTTGGTGCTAGCACACCGGCGTACAGTGTTCCTTCTCCGGACGCGTGCATACCGTGGAGGCGCTACTGAGGTTGCTGTTGTGCTTGAAGACGATCCAATACCTTGACGAGGAACTCGATTGGTTACTAGTGGAGACGATCGGCCACGAGGACGATCGTTTATGTTTGGCGATCGACTACGGTGAATAATCTACTATGGTGAACGATCGACTATGACCACTACATTGACGCGCTCTTTGCTGGACCAGGCTGCTCCAACTCTTCTTTCGTTGCACTACGTGTCTGGGGTAACGATATATGATCTCTTGCTTGCATGGTATCGTAGTTTACGTGGTAGAATTTTTGAATTATCAGCTAGTGTAGCCTACCCGTACCCCTTCAGTGGTATTAGAGCCATCATGCATAATTTTTTATCTAGATCGGTCGCATATATTTGATATGTGGTAGTAGTAGATTGGATCTATTACTGGTCGGGTTTGGTAATCTGGATCTATTCATGTAGATGGAACGGTCTAGGCACTGGTCGATAAAATCTATCGGTGTTCGGCGATAGTAGATGGGTTTACGAGGATGTGAAGCATTTAGACTACTAAATATTATTTTGGTAAATAATGACAATATATGAATATGAGACTAACATGTTTATTGAGTATTTACAAGATTTGGTCTCGGTGGTGAATACAACAATCTGGACATGCATGCTAAAGGTCAACATTAAGATCAATATAGTTCAAAGACAAGGTACAAGTAGTCAAGGATCCTTTTTGCTTTTACCGGTCTAAAGAGAAAAGGTGGAAGACCGGATTGTAGGTTAAATATCGTACTATTAAGAGGGATCATGACTAGTAGCTTAATAGCATATTCTTGTGCAAAATGAATCAATCTAGGATCATGCATACATCTAGAGTTTGTTTTGAAAGCCAACCATGCTTTTCCAAGAAAAATCGGTATTACCGATGTTTTGTTGGCGGTACTATCGCACTGCGGTATGACCGGGATAGTAGTGTGAAACTAACGTAACCCGGTCGTACCTGAATCTTGGTGATGGTAATTTTTTTATAGAACGACACCTTTTATCTCAGTTGATCACCTAGTAAACGGTAGTTTCGAAGTTTACTTGCTGGAACTACCGCATCGCGGTATGACCGCATGTTGAGCGGAACTACCACAACCCGATATACCGAAGATTAGACAGCGGTTTGTTTTTTCTAGAAGGCACCCATTTTTGACCGCAAAGAGAAGTGGTAGTACCGCCCTTGTTCGCGGTATGACCATTAAGCGGAACTACCGCTTGATCACTGGCGGTAGTACTGCACTGAATTTTCCAGTGGCTCTTTCAGAAGCATTTAATGTCTCTGCGTTAAGCGTTACTATGCACTGCTAGACGAGCGGTACTACCAGGCTTATAACGGCGGTACTACCGATATTACTGAAAAATTATATGATTTGCCTCCAACTGTCGTATTTGGTTGTTGGGGGTATAAATACTCCCCCGCCTGCTCTAGGACAGAAAAAGAGACTTCATTTAACATCTCTTGAGCCTAGAGCATTCACTCCACACCTCATACATCCTCATTGCATTCATTGTGAGGTGGTTGATCAAAATTCGAGTGCATTCATTCTAGATTGATCCTTAAGACTTGATTGCCTTGAAGCGAAGATCATAATCTATTACTCTTAGTGTTTATCAACACGTAGACGACTTGACGGGAGTTTATGCGGTGATATCTTCAAGAAGATTGTGAAGAGGTCCGGCATAAAAGTTGTGATTGGTTCGATGTTCACTATCTTCGGAGTGAAGGAAGAACAACCACTAGTGAAATCGAGGGAAGCCTTTATTTGTGGAGCCGACTTGATTAGCTCAAGCTTCCTCAACATGGACTAGTGAAGACCGACAAGTCTTCGATACTACGGGAAAACTTTCCTCATCTTCATTGTGGTTAATTCTAGTCTTTACTATCTTGCATTTACTTTTCTAGTGTGCTTGTTTAGCTTAGCTAGGAAAGTGCCTAATTTTATTTTTAGCTCTTTTGTCTCTAATAGCATAATAGGTTTATCTACTTTATATGCAAGAAAGCCTTGATTAAAATTATCTTGCTTAAAATCTAAAATTATCAATTAGTTTTAAAAATCTCCTATTCACCCCCGCCCCCTCTAGTCGGTTATCCTTGATCCAACAGGAGGTATGAGCTAAAACGACCAGATGATTTATTCGACTTGTTTGCAACTAACTTGCATGATACTCTTACCGGTCGAAATTCCGCTATCGAAGTATGCCATAGTGCGTGGTCATATCAAGACAGTGATCAAATTGGTTCAGAATAGGGTTAAATATGATTAATCTGATGATTTTTGAGGCTCGGTTATGTGAATAAGATTTATATCCTGAAAAAAGTTTCCGAGAGCGCTGCCCTCGACCAGCGAGGGACCGTCGTGGTAGTAGCAGTGTTATATGGTATTATGTGTTCATATCACCCGATAGAATTGGATTCTATGCATAACTCATTTTTACAGAGATTGATGTGAATAGTATGACCCATTGTGTATGTGATACATGAATGGATTTCTCATGGCCTACGTGTTATGCTGTGAGATAGCCATCGAGCCATATATTATTGTATAACGGTATGCGTGCCAACATGTGATGCTTGATATTATCGTCTGTAATTCGTTACTAGCTCTTAGGACTAATTGGTTAGTAGATGAATGTGGTCGGAGACTTCAAGCATGATGGTCGAAGGACAGGAAGCATGGTGATGGAGATCGTCATGTTAAGGGCCATACTATTTCACAGTTTAATATGATTATCTATGAATATTTATTCCTATCATGTTATTTGATCATGTTTTTCATTAGATGCTTTAACATGGTAGAATAATATCCCTCAAGAAAAATTAAGTCTATTTGATGTCTTTAAAATTGTCGCGTCTGTCACGATTTTGATTGTTGATTGGTAGGTCTACCAAAGTAGAGTGCTACTGACTACTTAAAATCACTAGGTTTTTAGCAGTGACGCCAAAGCTCACTATGACTTAATGATTTTTGGATCTTGAACTCACTATACCATGTTTGAGGGAAACATGGTTTAAAACATATAGTGGAGTATATTTTATTGACTGTTGATGATTAAGTTCGATCAGGTATGGACTAGTCGTATAGTTATACAACCAAGTCCAGACTAGTCGTATGGTGACACGACCGGGTCCAGACTAGTCTTTTGGAGACACGAGTTGGTCGTAGACTGGTGGAACACAACCACCAACATGAGTGTCTAATAGAAGATCTTACATGAATATAGTGCTGAATCTTTGCATATATTTCTGTTGTAGATCATTGCACCTGCTACTTCTTCTGCACCTACCTTTAATTTGCGATCTATTCTTGAGAAACAAAAGTTGAATGGAATAATTTTCATTGACTGGTTTCAAAATTTAAGAATTGTTCTCAAACAAGAAAAGAATGAATACATTCTAGAGAGTCCATATCCTGAGAAACCGAATGCTGATGCTACTGGACATTGGAAGAGAAACTGCAAGAAGTACTTAGTAGAGATGAAAAAGAACAAAGGAAGTAAGACTTCCAGTTTAGATATAAATGTAAGGAAGTAAGACTTCCAGTTTAGATATAAATGTTATAGAAATTAATCTCGCCACATCTCCGACCAATTCTTGAGTATTTGATACTGGATCGGTTGCTCATATTTGTAATTCGATGCAAGGACTGATAAGGAGTAGAAGTTTGGCAAGAGGAGATGTTGATCTTCGTGTGAGCAATGGATCAAGAGTTGCGCATTAGCTATTGGCACTTTACCATTAGTTTTACCCTCAGGATTAGTTATAGAACTAAATAATTGTTATTATGCTCCATCCTTCAGCAAAAATATTATTTCGACTTCTTTCTTAGGAGCAGAAGGTTATGAATTTAGAATAAAGAACAATTGTTGTTATATTTATTTTGAAGATATGCTTTATGGCCATGCTCCATTGGTAAATGGATTATATGTTTTGAATCTTGAGGATGAGCCCATCTATAACATAAATGCTAAGAGACTTTGACCTAATGATTTGAATCTCACTTTCATTTGGCATTATTGACTAGGTCATATAAATGAGAAGCGCGTGATGAAGCTCCATAAAGATAGTCTTCTAAACATATTTAATTTTGAATCATTTGAAACATGTGAATATTGTTTACTTGGTAAGATGACAAAGGCGCCCTTCACGATTAGAGGTGAGAGGGCAAGTGACTTATTGGCTCTTGTACATACAGATGTGTGTGGACCAATGAGCACTTCGGCTAGAGGTGGCTTTCAATATTTCATAACTTTTACTAATGATTTCAGTAGATATTACTATGTCTATTTCATGAGGTATAAGTCAGAATCCTTTGAAAAGTTCAAAGAATTTCAGAATAAAGTGCAGAATCAACTTTGCAAGGCAACCAAATGTCTACGATTTGATCTTGGAGGTGAATATTTGAGCCATGAGTTTGGTGATCATCTAAAGAAGTGTGAAATTGTTCTACAACTTACTCTGCCAGGGACGCCTCAATGGAATAGGGTGTTTGAAAGATGGAACCGAACATTGTTGGACATGGTTCAGTCAATGATGAGCCAATCTAATCGTCCATTGCAAATCTGGGGATATGCTCTAGAAATAGTGGATTTCTCTTTAAATAGGATTCCATCAAATACTGTAGAGAAGACACCATATGAGATATGGACCGGGAAGAGTTCTGGATTGTCTTTTCTCAAGGTATGGGGTTATAAGGTATATGTTAAACGTTTGACATCTGTTAAACTCACACCCATGTCCGATAAGTGCTTCTTTGTGGGGTATCTTAAGGAAACTAAAGGATATTATTTTTATAATCGGGTTGATAACAAAGTGTATGTTGCCCATGATGATATCTTCTTGGAGGAAGTTTCTTTCCAAAGGAGTCAATGGGAGCAAGGTGCAACTCAAAGAAATTCGAGAACCATCTGAAAATATTTCAACTCCTAATGAACCTCTACAGGATGAACAAAGTGTTGTTGAACCTGTAGATGAGGCATCAGTCCCACGTAGATCAAAAAGATCACATCAATTACCTATAAGGTATGGGTGTGACATTTTATTATTGAATAATGATAAGCCTAAAACTTATGCGAAAGTGATGGTGGACCTAGACTCTGAGTTATGGCATGAATCCATGAGATACAAAATAAAGTCGATGCATGACAATCAAGTTTTAAGCTTGGTTGATGCACCTGATAATTTTACGACCATTGAGTGCAAATGGATTTTTAAGAAAAAGTTAGATATAGATGAAAATGTTCACATTCATAAGGCACGACTGGTTGCGAAGTGTTTTAAACAAATTCAAGGTGTTGATTATGATGAAACCTTCTCACCCGTCGCGATGCTTAAGTCTATCTGAATCATTCTAGCTATTGCTGCATATTTCGATTATGAGATATGACAAATGGATGTCAAAATGGTTTTCCTAAAGGAAAGCCTAAGTGAGGATATGTACATGACACAGCTTGAGGGTTTTGTTGATCCAAAGGAAGCTAGAAGGTATGCAAGCTTAAGAAATCCATCTATGGATTAAAGCAATCATCTCACAGTTGGAACATTCATTTTGATGAAGTGGTCAAAGTGTTTGACTTCATCAAGAATGAAGAAGAACCTTGTGTTTACAAGAAGGTTGGTGGGAGCAAGCTTGTGTTTCTGATCTTGTATGTGGATGACATACTATTGGTCGAAAATGGTAGTCCAATGCTTGAATCTGTTAAAACTCTATTAAGAAATAATTTATCAATGAAAGATTGAGGAGATGCATCATATATTTTTTATATAAGGGATCTATTGAGATAGATCTAAAAGGCTAATTGGATTAAACTAGAATATATACATAGACAAGGTGTTGAAACGGTTCAATGTGCAAGATTTCAATAAAGGTTTCTTTCCCATGGCACATGGCATTAATCTTAGGAAGAGTCAGTGCCCTACAACCGCAGATGAGCGAGACAAAATGAGTAGAATTCTATATGCTTTGGCTATTGAATCTATCATGTATGTCGTGTTGTCTATACGACCAGATGTGTTATATGCTTAAGTGTTACGAGCAGATATCAGTCGAATCCAGGTGAAGGCCACTGGATAGCAGTCAAGAATATCCTTGAGTACTTGAGAAGGACTAAGTATGCATTCCTTGTGTATGGTGGTGAGGAAGAGTTGGTCGTAAATGGTTACACCGATGCTAGCTTCCAAACTAATAAGGATGATTTCATATCGCAATCAGGGTTTGTGTTTTGTTTAAATGGAGGAGCAGTAAGCTGGAAGAGTTCCAAGCAGGGAACAGAGCCTGAGTACAGTGTAGCTTCGGAAGTTACAAAAGAGGTCGTGTAGATTAGAAAGTTCACTAATGAACTAGGTGTAGTTTCGAGTGCTTCTAGTCCAATGGATCTCTATTGTGATAATAATAGAGCCATTGCACAAGCTAAAGATCGCATAAAAAGTTCAAGCACATACTTAGGCGATATCACATTATTCATGAGATCGTTGAGAGAGGTTATGTGAAGATATGCAAAGTGCACACATATTTGAATATGTATGATCCATTGACAAAGCCTGTCCCGCAATCTAAGCATGAGGTGCACACAAGAGCAATGGGTACACTACTACAGAGAGGGTCATCACAGACGGTTCCAAACCATCATCACAGACGGTTTTTGAACCGTCTGAATCTATGTGTCTGTGATAACAGGTGGTTATCACAAACGGATTGTAAGCCGTCTGTGAAAAGTTACAATACAGACGGTTTTTGGTGTAACCGTTTGTGATAGTAGGCCTTCACAGATGGTTTCAACAAAAAACAGTCTGTGATATCCCACATATCACAGACGATTTTATTAACCGTCTGTAAAGGCCTACTATTACATATGGTTTTTACCAAAAATCATCTGTGATATGTGGAATATCACAGATGGTTATTTGTTAAAACCGTCTGTGAAGCCCTACTATCACAGATGGTTTCCACCAAAAATTATCTGTGATATGTAGGATATCACAGACGATTTTTGATAGTAGCTGTTTGTGATATGCGACATATCACAGACGGTTGTTGGTGGTAGCCGTCTGACCGTCTGTGATATGCGATATATCACAGACGGTTGTTGGTGGTTGCCGTCTGTGATTGGATACATATTACAGACGGGTGTTAGTAGTAACCATCTGAGATAGAATACATATCACAGACGGTTGTTACTAGTAGCCGTCTGTGAGTATCATTCACAGACGTTTTATTCCACAAAACCGTCTGTGATAGTTCATTCTATACCTAAATATATTTTGATTTTTCAGCTAGCCTCGCGTAATGCTAGCCATGCCCTCTGAAAACAAGCAAGTAGAAAACAGATATATCACAATTGATTTGATGTAGAACAACTCAAAGTGATTTACAAACTCAATATCAATTACAAAGTCACTTTAATGATCTAATTTTTGCAGTGTGTTCTCTAGATAAACATTATCTTTCCTAAGATCAACACATGATTGACAAATTTTAGGTTTAATAACCTTTGCAAGCCTCTCCTTATAATTAGCAATTTCAAGCTTAAGAGCAGGACATAAAGTACAAGTAGCGAATTATATCGTCCTTAAGCTTGGCATATTTCTCTCTAGCCGCTTTTAAAATGTCTTTAATTTCACGTTCATGTTCTAAGCAACGAGCAAGAGCGAGACTCTCTTGGTTGAAACATCCAACTTGCTAGACTCTAAGCATTTAAGACATGGAGCGATTTGACCTCAACTAGCTCGATTCTAGCATTTTCAAGTTGATGCAAAGCGGTATTAAGAAGCGAGTTGCAGTTTAGGCGATCAGAGTGCAAAGTATGGCAAGATGAACATTCATCAACGTCTAGACTCTTAGCATTCACAAGTTCTAATGTCAAATTTTCAACTTGTGACTCTAGATCCTTGTTCTTAACCATGATGAATTTTAAAGCCTTATCGACTAAGCAATTGCTCATACATGTTCTCGCATCTAGCGAAAGGACATCATAAGATAGGGATACCTCATCATCATCGTCGGCGTCGGAGTCGACCATGAAGCACATCTTGGGTGAAGTCCTTGGTCTTCCCTTTCTTGTCTTGAGGTGGCTCCTCCTCCTCCTTGTCCTCCTCGCTCCCGAGTCCACATCGCTCAAGGATTGATCTCCAAAGCGGCAAGGACCGGTGGCGACCTTCATCGACTTAGCGACATCAAACCTTGATTTGTTCCCTTGAGGCTTCTTCCAAGTGGCTTTCCCTCCTTATGGTTACCCTTACCCTTCAGCTTGAGGCAGTTAGTGTAATACTCTGAAAAATAATTTTAATAATCGCGTCTTAAGGGTCGGAGAGTAATTGATTAAATAGTAACAATAAATAATTAATTAAAAACGTCTGAAGGGCTTGTGCGTAATTAAATAAAAAGAATTTGGGAAAATAGATTATTTTCGGAATTTTTTATGAGCTATATAAATAGATCTTGGATTTTAGAAACCCTAGCTTTTTTCTTTTATTTTCTATCCGACGCCGCAACAATTTTTCTGCGTTGCTGCGCCATTAAAATCTCGTGCCTTCTTTTACGCTGTAGAGCCGCTCTGTGCGTGTATTGCTTTTCTGCACGGCCGCTCTGCTGCGACTCTATGCGTTATTCTTTGGAGCCGAAGGCTGCGCCGAGGATCGCGGCATTGGACCGACTAAAATTCTTTGTGCTTCTTTGGCGAAGTCTGCTGGTACGCTTGCGGTTTCTGCGCTTGAGCGATCGAATCACCTTTGCTGCTTGCTTTACTGTATTTGCAATCTGCTGCCGACTGCTGCTGCTGCGTATTTCTTTCCCGGCCGAGCGATCGCCTGCGGCTGAGTGCGGCTGCTGCCGATTTCCTTTGACGCAGCGCAAGCTTGTAACCCGAGTGTTGGAAGGTTAGCTCTTGGTTTTCTGTTGTCTCAATTTCAATGGCTGACGGTAGAGCTAGTAAATGAATTTAGTTGGTGCGGTTAGCAACAGGTTAATTAGTAGCGTTAATTAATTTAGTAGTGCAATCGGTTGGCGTTAGTGATTAGTCTTTTGGCACGTAGCTAAGTATACATGCAGCAATTAGAGTTTATCATCAAGATTAATTAGAGGAGCTGATTTATAGATCGGTGTATGCTGTTCTGTTAAAACAATTTATTCGGGTATCTTAACGGCGAATTTTGGAAATCTCATCTACTAGTTAATTGTAGATAATTTCGATAGCTTTCTTTAGCATATTTTATCATGTCAATCGGACTAGTAGATTTCGAGTTATGATTTTCGGAAGACCGCTGTTTTACAGTTGTCGCCTTTCGGCGCTGTTTTGGTAGACTGTAAACTAAAAATAGTAAATAGCTTAATTAGAGTTTTTGATCTACATGAAAGTGGTAGATAATTGTCCTATGGTTCTGTAGAATCTGAGAACACGCATTTTGGTTGAGTAAAACAAAGGTTATGAAATTTGGAAGACTGCTGTTCCGAAGCGGACAGACCGACTTTCTAGGCTAAATACGGAGGGTTAGATGATTTAATTAGAAGTCTTCGTAATCTAATAAAATGTGGATAATTTTATAAAGAATCCAGAATGGGGTGGTTTGTGGTGATCGGACTTTCGAGTCAAAAGTTACGCTCTTTTTAGTAACCGGTCAGCTATAGGTAACTAGTCGGTACCGGCGTAACGTGTTATATTTGGGGGCGTGTAGGAGCGAAGCATTTTGATTGCTATTCTTGTTGCTGTAATTTGTATTGAAGTTGGTGTATTTAATATAGGAGGCGTCGTGCTTGTTGCCGTCTTCTAATCAAATCGTATGTCATTCGCTAGTAAAGGCAAGTGCATGGTAGGCGATCAATGATCGATCACTGTTTTCTTTATCTTTTATTACCATTATTGTTGTGCTTTTATTTTGTTTAATTGCAAGCAATGGAATGGTATGGATTTATATTGTTAATGGACATGATGAAAAGTTGGATATGATGTTTATGATGGAGTTTGCATGTTTGCATTCATAAGCATCTTTGCATAAGAGAAGGTGATCTTGATTGATCACAACTCCACGGAGTGGAGGAGGTCCCGATCCTTATGGAGGAGCGGGCTTGAGAGTGAATGTTGTCGTGAGCATTCACTCACGCTATACCGTATCTGTGAAAGAAGTGCATGTGGACATATAGATTAGAGTTGCATTGATATTTGAGAATTAATGGATGTGAATCAAATAGAAGTAGCTGTGATGATAATGAAGTTATTGAATGCTGTTGATTTATTATTGTTCGTTGTTTATGGATGTGTTTGCTGAGTCGTGGACTCACCCTTGCTCTATTGTTGTTTTTAGGTGATCTTCGAGGATCCGTAATTGAGAGCGAGTAGAGCACATGGACATCACTTGATCATTCGCCATGATAATCATTCATTCAATATTGGTTTACACATGGACATGTTAGTTATTGAATAAAGTTTAGGACATCATTTGGACTAGACTATTTGCTTTATTAATTTGGATTCATTGGTTGATGCTGCTTTGGATTATTTGCCTGGTTATAATTCCCATTGCTTATTTTATTGTCGCTTGATCCATAATTACATGTTCGTTTGTGGTCCATTGATTCGATTATCATTGTTTCCTTGATGTAATTTTATAGTGTGTCGATAATTATTAGTTTAAAGTGTAGTGTGGTGGCATTCTAGGCTCGGTGTTGAAATTTGGGTGTTACTGATTGGTATCAGAGCGGGCTTTAGGTCCGTGGTGAATAGATTAACAACTTAGGCAAACAAAAATTGTTAAAATTTGTTTTAGTATTAGTGAATCAACTAAAATTTGCTAATGGTTAACTAACCTAAAATTTGACACACTAGTGCCTGATGAGGTTAGAGAGAGGTGCGAATATAGTTTTACGCTTAGTTATGTTGTTCATTGATGGATGAGTTTATTTTGAGCTTTGAGCTCATTGTGTATTGTTGATTGTGGTTGATAGCTATGCCGAGGGGTAGAGGGCGTGGTCGTGGTGGCGCGCGATCGTGGAGGTCGTGGCCGTGGCGAGGTTCCGTGGAGCCACCTCCGTGTGTGATTGAGTCGATGGTGAGGGGGTTCTTTGTTGACCCGCCTCGGTTGGGGCCCAAGATGAGACCCCGCTTTCTTGAGAGAGTTGGTGGGAGAGATCCGTGCTCTTCGTCAACAGGCGGATATTTGGTGGGAGGTCGTGTTGTCTTGAGGACCGCCACTCAAGGTCGATCACTTGGGAGGATTTTGTAGATCGAGTTCAAGGGAAGTTCTACCCTACTCTTTTGTTGAGAAGATGGAGGTTGCCTTGACGACCTTTGCTCGGGGAAGAGGTCTATTCTTGAGTATGAGGTGAGTTCAACAACTTGGTTCGCCGTCCCTTGATGTGAACGATGATCTTCGAAAGCCAAGAGGTTCCGTCGGGTCTCAATTGCAGATGCAGGCATGTGTTGGGAGCTACTCCACTCTGTGACTCTGCTCTGTTGTGGAGCAAGCTAGGGGCATGGAGTTGGAGATGCGACTCACAAAGGCGACAAGCCTCGGTGGGTGGTTGTTTCGGTGGTGACGGAAGAGGAGCTCTAGTGAGGAAGTGGGTGCATTTGACACCTTTCAAGAAATTCAAGGGACCGATCTTTCGAGTCTAGCGATCGAGGCCGTTCCTTCTTGACGCCTCGTCCTTTTGCAGTACTCGGCTCTTCGTCTGCCCTGGCGGGGCATGCTTTGCTTTAAGTGCGGTGATGGACACGCAATGCTGAGTGCACTTGGGCGGAGATTGCCGTCGGTGTGGCCGACCGGTCACAAGAGGCGGGTGTGTCGCGAGAACCCGCTAAGCGTGATCAAGTGGGAGCTGTGCCATCTTCTTCTTGATGGGCCTGCTCGAGGATCTTTCCGGATGATGGCGCTCCTCCGCCGATGCCATTTCCTTGACTTAGGCGCCTCGGTAGGGTACTCTTGGCGGCCGCCACCGGCACCGCTTGGGTTGCCACGACCGGCTTTACTCGCACCGCCACAAGCGAGTTGTCGGGGCTCGCCCGCCCGGCATCGTCTTCTTCGCCATGGCGCCACAGGAGTGTACGCCATGCCCACAGTGAGTCCGCGGGTCGTCTGACGTGGTGGCAGTACTTTGCTTGTGGATTCGTTTGATGCTTTAGTCCTTTTGATTCGGGGCTACCTTTTCGTTTGTCTCGTCGGCGTTTGCTAGGAGAGCGAACTTGAGTATCTGATGGATTTCTCGATCGGTGTTGGTTAGTTCTTACGGGGTATTATTGCTAGCTCTCTTGTTTGTCTGGGTGTTCTATTGTCATTGATGGAGAGAAGTTCACGGCAAATTTGATAGTTATTCAAATGGAGCCGTTCGGCGTTATCTTGGGTATGGATTGGTTGCACTCTTATCGGCCGTGATATCCATTTACGTAGAGACGGTCTGCATGCGAGACCTAAATGCAGGAGACTTTGATCTTTCAGGAGTGCACCTCGCGCTCTCTTCGATGTTGGTGGGACTGTTCCGGTCGGCGTGAAGTGGCGGACTTCTTTTAGCTCTTCTTTGAGAAGCTGGCGTGGCTTCGCAGATTGAGGAGATTCGGTGGTTAGTGATTACCGGATGTGTTCCCGGTGATCTTCCGGGTTTGCCACTGCGCGAGGCGTGGAGTTCGCATTGACCTTGTTCCGGTACTCGTCCCATCTCGATGTCTCCATATCGATTAGCACGTCCGTTTCAGGACGAGTTGAAGCAGCAGTTGGATGAGTTGTTGGCTAAAGGTTTGATCAGGCGTAGTGTATCACCGTGGGGAGCTCCTGTTCTATTCACAGAGAAGAAGGATGGGAGTTGGCGTATGTGTATTGATTATCGTGCGCTTAATGCGGTCACAATCAAGAACAAATATCCATTGCCCCGCATTGAGGACTTGTTTGATCGGTTGAATGGAGCTCAAGTATTCTCCAAGATTGATCTCCAGTCAGGGTATAACCAAATCCGTGTGCGTGAACAGGATGTAGAGAAGACTGCTTTCTCCACCAGGTATGGGCATTATGAGTATAAAGTTATGTCCTTTGGATTGACTAATGCACCTGCCATTTTTATGGAAACCATGAACAACATGTTGCACGAGTATCTAGATGACTTCGTGGTGGTGTTCATTGATGATATTCTTATCTATTCCAAGACCAATGAGGATCATGAGCGTCATTTGAGGCTGGTTTTGGATATTTTGAGAGAGCACAAGTTCTATGCTAAGTTGAAGAAGTGTGAGTTCTGGATTTCAGAAGTGGGTTTTCTGCTGTTGATCCTAGTAAGGTCTCCACAGTGGTAGATTGGAAGAGGCCGACTAGTGTGAAGGAGGTGAGGAGTTTCTTGGGTTTGGCTGGATATTATCGGCGTTTCGTGCAGGATTTCTCTATCATCGCCAAACCGATGTCTCAGCTTACTCGAGAAGGGTGAGATTCAGTGGGTGATGAGTGTGGCGTTTTACGCATTTTGAAGGACAGGTTGGTGACCTCTCCTATTCTCACTCTTCCCGAGCCAGGAAGCGGTTCTGATCTTTTCAGAGATCGTCTCGAGTGGGTCTTGGCTGTGTTCTCATGCAAGGCGGTAAGGTGATTGCTTATGCGTCGAGACAGTTAAAGAAGCACGAGCGAATTATCCACTCATGATTTGGAGTTAGGCTGCGGTTGTTTTTGCTCTCAAGATTTGGAGGCATTATCTATCTGGCGAGCCTTGTGATATTTTCACAGATCACAAGAGTCTCAAGTATATCTTCACTCAGAAAGATCTGAATTTGAGGCAAAGGAGGTGGTCGGAGTTGATCAAGGATTATGATCTTACTATTCAGTATCATCCAGGCAAGGCCAATGTTGTTGCAGATGCTCTTAGTCGTAAGGCGACTCCCGCGACTCTAGATTGCCTCATTGCTGATTTTGATCGCATGGGGATATCTTATTGTTATGCGGGCACAACACATGTTGAGACGCAGATTGATTCTTGAGTCGGCTATTCGGGCATCGTGTCTGGAAGCACAATGAGTGACCGGTTATTACGGGAGGTTAGGAAGCGCCCGGATGAGGGTAAAGAGGGTGATTTTAGCATGGATGATTACGGTACTTTGAGGTTTAAAGGGCGTCTTTGCGTCCGCAAAAGTCGGGGTCAAAGATGATATCTTGAGGAGGCACATCGCACCCGCATAATTATTCATCTGGTGAGACTAAGATGTATCGAGATCTGAAAGAATTTTGGTGGAAAAGAATGAAGGTGGACATTGCTAATTATGTGGCTTCTTGTGGTGTTTGTCGACAAGTGAAAGCTGAGCACAAGCGTCCTGCAGGATTGTTGCAACCTTTGGAGGTTCCCCAGTGGCCTTGGGATGATATCTCTATGGACTTTGTGGTGGCGTTGCCTCGTTCGCCGCGAGGGAAGGATGCAGTTTGGGTAGTGGTGGATCGATTCAGCAAGTCTGCACACTTCATTCCTATTCGCACGACAAATTCAAATGAGTGATCTAGCTCCTATTTATGTGCGTGAGATAGTGAGGCGCATGGTGTGCCAAAGACCATCATTTTGGACGAGGGGCCAAGTTTGTCTCCAAGTTTTGGGAGAGTCTGCGAGTGCATTGGGCACACAGCTCCGCCTTAGTACAGCGTTTCACCCACAGACAGATGGGCAGTCAGAGCGGACCATTCAGACTTTGGAGGACGTGTTGCGATCTTGTGTTTTATCTTGGAAGGGTAGTTGGGAGGATCAGTTGCCACTTGCGAGTTTGCTTATAATAATAGTTACCATTCGATATTAGAGCGCGCCATTTGAGGTTCTTTATGGGCGGAAGTGCGAGATCACCGCTTTGTTGGGATGCGATTGGAGAGAAGGCAATTTTGGGTCGGGTGGATTGAAGACCGTTGGCGTGTGGCCATGGTGAGGCGAGAATCATTAGCGACTCGAGTAGAGAAAAGTTATCTTTATGAGGAGGCGTGACTTGGAGTTTGCGGTGGGTGACCAGATGCTCTTGAGAGTGTCTCCCACTAAAGGCATTGTCCGATTCGGTACCAAAGAAAAGCTTAGCCCGAGGTACGTTGGACCGTTCTCAGTTATTGCAAGAATTGGAAAGTTAGCCTACCGCTTGGACCTGCCTGAGTCCATGCGTGGAGTTCATAATGTGTTTCATGTCTCGATGCTGAGAAAGTTTTTGAGAGATCCAGAACATAAGATTTCGTTAGAGCCGTTGACTATTGAGCAAGACCTCACAGTTGAGTCGCGTCCGGCGCGCATTCTGGAGAGGTCGGAGCGAGTGCTGAGGCACAAGACGTTGGTATACGTCAAGGTGCTGTGGACGCATCAGTCTGAGAGAGAGGCGACTTGGGAGTTGGAGTCTCGCATGCGCGAGCAATACTCGGAGTTGTTCACGTCGGATACGTGTTGTTTTGTTGTTTAATTTCAGTTGTGCAGTTTTTCTTGGAGTAGAACGGCGAGTAGAATTCGGGGTCGAATTCCGTTAAGGGGGGTAGAATGTAATACTCTGAAAAATAATTTTAATAATCGCGTCTTAAGGGTCGGAGAGTAATTGATTAAATAGTAACAATAAATAATTAATTAAAAACGTCTGAAGGGCTTGTGCGTAATTAAATAAAAAGAATTTGGGAAAATAGATTATTTTCGGAATTTTTTATGAGCTATATAAATAGATCTTGGATTTTAGAAACCCTAGCTTTTTTCTTTTATTTTCTATCCATGCAGCAACAATTTTTTCTGCGTTGCTTGTGGCAAATAAAATCTCTCGGCCTTCTTTGTGCTGAGAGCCTTCTGGCCATGTGCTGCGCGCTCTCTGCGGCCGCTCGCTCTGCCTCGCACTCGCGTTATTCTTTGGAGCCAAGAAGGCGTCGAGGATCGCTGGCCATTGGACGACCTAAAAATTTGCGTGCATCTTTGGCCGAATCTGTGGCATGTTACTTGCGGTTTCTGGCTTGCCGAGCGATCGTCCGCTGCGTGCCGCTTTGCTTGCAATCTGCTTGCACTGCTTCGATTCTGCTGCGTATTTCTTTCCCGGCCGAGCGACCGCCTGCGACTGAGTGCGGCTGCTGCCGATTTCCTTTGACGCAGCGCAAGCTTGTAACCCGAGTGTTGGAAGGTTAGCTCTTGGTTTTCTGTTGTCTCAATTTCAATGGCTGACGGTAGAGCTAGTAAATGAATTTAGTTGGTGCGGTTAGCAACAGGTTAATTAGTAGCGTTAATTAATTTAGTAGTGCAATCAGTTGGCGTTAGTGATTAGTCTTTTGGCACGTAGCTAAGTATACATGCAGCAATTAGAGTTTATCATCAAGATTAATTAGAGGAGCTGATTTATAGATCGGTGTATGCTGTTCTGTTAAAACAATTTATTCGGGTATCTTAACGGCGAATTTTGGAAATCTCATCTACTAGTTAATTGTAGATAATTTCGATAGCTTTCTTTAGCATATTTTATCATGTCAATCGGACTAGTAGATTTCGAGTTATGATTTTCGGAAGACCGCTGTTTTACAGTTGTCGCCTTTCGGCGCTGTTTTGGTAGACTGTAAACTAAAAATAGTAAATAGCTTAATTAGAGTTTTTGATCTACATGAAAGTGGTAGATAATTGTCCTATGGTTCTGTAGAATCTGAGAACACGCATTTTGGTTGAGTAAAACAAAGGTTATGAAATTTGGAAGACTGCTGTTCCGAAGCGGACAGACCGACTTTCTAGGCTAAATACGGAGGGTTAGATGATTTAATTAGAAGTCTTCGTAATCTAATAAAATGTGGATAATTTTATAAAGAATCCAGAATGGGGTGGTTTGTGGTGATCGGACTTTCGAGTCAAAAGTTACGCTCTTTTTAGTAACCGGTCAGCTATAGGTAACTAGTCGGTACCGGCGTAACGTGTTATATTTGGGGACGTGTAGGAGCGAAGCATTTTGATTGCTATTCTTGTTGCTGTAATTTGTATTGAAGTTGGTGTATTTAATATAGGAGAGGCGTCGTGCTTGTTGCCGTCTTCTAATCAAATCGTGCGTCGCTGCTAGTAAAGGCAAGTGCATGGTAGACAGCGATCAATGATCGATCACTGTTTTCTTTATCTTTTATTACCATTATTGTTGTGCTTTTATTTTGTTTAATTGCAAGCAATGGAATGGTATGGATTTATATTGTTAATGGACATGATGAAAAGTTGGATATGATGTTTATGATGGAGTTTGCATGTTTGCATTCATAAGCATCTTTGCATAAGAGAAGGTGATCTTGATTGATCACAACTCCACGGGAGTGGAGGAGGTCCCCGATCCTTATGGAGGAACGGGCTTGAGAGTGAATGTTGTCGCGAGCATTCACTCACGCTATACCGGTATACGCGAAAGAAGTGCATGTGGACATATAGATTAGAGTTGCATTGATATTTGAGAATTAATGGATGTGAATCAAATAGAAGTAGCTGTGATGATAATGAAGTTATTGAATGCTGTTGATTTATTATTGTTCGTTGTTTATGGATGTGTTTGCTGAGTCGTGGACTCACCCTTGCTCTATTGTTGTTTTTAGGTGATCTTCGAGGATGCCGTAATTGAGAGCGAGTAGAGCACATGGACATCACTTGATCATTCGCCATGATAATCATTCATTCAATATTGGTTTACACATGGACATGTTAGTTATTGAATAAAGTTTAGGACATCATTTGGACTAGACTATTTGCTTTATTAATTTGGATTCATTGGTTGATGCTGCTTTGGATTATTTGCCTGGTTATAATTCCCATTGCTTATTTTATTGTCGCTTGATCCATAATTACATGTTCGTTTGTGGTCCATTGATTCGATTATCATTGTTTCCTTGATGTAATTTTATAGTGTGTCGATAATTATTAGTTTAAAGTGTAGTGTGGTGGCATTCTAGGCTCAGTGTTGGGCTGGGGTGTTACAGTTAGCCCGAATATGGTAAAGCTCACCACACTCGTAGCAAGTCACAGGGCCACCTCTCTTTTTGTTTCTCACATTGTTGTAAGCCCGTGTGACTTTCTTGACTATGAGGGCTAGCTCGGGCTCAGGAAGACTCTCAAAATCCTCTTCACGAATTGTGGATAAACAGGCAAGAGAAAAACCCGAAGAGGACTCGGAAAAACCATCGAAGCTCTTGAAAGAGGATCACTACCAAAGCCATCTTGTCCTTCTTAGGAAGACTACCTCTCTTGATCTCATGAGTCTTGAGCTTAATATAAAGCGGCTCCAAGGTGAGTAGAGAGATCGACGTTCTCCTCTATGGCGGTAGCCTTCATCTCCCACTCCTTGGTGTTGATTGCACCAAGAGGTGAGTGGCATTCTCGCATTGAGAGTACTCAATGTCAATGACTTTCATCGATTGACAACCTTGTTGAAGCGAGTAAAACGCCATCGATGCTCTCTCCAGGACGCATCTCGAATTTGTTGTACTCTCGCTTATAGACCGTCTGGCGCACTTGTTTAATCTGGGATGATCCCTCATGGTAAGTTTCGAGGGTGTGCCAAATTTCATGTGCGGTCGTAAGATTGCAAATCCTGTCATACTCTTGTCTACCAAGCCCATCATATAGGAGATTCTTTGCCTTGTTGTTGTTAGCCAAAAGTATTGTCGAAGCTTGCGTGGCAATCTCAGGCAAAACGAGCGGAGCTCGAACAACCTCCCATATAGCTTGTCCTTCGCTCTCAAGGAAGACTCGCATGCGATTCTTCCAATAGGCATAGTCGAGCCCATTGAAGACATGCGGCTTTGTCGAGTACTTATCCATCGCCAAGTTCAGTGACCGGTTAAGATCAAGATTGAACTAACCGGGCTCTGATACCACTTGTTGGACCGAAAAGGCGACTAGAGGGGGTGAATAGGAGCACGCTCACTTTTTCAACCACGATTAGATTCAACACAAATTTCACTCCAATAGCTATAGAAGCTATGAAGATCGATATACTAGTACAGCGGAAGACTAGGATTGAATCCAATCAAAACCCCGAAGCAAAACAACCAAAAACAACCGAAACTTAATTTCTTAAGTGTGGGGCGGTCTGACCTCTATTCAAGGGCGGTCCGACCGGTCCTATGGGCGGTCCGACCTCTGTAGAGGGGCGGTCCGACCTCCAGCCGATGAACAGTGAAATCAGCCCGAAAAACGAAGTTGCAAATAGATGTAACTTTTGATCTACAACTCCAAACTTGATGAAACTTGGTACACACCTTCTCTAGGATGTCAGAAACCTATTCCAATCGAAGATCATGAAGATCCATGGAAAAGTTATGACCTTTTTCAGTTTGAGAGATGGATGGTTCAAAGCGAGTCAAAGCGAAAACTAGATCCAAAAACTTGCTCGTGGGTGATTGATGATCAAGATGATCTTAGATGTGTTCCCACATGTCACAGCAAGCTAGATCATATAAAGAAATCAACCAAAAACATGCGAATCAAAGAAAGACTCAAAATCACCAAATAGAGAGAAAGAAGGCAAATGAACTCATCTTAGAGAGAACTCTTCTTTGGATTGATTTGATACCGTATTGATTACAGTCACTCATACGGATACGCATGGACACAAGATCAAAACATCTCTCTCTCTAGAACCCTAACCTCCACTAAACCTTCCCTAAGCACCTAAGCCAAAACTAGGGTTTCAAGCATGAAAGGGTTAAGGGGGTGCAGCCACCTCCCTCCTCTATTTATAGTGGAGACTTAAACCTTCTAGAAGAGTAACCCTAATGGGCTCCCGTTAAGGCCCAAAACAAACGGGTCACACATGCACGCATCTCGAAGCACCGTCTTCATCTCCTCTTGACCTACTCCACTTCTCCACGCCATCTTGCACCGCGAGTCGTCAAAAAGTCACCAAGGCGGTATTTGGTATAATTACCAAAATACCCCTTCTCGATCTTTTTGCAAAGACCGAGTCCCATCTTTGTGAAGCACCTCCCATGCTTCGCCACGTGTAGGTTGATCAACGGCTCTCAACATGTCGGCAAGTCTCTCCCATCCGGCTCCCACCAGAACCACCATGGCACTTGCAGACCCCGCGCCGCTTGATCCAATCCGATCGACCGAATCGCCTGTTCGGTCATCCTTGTCTATTCTCGCACCACACTTGAGTTCATTGACCTCACCCGCATCGTCAATCGTTCTGGACCTCAGCTCTCCAAGCCTAGTCACGATCATCCTCGCCGTTGACTGTCGTTGACCACCAAGCAACCTGCACAACAATAAACAAGCAAATCGAATCTGGGAACAAGTTCTTCACAACTTAACCCACGTTAGTCAAAACATGCATCATGCAACACATATGCACTGAAACCCATGACTTTGACCTAACAAAACATCATCGCCACGAAGTTGGCCGATGAACAAGTCAGAACCGGTCGACCGCCTCTGGGCGGTCGAGCCTTAACGGCGGCCCGACCGCCACCACAAGGCGGTCGGATCGCCCGTGAGACTTAGCCAATTTTCAACCCCGAAAATCCAAACCTACTGGAAACTTTAAACCAATAGAACTTTTGCTTGGGAACTCCAAAATTATGAGACCAAGTGTATTAGGATCCCTCACTTGTCTACAACACCTATTTTTGGCCCGACCCATTCGACCATTTGGTCACGGCCGGTCGACCGCACATGGCCGGTCCGATCGATTTGGGACCGATCGGACCGCCATGCTATGGCGGTCGGACCCCCCGCATCGAAATTCTGAGCAGATCCGAAACTTTGTCGAAAACCCGTGAAGCGACAAACCGTTAACGCCATTGCCAATTGTCACATCATCCTAAGATCTGGAGCATATCCCCATGATATCCACAATCTCCCCTTGATGAACACATTGGCAATAATCCGTAAAATGTAATTTGAAGGTTTGAAAAGTAAAATACTTCGTTTTCGCACAAAGGCACAACTTGGTCCATAAGCAAGAGAAAGCAATGGAAATGACCAAGTGGCATCGAATAGCATAGACAAGTGAGATAAGGCAAAAGAAAGCATAAAAACTTTGATTTTAAAAGTCAAAATCTCACTTAAGGTCCATATGAAAGAACAATTGTTCAATTGACCTTTGATCATTGTGAGGTGTAATAAATGCAATTCAAGTTCGAAGAGTCAATAAGGCAATAAGAATGCAATTCAAAACTCCCCTCACTATGATCCTCGATTTCAAAAATTTCAAATTCTCAACTTTCTCCCTTTGTATAAACTTCCCCAACATTGAAAATATCTTCTCCCCTTTGACAATGGAGTCATCAAGGAATCACGCCTTCCTCTCATCCAGAGATAGCAATTTGCGAGAATGAAGAAAGAAGCAAAAGAAGAAATATGCATGAAATGCAATGGAGTGGCTTCATTTTTGTATTTTTCAATTTTGATTACAAGAAGCTTTGAAGATTACCCAAAAGAGCAAGTCAAGATTTCTAATATTGCACAAACAACATATCAAGCCCGATAGTGCTAGCAAGATCATGGTAAGACATATATAACAAAGCTAAGCATAAAGGCTCAAAAGTAAAGCAATGGATTTGATCAATTTAAGCAAAGCTTCAAATTCAAAGAAGTTCATCAACGAGGATCCTAAAATGAAATTGGCCATGTCAAAATGTCAAAATGAGATCAAAAATCTAACAAAGACCACATTAAGAGTCAATCAGTCTGTATTGAATCATTTTGCTCGATATTTCTTAAAAGCCCATTTGTCAACAGTTTTCTCATATGCAATGAATATTGAAGTTGACTAATGATCTAACTTAGTGACAAGATCCTGGACTAGGAGCCATCCACAAACTCATCCTAAGCTTCGACCAGAAGTTGATTAAAGGTATATCTTAGTAAAGAAGATCCTGGACTAGGAGCCATCCACAAACTCTTTCTAAGCTTCTACCAGGGCGACAAATCTTGAGGTTCATGTCATTTCTGACAAGCAATCCCCATGAGATCGTCTGGATCATCAAACTATCTCCAAGTTCATGTCATTTGACAAGCAGTCTCGTAAGAATAGTTTGGCACATTTTAAGCATAAGACAATCTTGATTGTTCATTTTTTTTTTCAGGAGCAGTTTTAGAATCTCAAGAACACAAAAGCTCAAGTAATGGTCAATTTTAGATCAAAGAGCTAACAAGACAATTCTGACAAGGCCAATGTCACAAGAGGAGCACTAATTGCGCAACTCGCTAAAACATCCACAAATTGTAATTTCTTAGTTCGAGTTGTTTTAAAGTTCTAGCTCATATAGCAAAGACTTAACTACACATGTAAAAGCATGATAATTCTAACAAGTCAAAGAACTAGACATGGCATTGAGCAAGAATTGAAATACTAAAGCTCCAAAGGGTAATAGGCAAAGCTTCATCAATTTTAAAAGATAAGCAGAAAAACTTATATTACAATGCATCTTTTTGAATTTTTCATACCACTTGTTGTATTTTTCATATGAATGCAATATGATACAATGAGATGCAATAAAAAGCCTAACAACCTAAAAAGTTCAGAAAGATCAAAAGTTCAGTAAAAGAACAATAAGAGATCAAAAGAACAAGGTAAGATCGGAAAAGATCGAACTCCCCTCAAACCAACCCATAGGGATAAATTACCCCTAACTCGCTTCTCAAGGTGGCAAACCTAGTTGGGTCTAAAGGTTTGGTGAGGATATCAGCCAATTGAGCCTCGAACTCCACAAAATGCAGCACAATATCACCCTTCTCGACATGGTCTCTAAGGAAGTGATAGCGAATGTCTATGTGCTTGGTCCTAGAGTGTTGCACAGGGTTCTTAGCAATGTTAATAGCGAAGTGTTATCACGTAAAAGAGGAACACTAGCAAAATTTAACCCAAAGTCCTTAGAGTGGACACCATCCACAAAATCGACTCTGACTAGCTAGCGGCTACATATTCACCGGTGATGGATTGTGCAATGTAAGACCGCTTCCTAGAAGACCAAGAGACAAGAGGCGTGCCTAAGAAATGACATGTACCGAAGTGCTCTTCCTATCTAGCCTCTGACCCATAAAATCGAATCGAAAACCCCGAATGGACAAATGAAGAAGAGCAAGAATACCAAATGCCATCTTGGAGAGTAGAATATAAATACCGAAGATGCGCTTAACGGCTTGGCGATGTGAAGTCCTCGGTGGCGCTGAAACCTCGCAGAGGCGCACCAGTGAAGTGGATGTCCGGTCTTGAGGCCGTCAGTGCATGGAGGGAGCCGATCATGCTGCGGTACTCACGTTGATCCACGGCTTCCCTTCCTCATCTGGATCCAGCGATCCGGTCGCCATGGGAGTGGCGATCGCCTTGCGATCACCCATATCAAAACGCTTGAGAAGATCCTTGGTGTACCGTTTGATGGATGAAGATCCCTTCCTTGCATTGCTTGATTTGCGGCCCGAAAGTAGTTGAGCTCGCCCATCATACTCATCTCAAATTCCTGGACATGGTCTCGTAAAAGCTGGAAACAAGAGCATGAGAGGAACCACCAAAGATAATATCATCAACGTAAATCTGAACAAGCAGGAAGTCATTGCCATGCATAAGAATGAATAGAGTCTTATCAACTTTTCCCATTTTAAAATCATTCTTAAGCAGAAAGGTCTTAAGTCTATCATACCCAGGCTCTAGGGGCTTGCTTAAGACCATACAAGGCTTTGGATAGCTTAAAGACACGATCAGGGTGCTTGGGATCCTCAAAGCCAGGGGGTTGCCTAACATACACTTCCTCCTCTATAAAACCATTGAAAAGCACTCTTAACATCCATTTGATGCAACCTAAAACCTTTAGATGCGGCGAATGCAAGCAAGATCTGAATGGCTTCTAATCTAGCAACAGAGCGAAGGTCTCATCAAAATCTAACCCCTCAACCTGGCTAAAACCCTGAGCTACCAACCTAGCCTTGTTTCTAACCACAGAACCATCCTCATTTTGTTTATTTTTAAACACCCAACGGGTACCAATTACATTATGACCACTAGGAGGTTCTACAAGGTTCCGGACTTTATTTCTTTCAAAGTTTTCTAACTCCTCATGCATGGCATTGACCCAACTAGCATCGATAAAGCATGTGATATATCTTTGGGTTCAAAGGACGCTACAAATGCAGAGTGAGAGAAAAGACTCGGATCATGATACTTGGAGCGAGTGACTCACTCATGGAGACTACCAATCATCGATCCAGAAGGGTGCCGCTACGGATGTGCAAAGGAGCGCTGGGGAGATAGTATCTCCTCAACCTCCGCAGTCTCGCGATGAAGAAGATGCGCAGAGCCTCAATTGGAGGTGAAGCGATCGTGAGGTGTTCGGAGCCGAATCGAGCATTAGCGCAAGTGGAGGAGCATCATCAATTTCATCCTCATCTTCCTCAACAAATATGCTCTCTGTCACTGTAAGTCACCCAAACATCGGATCTAGCTGCGGGCTAGTCTCATCAAAAGTGACATTGCATGTCTCTGGACAATGTTAGTTTCAACATTAAAAACCGAAAACCCCTCGAATGAGCGGGATAACCTAGAAATAAACCATCACAAGTTCTTGATTCAAATTTATCTAGGTTCCTGTCTTGAGAATAAAACACTTCGATCCAAATACTCGAAAGTGCGGCGAGGGTTTTTCGCCAAAACGAAGCTCATAAGAAGTCTTGCCCAAAGACGGTCTCGTAAAGACACGATTTGAAATATGGCAAGTCAGTAGCAATAGCTTTGGCCCAAAACCTCCTCGGTGTGCTATACTCATCTAGCATCGTCCTAGCCATCGAGACTAAGGTCTGTTCTTCCTTTCCACAACGCCATTTTGTTGAGGGCGTGTGGAGAAGAGCGATGCTCAATACCGGCCAAAGACAAAAGAGGCAAGCGAGGCATTCTTGAACTCCGTGCCATTGTCACCGCGGATTGCTCTCAAGGCACCGGGAAGTTGAAGCCAAGCGAAGAACAAGATCATGATAATGATCAAAGACCTCATCCTTCAAGCAAGAAAGAACACCCAAGAATATCTCGAAAAATCATCGACTATGACAAGAATGTACCAATTGCCACCGATCGCCGAACCCTAGCGGGACCAGCGGTATCCATATGAAGCAAGCGTCCCGGTCCGTCGGTCATGACCATAGTCAATGAAGGGTGTGAGGCGGCAACTTGCTTGCCATGCCTACAGGAGCACATCTGACATCTTTGGCGACTTTGAGTTTAGGCAAGCCTCTCATGAGATCAAGGCCGCTAACTCGTGTCGGATGATCAAAACCAATGTGCCCCAAGTGTCGGTGCCAAAGCCGGATATCGAAGAAGATGCAACTAAACATTTGAGAGATCCGGCAAGAGATTGAGAAAAATCGGCCCAAATATTCTACCAACTCTAGAAATTCCAAAAATGAGCTCACCAAAAGAATCAAGCACCGACAAGCGTTCTTCTTAAATCTAGTCTCATAGCCATCATCGAGAAGTCGTGAGACGTAAAGGAGATTGTACCTTAGCTTGGACACAAGAGCGACATCCTTGAGAATGAACACATCGTTCACCCCGATCGATCCAGTTCCTTCGATCCGCCCTTGTGAATCATCTCGAAGGTGATGAAGTCATCACCGATCGCCGCGTGAAGGAAGTGAACCATCTTGAGTCTCCGGTCATGTGGCGTGAGCAGCCGAGTCAACGAGCCACGTGTTCTTCCTCCTTCCGCGACGATCCACGAAAATCAAGGCATAAAAGATCGATGTGTCTCAACATCTGGGGTTAGTTAAAATAGACTTGGGAACCAAAGATCGAGACACACGTCTCATGATTAGTATGCAAAGCGTAATGAGTGTCCTTGATCCTAGTTGAAGTCCTATCATGAGCAATGGTTACAAACACATGAGATGCATTCTGCCTAGGAACATGATGATGATAAGCATGTGCAAGGTATCCTAGACCAGGTTTCTTCTTCTTTACATGACCATGTTTCACACAAGCTCTAGGTTGATGAAATAAAGTTCTAGCATGATTAGCATTTTTCATCCTCACGTGAGAACTCAACTAAATGTCCACTCTTCTCACAATAGGTGCGGTGGTATTTTGTACCTTGGGAGAAGCACCTTTGTCTCAAAAGAAGGTTGGACAAAACCTGCGAGTTTGAAAGCAATTTTTGCAAAGTTGGGTTTTGAATTCAACTAAGCCATTTTCCAAGACTCGAATGACCTTACCCTTGGATTTGTTCAGGCGAGTTGTATCCTAAACCTTGCTTCTTAGAAGGAGTTCTAGACTTGTCAAGAATCATGTTTAATTGTTTTTCTCCACTAGAGAATTTTTGCAGTGTGTTCTCTAGATAAACATTATCTTTCCTAAGATCAACACATGATTGACAAATTTTAGGTTTAATAACCTTTGCAAGCCTCTCCTTATAATTAGCAATTTCAAGCTTAAGAGCGGGACATAAAGTACAAGTAGCGTAATTAATCTGTCCTTAAGCTTGGCATATTTCTCTCTAGCTGCTTTTAAAATGTCTTTAATTTCACGTTCATGTTCTAAGCAACGAGAGCAAGAGCGAGACTCTACTGGTTCAGAAACATCCAACTTGCTAGACTCTAAGCATTTAAGACATGGAGCAGATTTGACCTCAACTAGCTCAGTTCTAGCATTTTCAAGTTGATGCAAAGCAAGTATAAGAGCAGGTTGCAGTTTAGACAGTTCAGAGTGCAAAGTATGGCAAGATGAACATTCATCAACGTCTAGACTCTTAGCATTCACAAGTTCTAATGTCAAATTTTCAACTTGTGACTCTAGATCCTTGTTCTTAACCATGATGAATTTTAAAGCCTTATCCTGACTAAGCAATTGCTCATACATGTTCTCGCATCTAGCAGAAAGGACATCATAAGATAGGGATACCTCATCATCATCATCGACGTCGACGGAGTCAGCCATGAAGCACATGCCGGTGAAGTCCTTGGTCTTCCCTTTCTTGTCTTGAGGTGGCTCCTCCTCCTCCTTGTCCTCCTCGCTCCCAGAGTCCACATCGCTCAAGGATTGATCTCCAAAAGCGGCAAGGACCCGGTGAGCAGCCTTCATCAGCTTGGCAGCATCAAACCTTGATTTGTTCCCTTGAGGCTTCTTCCAAGCTGGCTTTCCCTCCTTATGGTTACCCTTACCCTTCAGCTTGGGGCAGTTAGCCCGAATATGGTAAAGCTCACCACACTCGTAGCAAGTCACAGGGCCACCTCTCTTTTTGTTTCTCATATTGTTGTAAGCCCGTGTGACTTTCTTGACTATGAGGGCTAGCTCGGGCTCAGGAAGACTCTCAAAATCCTCTTCACGAATTGTGGATAAACAGGCAAGAGAAAAACCCGAAGAGGACTCAGAAAAACCATCAGAAGCTCTTGAAAGAGGATCAACTACCAAAGCCATGCTGTCCTTCTTAGGAAGACTACCTCTCTTGATCTCATGAGTCTTGAGCTTACTATAAAGCAGCTCCAAGGTGAGAGTAGAGAGATCGACGTTCTCCTCTATGGCAGTAGCCTTCATCTCCCACTCCTTGGTGTTGATTGCACCAAGAGGTGAGTGGCATTCTCGATTGAGAGTACTCAATGTCAATGACTTTCATCCGATTGACAACCTTGTTGAAGCGAGTAAAACGCGTCATCGATGCTCTCTCCAGACGCATCTCGAATTTGTTGTACTCGCTTATAGACCGTCTGGCGCACTTGTTTAACTGGGACGATCCTCATGGTAAGTTTTGAGGCGTGCCAAATTTCATATGCGGTCGTAAGATTGCAAATCTGTCATACTCTTGTCTACCAAGCCCATCATATAGGAGATTCTTTGCCTTGTTGTTGTTAGCCAAAAGTATTGCCAAGCTTGCGTGGCAATCTCGAGTAAAGCAGCGGAGCTCGAACAACCTCCCATATAGCTTGTCCTTCTCTCAAGGAAGACTCGCATGCGATTCTTCCAATAGGCATAGTCGAGCCCATTGAAGACATGCGGCTTTGTCGAGTACTTATCCATCGCCAAGTTCAGTGACCGGTTAAGATCAAGATTGAACTAACCGGGCTCTGATACCACTTGTTGGACCGAAAAGGCGACTAGAGGGGGGGTGAATAGGAGCACGCTCACTTTTTCAACCACGATTAGATTCAACACAAATTTCACTCCAATAGCTATAGAAGCTATGAAGATCGATATACCAAGATCAATGGAAGACAAGGATTGAATCCAATCAAAACCCCGAAGCAAAACAACCAAAAACAACCGAAACTTAATTTCCTAAGTGTGGGGCGGTCTGACCTCTATTCAAGGGCGGTCCGACCTCTGTAGAGGGGCGGTCCGACCTCCAGCCGATGAACAGTGAAATCAGCCCGAAAAACGAAGTTGCAAATAGATGTAACTTTTGATCTACAACTCCAAACTTGATGAAACTTGGTACACACCTTCTCTAGGATGTCAGGAACCTATTCCAATCGAAGATCATGAAGATCCAAGGAAAAGTTATGACCTTTTTCAGTTTGAGAGATGGATGGTTCAAAACCGAGTCAAAACGAAAACTAGATCCAAAAACTTGCTCGTGGGTGATTGATGATCAAGATGATCTTAGATGTGTTCCCACATGTCACAGCAAGCTAGATCATATAAAGAAATCAACCAAAAACATGCGAATCAAAGAAAGACTCAAAATCACCAAATAGAGAGAAAGAAGGCAAATAAACTCATCTTAGAGAGAACTCTTCTTTGGATTGATTTGATACCGTATTGATTACAGTCACTCATACGGATACGCATGGACACAAGATCAAAACATCTCTCTCTCTCTAGAACCCTAACCTCCACTAAACCTTCCCTAAGCACCTAAGCCAAAACTAGGGTTTCAAGCATGAAAGGGTTAAGGGGGTGCAGCCACCTCCCTCCTCTATTTATAGTGGAGACTTAAAACTTCTAGAAGAGTAACCCTAATGGGCTCCCGTTAAGGCCCAAAACAAACGGGTCACACACGCACGCATCTCGATGTGGTCAGATAAAGGAAGTGCATGGTCATGCCACTAGTAGTCGAAGAATTCGACTACATGAAGTTATCCGGCACTTGATCGAGAAAGTATTGAACAGTCCATGGATGGCATAACATCTCACCTAGAGTTCAACCAGATATTGTGAGACAAAGGGAGAAAATGTGAGCAGGACTTTTAGTACGAACAGATACGGACTAGTCGTATGGAGATACGAGTTGGTTGTAGGCTGGTGGAACATAATCACTAGGTGGTCGAAATCTGATCGTAAGGAGTTACGAACTGATCGAGACCAAATATGTGCTGGTCGTATAGAGATACGAGCTGGTCATAAGTAATAAGGACACAGTCGTAGATCATATTGCATTAAGGTTTGTCCGATATAATTCTTGTGTATTCAGGAATCGTTATGTTGTGCTAAGATCCGCTTATGACTCGTGATCGGAAAAGAGTTTTCGAGTCACAACCGATTGCTCATGAACCTAACGGGTCACACACTTAACGGGATGGAACAAATCGGTACGGATACGATTAGTCAAACGTGTTCGTATAGGATCCGTCACGGGCGCTATATAAGGAGATGCTTGAGACTGATGGGAGAGAGTGGATAGGGGAGACACACGACAAGAGTTGATGTGAGTTGCTCCAAACCCTAGCCACCATCTTCTTGAGATAGAGTCCTTCCGTACGACTTGGTGCTAGCACACCAGCGTACGGTGTTTCTTCCCCGGACGTGTGGATACCGTGGAGGCGCTACTGCGGTTGCTGTTACGCTTGAGGACGATCCACAACTTTGGCGAGGAATTCAATTGGTTGCTGGAGGAGACGATCAACTACGAGGATGATCGGCTACGAGGGCGATCGGCTACGTTTGGCGATCGACTACGGTGGACGATCGGCTACGTTGGGCGATCGACTAAGACCACTACATCGACGCGCGCTTTGTTGTACCAGACTGCTTCTAACTCTTCTCCCGCTCCACTCTGCGTCTGATGGTAACGATCTGTGATCTCTTGGTTGCATGGCATTCTAGTTTACGTGGTAGAATTTTTGAATTGTCAGCTAGCGTAGCCTACCCGTATCTCATCACACCTTGCATATACCGAGGGGCATTCGGGGCCCTTCGCTTAAGACGCACTAGCATGCAGCGAGGGGGGGACTACTGGTGGACCAGGAGTACAGTCAGGATGGGCCAAGTTCAGAAGGGTCCGCCATGAATCAAAGGCTACGCCTAAAAAGAAAAAAACCTGTAGCCTCTACGGGCATAGGGTCTTTCTAAGGGTAGATTGTAATCTTATGTATCATGGTTGAAAGGTTATAAATAGTCACCTCCCATATATAATTAGACATGATTTTTAAAGGCAATAAAGACATCATTTCCCTCTTAACACCGGTCCCCTCTCTAGAGGATCCCCTAATTCCCCTAGCTGCATCCGCAAAGCACTTGGGATCCCCTTTTCTCTACCGTTTGGTCTGTTGCTACCACAATGATGAGCCCCAATAATATAGTTGTACATTTTCTGGGTGCGACTAGCGCTCGGACGTACGGTCCGAACACTAGCACCGTACACTGTTGTACTCAACATCTCATTGCAACATCTCAGTACAAAAAGAGCTCAGGGATGGCCGAGGGGGCCATGGTCGCCGATGCCGTGAGGTGGAGGGATGGAGACACGGGGGTGACCAAGACGGAGTTCGAAGGTGGATGAGGGGGCTCGAGGGGGCGGGGTCGACAGTGTCGTGAACATCTAGAATCAAAACAAAAACATCTGGAAAAACACTTTGAAAAAATATTACAACATCACCGTGAACAGTATGCAACATTTTTTTTATAGACACAATATTTTTTCCTACTGATGCAACATTTCTTTCTACGGGGCGCAACATATCAAAGAACAGTATGCAATATTCTTTTCAACATGACGCAATAATTTTTTCAATATACCGCAATATCAACATCAGATCAGAAACTGATGGCAACCCGAGAGCACCAACATGTACAGTGGTAGGAGGAGGTGTTGAAACTTCTTCGTCCATCCAGAGGGCGCCGCGAGCACGGCGGCGACGACGTCAGGCTCCCCTGAAGCCACCTTCCTCTCCAGCCTTCTTCGTCCATTCGGAGGGCGTCGCAAGCTCGACGGCGGCGTTGGGCTCCCCCGCGGCCACCTTCCTCTTCAGAGACAAGAGGAGAGGAGATAGGTGGATTTGAAGGGTGATACTGGGAGTTGTGCCAGTGAAGGTTCTAGGTTTCGTCTCAGCCTCTCACAAGTGGAATGAAACAAAGACAGACAAATAAAAAAGTTCTAGTGAAATAGATGGGTGAAAGAGGATGTGAAAAGAAATAGCGGTGGTGGGTGATGCTAATAAATATACGTACGGACATAACAGACGTAAGGCCCGAAGCATTTCCTTTTCTTTAAAGATTCCATAATATGCGCACATCTAGAGCATACATTTTGCTCCATCAATTTTGCATCCGCGGCAGCATCTTTTTTCCGAGAACTCACAAAACACAATAATCAGTTGATACCAATTAATGGCCAGCAACGAAATCGGCCACTCGATCCATGAGCGCAACCGCCTCGCGGCTGCCGGGCTTGTCCACGAAGAAGGCGTGCCCTTCGCCTTCCGACTCGAACCACTCCGCTTCCCCTCCCCACCCGCTGGCCTTCACGGCCTCATAGTACGCCCGCTCCCTCGGCACTCTCGGGTCCTCCGCCGCCGTGCAGACCAGCAACCTCTCGCACGCCAGCGTCCTCAAGCTCGGCGCGCCGGAGGCCACCGGGTTCATCCTCGGATCGTCCAGCCCGTCCGTTGCATCCGGGAAAATGACCGTCCACCTGTTCTTGACACTTACCCAGAACTCTTCTGCCTCCGTCTCCATCTTTTGTTCGCCGCTAAACGAAGGGTGGAGTAAGATTGCACCTTCTATGCGTACCAGTGCCGCGGCTTGCAAACCACTCACACCCGCGGCGATGGCCATGTTGTGGGCTATGTTCCCACCGGCGCTGACGCCGGCCAAGAAGAAACGGCCCATGTCCCCGTGCTCGGACAGCCACGGGTCAGCGCCAGACACTGCCCAGTTGAGCGCGGCCCAGGAGTCATCGTAGGCGGCCGGGAGCGGGTGCTCGGGCGCGAGGCGGTAGTCGACGGAGATAACGACGACGCGGGCGTTGGCGACTAGCGAGTTGACGTAGTGGTGACACCTAAGACAGTCGGCTGACCCGACGATGAAGTAGCCACCGTGGAAGAAGACGAGGATCGGGAGCTTGGTGGTGATGGTGGTGGTGGTGGTGGTGTCGTCGGATGGAGCCGCCTGGATGTCTGGTAGGTAGAGGCGGACGGAGACGCCGGTGGCAACGTCGATGACGACGTCTTTGGAGGTGACGCCGGTGTCGGCGTCGAAGCCGGCGGGCACGGTGTCCACACCGCTGAGACGGTCTACGTGGCCATCCTTGTATAATCGGAAGCTGCCGGTGTCAACAAGGATCTCGGTGCTGCCGGAATCCATATTGCCTAGCGCCTGGCAAGTATTCGATCAAAGCAAAAAGAGCAGCGGCGTGTAGAGCAGGTAATTAGCAGGACGTGAGGTCACAAGCCCACGAGGATTGGGTTATCTTCCGCAGCAGCAGCACGGCATGTGATCGTATTTGGCCAGAGGTTGCTGCTGTCAATTAGCTTGACGCAAGCACGCCCCTGTCCATCCACGATGATTGGGTTATCCTCCGCAGCAGCAGCACGGCATGTGATCCTATTTGGCCAGAGGTTGCTGCTGTCAATTAGCTTGACGCAAGCACACCCCTGTCCATCCAGATTAGCACGTCCTTCACCTAAGGCCAAACTTAAGTACGTTAGGCTTGCGTCTTATCTGAATTTTTTTCTCGTTGTTCTTCGGGAATCGAAACGGTGAGGACGGTAGATTCTACCGTCTTCCATTTTTATCTGCCGTCCACGTGTCAGCAATCCATCCAATGCATTCTTACCCTCTCAGCTCCACATGTCCCTAACACATCCACTGTAACACCGCTAAATCGCCAATGTGTCCCACCGTGGGCGGATCCGCCACACATAGACTCACTTACACTTTCGCCCTCGTGTAAAAGGGTTAACAGGAGTCTACGTTTGATCCAATGCATTATATACTAAGACAACTCACTGAGACAAGCGATGTGGGACTAATCCCACCACACAACTCCTCATGGGCACATGGGCCACGCTATGAGCAGTAGGGTATTACACTCACTTCTTATGGCCGACGCCTCGGCAAAGATACCGCATACGCGACAAATGCCCGAATCACCCTCGACACGTCCATCACACATATGCCATGCCATGTGTCCACTCGCCCCATGTGCCATGCGCCATATGCCCGCCAGCTCCTCCCGCGCGCTCTGTGTCAAGGTTGATGCTCGATACCATCTGTAACACCCGACCCAAATCGGCTCAATGCCCGGCCACCGCTGGCGGACCGCCACACATAGCACCTCACTTACACTTTCGTCCCGCCCGTGTAAAAGGTTAACCCGAGGTGCTACGTTTTGATCCAACAGCATTATATACTAGACAACTCACTGAGACAAGCAATGTGGGACTAATCCCACCACACAACTCCTCATGGGCCACATGGGCCACGCTATGAGCAGGCCGGGGTATTACATCCACAAACCTCTTCCCCCCACACCCATCATTCTTATCCTCTCTCACACTGTCCATTCTCCACCCATCCTCATCACCGGTGACCACAGGCTCACGCCTACATACCTCCCTGCCTGTCTTCCCCTCAACCCCTCTTTCTCTCCTCTAGAGGTGTGGTTGCTACTGCTTGAACGGGTCTATCTCTAGTATCTCGTTTCGAGGCCACAAGAGGGAGTCATGGTTTGTGCTTATGAGTCACGTAAGGTCGCTGTCAGGTGAGCTCCTAGCGCCTTTGTTGTCAGACGAGATCCGCCGAGGCACAGGCCTACCTCACTGCCACCAGATCCAAGCTTGTCAGACCTTCTCTCCTAGTGTGACGGTGTTATCCCGATGATAGAGATCGAGTGCGCCGCCGCCGCCGAGTGAGTTGGATGCGTGATTTGAGATATCGGAGTTGTGTTTTTTTAATGTTACATAACGAAATCCTGAAATGATTGCAATATGCTACCTCAAATGTTGTGTCTTCTCTTTCTGATGGTTGATGTTGCTATCTTTCGGTTCTACAATAACTTTTATCTATGAAAATGTTTTTTTCAATTTTTTTTGACACTGTGATCGTTGCCACTCATTGTTGCTCATTCAAAATCAGAATGTTTCATCAGCTATTCTCAAATATTGCTCCACTTGAGTGTCCAATGTTTTGTTTGCAAATCGATAGATTTTTGTTGTGCTCTAATGTTTCGTTGTTGTTGCAACAAGGTTTAATTTTAATTGTAATATGTTCTTGTATATGTTGTCCAATAGTTCAAATTGGTTGCACATTTTTTATTGTTGATTTCGTGTTTGATGCATCTAGAACAAATAATTATTGCAAGCTTATGGACTAATTGTTATACATCTGAGATTTTTTGTTGCTCCGGATCAAATTAGTTGTCTCATACTCAACCATTCACCCACCAAACCTACACCTCCGAATCCCCTTCTCACATTCCAACGGCTCACCAGTCTCTAGCGGTTGGAGCCAGTCGCAATCGTAGCCATGTTCCTCCCGCCTCTCTCTGTCTCGCCTCTCTCTGTCTCTCCTCCCTCTCTCACTCTCTCTAGAGAGGCGAGGATAGGGTATCACAGCGGCCGGTGGTCGGAGGATCAAGGCAGCATGGCCGCTTTCACAGCCTCCTCCTGGCGGTGCCACCCTAGTCGAATGATAGTCTAGTGGAGCGGGATCTAATGGTTGAGAAGATAGACTATAAGAAGAGTGTATGTCCGATTCTCAGTCGCTCCCTTGTTCTTTCTTCTAACTTCGGCGCGATGGGAAGGGAATTCGAACACATAGGACTAAACAGTGAAATGTGGTTGTATGCTTGTCATTTGTCCTGTGCTCAATCATGCACTTGTCGGGGTGAATGTTGCCACTTGCCAATGCTACACTGGTATGTGCCTTTAGCTTGAAAATTGCTAAAAGGTACTTAGGTGTTTTGTTGGGTCGAGAGTACTTAGTTTTTTTTTACCTATGTGTTTTCATCAAGAAACATGTTCAAAATGGTTGAAAAAACTTTCACCAAAATTTTCAAATGATTCCAAAAAAATTCAACTGGTTCAAAAACTTTCAAATGATTCAAAAAAATTTGATTCAAGAACTTTCAATTGTGATATCAAAAAACTTTCAAGAGATTTAAAATTTTCAACTCAAAACTTTGCCCTTTTCATTTAGTTTTTTTTAAGAAATGGTTTGGAGGGAGGGATGAGATCCACCAAATGCTTATCTGTTGGTTCAAAAATTTGAGTACTTTTTTACAAGAGAGTACTTGAGTGTTCCCTAGACCATAGTCATTAGGAATGTGGGTCGACTCGTGTAACATCCCAATTTTCAAAGTTTTTTGAAAATTTTCAAAAAAAAATAATCATTTGATTTTTGTTGAATTGCTAAAACTTAATTTGAAGTTTTTAAAAATAAAAGCAATTTTAATATGAATAAATTAAAATTTAATTAATTCAAAATTTGGTTTATTTCAGGGTTTTTGGTATTTAAAGTCAAAAAGATTATTTTAATTAATTTTTTGGATTTTCTAGATTTTAAAAAAGATTTTCCTATTTTCCCGAAATTAAAAATAAATTACGTGCAAAATTAAAAGCCAAGTTTAAGTTATAAATAATTTTATTAAGTTCTAAAAATTTCAAGAAATTTATGTGTATTTTTCTACAATTTTAGAACTTTATTTACTATTTACTAAAAGCCTTTTTGGTTTTATTGTATTTTTTGAAAAATAAAAAATATATTTAAAATCCCTTTTCGCTTTTTGGTCCGAATCTCTCTGGCCCGTTTCTCTTCCCGCATGCCCAGCCCAACTCCCCTGGCCGCTCCCGCTCACCAGCCTGCTCCTCCGCGCCTCCCTCCCTCTCTAGTTGACAGGAGGGCCCCGCTTGTCAGGCCACCCTTCCCCCATCCTGTTTCTCTTCCCCGCTTGTCCACGCTGCCCGTACGCACGCCCGCATCATTGCCGCTGATGAATTCTCTGTCTCCGGCATGTTTCCCTCCCATGTCTCTTCCACGAGCGTGTGCATTAAATTCCCTATTTTCCGTCGCGCCCAACGCTCCGATTTTCTTCTCCCCACCCACCCCCATCTTCTCCCTCCCCTGCTCCAAGCCCATGCCACCCAGAGCACCGCCCAAGATGTGAAGCTTCTCCTCTACTCCTCCTCGACCCCTTTAAATGGAAGCATCGTGCGCCCTTCCCTCTCCTCTTCATTCTTCCCCTTTCCCCTTTCTCCTCTCCCCTCCCTCTAGCTTCACCATATTTCGAAGTTGAAACCGCGCAGCCAAAGCTTGCTCCGCCGTCGGCAAGGACTCCCTAGCGACACCGTTAGCACCTCCGGGACCGTCTCACCACGTTCTCTCTCGTGCACAACATCTCCGTCCAAGAACCACCGGAGAGCCCGCGCTGCCTTCGACCGCCGCGCGCCGCCAATTGTTCTCCTCACCGCCGACCACCTCCTCGCGCATTGTCGCCGAAACCCTGCGCACTAGGTTTTTGTCTCCTCTCTCTCCTTGTTGGTGCCCTCACCGACGCTCGCCGTGGCGCGTAGCGCCGGCGAGCCCTTTGTTGAGCTGCCGCCGTCCTCCGGCTGATGTGGCTGCCCACGTCGCCTCCACCTTGCGCCATCTCGCTTGTCCTCGCCGCGTGGCAGCCGCATCTGCCCAAGCGTTGCACCCAGCACTGTTGAGTAAGCCAGGTCCACCATGGACCATGGAGCAGCCGTGGACCCAGTCCATGGCCACAGGGTCCGCTTGTGAGAGGCTCAAACGATTTCCTTTAAAAAAATATTCTTGCAAAATCTAATTCCAGTCGCTGATGTCAGCATGACACATTAAAGTGATTTTCTTCAGAAAAATAAAATCAAAAATCCTGATTTCTTCATTTCTTGTGATTTCAATCTTCCGAGAGCCCGTTCTCCTTCGTTCGAGCTATGATTCTAGTTATTTAAATTTCTAAATTCATATAAATTCAGTACCTTTATTTTGGTTCTAATTTGGTAATTTTTAGATTTTATTTGAATTTATTTTATTTATTTGGCTCTTTTCGCACGTATAGATTCTGGTGTTTTCTAAGAATTCTTAGACCCAACGATCAAAGCATGTCAACTCTTCAACGAAGGCAAGTCGTAGACCTTTGATCAAGGTGTACCCCATTTTATAAAAATATATTATTTTAAATCAACATACATTGCTAGTTTTATAATAACTGCTTTCGGGAATAGTTAATTACCTAATTGTCGATATGACTCCTTGAATAATTGTGAACAACATGTACCCTTGGACTTTATAGGTTGGGTAATCTTAGTTGGAATTCTTTATTTACCAACTTGGGTGTGTAATATATATGCTTATCCATGCTTTAGTATACGATGGGATTCATGATCGCATGCTCGTAAATAATTGAATTTGACTTAATGGAATAGGGAATTGTGGCACGACCATTGTTATTAAAAATTTATTGTGCTATGTCAATGGGTGTCGTTTGATCACGTTGAAGCATAAATGATTTCATACTCAAGCTATTGATCGTGCAGTAAAGGGGGTGATTTTGGGACATGGTTGACTCGCCTGAGTATGTGCTAAGGACTTAACTTTGTAGGCCATTGATCTGGACTTTACCGTACAACTATAAGTCTATTTATGAGGTAGATCTGGCCAACTAATTAGTAATATTTTTATTTGGTTCTGTTTTGGTTGATTATGACGCAAGAGGGGGCCGGTGTGGCGAAATCTTAGCAAGTATAACTGAGTCAAAACGGAGTTTTATAAAAGTTTTGTGATAGTCTCTTCTTGATGCATATGTCTAAGGAAACAGAGTGTTAAAAACTATTCGAATAGTCGTGTCCCCGATTATGGACAATGTCTAATGATTTCACACGATGGGTAGATTTTCATAAAATATTGGAATGGTTTGGCTGGAATGGGAATGGTTAGTTTTGGTTGATGATTGAGAAGTGAAAGTTGTTTCAAAGAACTTGATTACTTTTGTATTTAATCTTTTAAATTATGCTCTTCAATCTATTTACTGTCAATATCGCTTTATGCAAAATAGCTATAAAACTATCATTGTTCAATCCTTGTATGGATACTATTTGAATGTATTTCCCTACGACTTACTAAGTACTTTACATACTTACGACTATACATCATTTGTTGATCCATTCTAGTAGAAGAACCAGAGAACACAAAGTTCTGCGAGGAGAAATAATTTGAAAACTATGCAAACTAAGATGCATTCTCCACTCGATTGTCTGTGGGCATGTCGAATGGCTACCATGAGCTTATTTTATTCCGTTGTAAGTTTACCTTTGTCGTTAAGCTCTGCGTGGTAAACTCTGTAAAACATTGACCATAAGGTCATTTTGTTACTAAGTAATATTAATTTATCTACTTTTTAGCTACCTTGTTGTATGGATATGGTTCCATCGATATTACAAACTGTGTAGACTAACTACTAATCATTGGAATAGTTTAGAATACACATAGAACTCGGATCTCCCGACAACTCGATCATATATCATCACTTTTTCTTCTAAATTACTTAGAAATGAAACCGACACGACGTGGTATGACGAGGGCTGTGGTGAATCTCGTGGCTATGCCCTGACACCTCCAATATTGGTAGTTGTACTACAAAGTTGAGCGTGCAACCTCGAACCTCCCATGTGACTGATCTTCTATACACATGTTAGGAGCGCTGCTGCTTCGTACTCCTAACAACGAGAGATGCCCATGGTATCCAAGTTTTATGGTATGTTCAATGAACCGTATCAACACAACAATGCAGCATATCTGTCGGCAGCCGCTGACACGCTAAACATTGCTACGCACCTTCAGCCTGCCGGTGCTCTCCCTCCGCCGGGCGGACCCCATGAATCCAGAAACTTTCAGCATTCCACCGTCCATGCGCATCATTTGTTAGATCAGCAAACATAGGGCACTGCACCAGTGTTTATAATACCGGTTAGAATTTTTTTTTCGGAGGGCACCGGTAACCCCGGTTACCGCCGGTAACCGGAAATTTCGGCCAAATTTCGGCCGAAATTTTCAAAAAAAATTTCAAAATTTTTGAATTTTAAATTTAAAAAAGATCAAATTCGAACATAATTCATGCAAATTCAATTTTTTTTTTTGAACAAATTTTACCAAAACCGATTTTTCGCCAAGATGAATTTCTACGGATACACACGTAACACGATTCTGCAGAACCGCATCCACCGCACACGCCAGTTTAATAAGCATCGCCAAGACGCACCGCACCGCACCAGCGTACAGTGGCAGAGCTAAAAGCTTTTAATAGAGTGCATATTTCATGTACAAATACTAAGTTTTGTCCGATGAATTCATATTTAGCCTTATTACTTATATAATTTGATGATTTTTCAATTTTTTAGGTGTATCGGTGCATACCGGGCACACCACCTAGCTCCGCCCCTACCAGCGTGGCACATTGATACCACATATAATAACTTGAAGGAAGTTACATGCGCTGCATGTAGGGGTGGGAACGACAGGGAAGGATTGCCGAGCCTTTAGCTGAAATGACACATTTTCTATTTATAATAGCAAAATTAGCTCTTTATATTCGAAATGACAAAAATAATATCCTTATCGTGATAATTTACTGCAGAAAGTCACGTGCTTCGCTCCCAGACATCGGCAGACCACTCCCGCACTCCCAGTCTATAGCAAGAACGTGTGTAAACCACCTGCCACACTAGTATGCCATCTTGCCGCAGATTAAAAGCAAAACATGTGGCTTTCTACAAATTAGTGCAGTGAAAATACTATTTTATCATTTTAAACACGTTAAGCTCGTTTTGTTAATTCGTCTTGAAAAAAAAGATAGATGAGTCAAAACTCGGGATTACCATCGTTCCGACTGCCTCACATGAGGCCCCTCCCGGACCGGGGGGATGGATGGATGGATGGAGACGGGAGGGGCCATCCAATTTATTTCCGGGAGGAACGGGGTCACAGGCGTCGGGTGAGGGGACCGCGCGCACCTGAATCCAACATGATTACCTCCACCGCATGGCCTTCGTCGTCTTTCTGCCTTCTGCCTACACACTGAGCTTTTTTGCTCAGGACGTCATCGGCTGGCCATTGTTTATTGGGGACGTACAAACTATGCAATCACAGCTTATAGGATCGGCCCTCTGTTTTACGGCAAGGAATACTGTTGTAACAGTGATTTCACTATATATAAATAGTCTTTACAGTAGTGATGTAATATCATAAAAATAGTAAAATATATGCTTAGTATGTCACTGTACTCCTCTATATTAGCCAGATGAATACTTCCCAGCTTATGAGCATATTTAGGATGACTGTAATTTTTCTGAAAATCGGTTTTCGACTGGGTTGAAAGGCTGCAAAGTTAAAGACATTTGGTGTTTGACAGTCTAGCTTTTAGGTAGGCTGGTTGGAGCTTCTAAGTTGAAAAATATCTAAAATGCCTATGAGATAAATGATGGCTTGTTTGATAGCGTTTAACGACAATGAACAATAATTGACGGCAATGAACGACAACTAACGACAATTCACACTCAATTAACTATAATTGACGACAACTAACAAAAATTAACGCAATTGACGATAATTAATGACAATTCGGGCACAAGTAAAATCTTAACGATAATTAACGACAATTGATGGCAATTAACGGTAATGAATGACAATTTGCACACAAGCAAATCTTAACGATAATTAATAATGATTAACGATTACATAAATAATTCATTTGCAACATAAAAAACTAAACAATTTTTAAATATAAAGTAAAAAAGGAGTCGGTGGCGGGTAGGGTTGGGGATGGCTAAGGCGGCGACGAGGGAGGAGGAGGGCGGCGCCAACTCGAGAGGAGGAGGAGGAGATGGGCGGCGCTAGGGGTAGGGTGGCGGCATGGGAGGAGGAGCCAAGGGAGAAGGAGGGGCGGCGTAGTCGCACGGGTGGAGGCGCCGAGGAAGAAGGACGTGAGGCGCGGCGGTGCCGAGAGAGGAGGACGAAGGCGCTGCGAGAGGAGGAGGAGGACCGGGATGGGGCGACGACGCAGGAGGAGGAGGACACGGTGCCGCAAGAGGAGGATGATGGAGGAAAGGGATGGGGCGGTGGCACAGGAGGAAAATGAGGGAAGAGGACACGGCGGCGCAGGAGGAGACGAGAACAGGGGCGAGGTGGTGGCATGGGAGAAGGAGGGAGGACGGGGTCGGGGCGGGAGGAGGAGGAAGAGGAGAGGAGGATGGGGATCAGACAGGGCGTGAGGATTGAGGCGGGGATGGGGGGTCGATGGCAATAAGCGGGTAATTACCTCCCAACTCGAGGGGCAAACGCGTAAGTCCATCCTGCCGAAGCTGCGAGGCGGCTTTCGGCTTTAGAAAAAACCGCCTGTTTCAAATGACTTCCGATTTTTTCGTGCGAAAAGTCAAGCCAAAGCCGTCCCAAACATAACCTATATACTTTGTGTGAAAATCCTAGCGCGCAACATTTTTTTTGACAAAATCGCTACACACGGGCACCGATATACAACCTCAAGTGAATTCACATGTTATGGCCTATTTAGAATATAGGAATTTCACAAGTAACGGTTCATTTCTCGTAAAATCCTGTAAAATTCTTGTGTCCAAACGAGCCATGGGTAGTAGGGTGGGTTTGCCAGCTATGCCTAACATTTCAGACTTCACGTGGCAACGCACTTGTGTAGTGTGAGCTGCAAAGAGTTTTTTTTAAAAAAAATTACAAAATAAATAGTTAATTCAAAAAACAACAAAAATGACTCCTATTGCTGGTTGAACTAGCGACAGCCTCATGTCGTCGGTTCAACTGGCGACGGGTACCCTGCTCCCACCTGTCGCCAGTCCAACTTTCTGTCGTCAGTTCAACTAGCGACAGGAACCTATCACTAATTGAACTAGCGACATGGACTCTTTCTATATAAAAGCTCCATAAAATCCTAAAATTCGACACATGACTCATTTTTATTCAGAAAAAAGAGAAGTAAGGAAGGGAGAGGAGTAGATGGGGAGGAGAGAAGCTAGCGAAGCGCTACCTGTCCGGTTGCCCACCTATGAGGTAATTTTTTTGAACCGAATGGATTACATAGTTTTAGATGTACGATTATGTAGTGCAGTATGTTGTACATAATTATTTTCGGTGGGTAATCTTGTTTTAGATATGTGGTTAATCGTGAAAATATTCTTCATGGTGCAGTGCATCAATTATGTCGGATGTTACCAATTTTAAAATTTAATACGGTCTGGGGACTATTCTAGAGGGTCCTGAGGGGGATTGATATCCTGAGGGGGATTATGTGTTATTTCCAATCAGCGACCGTGCCCCTGCCAAGAGTAGAGTGGCGTACATGGGACGCTGTGATGCGGTGGTTGTTTCACACATTCCAAGTGGACCCGGATGTGTATGATCTGAGATTGAGTTGTCTTGCCCCCCACCCCCCCAGCAACACAATCCCACATGTTGGGAGTTAGTGCAGCTGAAGGTAACAAAGTCATAGCAGTATATCTACGCGTGGCGAGGGATAGAGGGTGGGATTTGGTCCTTTTAGCCCAAGCATTTGCCAAGCCCACTCCTGCATCCACGACTGAACAAGAAGGGGGTGGTGATGCCGAAGAAGAAATCAGTGACTCCAGCTACAACGCGGCGCACACAGTACTCAAAGCTCCCGGAGTTGCTGATGCTGTCGACAAAGACCCTAGAGAAGTAACTACTTCAGTCAGGCGAGCCAGTGGGCTAGCTGACAAGGGTGAGGAGCAGGAAGTCATAGTGTAAATGATGGATCAGGAATCCTAAGACTACAATGCATTGTCAGAAGATGAAGAATCCGACGACGAGAATGATGTGGACCAGCTGGCGGTTCCATCCTAGTGGAACACATACCAGTTCGATAACCTTGTCGTCGACAAAGGCCCCCGTGTGCCGTGGGAGTACGACCAGTGCGAGGTCAGGCAAGGAGCTGTCGGTGCGGCACACATTCACAGTCATCAAGTCTAACCCAAGATGCTACGATGTGAAGTGCGAAATAAAGGGATGCCCTTGGTGAGTGCATGCATTTAAGCCTAAGTGGGACACCAACTGGAAGTACTCTATAGTGATCCCGCACACATGCGTCGTCGCTGAGTCAGTGCAGTCCCACAGGAACCTGTCATCAGGCTTCATCGCCAACCTCATGTACGGTGAGATTGTGGATAATCTTAATTTTGAGCCATGATCCATCATTCGTGTGATTGAAATAAGGTTCCAGTACACAATCAGTTATGCCAAGGCTTAGACGACAAAACATAAGGCAGTGGAATCAAGGTTCGGCATGTTTGAGGATTCCTACCACAACCTCTCCGGGCTACTCCGAGTCATACAAGATAGTAATCCAAGCACTCATGTTGGCATTCAAGATGCCACACATCTGAAGTGGGCCGATAAGAGGGCACTGCAGCGAGCATTCTTTGCCTTTAGTCCATGCATCAATGCATTCCGCCACTGCCGTCTAATCTTGTGCGTAGATGGTACATTCCTGATTAGAAAGTACAAGGGTCAGATACTGACAGCAATAGCGATGGAAGGCAACAATCAAGTTCTTCTCGTTGCATTAGCTTTCGTTGAAAGCAAGAACACAGGCAGCTGGTTGCGGTTTCCTGAAGAATATAAGGATTTCTGTTGTATAGGGTCGTCCAAACATATGCATCATTCATGATCAGTATGCCGACTTACTTAGTAAAATATCCAAGCTACAACAAGGAGATAACGAACCATTTGCATAGGCGGATCTGCAGAGCAGGTGATGTATGAGGCACTTGGGGCAAACTTCTACACGTAGTTCCGCAACAAGGACCTGATGAATCTATTCAAGCGGATGTGCAACCAGAACCAGTAGCGAAAGTTTGAAGCACTCTGGAATATTCTAGATGAGTGGACCTGACGCATAGAAGGGAGGTTACGAAAATGGTCGCCCCAAGCACTGACCAGGCCCCGAAGCATTGCAACGGCTACCACAGATGGTCCCAGTCTGACAAGGAGGACGGGGAAATAGGCGAAATGCTTCTTGGACTGGATTGAGCACGAGCCTAAGGAGAAGTGGTCGCTGCTGCATGATAGAGGTGGTGCTCGATATGGTGTCATAACAACCAATTTAGTCGAGGTTTACAACTGGGTCACACGCGGCGCAAGGTGTCTCCATTTGGTTGGTATGGTGAAGGTAATTCTCCGTGGTACGACAAACTACTTCGTTAACAGAAATAACAACGCGTCGCTTACCATGGCAAATGACAGAGTACTCTACTCCGCCATGATCACCAAGTACATGGAGGAGAATAGCAAGAAGTATGAGTGCATCACGCATTCAAGATGGGCACAAGGAAGCTTCGCTTCGAGGTAATGTGCAGGTATAAAGGACGCAACAGAACGAACCATGAGAGAATTACCCACGAGTGCACGCTACGCCGCGCTAGTTGCGTATGCACTGGCAACAAGCCCTTCTTCTGCATAGGCCCTGTTCTCATGTCATGGCCGCATATTCCACGGTGACAAAGCATCCTGGGCAGTACCTCTCTGATTACGTCAACAAGGAGGCGGTGATGCAAACATGGAGTATAAAAATATATGGTTACGCCGTGGTTGGCCATTTCACTAGCCATCCGACCTGGGAGCAACTGATTTGGGTCGCGGACATTGAAAGGCTGAAGGGAAAGGTCGGCCGATGACAGGTACGGCGCATCAGGAACGACATGGATGAAGCAGAAGCCGGACGTCGTACGAAAAAATACTCCATTTGCAGGGAGTGTGGGCACACCTTCAAGAAATGGCCGACGAGAAATCCTCAGGACGAAGCAGACACCGGCACTCCGGACGTCGCCGCGTGGACCTCATCTGGCCACCCGACTCGAGGTAGTCCACATGGGGGACGTTGAGGCCACTGCCATGGGAAAGCACGGACAGTTGTAGCATGTGTTTACCAATGTTTTGGAATTGCACTTTCATTTGTAAAAAACTAAGTGTTATGACGTTTTGCTCAATGTTATGTAATATTAGTGTGATATGTTGTAGTTTTGAGTAATGGCAAATTCACATAATTTTATCTTCCTTACCAACTTGTGGGAGGAGTTGGGGTTGTGCTTGTCTCTCTATCTTTTGTTCACATTTAAACGATCTTGACTTTTTGTTACTAGGAAATTTACTGTATGGACCGAAGGTAAAGTGCGAGGCAGGGAATCAGAAATACATTAGATTCCGTAGACAGAAGAACGTTACACATGGTCACATGGCATGATGGTTCAGCTAATTGCTTTAGTCATCCTCGCTACTACAACGATACACTAGGACACAGGCATCCGGACCATATAATTGTACAAGAATTTAGGAGATAGTAAAAAATATAACAAGTAGGACGGGAGACTACTACGAAATGGTCCAACCTACTACGTGGACCGGGGCCATTTACCCTTCCTTGCGAGCTCATCGTTGTACTCCTCGCCGTCCTTCCTCGTCTTGGTCGCCATTTTTCTCTTTTTCTCGTGTTCCCTCTCGCGAGCCTCTCGCTCCCTGTGGTTGCACGCCTCGAGATGAGCTTTCGTCTCCCGACAGATACACTCGTTTTGCTTATCGTTGCGGTGCTCCTCCTCTTGGATCTCGTGGGCCCTTTTAGAATCCCACTCCTCGTAGTCCATACACCACTAGTCGCGTGGGTGGATCTCTTTGTCGATCCACTTACGGTAGCCACATAGCGGATCCGGGGACTACAAGTAGACGGGAGAGGTTGTTAGTACGTACTTTGAAAGAGTAATGGTAGGGAAACATACTATAACTGGTTCTTACCGGCAGCCGATAACTACTCGTGTTCCAACGGTGGTCGGGATAGTCTGAGGAGTAGTTCGCGCAACCCCAGTAACGCATGCCCTGGCTGAGTCGCTACTTGGACTTGGAGAACTTGCATGGGTCTCTGTACCAATAAAGAGGCAGCGTTTCCCCCTCAGGCGGGTTTTGCGACGAAGGCTCAGTTGGAATATTCTAGACGGGGTTGTTGCGACGGGGGGCAGCATCATTGCGGGGAGATGCCTTCCTGGCACGCGCCCTTTGTTCGTCCAGGCCCACAATACGCCTTGCAAGTTTGCGGATCTCTTCCCATTGCTTGTCTATCTTAGCGAGATTGTGTTGAAGTGTTGATGCAGGAGAACCAGCCATATAATGGGTAGTTCTTATTGGCTGAGGCGGCCCTGCGTACGCGGTTAAATTGTAATTCGGTTGATGAAAATTCGCATCCGCGAGGCAGCGCTGCGCAAAGCTAACTCGTTGGGTCACGTCTCTACGCAAAGCTAACTCGTTGGGTCACGTCGCTGCGCAAATCTATCTCATTGGGGCACGTCTCCGCGCAAAGCTGACTCGTTAGGTAATGGGGTTGTGGCCCGATCTTCCGAAAGGTAGTGATATATCGATTGTAGAGATCACGACGTTGATGATCCAAAGGCTCCGACCAAAATAGATCGAACCCCTCGCAATCACTACACCACTGCTTCAATGGTTATCAACCGTGTCGAACGCAATTGACCTTGCCAAGAAGGCTTTCTCCTACATACGAATTGAGAACACAAGCAAGAAAGTAGAATATACAATCTGAAATTGTATTGCGAATAGTGATGAAGCTCATAAAGTTGGGGTTCCTCAAACCGACGAGCTGCGAAACTACTATGCAGAATAATCTAAAAAGAAAAACCCCCTGAAACTAAGGGATGGCGGCCACTATGTAAAGGAGGAAGAGGGAGGGGGCGGCAGCACTGTTATTGCATGAATAGTGCTACATGAACAGTACCCCCAAACCCTAGGTGACCGGCCATATGGGCTACATCGGTCAAATAAGTCTATTACAAAGTTTGACTCAAAGTAACCCTTAAGGGGATTCAGATACAAGCCTTGTAGGCTAAGGAAAGGTGGCGCAGCATCAAGTAGAGGGTGGCCGAAACTCTTTGAGTTGGAGCTAGCACCTGGTAGCTAAGAAGCCCCCGCGGAGGCCTAGTCCTGGGGAAGTAGAAGTCCTCGGTGAATATCTTGTCGTACGACAAGTCTACTTCATTCTAACGCGGTGCACGACCTGTGAAACATTACGTTACACATGCAATCATAGGAAAACCACGAAATAGAATGTTACAAAATCAAGCAAGGTAGTCATACTTGGGGCATGAAGGCAGCCGCGGATGACTCTGCGTACTCCTACCCCGTGTATTAGGTGTAGATCCACCTATACACGTAATAAACAAGTTGAAAACCTATATCTAGTGAATTAAATATGAAGTACCGACCGTTCAATACGGTACCACGCGGTGGAATGCGGAGTCCGGCTGTGTGTGGTACGTGTCGTACGTCGCAGCCTCGTGTTGTGGTGGGTCGACCATGACCCGGACGCAGCGAAGCTTCGTCTGATTGGCGTACCACTTCATGTACTCATCGTACCCCTGGGTCGTAGTCAGCATCCTCCAAGATGACGTCGGTGTAGGTGGAAGTACCACGTACTCCCTTCCTATTGTACCAGTGGACGGCAAGACAATTATTTATTATCTATGTAACACAGATTGTACTAAAGAATTAAAGTGCAAACTTACCCATGGACGTGAGCCCGTAGCCGTTGCGCCCAGGGGCGGGGACTTGCTATCATGGACCAAACTGGCGCATGACCAGCGCCACCTGGTACTCCTCCATAAAGATCTCGTGCACCAAGGCCCTCCAATGTACCCGTACACGTAGTCTCGTGTGCACAAACTGGACAGTCTTTCGGGCACGCGCGGACACCCTCTCCAGAGTGTACGGTCTCCAGATGATACGGTCATTCGTCAGCTGGTCGAACATTACGACGTAGCTCGAGTACATCCCCTGCGTGGTGATCGGTGTGTAGGTCATCTGCGTGGAATAGACCAATGGAAAACTTAGCACACAAAATTTTGATTGCATTATCATAAAATAATAAATGTTCACAAAACTAACCCGTCGGTGGCACCACACCGTGCCCATAGTCGACCGGTCCACATTGTCGTCCTCGGCGTACAGGCTGACTCTGTACGCACCTAAGTCCAGCTATGGACGTCCGATCTGGAAGCGGTCGAAGAACCACAACTGCAAAAGTAGCGGGCATTCGAAAAGGATGGAGTTGCCCTGGGACCTACGACATGCGTCGCACAGTGAGCTGTACGTCACGCACAGCACGGTCATACCCCAGGTGTAGGGTTGGATATCCTCTACCGGCTAGTCTGCGAGTTCACGTGCGTAGCAGATGTAGTACTTGTCGACATTGTCACCGTGAGACCCTAAAAATATGACCCACCCAAACAGCCACAACAGGTAGTCCTCAAAGTGCCTCCTCATTGTCTCGTCGGGTGTGTCCTCCGCCATACGCTCGGGTTGCAAGAAGACATATACACGTCAGCAAGGTTCACAAATGAATTGATGCGAGAAGACAATAGTTACAAAGACTTACGTAGAACTGGCAGATCCACCTCAGCGTCGGCCCATGCAGGCTGCTGAACTTGTGGTAATCGCTGTCCGGCAGCAGCATATCCTGGAACCTCCCCATGGTGGTGCGCCACGTGGCACGCCACCATGGGGAAGCCTCTGCAGGGCGACCCGGTCAGGAAGCTTATGTCTTGCAGCGTCGGTGCCATCTCCCTGCACGGAAGGTGAAACATGTGCATCTCCGGTCTCCACTGGTTGACCAACGCCGTTAGTAGGGCCCAATCGTATGGAAAATGCCTGGACATACCTTCATGCTCTGATGGGCGTGCGCAGCCGCAACGCGCAAAGCTCAATTGGCGCCTCGCTCTCTTGGCGTAGGATGGTACTGAGGCGGCTAGAATGATTTAGGTCAATCACTGGGTCAAGCAACTTGTACGGCCACTTGGCAGCGTGGTCTGGGTCCACCATACCTAAAAATTAAGTGCATACATTGTAAAGACTATAAAATATGTAATAAGGTAATAGGAAGCGACATTAGCAAAATAATTGCCAACCACAAATACAAACCAAATTTATGCAAAAGTCATAAAGCTATGATTACACTCTGCCTACCCTACGGGGCTAAATAAAGATGGGATTATTTCGATTAGGTTTTACCTACCCTAATTAGCTACTCCGGATTTTCTTTGTAATTTTAAAACATGTTATGCTATTTTTCTAGTTATAAATTAATTCCCGATATTAACAATATAATTATCGTGTACAAATAGGGGCTAAATAAAGCTGCTATTAATTCGATTAGACTCTACCTACCCTAATTAGCTGCTACGGATTTTCTTTTCAATTTTAAAACGTGTCATGCTATTTTCATACTTAAAAATTAATTTTTGGTATTAACAATTTAATTACCGTGCATAAATGGGGAGCTAAATAAAACTGGTATTATTTACATTACGCTATACCTACCTCATACATAGCTCAAATAATGTACTACATAATTGGACTACATTTATCTGATCTACTAAATTCTATGTCGCTATTTTTGTTTGTTATCCGACAATGTTTTGACATAATGTACAAAGTCCCAAAAAATGTACCTACAAGATGGCCGATCGGATTAGATGCTCCGTCTACGTCTCTTCCACGATAAACTAGCAGATCTTCGCTACCTTTCTTCTCTCTCTCCTCCTCTCTTTTTGTTTTTTTTTCTTATAGAATTAAAATGAGATTTGGAGTGAATTTTTGGGGTTTTTATAGCTGTATTCCTCCACGACACGTGACTGTTCAACTTCCGACCGCCGATTTAATTGGCAGCGTGAAGTTGGACCCGGCAACAGTGAGGCGTGGTCTGCTTGATTCGCGATTCGCGACATAAACATTTTGCGGCGACAAAAATATTATTTGTTAAAATTCCTACAAACTCGCCTAAGGTCTGAGCAGTAAGGATGTCAAGTACCAAAACCAAACCAAAAGGATTAGAGTTTGGTTAACTGCTATAGCTACTACAGTGGTCGGTCGATGCGTGCCTTTGCGCTGCGAGCCCAAGCCACCAACTTTGCCGCAGAAGAAATAGGAACCGTCGCCACACACCAGCATGGACTGAAGTGCGGATCCGAGCGAAATTTAATCCGAAAAACATTACGTTATTTTCAGCGTCGAGCACGTACTCAGGGCAAGTTGTATAAACAGTTACTGTTTATAGTAACTTTTAACATCACTAATAAACAATGTTAAAAATAATTCATACAATGAGTTGTAGTAATATAGTTAAATATAAGATCGTAGATAATACATAGTCTTTTAATATTTTTTTTGTTCTGGTGATGCAGTCGGTTACGTAATTATAGACATCATATTTCTCTATCCATTCTCTTTTATTTAAATTAGTTTAAATCTTACGTAATAAACACTATAGGCAACGTTAGTACCGTTGTACATCAACTCAGCTCATTAACCTTGCGTCAGTCTCTCTCCTGGAGATGTTGTACGTTAATCGCGCACGTTCTTGAGCTGCTCAGCTCACTCACCTCGCGTCAGCTTCTCTCCTCGAGATATTGTACGTTCCTGTGCCAGCACCCTGCCTGAGTGCCTGCCTCCACGTCCCAATCCATTCCGCCACGTCTATTAAACGTCAACTCCTCATCACACTTCCAAACCCGGCGCTTTTAATGGACGCCTACTGAGGGAAGCCAATTCACTCACTGACGAGGCGGGTAAAGATCCCCGTTTTGGAGAAAAATGCGGGGTGGTGGTGATGCCGTGTTGGGGTTTCGGGGCGTAGGGGTAGTGGAGGAAGAGGAGGCGGCGGTGGTGTTGGCGTCGGAGAGGCTAGTGCGGCGGAGGCGGCGGCGGTGGGGAGAGGAGGCGGACGACGGCTACTCGGCGAGCTCGACGGGCGGCGGCGGCGGGAGCAGCGGCTGCGGCTCCTTCGGCTGCGACACGGTTGGTCTTGCTCCTGCACTGTTAAGATTCTTGGTTCTTCCTGTTGATTTATTTTAGAATAGTCATGCTCATGGGCGACTTTTCTTATTCAGTCATGCTCATGGGTGACTTTTCTTACTCTTGGTATCAAAACGATGCATTTTGCACAATCAGGAAGAAAAAGTTTAGTAATTTTGAGCTGGTAGGCACATTTGGGAAGGAAAAGATACAACTTTGAGCTCTTAGATATGGTTAGAAATGGAATCTTTTAGTACTTCGCGAGGTGGTGGCATGGTGCCATGCAGATCTAGGTAGCCCATGGCTTATCTCAAGTGACCGCAACCTTTCCAGAAAGCAGAAGGCACTTTGATACGATGGTACAAGCAAGAAACAAACATGAAAGCAAACAGTACAGAACTATAGATTAATAGTGAAACTCTCGTCGGTAAATCTAGTAATCGAGACAAAGCAAGAGGGCCCGAAACTTTTGAGACTTGAGGATAGGCATCATCATTACCATCTTGGATCATTAGCAAGAGAATGTGGGTGCTTTTTCTTGACATGATAAAATGGGGCACCCCATGGATTCTCTTCAGTCTTCACCTTTTCTTCTCCTTTTGGGATCATACTTTTAATAAGTGAGGCTAAGGTGATGGCTGGCTGCAGCCTTTGGCCGGGTTCGTGCGCGCGGATGGCGACCCGGACACAGATCTGGAGACAGATGGGTTGGCCACTTCATCCTCCAATGGTGAGCACAATGTTGCACACAGCTCACAGTTTGTATTCTTACTAGTGTTTTTGCTCGGTTGGAGCGCAACTTTACAACCCTTAGAAGGAGTTTGTGTCATCTGAAGCTTCTGCAGCCTTCACGGAACCACATGACGAGGAGGGGGCGGAGGTCTTGTGTGGGGTGAAGGAAGAGTGGGCACAAGCGCAAGAACCGGCCAAGAATACGCCAGGCCATGCCACCCGAGGTACAAATTTTGAATTTTGCAATGGGTTAGATGGTACGAGGTTGTCAATTTTGTATGCTTGTGTGCTGTTTGACAGAATGCCTGAACCAGCGACGATGTCGGTCGGAGGCTATTCTTTTGCATGGTAGGAAGGGGTTGAAGCAGAGGCCAGCCTCTCTCGACTTTGGTAGCCCTGGGTTCAATGGAACTCCTCTTTCTCCAGGTTTTGTGGTTGGAGGTGTGGGGTTGATGAACAAGGGACTTGTGTCATCATACATCAGATCAGACGTGTTTCCTAGTCCCGGTACACCAAGCTATCCGCGGAACCGTTCATCAGTATTGGGGTACCAGAAAGGGTGGAGCTCTGAGAGAGTGCCCCTTCCTTCCAAAGGTAATAGGAGGTACCCAGGCAGCAGCATGGCATTTCCTTTCAACAATGGGAGGACATTGCCCTCGAAATGGGAAGATGCAGAGAAGTGGATCTTCAGTCCGAATTCCATTGATGCGCTCGGAAGAACCACATTCCCCCATCCTCGGCGACCAAAGTCCAAAAGTGGACCTCTGGGACCTCCTGGAAGACTTGGTGGACAGTATTCATCTGTTTCTTCATCTGTGTCATTGCTTGACAGTGGGAGAGTTGGACATTTAACAGCAAACTCACCTTTCTTGGCGGGGGTACTGATACCGGAACATTATTGTGGGGGAAAAAATAACGTTGGGAGGTATATGAGCGGAACTGCTGGTGACGAATTCGGTATTGGCGTTGGACGCAGGTTTTGGCTAGCAAATGGTGGGTCTCATGCTATTCAATCTACCAGAGTTCGCCAGCGACTAGATACTGCAATTGAGTCATCTGCTTCATTGCCTAGCACCCAAGAATCTATACAAGGTATTTAGAAACTATTCTCTATGTTTAGATCCGCAATTGCTATCCATCCCTTTTTAGCCTATTTCTCAGTGTTGAAATATGGTATATGTTGTAAATAATGCACAGAAAAATAGAAACGAGAGACATAATTTTTTACATGAAAAACTCTTTTGGGAAAAACCACGAGCACATGAAACCACGAGCGCATGAAGAGAATATTATTATACGAAGAGATGTTTACACTGAAGCTTTTGCTCTTTCCTATAGACTACAGAGATATATTTATAGTGGTACATGCAAAACTCCTTGAAGGCTATATCATTATATGAGGAGATGTTTACATTGAAGCTTTTGCTCTTCCTTATAGACTACATATTTATATTTATAGTGGTACAAAGACAACAATTGAACGTTGTGGTGCTTGAAAGACAGCAGGAACATCATGTATGTTTTCTTTTTCTGCTTCTGTTGTAAATTCTGAATCAATAATAATAGATGATTTATCATGCAACATAGTAGATTCATCAAAAGTAACACTTCTGCTAATAACTATTTTTCTAGTTTCAGAATTCCTCAATTTATATCATTTCACACCATTTTAACATGAGTGTAAACAGGACAGCCAAATATTCTCAAATTTGAATAATCTACTAGAGAACCATATTATACCTCAATTAAAGTCTTCTTATCAATTGCCAGGTTGGGTGATCAATTGATCAAATAAGAAGCAGTGGGCACGGCTTCAAGCCAATAACTCCTAGATAAGCTGGACTTAGATAACATGCAATGTACCTTCTGATTCTGTTGATGCGTTCGACCACACCATTTTGCTTAGGAGTACCTGAGATAGTATAATGTCTCACAATGTTCTCTGATCTGCATAAATCTTCAAATTCTCCATAACAAAACTCAAGCCATTAGAAGTACGCAGATTCTTGACATGCTTGTTAGTTTTCTTTTCAATCATAATTTTCCACTCTTTGAATGACTTTAATACATCCGATTTGTGCTCACGAAATGTGATCAAACTCTTCTTGAATAATCATCAGTGGTGATCAACATGTAGCCAACACCTCTAAGGGACGAAACACGTGATTCTCCCTACAAATTAGAGTGAATATATTCTAATATGTTTATTGTAGAGTGAATTGATGTGCTGAATTTCACCATATTTTGCTTGCCGAAGACATAGTGTTCACAAAACTTCAACTTGGTTATGCTTTGACCATCAAGGAGCCCTCTTTTGCATAACTTCATCATGCCAATTTCACTCATATGCCCCAGACGCATATGCTAAAAATTAGTATCATTAGAATCAGAAGATTTATTCGAGGCAATAGCAGCATTACTTGAAATTTTAGTACCTTGCAGACTAGGATGCACCGATACGCGATACTGGTACGGCGATACAACGATACCCCATTTCCCCCAAAAAAAAAACCGGTACGACGATAGTTGTATATATATATTTAAAATAATAAAAACAAAAAATATGGTACTTGATAAGTTTCAGTCAAGGACTTACCTTTACTCAAGCTGTCCAGTAGTATTTTGATAGGGCAGCATATACAATAGAAATTATAGACTTGTACAATTGTACTCTATTTGTCCAGCGTACATGTAAATTTATCAATGTATCCTGCAGGCTGCAGTCAGAAATGCAACATCATTAGTTATGGCCTTATCACTTGTGGCAATGGACAATTGAAGTTAGAAGACTTAGCTTCTGCATATTAGGTGAACTCCTCTTCTTGGCTTGCGGTATAAAATGTTCTTGCAATAAGAGCATCCATTTGGGCGCAAAGGCCAAGATTAAAACTCTTGTCAATTGATAGTCGTCCTTGCCACCTCCTTTTCTTTGCATCAACAGAATCCATTTGGCTATCACTGCCTCCTTCGTTGCTTGCGGTATTCTTACTTGGCAAGGGAACTCGTACTGGCATTTGCAGTTGCTGTCTTTGCTGCAGCAACTTCATCACAAAGTTCTTGAAGTATCGGAACCATGAGCAAATGAGCAGATCAAAACCATGAACAAATCGGCACGAAAAGACCCGAAGAAAATTAGTAGATCAGAATAATGAGCAAAGCCAACTCAGAAAAAATCCAGACAAACTTGCAAAAGGGCCCACCTAATGTGTAGAAGGAGGCTCACCAGCCGCCGGACCTGCAGCTGGGAGGGGTGACCTTGGAGGAGATGAGCAAAGGAGGAGGCTCGCCGGCCGCCGAACTCGTAGCTGGGAGGGGCGACTTTGGAGGCAATGAGCAGAGGAGAAGGCGATGAGAAGAGGAGGTGGCTCGCCGGCTGCTGGACTCGCAGCTGGGAGGTGCGACCTTGGAGGCGACGAGAAGAGGAGGCTCGTCGGCCACCGGACTCAAAGCTGGGAGGGGTGACCTTGGAGGTGATGAGCAGAGTCGGCGGTGGCGTTGTCGAAGGAATGGGGCACGACCGCACAAGTCTGATTTGAAGCGCTTTCTAGGTTAGTTGTCTTGGCTAGACTGAAGTTGTCTTGCGTTGGACTGAAGGGGTGTTTGTTGGGCCGTATCGTAGTATCGGGTCGTACCCAACCGTATCGGTAATTTATTTTCTTTATTTTAAAGCACACGTATTTCTGATACTTCCCAATACGTTTCGGAGCCGTACATACGTATCGGGGTACTGGTACGTCGCCTCTCAAGCGTATCGACGTATCAGAGCTTGCAGATGATATAAGTTTACAACTTTCATATCACCTTTCATCACAACAAGAGAGCCTTTGAAGATCTTCAGACCTCCACCTCCACCAGAATTATTGTTCCCTTTAGCGTCACGAGTACTCAATGATATAAGATTTCTCTTCAAATCTGGAATGTGTTGAACATCCAGCAAAATTCTGATGGTGTCAAAACATCTTGATTTAGATAGAACCAATATCTGCATCTTGCATGGTGAATTATCACCCATTAACACAGAACCACTTGGTGTAGCTTCATAATTCCTGAATCAATCTCAGTTCGGACTCATGTGGAAACTGCACGCCGTATAAAGAATCCACTTATCACTGGTTTTAGAATTGCCTGCAAAGGTAACAAGAACATCTCCATCAGAATCTTGCTTAATAACAATGGTGGTTTTAGCATCATTCTATTCATTTTCTCCCTTTATCTTTACCCACCATCACTCAGATATGTCGTGTTCATCTTTCTTGCAATACTTGCACGACCTGTACCTGCTTTTGAATTTCGATCTGCCTTTGTAATTTATGCTCGAGCTTTTGCCTCTTGAATCACCATTTGAACTCCTCTCCTCTTGTTTGTTACGGATAACTAGGCCTTCTGCATGAGAATTTGAACTTTCATTCGGAACCATGAGTTTCATCTTTTCCTTCACATATAGTGCTTCATAGACTTCATTAAGTGTAAGAGTATCTCGGCTATATAGAATAGTATCTCTGAACGTAGAGAATGAACTAACATTGAAGATAAAAGAATAAGATCCAAATCTTCATCATCATATTTTACCTCCATAGAATATCATCATATTTTACCTCTATAGAATCAAGATCCGAGAGTACTTCTTTGAACGCTGTCAAGTGGTTCAAGAATGATCCGTCTTCTACCATCTTGTGCGAATAAAGCTTATTCTTCAAATGCATCTTACTGGCCAGATCTTTGGTCATGCAATTTTTCTCCAGTTTCAACCATAATGCGGTGGTAGTCTTCTTCAAAATCTCCTGCAAAATATTATTTGATTGATGAAGATAACCTAAGATAAGGCCTTGTTATGCTTTGCTTCTCCTGAAGAAACTATGTGGTGGGCATCTTGTGGATCCTCAATAAAGCGTCATCCAAATCGAGTTGTGCAAGAACAACTCGTATCTTGACTTGCTATAGAGAAAAGCTTGTGTCTCGATCCAACAGCGGAACATCATACTTCAATGTCGCCATACGGAAGAAACCATAGTTTAGCTGGTACAATACTCGGGTTTGATGTTGGACGACTTTTTGCTATTTTCTTTCTCAGCTCTGCTATGGTCGCGTGTGCGACAGCTTTTGTAGATGGTTGGCAGGCTGAGTGCTCTACGTGACTCCGCTTCGACTTCGGCTCGGACAAGGACTTGACTTCGGAATCGGCATCAAGGAACGTGCCGCCTCCACTTCGAATTTGACGAACGACTGGAGATCAATACGTTGATTTGCCAAGCCGGCGAGACCACGACAAGACATTGTAACGATGTTGACCAGATGTTGTCAGTGCTCTGAGACCACTTGTTGTAAATAATGCATAGAAAAATAGGTACGAGAGACAAATTTTACGTGGAAAAACACTTTTGGGAAAAGCCAAGGCACACGAAGGCAATATCATTATACGAGGAGATGTTTACAATGAAGCTTTTGCTCTTCCCTATAGACTACAAAGATATATTTATGGGGCAATTTACTCCGTAACACCACAACGATATCACGAGTTGGAAAATAACATCGGTGTTTTAGTGACATGTGGCCCCATGGCCCACCTGTCATCCTTACATTTGATGTTATTTTCCAATTTATACATCTTTGCAATGTTACTGAGCAAATTTTCTCTATATTTATAGTGGTACATGAAAAACTCCGTGTAAGAGTTGAACTATGAGTTGGAGTAGGAAACTCAATTCGTATCACACTCAAACTCAACATTCTGTAAATGTGCAGACACAATACTTTGTTTGAGGTATCTTCTCTGTTTGTTGAAGCATTGTCAACATTGTGAAGTTCCTCACGAGTTGCAAATATGAACAATAGTTTTTGGCATTTAGCATCTTGATAACTGATTTGATCCTGGCGTGTTTTAGCAGAACATCATAGAAAGTTAACCTTTTTGTTTGATTTCTTGTTCAGATGAACAGGTTGAAATCACAGAAGATTCAGCCTCCATCATTACCCCTATAATTTCGAGGAAGGATGTCTCAACTCAAACTAGCCCAGAGCAAAGTAGTTCCTCTTCGCCCAGCGTCAGGTCTCCATTTATTCGTTCACTATCAACGCAACAATTCAAAGAGAGGGAGAGCTGTTTCTCTGATGTTGAAGTCAGGGATGTGCAGATGGATGACCGAGTGACTCTTACCAGATGGTCCAAGAAACATGTAACACGAGCCTCTAACAAGAATTCAACGAACATAATAGAGTGGAAGAAAAAGACGGTGGAGTCTAAATCTTCTTCCTGGGAATTAACAGAAGCAAAGTGCATATCAAAGTAAGGGACCACTACTTATTTCGGTTCTTATGATGAAATCGCTGCTTCATGATAATTTTCTTCAGGCACCACTTACATACTGCAGTAATACTTGAAGCTTAATTTTCAAAGGATTGCAACATGTCCTGCTTATCTATTCATAATATGCAAACTATCCAAGTCTTTTACTAATAACTCTGTACCATCAAACCATGAAATGCTGATCACTCCGTACAATGTCAAAAGGATTGAGAGAGAGGAAGCAAAAATCACTGCTTGGGAGAATCTCCAAAAAGCCAAAGCTGAGGCAGCAATTCAAAAATTAGTGGTATGTTATAGGCTCTATTTCTAACTGTTACAAATCATCTGTTGCCTCCTTATGTAGATACATTCATCTGAATGCCATTTTTTGGTGAAAGAGTCTAAATTTGTATATCTATCTTTAATGCTCACAATTGAATTGATGCTCATGCTTGTATTATTTGCTGTATGATGCTTCATTCTTTTCTAGTGCTGTCTAGTTGACCTTCCATTCTGTCCATACTTTTATTATCTCAGATGAAACTTGAGAAGAAAAGATCGTCTTCTCTGGACAAGATTTTGAACACCCTCAGGTCTGCTCAAAGAAAGGCACAGGTGATGCGTGATGCAGCAACAGCAAGCCAAGATGAACAATTTTCCAGGAAGGCCAAAAAGATATCACGCCTTACCAAGAATGGCCAGATTAGTTCTCTAAGTGGCTGCTTCACTTGCCATGCTTTCTAGTATCATGAAATTCCAACAAGTTGCATTCTGATTCCTGCGGTACATGTCTTTTGGCGATGAATTTTCTGGTAATTTTGATGCTCTGTTTTTAAGAAAGTCAACATTGCAGTACCATCTATACTACGCTCTTTCTGATGCATCAGACATAATAATATAAACGATGAAATTGCCAATATCCTCTTCTCACTATCATCCTGGAAAACAATATGTTTATTTATAGTGCATCACTGATGTTTGCGGATTGTTCAAATTATCACACCTAACTTGGTGTAGCGATAGTTTTTATAATCACAATTATTCATCCAGTTTTCCAGAATTATGGAACTTACCGTAACATATTCCATGGGTCAGCCAATTCGTCAGATTGTTGTCATGGACCGTGGGCCAAGCCGACCTGGGCTCGCTACATGGGTCGTGGGCCAAAGAAAGCAAGGGACATACTGTCGTCTTCTTCCTCCTCCCATTCTGCTCATTCCCCAAACTCTAGCTCTTCTTCCCAATCCAAGTTCTACTTCCTGGTCTTGATTTCCCCATTCTCAGTCCACGATTTCTCCAATTCACTTGTATCCTGAAGTGGAATTGGTAATATATCTCTTGTGCTTGGTGTTGATCGGTGATAACCTAGTGGGATTGTAACAATATGGTATCAGAGCCATCGATTCGTGGGATTTCGAGCAAGAAGATAGTGTGGGCGACTCATGGTAGCAGCAGTGGTGGTTGGCGTCCGAATCTGAACAGTGGTGGTGACTATGGAGGAGGCGCTCGTCGCCTGTTTGACGAAACGCTAAGCCACCGGGAGGCCACCACGGGAGATGTTCTTCGCGTCACCGTGAGCCATGTGCTCTATCCGGTGACTGAAGGGGTGCTGCACCAAGTCTTCGATGCGTATGGGGCGAGCAAGCTGGCGGTGCTCGAGAGGCGAGACCATGTCGAGGTGCTCGTTCGGTTCCGTCGGCCGTGACGCGGAGTGGGCTCGAGATGTCACCCTTGGCGCTGCGTCTATGACGGTTCTTCTTGGTGGGCGTCCAATACATGCGAGCTACCTCGATGGCGGCGTCGTGGCGGCGCCGCCACATGTTCGACGGCTGGTGCGAGCTACAACGACAACGTCGTGCGATGGCGCGACTACGTTAGTGTGGGTGGCGATACTCACAACCTCGACCACCTCGGCCGGCACGACAACGACTTCCCTTGTCACCGGGCTCGGGAAGCCCTACGTGGCGAGCTCAAGGAATTGGCTCCCAAGGAGACATCGGAGGAGCCAAAGAAGGCGGTCCAAGAGTTGTGCGGATGATACTTTCCACATCGAATAGCATGATCGAGGGTGGCGCGGCGTCAACCTCGACACCACCTCCAATGCCGTTGAGCCCTGGCCGGCTATGTGGTCTCCTTGCCGACGCCGCTTTGCCACCGTCAAGTTGAGCGCATCATCGTCTCCCTCCCGTGCCCTTTGGTCATCGCCGATTCGGTGCTTGACCGGGACTCCGTGGTCACAAGGTACTCGAAGAAAGATCGACATGAGTATGATGGTGCTGTGGCCACCACCGATGAAGATGGACAAGCAACAACCATGGCGCCACCCAAGCAAGTGGAGGCCACGGGAGAAGGTGCTAAGTCACGATCGGTACCATGGGCGATGTTCATGTGCTATGAAGGTGGAGTGCGGTTGAAGCGACCATGGCCGTCACCTATTCTGAATGTATCATCAGTTTGTGATTGTGGAGATGGAAGTCTTGATTGCAAACTTGGTGGTGGGCCAAGACATTGGGTTCAAATGCAAGTGGCCTCATCTGTTCTAAAACCTCAACGATCAACCATTTGGAGGATTCCCAAGTGGCCAGAAGTGGTGGTTATTCTTTGCTTTCCTTGGCCACCGATCAAGCAATTGGTGTGAAAATTTTGATGGTTGAGATAGGGATGTCACTGAAGGTTTCACCCATAGTGTGTTCTTGTTGCATCAACCATGGCCTCCACTTACTCGACAAAGACCTTGATCAAGAGGAGTTATCTAGCCCCACTGCAGATAGTTGAGATGAAGCCATGGCCACCACCTAGAGGAGGAAGTTGTCTGCTTTGTTCATTTGATTACAAGCACTCAAGATGAGTTTGGTACAATTCTCAAACACCATTTCAACAATTTGCTTGTTGTGCACAATTCCTCAAATTAGCGGGAGCGGAGGTTACCTCGATTATTGCTAGTGTACTGGTCATGGTGCTCAACAATTGCAATGCTTCCTATAGAGAGTCAAACCATGTGAATTTTCTTCAAGGCAATGTTGTAGAGGTGTGGGAAGTTCACAAAGTTGCGATACAAAGCGTCTGAAGTTGCCCTCTAGAGAACTCTTTCTTGGTTCAAGTGATTCAACTATTAAGCTTTGGAAAGGAAGGACTTGTGCGCATACATTCTCGGGACATGCAAATACTATCCGATGTGTAGCATAGATGCGGGATTGGGAATCCTTTACGCCTCACGATGGAACTATCAAGTTAGGGGCATTAACCAGCCAGCACCTGTTGGAGATGATTGGACACACTTCTCTTGTATATTCTGTGGATGCACAATTATCTGGTCTAGTTGCTAGTGGCAGTGAAGACCGCTCTGTCAAGATATGGAAAGATGGGATCTGTGTTCAAAGCATTGAACACCCAGGATGCATATGGGATGCTAAATTCTTGGAAAACGAAGATGTTGTAACGGCATGTTCTGATAGAATTGTGAGGATATGGACAACCGACAATAATAAGTTGTGCAGTGATGAGAAACTTGCAGCTTATACAGATCTTATTTCTCAGTACACACTTAGCAGAAAGATTGTTGGTGGACTAAAGTTGATGGATCTACTATGAATTGTGAGGATATGGACAACCGACAATAATAAGTTGTGCAGTGATGAGAAACTTGCAGCTTATACAGATCTTATTTCTCAGTACACACTTAGCAGAAAGATTGTTGGTGGACTGAAGTTGATGGATCTACTAGGAGTTGGTATTTGCAAGTTCGAGGAACTCAGGGCGGACACTAATTGTTAGATAAGAGGGTGATGGTGTTGCTTATTCATGGAATTCAAAAGAGCTGAAATGGGACAAATGGCTCCTGAAAGAAACTCTTCCTTTGACATATCGCCAACAAGTGGTAGAATTTATACCGCAGCATCCACACAAGCATCAAGTTAACATGAATGCCACCAAGGTGAAGGTAGAGAACAAAAGCCATACAGTTGGAAATGGCAATGCGTCAACTGATCAGCTGATCCTCTCATTTTGGTCTCTCTCCCTTGTATTTGATCATATCAATTATTTTGTTGACATGGCTAAGGAGATGGCAAAATATGGGGTAACAGATAAGAAGCTTTCGCTTCTACAAGATGTTAGTGGCGCTTTCAGGCCAGTGGTGCTAACAGTTCTAATGGGAATCACTGGTGCTAGAAAGACAACATTACTCGATGTTTTGGCTGGAAGAAAAACTGGAAGGTATATTGAAGGCACTATTAGACATCAGGCTACCCAAAGAAGCAGGAGGCGTTCTCAAGGATCTCGAGCTCTGCGAGCAGTGACATCCACTTCCCTAATCTCAGTGTGTACGAGTCATTGCAGTTTTCTGCATGGCTTCGCCGTCCTTCAAATGTTATATCTCACCAAGAGAAATGTTTATAGACGAAGTCAGGGACCTAGTTGAGTTAACTGGACTGAAGAACGTCATGATATGGCTCACATGGTAGCGGCTTGCGGTCAAGCCGCCTTTCAAGGAGGGAGGAATGTCATGGACCATGGGCCAAGCCGACCTGGGCTCGCTACATGGGTCGTGGGCCAAAGAAAGCAAGGGACATACTGTCGTCGAGTACAAAGGGGGGCAAGGGGAAACAATGCAGGGCATCGAAGAAATGATCAAGCCAAAGGCTGCTTCTTCCTCCTCCCATTCTACTCATTCCCCAAACTCTAGCTCTTCTTCCCAATCCAAGTTCTTCTACTTCCCAGTCTTGATTTCCCCATTCCCAGTCCACGATTTCTCCAATTCACTTGTATCCTGAAGTGGAATTGGTAATATATCTCTTGTGCTTGGTGTTGATCGGTGATAACCTAGTGGGATTGAAACAATTGTCTAGGTCCTTTAAGGATCTAATTATCTATAAATTATTTGATGCAAGTGGCCCAGTCACCTCCAGTTGAGGTAACAGTTGGCCTGTACAGTTCAGCATTGTCCTTGTGTTAACGCTTGACCTGGGTTGTTGTCGCAGGGGAGAACAAAGATGTAAATGAGATTCCGAGCAGGAACGAAGTGGATACGACGAGCATGGTGGCTCGTCGGAGATCGCTGGTAGGGGCTTGTCCCCGGCCAGAACTAGATATGTTGCGGTAAAGAGAGGAGGAAGAGACTAAACTTGTATTGTGTTGCCTAATCCTTGAGTACAACGTGGATGCTCTTTATACGAAAGACTAACCAAACACGTATCTGGAAGAGATACATTCTACTATGCTGATATCCTGAAGGGATACGAGCTACTTTATCCTAAAGGGATCCTCGTAACTAACTCACTTTAGGAAACTAACACAATAGCTATTCAAGTCTTTCTAATACACAATGTATACGAAAAGTTGGAGGTCAGTTCCTATTGGAAGATGTTGCCGGATTTGGTACAGTCGCATCCGACAATCCCGTCTTGCGCCGCGTATACTTCTTGCCAAAGAACGGGTCTACAACATTTCCACCGTCCTAGAGAACATTTCCACCATCATGGAGAAACAACTCATCCTTGAGTTAGATATGAGGATAACGTTGATGAAAATATGACACTAGAAGCCACGATGTCTCAGTAGCAGGGCAATTATCCTAACGAACTAACACCTCCCAACCAGCTGAAGTAAGGCGAGAGTGTAGAACTTGAATCGACTTAGGAATAATTTGGCCATGATGAATGTCGGCGGCTCCCCATGTAACAATTTTAACAAAGTGACATGAAAGACATCATGAAGACGTGTACGAAGAGGTAACCTTAAATAGTAAGCAACGGTATCAATACGATGCGCAATTTGATAAGGCCCGAAGAAATGTGGGGAAAGCTTGCCCAAAGCTGGCCGCCCCAAGGAGACTACAGCGCGCTGATGAAGATGAAGCCAAACCTACTGCCCGACCTCGAAGTCAACCTCACGATGTGTTTTATCATACTATACCTTCATATAAATATGAGCCTGAAGCAATGTGTCGCAAATATGAGAAAGAAATTCATCATGTTCTATAAGTTGCTTATCAATGGCCGCAAGGTGGGCAATACCCTGTTCATAAGTGACCAAACCGGGAGGATCCTGTCCATAAACAACGCGGAAAGGAGTAGCACGAAGAGTTGTCTGGAATGATGAATTGTAACAAAATTCTACCCAAGGAAGCCAACGAAGCCAATCCTTTGGACGATCCCCAGACAAACAACGAAGATACATACCAAGGATGCAGTTGATCACTTCGGTTTGACCATCAGATTGCGGATGAAAAGCTGAACTGAGGTGCAAATTGGAACCGGCTAGCTGAAATTACTCGGACCAAAATGAGCTGGAAAAAACCGGATCCCGATCACTCACAATAGAAGACGGTATACCATGGAGTCGGACAATATTGTCAAAGAAAACACGAGCGACTGAACTAACTGTGTATGGATGACCCAGTGCCATAAAGTGAGCGTATTTCGGGATATGATCCACGACATTAAGAACCACCAACTGTCCATGTACCTTAGGAAAACTTTCGATGAAATCCATCGAAATATCTTCCCAAACTTAGTGAGGAACAGCGAGCGGCTGAAGAAGACCAGATGGGTGTAAATGTTCAGACTTATTACGTTGACATACGTCACACCCGCGAATGAACTCTTGAACCAGGCGACGCATACATGGAGTATAAAACTGAGAGCGAAGCCGATGAAGTGTTTTCTGTGTTGCTTCGTGCCTGCATGATGAGCATCAGCTAACACAGAGGTCCAGAGAGCCGAATCTTGTGGAACAAGGACACGGTCATGAAACAACAACAAATCATCGAGTACGGACCAACCAGGAAGGCCTTTCCCCATGCGAATGTTCGTCCGACGTTGAACCAAGTCTGGCTAGTTATTGATTGCTTGACATAGCTGATTGAAGAGTGTGAATCGAGGCCCAAAAACCGCTTGCAGGGTCGGCGAGTCTTCCAAACGGCGGGAGAGAGCATCGATCAGCTGTAGTGTTTTGCCTTTCTGGACGGAATTCAACTAAGAAAGGATACCCAAAAAGTTTGTTGACCCAATGATGTTATGGTACGGTAGAAAGTCGTTGATCAAGGAGGAACTTCAGACTATAGTGATCTATACACACGCGAAAAGAATACCCCCATAAATAAAGGCGCTAATGCCGAATAGCCTTGACCAATCCAATGAGTTCACATTCATAAGCCGCAAGTTTTGCATGCTGCAGCGCCACTGCACGATTGAAAAATGCCAATGGTCTATCCCCTTGATGTAATACAACACTAAATCCCGTGCCTGACACATCACAACCGACGGTAAACGAAGCAGTGAAGTCAGGAAGCTGTAAAACTGACGCGGAAGTGAGAGCTGTTTTGAGAGCTGAAAACGCATGGGCGGCCTTGTCGCTCCAAACAAAAGCCTCCTTTTTCATCAACTTGGTTACAGTAATATCTCGTGAGACCAAGGAACCCTTGCAAAGCCCGAACGGACGTAGGGATAGGCCAATCTACCACTGCTGAAACTTTCTCAGGGTCCATTGCCACACCATGACCGGAAATAATATGCCTCAAATATGCAACCGAATCCAAACCAAAGGAACACTTGGAGCGCTTAATGAATAACTGATGCTCAGCTAAGAGTTGAAATACAACACGCACCTGCAGAAGATGTTTTGACTATGATGAACTGTAAATCAAGATGTCATCAAAGAACACTAAAACGAAACGATGAAAAAATGGTTTAAGAACAACATTCATGAGAGCTTGAAAAGTCATCGGCGCATTGGTGAGTCCAAAAGGCATAACAAGAAACTCAAAGTGACCTTGATGTGTACAGAAGGTAGTCTTCTCAATATCTGACGGATGCATGCAGACCTGATGATAGCCGCTACGGAGATCAAGCTTCGTGAAATAACAGGCGCCCTTGAGCTCATCCAAGATCTCATCAACTACGGGAATTGGAAATTTGTCTTTCACGGTCTTGTCATTCAAGGCACGATAGTCCACACAAAAACACCAAGTCACATCGTGCTTTTTGACCAAAAGAACCAGAGCTGAGAAGGTTGACGTACTCTCCCTAATGATGCCTTGTTGCAGTATGTTGTCACACTGATGCTCAATTTCACCCTTCAAAAGTTGTGGATATCGACAAGGATGAACGACCACGGGAGCTGTCCCCGGTAGAATATGAATGTGATGATCATGATGGCGGGCTAGGGGCAGACCACGTGGCTCGGCGAAAACAGCCTCAAACCCTCGTAATAGATCCGAGAGCACTCCTTCCGGATCCATTACATGCACCCGGGGACCAGTGCATCCAGAAGCGATGCAGTGCCAGGTTACATGATGATCATGGCACCAAAATGACATTGTAAGAAGGTCGAAATCCTAGACTGGGTCCGAGAACACGAAGCCACTGTACACCCAATATGACGTCGAAGCCCTCCAATGGCAGTGCATATCAATCGTTATTAACGGACTCATGATTGATGTCAATGAGTAACCCACGTTGTATTCCTAAGCTCTGGACGCGATCGCCATTTGCCACAGTGACCTTCATCCCTTGGTGCGGTGTAAGCTGAATTCCAATGCGATTAGCAACGCCATCGGCCAAAAAATTGTGAGTCGACCCGGAATCTACCAAGGCCGTCAAAAGGACGCCATGTATAGACACGTGAAGCTTTATGGTTCTACTAGTACTCACTCTCGTAATTGCATGCAATGAGATTTGGACATCCGCGTTGGCTGGTCCTGCAGCAGAATCATCTTCCAGCTCAAGCAAGTATATCCCTTTGAAAGAACAAGCATGATCACATGAAAAATTTTCTGGGCAGTTGAAGCACAAGCCTTTAAGGCGGCGGTCCTGCATCTCTGTTGGGGTCAAACGGTGAACTCGCGTGTCCGACGATGTTGGAAGTAACGTCTGCTGGGGTGGCGCTGGTACGATCGAGCCGGTCGAGCCAGAAGTAGATGCGTTCGCCCCGGAAGGAGGTGCCGTCGGATTGGCAGCAGTAGATGGGGCTTGTTCATCCGATGCGGAATTTGGGTGGACGAGCGTGATGATGATGAGCCGCGGATTGGGGGCAGCGCGTTGGCTGAATCGTCCTCACCCCGATGCTCATACGCACGGGCGAGGCTCATCGCCGTTTGCAGGTTGAATGGATTTTGGAGCTCCATGTCAGTCTTCAATAGGTTACGCAAACCAGTTGTAAACAATTGTACCTACTGTTTGGACGAGAGTTGCTTGGTGTAGCAAAGAAGCGCCAAGAATTGTTGTTGATACTCCATAACCATCCCAGTTCGTTGGAGATGAGCTAATTCACCTAACGGGTTGATTCGCAAGGGCGGCCTGAAGCGCATGTTGACGAAGTCGACAAAACGAGGCCAAGATACGATGCCCTCGTCTTACTCGAGTTGATAGTACCAGAGTTGGGCGTTGCCAGTTAGGTGGTACGCGGCCAGCCAAACCTTCTCCTCTTCCGTGGTGCGCTGCCCTCGAAAAATTGTTCACACCGATTAAGCCATGGCAATGGATCCTCGTCGCTGCCGTACGTGGGGTATTCCAACTAGTGCAACCTTGGCATGCCGAGAGCCTCGCCCAACCGACCACCTCCTAATGTTCGTGTTGGCGCCAGTAGGGGAAACTGCGGTGTCGGAGGACATGTCCCTTTGTCGGCTGGTCCTCTAGTTTGGAGCTTCTCTGTTCTCGCTATGCGCACATCATGGCTGTCTCGACGATGGTTCCACATCGCTAGCTGAGCCAAAATCTGATCCAGTTTCGCCGAGTTGTCTTGTCCATAGCCGGCCGCCGCCTGCGCTTTAGGGTCGTCACCGGACATCGAGGATGGTTCGGTGTTTGGCTCTGATATCAAATTGTTATGGCTTGACCTGGGTTGTTGTCGCAGGGGAGAATGAAGACGTAAATGAGATTCTGGTCGGGAACGAAGTAGATACTTCGAGCGTGGTTGCTCGCCGGAGATCGCCGGTCGGGGCTTGTCCTCGGCTAGAACTAGATATGTTGCGGTAAAGAGAGGAGGAAGAGGCTAAACTTGTATTGTATTGCTTAATCCTCCAATACAACATGGATGCTCTTTATACGAAAGACTAACCAAACACGTATCCAGAAGAGATAAATTCTACTGTCCTGATATCCCTGAAGGGATAGTATCCGGAAGGGATACGAACTACTTTATCCTGAAGGGATCTTCATAACTAACTCACTTTAGGAAACTAACACAATAGCTATTCAAGTCTTCCTAATACACAATGTATACGGAAAGCTGGATGTAGTCCTACGCAGCGATAAGCTGGACGTCAGTTCCCATTGGAAGATGTTGCCGGATTTGGTACGGTCGCAATCGACAATCCCATCTTGCGCTGTGTATACTTCTTGCCAAAGAACGAGTCCACAACACCTTGATCTTGTAAATTGCCTTGAATCTGTTAACTTCTTCGTAAATGAGTAATCATTAGTCTTCCATATGACATTTCAGACTGGAACCTATGGTACGCTACCCTCATCCTCCACATTTATATCATTATTATTTCCACACGCCTTTGAGGAAAATTGACACTAGTATGGTAATACAAATGCCTCAGGTACTGGCATCGGGCACTCCTATACTTTTTATAATCTGGTGGTGCTTTTCAATTTTACATGTTTTACCTCTGAATTTTCTTCTTGTTGCTACTGCAACTTCCATATGGACTATAGAATTAGACAACTTTTATGGACCACAAATTCCCTGCATGCTTAGCTCGTAACATCAAGACTTTGATACGTTCAGGGATCAGGACCTAAGGTAATTCTTCAAGCTTTCAACATGGAGGTTTAAGTGAAGTTCAGAGACTTTTCAGTTCAGAATATAGATAATCCTGCAGATGGGACTTACCCTCTCGAATTTTCAGAATATGTTGCCGCTACAATGGGGACCATGCACTATCATGGTATTGATTTGTACAGTGTTGATTTGTGTTAGTTTCGATTCTGCCAAGGGGACAAAAGAAAATGGAGCCACGAACCACGAAGGAAAGGAGGAATACTTCTGCATACCATGTGCCTGATTGATACCTCAGTATAATGATAAAGGCCTCCTTTATCATTAGCCATTAGCCATCACCAGCCTTCTAGGTGCTGTGAGCCAGTGAGTTTGTGATTTATGTTACCAAAGCTGATATGCATCATATGTACTGCAATTCCAGTTCGAGAGGACAAGGAAATATGCATCATATGTACTGCAATTCCAGTTCGAGAGGACAAGGAATATCTAAGTTGAGGAGGACGCATTGGCTTTTGGCTGCTTGTGCAAGGTGCAAGGACCGTGCTGGACTATGGAAGGGAACCATGCAGCTTTGTTGTTTTTGTTTGCTGTAGTGCTTCAGGTGTATTACTACCCTTAATTCCTGAGAGAAAGCGAGCCCTCCCACACCCTCTATGTCACCCAGAAAACGTGGGCCGTCGGAATTGGGTGCTCCAGATCGCGCGGGGTGGGGAGGACCTCCGTGCGATCTCAGATCGCCATCGGACGGGCGTCATTACGTGCCAACGCAGCAGCCCTGGCCCCTAATCCCGCTCTGTCTCTCTCCCATCTTCTCCCTCGCTCGACCACGCGCCACCTCTTCTCCCCTCGCTGCTTTCCTCTTCGCCCATTCCCTCGATCTCCCTCCATAGCCACCGCCGCTCCCTCCCTCTTCCTTCTTGATTGCGCCCCTTCCTCTTTGCCTCCTGCCGCTCGCCTCTTCCTCTCCGCCTCGCATGGCTTTCCCCGTCGCCGTTCCTCCCTCTAGCGCCACCGCGCCTTCTCTCTCCCTCCTCTCTCATCCCTAGCCCGTCTGTCTCCTCCTCGCGCTCGCTCGAGCCCTGCGCTGCGTGTGCCCACCGCTTCCCCTTTCCACCTCCCATTCCCCTCCCTCTCCCTTCTTGACGCTCGCCTCTTCCTCTCCGTCTTCCGCGGCTTGCTTCGACGCCGTTCTCCCCTCTAGCGCCACCGCGCCTTCCCTCTCCCTCCTCTCTCATCCCCAACCTGTCCATCTCCTCCTCGAGATCGCTCGAGCCCCGCGCTGCGTGGGCCCGCCGCTCCCCCTTTCCACCTCTCGTTCCCCTCCCTCTCCTTTCTCTGCCTCCCTCCCTCTCCCAACGGCCGCGTCGCCCGGTAGCAGCAGCGTCAGGTGATCGAAGCGTGACGTGGGGTGGTGGAGGACATCCACGGCCACGTTGCCTAGTAGCAGCATCATCAGGTGATCGAAACTCTCCATGGTCGCGTCGCCCAGTAGCAGCATCGTCAGACTGTTCGATTCAAAAAGTTACGATGTTGTTCTTCCGAAGTTCAGTAATCTGTGAACTCCCTGTTGGAATTACGTTTACCATATAGCTTTTGGAATTACATCTGAATGTTGATGGTCATGTCTGCATGTTTTGATCGAAGTTTTTGCAATCTCCTGGACTAAATCAATTACCATGGCCTTGTCGTATCCTTAATTGTTAGACGTAAGGGCATAGCTGTGTTGGATATTGGTAATGCTTATTGACGGTTCAATTTGAAGAGTTCCGATGTTGTTCTTTTGAAGTTGGATAATCTGTGAACTACCTATTAGAATTACGTTTACCATATAGCTTTTGGAATTTAGTTTCACCTACTAAATTGGTTTACATGTTACCTTATTCTATAAAATAGCTGGACAGTTGTTATATAGATACACTGCTACAATTTTTCTTCCTGTTTGCAGTACTTCGATTCAACCAGTTATTGCAGCACTTAGTGTTCCATCTTTCTCCGTGTTCAGTTATTTGAGTAAGCTGTTAACTCCCTGTTAGAATTACGTTTACCATCTAGTTTTCAAATTTAGTTTCATCTACTAAATTGGTTTAGATGCTTCCTTATTCTATAAGATAGCTGGGCAATTGCTATAGAGGTAGACTGCTACAATTTGCCTTCCTATTGCATCTTTCTACGTGTTCAGCAATATAAAAGGTTACTTTCGTGGTTTATTTTGTGGATATCGTGAGGATATGTGCACGATCTTAGGATGATGAGTCAATTGGCAATGGCTTTGTTGGTTTGCAAAATCTTGCGTTTGGGTTTGCTCAGTTTGTCGGACCACAGGCGGTCCGACCGGTGGTGTCGGCCGATCGAGCCGACGATTGGAGGAGTCCGCCCGGCCATGGTGGCCGGTCCGACCGCCAAAGTGAAATTAGGTTTTGGTCTTGGGCCAAAATAGGTTGTGTAGGCAAGTGAGGGAGTCTCTGGATGTGGTTCCATCATTTTTGGAGCTCCTAGTCAAAAGTTCTATTAGTTTGAAAATTCCGGAAGGTTTGAATTTTGAGTTGAAAATTTGGCTAAGTCTTTTGACCGGTCCGACCGCCATTGTGGGAGCGGTCCAGCAAGACGAATCGGTCGGGACCGGTGGTAAGGGCGGTCGGACCGCCGATGACTGGAGGTTAGCCAAGTCTTGCATTGATGTGTATTGATAGTGTATATTGTATGAACTTCAATGCTTTATTGATGTATATTGCATTGTGGGTCGACGTGGGTCAAGTTGTGAAGAACTTGTTCCGGAAACGATTTGTTTGTCTATTTTTGTGCGGTGGCTTGCGTGTCAACGACGTCAGCGGTGAGTGGATCGGGACTACGCTTGGAGAGCCGAGGTCCGAACGATCATGGATCTGGGTGAGGTCGTGTGACTCAAGCATGGTGCGAGATGGGCAAGATGGATTGAACGGTGGTTCATGCAATTTGGTTGGATCGGTGGTGCGGATATCGGTGCGAGTCTCGGGAGGTTCCGATGGGATTCGGACAGAGAGGCTTGGCGACGTGATGAGAACTCACGATCAACCTACACGTGGTGAAGCAGGCGATTGCTTCAATAGTTATGTGTGTGGGTCCCATGTGTAAGTGGTCCCAAAGTGAAACCCTAGCTCTCTAGTATAAATAGAAAGGGGAGTTGGAAAACCTTCCAAGCATTCATTTAGCCCCTTCTTCATTTTCTAGGGTTTGGAGGAGAGGAGAGGAGAACTAGGGTTTAGAGTGTGCTCCTTGTGTGAGCTCTTGCCCTCCTTGTTGGAGAGGCTTTGTAAGCATCTAGTGTGATTGAACAATCTTGTGATGCTTAATTGAAAGATCAATTGCTCCTTTGTGTTCTTCTCTTTTGGATGATTTTGGTGCTTCCTTGATTCAAAGGTTTATGCTTGGTCCCTTGGCCTACTTTATCTTGCTTTGATGTGTGGGGTACTCCTAGAGTCATCTAAATCATCAACCCCACAAGCAAGTCTTGAATCAAGATTTTCATATTTCTAGGGTTTGTGCACTTCTTTGGTAGAATCTCAAGAGATCGATTCTCGAAGTGGATCGAAGGATCGTCGCTAGAAATAGGTCTCTAATATCATTAGGGAGGTGTGCTCAAATTTGGTCAAGTTTCATTGGTTGAATCAAAAGTTGGATCAAATTTCGTTTTGGTTTTGGGTTGAGTTTTTCGATTGGATGAACCGGTTCGACCGGAGTTGCAACGGCGGTCCGACCGCCCGCTGTATTCGCCATGATCTGGTTTGAGGTCGAACCGATATCCACCGGTCCGACCTTTGTTAGTTGCCGGCGTTTGTTGACCGTCGGTCCGATCGCCGTGGTAGCCTCGCCGACCTTGATACCGAGAAAGAACAAGTGAGTTCTTTTCTCCTTTGTGTTGTGTGGTTGAGGGTTTATCAAATCCAACACAAGGCTTCCGTTAGTGCTTATCGATCTTCTTACCTTTCATAGCTAAAGGAGTAAAGTTCGTGTTGGTTTTTGATTTAGGCGAGAAAGTTTTGAAAGCGCCTATTCACCCCCCCCCCCTAGTCGCCTTTCCGGTCCTACAAGTGGTATCAGAGCCGGTTAGCTCTTCTCATAGATCTTAACCGGTCTTTGGAGCCATGGCGACTGACAAGTACTCAACCAAGCCACACATTTTTGAGGGAGTTGACTTTGCATACTGGAAGGCTCGTATGCAAGCATATATCGAGGCTCAAGGGCACGCTATTTGGCTAAAGGTGAAAAATCCTTATGTCGTGCCAGCCGATGACGATATGATCACTCCAGATGTGGAGGCCAACAAAGAAGGCTCGGAATTATTTGATCCAAGGCCTTAGTCGATCTGAGTTTGAGCGTGTTGCTCACTTGCGGTCTGCTCACGAGATCTGACGGACTCTCTGTGACTATCATGAAGGGTCCGCTGCGATCAAGGAAGTGAGACAGAACTAGCTCAAGAAAGTATACTCAAAGATCGAGCAAAGGCCTGGTGAGTCTTTGGATGAGCTGTGGGGAAGATTCTCTAAGATTCTTCATGATCTCCGTATTTGTTGACTTGGTATTTTCGAGTCGAGAATGCACGCCAGCTTTGGGTGCTCTTGATGTGAAGGTCTGGGGAATGAAGATCACTTCCATCAATGACAACACTGTCATGAGTGAGCTTACCATGGATAAGCTTTACTCGAGGTTGAAGACGCATGAGATTGACTTTATCTCGCGTCTCCCCAAGACAGAGTCGATGGCATTAGTGGTCGACAAATCCAAGAGTTGTTCTTCAGAGTCTCTTGATTGTAGCTCATCTGGTTTTTCATTATCGGCTTTACATTCTTTAAGTGATGAGCAACTAGAGAAACTGCCCGAGGATGACTTAGCCCTCCTTTCCACCAAATTCACAAGAGCGTATAACAAGGTGAGGAATAGGAGGAGAAGTGGACCTATCACGTGCTTCGAGTGTGGTGAGCCAAACCACATTCGCTCCAGGTGCCCCAAGCTAAAGGGCAAGGAGGAGAAGGAGACACGAAGACATCCCCAGGAGAGGGGTGCTAAACCCAAGAAGACAAACTATCGCAAGTTTGTCAGCCGGGTCCTTGCTGCTCTAGAGAACGTCAATATGAGAGATGTGGACTCGGAAATGGAGGACGACGAGAGTGACTCTCGTGGCAAGAAGAAGGCGCATGATTTCACCGGTATGTGTTTCATGGCCAAGAACAGCCACGACAGCGACTCCTCCAACGATGAGGATCTTTTTAGTGATCCTGATGAGGTATGCCCTTCTATTGCCGACATGAAAAGGGCTTTGGTGCTTCTTAATGTAAATTGCATAAGCAAGTAAAAATGATTAAGAAGCAGGATATTATGATTGATAATTTGAACCTTGAAGTTGTTAGGCTTAAATCTATTAATCCTGATGATAATTGTGAATCCTGCACTAGCTTGCTTAATGATTTGACAAGCTTGAAATCTGCTCATTCTTCTGTTACTAATCAACTAAAAGATGCTCTCGATGAACTAGAATCTCTCAAGTCTAGTTCTGCTTGCTTAGATGTCATTTCACTTGATGTGACTGCCATGGAAGCTATCCTTTTAACTTGCTCAAATTGCGCTTTGCTTGAATTAAAACTGGATAGCTCCTTAAAAGAATTGCAAAAATTTGATGTTAGTCACACATGCTCTCATTGTAAGAATAATAGGATTAAGATGCAAGAGATGAAAGAAATGCTAGTTTACTCTAGAGTTGCATCTTGTGAAAATTGTCCCAAGCTTACAATTGAGATTGAAGCCTTAAACAAGACCCTTGAAGAAAAGGCTAAAATTGAAAGATCCATGTCTTTTACTGCTTCTAAGAAAGTTATTGATTCTAACTCTTGTGCTTTAAATGCTGAAGTTGAAACCATGATTAATTAGATTCAAGAGGCATTTAAAGTCAAATTTAAGGAGCAGTTGAATATGATTAGGGAATCCTATTGTGTGTCTTGTGAGGCCTTCAAAGTGGAAGTGGCCCTTCTTAAGAGTAAGAGCAATGAGGTAATCAAGTCTAGCAAGTGCACTAGATGTGAGGGTTTAATAAAAGAGAATGATTACCTCAAGGTGACTCTTGAGAAGTTTTCAAGTGGGAAAAAGAAACTCAACATGATTCTTGATCAATCCAAGGTGAGCGTGAAAAATAGTGGTCTAGGTTTCAATCCCCTAGAGCATTTCAAGAAAAACCCACCTAGGATTGCTAGAGTTGTGAAGAATGGTTTGTTTGAGCTAGAACCTCCTAAGCCATCCGGGGTTGTTTTCAAATCCGCTGGTTTTGCTCAAACTCTTTCTGGCAAGAAAGGTGCTTTCACTCACTGCATGCACTCTCAAAAGGTCCAAGACCATTGCACCTTCGCAAGAAAGAAGGCCATCTTGCTGAGTTCGCCTTGGAGAGCAAAACTTGAGAGAAAAGAGAGGATGAGCGCCCTAAGATCCATTAGAGGAGTCTCTTCTCCAGCTGTAGTCTCTAGAGCTAGGCGACTGCTTATCGCACCACACATAGGCCTAGATTTGTAGAGAACTTTGTAGACTCTTTTGGTGGTTCTAGGCGCATGTTGGATTAGGACATCGTGAGGAGAGACCACGGGTAGCACCTAGACAGGGGAGTATCGATCTTTTGGTAGATCGTTTGGAGAGGTCTAGGTGGTTCTCATGTGCATCCTTATGATTTTATTCCGATCATGTTTCGCTATTTCTATCTGCTTGCTCCCGGACATCGTGTTTCTCAAGATCGATTCCTCGATCATTCATCACTAACTTGAGATCGAGGCACGGATGTTTTCTCGATTGTGCTTTTAGGTCCGTCGTGCGAGGAAGGAGGACATATGGCTTGTTGACTCGGGTGTTCTCGACATATGACCGGAGATTCTAGATGGTTCTCCTCCTCACACGTGCATCCCGCAACGAATTGATTACATTTGGGGATGCTTCTACCGGGGACCGTGGATCGCAAAGGGCACCTAAGCGCGTCAACGACAAGTTCATGCTAAAAGACGTCGCTTTGGTAAGTAAGTCGAGGTATAATCTTCTATCTGCTTCTCACCGCTAGATGAGGGTCTAGAAGTGAGGTTTAAGAGAGGTGAGTGTAGAGTTCTAGATTCCTCGGGTGAGCTTGTTTTTGAGATCTCCAGTTTGAGAAGATCTTACGTGCAAATTTGAAGATTTCTTGATTTCAGTCCTAGGTGTCTTGTAGCCTCGATTCTCATGACCTTGTTTTGTGGCATCGTAGACTTGGGCATATAGGTTTTGATCATTTGTCTAGAGTCGGTTGCAAGGACTTGATTAGAGGTTTGCCTAGGTCAAGGTCATTAGAGATCTTGTGTGCTCACCTGTAGACATGGTAAGATGGTGTCCGCTTCCCACCCACCTCTTACTTTGGTAATGGTGATGGATCAGATAGCTTCTTCACTTAGATCTGCTTGGTCCTTCTAGAGTTCACCACCGGTGGGAAATGGTATGTCTTTGGTGGTTGTGGATGATTACTGTATTCATGGGTTTATTTTCTTGCTTCTAAGGACGAAGCATTTGGATTCTTTAGAGATTTGGTCCTTAGAATTGCCGTTGATATACCCGGAGCTTTGAGAGCCATTAGGAGTGACAATGGGACAGAGTTCAAGAATTCTTCCTTTTCTACCTTCTGCACTGATAGGGGAATTGAGCATCAGTTTTCATCACCTAGAGTTCCCCAGCAGAATGGTGTTGTAGAAAGGAAGAACAGAACCCTTGTAGAGATGGCTCGGACCATGCTAGATAAGCATTTTACTCCTAGGAGATTTTGGGCTGAGGCGATCTCTACTGCTTGTTATATCTCCAATAGGGTCTTCTTGAGATCTGTGGTTGGAAAGACCTCTTATGAGCTTAGATTTGGTCATTCTCCCAAAGTCTCTCATTTCAAGTGTTGCAAGTGCTTCATTCTTAAACATGGCAACCTTGATAAATTTGAGTCTAGATGTTTTGATGGCATATTTCTTGGATATCCTGCTCATTCTCGTGGCTATCGTGTTTTTAATGTTGATACTAACAAAATTGTTGAGACTCGCGAAGTCACTTTTGATGAGGCTTTGGTGTCCAGATTTTCAGATTCGATGAGCAGTGAGTTTGAGATGAGCATGATGGGAGAGTTGACATTCTTCCTTGGTCTTCAAATCAAGCAACTGAAAGAAGGCACATTCGTTCACCAGAGTATGTATACAAAGGACCTTCTTCGGCGCTTCAATATGGGAAGCAGTAGGCCAATGTCTACTCCCATCGCTACAACCACCATACTGGACCTTGATGAGGATGGAGAGTCCGTGGACCAGACGGAATACCATGATATGATTGGCTCCTCCTCTATCTTACAAATACGAATTTGGACATACAATTTGTCGTATGTCCCGTGCGCCGCTTCGAGCTTCCCTCGTGCTTCTCATCATCAGCAAGACGTCGTATCTTCAGGTATCTTCAAGATACTCTTGATTTTGGACTCTGGTATTCTTCTTCTTCGGCTCTTTCAATTCGTGCATTTTCTGATGCTGATTTCGCCGGGTGTAGAGTGGATAGGAAGAGTACTTCTGGCACTTGTCATTTCTTGGGCACATCTCTTGTTTCTTGGTCTTCTAGAAAAGCAGTCTTACATTACCTGACCGAGGCCGAGTATGTAGCTCACGCCGATGGTCGCTCTCGTGTTCTCTAGATTTTATCCACGCCGCGAGACTATGGGTTATCTTTGAGAAGTGTTCCTCTTTTCTGTGACAACACTTCTGCAATTAATATTGCCAAAAACCCAGTGCAACATTCCAGGACTAAAACCATTGATATTCGATTTCATTTTCTGAGAGACCATGTTGAGAAAGGTGATGTTGTGCTTCACTTTGTAGAGTCTAAGCAACGACTCATGATATTTTCACTAAAGCTCTTGATTCTTCTCGCTTTGCGCTTATGGGAGAGTTAGGGTTATTAGTCCTATTGGGCTGTTTTGAGAGGGAAGTTGCTCTTTTTGCATTCATTGTATCATAATGCATGTTTCAATTTATTTGTCTTGCATTGTACAATAAAATTAGTGGAGCTTTGATTATTATCCTTGTATGACTTGATTTCATCTTCTATACCTTGTCATATCAAGTGAGAGTCTGCTAGACTTCTTTTATGGCTTTTCTTGTTCAGCTTAGCTTTTGCCTTGCTAGCTTTGTATCTGTGAGCAATTCGAATCAAATCATGTCTTGTTGGATCTTGTGACTAGTTTTGCTCTAGTGATCCTCTTATGATTCTTGCCATGTCAAATAAATTGAATTGAGTCTTGAACTTATTTTGAGATGAAAAATGAGTTTTTTATCTTCTTAAGTCAAGCAAAAGAAAAGAAAAATTCTCTGCGTAAAAAACCGATCTCACCAATCCTTTCTCATGAGACGGCTTGCCATTGCACTAGGCATGAACTCGGGGAGTTTTGGATGACCTAGATCATTCTTTTAAGCTTATCGCTTGAGATGGTCGCGGCAAGGCTTGAGATCTAGCACAGCAAAAAAAGGAAAGAAAAAGAAAAATTGCCCAAAAAGGGCTAAGTGCTTGAGCTTTGCTTCAAAAGAATTTTCATAATGCTCAAAATGCCTCAATTCTTGTTTTGAGTCTCTTTTTACTTATAGACATGGCTTGACTCATTTTTGGTTGATTTGAGTGAATCTATGATATTGAGCAACCTTTCATGATTTTAATTCGTTAATCTCGATTGTCGCTATCTTGGTTTTAGCCTGCAAAGACATGTTTTGCCATGATTGAATATAGCGTCTACTCTTTATATGGCTTGGTATAATATTTGTACTGTCTTCATGTATAATAGTCATGGCTCCTTTTTACTAAAGTTCAAAAATAAAGTCATTCCTTCATGCTCTTTCTTTTTCATGCATCTTGATGAATTCATTGTCAAAGGGGGAGAAAGATTGTTAAGAAAATGATGTTGGAGCTTTTGGTTTCATACTTATGGTTTAATATAAAAGAACTTCATAAAATAAAAAATTGAACCTTTTGAAAATTTGTGATCATAGTGAGTTAAGTCTTTTGGTTCTATTGCCTTTTCTTGATTTCATTTGCATTTGAAGAAGACTCACAATGATCAAAGGTCAAATAGAAAAATTGCCTTTCATTTGGACCTAAGTGAGATTTTTGGCTACTTTCTGGAAATTGAATCCTTTGGTGCTTTCATTGCCTTATCTCACTTGCTTACACTATTCTGAAGCCAGCTTGGTCGGTTCCTAGGCTTTTTCTTGCTTATGGACCAAGTTGTGCCTTTACGCGAAAACGGCGAAGTTTTTACTTTTCAATTTGAAAAACCACATTTTCTTGAAAATTGCCAATGTGTTCATCAAGGGGGAGATTGTGGATATCGTGAGGATATGTGTGGATATCGTGAGGATATGTGCACGATCTCAGGATGATGAGTCAATTGGCAATGGCTTTGTTGGTTTGCAAAATCTCGCGTTTTGGGTTTGCTCTATTTGTCGAGACCACAAAGCGGTCCGACCGTGGTGTGGTCGGTCCGACCGCCCGTGGGACGATCGGACCGGAAGTGGTGGCGGTCGGACCGCTAACTGACCTAAAGTTGGATTTTGGGCCTAATCCAAAAATAGGTTGTGTAGGCAGTGAGGAGTCTCCGGATGTGGTTGCATCATTTTGGAGCTCCCAACAAAGTTCTATTGAGTTGAAAATTCGAAGGTTTGGATTTTCAAGCTAGAATTTTGCTTGTCTTTTGACCGTCCGACCATTGCGTTGTGGGAGCGGTCCGATCGCTGAAATCGGTCTGACCGCCTTGTGGGCGGTCGGACCAAGAATGGCTTGAGGTGAGCCAAGTTTGCATTGATGTGGTTTCAATGTGGTTTGTGTTATGGTTATCAATGCTTTATTGTTGTATATTGCATTGCGGAGCTAACGTGGGTCAAGTTGTGAAGAACTTGTTCCCGGAAACGGTTTGTTTGTCTATTGCTGTGCAGGTGGCTTGCAGGTCAACGACGTCAACGGTGAGTGGATCGGGACTACGCTTGGAGAGCCGAGGTCCAGAACGATCATGGATACCGGGTGAGGTCGTGTGACTCAAGCATGGTGCGAGATGGGCAAGATGGATCGAACGGGTGGTTGATGCATACTGGTTGGATCAGCGGTGCGGATATCGGTGCGAGTCTCGGGAGGTTCCGATGGGATTCGGACAAGAGAGGCTTGGCGTCGATGAGAACCGCTGATCAACCTACAAGTGGTGAAGCAGGCGATTGCTTCAACAGATTAGTGTGTGGGTCCCATGTGTGAGTGGGCCCCAAATGTGAAACTCTAGTTCTCTCTAGTATAAATAGGAAAGGGGGAGAAGGAAAACTGTTGAGGCATTCATTTGGTTTCTTCCTTGCTTTTCTAGGGTTAGGGTTTGGAGAGGAAGAGAGGAGAGATTGTATGCTCCTTGGGTGAGCTCTTGTCCTCCTAGTTGGAGTGGCTTTGTAAGCATCTTGTGAGATCAATCAATCTTGTGATGCTTGCTTGAGAGATCATTTGTCTCCTCTTGTGTTCTTCTCTCATTTGAATGAATTTGGTGCTTCCTTGATTCAAGGGTTTATGCTTGGTCTCTTGACCCATTTTGTATTGCTTTGATGTGTGGGAATACTCCTAGAATCATCTAGACCATCAATCCCCACAAGCAAGTCTTGAATCAAAGTTTTTCATATTTCTAGGGTTTGTGCACTTCTTGGTTAAATCCTTGAGAGATCGATTCTGCAAGTAGATCGAAGGATCGTCGCTAGAAATAGGTCTCCAATATCATTAGGGAGGTGTGCTCGAAATTTGGTCAAGTTTCATTGGTTGAATCAAAAGTTGGATCAAATTTCGTTTTGGATTTGGGTTCATTTTGATCTTCGATGAACCGGTCGACCGGATTTGAACGGGCGGTCCGACCGCCCGATATTCGATCGCTTGATCCGCCGGGTCGAATCGATATCCACCGGTCCGACCGCTTTGTTAGTTGCCGGTCGGATCATTGGTTGAACGTCGGTCCGATCACCGTGGTAGCCGGCCCGACCTTTGTGCCAGATCAACCCTTTGAGTTTAAGTCTCCACATTTGTGTCGTGTGGTTGTTGGGGTTATCGAATTTAGCACAAGGTTTCATTGTGGTGCTTATCGATCTTCTTAGCTTTCATAGCTAAAGGAGTAAAGTTCGTGTTGGTTTTTTATTTAGGCGAGAAAGTTTTGAAAGCGCCTATTCACCCCCCCCCTCAGTCGCCTTTACGGTCCTACAAGTGGTATGAGAGCCGGTTAGCTCTTCTCATAGATCTTAACCGGTCTTTGGAGCCATGGCGACTGAGCGATATTCAATCAGGCCACATGTTTTTGATGGAGTTGATTTTGCATATTGGAAGGCCCGAATGGAGGCCTACATCGAGGCTCAAGGGCACGCGATTTGGCTTAAGGTGAAAAACCCTTATGTCGTGCCAGCCGATGATAATTTGATCACTCCAGATGTGGAGAACAACAGCAGGGCTCGGAATTTCTTGATTCAAGGCCTTAGTCGATCGGAGTTTGAGCGTGTTGCTCACTTGTCGTCGCTCATGAGATCCGCGACTCTTTGTGATTATCACGAGGGGTCCACTGCGATCAAGGAAGTGAGACAGAACCAGCTAAAGAAAGCATACTCCAAGATCGAGCAAAGACCTGGTGAATCTTTAGATGAGCTGTGGGGGAGATTTTCTAAAATTCTTCATGATCTCCGCGCTGTTGATCTTGTCTTTTCTGAGTCTGAAAATGCACGCCAGCTCTTGGGTGCTTTGGATGTGAAGGTCTGGGGGATGAAGATCACTGCCATCAATGACAACACTGTCATGAGTGAGCTTACCATGGATAAGCTTTACTCGAGGTTGAAGACGCATGAGATTGATTTTATCTCGCCTCCCCACGCATGAGCCGATGGCTTTAGTGGTTGACAACTCTAAGGGTAGATATGTCGATTCTTTTAATGTTAGCTCATCCGATTTTCTTTGTCCGCTTGCATTCTTTGAGCGATGAGCAACTTGAGAGACTACCTGAGGATGACTTAGCCCTCCTATCCACAAAATTCACGAGAGCCTACAATAATGTGAGGAATAGGAGGAGAGGTGGACCTATCACATGCTTTGAATGTGGTGAGCCAAACCACATTCGCCTAGATGCCCCAAGTCAAGGGCAAGGAGGAGAAGGAGTCACAAAGGCATCCTCAAGCGAGGATGCTAAGTCCAAGAAGACAAACTATCGCAAGTTTGTCACCGAGTCCTTGAAGCTCTAGAGGATGTGAGCATGGAAGATGTGGACTCTGAGTCTGAGGACGACAAGAGTGACTCCGTGGCAAGAAGAAGGCACGTGATTTCACCGGCATGTGCTTTATGGCTAAGAACACCACGACAATGACTTCTCCAACAAATGAGGATCCTTTTAGTGATCCCGATGAGGTATGCCCTTCTCTTCCGACATGAAAAGGGCTTTAGTGCTTGCTGAACAAAATTGCATAAGCAAGCTAAAGTGATCAAGAAACAGATACTATGATTGATAATTTGAACCTAGAAGTGGTTAGGCTCAAATCCATTAATCTCGATGATTTGTGATTCATGCTCTAGCTTGCTTAATGAATTGTCAAGCTTGAATAATGCTCATTCCTCCGTTGAAGAACAATTGAAAATACTCTTGTTGAACTAGAATCTTTCAAGTCTAGTTCGTGCATGAATACCATTCCGCTTGATGTGACCGCTTAGATGCTATTCCATTAAATTGCTCAAACTGTGCTTTGCTAGAAGTGAAACCGATAGCTCTTTAAAAGAATTGCAAAATTTGATGCTAGTCACACTTGTTCTCATTGTAAGAATAATCGAATTAAAATGCAAGAGATGACCAAATAGTTGCTTATTCTAGAATTGCCTCTTGTGAAAATTGCCCTAAGCTTACAATTGAGATTGAAGCTTTAAACAAGACTCTTGAAGAGAAAGCTAAAATTGAAAGATCCATGTCTCTTACTGCTTCCAAGAAAGTTATTGATTCTTCCTCTTGTATGTTGCATGTCAAATTGAAACTGCTATTGGTAAGATACAAGAGGCTTTAGAGTCAAATTTAAGGAGCATTGAATAGGATTGAGAGTCCTATTGTGTGTCTTGTGAGGCTCAAAGTGGAAGTGGATCTTCTTAAGAGCAAACATGTTGGGGCAATCGATACTAAAAAGTGCTCCAATTGTGGAGTTTTGGCAAAAGAGAACGATTACCTCAAAATGACTCTTGAGAAGTTTTCTAGTGGGAAAAAGAAGCTCAACTTAATTCTAGATCAATCCAAGGTGAGTGTGAAAACAAAGGCCTAGGTTTTAAGTCCCTAGAGTTTTCCAAGAATCTTCCACCAAAGATTGCTAGAGTTGTGAAAAGTGGTTTGGTTGAGCAATAACCTTCTTTGACTTCAAAGGTTGTTCCTAAAGTCAGAGGTTCTGCTCAATCTCTTTCTAGCAAGAAAGGTGCTTCTGTCTCACCAAGACGGACCCTCAAAAGGTCAAGTACCATTGCACCTTCGCAAGAAAGAGGGCCACACGGTTGAGTTTTGCTTCCTGAGAGCAAAGATTGAGAGGAAAGAGAGAATGAGCACTTTGAGATCCATTAGAGGAGTCTCTTCTTCACTGTAGTCTCTAGAGCCGGCAAATTTATTCAATGTACCACATATAGGCCTAGGCGTGTAGAGAATCTTGTTGACTCTTTTGGTGGGTCCAGGCAAGAGTGTGGTTTAGGATATCGTGAGGATAGACCACGGGTAGCACCTAGACAGGGGAGTATCGGTCTTTTGGTAGATCGCTTTGGAGAGGTCCAGTGGTGCTCATGGGCATTCTTATGATTTTGTGCCTAATCATTTTTCTCTCGCTTCTTTTGCTATTCTGTGCCTCATCCATCTCAAGATCGACTCCTAGAACTTTCATCTCAAATCCCAAGATCGAGGCATGGATGTTTTGAGGGAATTTGCTCTTTTTGCATTCATTGTATCATAATGCATTTTTATTTCAAATGTCTTGCATTGCATAATAAAATCTGTGGAGCCTTGAGTATTATCCTTGTATGACCTGTTTTCATACTCTATACCTTGTCATATCAAGTGATAGTCTGCTAGACTTCTTTTATGGATCTTCGTGTTTTGGCTTAGCTTTTCCCTTGCTAGCTTTATATCTGTGAGCAAATTGAATCGAATCATGTCTTGTTGGATCTTGTGACTAGTTTTGCTCTAGTGATCTTCTGATGATTCTTGGCATGTCTTACAAGTTGAATTGAGTCTTGAACTTACTTTGAGATGAAAAATGAGCTTTTTATCTTCTTAAGTCAAGCAAATGAAAAAAAAGAAAGAAGATTTTCTGTGCGAAAAAACTGATCTCACCAATCCTTTCTCATGAGATGGCTTGCCATTGCACTAGGCATGAACTCAGGGGGAGTTTTGGATGACCTAGACCACTCTTTTAAGCTTATCGCTTGAGATGGTCGCGGCAAGGCTTGAGATCTAGCACAGTAAAAAAGAGAAGAGAAAGAAAAAGGAAAAAGAAAAATTGCCCAAAAAGGGCTAAGTGCTTGAGCTTTGCTTCAAAAGAATTCTCTTAATGCTCAAAATGCCTCAATTCCTGTTTTGAGTCTCTTTTTGCTTACAGACATGGCTTGACTCATTTTTGGTTGCTTTTAGTGAATCTATGACATTGAGCAACCTTTCATGGTTTTAATTCGTTAATCTCAGATTTTCGCTATCTTGGTTTTAGCTTATAAAGACATGTTTTGCCATGATTGAATATAGCTTCTACTCTTTATATGGCTTGGTATATGTCTTGTACTGCTTACATAGATAATGGTCATGGCTCCTTTTGCTAAATTTCAAATAAAGTCATTTCTTCATGCTCGTTCTTCTCTCATGCATCTTGATGAATTCATTGTCAAAGGGGAGAAGGATTGAAGAAAATGTGCTTGGAGCTTTTGGTTCACATAAGGTTTCATGCATAAAAGAATACACACACACACAAATAAAAATTTTGTGAACCTTTTGAAAATTTGTGATCATAGTGAGTTGAGTCTCGGGTTTTATTGCCTTTTCTCGATTTGAATTGCAATTCAAGAAGACTCACAATGATCAAAGGTCAAATAGAACTTATTGTCTTTCATATGGACCTTAGTGAGATTTTTGCCATCTTCTGATTTTGAATCCTTTTGTGCGCTCAATGCCTTATCTCACTTGCTCTGCACTATTATGAAGCCCACTTGGTGGTTCCTAAGCTTTTTCTTGCTTATGGACCAAGTTGTGCCTTTATGCTAAAACGGTGATTTTACTTTTAATTTGAAAACCACATTTTCTTGGGAATTGCCAATGTGTTCATCAAGGGGAGATTGTGGATATCGTGAGGATATGTGCACGATCTCGTGATGATGAGTCAATTGGCAATGGCTTTGTTGGTTTGCAAAATCTCGCTGGGGTTTGCTTCTATTTGTCGGACCAAAGCGGTCCGACCGGTGGTGTGGGCGGTCGATCGCCCGGGACTGGGGCCGGATCGGCAGTGGTGGCTTGTCGGACCGGCCGACCTAAAGTTGGATTTTGGGCCTAATCCAAAAATAGGTTGTGTAGGCAGTGAGGGAGTCTCCGGATGTGGTTGCATCATTTTGGAGCTCCCAACAAAGTTCTATTGAGTTGAAAATTCGTAAGGTTTCGGATTTTCAAGCTAGAATTTTGGTTGTCTTTGACCGGTCCGACCATTGTTGTGGGAGCGGTCCGACCGGCTCGAATCGGTCTGACCGCCTTGTGGGGCGATCGACCGCAATGGCTTGAGGTGAGCCAAGTTTGCATTGATGTGGTTTCAATGTGGTTTGTGTTATGGTTATCAATGCTTTATTGTTGTATATTGCATCATGGAGCTAACGTGGGTCAAGTTGTGAAGAACTTGTTCCTAAACGGTTTGTTTGTCTATTGTGCGGTGGCTTGCGTGTCAACGACGCCAACGGTGAGTGGATCGACTACGCTTGGAGAGCCGAGGTCCGAACGATCATGGATACGGGTGAGGTCGTGTGACTCAAGCATGGTGCAGATGGGCAAGATGGATCGAACGGTGGTTGATGCAATACCGGTTGGATCAGCGGTGCGGATATCGGTGCGAGTCTCGGGAGGTTCCGATGGGATTCGGACAAGAGAGGCTTGGCGCCGATGAGAACCGCCGATCAACCTACGTGGTGAAGCGGCGATTGCTTCAACAGATTAGTGTGTGGATCCCATGTGTGAGTGGGCCCCAAATGTGAAACTCTAGTTCTCTCTAGTATAAATAGGAAAGGGGAGAAGGAAAACTGTTGAGGCATTGTATCTTCAAGATACTCTTGACTTTGGACTTTGGTATTCTTCTTCTTACGCTCTCTCAATTCGAGCATTTTTCGATCTTGATTTTGCGGGGTGTAGAGTGGATAGGAAGAGTACTTCTGGCACTTGTCATTTCTTGGGCACATCTCTTGTTTCTTGGTCTTCTAGAAAGCAGTCTTACATTGCCACATCTGGGCCGAGTATGTAGGCTGCCGATGGTCTGCTCTCGAGTTCTCTGGATTTTATCCACGACTGCGGGACTATGGGTTATCCTTGAGAAGTGTTCCTCTTTTACGTGACAACACTCTGCGATTAATATTGCCAAAACCCGTGCAACATTCGGGACTAAACACATTGATATTCGATTTCATTTTCTGAGAGACCATGTTGAGAAGGGTGATGTTGTGCTCCATTTTGTAGAGTCAGAACAACAGCTTGCAAATATTTTCACTAAAGCTCTTGATTCTTCTCGTTTTGCGACTTATGCGGGAGAGTTAGGGTTATTAGTCCTATTGGGAAATTTTTTGAGGGAATCTGCTTTTTGCATTCATTGTATCATAATGCATGTTTCTTTTAAATTGTCTTGCATTGTAAAATAAAATCTGTGGAGCCTTGATTATTATCCCTGTATGGCTTGATTTCATCCTCTATACTTTGTCATGTCAAGGGATAGTCTGCTAGACTTCAGTTATGGTTTTTCGTGTTTGAGCTTAGCTTTCATCTTGCTAGCTTTATTTCTGTGAGCAAATTGAATCAAATCATGTTTTGTTGGATCTTGTGACTAGTTTTGCTCTAGTGATCCTCTTATGATTCTCGCCATGTCTTATAGGTTGAATTGAGTCTTGAACCTATTTTGAGATGAAAATGAGCTTTTTATCTTCTTAAGTCAAGCAAATGAAAAATGAGATTTTCTGTGCGAAAAAACTGATCTCACCAATCCTTTCTCATGAGACGGCTTGCCATTGCACTAGGCATGAACTCAGGGGGAGTTTTGGATGACCTAGATCACTCTTTTAAGCTTATCGCTTGAGATGGTCGCGGCATGGCTTGAGATCTAGCACAGTAAAAAGAATCCTTTATAGGAGAATGTTCAAAATGCTAAGTGCTTGAATTTTGCTTCAAAAGTGTACTCTGAATGCTCAAAATGCCCCAGTTCTTGTTTTGAGTCTCTTTTTACTTATAGACACGGCTTGACTCATTTTTGGTTGCTGTTAGTGAAACTATGATATTAAGCAACCCTTCATGGTTTTAATTCTTTTAATCTCAGATTACTGCTATCTTGGTTTTAGCTTTGCAGTACATGTTTTGCCATGATTGAATATAGCTTCTACTCTTTATATGGCTTGGTATAATACTTGTACTGTCTACATGGTTAATGGTCATGGCTCCTTTTACTAAAGTTCAAAAATAAAGTCATTCCTTCATACTCTTTCTTTTCCCATGCATCTTGATGAATTCATTGTCAAAGGGGGAGAAAGATCTTTGTTTGGAGTGGTTGGTTTCATACATAAAGAACACATATAAAAAAAAATGAACCTTTTGAAAATTTGTGATCATAGTGAGTTGAGTCTCGGGTTTTATTGCTGTTTTCGATTTTAATTGCAATTGAAGAAGACTCTCAATGATCATAGGTCAAATAGTCATTTTGTCTTTCATATGGACCTAAGTGAGATTTTTGGCTACTTTAGAATTTGAATCCTCTTGTGCTTTCATTGCCTTATCTCACTTGCTTATACTATCCTGAAGCCGGACTTGGTGGTTCCTAGGCTTTTCTTGCTTATGGACCAAGTTATGTCTTTATGCGAAGCAGCGAACTTTTACTTTTCATTTGAAAAATCACTCTTTACGGAAGATTGCCAATGTGTTCATCAAGGGGGAGATTGTGGATATCGTGAGGATATGTGCACGATCTCAGGATGATGAGTCAATTGGCAATGGCTTTGTTGGTTTGTAATTTGTCGCGTTTTGGGTTTGCTCGAAATTTGTCGGGCCACGGCGGTCCGACCGGCAGTCGACCGGTCCGACCGGCCGATGGGACGATCGGCGGCGGTGCTTGCTTGGTCGGACCGCCAAATTGAAAAGTGGTTTTGGGGTGAGCCAAAATAGGTTATGTAGGCAAGTGAGGAGTCTCTGGATGTGGTCACATCATTTTGGAGCTCCAGTCAAAAGTTCTATTCGATTGAAGTTTCGAAGGTTTGAAATTTCGTGAAAATTTGGCTAAATCTTTTAGCGGTCCGACCGTAGTTATGAATCGGTCGGACCGGCCTGAAATCGGTCGGACCGGTGGAGTGGGGCGGTCAGACCGCCGATCACTTGAAGCTTGGACTTCTTCGCATTGATGTGTTTTGATAGTGGGTTATGTTTGGTTATCAATGCTTTATTGATGTATATTGCATTGCGGAGGTGGCGTGGGTCAAGTTGTGAAGAACTTGTTCCGGAAGCGGTTTGTTTGTCTATTCTCGCGTGCGGTGGCTTGCGTGTCAACGATGTCAGCGGTGAATGGTTCGGGACTACGCTTGGAGAGGTGAGGTCGAGCGATCACAGATCTGCGGGTGGTCGTGTGACACAAGCATGGTGCGAGAATGGGCAAGATGGATCGAGCGGGTAGTTGATGCGACTAGTTGGATCAGGTGGTGCGGATATCGGTGCGAGTCTCTGGAATGTTCCGATGGGATTCGGACAAGAGAGGCTTGGCGACGTGATGAGAACGTGATCAACCTACGTGGTGAAGTAGGCGATTGCTTCAAGAGTTATGTGTGGGTCCCATGTGTAAGTGGTCCCAAAAGTGAAACCCTAGCCCTCTAGTATAAATAGAAAGGGGAGATGGAAAACCCTCTTAAGCATTCATTTGGCATTCTTCCTCATTTTCTAGGGTTTGGAGGAGAGAGAGGAGAAGCTAGGGTTTGGAGTGTGCTCCTTGTGTGAGCTCTTGCCCTCCTTGTTGGAGAGGCTTTGTAAGCATCTTGTGTGATCAAACAATATTGTGATGCTTAATTGAAAGGTCATTTGTTCCTTTGTGTTCTTCTCCTTTTGGATGATTTTGGTGCTTCCTTGATTCAAAGGTTTATGCTTGGTCCCTTGGACTATTTTATCTTGCTTTGATGTGTGGGGATACTCCTAGAGTCATCTAGATCATCAACCCCACAAGCAAGTCTTGAATCAAGATTTTCATATTTCTAGGGTTTGTGCACTTCTTTTGTAAAACCACGAGAGATCGATCTCTGAAGTGGATCGAAGGATCGTCGCTAGAAATAGGTCTCTAATATCATTAGGAGGCGTGCTCGAAATTTGGTCAAGTTTCATTGGTTGAATCAAAAGTTGGATCAAATTTTGTTTTGGTTTTGGGTTGAGTTTTGAGATTGGTGAACCGGTCGACCGGTGTTGCAACGACGGTCCGACCGCGCGCTTTCGACCGCCAAGATCGCCGGGTCGAATCGATATCCACCGTCCGACCACTTTGTTAGTTGCCGGTCGGACATTGGTTGACCGTCGGTCGACCGCGAAGTGGTAGCGGTCCGACCGCCAAGATCCGATTAAAACGGTGAGTTCTTTTCTTCTTTTGTGTCGTGTGGTTGAGGGGTATATCAAATTTAGCACAAGGCTTCCACTGTACGCTTACTGACCTTCTTAGCTTTCATAGCTAAAGGAGTAAAGTTCGTATTGTATTTGATTTAGGCGAGAAAGTTGAGAAAGCGCATATTCACCCCCCCTAATCGCCTTTACGGTCCTACAATTTTAGTTGTATAGTTAAGCATTACCAATGAATAGGGTTGTAGTTAGCGTATATAGGTTTTGTAGATATCTTCTGCTATGGTTGTTGGTGAGTTACCAAATTTCTAGCGATCCCATGATTTCTAATTCACACATGCGCTTTCTATTGTGACATACTCTGATTTGCGGTGGTCAAAAGGCTCCAATGGATTATCATCCCTATTTATAGTGTTATGCCTCCATAATTCTAGATTTAAATCCCTTCTACATAGCATCGGAACCCATGGAATGTTGATTTTTACTAAAAAAAATGTCTGATTCGCAGATTTACATTTTGAGTATAGTGTTCAGAGGGAAATTGCGCGTTTGTTTTAGTTTAATAGGAGATGTTAGCCTTTTACCCATAGCATGCCTGCTAGGATTTTAGTGATGTCATTGCAGACTCATTTGCTATTTATCCTTACTTCGTTGTCCGTGGATGACAAATGGTGAATGCTGCAGAGGTCCTTCAATGCAGGTCAAATGGTGAATGATGTAGAGGTCTTTCAATGCAGGAATATCATTTACTGATTGAATCTTATTCACTCTTTGCCTTCACCATGCAAGACGTTCAGTTCCTGTACATAAATGTCTACATGTTTAGTTGTTCGTTGTAGTAGACATTTTTTTAGTCGTGCCTCTAGGTGGCCTCATGACATGCTACCTTCGATGTGGGTCTAGATGTCTATTAAGTTGTTTCATGATTTAATATGCCTTATGAAATACATGAAGCAGAGTGTTACATTCTGAAAATTGTAATATAATTATATTGGTAGTCAGGTACATGTACTTTCGAACAAAAATAATAATCTGATTTATAGTTTACGGTAACCATTAGCTCGGGCTATACATATTTGTCATGACAACTTTTTTTTTTGGTGTGTTTTTGGTGCTTTTGCTCTGTCCTTTGCAACGAACAAGATTTAAGATGATATATGGTGGCGAAGTGCGTACACAAACTTCGATCTCACTATAGGTAAAGAAACCATATATTTTTCCTGAGTAAATACCGTTGAATATTTTATAGGCTTTTAGTTTGCGTAGTTCACGCACACCCACAAAACTAGCTTACTATTTGTTTCATGGATTACAACAGTATCATTCACTGTCTTTTGTCTAATATATGTAATAGTAGAGGAGCACCTAGTCATGTTACAACATCATTAACTTATTTCCCGCCCGCCCGCCCGCCCGCCGTGCCAATTGGCGCGGGTTCCTTTCTAGTTGAATTAATGGACTAGAGCCATAGCTAACAAACAGCAGGCGAGAGGGCAATTTGGTGCTAGTGTATGTAATAGTCTGTAATAGTCGCTAGTAACATCTGCCTTCAGCGTTAGTGCACCTGGTCCAGGATTTTTTTTATGTAACAAAGATTGTTTTGGCATGCAAACCACATGAATAGCTATTCATGAGCATGCACAGTACTGAGCTTACTTTGCACCTACTGTTAGCCCACACTTCCCAGCGCTATGTCTTATGGGATAGTACCACCAACCTTCCGCTCGAGATCGGCAGTAAAACCCTCATATGCGTGTCCAAAACGGCAGTAAACCCTTATGCGTGTGTCAAAACGGCAGTAAACCCTTACGCGTGTGTCAAAATAGCAGTAAAAACCTCACATGTGCCAACGGCCCGCCTCCTGCTCGAGATCGGTAGTAAAACCCACGTGCGCGTGAGGATCGGCGGTAAAAGTCTCGGTGTCATTCAATATGTCAGTATAACCCAATATCAAAGCGAATATCGGTAAAATTGACAATAAAACGAAGATTGCATGTCACCTAAATTGGCAGTAAAAGGACTGTAGTTGACAATCTAGCTACTACCGAAGGGTACTAGAACGGTTGTAACAAAACTATCGGTAGACTCACGTGTACCCAACTAATTTTGTTGCTGACTCACTTATTGTTTACTGTGTTCAACAAGGTTTACTATTTTTTTTCCCACCGAATTACTGTAAGTGTGTGAATTTTTACTGTCTTGGATGTGTATCTAATTAATGAACCTATTGGCTAGTTTTACTTCACACCAAAATGAATTTTCCTGTAAGACAAACTTACCGATATGGCCATTCGATCCCCTGTTCATTCAGACAAAAAAAAAACGCTCCCACATGTCCTTCCGTGGCACGAAGCGAAAAAAAGGCAGGCAATCTCATGCATCCCACTAAACGCGCTCCCCACGTAACCGTTCATAAGTTACCTTTAACTCCCCATCCCACATTACGCAGATTATTATCACTTCTACCTACACGCCACCCTGATCCTTCCAACGACAATGACTATTGAACTTCCACCTCGCGGGAGCGAAGGAACCCAACTCATTGGTGCTTGTTCTCTGTCACCAGTGTCAGTTAGATCTTCCTTAAATGAGGTTTATTATCTTCCACTGAATTACTGTAAGTGTTTGAATTTTTACTGTCTTGGATGCGTATTTAATTACTGGACCTATTGCCAGTTTTACTTCACACCAAAATGAGTTTTACTGTAAGACAAACTTATCGATATGACCACTCGATCCCCTGTTCATTCGAAAAAAAAGCGCTCCCACTTGTCCTCCCGTGGCGCGAAGCAATAAAAAAGGTAGGCGATCTCATGCATCCCACTAAATGCACTCCCCACGTAACCTATCATATGATCTACCCAGCCCCCTCCCCACATTCGCCCGGTCATTATCGCTTCTCCCTACTCCACCACCCCTAGTGATCCCTTCCAACGACAATGAATCTTGGGCGTCCACCCGTAGTATGGAGGAACCCAACTTAGCGGTGCTCGTTCTTACGTGCCCGATTTCGGTCGAATCTTCCTCAACGCATCTGATTCCCAGGCATTTCTTGCCATGCGGTAGAACGATAGACAACCCAGGTTTGTCTATGCAGATGTCTACGCCACGAGTAAACATTGTACTGTTGGTTGTAAGCCCCCTCGACAACTGGGATCCTCTCATCCAAGCCTTGATCCTCATGCCATCCCCGCTATTTCTTCGAGCGACATGAGGACACCCAACGCCGATCGGACGTACACCCACATATGTGTGTATTACTGGTCTTTGATTACCATTTTTACTACAAGTATGTCGTTCATTTACTGTATTTTGCACTCTTCAATTTTACTGTCCTGTCTAAAGTCATTTTCTTGTTTTTTGTTGTATATTATTGTGTTTTGCTGATGTCAAAATGAGGACGTCCCCGACCATATGGTGCCCCATGTCTGCATGAAGTTCGATAATGAGGGTGATGCTTACCAGTTCTACCATCTGATGCATGGCGATATCTTTGGTTTGGCATGGAAAAAAGTAGAAGCGAGAAAATGATCAAAGAGTTCTACTGCACTCTGGAGGATCGAAGACTGCATCGGCCAGCAAGACGAAAAAATCGACGATGCCGAGACTGTGGAAGAGGCGAACGTCCTCATATGGACAATCATAGAAAGATTTCCTTCGCTCAATCGACGCCAAGCTTGGTTCGCCACCGCGAAGGAGCAGGTGGAGGCGTATCTCCACGTATTCCCTGATACAGCCCTCGACGAACTCCACGAGTGGGCTTACGAACGATTGAGGGCTGAGATAAGGTCCTGCCTTTGCCACCAGGGCCTCCTTTGTTTTCCCTTTGTTCCATTCTTTTGTTATTATCGGACAATGTAAACAAGAAGAAAAATGCAACCGGCCACACTATTTTTTGTCCAATAATATTTAAGAAATTTTATATGCTATTCTTTACTGTTATGTACATATAACATTATTGCAATGTTTTATTTTGGTATACTGTCCGAACAAATAAAAAAGGATATGGTAAAAATGAAAACGCGATAAAATACAGATTTACTAGTTTATAATGATTGTTTACCTTTTCCTGCACGTGCTTTTACTGTCACACTACCTTTTCGCTATACTAACCGATGAACATTTACTGCAAAAAATATTATGTGATAGTGCTTTACTGTAAAATGCGAGCGTAATTACTGAGTTTCTATTTTGTTCGTAATTACTGCATACATGTCATGTTTTAGTACATTGTGGCCTTACATTTTACTGTACTACCTTCGCACTCATTTTCTTTGTATGTTCACGTGTGCATAGCTGAAAACACGGTACCAAATCCAACCAAACCCTCGTTTTTCCCAAAAACAAATCGTACAATGCTGCTTGGACTACCCGATGTGTCTCTTCGTCTCCCCCACTACGACTTATAAGGATGTTCTCTACAGTAAAACATATTATAACTTTATTGTCTTACCATTGTATTTTTACTATCAAATACATACGTGCTCGAATAAAAATCGCATGCGTTGCATGAGAGACAGTAAAAGCAGATAACAACTTTACTGTCTTATCCGCTATGTTCTACTACCAAACAAACGAGCTCGAAAAAAATAGCATACCGCGAAAAGGCAATAAACTGATTCACAAATTACTATCACACCTTGTGTTTCTTGTCAAATGTCGAATCCGTCTGGCGGTGTAGGTGTTTACGGACCACCGGCAGTTGGTTGGTAGGCAGCATAGAGTTGACTACGCCTGCCGGCGCGTCGTATTAGGGTTGGCGTCACTTCTCGATCGGTACTTAAGCGACCAATCGTGATCGATTAGATTAATATGGCACGCCGCACAATCCCATCGGAAGCCCACCAAGCTGCCAGAAGCGGCTCGAGCGTCAGCCCACAAATGTCTCAATCAATGATAAATACTCGGGTGTTATGTGATGGCCCTCACGTCAGGTTTTTGGGCAACACGGTTTTTTAGCTCCTACGTCAGTTTAGTAAAACTTAACGTCATACACAACAATCGGCTTCCCTTTTTTACCACCGTTTTTTTGCAATATCTTTTTTTATAGTATAAAGTTAGTGTCGTGATAGTAAACCCTAGCTATCTTGTAAGGTAATTGCGTTGGAGGGTACCGAGTAGGTCCAATGAAGTAAACATGCATTTGTAGACCAATAAATGGTTTCATCGTAGACAGTAAACAGTTTCACCGTAGACGATAAACACAAATTCAAACCAGATATATCGTGAAGGTAGTAATATAAAACATGCCACATAGCAAACGGTTTCATCGTATACAGTAAATACAAATTCAACTATTTTTTTCTATTTATATATTACCAAACAGCGTGACTAGTTGCTTCTTACAAAGATTAAAAAAAGTAGAAACCTAAATAATCAAAGTTTTTCTAGTGGCAGAGTTAGCCTATTATCTATGTCTTCAAAACTTACGTCAAAAAGTCAGCGTCGTCGTAAAGTTTGATATCGATAAAAAGCAAGCCAATGCGTCCACCATTGTGGCCTTTGTTTGAATTTCGATATTAGATGCTCCAACTAAAGAATCAAGTCCAATTGTGCCCATAGGCTCTCTTCCCTTGCTTGAGGGGTCTTGGTAAGGTAGACTTCGATGCTTGCATGCCTCAATGAAGCGACGCAAAGTGTGAGTAATCCTCTAGGAGGCGTGCGGTGGCTTACGGAGGACTACATCGCTGGAGAGGTTAGCTCACCGGAAGCTGGAGACGACATGAAAAACGCAGAGGAGGAGGATGCCCACGGGCGGAACGTCAGCAGGCATGTTACTCTGCATAGCGTCCAAACGAAGGAGGTAGGACCTTTATTGAAGTAATGCCCCTCCACGAGAAGCATGCGCGGTACTCACGGTTGGAGAAGTGTTAAATGCGAGAATGGCTAGATAGGCCATCAACGCAGGCGTCACAGGAGAAGAGTTCGATGGAGGGTGCGAAAGAGAGTAGAGCAACGTAATAATCCATCTTCCGGTGGCGGATAATCATTCTTATAAAACAAGGAGTAACATTGGTGTGCGATACGAAGAGATGCATCGGGAGCCGAAGCGGCATTGATGCGCTTAAGGCATTGTCTGGTCGACGCTTAATAGAACCTACCGCTCACACGCAACATTGATAGTAAAAACGTACTCACAACTTAGTAAACCTAGTCGGCCATATAGTATTCAATTCACCATGGTAGTACTAAGATGTACCAAAATGTTACGAACAAATTCTGTTGGCCAAATTTAAAACGGGAAGTCGCGGAGTTCGTTGTCTTGTGCGACGTATGTCAGAAAGTAAAGGCAGGACATCAAAGACCAGCAGGTTTGTTACAACCCTGAAGATTCCAGAGTGGAAGTGGAAAGAAATCAGAATGAATTTCATTACTGGTTTACCCAGGACTCAATCGGGTTATGATTTGATTTGTGTAATAGTTGATCGTTTGACTAAAGTTGCCCATTTCTTGCCAGTCAAAATCGCTTACTCAGGAGATCATCTTGCAGGGTTATATATGTCCAGAATTGTCAGTTTACATGGTGTGTCTAAGAAGATAGTGTCATATCGAGGATCCCAGTTCACCTCGTGTTTTTGGCAGAGTCTCCATGAAGCTTTGGGAACTCACCTAAACTTCAATACTACTTATCATCTCCAGACAGATGGACAGACTGAAAGAGTCAATCAAATATTAGATGATATATTGAGAGCTTGTGCTCTAGCTAATGCTACTAGTTGGGATAAGAGTTTGTCGTATGCAGAATTCTCATACAACAACAGTTATCAAACCAGTCTGCAAATGTCACCATTTGAAGCTTTGTACAGTCATGCTTGTAGAACCCCTTTAATTGATCAAAAATAGCTGAAAGTTTGGTATTTTGACTAGATATTATTCAAGAAGCAGAAGAACATGTGGCCATGATCAGATCAGAGAAATATTAAAGATAGCTCACCGAGGCGCCTTAGTCGATCGGAAAAGCTATGATCTCGTATTTGTTGATCTTGTATTTTTCGAGTCGAAAATGCGCATGACTTTTGGGTGCGATAATCGTCGTGCCAATGTGTTCATCAAGGGGTTGATTGTGGATATCGTGAGGATATGTGCACGATCTCGGGATGATGAGTCAATTGGCAATGGCTTTGTTGGTTTGCAAAATCTCGCGTTTTGGGGTTTGCTTCTTCTTTGTCGGACCACAAAGCGGTCGGCCGGTGGAATGAAGCGGTCGGACCGCCGTGGGACACTGTCGGACCGGCGGTGGTGGCGGTCGGACGGCGACCTAAAGTTGGATTTTGGGGCTAATCAAAAATAGGTTGTAGGCGGTGAGGGAGTCTCTGGATGTGGTTTCATCATTTTGGAGCTCCGGTCAAAGTTCTATTGAGTTGAAAATTCGAAGGTTTGGATTTTCAAGCTAGATTTTTAGCTAAGTCTTTTGACCGGTCGACCGCCGTTGTGGGGGCGGTCCGGCAAGCATGAATCGGTCGGACCGGCCACGTGGGGCGATCGCACAGTGATGACTGGAGGTTAGCCAAGTTCGCATTGATGCTTGTTGTTTGGGTTTAATGTTTAGTTATCAATGCTTTATTGTTGGATATTGCATTGTGGAACTAACGTGGGTCAAGTTGTGAAGAACTTGTTTAGGAAGCGGTTTGTTTGTCTATTCTTTGTGCGGTGGCTTGCAGTCAGCGGCGTCAGCGGTGAGTGGATCGGGACTACGCTTGGAGCCGAGGTCCGAATGATCGGGGATACGGGTGAGGTCGTGTGACTCAAGCATGGTGCGAGATGGGCAAGATGGATCGAGCGGGTGGTTGGTGCAATTTGGTTGGATCGGCGGTGCGGATATCGGTGCGAGTCTCGGGAGGTTCAGGGGATTCGGACAAGAGAGGATTGGCGTCGATGAGAACCGCCGATCAACCTACACGTGGTGAAGCGGCGATTGCTTCAGCAGTTAGTATGTGGGTCCCATGGGTGAGTGGGCCCCAATTGTGTAACTCTAGTCCTCTCTAGTATAAATAGGAAAGGGGAGAAGGAAAACCTTTGAGGCATTTATTTGGTTTCTTCCTTGCTTTTCTAGGGTTAGGGTTTTGGAGAGGAAGAGAGGAGAGATTGTATGCTCCTTGGGTGAGCTCTTGTCCTCCTAGTTGGAGTGGCTTTGTAAGCATCTTGTGAGATCAATCAATCTAGTGATGCTTGCTTGAGAGATCTTTGTCTCCTCTTTGTGTTCTTCTCTCATTTGAATGAATTTGGTGCTTCCTTGATTCAAGGGTTTATGCTTGGTCTCTTGACCCATTTTGTCTTGCTTTGATGTGTGGGAATACTCCTAGAATCATCTAGACCATCAATCCCCACAAGCAGGGTTATCGAATTGACATAAGGTTTCATTGTGTGCTTACTGATCTTCTTAGCTTTCATAGCTAAAGGAGTAAAGTTCGTGTTGTATTCGATTTAGGCGAGAAAGTTTTGAAAGCGCCTATTCACCCCCCCTAGTCGCCTTTCCGGTCCTACAAAGCAGAAGAACATGTGGCCATGATCAGAGAAATATTAAAGATAGCTCAGTCGAGGCAGAAAAGCTATGCTGATAATCGTCGTCGTAATCTCAGCTTTGAACCAGAAGATTATTTTTATCTTCGAGTTACTCCACTCAGAGGTATCAAAAGGTTTCATGCCAAAGGGAAGCTTGCCCCTAGGTATGTTGGTCCGTTCAAGATTTTGAAACACCGTGGAGAAGTTGCCTATCAATTAGAGCTATCGCCGTTGTTAGCAGGAGTACATGATGTCTTTCATGTCTCTTAGTTGAAGAAGTGTCTTCGTATACCAGAAGAACAAACTTCGTTGGATTCAATTGAGTTGAAAGAAGACCTCACTTACAAAGAACAATCAGTCAAGATTTTGAATGTTGCAGAGCGTCATACCAGAAGCAAGGCTATTTATTTTTGCAAAGTTAAGTGGAGCAACCACTCAGAGGGAGAAGCAATGTGGGAGCGTGAAGAAGACCTGAAAGCCGACTTCCCTAACCTTTTCTCTAGTTAGCCTGAATCTCGGGGTCGAGATTCCTTTAAGGGAGGAGGTTTGTAACACTCCAATTTTCTAAGCTTTTAAAAATCTTTTATTAGTTAGTAGTTGGAAAATTCAATATTGGGATCTCTGCATAGTGTTAATCAATCTATTTGAATAACCGCGTCCGCGGTCATGGACATGCTCGGGGATTTCACATGAGGGGTAGATTTTCATCAAAACAATTGAAAAGAGTCAGCTGTGTGAGATAACTTGTGCAGCTGTGTGAATAACTTGTTTAGACTGTGTGTCCTTTGTGAAAACAAATGTTAAATTATTATTGTTTACTTGTTTTAAATATTGTTTTCAACCTATTATTCATATTCAATTGCAAATGCTGCTTTATGCAAAATAACCACAGAAGTCATTCCTTTGGAATAAGCCATCATCTATAAATTGCATTCTGTGGTATGACTTACAAGTACGGTTGTGTACTCATGCTTGCTTCAAATAATCAACAGAAGTGGAGGAGTCTTCGCCTGCATTTGAGGAGTTCTACGAAGTTGCTGATCGTTAGGGTCTTGATCCCAATCGATTGCCTATGGTGAATTGATGGGATTCCGCTGGAGTTTATTTTTGTTCCGCTGCTGCTATTTTATTTATTGCCAGCCCTACGTGGCTTAATAAATATAAACTCGACCATAAGGTCAAAACCATTATTTGCTATTCAAATTAGTCGTTTATTCTATTAATCATCTTGTGTGGATCAATATTCATATATGTTGATACTGTATGCACTAACGTGATCCTAGACTAGTGCAGAATACACAGAGGGTCAAGAATTGAATTTTTAGGTCCCAACATCGCCTCCTTTCCCATGTCGGCCTAGTCAAGTCTTGTGCCCACACCCTATTCCCAGTCAACTCCCGATCACCCATGCCACATTGAAGCTACCACGACCGAGACGTCTTGCGCTCTCTACCGCCCATCCCTCCTCTATCTATAAAAAGAATCGCCCCGAGAGGCGCCTGGACTCCCTTTTTCCCTAGCCATCCTCCCTCTCCCTCCCCTTCACCATTCTACTTCCTCTTGGGTTCGCCCCGAGCCAAGGCGTCACCATGTCGCACCGGCCACCATGCGCATCTCGCCATTTCGTCTGCCGCAGTGGACTCCTCCCTCGAACAACGGTGTCACGCTGTGTTCCACAACCGCGCGCCCTCAAGCCCTCAACCAATTTTGGCTTTTGTCCACCGGAGAGCCGAACGTCGCCTTCTTCTGCGGTTCTATCTTAAAACCGCTGCCACCTTCGCCAACCTTGATTCATGGAGCATCCCTTCAACTCCTTTCTCCATGAATTTGGGATATCCAGAGGGATGTGCCTCTGTTATTTTGTATGAAAATAAAATGAAAAACCTAGCTTCGTATGCGGGCGTGTTATATTATATTCTGAAAAGAGTGGGAAATGAGTCTCACTCATAGATAGGGGGTGATTCTCACTGAATCAATTAAGGACTGAACATCGGTGTATCTGACCTAAGCGTAAGCGTACAACCATATATGTTATTATGAGGGTGGCATTAGCTAATTAAGTCATCGAAAAACTAGCCTTGCACGTAGGTAGGTCGTAGAGTGTGGACAGGGCCAAAGGACAGGCATGTCCGAGGGGGCTCCCTTCTCCGAGGCGTTAGGACCAAAGCCTTCCGACACAACTGCGGATGCCTCACTCGATGGGTATACCCGGGTTCAATGTGAAAAATGTAGCAATGGGACAGGTATACTTAGGTGTAGTGAGGATCAACATTAGCTGGGCTAGTGCAAGGATAGGACTAGATTATGTAAAGGCTTCAATATGTGCTCTATACCCGGCTGCAAGGATAACACAATAAGCAATGCATGATAGTTCAAAGATGGAGTTTAGGTGAAGTAATTTTAAATCAATGATGATACTCTTTCATAAAGAGAAAGTTGTTAGAGTAGTGAACCAACTACCTAGTAGGTTCTCCTCCAATCCAATTCTGAGTGTTCTGATCATAGCTAGGTGCAAAACGAAAATTGTGAACAAAACAATAACCTAATAGGACGATCTTTTATTGTACTTTTCCATTAGCCAGAGAACACAAGCATTACATACTATTTTGATATGGGTTTTTTTAGAGGTGTTGAAACTATATGTATTGAATGCCTACTTTCACGGAATTATTTGCTTGCATGTTCCACCACAACATTCTTGACCACAAAGCGTTCTACACCATTTGGAATCAGTAACTAACCATTCTCTCATAGTCTTACATGGAACAAAAAAGGTGGAACACTACTGGCTAAAAAGAAGGGAAGATAAGGAATCAGATACCAAAAAATATTTTTGACTTTATAAGATGCACTGGTATGTTATAATATGAAAACAAATGCAGAGCTGGTAATTACCAGACGTATCACATCAGTGGGGATCCAAGATTTTTAAAATGGGTGTTCGGAATTACAAACATGTTGTACAATGTAAAACATAAAGGTACATAAAAAATAAAGTACAAATTATTTGAGCAGCTGTATAATTATCGATGCAAAAGTGTGTACATGTAAGTCAGATAAATATGAAGCTAAAAATTGAGTTTTGGTGTCATGAACTTACTCCAGTACGTATTTGGTTGAGTCCTCCATTACTTCTAATAGTCATATAGCGATCTGACTCTTTTGGAGCTAATAATGCAAAATATGGTGTTAGGACTGTAAACAACGGAATCATATCGAGGAAAATATTACCACATATACATGTATGTGTACTGAATTTGCATGGCAGTGTTTTTAGTTTCTACATCAGAGTAGATATATAAACACATGGATTGGGAATTACCGAATTAGTGACATTCAACCCTAAAAAAACCACAACAAGAATAAGCCATCAGTGCCAATCTGATTCCATGAGCCAAATAGTCAATGCACATCCACTGTCCACTAATCCACATGACAACATCCACTTATCATTATTAATATCTATTCCATCACAGAACAATGGGATAAAGAGGAATGGGAGTAGTTACCTAAATGCGACTCCACAATAGTAGTAACACCACAAGCTAGAATAGCCCACCACCCCACCCATCCCCATTCTCATGCATAATCAACAAATAAACCACATCAGTAAAACGAACCAATATTCACAACTAAAACCAACTAACAGCAAGGGAAGTAGAGAGAGATAATCGAGTCTGAGGGAGGCATCGGGCCGAGCCGGTCAGGCACGACGCAGGGGTGGACCAAGCCGCAAAGAGGTGGACCAGCGCACACGGCGCGGGGCGGGGTGTGGGAGCACCAAGCGAGGCGCAGGCGAATGGGCGAGGAGCGAGGAGGCGCTAGAGTGAGCAACAGAGGGAGGCGCAGGCAAAGGCCGGGCGTGGGCGCCAGCCAAGCCAACAGCGACCAGCGGCGGAGTCAGGGAACCATAGAGCCACCTGAGAACAAAGAGAGAGAGAGATGGGAATTTCTTCAAGCAAGTATCGACCAAAGCAACCACCAGAATGGAGAAGAAGTGAGATGGGGAGAGAAGAGGACCAGAAGAAAAGGGGAAAGCAAAGAAGAAGAAAGAAGACCATGTGAGCTCTCGGCCGTGAGTAGATAGAAGTGAGAGAGTAAGGAAGAAGTGAGGCGTGACCGCGTGAGGGCGTGAGGGCGTGAGGCGCTTGGCGTGGGGCGGCATGACCATGTTGGGCGTTGGGCCGTGGTGGGCTTTGCTGGTGGCGTGGTGGCGGTGTGACCGAGTGGCAAGTGGGCTACGCCTGTGCGAATCGCCGAGCGAACGGAGTCGCATGCATAGTGCAAATACATATTTTAAGTATACTTATTAGTATATATACCTAATAAATACTATATTTTTCCCTAAAAAATGAGTGTACATCTATTCACCTATGTCCCTATACTAGATCCGCCTGTATCACATGGTAGGATATCAAGAAACCTTTAAGGCAAAATGTTGCCATAAGCAGCAGTGATGCAAAGTTCTAGTCTCACTTCCTTCAAGTTTGGTTGAAAGGACTCCTGCATTGCAACATAAATCACTATGAACTCATATATTCGTACATTCAATGTTATTATAGACTCAATATGAAGGAAGACTCAGAGAAACGGTTCTAGAGAAATTACCTCCCCAGCACACTCGGGGGTGAAGATGAGGCCACCGGGGAACCCGCAGTCGAGCACGACCTACGCGACGGCCGATGTCATCAGCTTTCGTAACCCTGCTCTTGGCGATTGGCGGCTGCGTCATGATGGCTGCAACCTAGAATACGGAGTCTGGGGAACCGGATGTGGTCAGCAACGTGTCCAGCACCGAGGTAGCCACCTGATGTGCGATCCAAATTCTTGAATTGGACACCAGACTGCAGTGCGAGAATTTGTGGACCGAGAAGTTGGGAGTTTGGGGAGGTAGTACCGGTGGGTGGGGATCCCAAGAACATCGTCTTCTTCCTGGTGTCGCCGGCGGCGGCAGTGGCAAAGGTGAATTTGGCGGTGTAGCTGAAGAAGCGGCACTGGTGGAGTTGTGGGTGGGATTTGGGGGCCTTGGCCACCGCTGGAGCGCGAGAGGGCGGGGCCAAGGACCGCCGTCTGGGTGGGGAGAGAGTGGCGGCGCCAGTGGAGAGGGGCGGTAGAGGGATGGGGAGGGCAACGTAAATAGACGGAACGATGCTTTTATTAAAGAAGATAACACTGCACGCAACAAGGAAAAGAGAGAGTGATGGAAAAGAGAGAGCGGTGGGCAAGAGCACAGGTCGATGGAGGCACGTCTGGTTTCCTGATGTTGAGGCTATAAGGAACCGCAAGGAGGGAGGAAAGCGAACGACGAAGGGTGGTGATCCAAATGGCGAAGACAGCTAGGCGACAAGAAGGAAGAAGCGAAAGAGACGACACATCCAACAACTAAGAAGTCGATGCTGGGTGATAGAGGAAAATGGCATGCCACTCTGCACATGAAACCAAGCATTGGGCACACGTGGCGAGGCGAACTCAGGGCATGAGAACCCAACGCAAGCCAAATCGAACAACAAGAGGAGAACACACAGCATCCGACGAACAAGAAGGACCGAGCGACGTGGGACACAACTCGGCTGCAAATCGGACGGTAGCCAGAACACGCCCACCATCGGACGACACAAGAACATAGGGTGACGTGGACATCCTTAACACGCGCCCTTTCTACCTCCTTTTATATAAAAGGATTGTCATTAGTTTAGCCTAGGGCAAATCTCATATGGTTCTATCATGGTGAACATAACTCGTGCAATCATGTGATCTAATGATTAATTAAGTGCTTACGAATGTGGCAATGCATTATCATTCACCAATAATTAATTAAGTGCTTATATTAAGTAGTTTGCATGATCAATTTAACGAAGACCAAGTGAAATAAAAAAAAGGTTCTCAATTTAGTATATGAACTTGAAAAAAGTTTTAAATTGACATCAAACAAATCATCATTCAACTTAGGAGTATTTCGCCGGCTTCTGCAGATCAGCCGCGTAGGTAGAAAGCAGGTTTTTTTAGAGATCCCAGAAATTGATTATTTTTTTTTGAAAAGAAAAACTTTAGCCATGCGGGCCAATGTTTATCATGTTTGCAGCTTTCCAACGTTCGGATAAAAAGTGCCCTACAGGTTAGGTTCTTTTGTGACGTGCCCCTCAGCCTTTAGCTGAAGATAGTACCACGTTGAACCAATAATTAACATACAAACAAACAAGATTCTTACTACAAACCCTATCGAATAAAAAAAAATTACTACATCAGTAACCGACAAGTTACCATATTACAGCTTTTTTCATTATGTTGCAAACAAAACAAATCGAGTGGCAGTAACACAAAGCAAATAGTGATTTCACACTGTTCACTAAATATATTTTTTACCTGGCAAATATACTTAACTAAGTTTAATATTAAAATTTTGTATAGCTATAGAAAATGTTCACCTTTATATCTAAGTCATGTAGAGAACGTATCTAGTACATCATAAGTTTTGGTGCATCCGATGCATCCTGTGCAAAGTATGAAGCAAATGAGCATGAAAAATTCCAAAACAATTTGACAATATTGACACAAAATTAATCTATCATGACACAAAATTTCAAATCTACATATCGAGAAACAAAAAAGACAAATCCTACTGAGAAAGAAATTTAAAAAGAAAAGAAAAGGCTACTATTCACTAAAATTTGTCCTTTTTGCTTCTTCTAATGGGGTTTAGTTGAATTTTTGCTTCTTCTAATGGGTTTTTAGTTGAATTGCATAATGATTTATCTAACCAATTATTTTCAAAAATTCTTATGACCACTTGCATCATGTTTCAAAGAGAATATATTGGGATGCACCAAATATATATGAGAATGCACTAGTTATGTTCTTGTTGTATGTCCTTTTATCTACGTGTTTCTCTCGGACCTACGTGTCCTTGAGCCACCCAATGAATTTTAGCACTATCCCAGCCAAGGAAAAACAGAAAATATAACGTGTACCACCATTTTTTTTTGCCAACTAATGAGTTATTAAACTTTGGATCCGGCTGTTATACCTTTAATTCTCAGTGTTATCATTTCTCTCTTTTCCTTTTATCCGGCTTCCAGGTGGCTTGTGTAGTAAATCATAGGAATGTTTTGCAGCATTTTGAACATCTTTTTCACACGTTTGGATGGCATACTTTACAATATCTTCAGGGCCCTTTGGCCGGCCCGGATGATATACTTTGACAACCAACTTGTGCTGCTGCGTGCCTCACTACGTGGTGGACTGATGGTATTTAGTAAGATACTAAAGAGCATTGTCAAAGTATGTATAAAGCAAAATGTTTTAATTGGATGATTAACGAGAGAAAATATAGTCACATCATCGAGGTAAGAGTTTTCTGCTCGAATGTAAGTACCACTTTTCTAGGTGCTTAGATAGTTGTATCATATATTAATTAGAGGCCTTTATAAGCATAAGCACCTATTAAGCACCATTGCCAACTCAAGCATCGATGCTACAAAATTAGATATTATCTGCCCTACGTAGCAAATTTTTTTGCTAAACATCTCTCCAAGTACCTGCGTTGTACATGCTGCAGTGAACGGGTGTTAAGTATCCATCATATAATAAAAGCTGATGGCAAATGATTTATAGCTGCTAAGAAAAAGAGAAATATCATAAAAATTATAAAATAAAAAGAGAAAAAAATCTAACTCTTAATTTGGCGGAGTCTAATTTTAAAGACTTAGGTTTGATAGTTAGCTTAGAGATATATGAATTTGAAGAAAAAAAAGATAAGTAATTATATTAAATTTGCCACACAGACCCAACTCCCAATCCTCTCTTTTACGTGACGAGAGGGATCTCAAAATAAATTGTACTAATCAAATAAGAAATATGGTATTCCACTTTTTTTTGCAAAATAGAAATTTTAAATTTTGGAATCGCACAAAGAAAACTTGATACAATATACTATGGACCTGTTTGGCACTGCACTATGGACCTGTTTGGCACTGCTGTAGCTTTCTGAAAAGCGGCTTCCGACTAGAATATAGGGCTGAATGGCTGAGCTGAAGAGTTTGATATTTGGCTGTCTGATTTTTAGGTAGACTGGCTGCAGCTTCTGAGATGAGAAACGTCTGAAATACCCTTGAGGTAAATGATGGCTTGTTAAATGTCGTTTAATAACAATTAACGGTAATTAATGGTAACTAACGATAATTGACATCACTTTACGACAAATACCGCAGTTAACGATAATTAACGCAATTGACGACAATTAATGCAATAGACGATATCAACAACAATTACTGTGATTAACGACAAATAACACAACTAACGATAATAAATGCAATTGACCGCAATTAACAACAAATAACACAAAACCGATAATTAATGTAATTGACAACAATTAACACAAAAAAATAATGAATAATAAATTATCACATAAATAATTATTATAATAAAAAATATTACATAAACAATTATTATATAATTAATTAATTTACAACAAAAAATGAAATAAAAAGGAGGAGGTGGCTAGGGTTGCGGGTCGGCGACCGTAGGGGAGGAGGATGAGGGCAGCGCTGGGTCGGGAGCAGAGCAGTGGTGGTGGCTCAGGGGAGAAGGAGGGAGTCGACGGCGGTGCATTAGGGCTGGGGATAGGGATGGCGGTGTCGTGGGAGGAGACAACGGCAGCGGCGTCGTGGGAGGAGGAAGACCGTGGCGGCGAGGGCCGACGGAGGAGGAGGGAGCCGAAGGCGAGGCGGGCGGCTGCTCGGGCCGGCGAAGGAGTCGAGGGAGGAAGAGTGGGCGCAGCCAGAGAAGGAGGAGGGTGGGCAACGGAGCCGGAGTGGGACGAGGGGGAGGGAGGAGCAGGGAGGAAGGAGCAGGCGGCTAGAGGAGGAGGCGGAAGGCGGAGGGAGTTGGGTTTTATCCGGTGGCAAAAGCGGGTAATTCCACTCAACTCCAGGGGCAATTTTGGAAGGAGGGCCGCGGGAAGCAGCGGGAAGCTGTCCCGCAACGACTTCGACTTTATCATGTTATACACGGTTTCCAACTTTCAAAAAAACTAGTAGCAAAAGCTCCCCATTTGGGGCGGCTTCCGGCTTTTTTGGGCGAAAATTCAAAGCCGAAGCCATACAAAATACACCTTTTTCACGTTATACGCGGCTTCCAAAAAAACTTATGGAAAAACCCTCCTATTTGGGACGGCTTCCGAGATTTTCAAGTGAAAAACCGAAGCAGAGCCCGTCCCAAACAGGCCCTATACTGTTCTACAGAGTGCAATTGCACATGTCAATCGCCTAGTTAAAGAGAGAGGAATAGGCAAATTTAGCATATGGGTGAGAAAGACGTCCTCTACCTTTATATAGTATGAAGACAAAATTCCTTTAGCAATTGGAGCTGTTGGATCAAAGGTGCACGCGTCAGAGCCATCCGTGTACTATAGCAACTTACAGGTCCGTGAACTTAACATATTGTGCTACTTAGTTTTCTGAATTTACATTTTATTTTGTCAGCTCTTTGAATTTATGAGGTTGTGTCACTTAACTACCTAAACATGTATTTTATTTTCTCAGCATTTGAACTTGTAAGGTTGTGTCACAAAACTCCCTAAACCTACTTTGAAGCGAAATTCATCAGATGCAATGCCGGTGACTTCGTTCCCTCCGAGTTTTTTTTCTTCTGAATTTACATTTTACTTTGTCAGCCCTCTGAATTTATGAGGTTATACAACATAGCTACCTGAACATGCATTATATTTTCTCAGCATCTGAACTTGTAAAGTTGTGTCACATAGCTCCCTAAACCTACTTTGAAGCGAAATTCATCATATGCAATGTCGGTGACTTCGTCTTCTCCGAGTTTAGGGGACTAGTTGTCACCCTGTTCTAGTCGTGTTCATTGTCTCTTCACCTCGCGCCGATAAAAACGGATTCTTCGGACTTGGGAATGCACTATGCTCACGTCTTCGCCGGAGCTCCACCGTTGCAGCTTGCCGCCGCCCTCGCTGTTGCCTTCTCTGAGTCGGCCATGAGAGAGATAAAAGTACATTCCTAGTGCCAAAGTAGGGGCAAAGTACTTTTCTCTCTCACGGTGATTCGTCGGCTCAGTTTTTTCTGTTAGCAAACGAGCAAATATACTTCATGTAGGGTGAGTAGCTTCTGCTCTGGCATTGAGAATGTACTTTCTCTCACAACTGACTCAGAGGAGGCAAGGGCGAAGGCGGCGACAAGCTGCGACAGTCGAAGTCCCGCGAAGACGCGAGCACGCTGCGTTCCCAAACCTGTAGAATTTGTTTTTGTCGGCGTGAGGTGATGGGGACGATGAATACGGCTGGAACCGGGCAACGACAAGTCCATCGGACTCGGAGAGGACGAAGTCACCGGCATCGCAACCGACGAACTTCATTTCAACGCAAGTTTAGTGAGCTAAATGACACAATCTCGTAAGCTCAGGGGATTGAAAAAGTAAAATGTAAGTTTAGAAAGTTAAAGGTATAACCTCACAAATTCAGAAGCCTACAATGTAATTTTCTTTTTTTATCCAACAACTGAGGGTGGACTTTACAGCATTGGTAATATATTGAAGCTCTCTACCATTGTAGTTGTGGCAGAGGATACACTCGATGATACGAGAAAAACTTAGCATCTTCAACATTGTGGATGCCAGAATGCTCGTCATCCTACATACATAGGTCTAGCGTAGGATGTGGCTTTGAGATGATGTTTGACTGGCAAAGAACATGGACATGGGTTGGACGTTTCATGATTTTGTGTAGGATAGTGCCCAATAATGGAGGGTGTCATGCAACTGGACCATTGTGACAACCATGCACGGCGTCATCCATTCCGTGTAATAACATGCTATTACACCTCATTGTTGAAAACCATAGAATTACGGTTTGTTTATGTGCGAGTGACACAAAATTCTGATATGTTGTCATGGGACGTTGATCAATTAAAGCTGGTGATACGGCATTATTTTTCTCGACGTAGGATCAAAGATAACTTACACGTTTGACTTGATAAATCGTAGTTGCTCACCCGATGTCAATATATGAACTTGCAACTCTTTAATTTGCTCAATCTCACATGTACTCCACCCAATCACCGAGTGGAGTTTTACTGATCCCTCAATTCACAGTGGAAAGACATAACAGTATTTGGAAGATAACACCTTATTCCCCTTTAAGTCGTCAGCCTTCACCAATAGATCCTCTTGTACTTGTACTTGTTGGAAGGATAACTTGATTCCGCTGATTTCAAATCCGGATTTGATGCTGATCTCGAATCCGAATTGAATTCAAACTTTCCTATCTTTAATTTCTTTAATTGAAATGACATGAATCTGTGTGAAACTTGAATGAGGAACTCTTGTAAACCTTCAAAAATTCATGGCATATCTAGATATCCTCCCAAGATGTTGTACAAACCACGGACTCGTTAACTTTGCCAACTCTTGCGCGTCGATCGGTCTGAATGCGCAGCATGCACTCCAATAGCCATAACTTTTTGTAAAAAGCTCCAAATCATATGTTGTTTGATCCGTTGGAAAGTAGACTTGATAAGCTTTCCACACACACACACACACACACACACACACACACACACATATATATATATATATATATATATATATATATATATATATATATATATATATATATATATTGCATGCTATATTGTTATGATTTGCTGTGAAGATCGTCGTGAACTTCAAGATCAGTACAACGCCATCTATTGTTTGTCTCGTACGCCCCTACCTCCCATGGGACGCATGCTATTTTTGCAATCATCAAAACACCCCGAGAACCATCGTGTTCTTGATCTTCCCATAAACCTTCTCCTTCAATCCTAACAACGAGCGATTACCCGCTATTATGTAGTATAATATTTTCAACTAAATTTAAAGGAAATTCAGAGAGTAGATTCACATGTTGCTTAAGCTTCTTTGCACAAGCTTCACCCACAAGATTCTCTTGTTCTTCAATTCTTTTAGTAAGCTCATATTGTTCTGACGTATTTGATGAATTGAATGTTAGTGATGTGCCCAAGAGGCAATCATAAACAATTCGGTTTTATAGGCTAAGAGAGATATTGATCCATATGGGACTAGGGTTCTATTGGGCCTACAACGTGGAAGCCCATTAGCATGCTCTATAAATATGAAGGCGGGGCTGCAGGCACAATTGAACGAAACCCTGGCCGCCACATCCCCTTAGCCGTATCCCGAAACCCTAGCCGGGCGCGCGGTGCTAGTACACCAGCGCACGGCGTTCCATCCCGAACGTGTGGACTCCGTGGAGGCGCCGCTGCTGTTGCTGCTGTGCTGATTGGCGAAAGCGCAAGGCTATTGCGTAGGACTCGAGGAGAAACATTCAGTTCGTGAAACGATCGACTGTTCCTTCTTCATCAACGCGTATCTACGTTGGACCGGGCTGCTCCAACTCTTCTTTCGCTGCGCAGCGCATCTAGTGGTAACTATCCATGACTCCCTTACACGTATATTTTCTGGTTGAACACGGTAGAAAATCAATTGTTGTAGCTAGCGTAGCCTACCGCTCACCTTCGGTGGTATCAGAGCGAAACTACGTAGTATGTGGTCTGGATCATGCGCTTGTAGATGATGTGTTGTTTGTAGTAGATGCGATCTATTACCGTTCTTATGCTAGTTTCATGTGATGGATCTTTCGGTGCACGTGTTGATTAGATCAATCGGTCATAAGGGGTTGAAATATGTATGAGTTGATAGCATCATATGGCCAAAAAGATTAGTTCGTGCTCCTTCTTTTGATGTACGCGCGACTTGCCCCTACCTATTGGTATCACCATCGGGCTAATCGCGACATCAATAGATCGAGCCAACAAATCGAGGTCTTGTGTTGCGGTCTCCTCAAGAATATCGATTGCGATGATCAATGTGATTGATCTAATGAAAATTGAGACATTTTGAATGGCTCGGATTTGGGTTGATTTGATCGGCCCGATGAGATTTTCATAGCGATTTCATAGATGCGATCTATGTAATTCCGTGAGGTTTTCATAGATTTTCATATGCGATTTCATAGATTTTCATAGCGATTACATTATGTCATTGCTGCGCCTATAAGAATTACTATCATTGTTTGGTAGGTCTGCCAAAGCAGAGTACCACCAATTTTCTTGATTTAATAGGGTGGATGTCGGACATCCACATGCATAGTGTTGGTTTACTTGACAAGGCTATCAAATTGGATTTGGGCCTTGGGGCATGGTGTTGGGAGCCGGGGCATTGGGTGCCACCCAACAAACAAGAGTCACATAAGATGTGATTAGCAAGCGTTGCTTACCTACGTCACTAGGTTTCTAGCGGTGATGCCAAAGCTCACTAGAACTTAGATGAACATGGATCTTGACCACTATATGTCGTTAGAGGGAAGACGATTACAAAACATATAGTGGGAGTGTCTTTTGTTAAATTGTTTAATGGAAGATCAATCATGAACATAGTGCTGAACTTTGCTTGTTTATTTTCTATTGTAGATTATGGTCGCTTTAGTAACAATTCTGGTTTTAACTTGCGATCTGTTCTTGAGAAAGAAAAACTCAATGGAACGAATTTTATTGATTGGTACCGCAACCTGAGAATTGTTCTCAAACAAGAAAAAAGGAATACGTTCTTGAGCAACCCTACCCCGATGAACTCCCTGAGGGTGCAAACGTTGCTACCGCAAAGCTTATGAGAAGCACTGCAATGATTCACTCGACGTTAGCTGTCTCATGCTTGCTACCATGTCCTCTCGAGCTTGTAAACATTATGAGAATGCAGATGCTCACACTATGATTGAAGGACTGTGTGGTATGTTTGAGAACCAAGCTAGGACCGAGAGGTTTAACATCTCAAAGTCCTTGTTTGCGTGCAAGCTGGCGGAAGGTAGTCCAATTAGTCCTCATGTGATCAAGATGATTGGTTACATTGAGAGCTTAGAGAAGCTTGGTTCTCCCCTTAATCCTTATCTGGCTACGGATGTTGTTCTCCAATCTCTCCCTCCGAGCTATGAGCAGTTCATTATGACTTTTCATATGAATAGCATGGAGAAATCATTGACTGAATTGCATGGGATGCTTAAGACAGCAGAGGAAAGCATTAAGAAAAACACCAATCATGTGATGATGGTTCAGAAGGAGAATAAAAAAAGGAAGCGTTGGACGCCCAAAGGCAAAGGCAAAGGAAAAGGAAAGGTTCCTAATGAGCACCCTAGCTCTAAGCCAAAGCCAAATGGGAAGGTCAAATCTGGCCCTTCTCCTGATGATGAATACTACCACTGCCATGTCAAGGGTCATTGGTCTAGGAATTGTAAGAAATAATTGGAGGATCTGAAAAAGAAGAAGGGAAGCGAGACTTCTGCTTCAGGTATAAATGTTATAGAAATTAATCTTGTAATTTCTTCTGATGAATCTTGGGTATTTGATACCGGATCGATGATTCATACTTGCAAATCGTTGCAGGGTCTAAGAAGGACTAGAAGTTTTGCGAGAGGCGAGTTGGACGTGCGTGTCGGCAATGGAGCAAAGGTTGATGTACTGGCTGTCGGCACTTATCACTTGTCATTACCTTCAGGATTAGTTTTTGAATTAAATAATTGTTATTACATTCCAGCATTGAGTAAGAACATCATCTCTTTTTCATGTTTGGAGGAAGATGGTGGTTATGAGTTCGTAATAAAGAACAAACGTTGTTCTATTTATTTGAATAATATACTCTATGCACATTGTCCATTGTTGAATAGGTTATATGTTCTTGATCTTGAGGATAAGCCTGTCTATAATATTAATGCAAAGAGGCAGCGGCCTAATGATTTGAATCCCACTTTTATTTGGCATTGTCGCTTAGGTCATATAAATGAGAAACGCATAGAGAAGCTCCATAAAGATGGTCTACTCAACTCATTTGAATTTGAATCATTTGAGACATGTGAGTCTTGTTTACTTGGCAAGATGACAAAGGCGCCTTTCACCGGTCATAGTGAGAGGGCAAGTGACTTGTTGGGACTTGTACATACCGATGTATGTGGACCAATGAGCTCAATAGCCGAGGTGGTTTCGAGATTTCATTACTTTTACCGATGACTTTAGTAGATATGGATACATCTACTTAATGAGGCACAAGTCTGAATCGTTTGAAAAGTTCAAAGAATTTCAGAATGAAGTACAAAATTAGCTAGGCAAGACAATTAAAATTCTACGATCTGATCGTAGAGGTGAATATTTGAGCCATGAATTTAGTGAACAACTAAAACAGTGTGGAATTGTTCCACAGCTGACTCTGCCTGGCACGCCTCAGTGGAACGGGGTATTTGAACGGAGGAACCGGACCTTGTTAGACATGGTTCGGTCAATGATGAGCCAATCCGATCTTCCATTGTCCTTCTGGGGATATGCTCTAGAAACTGTTGCGTTTACACTAAACAGAGTTCCATCTAAATCAGTGGAAAGGACACCATACGAGAAATGGACCGGGAAACGTCCTGGATTGTCTTTCCTTAAGATATGGGGTTGTGAGACTTATGTGAAACGTTTGACGTCTGATAAGCTCCATCCTAAATCTTATAAATACTTTTTTGTTGGATATCCAAGGGAAACCAAAAGATATTATTTTTACAATCGGGAAGAAGGCAAAGTGTTTGTCGCTTGGAACGGTGTCTTTTTGGAAAAAGATTTCTTTCAAAAGGTGTTAGTGGGAGCAAGGTGCAGCTTGAAGAAATTCGGGAAACATCTGAAAATGTTTCAGCTCCTATTCAACCTGAACAGGATGTACAAGATGTTGTACAACCGGTTATGGAGGCACCGCCCCCACGTAGATCTACAAGGGCACGTCGCAGAATCGAAAAGTTCACGCCCTAACCACGGACAACGCGACATATTGTTATTGGACAATGATGAGCCCAAGAGCTACGGAAGCAATGATGGGACCAAACTCAAAAATGGCTTGGAGCCATGAGGTCCGAAATAGAATCCATGCATGATAATCAAGTTTGGAACTTGGTGGATCCACCTGATGGTGTAAAAACTATTGAGTGTAAATGAGTTTTTAAGAAAAAGATAGACATGGATGGAAATGTTCACATCTATAAGGCACGATTGGTGGCGAAAGGTTTCAAGCAAATTCAAGATGTTGATTATGATGAGACGTTTTCGCCCGTCGCTATGCTAAAGTCTATTCGGATCCTCCTAGCGATTGTCGCCTATTTCAACTACTTAGATTTGGCGATGGATGTCAAAACGGCTTTCCTAAATGGAAATCTAAGCGAGGATGTGTACATGACACAGCCTGAGGGTTTTGTTGATCCAAAAAATGCTGGGAGAATATGCAAGCTTCAGAAGTCCATTTATGGATTGAAGCAAGCATCTAGGAGTTGGAATCTTCGTTTTGATGAAGCAGTCAAAGGGTTTGGTTTCATCAAGAATGAAGAAGAGCCTTGTGTTTACAAGAAGGCTAGTGGGAGCGCACTTGTTTTTCTGGTCTTGTATGTAGATGACATATTATTGATCGGAAATGATATTCCAATGCTAGAAGCTGTGAAGTCTTCATTGAGAAAAAGTTTCTCAATGAAAGATCTCGGAGAGGCAGCTTATATTTTGGGCATAAAGATCTATAGAGGTAGATCAAAGAGGCTAATTGGATTAAGCCAAAGTACATACATTGACAAGGTATTGAAACGGTTCAATATGCAAGATTCCAAGAAAGGTTTCTTGCCTATGTCACATGGCGTTAGTCTTAGCAAGACTCAGTGTGCTTCAACACTTGATGAGCAAAAGAAGATGAGTGCGATTCCATATGCCTCAGCCATCAGATCCATCATGTATGCTATGCTTTGTACGCGCCCAGATGTTTCATATGCTCTAAGTGTTATGAGCAGGTATCAATCTAGCCCGGTCTAGCTCACTAGGTGGCTGTAAAGAATATTCTTAAGCACTTTAGAAGGACTAAGGATATGTTCCTTATTTTGGAGGTGAAGAAGAGCTCGTTGTAAAATGTTACACCGATGCTAGTTTCCAAACTGACAAAGATGATAGCAGATCGCAGTCTGATTTTGTGTTCTACCTCAATGGAGGGGCAGTGAGCTGGAAAAGTTCCAAGCAAGAGACGGTAGTTGATTCGACAACTGAAGCCGAGTATATTGCAGCTTCTGAAGCCGCAAAGGAAGCTGTTTGGATTAGAAAATTTGTTTTTGAGTTGGGTGTGATCCCTAGTGTGTCTAGTCCAGTGGATCTCTATTGTGATAATAGTGGAGCCATTGCGCAAGCAAAGGAGCCTAGGTCACACCAAAAGTTCAAACATATACTTCGGAGCTATCACCTTATCCGTGAGATCATTGATAGGGGTGAAGTGAAGATTTGCAAGGTGCACACGGATTTGAATGTTGCTGATCCGTTAACAAAGCCTCTCCCATAACCAAAGCATGAGACACACACGAGTACAATGGGTATTAGATACTTACATGATTGACTCTAGTGTGAGTAGGAGATAATTGTATCAAATCTATGTTTATGAAAATTTGAATAAGGTGTTATTTGGTTCCTTGAATAATGATTATATGCATTGATTGACAAGTATGTGACTTGTTCGTGAAACTATTTGTTTTATTTAATGTTATTCTAAAGATCCCTAGTCTTATGTCATTATGTGGGACAACTATGATTTATGGATTAGCACATGTATTGATTGATGATCATGTTTCACGGATCATGGATATAGAAATATCAAATCAATAATGTGGACACATGTTAGAGAACATGGTGTTGGATTGACCCACTCCGAGATGTTGCTGGGATTGTTATGTTAATATGTGCCATCAAGCGATCTCGAGTGGTATACCTACTGGATCCTTCAACCTGAAATCGCCATTGTTTCTCAATGTGTGTAGTGGTGCACTTTGGGACTGCCAAACACTACACTGTAACTGGTAGCTATAAAAGTGGTCTTCAGGTGTATCATGAAACATGGAATGGGATATGAGCGGATTAAGATGGAATTTGCCCCTCCTACATAACAGGAGAGATATCTTTGGGCCTCTCGATGTGGTTGGATTAGGGAAGTGCATGGCCATGCCAAGGTGATTAAAGAGTTAATCACAATGTGACTAAAGGGTTAGTCATAAGTTGTAATCCACCACAAGATCGAGTAAATGGTTGAGCTATCACAAGGGTGGCATGAATCTCGCCTTAAGTTCGACTGGTATCGTGTGGAAAAGGGATCCAAGTATGTGTATATCAAGGTTTAGCCGATATGATCTTTATGTGTATTCGGGAGTCAATATGCCCTGCTAGGTGCCACTATTGACTTATGACTTGAAAAGGGTTTTCGGGTCATGGCTGTCTACACATAAACCTAACAGGTCACACACTTAAGGGGTTGGAATTGAAGAGCTTGCCTATATGATTGTCTTTAGTGCAAGTGGGAGATTGTTAGTGATGTGCCCAAGAGGCAATCATAAACAATTCGGTTCTATAGGCTAAGAGAGATATTGATCCATATGGGACTAAGGTTCTATGGCCTACAACGTGGAAGCTCATTAGTATGCTCTATAAATATGGAGGCGGGGCTGCAGGCACAATTGGACGAAACCCTGGCCGCCACATCCCCTTAGCCATATCCCGAAACCCTAGTCGGGCGCGCTGTGCTAGCACACCAGCGCACGGCGTTCCATCCTGAACGTGTGGACTCCGTGGAGGCGCTGCTGCTGTGCTGATTGGTGAAAAGCGCAAGGCTATTGCGTAGGACTCGAGGAGGAGACATTCAGTTCGTGAAACGATCGACTGTTCCTTCTTCATCAACGCGATCTCACGTTGGACCGGCCGCTCCAACTCTTCTTCATTGCTTGTGCATCTAGTGGTAACTATCCATGACTCTCTTACACGTATGTTTTCTGGTTGAACACGGTAGAAAATCAATTATTGTAGCTAGCGTAGCCTACCTGTTCACCTTTCATTGAAAACACTCTGCATCATCCTCCCTTTCTTCAAGAAAAGTTGTCCTCGATTTTTGATAGCCTGAAAATGTGCTACACAAATAAAACAACGTATTTGTATGGTGTATATATATGAATCAATTAGTGTGTTCATCTGGTTGTTTTGCACAATGGATGGCCCTAAATCATGTCTCAAATTGCACAACTCACTCATATAATCATATTTCACCCTCCTAATATCAAAGTCATGTAAAGTGGCTGAAAACAAATTTAAGCCTACAATGCTTCAATTGCGCTAGTCTGATTACTTATATATTTGAAAGATAAACAAGTAGGCTTCATTTATCGTTCTAAACAGGAGACACTCTTATTTAAACTCATCTTAAATTGATCATGACATGTCGCAATAATACTAGATAGCTCTACAAGATTTTTTAACATGATATAGCACAAAGAATTATTAGGAGATATTCTAGTTATAGCTTCTTTACGAGTGATAAAATCCACATTATGAAAATTAAGCATATAAAATTTAGAACGTGGAATCATCAAAGGAATAATAGAGTTCTCAGTTTTACGAACCTTGTCTTGATGAACTATTAATTCAACACCAATAGTGTTACCTTGATCATCCTCCTCGGTTGATGTATGTGCCATGGGTATTGTAACGTCATCATGCAACCATGGGGCAGCAAGCATTCCCTCTCCAACCATGGTTATCTTTTCATCTTTCTCTTCCAATGGTGAGGGCTCTTGAATGTCCAACTCCTTATCTTCTTGGTCAACCTGCATAATGTGAGATACAACACTAAAAATAGAATGTAACTTGTTAGTTTCAAAAATAATTTCACTTAGTCTATCATATATCTATCTCTTTTCTTTTGGTCTATCTCTCACATCCTCAATTGGGATGCTCTCAGCCTTGCATATGGTGGAATCACACAAGTCACTCTTTTTATCACTCTCACTCAATTTTTCTATGTGGATCTCATCATCATATAGGTTTTGATACATCTCATCCTTGTAAGACCGTGAGCAAGCAATGGTGCAATTACCACCAACCATGACCTCCTCATGTGTTGCGGGTTGTGACAAGGAAACACTACTCGTCACCTCGGCCGAAGAAAAAATCACATGCTCGACCTTCTTCTCAAGTGACACACCAGTGGATGAATAAGAATTAAAGAGTCGCCGTAGATTTAATTGATGTGTTTTCATGTCTTGCATGTCTTTAAGTCTCTTTTCCACCTTCATAGTATATTCCATAAGATCTTTTAGACTACGAAAATATTCATCTTGAAGTGCAGCAGCGATATGAAAATTCAAGCCTGCTTTGAAGTATTTCTTTTCTTGATATGCACTAGTGATATTGGCACAACGCATTGCATGATTCAACTCAAGAAAGTAATCTTTGACAACTTTGCATCCTTGTGTATTGCTCTTCACGCGACGTAGTAGTTCCCGCTCATAACAGCATGGAATAAATTCTATTTCATGACCCTTTTTAAATAGACTCAAGATGTAATAAATTGTTTTCCACTTAGTTGTTGCCACCAACTAGAGGCGTAGTCCTTAAAAAATATAGTGGTCACTCTCACTTTCTTGGCTTCATTCGAATTTCTGGGATTCAAGCTTGAACTTCATGTCTTGTACCCACTCAATATACTCATATGAATCATTACGACCGTGAAGATATGTATACTCGTGATTTGCCATTGTTAGTAGTAAAGCAAACAATATGTATGTAGGTGTATGAGTATCTCTGTCGGGGCTGGATTTCTGAATCCGAACCCTTTGTGTGTTTCTGCACCAATCCTAGATTAGTAGCTAATGCACACAATGGAAACAATGTCGATATCAAGTTCGAATCACAAATAACATTCATAAACAACTGAGTACTGGTCTTATGACCACTTATTACAAAAGAGGTCAAAAGACCATGAGTCTTACAACAACGAAAACAACAAATGATAAACTCCGAGTTGTGACCCATCAAATTGTCCACCGGCATGCGACTAGGGAGCACAACATAGTACTTTGGGTGCCCTTCATCAAAGCCACAGGCAAAGTAGTCGTAGTCCTCCTCAGCGTTATTGAAGGCTTTTAAGATTTAATTTGAGTGTAGCACATGAGCACATAAAGTATTCGCAAGTCTTGGAAAAATGCATATGCATAGCTTTAACAAATGAGGCTTATATGATTCTTTTGCACAAAGAAATATTTTAAGTTTCAATAGTTTTCATAAAGCACATTTGACAAAAAGTAGTTTCAATAATTAAACTAATTATATCACTAGTGGAGGCTCTACCTACCAACCACTAGTATCTACGCTCTAGCCGCCAAGGTTCAGAGGATAGGGCTCTAGCAGCCAGAAAAACTACCGGAGAGTCCCAACTGCTCCTAGGTTCTCAAAATTTACTCTTTTGAAATTAAAATCAAAATCTACCATGTGAAAATGCACTTTGCCCATCCTTAACTGTGGGCATAGCTATTTGAATAGTTTTACACTCTACAGAGGTTGTACAACTCGACCTACACGATATAATCAGCTTATAATGTCCGTCTGACACACTTTCGAAGGTGTGCGACTAAGTGATTATCACAAGGACTTTACAATACCTTATCCTTACATCAGCTTGCCCCGATGAGCTTAACCCCAAGTCATGGATGTCAACTACCATCGACCCAGAGCTCATTGTTGTGGCAGATAACCTGCCCAGACATGGGGCGTCAATTACCAATACTCGGCGCAAACCCCGATAGACATGGAAGTTTACTTACCATGCTGCATGACCCAAGATATGGTAGTAGATTTACCATAACCTGCACATCTCAAGATATGGAGGCACATTTACTATAATCAAGAAAACACCTATCACTACAACCTGCGAGCTTAATACTTGGACATAGTAAATTATTCAGTCTGGTCCTTCCCATTTAGGACATGTGGTTGTATGGTATTGCTCGGTTTGAATAGTCACAAGCATCAGTCCTTAATCGACCAAGATGAGACAATCAAAATTCAACCTACTCGCCCTAGTCTAAACAAGTTTTCCACCCTTTTATTTTATTTTTCAAACTACTAGCAATACCTATTGCCATACATTTCTGAAAAAGATTTACAAAAAGGTAGTAATAGTTTCCTCCTAATGGGTGATCATGACCGACAACACATGTCTAAGAAATTCTATTGTTTTAACTATTCCAACAATATTGTAATCAATTTTGTGGATTTGCTATACTAGGGTGGCAATGGATCATGGATAACAACTTGCAATGATGGTAATATCAAGTTAGGATTAACTAATAACCTAGGATTTTAACTTATCATTTTATGTAAGTAGTAATGCATAATAATTTTGAAACTTAAAACAATTTTTTTAAAACATAGGTACAATATGGTCAAAAGAGACTTGCCTTCGCAGAAGGATGAGGTCACTGTGTCCGGTTGGTCCAAATTGACTTCGGCGGCGGTAGACTCTACACGCGCGAAACGATGCAAAATAAATAACATAAAAACAAATAAAATCCAAAAATAACAAAAATAAGTACAAATGAAGATATTATGAATTTATATGAATTTAGGAACAAGAATCGACGTAATCGAAGTTCGTATGAATTAGAACGAGCACCTAGACATTTTGCTGGAAAGGAAATTCCTAGAGAAAGAGAAGGGGGATATTCCAGATAATATTCTTTTTCAGGATTAAAGGATTAAAAGAAAATGCTCACAACAGGGCCCCATTTGGAAGTGGCACAAATAGAAAATAGAAGAAATATAGTAGGAGCTCCAGGCGCACAGGACGGCGGCGCGGCGGCGGGCGGGGACCGACAAAATTGGTCATCGGGACCCTGTGGAGGCGATAGGAGGTGGCGGCGGCGGTGATGGTGGGCGGTGGTGGCGCCGCGTTGGTGGAGGCGCACGGGCAGCGCGGTTCGCACTGGGCTGGTGATCACGCAGGTCAAGTCGGGGTGGCACGGGGGTGGCAGAGGCGGCGCGGCGACAGCGACCGGCGGTGAGTTGATGGTGGTGGCAGCGATGACATGCTTCGGCGATGAGAAAAATCAAATTGAGGTGGGGGACAGGTAGAGAAACACCGGGAAACAACATGACATGGTTCAATCGACGGAAAACTCATCGAAGAAGAAGATCGAGTTTTGGAGGTGAATTCGTCCTAGAGGAAGAAATGACGAAATTCGATGACAAAATGCACGGAAGATGAAATTGATCAAGGGGAAATACTAATGGAGCTCGGGAACACGATGTGACATGGTTCGAACATCAAAATTCTTACTAGAGGGCGGAAGCACAAGACAAGGTGGTGGCCGACGCTCGGGAAGATGGCAAATTCATTGACAATGGAGCTTTGAAGGTTATGGGGTTTAGAGGAGGTGTGAAGGGGGTGAAGGTAGTGCTGTGACTTCCATTTATAAGCTCGGACAAGAGTTGAAGTGACGGGAACGCTAACATGAACGTCGGCGACGTTAATGCCTGGTTTTGGAAACGTTCGAATGGCAAATATGAATAGAAAGGCAACTGCGAATTCATGGTGTGATGATGGTGGAGACATGATGACGCAGAGGGCACACATGAAATGGTCACAGGCAGCGCGGGAACGCGAGGCGTGCATGGCACACATGGTGCGGCGCGCCGGGCGTGGCACACGCACGCGCGTGGGCGGCATGGGTGCGGCTTTGAGTTGGCTCGGGCATGGGCAGGGCCGCAGCGAAGGGCATGCTTGGGTTGAGGGGCGACGCGGGCAGGCTTAGGCAGGCGTCGTGGCCTAGCACTGGCAGCCAAAGGACACAACCGACTGTAAACATAGCAAAGCAAAATAGGGAAAATAATAGAAGAGAAAGAAAAAGGGGAAAGGGAAAAGAAAGAAAAGAGGAAAAAAGAAAAAGAAATGGCCAAGTGGTTTTACGGGAAAATTCAAATTGCAAAATTTGAATTTAGAATTTGATGACGAGAATTGAATTGAGACAATGGAATTTGGATTTGACTTACAGATTTGGAATTTAAATTAATGCAAAAACTCCAATAAAATACCAACACTTTTGAATTAATTAAATTGAAATAATTTTTTAAAAGCCAAAATTTGGGATGTTACAGTCTCTCAAACTCACTCGTCTTACCAAATCACATTCTTACCTTTCCGAAATGAATTGAGATGACAAACTCACACATGATAGTATAGGTGAGAACAACGTGATAATCGAGCGAATTCAAGAGCAAGTCAAAACACTACAACAGATATTTATGTGTAGCTTGATTTGGATACCTACTTAATCTGAATATTCTAGATATTGTAAAGCTAAGTAAATATCCAAACTAGAATTCAATGTCTAGTTGCTGATCACAAAGATATAAGTGAAAATCATAGCAATTCACACGGAACTTAATGCAATCAAGGAAAAAGCTATGTAAGATAGAAGAAAAGAACAAAATAAAATATCGTACTAGTTATAGAAAGACACTAGCTAGTTGCAACAAAATAAAACTAGGGCACAAGATTGCACAAATAATATAGGCATGCTCACAATTGTATCAATTTGAAGTGGGGACTTGTGCTCAATTTATGGTTTGGTCTTTTGCTTTTCTTTCTCTTTCCTTTTTCCCTTCTCATTTTTTCTACCTTTTTTTATACTATGGCTGAAACACTTGTTTCAAAAAAAAATGAGCAAAATTGCTTTCCCACCTTTTGATTTTTGAACAACTGCAAGAACACAAATATTAACATGTAGCCCTAAGCAATGATTTAGCTAGTCTTAAATAGGTTCAAAGTATTCGCGAAGGATTGAAAGGTTCACAAAAGATAAATTGATGTCTCACTTATTTTTGTGTTATTTTTGGGTATAATCACTACTAGAAAAACCTAAACTAAGATCAAACTAGGCTAAAAAATAAAAAGCAACGCAAAAGAAATTCAAGATCAGCAAACTAAACTTGATTCTAATGAATAAAAACTTAACAAAACTCACTAAAAATTTAGATTAAATACTACAGCTAAAATAAAATTGTATGAATTTTTCTTGTAGAGGAGTAAAAATATATCTACTACTAAGGGTAAAGATCCTACTAAGTCAATAGAGCCTTGATGCCAAGATGATAGGGGGCGATCTTCTCGATGTAGGATCGAAAATAACTTACACGCTTTACTTGACAAATCGTAGTTACTCACCCGATGCCAATGCATGAATTTGCAACTATTTAATTCATCTAATCTCATGTGTACTCCACCCAACCACCAAGTGAAGTTTTATCGATCCCTTAATTCCCAGCGGAAAGACATAATAGTCTTTGGAAGATAACACCCTATTCCTCTTCAAGTCATCGGCCTTCATTAAACTTCTTGGAAGAATCAAGCGTTGAACGCTATTGTTGCAAAAGCAAACAAATATATTAATCGTGGTATGAGATTTACAATAGGGCTCTACCCTTATAGGGTTGCTCTCCGCCCCTATGGCTGGCCAAGAGGCCCCACTCCTAGTCTAATTCAAATTAGAGCCCCCACTCCAATTCGAACACAATCTAAAGCAAAAAAGGAAACTCTGTTTTTATAACCATCACATTGTTTTTGACATATCTTCTGACGCAGGCCGAATCTAAGGCTGAGAGAGGATCTATTGCATTGGGATTGAAGTTATATTTTCAACAAACACAAGAACACCTAAATGGGACTTCGTTTGTGAAAGTTATAGCCTTTTTAATCTGGACTGCACCGCTGATTCAAAATCCGAATTGAATCCAAACCTTCCTATCTTCAATTTCCTTAATTGAAATGACTTGAATCCGTGTGAAACTTGAGAAAAAACTCTTGTAAGTAATGGCATATATGGATATCCTCCCAAGATGTCGTACAAGCCACAGACTCGTCAACTTTGTCAACTCTCGTGCATCGGTCATCTGTCTAAGTACACAACATGCACTCCAATAGCCATAACTTTTTGTAAAAATCTCAAAATCAGATGTTGTTTGATCCGTTCAAAAGTAGAATTGATAAGCTTTTCAAATATATATATTGTGCATACTAGATCCTTCCGAATTGCTCTGAAGATCGTCGTGAACTTTAAGATCAGTACAACACCATCTATTGTTTGTCTCGTGCGCCCCTACCTCCCATGGGCTGCATGCTATTTTTACATGCATCAAAACACTCCAAGAAGCATCGTGTTTTTGATCTTCCCATAAACCTTCTCCTTCAAGCATAACAGCAAGCAATTACACGCTATTAGGTAATATAATATTCTCAACTAAATTAAAAGGGAAAACAAGGAATAAATTCACCTGTTGGTTAAGCTTCTTTGCATAAGCTTCACCCACAAGCTTCTCTTGTTTGTCAACTCTTTTAGTAAGCCCATGTTATTCTGAGATACTTGATGAATTAAAAATACTATATAGAACAACCTAGCTACGGATGTTTGCACCAGCTGGTACTACTAATCATTCCATAAGTTCTCTATGAAGCCATAAGAGGACAACCTTGATAAGGCGCATTGTCAATTGTTAGCCCAGTTTTTGACATGTCTTTTTAGACTTTCTAGATCAACCTAGCTAAAAATCACAATTATGCTCTTTTTCAAGAAAAAATTATGTTTTATCTAATGAGGGAAGCTAAACTCTACACGATCCAACTAACCTTAGCCCATATCTGATCAATAAGCTACCATCATCTTAACGGAAATAAATCAATCATATCATGTGTCATTGTAATGAGACATTTGATTTATTCAACTTCCAGTTATAAGAATATAAATCATAGGAATATAAGATTTATTAACATCCTTATACCTTTGTTTAGACACAATTCAAATCATAACATGTGTCATTGTAAAGAGACGTTTGATTTATTCAACTTCCAGTTATAAGAATATAAATCATAGGAATATAAGATTTATTAACATCCTTATACCTTTCTTTAGACACAATTCAAATCATAACATGTGTCCGTTTGATTTATTCAACTTCCAGTTATAATAATATAAATCATAGGAATATAAGATTGATTAGGTTATCCGCAACTAACGGAGCCCACGTCCCCACGCGTTGCGCGCCGATTGGCCGCCCGGTCGCGTCGAGGGAGTCCACGCCCCCTTCGCACGCCACGTATTAACCACCGGAAGGGATACTCCCGCTCCACTGCCACCCCCCACGACAAGGATCCTCTGCGCCGCGATTCTCCGTACCATCAGTCGCAATCACACCGCCACACTCGCTCATCGTCAAGTCCCACTCGCCTGTTCGCCTCGCCCTGTGCCACTCTCTCCTCGAGCCTTTTCCAAGAAGCGCATGTGACTCGCGGCGATTTGAGCGCCTTTGCTTCGGGCTCTCTCCTGGTGTCCGTGCTGTTTGATGCTGACGGATAGGTGGGGAGGGAGGGAGGGGTTCATGGAGTTCAAGAACGGCGGGTCGTTGTCGCAGCGGAGGGCGGCGGTGGTGGAGGGGGCGCCGCTGGCGAGGCAGGGGTCGGTCTACTCGCTGACGTTCGACGAGTTCCAGAGCACGCTCGGCGGCGCCGGCGGCAGCGGCTTTGGGAAGGACTTCGGTTCCATGAACATGGACGAGCTGCTCCGGAGCATCTGGACCGCCGAGGAGAGCCAGGCCATGGCCTCGACCGCGGGCTTGGGCATGGGTGCGGGCCCGCCGCCCACGCCGCTGCAGCACCAGGGATCGCTCACCCTGCCCCGCACGCTCAGCGCCAAGACTGTCGACGAGGTATGGCGCAACCTCGTGCGCGACGAGCCGCCGCCGGTGGGGACGGATGGTGGCGAGCCGCAGCCCCAGCGGTGGGCGACGCTCGGGGAGATGACCCTGGAGGAGTTCTTGGTCAGAGCCGGCGTGGTCCAGGAGAACCCCACCGCTGCGCCGCAGCCCATGCCGCCGCGGCCGGTCCCTGTTGCGCCTAAAAGCACTGCCTTCTACGGGAACTGCCCTAGTGCCAACGATGCGGCCGGTGCGGCGGCGCTGGGGTTTGCGCCGATCAGCATGGCGCATCTGGCCTTGGGCAATGGGTTCATGCCGAGGGCAGTGGGCTTGGGAGGAAGCGCCGTGGCTGTGCAAACAGCGGTGAACCAGCTTGATTCTGGCGGGAAGGGGAACGGGGACCTGTCATCGCCGACAGAGCCAATGCCATATTCGTTTGAGGGGATAGTAAGGGGGAGAAGAAACGGTGGCGGAGTGGAGAAGGTGGTGGAGAGGAGGCAGAGGAGGATGATCAAGAACAGGGAGTCCGCCGCAAGGTCCCGCGCTCGTAAGCAGGTATTAATATTTCCTAATGAATCCATGCTTTGCTTACTACTTAGTAATGAAGCCATTTGTTATTGCAAGCCTGAATAGTTGAGCTGAAAATATGATCATACAAAATGTCATGTACCCTGATATGGTAAGTTTAGAAATTGTAATTTGTAAGTTGAGTCATTGGTCAGTGCAGTCTGACCTTTCTTGTTACCCTGTGTTTATTTTAAGCAGACAATTTGCCAACTTTCCTATTTTGCTAACATTTTTTTTTAATCTGCGTAGGCTTATACAATGGAGTTGGAAGCTGAAGTTCAGAAACTCAAGGAGCTTAACGAGGAACTGGAGAGGAAACAGGTAGCTGCTCATTCTATAAACCCTGCTGTTGCACATGTTAAATGTGCTACTTCAGTACATTCTGTCTAAAAGGAGGATTTATACTAGTCATTCTGAAGTGCATAGTTTTGGTTCGTAGGCCCCACTGTTAACTGCTTTGCTAATTTAGTCCATGTTGATGGCATCAGAGAACTTCATTGAAGCATTCACTATGACTTGCTCCAAGTATAACATCTGTTTCTCGGAAACAAACTATAGTGCATCTTGTGGTTTTTGTGAGGGCTATTTGGTAAATTTTCACTTAGAGAAAAGAAGAAATGGATAAAGAAAAAGGGCAAGGAGATGGGTCCACTTGTCATTGAGAAGAGTGGGAGGTAGAAATCTGGATGCTCGGGCTTCGGCTCGATGCGGAGGGCAGCGCTAGAGTTGGGGATTTTCCCCCTTCCCACTGGCGGCGGTCCGAGCGGCGGTTGCGGAAGGCCCGGGTGCTTTGCGCGGCGTCCGTTGGCAACAGCTGACTCCGTGGATTCCCCTCCTCTTCTGGTAGTGGCCGGAGGCTTCTCGCCAGATCTGCGCTCAAAAAATCAGAAGGTTCTCTTCCTTTTATTTGATTGCTACTTCTTCTCGGCTTGGATTTCAATCTTGGACCTTGGAGCTGCTGTTGCGCCTCTGTGTTCGTCTTGAGGCTGTTAGCTGTGAGACCTAGATCCTCTTCCTCTTGCACTTCCCATTCGTTTCCTTGTGGTATCTCATTTCTGTCAAGTGGTATCTCATTACCTTGTGTGGTTGGTTCACTTGCCTGCTGTCCAGTGAAGTTTGATTTGATAAATTGTTTTATATGACTTGTTAGATTAGCAAGATTGTATAATAGCTCAAGGCCTAATTTATTTCATAGAAATTGTCATATTTAACTTGTGATTGAATATTGACTAAAGTGCTGTAATGGCCAAGATTATGTTTTGTGCAACTAGCCTTCTGAGAGCAATAAGCAATCTTCTAAATCTTAGTTTTATGCTGATTTTATATATTCACATGATGTACATGTTAAACATACTATTCTGTTTAAATGACTTGGACTTTACATGTGTATATGTTAAATGTGTCGTTTAAATGCTGCTGTAATTATGCATTAATTACTGTTAATTATACTGTAATTAATTTTGAATGTTTGCTAAAACCGTATTATTTGCAACACATCTATTATCCAGTCTTTATACCGAAGTGTGAAATATTCAGTGTTTCTCTTTTTCATCAACCTTTTTGTGTTTCATCTTCACTACAGTTCGCTGCAGCATTAGTTCTCATTCGCTATCTATTTTCAGGGTGACGGCTAGAGTATAATATTCATAAGTGTTGCATCTAATTTCACCCCATATATTTCGAGTATATAATGTGAGCATCTGTGAGCACATCATGGACCATTCCTTTTTCTTGTGAACATTTTGCATATCTATCAGCATATCAACATGCTGAATATCTGGCTCACACTTCCTATAGTTGTAGACTTGTAGTGATCCTACGCTCCTACCATTGTTAGTGACTAGCACTATAATATGATACTTCGAATACGATTATGAGCTATTGAACTGAACTGTTCTATTCAGAGTCCTGATCTTTTTTCATTGTCTTCATCGTGCAGGCAAAGATAATGGAAATGGAGAAAAACGGGGTAATTGCTTTTGTCTTTTGTCAACGTCAGACTTTCATATCTTTACTTATATATCAATACGTTGTTGTCTCCAGTCTGCTAAAACTTTACTAGAAATTTAGCCCATAGTTTGGTACATGTCATTTTCGATAGGATTATTAAGGGGTAATTTGTTCAGTGTCATGCAAAATACTAAGAAAATACCGTCTCAAACACAAAAAAAACTTTGAAAAATGTCATTGTCGTCACGTTTTCCGTCCCAAGGGTACGAAATAACTCCTCTACCCTCACTCTTCTTTTTTTTTGCTAAGGCCAGTCCCACATGTCATTTTACCCTTGTTTCTCCTCCACAAACCGCCGCCTATGGTGAAGGACAGTGGTGGTGAGGTTTGGCTTGGGGGATAGACAAAATGGGAAGCGGTGGCAAGGTTTCGCTTGGGGATGCGCAACATGGGATGATGTAACATCCTTTTTTGGGGGAAATAATTAAAAATAAATAATTTAATTGTATTTTGAAAATAATAACTAAAATTGTGTTGAGAATATTTTAATTAAGCTCAAAATACCCTATATAGTTACTCTGAAAACTTTATAGAATATTTAAAGCTATCTTGCTATTTTTATAGTTTAAAAAGTATTTTCAGCTTTTAAAAAAATTACTGTGTAAAAATTAAAACCAAATTTAAGTTGAGAATATTTCAATTAAACTCAAAATACCATATTTAACTACTCTGAAATTTTTATAAAATTTTTAGAACTGTCTTGCTATTTTCTAGTTTAAAAACTATTTTCAGCTTTAAAAAAATATTTGTTGCGTAAAAATAAAAAGCAAATGTAAGTTGAAAATAATTTTTATAAGTGCAAAATGTCAAGGGAATTTCTATGAATTTGCCTAGATTTTTTAGCATTGTTTGGTATTTTTGCGAATTTAATATGTGTCTTCTCAAACTATTCTCTGCGAGGGGTAATATTGGTATTTCTGAAATTTTCTCTCTAAGAAAGGGTCTAACGGCTGTTTTGGATGGAAAACGTAACGACAATGTTGGTATTTTTCAGAGTTTTTCGTGTTTGCGATGGTATTTTTCGGTCAACCTCGTTCGTGATGGTATTTTACAACTCGCGAACGATTGCGATGACACTGAACAAATTTACACGATTATTAAGTTAGAGGCCGGAGTGCTAAACATGCTTTTATAACATCGATAGTTGCGGGTTCCTTTTTTAGTAGAATCCCCAAACTACCTCATGTATAAACTCTACTATCTCTGTCAATTTGTTCCCTACGATTTTCAACAAAAAAATTGTTTGATCTTCCATATTTTTCGTCCCAGATAACTTATATGTGGCCTTTTAAAGTTTGGCTTTGTTATGCTTCTTGTATCAGCAAATATCCTAATAATAACCACCTATATAGGTAATGATTGGACAATTGTTTCACTGCTAACAGGTAGCCGAAATGGTGAAGGATCCATTCGGGCGGAAGAAGAGACTTTGCTTGCGAAGAACACTGACTGGTCCCTGGTGATGATCGAATTAGTCGATGACATGCCACACGCCTACCTTCAGTGGCCCTTGTACATACAATTTCTCTGTTGTAAACCGATGATGAACAGACTTGGGCTCGATTGATCTACTAGTTTCCTTCTCCTGCTCCTGAGGCAACTTCAAAGACTGACGACTGGTCCCCGGTGATGATCGAATAGTCGATGACATGCCACACGCCCACCTTCCGTGGCGCTTGTACATACAATTTCATTGCTGTAAACCGATGATGAACTGTGGAGATCATGTGTATGAGCATAATATTAGTGTTGAACAATTCGCATCGGTATCGAGGTGTTTAAACTCTTGGTTTGGGCAAATTGTTGGATTTACTGTCTGCCTGCGGTCTGAACGGTAGAGGGTTGGTAGTCATACCGCCCAAGGGTGGTGGTTAGACCAGTTGGGATCAAAAAGTGGAATTTTAGATAATATGATCAAATACTTATGTGAAAGAGTTGGAGGTGTGTTTGCATCAAGTCTTATGGAAAATAGAGTTTTGCAGCAAAACTACATATATTTTTGTTGAAATGTCGAGAGGGTGTTTTTCAGGACTTGGAAAAATTATAGGTGCGTTCTAATCGACCAATGGTTGGTGGTCAGATCGGTGGGCAATCAGACCACCCAGGTGGAGGTCAGACAGGCCCAGCTAGTGGTCAAACCGTTCAAAGAGTGGTGGTCAGACCGACCGAAGGGTGGCGGTCAGGTTGGCTAGAGTGCGATCATGCACAGTGAGATGCGATGATCTTGTGGAATTAAACAAAGTTATGGGTGTCCGTTCATAAATGTTACATAATACATATTTTGGCTAACGTGGGTCAAGTTGCAAGGAATTTGTATTCGGAATTGATTTCTTGGTCTGTTGTTGTGAAGGTGGTTTACAGTCAACAGTGAGAATGATTCGAACTAGGCTAGGAGAGTTAAGGTCCAAAACGATCGAAGATACTGGGTGAAGTGGTTGGATTCAAACATAACGCAAGATGGCCAAAAACGATTGAGCGATAAGTTTAGTGCAATGGGTTGCATCAAGTGGCTTGGCGGGTCAGTGCAAGTGTTATAGTTGTTCTAGTGGAAGAGATTTGTCGACATGAAGAGTCATTGATAAATCTATGCGTGGCAAAGCATGAGATTGCTTCACGTTGATTGGACTCAGCCTTTGGGATCAAGAACTGGTATTTTGGTATCTTCACCAAAATACTCGATTTGTGGCATTGGAGAAACTGAGACATGCGACGGCGTAGGGAGAGGTAGTTTATGTCAAGACAAGACGAAGATCATAAAGAAGCGGATTCGGGAGACCCGATTCGTCATCCGCTTTGCGAAGCATGCATGAGTATATACCCGTTTGTGTGTAGGCTTAACGGGTGCTTGTTAAGATTTTCTATCTAGACCTAGACTCTACTATAAAAGTGGTGGGTGTAGGATTTTTACATCCATCCAAGCCTTGGAAACTCTAATTTGTGATTTAGAGATGGAGGAGGAAATAGAGGAGACTAGGGTTCGAGGGAGATGGATTGAGAAATTAAGTGCTCAAGTGTGAGATTTTCCTCTATGGTGGAGTGACTGTAAAACCATAATCTCCCTAATCAAACCAAAAGATGAGTTTTATCTTGTTCTTATTCTCTCTGTGATGATTTTGTGGTTTTTGTGTTGCAAGGGTTTTGGTTGTCTTTTGTCGTGATCAAGCTTGCTAGGATTTATGAAAATTGATCTAAGGTCATCTTGATCATCTTCCACCTGCGAGCGACCTCTTGGCTCAAGTTTTGGTTTTCCCCGGATTTTGTGTCTTCTTAACCTCGTCCAAGAAATTCATAGAATCTTGCCTTCGATCATTGATTAGAATAGGTTTCTGACTTTCTTGATGAGGTATGTCTGAAATCTTAGGAGATTTGGATATCGGAATCAAAAGTTAGCCCGTTTTGGAGATCTTTCGAACACCCAGCGATTGGCCCACCGAGCGGCCAGACCGGTCAGTCTACGACCAGATCGCATCTCCATACGACCAGTCCGTAACTGATCGAACTAAATGACCTACTCATGCATTCTCCCTTTGCCTCACGATGTCTGGTTGAACTCCAGGTGAGATATGGTGTCATCCATGGACTGTTCAATACTTTCTCGATCGAGTGTCGGATAACTTCATGTGGTCGGTATTTCGACCACTAGTGGCATGACCATGCACTTTATTTATCCGATCACCACGAGGGGCCCAGAGACATCTCTCCTGTTATGCAAGGAGGGGCAAATCCCATCTCGACCAGTTACATCCCTCCGCATGTTTCATAGCATACACGAAAGCTACCTTTATAACTACCCAGTTACGGAGTAGCGTTTGGTAACCCCTAAGAGTGCTATTACACATGTAGGAAACCATGATGTTCTCAGGTCTAAGGATTATACATCATCATTACTTGATACCAACTAATGACACATAGATTCATAACAATCTCAATAGTATCTCAATGATGGGTCTATCCAGCTCCATGTTCTCTAACATGTGCTCACATTACTGATTCGATATCTCTATATCTATGACCGGTGAAACATGGCCATCAATCAATGCATGTGCTGGTCGTAGAGTCACGGTTGTTCCGACCAGTGACTTTTGACCAGGGATACATTTAGAATGATATCATATAAGTTAATGAGTTTCACCAACAAGTCACATACTCATTGATCTATAACTGATGATTCATTCAAGAAACAAGATAACATATTATCCAATATCATGAACATAAGGAAATACAATCATCTTTATAATTGCCTCTAGGGCATATTTCCAACAAAAAGATCATGTCAATACAATAGGCAAGGTAGGTATAGTTAAATGGGTGAATAGTTAAACCCAAAGTATTTAAATAAATAGTTAAAGTAGAATGCAGTACTTTGAATCAAAATAGTTTTAAAAACTGAGTTTAACATGATCAAAGGTATAACTTGCCTTGAAGTAAATCCGGGTACTGGTCTTGGTGAACTCCTTCAAAATTTTCCGAAATATCAACGTCTACTCGCAAAGAAACAAATAAATAAAAACAGAGAGAAAAACTAACTCCAAAATTAAATAAAAATCTCAGAAAGATAGAGCTCAAATTTAGATGAATTTAGAAATTTGAATGGATTCAAACGGAATTTGGATGAAGAAGATATGCCTTTTGGAAGTTCTAAATCTAAAGAAAATACTCAAAGGAATTCGAGTATTGTTCACCGAGTACTGTACATCGAATACTATACATAGAGCACTGTACAATGCTTTCGACTACGCGTACTCGAAAGGAGTTTCGACCGCATGGTCGGAAGGTTTCGACTGCATGATCGTAGGAGGCTACGACTACTTGATCGTAAAGAGATTACGACTATCTGGTCGTGGAAGACAGTGACATGACTTAGCAAAAAAACAAACGCGTCAAAATGGGTCAGTGTCATGACATTATAGTTTGATCACGCCGCGGTCGGTGGCGGCACAGTTTGATCACGCCTTGAGTTATGGTGTGATCAAATAAGTCAGAATTGAAAATAAAGTTGGGAAAAGATCTAATGGGTAATTGTAAGGTCTGCATGGGTGCCTTATCATGTATGTATTGGATTGGAACAAAGTCGCATTCCGAGACATGGCCTCTCAAAAGAAAACAAAGTTTCGCAGTTTGGCAAATGGATGTCTCATTGACACCTGGTGCTAGACCCACATATCAGCCTAACACAGCCGATGCCATTTTTCAAAACCATATCATTTGCGCTGGCATTTATCCGATTTTCCCAACCAAAAAAAAAGACATCGCCAACCTCAGCTGTTGGTTGAGATGGGCTAAACACAAGATTGGTCCATTAGCCAGCACGACATGGGCTAAAGATGACGGATCCATGGATGGAAATTTCTCTTCCGGGCTACCACGAGTCTGTGCTCTGGGTTAGCCGAGCCGGCCCCGCTTGCATGATGGGAAGCAGGGCAGCAGCAACTTTGCCGTGGAGATCCAGGCACGCCCGTACGGCGGCCCATCGCCTCCAGGGCTCCATGCTCCAAAGGTGCAGCCTAGCCTAGATAGCCAGCTTACGACTTCTGCAGCATAAATACAGTGCAAGATCTTCACGGGATCTCCGTTGGATCCTTGCCTGAACTGAACATTTCGTGCGCTAGGTCATGAGCTCATGAATCATGATAAATGTTCGACGTGGACTAGCTGACGCCGAGCTGCAGGGAGAGGATTAAACCGGGTCATGACACCTCGTTCTGAATGAAGATCTTGCCCTGGTATTGGCAATTGTGCTGTATACTACGTTTGCTGGGATCCTAGTTCAGTGGCGAGGGAAGATACATGTAGAGTGGACAAGAAACGAAGTGACGTTTAATGGCACGTGGTGGTGACCGTGGCTTGATCAGACCATTACGAGTGGCTTCGATCCAAATCAACATCAAGGACTAACCGAGCCAGGCTAACCTTGCGCAACGGAGCTCTCACTACCGGCGAGGAGTACGAGGTCAACGGAGGATGTTACATGACCAACCGTTGGAGTCCGCGCCCTGCACGGAGTCGGAGGACGTGCGCCGCATGTCGCGCGGTGACCGCGTGTGCCGTCGCTGCACCGCACCGCCGGCCGGATCGATTAATTGGCTAATGCTGCAGTGAAGATTCTGTGCATGTGACTCCCTCACGCAGCAAGATCCGCCGACAAACTGGTCGGAGGTTATTGGCAGATTAACGGTGCGCAACTCCACAAGGAAGAAGAGAGCACGTGGATCGACCTGGCATAAATTAGGTCCCGTATATGTAATGCACATAATGGGATCACTGTGGAGCCAGATCCAAACGTGCACAACGATAACGTACGAGTAACTGCATCTGCACGGGGCCAGCAGCAAGATTCGGATCAAACATGCAACTTCTCGGCCGGCCGGAACGACAAGATAACGCAGACCAGAGACAAAGACTCGTTTTCTTTCGTTACTTAACAGCAGTTGGTCCCATCACAGTGAGTAAATTTAAACATGCGTGCGTGCTAGTACGGGTGCCTGGGTTGATGAAACAGCAGTATCCCCCTCGGATTCGACCAAGAAAGGGGGGAGAGAAAGACATCTCTTGTCAACGAGCAAGAGACAAAGAGAACTGCCTACTTTACAGTTTACACATTTTCGAGACATTCGTAGTAAAAACACCCTGGGGCTAAGCAAAGCAAGCCGTCTGCCAGATTCAAACAATCTTTTCTGCAGTCGAGGAGATGCATACAGGATCAAGGTGCTCGTCCGTTCTGCAGATCTTCTTTTGCACCCATTGTTTGCAGCCAGCAGGCAAATGATTATCATCTAATAATGCTCAATGAAATCTCGGAGAAAACCAGCATCTGCGAGCCTCCCTTGCACGGCAGCCTTAGCCACGGACGGAGGCCCCAACGAAAAACCAGGTGGATCCGCCCCCAAAAGCTCATACAAAGCCGAGCTGTGACCGAATCAAATCACACCTGCTGCTGCTGCTGCTTCCGCCGCTGTCCTCATGACCTGGTTGTTAACTTGTGAGCGACTAGCACCTGCAACCACGAGGCCCCTCGCTATCGGCCACCGAGAATGTCTGGCCCGCCCGCACCCCGGCTCCTCGCGCGCGACCGCCGCAGGACACACCAACAAGGCCGCGGTGTCGCAGGTTGGGCCGCGGAGCAGAGCAGAGACCTTTCTGGTAGTGGTACGTACGTGCGTGCAGCAATTACGAAAATACAGCGGCAGCCGTGGGGGCTGGCGCGGTGTCGTCGAGCCCGCGCCGTATCAGCACAGACGCTGCGGCAAGATCGTGTCTCGTCTTAACGCCTATAAACTACTCCCGTCTGGCCGTCCCGTGTCTCGTCACGGTCGGAAGCGACCGTGCCATGCAACCTCGAGCGAGCGTGCTTTACAGCGGTACAGAATCGTCATCAAGATCGGATCGGGAGCTTCGCTAGCCGCTGGAGTGGAGGACGACGAGGCTGCAGGATCCCAGCTCCGATCGCCTGGCTGGCGTGAAACGTCCCCTGGGGAACACACGCTTTACAGCAGCCGGACGTACGTGCCCGTGATTCGATATTATATGCTCCGTACTAGTAGCAATATTGGCCGTTAGGAAATTTAAGTACTAGTGGCCTTGCCCTGCTTAGCCGGAAGGAATATTGGCCGGCACGGGCGATCTGGTACTGTCCGGCCGATGCTTCACGCACGGCCCGTTCAATTCCCAGCCCACAATAACGAGACTATCCGGGGCATGTAGCAACTTTTTATCACCTGTATACAGCATTATGATCAGACATTATATACAATGAATTATCTTTTCATCTATTTTTATAGATGACACAATTTTTTAATACTTTTATAGACCTAAGATATTTTCTTCTTAGTTCTGTTGATATAGTCGGCTACAGGATTAGATAACATATTTCTCTCTTTTTATCATCTTTCATTCGCATCAGTTTAAATCCTACATAGCAGAGACTATAAACAACTAATGTAATTATACTATAGACAGCTAATACAAGTTAATACCTCATATGTGGCCGCGTGGGCATTATTAAGACCAGATCGGGATTAATTACGTGTAGTAATGGTCATTATATTACTGTAATCGCATAAATAAACGGTACTACTACTGTGGTCCAGGAATGTCGTTCGTTTCTGCAGTTAATTCCTTCTCGTCGAGTGACCCCTGGGCAGCAGAGGCGGAGTACCTGACAACCAGAACCCGTGCACGAACTCGCGGCTGTTCTGTCTCATGCACCTCGGATACTTTTAATACGAAGCCGTGAGTTAATGCGTGCTTGCAATCGCATTGCATATTTGCATTTCATTGCGTGGAGTTGGTGGTGTACATTGACATTTGCAACAGCTGGTGACTGTGGTCCAGGGATCCACAACGTGACAACAATAATTTGTACGTACTACCATGCGCCCTGAATAATCCGAATTAGTTTGAGATACTGTCCAGCGGAATGAACTATACTCTGTTCGGCGTGTGCTCCCTTGCCAGGCAAAATGAGACAAACTGCAGCGTACTGTACAACCGAATTAAACTGTCTCGAGTCCTACTCTTGTCTCGGGAGTCAGAAAAACCAAGTGTGAACTGTCCATGTAAGAGACTGTCGAAGCCTCGAAGGCGATATGGTGCAAGCTAAGGGGCCGTGAAGGACCACAAAAGAGCGTGATTTCTGATGGACTTTGAGATAACAAGCTGCAAGATTTTTGTCAGTTGCTACTTGCTAGAGTTGGAATTGATCGTGGCCCGTTTCGATAGGTCCACCAAACTTATGTTTAATCAGCGTTCGTGGCAGCAGTGGTTGCAGCTAGAGTTCGTAGGTGCGTGTCTTTCCGGGGCAATGCCAAGAGCTCACAGACAAGTTCAGTGTTCAGTGCGACAGGGATAAGTCCTGAATTTGTCTGCAGAAAGGTACACTAACCTGTTTTTTTTAATTAAACCCAGGGCCCAAAAGATCGTATCAACCGGCAGCAATAATTTCCGCCACAAGTTCTTGTGATAATTGTTTGATCTTGCAAATAGATGAGATCAGATCAACTATATATGTAACTTTTCATGCTTGCTTAAATTCATAGATCCCCCTGGGGGAGGAGAGGAGAGGACACAGCCACCGTTTCTTGGCGAGCATCACAGTATGGGCACGTATTTTAACCAACTGTCCATCTGTTTCGTGAACATCTGACTGCGATAGCCAGCTGGTAGCAAACAAGCAGGTAAGATGAAACTACGAAAGTGAAGGATTGAGATAGGACGGGAACGACAAATACATTTTTATCAGATACTCTGGACATTGAAAAACATATGTGAAAACCTTTGCAAACACTTAAGGCACTCCCAATGATCCACTGTGTACAATGTCTATAGAATTAATTAGATATCCACGTAGGATGAGAGATGATGCGGCAAAGAGTTAAGAAAAAGAGAGAAAATAGTATCTTACATGAGACATTGCATAGGCACACAATCCAATCATTAAGAAACATCAAAATCTTGCATTGGGGAGGGAGTGGTAGTGTCTATGTACATTTTTTGTTGGGAGTCATGCCCTCATCATCGTTACCCATGTCGCTCGCCGCTGCACAACCAAGCTACCCGACGTTGCACTTGCCGGCGCAGGCCACCGCGCCCGACCTCCTCACTACGCTCGATGCCATGGGCCGCCTATGAGGAGCATATGAGGAGAGAGTTTGAAATGAGTGGTATCCTAGTGTTCAAGGAGCATATGAGGGAGAGTTTGAAATGAGTGATCTTGGTACTCTTTCATACTATCTTGGCCTAGAGGTGCCGCAGAACTGCAAAGACATAAGTCTGAGTTAGACTGGGTATGCCAAGAAGCTATACTGCAACATGAAGGAATGTGGGAGTGCAATCCATCCATGTATCCAATGGAACCAAAGTTGCAGTTAGCCAAAGATGGAGAGGGGACACCAGTGAATGCGATGAAGTATCGGCGTCTAATTGGAAGTCTGCGGTACCTAACCTACACTCGACCAGATCTGAGCTTTGCAGTGGGAATGGTTAGCAAATACATGGAATAACCTAGTTAGAGTCATCTCCAAGCAGTGAAGCAAATTCTAAGGTATGTCAAAGGGACAATTTATTATGGCCTTACTGCGGAGGAGGAGATGAGGAGGTGATTGGCTACAGTGATCTTGCTTGTGATCTAGATGAATGAAAAGCACCACTGGCACAGTGTTTTACTTCTATGGAGGTTTGGTTACTTGGTGTTCCCAGAAGCAAAAAACGGTGGCCCTGTCATCGTGTGAAGCAGAGTTCATGGCCGCAACGGCAGCAAAATGCCAAGCCTTGTGGCTAAGAAGTCTACTTAGTGATTTGACCGGTGGTCACCGAAAGGGATAGTGCTGCGAATAGACAACAAATCAACCATAGCACTCATGAAGAATCCAATTTTTCATGGAAGAAGCAAACACATTGATACTCGGTTCCATTTCATCCGGGAATGCATTGAAAAGCGATTAGTTTCAGTGGAGCATGTGAGCAGCGAGAAGCAATGTTCAGACATCCTGACTAAAGCGTTTCAAAGGGTAAAATTTACTGAGATGCGAGAGCTTCTGGGCGTTAGAGATCTCGTAGTTTAAGTCAGGATTAGGGAGGTGATTGTTGCTTGTAATCTTGACTTGGTTAGGTTTGTTGTTTGAACCGAATCTTCAGTTAGTGTGTGAGTGTGTCTTCAGTTAGTGGGAGCAGCATTTTCTATTGTTAAGAAACGGGCCGGACTCGGAGAGTCTGGCCAAATCTGGGCCCAGACCGGAGAGTCCTGGCCCAGTTGAACTCCTCATCCCATAGTCTATAAATAGAGGGTCACCCCCCTCTCCCTGTAACCCTAATTGTTCCGAAGCAATAAAGCAGACCCTGAAGTCCCGCATATCTCTGTGTTCATTCTATTGTTGTGTTCTTGTGTTCTTCATCGTTCTTACGATTCTGATCATTGTATACGAGGTACCGTCGGATTTGGACTCGCCAAATGACGGTTACTCAACACGTTATCAGCACGATCGACTCTCCTCGCATCGAAAGGTAACCGTCGAAGAACGACACTCGTAGATTGAATCGTATTTTCTAGATTGCTTTCAATTCTGCAAATTTGCTTTCTAGATTGTTTTTCTACGGTGCAAATCTGTTCTAATCTACCGCGAGCTGACTTGAAGTCGCCGACACAATGTCGATCGGGAGATTGCATGAAAGATCAGATGTTGATTGTACCGTAGATTGAAATTGCCAATTCACCGTGAATCGACTCGAAGTCGTCAATCGGTAATTGCTCACATGAACAGTGATTATATATGAATAGTAATCGAATATGCATAGTAAATGCACATGAACATTAACCAAGGGCACGAGTTCCAGTGCTTGAAGCCGCGACGGCACATCGCCGCCAAAGACGGCGCTACCACGACGCACCGCCATCGACGCCAAAGACGGCCCGGCGTGGCGCGCATCAACCCCACACCGGCCAAGAATGACGCCATGAACGGCCCGAGCCGTCGTCGATTGTCGCCGCCTCCACCGGCCAAGACCGATGCCATGACCAGCCGGCCAATTTGCACCTCGCGCAAGACAGACCCGACGGTCATCCCGACGCCCCACCGCCAACAACCGCCACCCATCCGGCCCGGCCTGCCCGGCCACCTCCATCGCCCGTCCGTAGCGGTGCTGCCACCCACAAGCGCCCGCCGGCCGCCCGATGCCGCCTCCTAGCACCGCCGAAGGGGAAGAGCCGCCTTGAAGTGCGCCTCCTCGCCTCCGGCCACCTTTGCATCGCCGCCTGTGCCGGACGCCTTGATGAAGAAGGGGAAGGGGGAGGGAGAAGAGCCATCGACGGCCCCGGCTCGAAGCCGCATGACGAGTCTTTGGGCGCCTCGCCGCCGTGTGCCGCGCCGCCCGCAATCATCCCTTGTAGCTCACCGACGCCTCGACCACCGCCTTGCAGCGCGCTCGCCATGCAGACGCCGGCCGCCGCGCAGCGCCGATTGAACGGCCGCGCCAAGACGCCACGCTGCGCCGCCGCCATGAGCGACTTATCGCCGCCGCCGCAACATGCCGCCGCCACCAATAAGCGCGGCCCGCCGAGCAAGCGCGCCACCGGCCGGGTGCGCGTCTCCGAGCGGGAAACGGCGCCGCCACTACACGCGAAAAACGGGGGGGCGCGGCAACCCTAGAGGAACGCGGCGGCTCCCATGAAGGGAGCCGCCGCCATGCGCCGCCGAGAGAACTCGGGTAGGGAAACCTACCGAGTCCCCTCTCATTGGCTTTATCTTGCGTGAGCAGTGACCTTTTGGGCGGCTGCGTACAACCGCACGGCAAGAAGAGATAAAAAAAATGGCTATTTTGCAAAAAGGCCCTCATTATTTTTGTAAATTGCGCGAAAAAATTTCTCAGAACTGAAGTTTTTACGTTTTAGCCCCTGAAAATTACAGAATTCGCCGAAAATTCATATTCCAGCAGAATAGGGCCCCAGGAATTCAAATTTTGAATCGGTTTTTGCATTTGAATCATATTTTACCTTGTTATTATTATTTTTATGCATTTTATTTATTGTATTTACTGTTTTTGATTATTTGTGATTATTAATATTGCTTTTAATCACCGAAAATAGCGATAAATCATGAAAATGCATAGAAAAATCTGGAATCACGAACTAGGAGTTCAAGAGCATTATAAGAATTTTGCAACCATTTTATGGAAATTACCAAAGAAGAATCTTATGAACTTTTTGCATGAATATGAAAAATAACTGGCATCACGAACCAGGAGTTCGAAGAACTGACCCGGCATGGTCAGAATTTATACAATCTCCAATTATGTGATAATATAATCACAAATGAGCAGAAGATTGAAAAGATCATCTCTACCTTTACCCGAATGCGGTGCAATTACGACGCTTGATTATTGTCAAAATGGCTACAAGTAGTATGCCGCAGTTGATTAACATCATGAAAATTGTGGAAGCTCAAGATGATGTTCTAAGGAAGAACTACATCTCACAGCCACCTAGTAGCAATATTGGCCATGAAGCCAATACTAGCAGCTACAAGGTGATGAAGCCTCTCACGAAGGAGAAGGGCAAGAAGGGTAAGGTCGTGAGTCGCACGTAATTGGTGTTTTACAGTCTAAGAAAAGGGGCAAAGGATAGCATGAGGCACACCTCACCATTGCAGGCACGGAAGATCCACACCCATTAATTGCACTTATGGATATGGGCGGACCTAGTAGCGACCCCATCATCCCTCCTTTGGACATAGCAGTGCCACGGTAGTAATTGCCCAAGAGGAGAAGATCGCCATGTAGCGATTGAGGCGAAGTTTACGAATACACGATTCGATCTAGTGCACGATTGCACTTAGATCCTTTACGATCACTTGCATTTTGTGATTGTGATGAAATTTGAATAATGGTTGTAGGCTCTAGAAGAGCAAAGCATTAAATTCTTATGATGAATCCTGCAAGACTTATATTTCCCGTATTTATGATAGCAAGTTATGTTACGATATCCAAGTATTTTATTTTATGTGTTCTTTGGATTTACGCTTCATATTAATAAAGTACATTATATTAGAATGCATGTATCGCCTATGGAGGAAGTGTGCTTAGCGGTAGCGGCACAATGAATACCACCTTGAGAGAGATAGATTTTTCAATGATCAAGAAGAATGCTCGTAGCCTTACGACAATCGCAGCAAATGATACATGTATAATAGGCTCGGGAAGGGCCACAATTATACTCCCTACGGACATAACTTTGGTCTTTAAAGCACCATGTTGTGCCCATAATCGACTAGAACTCTCAAGGATATTCGCGCTAACGGTTTCCACGTAGAGATCAAGAAGAGCATGGTAAGGAATACCGCCATTACAAAGCGTGTGAAAAAAAAGGTATTAGAATGACTTCCTTCATTTGAAAATGGGCTATACTACACTAATATTAAGGCATCTGCACCTATCGCCCTAAAAACTATATTTAGAAGCTCTAAAACCTCTTCTATCTACGCATGATAGATTATGTCACTTAGGTCTTAGGATGATGAGAAATATAATTAACAATTCACTGAGGACATAGTGTCAATTTAAAGAACTTCCGAATCGGAAGATTTTGTGTGCCCTGCATGTACCATCGGAACCGACTACTAGACCTCTACTCGAAAGTAAAGGACGAAATCCGCATTCTGGACCGTATCCAGGAGACATTTGCGGTCCTAAACAGCCCCGTAAGGGTCATTTAGGTATTTTATGGTGCTTATCGATGCTTCCTCAAAGCGGTCGCACATTTGTTTAATGTCTACGAGAAACCCGCTTCGCAAAGCTAATCTCGTAGATAATTAACATTAAGAATAATTTCCTTATCATCATGTGAAGTCCACGTAATGGACAACGCCGAGAATTTACTTCAAGGGCATATGATGATTATTGTGTGAAAATGAGAATTAAAATTGAGCATCCCGCATCGCATGTCCACACCCGAATGGACTAGCGAATTGTTATTTACCAACTACATGTTGTGGAACGCAGATCGCACGCAAAGAACTCTCATCAATTTTAGACCACCGACATATAACATCCATTCACCTATGCAACTAGCGCAAGGGTCAACATCGAAAATTTCTCATCTTTGAAGGTTTGGTTGCAAGGTTTATGTACCTATACCACCACCACAAGAACTGAAATGGGCACTCTCTAAAAGTCCGGGATATCGTTGGTTATGAGACAAAGATCCATAATCGTATTTGGACCCCACGACTAGAGATTTGCATGCAGTCGCTTCCGATAGCATATTAGATGAGAATTATTTCGTCATTAGGGGAGAAATCAACCCTTGATGTAAAATGTCGAGAAATAGAAGTCCGAAGACAATTGAAGTCTAGAAGATATTTGAAATCCATGCATAAGACCCGTGCACTAGTGAAGCAAAGAGAAGTTTAGAAGACAATTGAAGTCTAGAAAACAATTACAATCCAGAAGATAATTGATTTGCAAGCATTAGCGAATCAACTGCCTAACCACTTTAGTGATTTGAAGAGCGTGACCAAGTCGCATATGCCTGTACGCAATGCACCGGAGAGGGTTGAAATACCGATGAAGGTATCCCTAATCCCGTCCTAAGGCCTCTGAAGGATGAGAACTCCGGCCCTCGAATCAAGTGTAGGGGACGCTGGTGAAAAAGGATAAGAAGGACTTGACACAGCCGATCATGAAAGTACCCCAGAATCAGAAGGGGAGCCAGTTGAGACCTGGCACCGGTATGGAACCTTCAGGAAAGGCATACTAGAATTGAACATCCCCATGAAGGGAGACATCAGCATGGATGTGTGCGCACACATCGATTTGAAAAACTAAAGGACTTGCCCTCAATTGAAAGTAGCGGTAAGCAAATAGAAGCATTAGAAATCTCGCCCCTTGAAGACATAGCTATATGATCTTGGGAGAATCTATGAATAAGCCAACAGCCAATGTTGCAAAGAAAATTGTCACAATCATCAATCTTGATCCAGAGCCTGCATCGCTCGTTGAATATAAGAAAAGGTCAGATTGAGAAGATTGGAAGAAAGCAATAGAAACTGAATCGTTCTTTTTGAATAAAAGAGAGGTGTTTGGGCTCAGAAGTCGCACACCCCCATGTGCACCACAGTAGGGCATAAGTGGGTATTTGTTCGAAGAGAAATGAAAGAAGCAAGGCTCGTTGCACAAGGTTTCACTCAACGTCCGAGAGATTGTTATGAAGAAACCTATTCCCCGGTCATGGGCGGAATTACCTTTAGATATTTATCTCAATGGCAGCAAACTTGGAAGTTAGAAGTGAAATTGATGGATGTGGTAACTGCATACCTTTATAGAAATTTGAATTCGGACATTTATATGAAGATACCTGAATGTATCCTGTCCCGAACCAAGATAGAGCAAATAGAAATCTATACAAGTTGTGCAACTCAAGAAAGTCACAGTATGGACAAAGCGATCAGGGAGAATGTGGTATAATCGCTCGAAGCGACTTTCTATGCAAGAAAGGCTACACGAACAATGAGAATTATCCCTGTGTATTTATACGACGATCCCAGGATGGATTTTGTATAAATCTCAGTGTATGAAGATGATCTGAATATCATTGGAACCTTAGAAGGTATTAAGAAATCAAGCTCTTACCTGGAGTCAGAGTTCGAAATAAAAGATTTGGATCAAACCAAATACTGCATAGGCTTGCAGCTTGAGCATACCCCGGAAGAGATTCTAGTACATCAGCCAACCTACACTCAGAAAGTGTTGGAAAAGTTCGGCTTTGAAAAGGCATATCCTTCGAAAGTGCCGATGGTCGGAGATCCTTGCAAGACAAGGACCCGTCTGAGACCTAAAGAAGAGGGGAGGAAGTCCCGAGACCGTAATTCCTGCACTGAGTGCGGTAGGAGCATTCATGAATTTAGCAAACTGTACTAGATCAGGCATTGCATTTGCCGTAAATCTATTAGCAAGGTGTAATACAGAACCTACCAAAGGTATTGGCAGGAAATAATGGACATCTTCCGTTACCTCCAAGAAAGCAAAGAACTTGGTCTATTCTACAGAAAGAACCAAGACTTGTGTATGAATGACTATGCAGATGTCGGGTTCCTGTCGAACCAGATACTGACCAAGTCGCAAACATACTATGTATTCCTATGTGGAGGAAGTGCAATTCCATGAAAATCGTCTAAGCAAAGTCTTGTATCGACTTTGACGAACCACTCGCAAATTATAGCACTGTACGAGGCCTCACAGGAATGTGTTTGGCTTCGGCGGAAGATTCACCACATCCAGCAGTCATTTGGATTGAATACCGCGCAAACCCCCACAATTATCTATGAAGATAATGCAGCTTGTATTGCGAAAGTGCAAATGAGTTATGTGAAGAGTCCCCTCATAAAGTATATCAACCCCAAGTTATTCTATGCTCATGAATTGCAAAAGATGGACGAAATTAAAGTACTGCATACTAAGTCATGTGAGAATCTTGCAGATTTATTCACTAAAATCACTTCCAGCATCTAGCTTTGAAAGGTGCACACGTAGAATTGGAATGATAAGACTTAAAGAAGTGCAGAATTCAGGGGGAGAATCTTCACGAACTCATTATTGAATCTTGATCACGAAGATCGAGTACCCAAAGAATAAATCCCGGAGATAAAATGAAATTTGGTGGATTGTACTCTTTTTCCCTTACGAGTTTTCCTGAAGTTTCTCGGCTAAGGTTTTTGATGAGGCAATTGCAACACATGTAACGCATGATATGTACTCTTTCTCCAAATTTTTCCCTTTGGTTTTTATGGAGTTTTGACGAGACATGAACATGTTGGATGAGTGTTCAAGGGGAGTGTTAAGCCGGGCCCAGGACTGGAGAGTCTGGCCAAGACGAGCCCAGGACCCGGAGAGTCCCGCCCGATTGAACTCCTCATCCCATAGTCTATAAATAGAGGGTCACCCCCCTCTCCCTGTAACCCTAATTGTTCCGAAGCAATAAAGCAGACCCTGAAGTCCCGCATATCTCTGTGTTCATTCTATTGTTGTGTTCTTGTGTTCTTCATCGTTCTTACGATTCTGATCATTGTATACGAGGTACCCGTTCGGACTGGACTCGCCAGCGACGGTTACTCAACATCTATTACTGCGCGGTGTGCGCAAGAGTAGTAGGTGTTGTGGCCGGCAAAATCGGATTGTTGCTCGACTTACTAGCTCTAGCCAAATCAGTTTAAGTTTTAGTCATAGCATTTAGTTACAGTCGAGTAATATAGAGAAAATTGCGCCGAAGTGTTCTTATTTGAATTTTGTCGTTCTTCTCTAAACTTTACTGTTCATCGTCTGAAAATCCCGAATCTGTGATTGACTTGGGCGCATAGTTTCTATGTTTGATCCCAACAACCAGGCCCACCGTGACCCCTCGCCAAGGCCACCGCCACGCCATGGTTACCTCAGCGGGGACGTCTCATATCCAAGATCCGGTTAGGTCTAGGAGGAGGCGGGCGAAGGAGTGGGGAGGAGGCGGCAAAGGAGGACGGGGCAACCGACGTCGGTGAATGGGCGAGGTGGCCAACGAAGAAACCATGGGAGGAGAGGGAGGGAGCGGCGACGATGGGAGGCTACCAGTGGCTGTCGGAGGCCGAGGGGGTCACAGTGAGTGGGGAGGCAAGGGTGAGATGGGTGAGGGAAGAGGGGCAGTCTGTGGGAGGGAGGAGAGGGAGAGAGAGAAACATGGGAGAAGGTGTCGGTTTATTGATTGGGTCCACTGGTAAACATTACGTATTGGGAGTAATATTTATAAAGGATTTGCTATTTCTAAGTCTTCGAATTTTTGCATGTTTAAGTTAATATTTGTGACCATTGAATCTGTGTAGAGATTGATGTGTCTTGTGATTGAATATTGATTCAATGGATAAAACATACGATATTTTTTTAAAAAAATCAGTCGCACTACGATATAAGGACACGTAGACAATCCCTATTTATAATTGTTTCCAGGTGAGGTGAAGCATATACACATAACACGTCAGTGTCTTTCACCGGGAATGCCCTCATGGATAGTGTCGGCGACAATTACTGTTGGTGAAGATTTTGCATTGTAGCAGTGGCTTCACTGTACACTGTAGATACCTTTTCAGAGCTCAGCACAGGACCACATCTACGTGAATGTCGGGCATGCACACGGGAATCGGCGGGCGCCAACCGCGACGCAAGCCGCTTTACCTGATGCGTGCCCGGCGGTGAGCACGCCGGTGCATTAATGGCGCACACCCTCTCCCAAGTGATCGATCGATCGATCGATCCCAAAGCTGTCGATCACAAGCAAAGCGGGAAGGCGCCAGCCTTGTTGACGTACGACGCCTCCACGAGGTAAAGTCGCATGCACAGCACAGGCTACCCACGCGTGTGCTGCGGCAACTTGCCCAGCGAAAACCAGGGACAAGCCTTTCCTTTTGGGTGAGTACACCGTGGCACAAGGAAAGGAAAGGGATGGACAGGCTAGTGCATGCTTGCGTGCGTGCATGGGCACGGCCAACTGCTTCCCCAATCCATTTATCCTCCCCAATGTTCTTTTCCTTCTGCTTAAGAAAAGTTAGCGTGAGAGAGCAATTGCTAATCAGTTACTGGTACTGCACAAAATGATGTTTCTTGCTGCATTAAGGACTACGAAGCTTAATTAGTTGGCAAAGAAAGAAAAGGAATAGCAGAGAATGCTCTGTTGATTGGGATGCAATTTGGAGTATGCTGAACACTGAAGGAAAACATGCATGCTACCTTCCAAGGGGGGTGAAGGGACTAATGTGATGGGTTACCAAAGTTCTGAAGCATACGAAATTAATCTTGTAACCAAGTTTTCGCATGATCCCTTACGTTTGGATTGATGGAAGTTTCGCAGGGTCTGATTGTTTTTCTTTGGATATACTAACTCAGTTTATTAGAAGCAGCAGCATACATCAGCACCCACCTACCGTGACTGGTAAAGCTTCGACAATACTAACGGTATCCAACACATACAAGAAAAAGATATCCATGGAGAGAAAAAAAAAAGGCAGAGAGGAAGGTGGCTGCTCAGTATTAATTTACTCTGGCAATATAGTTTTCATTTCTGGGACACTGTTTCTTACGATTAACGGCTCATCATGCACATGAACATAGCTTAATTTACTTTTGTATTCATGCACACGAACGTGGGCTAGTTTACTTTTCCCTACACATACGAGTGTTGTTTTATTCCTCCTATGCGGGAAAAAACAAAAGAAGAGGAAGAAGAAACGGCAGGCGCCAACATGTCCGGCCGACGGTGGTGAGGTCACGACCTCGCCACCGCCTGCGCGAGGCGCTGGACCTTGGCGGCGATCTCCGGCGGTATCCGCACGGCAGGCCGCGGCCGCTCCATGCCCCGCCGGTGGTCCAGCCCGAGCGCGTCCGACACGTCCTCGGAGCTCCACCCGGCTCGCCGGAGCGAGTCTGAGCACCGGTCCGTTTTTAGCAGTAGTGCGTCAAGCACAGCCTCGGCGTCGGCCGCAGGCGCTGCCTCGTGGCCGTCGAACAGTCCGGAGGGGTCCACCTCGACCATCTCGTCCACCTCCCTGTCCCTCCAGCCACCTTTCTTGAGCACCGATCCGAGCTCGTCGAGGTATTTGTCGACCCAGCGTGGGGTCGACCTCGGAGGTGGCGAGGGGCAGCCTGAGGTGGACGACGAGGAGGCGGTGGAGGCTTCGGAGGAAGAGGAGTGGCGGCGGCGGCGGTCGGAGGCGGCGTCGCTCCAGAACTCGATCCAGCGAGGGGCCTGGCCGCCGCAGACGGCGTCGAGGCTCCGGCGCGTGTACGGCGTGCTCAAGCCGGAGGAGGGAATGGCCAATGGGGAGGTGAGGTCCAGCGGCTGGAAGGACGACTCGCGGGTGAAGAAGTGGAGGACGTCGAGGCCGCAGCAGAGGACGCGGTCGTCGGTGACGAAGAACACGGGGTTCCCCGCGAGGCAGGGGCGGCAGGGCAGGTAGCACCGGTCGAAGAGCGGCACGAGCAGCGGCGCGCGCCGGATGGCGGAGCGCGCGAGCCGCCGCGCGCGGTCGGGGTCCGCCGGCCTCGGCCCCCAGCACCGCGGCCACAGCGCCCCCCTCGCGATCTGCAGGGACGGCGCCGCGACGGGCAGGTCGAACGCCGCTTGGAGCCCCGCGCGGCCTCGCCAGTCCGGGAACCCCGGCCCCGACGGCAGCCCGAGCGCCAGCACGGCGCGGAGGTCGGGCGGGAACGTGAACCCCATCTCGGCCTCCGCTCGGGCGAGCTCCGCATCAGAGAGCCCCGGGAGGACGGCCACCCCGGACTCCCGGAGGTGGGAGAGCACGGCAGACGCCACGCCGTGGAAAGAGTGTAGCCCGTGGCGCGGAGACGCCGACGCGGGGCCCGCCGCCGCGCGCGTGGACAGTCGCCGCAGGCCTGCCGCGTGAGCCGCCGGGGCCAGCCCCGCCATCCGGTGGTCCACGTCCACCATTGCAGCCGTCCCAACTTTCTCTGTGACCTCCCTTCTTCCCTTCTGCGTTCGGATGCGGGAGTGAGGAGCTTCTGAGGGGCGAGTAAATGGCGGCTTCGCTGCGGAGAGGAGAGGAGATGGGCGGAGGGATGAGGTGGTGCGCGTTATATAGCGGGAAGCCGCGGCCGTGGGGCGGAGGGGAGGTAGGACAAGGGTGGGCCCTACGGCTGTGGGCTATGGCCCCACTACATAGATCCGAGGTCATGCTGCTGCGCGTGGCGCGAGAAAGCGATAGCCCAGAGGGCAGAGGACGCAAGCAACCGTGTGATTCGAGCTCGTTTGTTGCTGCTTCCGCCTCTTCTATTGTGAAAACGTTAACCAGTAAGGCACACTAGTAATTTGTTGTGTTCGTACGGTACTTGACATGTAAGACTTTTTGAGGGCTTGGCAGTGGTATGGAAAAACTGCAAGTGTGGCGAGCACTTGCGGCTTACGACTTACGAGATGAGCAATGTAGTACCACGATGGATAATCTTTTTCAGGGCCGGTACAATAAGCCAACAGCAATCAAGTACAATTTTGAAATAGACAATATTCTGGTAGCATTTGGAAATTATAGAAACGGAGTATGATCTATGGATTATTATGAGCCTATGAGGCGCCGGGGACAATGACACCTGTGTTCATAACTCAGAGGCCAGAAGTACATGATATGCTTCGGATGTGCCCGGGAAAGGAAAACAGGAACGCTAGATGTGTTTGGTTGTTTGTACTGTTATATGTATATATTGGTTTAATACAAAAGTTATTTATATGTTTAGTTATTTGAATAAAATCATCACATCCTAATTAGGAGCGGTGTTCATCTCATATAAAATTCAATAATGCTGCAAGAAAAATAGTAGTAAACCACCTGCTCGCCGTGATTTTGGTCTTCCAGAGGCTACGCGCACCTGTTTATGGGTTCACTCGAGCGGGCGCAGCAGCGGCTCGCCCACCGCGTTATTCAGGTTTGGTTTCGTACTAGCTGTACGGCCAAGTGTACACCATACGTACACAATATGAAAGAAAAGAAGAGAGAGAGAGAGAGAGAGAGAGAGAGAGAGAAGGAATCGATTGAAGTTGCTCGTATTTTCTTGGAAGTGTTGTTCTGCGAAGCTGTAGTCTGAAAATTTATTCAGTCTTAATGCCCAGTGGAGTGTACAGTCGTTTGGTCCTATCATTCTTCAATTCCAACGCAATAATGCAGAGTGTAAATATGCCATAATCGATCCAAACGAATGCCTTGCAAGAATATGTAGTCCTGTGCAAATCATCTGGAACAAGTAAATTTCCTAAAAATTTATACATAGTATAGTTCCGAACTAGATCTCTGCGTGCCTGCTACGAAGTCTGTGTACCAGAAACGAGGACTTTTTGACTGTATTGGGTCATTTTCACCTTATATTTGCAAAATGATCGTTATTGCTTGCAATTTGCAAAAATAGCACTATGTCGCATGATCACTGCATGGTGGAGGCGCTCGAGCCGATATCTGCCCACTACCACACGGCCACCGTGCGGTGGAGGCGTTCCGCACAGCGGCCATGCGAAATATCTCTCCTCTAGAAATTAGGGTTTCAACGGTGTTTATAGGAATTTTAAAATATAGCAAATGAGTTCAAAAAATTATAAAATTTTATGTTTTTCTCGCAATTTCATATAAGTGGTCTGTTTGAAGGAATTTGTAAATATAGAAAATGAGCTCCAAAAATTATGAATTTTATTTTAAAGGCTCCTTACACAGTGGACTTGATTGTGTAATATTTTGACAATTTTACAGGTGTTCTGGAATTGTCTCAAAAATTAAGGATTTATGTCTCAAAAATTTGGATTTTAGGTTTCGAAAATTAGGGTTTTATGAATTCCCACACAAAGTACTCATAACAGAATTAGGGTTTCTGAAATTAGGGTTTCCAAAGTTGTTGCAATGTACGTTTTCATACATAAAATTGATGATAGTTCTAGCGTTACAAGCATTACATGATACACACGCATGTTTATTACAATCGGGATGAAGGGGGAGGGGGCATTATCACATGTACCCCGATCAAATAGGACACTCTTTGTTAATTTATCAGTTTAATGTGGATAATATTATTTAATATTGCATCGTATCACATACTAGATAAGCTTGTACATGAACTAACTGAGTGAAAATACTTGCCATGCAGATCATATAACAATGTACAAGCTCTGGTATGTTATTATATGATATGCATGTCACGTATTTCCCTCAGTTGGCTAATATACAAGCTTATCTAGCTGGTGGTACAACCCAATATTAAAGAATATCATCCACATTAAACCGATAAATTAACAAAGAGTATCCTATCTATCATCTATGCAATGATGTCTGCTACTAGTCTCCGCGACGCCATAGCCACTCCCCTTGTCTCGGGGCTACCCACGGTGGCGGCGAGTGTCGAAGCCGTCCATGTTCTGTGATTCCATGATGTAAGTGGATTGTACAATGATAAACGTAACAAGAATGTAAATTGTATATAACTCATGTCTTCGATAAGGGGTGTGCCCGGGCGGCCGGATACGCTACGACGTCAGCCAGGCTCGGTCGAATGAGCCTTCCCCTTCCCCTTGTCGCTGGACTCCCCACGTCGGTGTCGTATGTCGAAGTCGTCTATGTCCTGCAATTCTATGATGTAAGTGCATCGTACAGTGAAAAACGTAACAAGGATGTAAATTCTGCATAACTCACGTCGTCGATGTGGAGTGCGCCCGGGCGACCGAATAGGCTATGACGGTCGGGCTCAATTATAGGAGCCTTTCCCTTCCCCTTGTCTTGAGACTCCCCATGTCGGTGTCTTGTGTCGAAGTCCCCTATGTTCTGCGATACATGCTGGACGATTGCATGTTACTAGAAGAACAAAAGGGCAAATACCCAATCAGGACGTGAATTGTACGTAACTCACCTATTCGATATGGAGTGCTCCCGGCGACAAGAGAAGCGGCGATGATCGCTGGTCTCAGTAGCAGGAGCCTTCCCCTTGTCCGTCGGGCGAGTCCTGGGCTCCTCTGATGCCTCCTCAACAGGGTCCGGTACGTAAGGTTTCCACCGCTCGAAGGTCTCGGCCCGCGTCGAAAAGTTCAGCATGTACTTCTGCTGGATGAACGCCCTGTCGTACATCTCCGAGCCGTTGATCCACTAGAACAAGTAGCAGCGCATCTCAGGCTGCCATTACACGGGGATGAAGTAAAAAAATTATGGAAATCAACGTAGGAAAAGGAAAATCGATATGTGCTAAAAAAACACTTACGAAGTAGTGCCCGCACGTGTAGTATGCCCGTGCGGAGGTGTTTGGGTGTGTGGACTGAATGATTTTCATCGGCTCGCCACACACACACTACGAGACTGGAAACCGTGGTGGTACTAGAGCATCTTTCATTGAAAAATATGGGAATTGTAGATGTTTGGCCTTCTGCATAAGCCACTTGCGCTTCTATAACTTCCTCGCATAGAAGTTTGCAGATAAGTCCAACATATCTGGGTATCGTAGAAGTTTCGCTGTACATAACAAAACAAGGTGAGCAATACATTAAATTACGATACTGAATGTCGACCAGACAAGCTAGGTTTGTTGGGGAAAACCTTCATTGAGTGCCCAGGGGTCTTGCATATCCTGCACTTGATTGTGCGGCTAATACTGGTACGTTGGCTGGCATCCATGTCATTCCGGAAGTACCACGTCTATCATTTCCCTTACCTATTGTCTTCAAGGCCTTGTTCAGGCCCCATTGGACCCTGTCCGGCCAAAGATCCTTGTAGTTCATGTCCAAGCCGTACGAGTGAAACTCTACACTCCATGTACCAAAAAGGTGATGCATGTTATATGTGGATATGCTCCAGATCTTAGGATGATGTGACAATTGGCAATGGCATTTACGGTTTGTCGTTTCACGTGTTTTCGACAAAGGCTGATTCTGTCAGTCTCAACCGGCCCGACGGCCAGTGATGCGGACGACTGTCCAAATCGGTCCGACCGGCCATAAGCGGCGATCGGACCGTGCTAATCGAAAGTGTTGGATTGAGCTGGGCCAAAAATAGAGGTAGCAGGCAACAGACGGGATTCTATTGCACTTGGTCTCATAATTTTTGGAGTCTCCAGTCAAAAGTTCTATTGGTTTAAAATTTTCAGTAGGTTTCGGTTTTCAGAGGTTGAAAATCGGCTAAGTCATTACTGGCAGTCTGACCGGCCAGGGTGGGAGGTCAGACCGGCCCTAGGGGCGGTCTAACTTGTTTTCACTTGGTTCGTCGCCCATCGTGGCGGCGATTTTGGTTGTTAGGTCAAAGTCATGAGTTTCAGGGCATATATGTTGCATGATGCATGTTTTGACTAACATGAGTCAAGTTGTGAAGAACTTGTTCCCAAATTCGGTTTACTTGTCTATTGTTGTGCAGGTTGCTTGGTGGTCAACGACGGTCAACAGCGAGGATGATCGGGACTAGGCTTGGAGAGCTGAGGTCCAGAACGATCGACGATGCCAGGTGAGGTCAATGTACTCAAGCGTGGTGCAAGATGGACAAGGGTGACCTATTAGCTAATTCGAGGCGTAAGATGGCACAAGATGTAGCTAGTTAGGTCAAGGGGTGTTAAAGATGACGCATTAAAATGCGTGCGTGTGTCCTGTTTGTTTTGGGCCTTAACGGAGTCCAATAGAGTCAAACTTCTATAAGGTCTAAGCCTCCACTATAAATAGGAGAGCGAGGTGGCTGCACCCCTCTTCATCTCTTTTGCTATTTTTGTGAACCCTAATTTTCTTAGGGAGAGCTTTTGTGGAGGCTAGGGTTCTTGATAGTTTGATGTGATTTTCGTGCTCTTGGATTAAGCATTGTCCTCCATTGATGGAGAGGCTGTAAGCCCAGATCATATCAATCAATCAAAGGAAAGTTTGATCAATATTTTGTCTCATTGTGTTCTTTCTCTATATTTGATGATTTTGAGTCTTTCTTTAATCAGCGAGTTTTTGATTGAATTCTTTACGTGATCTAGCTTGCTGTGACGTGTGGAAACCTATCTAGGATCATCTTGATCATCAATCACCCACGAGCAAGATCTTGGATCAAGTTTTCGTTTTGACCCGGTTTTGAACCCTTCTTTGATCAAACGGAAAATGATCTTTATTCTTCCAAGAATTATCACAATCTTCGATTGGAATAGCTTCCTGATATCATAGAGAAAGTGTGTTCCAAGTTTCATCAAATTTGGAGTTGTAGATCAAAAGTTTCATCCATTTGCAACTTCGTCATCGGGTCGTTTGATCTGTTCTGGAGGCCAGCGGTCAGACCAGCCAGCACCACCGGTCAGACCGGCAGGAAATCGGTCCGACCGCCCTTGAGTCAGTGGTCCGACCGGCATTGCACTGAGTTTTGTTATCTTGTGTTTGATCTTTTGTAGTATTGCTTAGGAGTTGTTATTGGATTCAATATTAATCTTCCGCTGTACTGATATACTGATCTTCATAGCTTCCATAGCTACTGGAGTGAAATTTGTGTTGCATCCATTATTTGTAAAAAAAAAGTGAGCGTGCTCCTATTCACCCCCCCTCTAGTCACCTTTTCGGTCCAACATCATAGTATTAGGAGATATACGACATAGACATCTACCTCATTTGTACACACCCCTTGTACACATACGAGCATGGCTTGTGCAGGAGCTTCATCTTGTTGCAGGTGTGTTGGACCGAAAAAGCGACTAGAGGGGGGGGTGAATAGGAGCACACTCACTTTTTCACAAATAATTGATTCAATAAGATTTTACTCCAGTAGCTATGGAAGCTATGAAGATCAATATACAAGTACAGCGGAAGACTAGTATTGAATCCAATTTAAACCCCTATGCAACACGACAAAAAAAATAACACAAGCTAAAGCAAACCTCGCGATCACTGGTCCCGCAATCGACCACGACCTGGCGGTCGACCGGTGGGTCTGGCGGTCGACCGCCTACCAAGAACAGATCGTAACGACCGACGAGCGAAGTTGCAAATAGATGTAACTTTTTATGTACAACTCCAAACTCGATGAAACTTGGAACACACATTCTCTATGATGTCAGGAACCCTCCTCTATAAATAGGGAGGGTGCTGGTTGTGCACTCAAAAACCTCTTTGTATTCAAGAAACCTGAGTTTGTGTTTATGGATAGGAGAGGTTAGAGTTCTAGAGAGTTGGATTGATTGAGTGCTCAAGTGTTGAGCTCTTGTCCTCCATGGTGCAGTGGCTGTAAACTAACTTCAATCTCCAATCAATCCAAGCAAGATTCTTCAAGATGACTCCCTTCTTGTTCTTGCTCTCTCTTTGGTGATTTTGGGTTTTTGTTAATCCTTTGGTTTTTCCTTGGTTTCCTTCTAAGATCTTGCTTGTTGTAACATGTGGGAATGCATATAAGATTATCTTCATGATCTCTTACCCACGAGCAAGTTCTAGAATCTAAGTTTGATTTTGACCCAGTTTTGGAGCAACCCTCACTGTAAATGGAAAAAGGTTAGAACTTTGGCAATGATCTTCACGATCTTTGAGTGGAATAAGTTCTTGACATCCTAGAGAATGTATGTTTTAAGTTTCATGAAGTTTGGAGTTGTTGATCAAAAGGTGTGCCAATTTTGCATTTGGATTTCGGGCTGCGTCCTCTTCATCATGCTGTTTTTTTGTTCCTCTGGTAGTACCAAGATCGTTAATCAAGACTATCGATTTTTCAGAATATCTGCATTATTCAACGCGATCAAGACTATTTATAGGTACTGTTCACCAGTGCATTTTTTATTGTTATGCTTCGGGGTTTTGATTTGATTCAATACAAGACATTCGCTTTGCTTGTTTGTTGATCTTCATAGATTTCATAGCTGTTGAAGAGAACAACTATTTGAATCCAATCAAAGTGAAAAATAGGCAAAGCTCCTATTCATCCCCCTCTAGTCGTCGTTTCAGTCCAACAAATGGTATCAAAGCCCAGTTTGTTTACTCTTGATCTTAGCCGGTCACTAAACTTAGCGATGGAGAAGTACTCTACCAAGTCGCATGTCTTTGATAGGCTCGACTATACCTTTTGGAAGAATCGCACGCGTGTCTACTTTCAAAGCGAAGGTCAAGCTGTATGTGAGATTATTTGAGCCCCGCTCGTCTTGCCCGAGGTTGCTACACCGGCTTCAACTGCCCTCTTGGCTAAAAACCACAAGGCAAAGAACCTATTGTATGTTGGGCTTGGGAGAAAAGAGTATGACATGATTTGTCACCTTGAGTCTGCGCACGAGATCTGAAACACTCTCAAAACTTACCATGAGGGTTCATCCTAATTCAAGAAAGTATGCCAAACGGTCTTCAAGCGAGAATACAATAAGTTCGAAATGCATCCTAGAGAAAGCATCGATGATGTATTCCCTCGCTTCAATAATGTGCTTAATCTGTTGAGAGCGGTCGACATCGAGTATTCTCAATCTGAGAATGCTACCCATCTCTTGGTTGCAATCAACACCAAAGAGTGGGAGATGAAGGCTACTACTATTGAGGAGAATGTCAATCTCTCTGATCCCACTTTGGAGTTGCTCTATAGCAAGCTCAAGACCCATGAAATCACGAGAGTTGATCATCATAATAAGGAAAACATGGCTTTGGTCGCTGACCCTCTCAAGCGAACCTCTGATGGCTCTTCTGAATCATCCTCTGGATTTTCACTTGCTTGTTTATCCGCAATCCATGAAGAGGAACTTGAGATTATTTCTGAGTCCGAGTTAGCTCTCTTAGCCAAAAAAAATCACACGGACCTATAGCAATGTGAGAAACAAGAAGAGAGGTGGCTCTGTGACATACTATGAGTGTGAAAAGCTCTACCATATCCGGGTGAACTGCCCCAAGCTGAAAGGGAAGAGCAGCCACAAAGAGGAGAAGGCAGCTTGGAGGAAGCCTAAAAGGAACAAGCAAAAGTTTGATACTGCTAAGATCATGAAGGCCGCTCACCGGGTTCTTGTCTCTTTTGGAGAGCAGTCCATGAGCGATGTGGATTCTGGGAGCGAGGAGGATAAGGAGGAGGAGCTCCCTCAAGAGAAGATGAAAGGGAAGGCAAAAGACATCACCGGCATATGCTTCATGGCCGACTCCATCGACGTCGACGACATCGATGAGGTACCTCCATCCTATGAAGTTCTCTCTGCTAGATGTGATCCATCTATGAGCAACTGCTTAGCTAGGATAAGGCGTTAAAGTTTATTATGGCTAGGAATAAGGATTTAGAGTCACAATTTGATAATCTGACGCTAGAACTTGCGAATGCTAAGAACCTTGATGCTTATGAATGCTCATCCTGCCATGCTTTACACTCTGAACTTGCTAAATTGCAAGATGCTCATGATGTTGCCTTACACCAACTAGGAAATGCTAGTACTGAGTTAATTGAAGTTAAATCAACTTCATGTGAAAAATGCTTAGAATCTAGCAAGTTGGTCGCTTTTGATAAGACTGAGTCTAGCACTTGCTCTTTCTGCTTAGAACGTGAACATGAAGTAAAAGACATATTAGAAGCAGATAGAGCTAAGTATGCCAAGCTTAAGGATAAAATTAATTCTTCTCCTTATGCTTCATGTGAAGCCCTTAACCTTGAAGTTGCTATTCATAAGGAAAAGCATGCTAGAGCTATTAAAGCTAAAACTTGTGAATCATGCCTTAACCTTGGAAAGAAAATGCTTACCTCAAAGATACATTAGAAAAATTCTCTAAGGGTAAGAAATAATTAAATATGATTATTGACAAGTCTAAAACACCTTATAAGAAGTAAGGGTTAGGATACAAGTTTGCCCAAGATAAATCTATGTCAAATATCATTTAAGTCTTGGAAGATGCTTAGTTGAGTTCAAAACCCAGCCTACAAAAACTATTTTCAAATCTGCAGGGTTTGCCCAACCATCTGTTGAATCAAAAGGTGCTTCTCCCAGTGGTACCAAGTACCATTGCACCTATTGCAAGAAGGATCAGCATTTACTTGAGTTCTGTTGGCGTAGGTTGAAAAATACTATTTTTTTTTGCTAGACATTCATCTCATCATCCCAGAGCTTTCATGAGATATGGTTATCTAGAAAAGAAGAAACTGGTACTAGGATCTGTTTCGTATATTCATCATCATCATGTTCCTAGATAGGATGCTTCCCATGTTTGTGTAACCATTGCCCATGATAAAACCTCAAGTAGGATCAATGCTAGCAATTCTGCCTTTCATACTACTCACAGATGTGTGTCTCAGTACTGAGTTTCCTAAATCATGTTTAACTAACCCCAGTATTGAGAAACATCGAGCTTCTATGCCTTGATTTTCAAGATCATCGCGAAAGGGGAAGAACACGTGGTTCGTCGACTCCAGTTGTTCACGACACATGACCGGAGACTCAAGATGGTTCACCTCCTTCACGCGGTCAACAGCTGATGACTTCACCACCTTTGGAGATGATACACAAGAGCGGATTGAAGGAACGAGATTGATCAGGGTGAATGGCAAGTTCATCCTGAAGGATATCGCCTTTGTGGACAAGCTATGGTACAACTTGCTTTCTGTCTCGCAGCTTCTTGATGATGGCTATGAGACTAGGTTTAAAAAAAACTTGATGATGACTATGAGACTAGGTTTAAGAAAAATGCTTATCGTGTGCTTGATTCAGCTGGTGAGCTTATATTTGGGATTTCTAGAGTTGGTAGGATATTTGGAGCTAACTTTTCTGAATATCTTGCTGGAACTCTCAAGTGTTTGATTGCATCTTCTTCTGAGTTCTAGCTTTGAAACTGTCGTTTGGGGCATATTGGCTTTGATCATCTGATGCGAGTTAGCAACCTTGATGTCATAAGAGGTTTGTCCAAACTCAAAGCCGTAAAGGATGTTGTATGTGCACCCTATAGGCATAGAAAGTAAGTTGTCGTCTCACACCCTTCATTGACTATGGTCATAACTAACAGATCGGGACAGTTGCTTCACATGGATACTGTTGGACCTCCTAGGGTTCAGTCAGCTGATGGCAAATGGTATATTCTTGTCATAATCGATGATTTTTTGAGATACTCTTGGGTGTTCTTTCTTGATTCGAATGATGAAAATTTTGATCATTTTTATGATCTTGTTCTTCGCTTGACTTTTGAACTTTCTGGTGTCTTGAGAGTAATCCGCAGTGATAATGGCACAGAGTTCAAGAATGCCTCATTTGCCTCTTTCTGTGCTGAGCATGGTATTGAGCATCACTTCTCTTCTCCACACGTTCCTCAACAAAATTGCATGGTGGAAAGGAAGAATAGAACCTTAGTCGAGATGGCTAGAACGATGCTAGATGAGTATGGCACTCCGAGAAGGTTTTGAGACAAAGCTATTGCTACAGCTTGTCATATTGCCAATCGTGTTTTCTTGAGACCATCTTTGGGCAAGACATCATATGAGCTTCGGTTTGGTAAAAAACCCTATGTTTATTCTCAAGACAGAAAATTTAGATAAATTAGAGTTAAGAACTTCTTATGGTTTATTTCTAGGATATCCTGCTTATTCGAGGGGTTTTCGGGTTCTTAATGTTGAGACTAACGTTTTTCAGGAGACATACAATGTCACCTTTGATGAGACTAACCTTGGAGCTAGATAAGACATTTCAGGTGATACATAGGCGACAGAGAGCATCTTTGTGGAAGAAGATGAAGATGAATATGGTGATTGTCTCCCGCCTGCTGCTGCTACACATCCTAAACCAATTGAAGAACCTACTTCGACCACTTCACCTTCAATTGAGGCTCCTGCTGCATCCTCATCATCAGTAGTACCTGCGGAGGTCGAATAGATGCTATCCCCCTCCCCCCCGAGCGCTTCACTTCACATTCAGAGGTGTCATCCACCAGATCAGATGATTGGTCAGCTTCGTGAGTGAGTCACTCTCTCCAGGTATCACAATCCAAATCTCTACTTCCATTCTTCCTTTGTCGCTTCTTTCGAACCCCGCGATATATCACATGCTTTATCTGATTCGAGCTGGGTTAATGCCATACATGAGGAGTTACAGAACTTTTAGAGGAACAAGGTTTAGAATCTAGTAGAGCCTCCTAGTTGTCATAATGTGATAGGAACCCGTTGGGTGTTCAAAAATAAACAAAGTGGGGATGGTTATGTGGTTAGAAACAAGGCTAGATTGATAGCTCAGGGTTTTAGCCAAGTTGAGGGATTAGACTTTAATGAGACTATTGCCCCTATTATTAGATTAGAAGTCATTCGTATTCTGCTTGCATTTGTTGTATCTAAGGGCTTTAGCTCAGATGGATGTCAAGAGTGCATTTCTAAATGGTTACATAGAGGAGGAAGCGATTTTAGGCAAACCCTAGGCTTTGAGAATTCTAAGCATCCACATCATGTCTTCAAGCTATCCAAAGCCTTGTATAGTCTTAAGTAAGCCCCTAGAGCCTGGTATGACAGACTTAAGACCTTCTTGCTTAAGAATAACTTTGAGATGGGTAAAGTAGAAAAGACTCTGTTCATTCTTAGTTATGGAAATGACTTCTTGCTTGTTCAGATTTATGTAGATGATATTATCTTTGGTGGTTCTTCTCATGCTCTTGTTTCCACTTTTTCTGAGACCATGTTCACGGAATTTGAGATTAGTATGATGGGAGAGCTCAACTACTTTCCAAGGCTTCAAATCAAGCAACGCAAGGAAGGGATCGTCATCCATCATACGAAGTACACCAAAAATCTGCTCAAGTGCTTCGAGATGGGTGACTACAAGCCGATCGCCACTCCCATGGCAACTTCGACTGCTTTGGACCTAGACGAGGAAGGAGAAGCCATGGATCTATGCAAGTATCACAGCATGATTGGCTCCCTCTTTTACTTGACGGCCTCAAGACCGAACATCCACTTCGCAGTTTGCTTCTGTGCGAGGTTTCATGCGTCTCTCAGGACTTCACATTATCAAGCCGTCAAGCGCATCTTCAGGTACCTTTACTCTACCCTTCAGTATGACATTTGGTATTCATGCTCATCTTCCTTGTTCATTCAGGAGTTTTTTATTCTAATTTTGCGGGTTATCGGTTAGATAGGAAGAGTACCTCAGGCACTTTTCACTTCTTAGGCACTTCTCTTGTCTCTTGTTCTTTCATAAAACGGTCATCAGTTGCACAATCTACTGCAGAAGCTGAGCATGTAGCTGCCGCTAGTTGCTGTAGTCAAATTTTATGGATGGTGTCCACCATTAAGGACTATGGGTTTGCTTTTGATAGTATTCTTCTCTGTGATAACACTTCCTTCATTAATATTGCTAAGAACCCTATGTAGTATTCTAGAACTAAGCACATTGACATTCGCTATCACTTCCTTAGAGACCATGCAGAGAAAGGTGATATTGTGCTACAATTTGTGGAGTCTAAGGCTCAGTTAGCTGATATCTTCACCAAGCCTTTAGACCAAACTAGGTTTGCCACCTAGAGGAGTGAGTTAGGGGTTATTTACCGCTATGGGTTGGTTTGATGGGGAGTTGGTTCTTTTCTGAGCTTTCCTTATTCATCTAATCTTTACTTGATATTTTTCTGAATTTGCTGATCTGTTCAATCCTTTTAGGATTTTTGAGTTTCTTCATCTCATTGTATCATATTGCATTCATATAAAAATCATAAAAAGATGTATTGTAATATAAGCTTTACTGCTTGTCCTTTAAATTGATGAATCTTTGCTTATTACCCTCTTGAGCTTTAGTATTTCAATTCTTGCTCAATGTCATGTCTAGTTCTATGACTTGCTAGAATTATCATGATTTCACAATGGTATCTTAGTCTTTGCCTAAAGAGCTAGTTTTTTTAAGACAACTTGAACTAAAATTTGTAATTTGTGGATCTTTTAGCTAGTTGCATAATTAGTGCTCTTTTTGTGACACTGGTCATGTCAAATTGCTTTGTTAGCTCTTGAGTCTAGGATTGAACATTCCTTGAGCTCCTTGTTCCTTTGTGAATCTGAAATTGCTCGTGTGCAAAAGAAAATTTTAAGGTTCGCATGTAATTAATTTGTGCCAAACTATTCTCACGAGATTGCATGTCAAAGACATGAACTTGGAGATAGTTTGATGATTCAGACGATCTCATGGGGACTGCTTGTCAAAATTAACATTAAGCTCAAGGTTTGTCACCCTGGTTGAAGCTTAGGAAGAGTTTGTGGATGGCTCCTAGTCCAGGATCTTCTTCATTAAGATAAACCTTTAAATAATGTCAATATTCATTGCAAATGAAATTATTGTTAAAAATTGGGTGATTGAGGTACTTTGAGCAAAATGATTCTCTTTCGGAATTTTTGTCTCTAGAATTGTGTTTGTTAGCTTCTTGATCTCACATTGACATTCTATCATGGCTATTATCACTTTATGATCTCTTTTGATGAACTTGCTAATTTTGAAGCTTTGCTCAAATTGTTACAATTCATCGCTTTATCTTGATCCTTCTTGGTTAGCTTATATATATATATATATATATATATATATATATATATATATATATATATATATATATATATATATCTGTGTGTGTGTGTGTGTGTGTGAGAGAGAGAGAGAACATATCTAGTGTTAATGGATAATTGAGTGCTAAGGTGCTAATGGTAATCTTGACCGTTGGATCATGCAGGGTGTTTAATGCAGAGCATTGGTGATGGGAGCATGCAGCGTGTTTAATGCAGACGCATTAATGAAGGCGCGTTGGAGGTAGGAGTATGCAGGATGATTAAATGGTTTGGAGGTAGGAGCCCTATTAATCTTGGCTGTTCAATCCAGACCCAACGATCAAGATTTTTATTAGCACCTTAGCACTCAATTACACATTAACACTAGATGTGTTCCATATATATATATATATATATATATATATATATATATATATATCTTAACATGATCTTGCTAGCTGCTTTAGGCTTGATAGACATTGAGTAATAGTAGAAATGCTAACATGTTCTTTTGGGTAATCTCCAAAGTTTCTTGTACTAAAAATTGAAATATACAAAAAAAATGAAGGCACTCTATTGCATTCCATGCATGCTCTTTCTTGTAATTTTTTCTTCATTTTTGTCTTTGTCATCTCTGGATAAGAGGAAGACGTGATTCCTTGATGACTCCATTGTCAAAGAGGGAGAAGATATAACAAAGATGTTAAAAGGGGGAGCTATTTGAAGAAAAATGGATAAAATAAAATCCTTTGAAAAATAATGATCTTAGTGAGGGGGTGTTTGTTTAATTTTCATTCTTATGATCTTATTGTCTTTTCTGATCTTGAATAGCAATTCTTGGAATCTCACAATGATCAAAAGTCAAATTGAACAATTGCTCTTTCATATGGATCTTTAGTGAGATTTTTTACTCTTCTCTGTAAATTAAAGCTTTCTTGCTTTCTTGTACCTTATCTCACTTACCTATGCTATTCTGAAGTCAACTTGGTCATTTCCATTGCGTTCTCTCGCTTTTGGACTAAGTTGTGCCTTTGTGCGAAAATGATGAATTTTTTCGTTTTCAAACCTCAAACTTTTTTTTGGTAATTACCAATGTGTTCATCAAGGGGAAGATTGTGGATATCATGTGGATGTGCTCACGATCTTAGGATGATGATACAATTGGCATTAGTATTGAGGGTTTGTCAAACACTCATTTTCAGTAAAGTTTAGTAATTTTGGTATAACCGCAAGAGAGGAGCGGTATTACCGCAGCGCGACCAGGTCGTCGTAACTTGGTGGTTGTAATTCTTTCGACCAGGTGGTCGTAACCCTTTCGACCAGGTGGTCGTAACCAGGTGATCGTAACCCTTTCGACTGGTGGTCGTAACTCTTTCGACTAGGTGGTCGTAATCCTTTTGACCAGGCAAAATCGGTATGATCGGATTTTACTTGGCGGTATGTTTTTTTTCCAGAGAATATGTTTTTGGGAGTTTCTTCTTCCCTAAGAATCAGTAAGACCTCATTTGTGCAGCGGTACTACCGTAGTGCGGTAGGACCAGAGTTCACTGGTGGTATTATTAGTTTTGCTATGTTCGGTGGCCAATTTGGCAGAGTTTTTTGTTTGTTAGGTTAATTTATGGGTTCCATTGTATATGTGTTGCATGATACATGTTTTGACCAACGTGGATCAAGTTGTAAAGAATTTGTCCCGAATCGATTTCTTGGCCCATTGTTGTGCAGGAAGCTTGGAGGTCAACGACTGTCAATGGCGAGGATGGTCGGGACTAGGCTTGGAGAGTTGAGGTTCAGAATGATCGAGGATGCCAGGTGAAGTCAGTGGACTCAAGCATGACACAAAATGGACAAGAATGACTGAACGGGAAGTTCAATCCGACGGGTTGCATAAAGCGGTGCGGGTCGGTGCAAGTGCTATAGTGGTTTCGGTGGGAGCCGGATGGGAGAGACTTGCCGACATGAAGAGAGTCGTTGATCAACCTATACATGGCAAAGAATGGGATTGTTTCATAAATATTGGACTAGGTCTTTGGAGAAGAATTGAGAAGTGGTATTCTTGTAACTTCACCTAAATACCACCTTAATTGTTTTTGGCTAAACCGTAGCGCAAGACGGTGCGAGGAGAAGTGGTTTTGGTCAAGAGTAGATGATGATGGCACTTTGAAATGCGTGTATAAGTGAAACCCGTTTGTGTGTGGGTTTAATGAGTGCCCATTTAGGTGTCTTCTTCTAGAAGCTAGCCTCCTCTATAAATAGGGAGGGCGCTCGTTGTGCACTCAAAACCCTCTTGTATTCAAGAAACTCTAGTTTGTGTTTAGGGATAGTAGAGGTTATGATTCTAAAGAGTTGGATTGATTGAGTGCTCAAGTATTGAGCTTTTATCCTCCATGGTGGAGTAGTTGTAAACCAATTCAATCTTCAATCAATTCAAGTAAGATTCCTCAAGATGACTTCCTTCTTGTTCTTACTCTCTCTTTGGTGATTTTGGGTTTTTGTTGATCCTTTGGTTTTCCCTTAATTTCTTGTTGAGATCTTACTTACTGTGATATGTGCAAATGCATCTAAGATCATCTTGATCATCTCTTACCTACGAGCAAGTTCTAGGATCTAAGTTTGATTTTAACCCGGTTTTGGAACAACTTTCACTCAAACGGAAAAAAGTTAGAACTTTAGCAATGATCTTCACGATCTTTGAGTGAAATAATTTTCTGACATCCTAGAGAAGGTATGTTTCAAGTTTCATAAATTTTGGAGTTGTGGATCAAAAGGTGTGCCAATTTTGTATTTGGATTTCAGGCTGTGTCCTGTTCATCGTGCTATTTTTATTGTTCCTCCGGTAGTACCGCTACTGTTAACCGACACTACCAATTTTTTGTAATACCGCTATTGTTCACCAATACGATCGGTACTGTTCATAGGTACTGATCACCAGTGCGTTTTTTGTTGTTATGTTTTGGGGTTTTGATTTGATTGAATACAAGACATCTGTTGTGCTTATTTGTTGATCTTCATAGCTTTCATAGCTATTAGAGAGAACAACTAGTTGAATCCGATCAAAGTGAAAAATAAGCAGAGCTCCTATTCACACCCTCTCTAGTCGCCGTTTTGGTCCAACAATTCTCCTCCTTTGAACGACAGATGTACTGGATGTCGGTGATTTTTTGTTTCTCTGGAGAATCAGATTGGTGTTTTTGGGGGTTTTTTTAGGCTGTTGCGTGTACCACCACAGGGTGGCCCTACCGGGGGTGCATGGTGGGAGAAGAGGGCTGGCGGGAGGGGAGGGTCGTGCGTGCTAGTAGGGGAGGGGAGGGCGCGTGGCGGATGCGGGCAGACCACCGTACGGTGATAATGCAGAAGGACAGTGTGGAGGGAGGGTGTGCCATACGATAGCCATATAGCATGGTGTCATTTTTGAAAGAAAACAAACAAGCGGCGACGGTCATCCATGTAACTACTCGGCGGACATGCGCCAATACGCAAAAAAAAAAAAAACTCCGAAATGTGCCACGAACAAGTTTTTGGCGTGGACGACATGCTAGCCCTCACGTCATCACCTGCCACGGTCATCTCACCGATCAAAGTGACCACTGGCGCGACAGATTCACCACGATTGCAGGTAATTAAATCGCGACCGTTCCGAGGTAAGACAAGGAAATCTTGTCCATATTTCTACCAACTTGTCCCTCTCGATGCACGTTTTCGGTATTTGACGCAGTGCCTTGGCCAGGCTAATCTATACCCCGTCAAATCGACGTGATGTCGAAATCTTCGGCGTCGCCGCCGTCTAACTTTGCCGCATCTGATGCCTTGTGAATCACATCAGCACTAGTGCAGTGAACCAGTGACATTCCTGGGCGATTACTTGTTGCAATTGCCTACATAATCCATCATTCGACGCCTTGCTGTCTTGGGTAATCTCCGACCTTCCGCTTTTTCTCCTTGTCTTTTAGTTTGGCACTGTCTGGATACAAGTGACAATGGCAGAATTAAGTGATAAACGCTAGTAAAGAAACCAAGGAATTCGTATGATTTCATAGATGTGCTCACTGCCTTTTCTGGATCAGAGGATTGCCCTGGCTAGCTTAATGATGGAGGTCTCCCCTGCACCTTAGATCATCACTGTGCTTTTGTTGTAGGTCGGTGTCATGGTGTGGGAAACGACCAGAACCTAGTAGCAACATGGTACACGAAACTGTGTCTTAATTTGGAGAGCATGCATCGACAGTGACAAGGCAGGCTTTCACGCTTTCATCTGGCAAAACAGTGACTGTCCCTGCGAAATGCAGATCTCTGTGCATGTGAAAAACAAAAGAAAAATCCAACAAAAACTGCAGCCTGACCTGGGCAGACAACAGTCAGGGGCTTTCACGCTCTCAACTGGCAAAACAGTGACTTTCTCTGCGAAATGCAGATCTCTGTGCATGTGAAAAACAAAAGAAAAATTCAACAAAAACTGCAGCCTGACCTGGACAGAGAACAAACCGGGCCTTAAGACTAAATAGACTATAGCTCGAGTAGTCCTAAAAATCTTATTAGGTGTACCCTCAGTAGTAAGTGACCCATAAATCCATATAACAATGGGCTAGCCTGAGTCGCATAGCCCAGCCTAGGGCTAAAGCGCCAACATGAAGCAGGTAGGCCGCATGCCCATTGAAACGTGAAAGCGCAAAGGCACAAGAGAAACCTAAACCCTATTCCCTGCTTCGAGCCTTCGCTCGCTCAATCACACGCTCACACACATCGCTCGGCCTTGACAGAGCTCTCCTTCGCTGCTCCTCGAGGGCTCGCCGTCGTCGGCTGCCACCGCTCTTGGGGTCGGCTTTCTATCACAATAGCCGCCACGGCGCCACCAGCCGTCGCCACAGCTTCTTAAAGGCTCCGCTGCTCCGGGGCTTTTACTCTCTGGCGCTTGCCTCCACCGCTCTTGGGCGCTCGACTTGCAGTCCCGCCACGGTGCCACCGGCCGCCGCCGACTTCAAAATTGGTAAGACGGTGATCACCACTGCCGGACCACTAGGAACGGGTAGTCGGTAGAGGCAGAGCCGCAGCCCCAAACCTCAAGGGAATTCTGGACCATCTGGACAGCAGTTATCACTGCCATCTTCCGCAACAGTTACACGCGCAAGTACCGATCAGTTACAGGAGATGTCTTGCAGCTTTGCAAATCAGACCAGTACTATTGGATTAGTATGCTAACCCCGAAATTTGCAGTAAAAATGGTAAGTAGAAGTACAATTGGAGGGAAGAGGATCGGATCGCATGTGCGACTGGTGAGGCGCCGCATGGTTCGTGCGGGCAAGTACAATGTCAACCCGAGCAGGTGCGCCGCGCACGAGAGAGCATGTGCGGCCCGCCAGGCCGCGGCCCGTACCTGGTCAGTAACCGGTGAGGTCTGAGTGGTGGCTTGTGCATTATTGGAGTCACGTCTCCTCATGTACCATCTGTACTTCGTACTTGGTAGGAGTGCAGTACATTAGTTTGCAGTTAAGGGTTTATTTGGACAGGACTGATTAGACATAATTTTTGGATTAAAAAATATTTCAATTTAAACTTTGTGCCGATTCAAAGGGATTAAGTGAGATTACAATATATCAAAACAAGTCCTAAGAGTTTGTTTGAAGCCCCAAATTCTGTTAGAATTCGTCTTTGGGGAGCATTGCAAACTACTGACCTTTCGAGGATCAGCAAGACATGATCATTTGGCGTTAGGAAGCCTCGGGGCACTACTCCTCTAAGTCGGCCTACATGACATTCTTCTTTGGTTTACGAGGGTTCCCAAGTACGAAGGCTATTTGGCACGCACATGCACCTCTGAAGTGCACATTTTTCGTGTGGTTAGTAGTCCGCATCGTTGCTAGATGGCAGATCATCTTCAACGTCGTGAACTTCAAAATCAAGGTGTCTGCGTTTTCAGTGGGCACTCCCAAGAGACTGTCGACCACCTTCTCTATTGGGTGTGCCATAACCTCTCAGGTTTGGGTGCGCTTCCTCACGCACATGGGTTTGCCGGGAGCAATCCCGGTTGGACAACTCTCTTTTCAATAGCACTGGCTTTCCACTCGGGATGCCATACCTTCATACACAAGAAAGGATCTATACTCCTGCGTCATTCTAGTTTCTTGGATGCTTTGGAAGAAGCGTAACTGTAGGGTGTTCAATAATGAAGTGAGTTTCATTGATCTTCTGCTATAGCGGGTTCACGACGAGCACTGCCATTGGCGCTTCACATGAGCTAACGGTCGGGAGGCGCCCTTTATCGGGAGTAGTTCTTCTTAGGTCACTTTTGTTTTTGTTTCGTTCTCTTCCTTTCTTTCTTTGTTCTTTATTCGTTCTCTTTCTTGTCTTAGTTTTCTTTCTCTTTCTGTTGTTGTTTTTTTCATTTCGGTTTGCTTCTTCTCGGCGCTGCCTTCTAGGCCTTGTGTCTAGACCCGCGGGGCTCTATGTCCCGTGTGTGTTGTTGTGACTCCTTTGCCCGTAACTACTCCCTTTTTCTTAATGGAATGACGTGCAAAACTTTTGCACAGTCTTGAAAAAAGATAGAAGGTACATTTGGAAGCCCACAGGATATGTATTTCCCAGCCCAATCCGCTTGATTCCCCGGGGAAAAATATTAGTCTCCCCACACTGGAATTTTTCTACCATCTGGACTCGACACATCGCTTGACCTTGTCCTCGCGACACTGTCTCTGCATTGTGGGACGCGACACCTTCTCCTACCACTCTGGCAAGTCAGCTCTACATCTTCTTCCTGTTAGCTCCTCAACCTCCTGCTCCTAGGGTTTTATCTTACCTTTTCTCACAGATCGGGTGCTATTACGTACTAATTTTGAGGAAGGAGAGGAGGAGGAGGCTGATGTCCATCTAGAGTCACTGAGACACAAAGATTGTGAGAGATTGCGGGAGGAGGGAGAGGAAGAAGCCACTGTCGACGCCTTTTCGGCTTCTTCCACGTCGTCGATTGGAAGGTAGAGTTTCCTCTTTGCTTTGCCTTTTCTTGGATCTAGTACTCCCACAATCCATTCGATTCCTTGGATATTTCATCAACACATAAATGGTAGGACATGGTGGATTGATTAGATAGGATAACAGTTTGAGACGTTTTCTATTTTCTTCTCATGTTGAGCACATAGAAAAAAACGAAAGAAGGCAAGGATACATATAGATACAACCCAGTTCCGTGGCCTTGTCTTCACTTTCATCGAAGTTAAAGGGTGCACTGGCACCAAATTTGTACCTGAATATGAACATTGGGGATAAAAAAGCATGTTGCAGATGGTTTCTTTGAAACTATACTATTGTAGCTATGTTATGTGGTGGTGACGAAAGAAATGTTGTAATAGTTGGATGTTATATATTGAATAAAATCATAAATCATCTTCATGTTTTTGAATAACAGAGAAGCCATGATTGATGATATGAGAGGAGGAAGAAGTTACCAAGTTCACTGACCATGTGTAAATGTTCTACATAGACAACTAGAGAGAGCAACTTTCTCAGGAAAATTTGTATTTAGGACATTCCTAGCTCGCCCAATTTTATTCAAAATCTAAAGTTTTCTTATGGTTTAAAAAGGCTAGGTTGACCTTCTCCTGATATTTGTGTTAATTCAAATTTATAATTTTTACTTTGTAATGCCTAGTTACTACTTGTATTGAAAAATATCTGCTTATAGCAGTTCGGTGGCCTAAGTGATACCCTTTTGCTTGTTTTTGTTTTATATCTGAATGTATGATACCAAAGTTAGTTAATTTGTGTGCTTTATGAACCCTGCAAATTAAATGCTCGCACACAAAGCCAATCTGCTGGTCATAAGGCTTATGGTCTGTACTCAAGCCAACCAGCCAATAGAGGCATGGCATTGCTGCGATGGCAAATGAGATGAGTCAATATTGTTTCTCACACCACTGAAATTTGCATTATACTATTGTTCTTTCATCATGAGAAGATGTAACAATTCTGGATATAATCCCTTTTTTGTGGTTGATAGCTAGCACTGGTAATAACATACATATATACAATGTTTCATAAAGTATACAATATTGTGCTCGTGTTGGCATTTTAATAGCTGCTATTTGTTTGGGTCTAATTTTGACGAGCTGCTGCTATTTGTAGGTAATCTTGAGTATGCGTATGCCCCCTTTACCACAGAGCTTTTACTTTTATTTTTTAGATTGTTTACTAATAAGTTTTCAGATTGTTTCATATAGGCAGAAGATAGCAAAAGAGAGAAGGAAGTGGTTGAATCTGGATTGTGTGGATGCTTGAAGTGTCAGATTGCCGGACATGCAACATGGCACACATGGCCAACTAGATGCTTGAATTCAACTTTTGCATGAATTGGACCCGTGCCTCGTGTTATAGATGATTAATTTGGTTGGAAGTGGCTGAATCTGGACCGTGTGGATGCTTGAAGTGTCAGATTACTGGATTTGCAACATGGCACACATGGCCAACCAGATACTTGAATTCAACTTTTGCATGAATTGGCCCGTGCCTCGTGTTATAGATGATTAATTTTGTTGTATGTAACAGATGATTAACGCTACAGGTACAAATAGTAATAGCTAAATAAGTTTGGATTTTGCCCATGTATGAATGTAATATGCATGTGTGGATGTATGTATATGATCTGGAAGTTGGTGTAGATTTTAGCACCCTTTTCAAAAAAAAATCATGATTTTTAAATTACTTTTTTGTTATCTTGTTTGTGTTTATGGTTTTTTCTAATTTTTTGAGTGCCTTTTTGAATTGTTAATGATTTTTTCGAATTTGTTAATTTTTTCTGGATGTTTCTGACTTTATCATGAATATTTATGATCTTTCCCAATTTTTTTCTTGGTTTTTTGAGTTTTTTTTAATGTATAGGATTTTATTCCTATGACTTTCAAATGGTGGTAGGGAATATTACCCATGTATGAATGTAATATGCATGTGTGGATGTATGGAACTGATCAGAAGGTTGGTGTAGATTCTAGCACCCTTTTCTATAAGAAAATCATGATTTTCAAATTATTTCTGTCATCTTATTTGTGTTTATTGTTTTTCCCCCGATTTTTTGGGTGCCTATGTGTTAGAGATTTTGTTTTCAAATTTGTTATTTTTTTCTAGACGTTTCCAACTTTCTTTCCTGGTTTTTTGAGTTTTTTGAATGTCTCGGATTTTATCCCTATGACTTCCAAATGGTGGCACGGAATATTACCCATGTATGAATGTAATCTACATGTGTGGATGTATGGATTTGATGTGAATGTTGGTGCAGATTTTAGCACCATTTTCTCATAATTTTCAGTTTTTTTTGTTATATTATTTGTATTTATGGTTTTTTGGCACCTTTTTGAATTGTCATTTATTTGTTTTCGAATTTGTTGATTTTTTCTGGACATTTCTAACCTTTTCCTAAATATTTCTGATTTTTTCCAATTTGTTCGTTTTTTTTAATGTATGGGGTTTTTATCTTATGACTTCCAAATGGTAGCAGGGTATATTACCCATGTATGAATGTAATCTGCATGTGTGGATGTATGGATCTAATCTGAATGTTGGTGCAGATCACCCTTTTCTCCAAATTTTCATGAAATTTAAATTATTTTTTGTTATCTTATTTGTATTTATGGGGCTTTTCAATTTTTTGGGTGCCTTTTCGAATTGTTAGTGATTTTTTTCTTTATTTTTTCTGAATTTTTTGCATGGATGTTTTCGTCCTTCTCCTGAATATTTATGATATCCTTCATTTTTTTTCCCTGATTTTGTTTTCAGTTTTTTATTTATTTTATGTATGGGGTTTTTATCCCATGGCTTCCAAACGGTGGCATGAAATATTTTCATGTACTCTTAAAATCCCCGCTAGGGGAAATATTTCCTAAGTTCCTTTCCCTTGGCATCCAAACAAGGCTTAAAGGTGCTTAAAGGTTAATTCTGATTGGCATGAAGCTAAGTTATGTACTACTGCTTGTATAATTACGGTTCTCTGACATACTGGTTTTCTTTAGATCTTCCTGGACATAGGATTCATTGCTTCGCTCCTTCGTAAAGTACGTACTTGCACGGTATCTGCCGGCCAGTTGCTTGGTATGGACCTGAGAGCGTATCGTGAGCAAAGAACTTCCAACGAAAATTTGTAGACTGAAGAGTACATTACCCAGTATAGATCGACTGGCTGTAGATTGCTAACGTGAACAAGTGCCAACAAATGTCCTTGCTAACGAAAAGCAAAGGAAATCTTTATATATATATATATATATAGATCATCTGATTTATATTGATAACGTAACGAGTAAAGTACACAAGTATCAAATTTTTACATTGAAGATTGTAGATGAATAACATTTCACCGTCAAGTCCTTAGGTCGATGAACGTGCTGGACTTCTTTATCTTCTTCGCCATCGACTCTGTATCTTACATCTGTGTCTTGATTGCCAATAAACGCGACAATGGGAATTGGATCATTGATTATCTACAATGATGTGTAGGATCTACGCCTCAATAGAGGTGTTGTTCGTCAAAAGAAAATCAGAGGTGATTTATTTGCACCCTTCTCCACTTGGTGTTGATTTTTGATGTACGCGTCGCCATCGTTGTTTAGGTGAGTCGGCCCGTTGAAACTTATCATGATAAATAAAATCCAACTAAAGACTCACCGGGAGAAAAACAAAACTAAAAAAATTTAATCTAGGAAGAAAAACAGAAGAAGCTAAGGAATTTTCACCCCACTCATCGCTGGAGAAGAGGGTAGAGGGACCGACGGAGTGACAACGGAGCTGTAGCCCTTGGCTAGGTTCCCGGCTAATTCTGAATTAACATGAAGCTAAGTTATGTACTACTGCTTGTATAATTACAGCTCTTTGACATACTGGTTTTCTTTAGATCGTCCTGGACATAGGATTCATTGCTTTGCTCCTTCGTAAAGTACGTACTTGCACGGTATCTGCCGGCGAGTTCCTTGGTACGGACATGCGAGCGTCTCGTGAGCAAAGAACTTCCATTGAAAATTTGTAGAGTTAAGGCTGAAGAGTACATTACCCAGTATAGATCGACTGGTTGTAGATTGCTAGCCTGAACAAGTGCCAACAAATGTCCTTACTTTATTTTGCACTTCTAAATCCGAGAGGGAAAAAACAAAGGTGGTGAGAAAGGGGGAAAGAACGAAGGCACCACTCGGCAAAGTTGAACGAGCGGTACCACATAGTCATTTTTCGAACACAATGGCACAATTTTAAGCTATGGATTTTGTCTCGTGTTCTTACGGTTGCGAGACACTTCTCCTGTGAAACGACAAGGATCCCCCCATTCCATATGTCTAAACGCGACCTCTTTTGAGTTGTCTTCACGGTAATGCTCTCAGACAGTATACATCTCTTTGTGGTACAGATTGGGAACCAAGCATTCTGAGCCAGTACTTTCCTTTGTCATCCACCGTCATGCTCAAGTTTAGTCCTTTGGATTTAACATATTTATAATGCAAATGATAAGTTCAAACTTTTTTGAGAGAGAAATGTATAGTTCAGACTTCAGACTAGTTCTACTGCTACTACGAGCTAGCTAGAGTGCTGGACCATAGAGATCGTTCGGCTTAGGAGACTCGGCCTCAGAAGCTGGAGACTTAGATGGGCTGCGGTGTCCAACTCGCGATAATAAAAGCCCATACTCGTGGGTTCCACATTCTTCGTCCACGTAGAGCATGGTCGGGAGACAGCGAACGCGCACAATTTTCTATTGAGAAATACGCACAACGCACAAATAGGATTTTTTTTAATAATATTAATTTTAAAAATAATTACAAAAAATAGTCTTTTTTAAATAAAAAATAGACCACTGTCTCCATTTGGAATGACAAAATTATCCTATCGCTATTTCAATTGGCGACAGGGATCAGTGCGGAGAGATTCCTGTTGCCAATTGAACTAATGACATGACAATTTCGCTAATTCAATTGACGATAGGACCCTATCGCCAGTTCAATTGGCGATAGTGATATTTTCGCTAATTGGAATAACGACAATGCCTTATATTTTTTTAAAAAAATTTATATGTAGATAATTCAACCTAAAGATTTAGCGTATTTTACGAAGTTTTTTTGGTAATACTTTGAAGTGTTCGTGTAGTTCGGAATCTGAAATTGGAGAAGATAATGAAATGTGAAGTAGAGAATGCGAGATCAATGGCTCAATTTGGAACGCGAGTTCGGTGGTGCAATAACACAAATAGTCTTATTCGGAGCGAAATGGAAAAAAAAATTGGGTTTAGGGTTGCCATGTACGTTGTTGTATTGATTGGATTGTTCGTGGAACCGATTCCTTCGGAAAAAGATTTTGTAATATTTAATAGTCAAAAATATTTGGAAAAGGGATTTAAGTTTGAAAGACTTCATAATTTAATTACGAAATACATGGTTTGCTGGGTTTGGTTACGTACATTAGAAACACGAACATACACAAATCAACAAACCGAAATACATTTACGATACATGTACGCCTTTTTAGAATATGAAAAAGTTGATTGGAACGATCAGTTCTGGTGGCCCATCGGTCCCTTCCCCGTATCTCTAGACTGCCCGCGGCGGTGGCTAGTCTCGAAGTCGGCCATGTTTTGCGAGACGGGCTGAACGATTGAATGATGTTAGGACAACACAATGTAAGACCAAATTAACAATCATGATGCAAACTAAACATAACTTGCCTCTTCTATCCGAACTACGCTCGGGTGATGGGGAGCTCCAGGACGACCGCTAGTCTCACTAGCGAGAGCTTCCCCTTGTGCGCGGCGCGCTCGGCCCGATTGTACTCAGCTTCTTGTTCATTGGAACGATCAGTTCTGGCAGCCCATCGGTCCCTTCCCCGTGTCTCTGGACTGCCCGCGACGGTGGCTACTCTCGAAGCCGGCCATGTTCTGCGAGACAGGCTGAACGATTGAATGATGATAGGACAACACAACGTAAGACCAAATTAATAATCAGGATGCAAACTAAACATAACTTACCTCTTCTATCCGAACTACGCCCAGGTGATGGGGAGCTCCAGGACAACCGCTAGTCTCACTAGCAGGAGCCTCCCCTTGTGCGCTGCGCGCTCGGCCCGATTGTACTCAGCTTCTTGTTTGGGGGTCCTCCACCACCACCCTACTTTCCTAGGCTCCTCCGGTACCTTTTCAGTAGGGTTGGGTATGTAAGGTTTTCAGCATTTGAAGGTTTCGACTCACATTGCATAGTTAAAAATGTACTTATGCTCGATGAATGCCCCATTGTACATGTCCGGACTGTCGATCCATTGGAAGAAGTTGCATCGCATCTCTGGCTGCTATTATGTGCGGATGTAGTTAAGGATTTGTGGAATAGAATATAAGATGTAAGAAATGTATGTGTGTGCAAGATTAGCTTACGAGGACGTTCTCACACGTGTAGTTCGCCCGGACGGCCGTCACCGAGTGTGTGGACTGGATGATCTTAGCCGGTTCTTCGCACACACATTGCGGGCGTGGGAACTCTGGTACTACCGGTGTATCCTTTATAGAAAAATACAGGTTGGGTTTAGCCCTCTCGGCAAGCCACTTATGCTTCCACGACATCTTCGCGTAGAAGTTCGCCGACGAGTCCGACATCTCCTTCCTCTTAGTTGTGTGAACCAAGCTTTGGTGAAGTATTAGATGTGGTAGTGTAGTATTCTCCTCCAGCTCTCTTCTCCTCCAGTTCTCTTCTCCCTTCTTTTATAATGGGTCTTTTTGGTTTGAAAAGGTGGCGTGGCGGAGTGTGGCATTTTCAGTTTGCAAAGGTAGTGTTGTAGTGTGTTATCATCTCGGTCTTCAAAAGTGGCAGTTTGTGGCCTGTCGTGATGCATTCTTTTTGGTTTGAAAAGGTGGCGTGGCAGAGTATGACCTTTTCGGTCTGAAAAGGTAGCGTCGCAGTGTGTTGTGAACTCAGTTTGTAAAAGTGGTAGCATGTGACGTGACATGGTGCAATCTTTTTGGTCTAAAATAGAGGCGTGGTAGAGTGTGGTCTTTTCGATGCAGAAAGGTAGCATCGAAGTGTGTTGTCATCTTGGTCCGCAAAGTGGCAGTGTGTGGCGTGACCCAGTGCGGTCTTTAAGGTTTGAAAAGGTGGGGTGTCACGATGCTGACTCCCTCACATGGTTATGTATAGACACAAGAACAAATAGTATTGAAACACAAAATTAGCATAATGTAAGTTGTACAGAAATTTATATTTATATGACTTGACTGATATTTACAAGAATAAATATCTACACATGGATCCTCTTGGGGTGTACCCCATGTGTGGCTCCTAGCCTAGTCCGAGCCAACTGCGGGAGCTGGTACAAGTAGGTCAAAGGTTCAGGCAGCCGAGGCACTCTACCACGCGCGAGTAACCTGATGGGGTGTCATGAGAGGGTTCTGCGTTGTCTGGCTGACTCCGGACGCACCGTGCAGCTGTGAAGCCCCATAGAGACCAGGCTGCTCTCGTCGTGTGAAGGCCCACCGCCACCCTGGTCGAAATCGAAGTCCCAAAGTGTGACTCCTTTTGCAACACCAGCTTCTCACCCCAAAGGGTTGTACGAGCTGTGAAATAGTACGTTATGCCGAAAATGATGAAATAGTACGTTGTGCATGCAAACAAGATAGACATACCTCATCGCACGAAGGTAGTGGACCACTCCGCATACTCCTATCCCGTGTGTGGGTGGAACTCATGACATGTTAGAGAAAATTGTCATTAGTAGCTAATGGAGTTTGAAATAAACAACCAGACTAAGTATTTCATGCTGACTTGCGAATTGTGCGAGGGTACTCCTAGCACGGTGCCACGAGGACTCACCATCCACGTCCGAGTGAGGAGCTGTAGGGCGTGATGCACCATAGCTCACCTCCCCCATCCACGCACAGGTGGGGCCACCAACTCCCTCGGCCTACGACAAGACGCAATCTGGATCCCTCGTCTTGTCTTCTCGACAAATAGGTCCATGATCACTCCGATCTCCTGCGCCGTCATGCTGAAACACTCCCCGAGCATCATATGACGCACGGAGGTCGCCAACTCGTGCATCTTCCATTGCAGATCGACTTGTACACATAATTAACAAGTTAGAAACCGAAAACTTGATAAGAAAATAAGAAGTATGGACTGTTTAATACGTACATCGTAGTGGAATGCGAAGTCTAGCTAGGTGGGGTACGTATCGGACGTCATGACCTCGTGTCGTGGTGGGTCGTCCACAACCTTGACGCAGCGAACCCTCGCCCGACTAGAGTATCACTCAATGTACTCCTCGTACATCCTTGGGTCGTAGGGAACATCCTCTTGAACGACGTCCTCCAAGGCGCAGATCCAACCGTAAACACAATGGAACATCCTGTTTGCCCAGGAAGTCGTAGCAGGTACTGACGAAGATTGTTGACTAGTCAAATTATATGGATATGCCTTTATTCAAAAGTAATCTGGATCCTCTACTAGGCCCGAATTAGCTTGCTGGGTCCAAGATTAATTACGTAGTCAAAAGGTGAACTCAAGGACCTTTCCTTCTAATACCTCTCTCCTAAAGAGAACCCTTTAGATCATTCCAAGACCTCTCTCCTAGAGAGGTCCCTTCCACTACAACAAGAACCACCATCTAGCAACACATAGTCAACAGCGAAAAATAAAAGCGTTGCGTCCAGATTTGTTAGCGAATCCCACCAGCCCCACGTCTAAGCCAAATAGATAAAAGATTTCTAAAATAGATAAATCTGACGTGGGTTGTAACTTCCTCAAACATTATCTCTTTAACCCACCCTATGGCTGTTAATTGACCTAGCATTTGGCCAAGCTGGCCCTATCCTCCCACTCATGCCCTGCCGCCGCCCCTGCATCATATTCTCCCACTCCATGCCATGCCGAGTGCAGTACTTCAACGTTACCGCTGCCCTTACATGAATCATCCTAATCTTGCTGGCTTTGGTGTCCTACACTAGATCCATGTGGCCGCTGCACCTGTTCTCAACGTCGCTAGTTCAGCTTCGGTTGGATCTGGTTCAAGTTGCCGCTCTGATTCTGATTTCGAATGACCACACCATCTAGTTGTTCATCATTGGTCGCCATGTGCAGTGTCCCTCTGCTAGTAGCCGGTAATACACATCATCATCGGTCAGTCGGGCTCCATCGTCAGACGCCTACATGGTCGTCAATTTACCAGCGATGCCCAGGCCATCATCGATATATGCCCCCAGCCTCACCCGATCCCAGGTAAGATTACCTATTCTCTAAGTTCTCTTGGTTCTGTAATCCCTAATTTGTCATAATTTCATCGATTCCTTTATTTATGTTAATTCAATTGATAACAATGGTGAATTAATCACATATATCACAACAATTTCAATACAGTTTCTGAACTCGTGCAACGAAGGACACGAATGTGAGACCTTATGAAGTTGTGCCATGTAAATTATGACGAATGTAAAGCTCTGAGGTTACAGAAGATAAGTTTAATTATCAAAGTCTTGTGTTTACAGAGAGGTGAGGGTACCCATTTGCTAATATATACGTACACTAAGTTTTTTTAATACTGCATTTTGGCGTTCTTTAATTGGACCTTACCAGGAAATACAAGTAGACCGATTATCTCATTTAATCTAGTTTTGAGTTGATGTTGTTTCATTTAACTCTCTATTGACGTACAACTATATAGTATCATTATATGAAACTAGTCCAATACCCGCGCTTTGCTACGGATTAAAAAAAATCATATCTCGTCAACCGTCGTCGTGCTCAGCCTACAATACAAGTGATCTACCGGCAACCCGTTCTTGGAAAGATCAATGGAATCTTTGGGCTTCTTGCGCACCAGCTTGAGCAGTTGGGGTATGGGGGGAGTAGAGAGGAGGTTATAGGTGACCAACCGTACGCACAGGAGGAATCAAGAAAGAACGAGATCCAACAGCTCACATCTCACAAATAAAGATAGATCTAACGGCTCACATCGCATAAGGGAGGACGGACCGCTACCAATTTATTCTTTTAAGTAGTAGAGATATTATCACAAAACTCAGGATGGAGAAAGTATCTCCAGAACACCATACAACTTGAAATCTTTTCTATTTTCTTGACCAAAGGTTCATAACTTTCTCATGTATATGTTAATGTTACATGGGTTTCATAATTTTTCTAATAGTTGTATCACCATCCCAATAGTCACAACTGAAAAGGTGATCAAGAGAAAAGTTGATAACGAAAGGGTTCCCCTTGATCATGTGGCACTGTATTGTTCAACATAGGTTGTCTTCTGGCTTGCTTATGAATACTACAATAATATCCAATCTGTGTTTTTATGCTAGCATCTACTTTGACTAGACAAGTGCAACTTCGGGCTTCTAGTGGATGACACTAGACAAATTAACATATATGGATTGATGTACTGGATCTGCTGATCCAGATGCCACTTAAGGACAATCAAACTTCTTGCTCCTTGGGAGATGAAGTATCCTTTTTATGCAATAACTTTTTATCTGATCTGCTTTCAGATATACAAAAGGTAGACTGTAAACCAGTATCAATTTCGTTTATTGATGTAATTAAATAATTGATACGACAATGTAAATATCTTTCATCAATTCGAGTAAAAAACATTGTGTTCGTGAAGCCTACTTAATACAGTGTGAATAAAGAGTTTTAAATTTTTTTAAAAAAATTGTGAAATGGATGCACCTTGAGGATTTTTGGTTTGTCCAATTTTGCTTTATAATATGAACTTATTACACCGCGGAGCAACCCACTCTAATTGCTATGTCAAGATGTCGTTCGGGTTAAAAAATGCTGGAGCCATATACCAGCGTTTGATGTAGAAAACCTTCGGCAGTCAGTTGGGTCGTAATTTAGAGGCCCATGTAGATGGTCTTGTTGTAAAAAGTAGTACTAAATATGATCATTTGAAGGATCTCACAGAGACCTTCAAAAATATAAACAAACATGGAATAAAGCTTAATCCTGAAAAATGTACCTTTGAGGTTAATTCTGGCAAGTTACTTGATTTCTTTGTTTGTTCTCGTGGGATTGAAATTAATCCAGAAAAAATTCGCGCCATTGAGCAACTACGATCACCTTCCACTGTAAAGGAGGTCCAAGCCTTAATTGGTCGAATGGTGGCTCTTAGTCGTTTCATTTCTCGATCAGGAGAACGTGGTTTACCTTTCTTTAAGGTGATCCGCAAAAGTAACAAAAAGTTCTAATGGTCTGAACCTTTGAAGGCTTAATAGCTTATCTTTCAAATACTCGATTTTGGTTTCTCCTTTAGAATGTGAACCTTTACTAGTTTACTTGGTAGCAACGCCAAATGTGGTAAGTGCAGTACTTATTGCAGAAACCGGAGGGTCTCAACGACCCATCTACTATGTAAGTGAGATCTTACACGGACCAAAGGAAAGATATCCTAATGTTCAAAAACTAATTTATGCTCTTCCGATGAATTCTAGAAAACTGAGACATTATTTCCAATCTCATAAGATCATAGTGCCTTCATCTTTTCCCCTTAGAAATACACTTCATAACCAAGAAGTAACACGTCGCATAGCCAAATGGGCGGTAGAACTTGGAGAGTTTGATCTTCATTTCACTGCCCAAACCACCATAAAAAGGCAAGTTTTGGCTGACTTTGTGGCTGAATGGACGAACACTGAGGATCAACCTCAAGTAAGTCCAAGTCCATATGACCATTGGACACTGTATTTTGAAGGCTCCGTGAGCTTAAAGGCTCAGGGGCTGGAATTTTGTTGATAATAGCACGAGGTGATCAACTTCAGTATGTCATATAGTTTCTGTTTCCTACCACTAACAATATGACATAGTATGAAGGACTTCTAGCAAGGCTTCGAGTAGCAAAATCCCTAAGAGTTCGTCAGCTTTTAGCGAAGGGAGATTCATAATTAGTCGTAAACCAGGTAGCAAAGGAATATATATGTTCTGATGAGATAATGGCTCAATACCTGGGTGAAGTGAGGAAGTTGAAAAAATACTTCAGGGACTTCGAAGTCCAACATATATCGCGGAAGGAAAACTCCTTAGCAGACCAGTTATCGTAATTGGGTTCCTCACGAATACCTTACAAAACCTTCAATAGAAACAGGTTCGACCACCTTAGAGATCAGAGCCATCGAGCAAGATGCGGAGTGGATAAAACCATTGACCACTTATCTCGCATTAGGGACATTGCCTGATGATCATCAACAAAAGGATAGGTTAATTCGAAGAGCACACATGTACAAGATGGTCGAAGGATCATTGTATATAAAGGGAGCACATGACATCCTCATGTGTTGCATATCCCAAGACTACAAGATAAAATTACTAAAAGAAATCCATGAGGTCTTGTGTGGAATACATGCATCCTATAGAACCCTGGTTGGCAAAGCTTTTAGGCAATAATACTACTGGCCCACCGCTCTACAAGATGCCATGCACCTTGTTAAGATCTGTGAGTAATGTCAATTCCATGCTGGTCAAGTGCACCTGCCATGTAATCAATTACAAACTATTGCTTTGTCATAGCCTTTTTCGACTTGGAGTATTGACATAGTAGGACCACTATTGCAAACACCCAATGAGTATAAATTCTTGTTCGTGGCCATTGATACATTCACTAAGTGGATAGAAGCTAAACCAGTCGTTCGTATAACAGCTGACGACAGCAAAGAAATTCTTCATACAAAGCATTGTTACAAGATTTGGAGTACCTAGTCGTCTTATCATAGATAATAAGAGCCAATTTATTAGTAACGTGTTTCGATATTATTGTGATGAAATTGGCACTAAGATATGTTTTGCTTCCGTGGCACATCCATAGAGCAATGGAGCAGTAGAAAGGGCTAATGGTCAGATTATGCAAGGTATAAAAAAGAGAGTTTTTTCACCTTAAGACATGCTCAAAGAATTGGATGGAGGAGTTCTTCTCTGTTCTATGGGCATTACGCACTACTACCCGTAGAACAACTGGTGAAACACCATTCACACTAGTCTACGGTGCAGAAGCAGCGCTACCTAGTGAGATTCAACTAGGTTCAACGCGTACAGACCCATTAGATCAAATAAATCAGGGAGAATTGCGCGAAGATGACATCAATATGCTAGAAGAAAGACGTGATCGAGCACTATCAAAATTAGCTACCTATCTGCAAGGGCTGAGATGCTACTATAATCGAAGAGTTCGTCCGAGAACACTTCATGTGGGTGACCTGGTCCTGAGACGAATCCAGAACTAAGCCAATTTGAACAAGTTGTCCTCTAGATGGAAGGGTCCATATATTGTAGTCTCTGTCACCAGGCCAGGGTCAGTTAGATTGGCCATGGAGGGTGGTCGTGTTCTATCTAACACATAGAACATTGAATATCTTCAAAAAAAAATTATGTATAAGTATCTTTTTTCTTATATTAAATAAATACACAATTCAATTGTCTTTTAATTGTCTGTATCATACTAATTTTTTCAGCATAAGTTTTTTCGTATCATTTTCTATACATGATCACCACCTTTTCTAATTATTTATTTGAGTGCTTATGGATGATCAATTTCGCTACTGGGTCATAGAGTCTTTACTTATCAAATGACCATCAATATACATTTGGGAAATAACAACTATTTGGGAACCTCTTCTATAAGCCAATTCTCATTGCATAAGAACCCAACAGATTGACTTCATCTTTTTGAATACACACTGATCTGAATCATTGATTTTGTAAAAGATATCCTGGTCCCAAAGCATTTGTTCGCCCGAAACACTTCTCCCATTGCCGGACAAAGTGTTCAAAGCGGAGGGGGGGCTACATATAGCAACATAAATAAGAAATTCAACTTACAAAAATATTTTAAATTGCAAAAGCGAGTCAATTTCCGACAGACAATTACCATTATCATACACCAAAACCTTTCATTATCCCATACAAATAAAAAAATGTGTATCATTACAATGTCATTTTTGAACACTTGATCCATGAGCACTTGAAGGAGTGGCAGGATCATTAGCTTCAATGTTTTTCATGATATCCACCACCACTGGTATGATCTTGGCTTGAGCTACCATACCTGCTTATTTTGTTTTGAACTTAGGCGTAGGAACAAGCTTCTGGAGATCAACGGAGTCTTCGTCAAGAAGATCAATCTTTAATAATACTCGGTTTAAAGCTTGACCCATTGCTCTTGTCAAAGATTGATATATAGTAGTCTTCATAGCAGGTATGTATTTTTGAATATATGCAATTTGAGTATAGATATCGTTCCTAAGTTCATCCAAGGTCATCTTGGTTGCAAGAGGAGTTACCGGAGCCTTCTGATGCTCTACAATTTCTTGTAGAGAAGCTGAAATCCGATAAAAGCTATTTCCCGTGACTGAAATGATTCCTTGCCAGCCTTCATCAAGGTATCCACCTTCTTTTCAAGTTCTTGTACAGCAGTGTGACTCAGTGTTTCCACTTCCTTTAAATCTTGATCTGAAGATCCTCTTTTGCCTTTTCTAGTTCTATGAAAAAATGAAAAAAAGAGAATAGAATTCACGCATTACAAATAAAGACAAGGTCAAATACTTTGTAAAAATAAAAAAGAAGTTCTTTACCTTTATTCTCCTTAAGAAGCACCTTGTTTTGTTCAAAGAGTGTGTGGCTCTCTTCTGATTGCCTGCTTATGATCTCTTGTAACTTTTTATTTTTTTGAGTTAAGAGGCGGATCTCTTCCGTTTTCTCTGCTATGGCCACCACGCTCATCTCAAATCTTTTCTCCGCCTCACACAATTTTAATATGAGAGCGTGAAGTACATACTCAATATTTTTTTCAGCTTTTGCTAGTAAACACTCCCTATAGTGTAAATAAAAAGTGTAAGTTAATTATTTAATGGTAATCTCGCGATTGAATAATAACTTGATGTACTTACTTATATTTCTCCTTTGCAAAAGTTTTTATCTCCCCAATCATGTCAATATTGACTTTCCAACACCTTTTCGGTCCTGGAAGGAGAACTCTCGAGATAAACTTCATTTTCTGTTTGATCCAATTGAACCAAATGAAAAACTCCTCTAGTTGGATCAGATTCAGTATCTTATGACTGCTAAGACATTCTATGAGTCATGTCTATACTGGTATATTCAAAATAAAATATCTAAGTTAGATAGTTTACCAAGATATGATCATCTTCATCTTGAGTTTCAGTTGTCTCATAGACCACCTCCTCCTCTGACCGTGTGGTCTCGTGGTCCACTCTTGTTAAAGTAGACCCACGGACCACCTTTTCCGTCTGATCCTCTTGGGAGGTCCTTTCTGTTTGGACCTCCGTGCCCTGTGGTATCTCCCTGGATGTCCCAGTTGCTGTAGTCGAGACATCCTGGACCTTTTCCTCAGAAGTCCTAGGAGGTATCTCTATTTGCATAATCTCTTCTGTCGGAGATTCTTCCATTGCCGGTACGATAGGTGGTGAAGTTTTGTTTTGAGCTGTTAGTTGTCCCCTTTTCGGGTCTGACGGGAAATAAAGACTAAAAGAAAAGAGATGATTGGTCATTATGAGATAAAATTATATAGTTATGGTCGAAGAACTTACTCAATCTCGAAGTCACTTTCGTTAAAGTGTGCCATGAAGTCCTCATTAACAATAAAAGTGGGTTGTTCCACTGGTTCTGACAAAGAAGGAATCAAAGCCAGTGAGGTCCTTGGCCTTGGAGCCCACTGAAGTGGAATTTCCTCTTCGGACTCCTCTGATGATCCTTCTCCTTGTACCATCTCAACCACAAAAAATTGATGTAGTAGGTATTGGTTGGGGGCTAGAAGCATATGAAGAAACTACCTCGCGTGTAGGACGTTCCGAAAGAATTAGAGTTGGAGTTAAGATAGGAGGCTCTTGAGGAGTTGAGATCGAAGCAGGTGTAGGTACAGGTCTCGTCTTCTTTGGCGCAACAGGAAGCTTGGAGCTTATCTTGGCATTCTTTGCCAAAGGAGGGACATTCTATTCCATAATGATTAAGAATTTCAATCAAGAAATCACTCTTGGGTAAACGGAGGCCTGCTGGAGATAGGGCACGAAGAGTACTGTAAAACTGGCCAGAGGGCATGGCTCAATTTCCCTCCCCGGCGCACGCCACTCAAGAAGAACCTTCTCTAATAGATGCCCATCTCGCGCCAATCCTTTAAATCCTTCGCAGGCAGCATGAGCGATTTCCATCCCACCATTGTCTCAGTTCAATGGTGGACAGATGAATTCTTCCTTTCTAAGGTTCATGGAAGACGAAGGGCTCTCGGTGAATGGGGAATGTGAAAACGGCAGAGGTAAATCGTGTCCAAGGAAAGTTAAATATCTACATGTATAACTTTGGTGCATTTAAAACCCACTACCTCAAGGATGTAACAACTGCACTTTGACCAATGGGGACATGACATCTCATATTTTGTCAAGCAAGTTATTCCACGCGTTAGAGACATGTGAGAAGAAGCAGTTGAATTTTTTTTCCTTTTTTCCAAAGTTATCTTTATCCCTAATCATTGTGAGTAAAAAAAATAACACCTTTAAAACATAAACTGCTTTGACATGTGCTTTGAGAAGTGCTTACTTGATCATCAGAATTTTACTTCTACTAATCTCTAGAAAACTTCATAGAATAAATTGGCTTCTTGACTACCATAGAAGGATAAAATCCAGAGATCATAACTTCAAGGTGGTCAAAAAGTCACATTTGTTCTGCAAAGTTTGTCTTTCTTCATGATCTTTGCTACCAAGGTATATCATCTACTCGAACTGAAGGAGTTTGAAGGTGAGTATTCAAATATAAAGTGGAGATAGGAAAGGTAGAAAGCTTCTGAGAATTTTTTTCTTAAGTTATGTCTCTCCTAGTGGTTATTTATAGACCAATAACTTATGGCGTAATTGAAGACGGAAGTCCAACAGATAAGATTTTATTAGAATATATTTTTAGTAAATCGTTTAAAGACGAAGCATAGCCATCTCTTCGAGAATTGTTTTAAAAAATGAAGACGACTAGCGCTTTGCTTTATATCTTCTTGGGAAAAGTAGTTGTAATTTTACAACTCAAGTAAAATTACCTTCTTGACTAAGTCTTTTTCTAATCAAATAAAACTCCAGTCAAAAAGGTTTTTCCTTCTGATCACCATTCTACGACCACCTCGTAGTTGTAAGATTTTTGACGACCACTAGTCGTAAGATTTTCTACGACCCTCTTTCCAAGTAAGTTATTTTCACTTGAAGTTAAGGGTATAGCCGACGAAGATTGTTGACTATTCTTATCTAGATATGCATTTATTCAAAAGTAATCTGGATCCTCTACTGGGCCCGAATTTGCTTGTTGGGCTCAAGATTAATTACGTAGTCAGAAGGTGGGCTCAAGGACTTTTCCTTTCAGGACGGAGAGAGGTCCCTTTAGATCATTCCAGGACCTCTCTCCTAGAGAGGTCCCTTCAGAGCACTCCAGGGCCTCTCGCCAACAAAGGAGATCCTCAAAGGCGATTGCCCACATTTAGTTAATTACAACCCATGTGAAGAAGGTATCAGTCGTTACATCCGGAGACATAACAGTCATCATGACGGGACGCGATGATTGGCTTAAAGGGACACGACCATTGACGTGAAGAGGCGCTACTACAGTGAACTGCCGACGCTTGTAGAGTTACAAAAGCCTAGCCTATGTGCCATTGTAACGATAGATCCTGATCCAAGCCCTAATCCACGTGTATTTATAGTCATTTTCCTATAATCAGAGCATACCCTTTGCAATATACATCACCGCTTCGAGTCCTTTGGCGAATAGATAGCAATCTCCATTTCCTTTTATAATTTTGTTTGTCCGTTCTGTGACGAGGGTTCCAGACGTCGACAGGTACTCCCTTCTTAGTGTTCCTGTGGAAGATAAAATAATTATTTCGTAGGTATGTAAGGCAAATGGTATAACAAGTAAAACATGAACTTACCAATGGACGTTCAACGTCAACCAATGCACCTCCTGTCACAGACAAAGCTAGCACATCACCCCGTGCACATGGTACTCCTTCACAAAGACATTGTGCATGAAACTCCTCCGTGTGTACCAGTACGCGTGGTGTCACGTGCATTGGCTCGATAGGCCTAGGGGTGCGTGCGCGTATGGTGTCCAGATGACGTGGTCATCTGCCAATTGATTGAACATCGCAATGTAGTACGGGTAGGATGCATGCGTAGTGATCTGAGTAAATGTGATATGTGGAATAGAACAACATAAACTTAGCAAAAGTAATTGAATTACAATACAAAAAAGAATAAATATTCAGAAAACTTACCCGCTGGCGACATCACACTGTACCCATGGTTGGCCAATCCACGTCGTCGTCGGCGGCGTACATGGCAATGGTGTAGGCTCTCAGGTCCAGCTGCGTCGTTCGATCTAGAAACGCTCGAAGGACTACAGCTGAAGAAGTAGCAGGCATCCAGAGAGGATGGAGCTATCTCGAATCCGATGGGATGCGTTACACAAGGCGCGGTACGTCGCCCACAGCACCGTCTGGCCCCAGGCGTAGGCTGGATCGCCTCCACCTCCCAGTCTGCCAGCTAGCATCCGTACCAGATCATGTGCTTATCGACGCTGTCGCCGTAGGACCCTAGGAACATCTCCCACTCGAATAGCCACAGCAAGTAGGCCTCTAAGTGCCTCCTCACTATGTACTTGGGTGTGTCCTATGTTATACGCTCCGGCTGTAAGAAGACAGATACACATCACTAATTTGCACAAAGCAATTGAAGCAGAAGGACAAGAGTTCAAAATCGTCATCATAGACGGTTTTTTGAACCGTTTGACTTTATGGGTTAGTGATACTATGTGGTCATTACAGATGGTTTTTAACCATTTGTGAAAAAGCTATTATAGACGGTCCTGATCAATAACCGTCTGTGATAGTCAATTATCACAGACGGTTCTTGTTCAGAACTGTTTGTGAAAATAGACTATCAGAGATGGTTTTTAATAAAAACCATTTATGATAGTTTTTTGTATTGCAGTTTTTTTTTCAAATTTTGAGTCAAACCAATCAGTTGTTGGACAATAGTTTCCATTTGTTCTTTCGATAGTTTGCAAGAAGGTAATTAAAAGATAGTCTCTCTCAATCAATGGCTCACTCTCTGATGAGGACGAGGTCGAGTAGAGGCGTCCATCTCGAGCCGAATCAGCCTCCTTTGTCGACCATAGATGGGGGTCCTCATTGAGAACGAAATCTGGAAGGATGCAGGGGACGAAATCAGATTGAGAAGGAAATCAGGACGGGGATTTGGAGGCAAAACTTCGTGCTCACCTGAGGCCAAGATGGGGGGCAACCAAATCTAGCGGTACTAGTCGAGCCGCAATGCCTGCTCACTGGGGGCGCCGTGAAACAGAAGGCCGCATCTCCTCGTCGAACCGCTTCGGGGAATTGAGGGCGTTCGTCGGAGCTCGGCGTGGGGATGGGAGAGGGAGAGACTGGTTGAAGACAAGGCGGGAGTGGGTATAATATATAAGGACAACACCAAAATATTTCGCCTCCCGCGCATGCGTTCAAATTTTTTCACCCTCCTACGCTGCGTATCACATACGGTTTCAAACAAAAACCGTCTGTGATGTAATATCACAGACGGTTCTTGTTCAGAACCGCCTCTAATACTTCACAAACGGTTTTCAACATGAACCGTCTATGATTTCAAGTCATGGTAAAATCACAGAGTTATGCATTTTTTCAAGCCATGGTAAAATCAGAGAGATACTTATCACAGAAGGTTTTAATATACACCGTCTGTGATGAGGACGGGAAGTCACAGACGATTTATGTTGAAAACTGTATGTGAAATATTATAGACGGTTCTGCTAAAATATCACAGACTGCTCTTGTTCTGAACCGTCTATGATATTACCTCTTCACAGACGGTTTTTAGCGTAGCCAGTAACACAGACGGTCGCTAAAACAATACCGTGTGTGATTATATTTAATACAGACGGTTTTGGTCAATCGTCTGTGATGAGGCGTCCAATATTAACCTTTTTTGTAGTAGTGAGGCAACGGTCGTAGGGAAAGTGCCTCGACGTTCGACAACCACCCATGTGGTCTTAGTCGTCTTCTCACATCGCTCCACCATCCTCGCTAGTGGAAGGAGGTCTGCTGCTCTCAAGCTGCGTTGAAAGGATTAAGAGCAAACGTGAGTCCACCCAAAATAGTTAAACTGCAATTGAGTACACGAAGGTCATAACTACATGTACCTTGGTAATTTTGTTGAGAATTATTGAAAACTTTAATTCATGTATGGTTTCTGAGAGTTTACACCAAAAATGTGGTTTTGAGCTTATATTTACCCGGTTCAGACCCAGTTCGATGCAGACCAAGAGAATGACGGTTGCGTTGAAAATAGGGTTTTGTCTTTGTCAATATATGTTTGTTGACTATTTTTTGGGTGAAAGAAGCCATTTTTGGACTGTTGGATATAGATTGGATGCCTCAGATCTCTCGGCTTCACCTGAGACTAGCTGCCAGTGCTCATGGGAGAAGGAAGTGGAGGTGCACGAATTTTGAAGCACATTCAAAGGTTAAAAATTCGACTGAAATAAAAGAGAAAACTTAGTCAAGTGTCGTATAGCAATTCCTTTGAAAATATACTTTTCTTTCCTGCATATGAAAAGGCAACGTATAGTAGCTTTTTTTTGGGGATAACCATGGACTGATTGGTGATGACTAATAGATAAACAAAACAAAAAAACCCCCGCCCGGGACACTAAAATTTGCACGAAACATAATAAATCTCCCAAAATTGGTTTGTCGATCCTCCAGCCCAAAAGCTCTCTTTCTGAACCACCGGAGTGCCACTCTTTTGAACCGTGCAGTGCAATCTACCAAGATAAGCACGTAGCTTTCCAGCTGAGTGGTCAGATGGAGCAGCAAGTAGAACCTCCTCCAAGACCCTTTACCCCGTGTGCGTCCTCGGATGAAATCAGCGAAAGGGCCAGCTAGCAGCTAGCTTTGATCCTCCCCCTGCTGGAGCCAGTCTGCAACATGTAAAACACAACGCAATCCGTTGTGTGGATTTGGCAAACATGCGTGTAACTGACCGTCGAGAAGTTGAGTGGAATCAGCAAGAGTCTGCATGTTATCACGCATCATCGGTCAGCAAGAACCTCCTCCCGTTCCCATAGTTCCCTCTCCACCTTCCCCCTGACCGGGCCTCATTTTCTCCATCCCGCTTTTGTGTCAGTTGGTGAGGCGTTTACTTTCAATCACCGAGTTGGGCAAGCAACCAACCCCCGGGGACGAAAAACACGGCCAGCCACCGCACGCTAGTCCAATCGGGTCCGGGTCTATCCGTCGAATTTGCCTCTCTTTTACCATCCGTTAATATCGTGGCGTGATGTTGAGTAGGATGCAATGCAACTTAGTCATATAGAATCTTCTTCTCTGGTCTAATGAGCGATAGGAAATCAGTTAGGAACTACTACGTGGGACTTGGTGTAATAGGAATTGCTGTACTGCAGACATGCTCTAGAATGGATTATTATTATTATTAATTAACTCTTTTAAAATTTTATTAACTTTAAAGTTAACCCCTGCGAACTTTATTGTCAATTCTGTCCACTTTGGTCATGCCACGGGTGCAGACATGCTCTAGAATGGAATTTTTTTCTTCTTATTAACTAACTCTTTTTAAAATTTTAAAGTTAACCACCTGCGAACTTTATTTCTAATTATGACCCCTTTGGTCATGTCACTACCCGTGGCGCGACAAAACAACATTGTCATGCCATTGGATAAGTCCGCTAAAATAACACTTTTTATCATGCCACTGGTGGTGGCGTGATCAAACAACACTGTCACGCCACGGGTGGTGGAGTGAGGGGTTAGAATTGATTGTCAGGCAAGACCTTACCTTCGAGTCCCGGCCAGTGAAGGTATTGGAAGAATCAGAACGGGTTCTGAGGAATAAGACCCTGAAGTATGTCAAAGTTCTTTGGTCGCATCAGACTGAGAGAGAGGCCACTTGGGAGTTGGAGTCCCGCATGAGAGAGCAATACCCCGACCTGTTCGTTTAAGGTAAATTGTTTAAGTTGTATTTCCAGTATTTATTTCTTTCCGTTGGATCGTTGTTTAGATTCGAGGTCGAATCCTGTTAAGGGGGGTAGACTGTAATACTCCGGAAATGATCGGTAGAAAGAAAGAGGTCGGAGAGAGCGAAAGAAATTGTTTTCAGCGGAAAATTCCATTCGTCGGGGGGGTATTCGTTAATATCAGGCAACCTGGGCCGCAGTCACGACCCAGAGGCCCATTAGTGGGCCGCCACCACCTAGGGGCCGCCAAAGGGGAGCACCCTTTCTCCCCCAAACCCTATTCCTCCCCTTTTCCCCCCAAGCCGCCTCTCCTCCCCCTTGTGCCGCCCCCTCTCTTCCTCCCCTCCTCCTAGGCGCCTCCTCTCCATTGGTGGCTGCCATTGAGATCCCCGAGCTGCACCCCCGCTTTCCAAGTGTTCCTCTTGGTTCTTCCTCCGCGGCGATTTCATTCCAATCGGGTTCGTGGAGTTGGAGCTGGCCAAAGAAGGAGAGGGGAAGGCTTTGGAAAGTTGTTCCTCATCGTTCTTCGGGTCTACAAGGGTAACGAGAGACCCCATCGCTGTTTGATTGCGTTAGAGTTGTCGATTCCATGTTTTTGATAGTATTGCGTAATCTCTGTTAGTAGATTGGTTCTGTACAGTATGTTGCAACTCGGTTTTGGGTGTCTTAGAGGCAGAATTGGATGATTTCTCCTTCTAGAGTTTTGTTCCTTATTTCATTAGCTTTCTTTTGGCACCTGGATCACGAATTTTCACCCAGTAGATTAAAAGTTATGGCTGTTTTACTACACGCTGGTCTGTCTGTCAGAACTGATGGGTATAGTCGGTTGCACCTAGGTTTTGATCTAGTTAGAGTCAGAATCAGGTCGGCCACCCAACTAGGTTTTTGAAGATAATTTCACCATGTTTCCAGGCTGATAAAAATCACTTTATTTGGATCAGTGGTTTAAAAGTTATAGCATTTTCTTTAGGGCTGTTCAGATTTCTGGGCAGACTGCAGTTGTAGTTTTTCAATGGATGGTTAGACCTCTGTAATGGCCGAATTAGAGTTTACCATCAACTAGAGTTTTGTAGCCTGTTAAGTTAAGAAAATTTGAGCACTGGTTTCAGGTCTTTTGGACTTACGGTTTTTTATTGGTGAATTTTCTAGTAAAACTGCCAGATTGAGGTTAATTGAAATGATTGGGTAGATTGATCAAATTGAACTTTTATTTGGTTAGTTTGGTTAGAGATTGAGGGAGGACACGTGTAGCATTTTCATACTCGCTTGTCCTCATTTCCATTATTTTATATTGTAGGCGGTGAAGCGGTGAGTGGTGGGGTATCTCAATTACCTCCCAACCCGTTGCAGCGCGGCAGGCAAGTAATTTGTATTCAATGTTTGATGTCATGTATGATGTGTGAATGAATGTTTACATTTGTTCGTAATTATAGATGAATGCCATGTGTTCTTTTCATTTATGATTACTATTCAATATTGACATGTGATGATCATGACATGCATTCATTATTTTGGTAAGACCCATCAATTCCAAGATGGGCATTTGAAATCCCATCAATTCCAAGATGGGTACGTGAGTCCACCATTCCAATGTGGGCCACGTTACGTGAGTCCACCATTCCAATGTGGGCCACGTTGGACGATCGATGAAACGTTCTTCATACGAATACTTTAAGTGAACACCGACGGGTGCTTCACTCGCTATACCAGATATCTTGCATTATGTCCATTTCCTTCAATGCACCATCCCACTTCATCCATTCATAAATTCGCTTCAGTAGTTGTTCAAATTATGATTGTGATATATTGCGCAATGTATGCTTGATTGTTACATCTGCTTGCTTGTCGAGTCTTTGGCTCATTCTTGCTTTATTGTCTTATTTAGGTAAATGACAAGGAGGAATGATCTTGTGGAGGGTAGTTCATCACGTTGCACTCTCTATATTATATCAAACAACTTGAGGACTTTTAATGTCTTTATTTATGATTTGAGTTGCTTTGTAATAAGCCAACATGGCCGTGTTTACCATATGTTCTCGAACTGTTTACTTCCATTTCGTTGATTAAGACTCGAGGATGAATGCTTGTTTTCATATATTCACAATAATCGCTTCATTTTGTTATGCTACTTGATGTTATTCATGTGAAGAGTAGAGATTGTAGGTGACATCTTGACTTCCTTATAGTCGTGGTGTTACAGCTTGGTATCGAGCGGCTTGTGTCCGTGGTAATAATATTAAAATGACACATTGTGCACAATAGGAAGGGTTGGGTAAACCATTGTTTTTCCGCAATTGCTTGGTTTTGTCCCAATTAATTTGTTTATCGATTCGTTGAGCTATGTATTTGATTTTCTTTGTTGTGTTGTTCATAGATGGCTAGAGGTAGAGGTCGTGGTCGTGGTCGCCCACCGACCCGTAATGGTGGTCGTGGCCGCGGTCCGCAGCCTACATCGCCTTCGTCTCGAGGGGTTGGCCGGTCCGGCATCGAGGAGATTGCCTCAGTGCGCCTCGGTTCTGCCGAGCCACCGCCGCAACCGCCGATCTCATTCGAGACCTTATTAAGGGAGAATCAACAGCCCGCCAACAATTGCAGCGGCCATTCCTGCGGTCACGACCGGTGGTGGAGCTCATTGTCTTCTTTGCTCCACCCGAGGCTAGGATGAGCCTCCGTGAGTGGATGTCGCCGTCTCGACACTTTTGACGGAGCAGTACACCGTTCAGTGCGGATGGTTGAGGTACATGGAGCGCCGCTTGAGCCTTAGAGTCGGCATCCGCGCGAAGGCGCGATTTGTGGCCTTTCACCAAGGGCCAGCCGACATCTCGTGGGAAGGGGTCCTGCCTTCGGGACTCCAAAGCCGTGGTCTTGTTACTTGGGAGGTTTTGTGGAGAGGTTCAGACACGCTTTATCCCGACTCCTTCATCGAGAAGATGGAGCAATCCCTCCCGACCTATGTGTAAGGAAAAATGTCAGTATCGAGTATGAGGCCGGATTTAACAACTGTGCGCTTTGTCCCACCGTGGCAAGTGATGATAAAGAGAAGGCTAAGAGGTTCCGTGGGGCCTCAATCAGAGTATCGCGATTCGGGAGCAACAGAGTCTACGTGACTTTAGCTCGGTGGTTGAGCGAGCTAGAGGATGGAGTTGGAAAGAGCTCCTTCTTCGCAAGGGCATGTTGCTAGTGGTTCTGCAGCTCGTGGTTACAGCAAGGGGCGAGCGGAGTTTCGGTGGTGGTGGTGGGTCTTTTCAATGACCACCGCTAAGAGGTTTCACAAGAACCAACCCTCCGTCTGCTCAAAGAAGATGGCGATCTTCTTCTTGGCGCCACGCCCTTCATCTTTCGCCCCACGATTGCGCCCTGTTCTGTGTCGGGGCATGAAGTGTTTTCGTGTGGTGGCGGGCATCGAGCTTCGAATGTTCCTTCAAGGGAACATGCCAAAGTGTGGTCGAGAGGGCCACAAGTCCTCGATGTGCAAGCAAAATCCAGCTAGTATCATCAAATGGGAAGCCGCTCCAGCAGCCTTCTTCCTCCGGCTTCCACAGAGGTTGATTCAGACTGACGGTAGCCTCGCACCACGGTACCCTCCAAAGATGGGGTCCACTGCAGCTTTTACTCGGCGCCTCCCGCAGGTTCTATTGAATCCCGCACCATCCGCACCTCCGTCGCTTGTTCCTCCGGTAATTGTTTCCGACTTTCCGACGCAGAGTGTTGGTGCGTCTTCTCAGACCGGTGCATCGGGGTTTACGCCATGCCCACCCCGAGACCTTGGGACGAACCGATGTGGTGACAGTACTTTACTTGTTGATTCGCATGATGCCTTTGTCTTTGTTTGATTCGGGGCTACTTACTCGCTCGTGTCTTTGGAGTTTGTTAGAAAAGTGGGTTTGAGTTTTCACTTATTTCGAGTCAAGAGTAGTCGGCCCCAGAGGACTTATTTCTAGCTCTACCGTCTGTCCCGGTTGTTCTATACCGATAGATGATGAGGTTTTCACCGCGAATCTTATGGTTATTCAATTGGCACCATTCGATGTTATCACGGTATGGGTGGTTATTCCAATACCGTGCCAAGATCTGTTGTTTCGGAAGACGGTGACCTTGCTAGCTCCTTCCGTGAAGAATCGTATTCGAGGCGCGCACCGTCGATTCGGTATTTGTTCGCTAATCTATTCCTAGCCGTCGTGCATCGACCATCGGATTACTTTGCTCCTCAATGAAAAGACCGATTCTTTGCGGCGTATTGAGGAGATTCCAGTTGTGAAGGAGTTTTCCGATGTCTTTCCTATAGAACTTCCGGAATGCCTCCGTGAGGAAAGTGGAGTTCGGATTGATCTTGTTCCGGACTCGGCCTTTGTCCAAGTCTCCTTACCGCTTGGCTCGCCATTTCGGGAAGAATTGAAGAAACAATTGACGACCTGCTGTCCAAAGGTATGATTCAATGAGCGTTCGCCTTTGGGAGCGCTGTTCTCTTTATTAAGAAGAAAGATGGCGGTGGCGTATGTGCATAGATTATCTGGCGCTTAATCAAGCGACGGTGAAGAACAAATATCCTTTGCCTCGCATTGATGACCTTTTCGACCGCTTGAAAGGAGCTAAGATTTTTCTAAGATTGATCTCGATCGGGTTATAATCGATTCGAGTTCGTGAGCGTGATATTGAGAAAACGGCTTTTCTACGAGGTATGGTCATTATGAGTATAAAGTTATGTCTTTTGGACTAACGAATGCTCCTGCGCAGCTTTCATGGAAGCCATGAGCAGATGTCGCATCAATACCTTGATGATTTCGTTGTGGTATTCATAGATGATATCTTGATTTATTCCAAGTCGAGGAGGATCACACCCACCATTTGCGGTTGGTACTTGAAACTTTAAGAGAGAATCAATTCTATGCCAAGTCAAGAAATGTGAGTTCGGATTTACGAAGTTGGATTTTTGGGTCATGTTATTAATCGTAAGGGTATTTGATTGATCCTAGTAAGATTTCGACGGTGGTTGAGTGGAAGAGACCAACCAATGTTAAAGAAGTAAGGAGTTTTCGGGTTTAGTGGCTATTACGGCGTTTTGTGGAGGGTTTTTAACCATTGCTAAACCGATGTCCCGATTGACACGTAAAGGTGTTAGGTTCCAGTGGTCCGACGCTTGTGAGCGCAGCTTTTGCTCTTTGAAAGATAGATTAGTGATCGCTCCAATTCTTACTCTTCCCGAGCACGGGAAGAGATTCACTATCTATTCGAGATCGCCCATAGTTGGACTTGGTTGTGTACTCATGCAGATGGTAAAGTGATTGCCTATGCATCGAGGCACCAAGAAGCATGAAGTAATTATCCCACCCATGATCTAGAGCTTGCTGCAGTTGATTCATGCTTTGAAGATCTGGCGTCATTATTTGTATGGCGAATCTTGTGATGTGTTCACTGACCACAAGAGCCTGAAATACATCTTTACCCAGAAGGACTTGAACTTGAGACAGAGGAGATGGCTAGAGTTGATCAAGGACTATGATCTCACTATTCAGTACCATCCCGGCAAGGCTAATGTGGTAGCCGATGCCTTGAGTCGCAAGGCGACACCTCCTATCCTCAGTTGTCTTATTGCTGATTTTGAGCGTATGGATATTTCTTTCTGCTTTGCGGGTACCGCACAGACCGAGACTCAGTTGATTTTAGAGTCAGCCCTTCCGGATCGGGTGCGTGTAGCACAACAGCAAGATCAGATGTTCCAACGAGTGAGGAAGCGCTTACCGAGGGCAAGCAGTCACCGGTGTGGACAAATTTGATTCTTTGCGATTTAAAGGCGCCTTTGTGTGCCACAGAGTCTCGAGTTAAATTGGAGATTTTGAAAGAGGCTCATCGTACTTTTATACCGTACATCCTGGGAGACCAAGATGTACAAAGATTTAAAGAAAAGTTTCGTGGAAACGGATGAAAATTGATATCGCCAAGATGTGGCTTCATGTGGGTGTGCCCGGTAGTCAAGGTGAGCACAAGCGACCAGCAGGATCATTGCAACCCTTGGAGGTACCGGTTTGGCCATGGGACGATATATCTATGGATTTTGTGGTTGGTTTACCTCGCACGCAATGAGGAAAGGATGCTATTTGGGTAATTGTGGACCGGTTGAAGAAGTCGCACATTTCATTCCTATTCGTACAACCAATTCGCAAGCGATTTGGCTCCTCTTTATGTACGGAAATTGTGCGCTTGCACGAGTGCCAAAGACCATTGTTTCGACCGAGACGCCAAGTTCGTTTCCAAATTCAGGAAAGTTTGCAGAGTGCATTGGGCACACAACTCCGTCTTAGCACGACCTTTCATCCCAGACGGATGGGCGATCGAGCGCACCATTCTGACCTTAGAAGACATGCTCGGTGTTGTGTTTTATCTGGAAAGGTAATTGGGAAGAGCATTTAGCCTTGGCGAGTTTGCTTATAACAACAGCTTATCATTCCAAGATTCGAGCCGCACCACACGAGGTTCTCTATGGGCGTAAGTGCAGTCCCGTTGTCCGGGATGAGGTTGAGAGCGGGCGATCTTGGGTCCCGACCGGGTTCAGCAGACGATGGCTAGAGTGGCGAGGTTAGGCAGAATTTGTTGGTCGCCTGAGCCGCGTAAGAGCTCTGCTGATGTCGAAGGCGAGATTTGGAATTCGAGGTGGGAATGAAGTTCTGTTGAGAGTATCGCCATCTAAAGGCGTAGTGCGTTTGGCACCAAAGGAAAGCTTAGTCCAAGGTATGTTGGACCCTTCCCAATCGTGGTACGAATTGGGAAGCTAGCTTATCGCTTGGACCTTCCCGATTCTATGAGTGGGGTTCACAACGTGTTCCATGTTTCGATGCTTAGAAAGTTTCGAGAGACCCGGATCATGTCATCCCTTTGGAGCCTTTGATTGTCGAGCAAGACCTTACCTTCGAGTCCCGGCCAGTGAAGGTATTGGAAGAATCAGAACGGGTTCTGAGGAATAAGACCCTGAAGTATGTCAAAGTTCTTTGGTCGCATCAGACTGAGAGAGAGGCCACTTGGGAGTTGGAGTCCCGCATGAGAGAGCAATACCCCGACCTGTTCGTTTAAGGTAAATTGTTTAAGTTGTATTTCCAGTATTTATTTCTTTCCGTTGGATCGTTGTTTAGATTCGAGGTCGAATCTCGTAAGGGGGTAGACTGTAATACTCCTAAATGATCGGTAGAAAGAAAGAGGTCGGAGAGAGCGAAAGAAATTGTTTTCGCGGAAAATTCCATTCGTCGGGGTATTCGTTAATATCAGCAACCTGGGCGCGATTCGCGACCCAGGAGGCCCATTAGTGGGCCGGCCAGCCCACCTAGGGGCCGGCCAAAGGGGGGAGCACCCCTTTCTCCCCCAAACCCTATTCCCTCCCCCTTTTTCCCCCAAGCCGCCTCTCCTCCCCCTTGTGCCGCCCCCTCTCTTCCTCCCCTCCTCCTAGGCGCCTCCCTCTCCATTGGTGGCTGCCATTGGAGATCCCCGAGCTGCACCCCGCTTTCCAAGTGTTCCTCTTGGTTCTTCCTCCGCCGGCGATTTCATTCCAATCGGGTTCGTGGAGTTGGAGCTGGCCAAAGAAGGAGAGGGAAGGCTTTGGGAAGTTGTTCCTCATCGTTCTTGGTCTACAAGGGTAACGAGAGACCCCATCGCTGTTTGATTGCGTTAGAGTTGTCGATTCCATGTTTTTGATAGTATTGCGTAATCTCTGTTAGTAGATTGGTTCTGTACAGTATGTTGCAACTCGGTTTTGGGTGTCTTAGAGGCAGAATTGGATGATTTCTCCTTCTAGAGTTTTGTTCCTTATTTCATTAGCTTTCTTTTGGCACCTGGATCACGAATTTTCACCCAGTAGATTAAAAGTTATGGCTGTTTTACTACGCGCTGGTCTGTCTGTCAGAACTGATGGGTATAGTCGGTTGCACCTAGGTTTTGATCTAGTTAGATTCAGAATCAGGTCGGCCACCCAACTAGGTTTTTGAAGATAATTTCACCATGTTTCCAGGCTGATAAAAATCACTTTATTTGGATCAGTGGTTTAAAAGTTATAGCATTTTCTTTAGGGCTGTTCAGATTTCTGGGCAGACTGCAGTTGTAGTTTTTCAATGGATGGTTAGACCTCTGTAATGGCCGAATTAGAGTTTACCATCAACTAGAGTTTTGTAGCCTGTTAAGTTAAGAAAATTTGAGCACTGGTTTCAGGTCTTTTGGACTTACGGTTTTTTATTGGTGAATTTTCTAGTAAAACTGCCAGATTGGGGTTAATTGAAATGATTGGGTAGATTGATCAAATTGAACTTTTATTTGGTTAGTTTGGTTAGAGATTGAGGGAGGACACGTGTAGCATTTTCATACTCGCTTGTCCTCATTTCCATTATTTTATATTGTAGGCGGTGAAGCGGTGAGTGGTGGGGTATCTCAATTACCTCCCAACCCGTTGCAGCGCGGCAGGCAAGTAATTTGTATTCAATGTTTGATGTCATGTATGATGTGTGAATGAATGTTTACATTTGTTCGTAATTATAGATGAATGCCATGTGTTCTTTTCATTTATGATTACTATTCAATATTGACATGTGATGATCATGACATGCATTCATTATTTTGGTAAGACCCATCAATTCCAGTATGGGCATTTGAAATCCCATCAATTCCAAGATGGGTACGTGAGTCCACCATTCCAATGTGGGCCACGTTACGTGAGTCCACCATTCCAATGTGGGCCACGTTGGACAGTCGTATGAAACGTTCTTCATACGAATACTTTAAGTGAACACCGACGGTGCTTCACTCGCTATCTCCATATATCTTTGCATTATGTCCATTTCCTTCAATGCACCATCCCACTTCATCCATTCATAAATTCGTTTCCAGTAGTTGTTCAAATTATGATTGTGATATATTGCGCAATGTATGCTTGATTGTTACATACTGAGTTGCTTGCTGAGTCTTTGGCTCATTCTTGCTTTATTGTCTTATTTAGGTAAATGACAAGGAGGAATGATCTTGTGGAGGGTAGTTCATCACGTTGCACTCTCTATATTATATCAAACAACTTGAGGACTTTTAATGTCTTTATTTATGATTTGAGTTGCTTTGTAATAAGCCAACATGGCCGTGTTTACCATATGTTGCTGAACTGTTTACTTCCATTTCGTTGATTAAGACTCGAGGATGAATGCTTGTTTTCATATATTCACAATAATCGCTTCATTTTGTTATGCTACTTGATGTTATTCATGTGAAGAGTAGAGATTGTAGGTGACATCTTGACTTCCTTATAGTCAGGGTGTTACAATTACATCCGTCTTATACAAAATCGTATTAGGTCAGTGACTCAACTTTGCCAGGTCTATTAATATAGAAGATGTTGAGATACGCAAGTAAAATACTGCTCAACATATATGTTTATTGCTTAAATTTGTGGGACTGTTCTCGTACACCATAATTTACGATATGATATCTACTTTTATGCACATGAGTCTTCAACTTATGCAGAGTCTCTTGGTGGATGTGTAGTCTGCTTATGTTGTAAGTTAAATAGTTAATACTATCTGATAGAACTGTGAAGAGTTTTTATGCATTTGTTTGGAGGCTTGGTTAATGTAGACTTGTTCCTATTGTTCAATGGTTCCTGAACTTTATTACCTTTTTTCTATTGTTCAGTGAAAACTACCTAGCTCCTAGTGAATTAACTGATTTCCAACTATAGTACTTTTATTCCTAATTTCCTATGTTACATTGGTCTCTCTAATTCAATCACCTCTTTGTATTGAGTACCTTCCAAACAGACCATTTGTTTTGTTGTCTAGATCTAACAATAACCCCTCCTTCTTTGTTGTTTGCTTCATTACATAATTGATACATAACTCTGTAAAGAATAGATATATGTAGTTCACTAGAGAATATACTTGGTCAGTGTTGCCAAAATTTTCCCCATTGAATCTTCATCTCACTATGAAATATGAGTATTCCTAACCAGTAGTTTTTGACTCGCTGTGGTATGTATATTTTAGATTGGGGACTTGTGGTTTTGTTTTTGATCTAGGATTTGACATGTGATGTAACATATTTTATCGTGGCCACTGCATTCTTACTTGATGAAGAGATTAAGGTTGTTTTTAGGTGTTTATGTTTTGTAGTAAACCCATCTCGAGAGAGTTTGTCATAATATGAATTGTGCTCAATTTAATGTCATAAGATTGTTCTTTAAATTCTTGTTCAGATGTTGTTTGACTAGTCATGTTAGATATCTTCTTAATGCAAAAAATTGTAAGTCATATATATTAATTTTGTTGTGTTAAATTATGTGCAATTATATAGTATCGAGACTGCAAGTTTTATTAAGGTTTGCCTCTTTAAAAATATACTTGGTTGTGTGTTTGCAATTGTGTACACATTTGATAAAAAAACTCTATTATACTTGAATAGTTGCTATTCTGCAAGTTTGTTGATTTTTGTTGCTTTGTTGGGATGGATCCAATATAGTTTGTCTAGCTGTTGATTTATTCCTTAAGAGTCCAATATGTTGGCTTCATATTTTGCATGGACAATTGAAATGTTACATTCATGACTTTAGTTTATGTTTCAAGTTTTGCTAGATCACCTGTTGGCATAACCATGCTAGGTGATTGCATTTCAAAATTTACACCACAATTATATATATATATATATATATATATATATATATATATATATATATATATATATATATATATATATATATTTCGGTGCTAAGTTATGTGCAATTTATTCATTCTATGTGTGCAATTATTGAAGTGTTATGTATATTTTATTCAAATTACCTATCATGTATGCATGTTGATTAAAATTTTGTATGGGCCAATTATCAATATAAACCTATGTTGGGGTCACTCAATTTGATAAATTTTTGTCTAGGTTAGAAAAACATTCCTAAGCTTAGACAAAATTTAGGTGATCATAACCACCTTCTTAAAAGTTCCACACCATTTGAATAAAATTTGCAGTACCAATTTCTATGCAGTTTCAATACAAATTGAGTGCAACTTTTGATGTGGTCATATTTTAATATCTTTTTCCCTATGTATGTCGTACTGCAATTTTACATCAGATTGTTCTTGCGGACACTAGTGCATTATCAGTGATTCTTCAAAGTTAGTAACATAACACTACACACAGCTAAGAAAGTTGTGTAGTACTTTATTATAATTTTAGTTGTGGCTCTTGGCATGTCATGTATTTCCATTAAATAAATAAATAGAATGTTTTGTCCTCACATTTACGTCATAAGTTTGTTCTTCCATTGATCGTAAAAATATCTCATCACCTATCATTCTACTTATCTGCACAATTGACAAAATTGCAAGCTATTTACATATTTCTTGTAGTGTGAAATTTGATATATCTAGTATTGCAAGTTTTTGTTCTGATGTAAACTGTATGAATCTATGAATTCATATGAGTGGTTAATATTTCTTGCATGGTTGAGTATAATATGAAACTTTTGTGTTTCTATAGGGGTTAAATGATTTTGTTTCTATAGGTGTTCACTAGATTGCGATTTTTTTTCAGATTAGATACTTTTTGTTTTTGTTTCTGTTAGGATTCACAAAGCCATATATTTTTTTCTAGCTTAGAAAAATTATGTTGTGTTAAAGGTAGATGTGTTGGTTTTTTTTTTAAATGTGGTAAATGTGTGTTTCATGAGCATGGGTAATAAAATCATGATAAGCAGGGCCGGTTTTCCATTATGTCTGCTTAGTTAAGCCATGCACTTCCTATTTTTTTAGCCCAAACACACAACTCAGTCAGTACATTCCAAATGCAATAGGCCACGGAGATAGAACCCAGTGCAACTCAGCGCAGATAAACCAAGTGACTACCCAATTCAGAACTGTGCATTCCGTTACCGAGTCTCGTTCTCGGAAATGAGTGCCTCAAGATCGAGATAAATAACTAGACCTATTCCAAAGCAAGTTATACCTTTGATCATGTTGAACCCAATTTTCAAAATACTTTGTTTCAATGTATTGCATTGTATTTCAAGTACTTATTTGAATGCTTTTGGGTTTAGTTATTAATCCAAATTGTTATACCCATCTTGTCTATTGTTATGCCATGATCTTTTGTCACCCTAGGTTGGTTCATAATTAGTTGGTATTATCGTAGCACCAACGTGGGTTGGTTAGATACGAGTAGATTTCTTAGCCATGCCACGAGTCAGCATTTCATGTGAGTTGCAAATATAAACTTGAATAAGTGATTGTGGAACTGTGTGATAAAATTATGTGTGTTGTGTGCTATTACTCGTTGATGGCTTGTGTTGCACCTAACTAACTGGGTGAGAAAAGATTTAGACTGAGTCAAGTGGTAGATACTATGTCTATGGTGGAGCTGTGTGTTGGGAATGAAAATCTGTGTGACTTAGTTAGAAATTAGAAGTCTTACCTTGGTCAATTAAGGACTTAACTTTGTGCGCCATTGAACTGAGCCTTACTGTACAACCATATGCCTGGTATGGGACATGCCTAACTTAGTAGGTTATGGAATCTTGCCATTGACAACTCAGGTTGTAGGTTAGCTGTGTGATGGGTGGAGGTGTGGACTTCAAGATAGGTCACATCGCGGGACGGCTCGCCGTATCCCTGTCCAACGGTGTGTGTCATACCAAACGCTGTGTGTATCGGTTGGACGATAGTAAAGCACATCGGGACTGTCAATGTTTGAGATGAAGTTTCTAAAAGGTTTTGTTATGGTCAGTGCTAGCTACACTGATGGTATCTTGTGGGTAAAGTGTACAATATCTACAGAGTGTTTTAATCAATCTATTCGAATAGCCGCGTCCGCGGTCATGTACATACTCAGAGATTTCACATGAGGGGTAGATTTTAATAAAAATATTAGGAAGGGTCATCTATGTGAGATAACTTGTGCAGCTGTGTGAATAAAGTGATTAGGCTGTGTGTCATTTGTGAAAACAAATGTTAAACTATTATTATTTATTTGTTTTCAATTATGTTTTCAATCTATTATTCGTATTCAATTGCAAATGTTGTATTTTTGAAAAAGAACCATAGAAGCTATTCCTTTGGAATAAGCCATCATCTATAAATTGCATTCTGTGGTATGACTTGGGAGTACGGTTGTGTACTCATACTTTCTTCAAACAATCAACAGAAGTGGAGGAGTCTTTGCCTGCATTTGATGATGAGTTCTATGAATGTGTCGATTGTTAGGGTTTTGATCCCAGTCAGTTGCCTAAGGTGAATTGATGGGATTCTGCTGGAGTTAACTTTTGTTCCGCTGCTATTTATTTCTTTATTGTCAGCCCTGTGTGGCTTAATAAACGTAAACTCAACCATAAGGTCAAAACCTGTAATACCCCAAAAGTAAATCGGCGTACTAGAAGAAGTTTCAGAAGAAGGAGCTAATGGGAAAATCTGAATCGTTTTTTCTTCAGGGGGTTTTCTGTGTTTTTCAGAACTGGACTCGGGCCTTAGCCTGTGGTGGCCCATGAGGGGCTGGCCAAAGGGGGTATCTCTCCCCCCCTAAACCCTAAAACTCCTTCCCCTTTTCCCCTCCCCAAGCCGCCACCCCCCCTCCCCCTCTCCAACCGGCCGCCTCCCTCCTCCCTGCAGTGCAGCACTTTTGTTCATCAGATTTGAGTAAGTTCCGTACGTTTTCTGATCTTCTCACCTCTTAGAGAGTTGTAGCCCTTGGTCTTAGCTTTCATTTGGCACCAAGATCATCTGATTTGGAGTTACGGTTTAGGAGATATGGAAGTTTTACCGCGACTGTCCAGGAGAGCTAACGTGATTTTGCAGATTTTCTTGTCGGGCCATTATGATTTACTTAGAGGCCGAATCTGGTATTTTCGTCTTCTAGAGTTTTGTTCCTTATGTCGTTATATTTCTTTTGGCACTGAGATCACTTGATTCCACCTTACGGTTTAGGAGATATGAATTTTTAATCGCGCGCTGTCCTGTCTGCCTGAGAATTTGGAACTGTCGGTTTGCCCCTCGGTTTTGATCTAGTTAGTGTCAGATTCAGAACTTCCACCCAACTAGGTTTTTGTAGCCCTTGAAATTATCTTTCCGAGTTGATAAAGATCATCTCAATTGGATCTGTAGATTAAAAGTTATGCCATTTTCTTTACCACTGTTCTGAAATCTGGGCAGATATCTGTTAGTGTTTTCAACTGTTATTTAGGCCACTGTTTTGGCCGAATCGAAGGATTCCACCAACTAGAGTTTCGCAGCCTGTTACGTTAAGAGTATTTGAGCACTGGTTTCAAGTCATTCGGAGTTATAGATATTTAATTACGATTTTTCTCGTACTGCTGATCAGAATGGCCGATATTGGCTGATTAGTTAATTCGTCATTTTGAGTTTTTGGTTATGTTGATTAGATAGAGGGTTATGGTAAAACGCTTGTAGCCACATCATAACTTATTATTCTTATTTTGAATAAATATTTGTGTAGGCGGTGGGGCAGGGAGTGGAGAAATTCCGTCGTTGCCTCCTAACTCGTCACAGCGCGGAAGGCAAGTATATGGTAGAGTGGTGAACAATGGGTTGTTCACCATGATCATTGATGTTACTTATCATGCTATTTATTATGCTTTCGTTCAGCTTATTCTTATACATGATATTGATGACCTTGAGTGAATGAGATTATGATAATGAGATAATGAGTAGATATTGAGTTAATGAGATGGACTATGTTGATGAATAAATAAAGATGTCGCATCATTTACATTCATCATGACATGGGTTGCATGAGCCAGGTCGGTGAGAAAGTCATGTAACTATTCCGGTGAGGTCGGTGAGAAAGATACATGACTAGTCCGGAGAGCTCTAGATAAAATCCTACTTTGGTGGGGACTTCACGGGAGTGAAGGATAGAGTGTGTCATCGACGGGTGAACACTCCGCTATACCGGTATCAGCTGATGAGATGCATATGAGCATGAGCATGTTGGTGCATTCGCATATCTAAGTAAATTGTTAAACTGTGCAACTTTACCTATCCGAATATGGCTTGTTTGTTTGAGAATGACAATGGCATTAACTAAATGGATGATGATGATAACTTTGATTATGGTTAATAAACTATTGTTTATGGCTTTATTATGTATTCTTTGAGTCTTGGACTCATTCTTGCTCTATTGTTGTTTTTAGGTGACCGGTGATGACGTTTTACTCGGAAGGGCTAGCACACTTGGAATCATGCACTTCACCCAATTATTTGATTCATTGGACATGAGAAACTTTTAGAATAACATGAATATTTATGTCTAGGACATGATGGTATTGAATAACCATAGATGCTTGGTTTATGTTAATCTTGGTTAATTATTTTGCTATGCTCCTAGGTCTAATTTATCTATGATTGTCATAGTGTTATGCTTGTGTTAATGCGACCCGTGGATGGGTTTTAATGTTGTTATGCTTGCTGAAATTTTATAGTAAGTTGATGTAAATTAGATGGTTATAGTAGTTTAGTGGCATTCCGTGCTCGGTGTTGGGTTGGGTGTTACAGATTGGTATCGAGCGGGCTTGTGTCCGTGGTGAATAGATTAATAACTTAGTTAACCTAAAATTGCTAAAACTTGTTTTAGGACTTGTAAAATATACCAAAATTTGATAATGGTTAATTAACTTAAAATTTTGACACACCTTGGTGCGATGAGGATGGGAATGGGATGAGTATCGCATTTACGCCCGTTATGTTGTATTGATGTTTTATGTTATGAATTGGTTCGACTACTTATGATTTGATTATGTGATTGCTATGGGTCATGATAGTCGAGAGGTAGAGATTGTGGTTGTGGCCATATGCATGGCCAAGTTATATCACCGTTTGTTGTATGATAGTGGTGAAGTGTTTACATCGGGTAACTTAGTTACAGGTGTTGAGGATATGTTTCTTTAGAAAAGTTGTTTTCTTCCTTGAGTTTGAATTTGATTATTCCTGTTATAGTTGCGGTTGATGAATTTTTTTGGGTTAGTATTTACAATGCAGATTGATGTATTTTCATTGGTCTTTGTTGGTTATATTAAGTTATTATTTGTTCTCCTGACTGTTGATCTGTTGTTGTTTCTTGTGAACGTCGTTAATTTGCAAGGTTGATCTTTTCACGAGAGATATGCCTTTCTTGTTGGGAAAAAATGACTCATTTGTTAGCTTGGTATTTTTGATAACGAAAGTTTTCTTTTTCAAGTCCTTTAACATGTGGAAGCTTTGACCCAATGTATTTCTTTTGGGTATTTTGAGTATTGAAGTTGAATGCTTCTCTGTTATAAAAGAAAATATTAAAACCCTTTAGCGATGTCTTGTTGTGGTTAAGTTAAGGTTGTAATTAAATAAATTAATAGATATGGTATGTGTTATCAAGTTGGGTCTGTAGTGTGGTGTATAATCAATCTTAACCAAGAACCTTGGAAGGAAAGTTGATTAACTTGATGGTGTCATGTGGTAGTTCTTGATGAACTATGATTAATAGTATGGCTATACCTAATTGGATTAAAAGGAGTTATTAAGAATTGTAGAACATTGATGACCGGTATGATCATTAAAATTATGTAGTTTTGCTAAACTTGTTGGATTAGTTCGTCTCAGTGGATTAATCTTACTGTGTGGGAAGAAAAAGTTGGAGAGATGCTAGATTATTACCATAGTGGATATTAATATTGGAGTTATCTTATCTGTAGATACTAGATAATTTTATATTATAGAAGGAGTTTCTATATAGTTATTTTAACTAGAATAATTGGACGAATTTGGTAGCAGAGTTGTTGAGACTTTTTGATCGATGGGAGGCTATGATTTTGGAAGTTTTGTCGGGATTTTGCACCGAAATATGAATATGAGGATGGACAGTTGAACATGTATTTGTGATTGTTCATGTGATTTGAAAAAGAAAGTAGGTAGCATCTAGATTTCTTGATGAAGCCAGTTGATAGCAACAGTGGTTGGAGTGCAACAATTGTGTGTTGACGTTTGGTGTTGAGCATCTATAAGAGGTGAACTGTGGGATTAATTGGTGGCCTATGCTTTCATGATAGTGGAATTGTCAGACGATAGCATGTCCATAATGAAAGGGTTTTGGTATAACATTTTGATTTGTGTAGTAGATCTCTGCTAAAATAAAGTTGTTGTTGTAATAGTTTGTAAGCTTTTGGTGGACTCTCGATTTGAGGACAAGATGATAAAGTAGTATGAAACAATTTGGTGAGTTTTTAGAGAGCTGTACAATGGAAGGGTAGACTATGATGAATTTTTGTTAACAGTGTATTATTCTGGATGTTAGTAAGATTATCAACAATAGATTGGTAGTGTGTTGTCGATTCTTATAAAAAGAACGTAATTTGATCGTCACTCGTGGTATCGCTCAAATGAAAATTTTCAAGTTTTGCATCCATGATCTTTTGTAGTTCATGGTTTATGTAGTAGCTGGGATTGGATTGAGCAAGTGGCTTGTTGGAAAGCTTTATTGGTTCTTAAGTGATTCATGTGATTTGGTCTTACAACTTTTCTTGTTTGAGTGGGCAACGTGGACGTTATATTTAAAAGAATTACTTTCTTTGTTAAAGAAAGAGTGAAGTAGAAGTATTCGAGATCAAGTCAAGTTTTGTAACTCATGATTTACTTAAAGTGTGCCTAAACTTTCTATTTTTGCCCCATAGGAGTTTCTCGATTTTCAAAAGTGGTGCTTTGTTTTATTTGAGCTTTCATATTCTCTTTTTGTGGGACTTGTGCCCTCAATTGTGGTCTCCGCTTTTACTTTTCCGAGATCCTTGTTATTTGTCTATTTCTCCTGGTCTTATATTTGTTGCGAAAAGAAAATATTTTTTTTCCGGGTGCTGAAAAAAAAATTTTATTTGCCACTTCATAAATTTGTTTTACAAAACCTTATGGGGTATACAGTGGTATCCGGTTAGTAGTGGTCAAGTATATGTTGAGGTGAGACCTGATGTTGTAAGTTATTTCAAGAGCATTGGAGGAAGAATTGATTTTGTGATATAAATCTTGTAGAGAATTGGATCCAAAAGGAATGATGGTCGTTGAGGTAAAACTGAATGTTGTTACAACTAGTAAAACCAATAGTGAATTGTAATTTAAGAACCCTTGTTCATGTCGGTGGAATATTGAAATATTCAAAAGTTTGAAACTTGGTCAATTAGTTAAAGTCTTGCGAATGTGTATGTTGCGGTCGTGTGGGTGAATTGGAATAGTGTGGTTTAGTGGGTTCAAGTTTGGTGAAGCTAATCACATTAGGTAGTTACTTGATTAGTGAGGAATATTGATATTAATGATTGAGGATATTGTTTGGATTCTAGGAATTTTAGTTATCCGATCAAAGAATTCCCTATCAAGTATACCAGAAGTTCATTGTAAGAGTCTTAGAGGTTGAATCTGGGCTTTACATTTTTATGCTAGACCTTGGTCACACAATGAGTGTGTGTAAAGAAAGTGGAATAATAGAGTTTCCTGAGCAGTGGAATGATCATTGATAGAACCTTTCTGATGTAGTACATGAGCATGTGTCTTGAGGATTACGAGTAGTTCTTGAAAATTATAGGTAATGTGATTGTGTGGGATCTATTTTGTGGCGCTTTGGGTGCCTTCAATCAAATTAATGTTGATTAGTAGAATGAGATGCCTAGACTAATTGGAGGATTCAATGGAGCCTCTTCACAATGGTGTTAATGATGTATTTCAGTTTGAGCATAATTTGAGGATGTTCAATTAAAAGGTTTAAGCACATGTGGTATGCGATGAATTTGAATTCCAAGGTTCGAGAGAAGTTTTACTCCTAAAAGAGAAACTGAGGAAAAGGATGTTTCCTCGGTTAGTGAAGCGTTTTCGATTTCGTTTGAGTTATGTGTTGTTGATTGTTGTTTTCCGTAATCTGAGTTGGCGTTGTGTTGGCATGTCCGATTCATTTTAATTCGCATAAACCAAAAGAAGTATTTGATTTGGGCATTCGAGTGGTTTCTTCTTTGGTCGTCGTGGTGTTCATTCGTAAACCGCCTATTTAGAAAATGGATTTGTTTTCGTGTTGAAATGTCAAATTTTGGGATTTAACCTTTTGGAGGAGAGTTAGCATTGCGTGGATGCGATGATGACTCTCTAGTTCGATTGGATTCTCTTGGTTTCGAAAATTTTAGAAATTTGAAAGTTGGCTTATCGCGTTGACCGTCTCGGGTCCTATATGGCACGCATCGCTTGGTGTGCTCGAGTGTTAAGTGAGTAACCGAGCAATTCCAAGCTTGGGATATCGTTATTTCATTCCGATTGCAGTTTTTCGGAAGATCGGTGAGTAGATTCGGGTCGAATCTGTTTAAGGGGTAGAATGTAATACCCCAAAAGTAAATCGCGTACTAGAAGAAGTTTGAAGAAGGAGCTAATGGGAAAATCTGAATCGTTTTTTTCTTGGGGTTTTCGTGTTTTTCAAGAACTGGACTCGGCCTTAGCCTGGGTGGCCCATGAGGGGCTGGCCAAAGGGGGTATCTCTCCCCTAAACCTTAAAACTCCTTCCCCTTCCCTTTTCCCTCCCCAAGCCGCCACCCCCTCCCCTCTCCAACCGGCCGCCTCCTCCTCCCTGTAGTGCAGCACTTTTGTTCATCAGATTTGGGTAAGTTCCGTACGTTTTCTGATCTTCTCACCTCTTAGAAAGTTGTAGACCTTGGTCTTAGCTTTCATTTGGCACCAAGATCATCTGATTTGGAGTTACGGTTTAGGAGATATGGAAGTTTTACCGCGACTGTCCAGGAGAGCTAACGTGATTTGGCAGATTTTCTTGTCGGGCCATTATGATTTACTTAGAGGCCGAATCTGGTATTTTCGTCTTCTAGAGTTTTGTTCCTTATGTCGTTATATTTCTTTTGGCACTGAGATCACTTGATTCCACCTTACGGTTTAGGAGATATGAATTTTTAATCGCGCGCTGTCCTGTCTGCCTGAGAATTTGGAACTGTCGGTTTGCCCCTCGGTTTTGATCTAGTTAGTGTCAGATTCAGAACTTCCACCCAACTAGGTTTTTGTAGCCCTTGAAATTATCTTTCCGAGTTGATAAAGATCATCTCAATTGGATCTGTAGATTAAAAGTTATGCCATTTTCTTTACCACTGTTCTGAAATCTGGGCAGATATCTGTTAGTGTTTTCAACTGTTGTTTAGGCCACTGTTTTGGCCGAATCGAAGGATTCCACCAACTAGAGTTTCGCAGCCTGTTACGTTAAGAGTATTTGAGCACTAGTTTCAAGTCATTCGGAGTTATAGATATTTAATTACGATTTTTCTCGTACTGCTGATCAGAATGGCCGATATTGGCTGATTAGTTAATTCGTCATTTTGAGTTTTTGGTTATGTTGATTAGATAGAGGGTTATGGTAAAACGCTTGTAGCCACATCATAACTTATTATTCTTATTTTGAATAAATATTTGTGTAGGCGGTGGGGCAGGGAGTGGAGAAATTCCGTCGTTGCCTCCTAACTCGTCACAGCGCGGAAGGCAAGTATATGGTAGAGTGGTGAACAATGGGTTGTTCACCATGATCATTGATGTTACTTATCATGCTATTTATTATGCTTTCGTTCAGCTTATTCTTATACATGATATTGATGACCTTGAGTGAATGAGATTATGATAATGAGATAATGAGTAGATATTGAGTTAATGAGATGGACTATGTTGATGAATAAATAAAGATGTCGCATCATTTACATTCATCATGACATGGGTTGCATGAGCCAGGTCGGTGAGAAAGTCATGTAACTATTCCGGTGAGGTCGGTGAGAAAGATACATGACTAGTCAGGAGAGCTCTAGATAAAATCCTACTTTGGTGGGGACTTCACGGGAGTGAAGGATAGAGTGTGTCATCGACGGGTGAACACTCCGCTATCCCAGATCACCGATGAGATGCATATGAGCATGAGCATGTTGGTGCATTCGCATATCTAAGTAAATTGTTAAATTGTGCAACTTTACCTATATGGAATATGACTTGTTTGTTTGAGAATGACAATGGCATTAACTAAATGGATGATGATGATAACTTTGATTATGGTTAATAAACTATTGTTTATGGCTTTATTATGTATTTTTGAGTCTTGGACTCATTCTTGCTCTATTGTTGTTTTTAGGTGACCAAGTGATGACGTTTTACTCGGGAAGGGCTAGCACACTTGGAATCATGCACTTCACCCAATTATTTGATTCATTGGACATGAGAAACTTTTAGAATAACATGAATATTTATGTCTAGGACATGATGGTATTGAATAACCATAGATGCTTGGTTTATGTTAATCTTGGTTAATTATTTTGCTATGCTCCTAGGTCTAATTTATCTATGATTGTCATAGTGTTATGCTTGTGTTAATGCGACCCGTGGATGGGTTTTAATGTTGTTATGCTTGCTGAAATTTTATAGTAAGTTGATGTAAATTAGATGGTTATAGTAGTTTAGTGGCATTCCAGGCTCAGTGTTGGGCTGGGGTGTTACAGTTATCTGCTATTCAAATTATTCGTTTATTCTATTAATCTTCTTGTGTGGATCGATATTCATCTATGTTGATACTATGTGCACTAGCGTGATCCTGGACTAGTGCAGAATACACAGAGGGTCCAGAATTAAATTTTTAGGTACCAGCAGAGGTGGTATCAGAGCCATACTGACTGCAGTTCTTGACCTTAGTTAGATCAACCGTCTTAGAGTGTCCAAACTATTTTCTAAAGCAAAATTAACCTACAAGATTAATTAAACTACTTAACTCTTCTCATATCTTTCTTGACTCAACTATGGCTGAATTTCTTTCTCTCCCCACTGTTTTAAATTGTTCTTACCCTCTTATCTGTCTTGTCAGATGCCTCGTCTTCAGAACTATGGAGAGCGTTAGGGATGACTTGCCGCCGAACTTTGGAAGTTGCTACAAGTGCTTGGAGGATTCGACCGTCCGATGTACCGTGGTAGCACTTGGGTCGTGAACGACCGAGACCGTGGAGTGATCTGCCGCTTAACCATCTACGCCAGGAAGGACACCAAAGCAAGTCAACACTTGAACATTTCAGCTCGGAGGAGTGTCTGGATTGAAGTAATCCAAGAGTCTTCGCGCCACGCCATCCTCAGGATCTGCAACATCTACGCTCGCGAACTTCGAGATACTGTCTTCCACTACCACCCTCGCACCTTCGTAGTGGATCTTCCTGCACGTTATCCGTATACGGAAGGAGAAGGCAATACCACTGTCGTGCATCTTGCCCAGTTCGCCACTGCACAAGAAGAATCACTGGAGTTGACCGCTTCAGAGTTGGAGTGCGCCTACGAGACCCTGCAAAGAGTGGAAGAAATGATCGCCATTCTGGAGGAAACTCTCTATGGTCAGCACGAGCACGAGGAAGATCCTGAAGAAGAAGACCCAGAAGAAGCCGAGGAACCGGTAGAGCCAAAAGAGCCAGAGGAGCTAGTAGAACCAGAGCAGCTAGCTGTGCCTGCACCAGGGACGCTTGTTCCTATTGCACCAGTACCGGGGCATCAAGATCAGTTTGCAAGGATGCCAGCTTGCTTCCAGGTGTACAGCAGGCGGGAGCACCGTCAGGGCTATGGAGGCTATCTCATCGAGTAGTACGTTCGAGTCTTTAGGCTTAGTCAGTTTAAGGTTAGGAGAGTCGCCCTTTAGGCGGTAGTTTGTGTGTTTAGATTCGTTCTTATTTTTTGTGCAAGTGTGAGCTGCAGAGGCCCTTAGGCATTTGTTGCAGCCATGCTAAGACCTTAATTAATATAAGTATTTCAGTTGAACTTTCTTAAAGTTGTATTTGTTGGGTTTTACCTATCCCTACCTAGTTCTAACTTACCTTGTGCTTGCTACCTCTTCTAACCCATGGAGCTCACCAGATGGTTCAGACTCGTCATGCTGCTGCAATTGGTTCCTGTACCACCGTACCAGAGGGCAATGAGCAGACCCCTGTAGGAGTAGTTCCACCTCAAGCACCCTCAATTGGCCTGCAGAACTTTGGAGCTTTCATGGCAGCTCAAACTCAGCTGATGTGTACAATGATGAATCAAATACAAACTATGAACAACCAGAGCAACAACAACCACCATCACAATGAAGCCCCAGTCGCACAATGAAGCCCCAGTCGCTCATGGTCACCATGGGCCATCTAAGCTAGCCGAGTTCATGAGAACTCATCCACCAACTTTTTCTGGGCATGTCTCACCAGTGGAAGCTGATGATTGGCTTCGTGCTATTGAGAGGAAGTTGTTGATCATCCAATGCAGCGATCAAGAAAACGTCTTGTACGCCACTCACCATATGGAAGGTATAACTGCCAAATGGTGGGAAACCTTCTGTGCAGCGCATGAGACGCCGCAAAACATCACCTGGGAAGAGTTCTCAACTGCTTTTCGCCAGTACCATGTACCGAAAGGGATCATGGATTTGAAGAAGGATGAGTTCCGTGCTCTCAAGCAGAGAGGAATGTTAGTGACTGACTACCTCAATAAATTCTCTCAATTTGCCCGCTATGCTGTAGAAGATGTCGCCACTGACAAGGCTCGTCGGAGTCATTTTCGGAACGGATTGAACACTGGACTACAAGTCAACCTGATTACCCATACATTTCTAGATTTTCAAAAGTTAATCAACAAAGATTTGATTCTGGAAGATAAACACAAGGAATTGGAAGATAACTGCAAGCGCAGAATGGCCCAGCAATGAAGTCACCCGCCACAGCTAAAAACAAGAACGGTTCCACCGCAGTTTAACTGTTTTCCCCCGCAGAAATCACTCAGAACGCCTGCACCGACCTCAGCACCTCGTCCAATTTCTCAGAACTTTCGAATTCAGTTCCAGTCAACCCCAATCCATGAAGCAACCCACAGAATGGACCTAGAGTTTGTTTTACCTGCCGTCAGCCAGGGTACTTCGCCAATTGATGCCCTCAAAATGGAACGATAACTCCAGTACGCTTCAACCTTGGAGCTACACCAGCCAAGGCACAAGTGCAGGGCAACCATCAAGGAACTTCTCAAGCTACCGATCAAACTGGAGGAGCACCGCATTCAGTAGTCAGAGGCCGTGTCAACCACGTCACTCTGGAAGGAGCTCAGGAAGAACCCAATGTCGTACTTGGTAAGTTTCTGGTAAATTCAATACATGCATCAGTTCTGTTTGATAATGGAGCTTCGCATTTGTTTGTTTTGGGAGTTTTTGCAACTAAGAATAATTTGAAAATTTTGCATCTTAAGCATACTCTGTTAGTCCAGTCGCTTGGAGCAGAGCTAAGTTCTAAGGTGGGATGTTTAGGAGCTAAGTTACTCATAGATGGAGTCGAGTTTATAGCCAACCTAATTGTTCTAAACACCCAGACCATAGATGTAATCCTTGGCATGGATTGGTTATCCAAACACAAAGCTGCATTAGATTGTGGTCGAAGAGCTGTAACAATCGAGGATACCAATGGAAAGAAAGTGGAGTTTCTAGCCACCTCCGTCCGTGATGGACATTTGTTGGTCAACAGCATGAAGACCGTATCTTTGAAAGATGTGTCTATTGTCAGAGAATACCCAGATGTGTTTCCATAAGAGTTACCAGGAATGCCACCGGACCGTGACATCGAGTTCGTCATTGATCTAGTACCAAGGATAGCACCAACATTGAAGAGACCCTATCAGATGCCAGCCGACGAGTTTGTAGAAATGAAAAAGCAGATTAAAGAACTTCTTGAGAAAGGTTTCGTAAGACCTAGTTCGTCGCCAAGGGGAGCGTTAGTCTTGATTGTCAGGAAAAAGGATGGAAGCATGAGAATATGCATTGATTATCGTTCCTTGAATGAAGTCACTATCAAGAACAAGTATCCACTGCCTTGCATTGATGATTTGTTCGACCAGATGAAAGGAGCCGGAGTGTTCTCGAAGATCGGCCTACGATCAGGTTACCATCAGTTGAAGATTTGTCCGAAGGATATACTGAAGACCGCTTTCTCAACGCGATACAGATATTATGAGTTCCTAGTCATGTCCTTTGGTCTGACTAGTGCCCCTGCCTATTTCATGAACATGATGAACAAGGTATTCATGAAATATTTGGACAAGTTTGTAGTTATGTTTATTGATGATATTTTGGTTTATTCGAAGATAGAAGAAGAACATGCAGAGTATTTGAGAATAAGTTCTTCACAACTTGACCCATGTTAGTCAAAACATGCATCATGCAAAACATATGCCATGGAACCCATGTACTTGACCTAACATAAGAGCATCGCCACGAAGTTGGCCGATGAACAAGTGAATACCGGTCCGACCGCTCCAGGTGAGCCGGTCGGACCGCCCCTTGGCCGGTCGGACCGCTCCTCGTGAGCCGGTCGGACCGCCTTGGGACTTAGCCGAAATTCAAGCTTCCAAATTCAAACCTTCCGAAATTAAAACCAATAGAACTTTCTTGGAGACTCCAAAATCATGAGACCAAGTGCATTGGGATCCCCTCACTTGCCTACAACACCTATTTTTGGCCCACTGTTTTGAACACTTTTAGGTCACCGCCGTCCGATCGCCACATGGCCGGTCCGACCGATTTGGGACCGATCGGACCGCCATGCAAGGACCGGTCGGACCGCCTATCCCGAATACTGTAGCTTTGTCGAAAACACGTGAAACGACAAACCGTAAACTCCATTGCGAATTGTCACATCATCCTAAGATCTGGAGCATATCCCCATAAAATCCACAATCTCCCCCTTGATGAACACATTGGCAATTATCCAGAAAATGTAAGTAAGAGGTTTGAAAACGAGTTTACTCGCAGTTTTCGCACAAAGGCACAACTTGGTCCATAAGCAAGAAAAAGCAATGTAAGTGACCAAGTGGCATCGAATAGTATAGGCATGTGAGACAAGGCAAAAGAAAGCATAAAAACTTTGATTTTTAAAAGGGTCAAAATTCTCACATAAGGTCCATATGAAAGAACAATTGTTCAATTGACCTATGATCATTGTGAGGATAAAAGAATGCAATTCAAGTTCAGAATATTCAATAAGACAATAAGAATGCAACTTAAGAACTCCCCCTCACTATGATCCTTAATTTTCAAATTTTCAGTTTCCCCTTTGTATAAACTTCTCCCCAATAAAGAAATATCTTCTTATTAACACATCTTCTCTTCTCATTTAACACATCTTCTCCCCTTTGACAATGGATTCATCAAGGAATCACGCCTTCCTCTCATCCGAGAGATAACAAATAGAAAATAAAGGAAGAAGCGAAACAAGAGAAGCATAAAGAGGAGTATGCATGAAGTGCAATGGAGTGGCTTCATTTTTTTGTATTTTCAATTTTTGATTACAAGAAGCTTTGGAGATTACCCAAAAGAACAATCTAGTATCTCTAATATTGCACAAACAGCATATCAAGCCTGACAGCGCTAGCAAGATCATGGTAAGACATATATAACAAAGCTAAACACAAAGGCTCAAAAGTAAAGCAGTAGATTTGATCAATTTAAGCAACGCTCAAATTCAAAGAAGTTCATCAACAGGGATCCTAAAGTGAAATTGGCCATGTCAAAATGTCAAAGTGAGATCGAAAATCTAACAAAGACCACATTAAGAGTCAATCAAGTCCCGTATTGAATCATTTTGCTCAATTTTTTGTAAACGCCCATTTGTCAACATTTTTCTCATTTGCATTGAATATTGAAGTTGACTAATGATCTAACTTAGTGACAAGATCCTGGACTAGGAGCCATCCACAAACTCATCCTAAGCTTCGACAAAAAGTTGATTAAAGGTATATCTTAGTAAAGAAGATCCTGGACTAGGAGCCATCCACAAACTCTTTCTAAGCTTCTACCGGGGCGACAAATCTTGAGGTTCATGTCATTTCTGACAAGCAGTCCCCATGAGATCGTCTGGTTCATCAAACTATCTCCAAGTTCATGTCATTTTGTGGATTTCATGGGGATATGCTCCAGATCTTAGGATGATGTGACAATTGGCAATGGCGTTTACGGTTTGTCGTTTCACGCGTTTTCGACAAAGTGTCAGGCTTACTGGACAGGGGCGGTCTGACCGGTTCTTGCACGGCGGTCCGACCGGTCCCAAATCGGTCGGACCGGCCATGTGGGGCGGTCGGACCGGCCATGTGGGGCGGTCGGACCGATGTTGACCTAAAAGTACTCAAATCGAGCTGGGCCAAAAATAGGTGTTGTAGGCACGTGAGGGGATCCCAATGCACTTGGTCTCATGATTTTGGAGTCTCCAAGTAAAAAGTTCTATTGGTTTAAAGTTTCGAAGGTTTGAATTTGGGGCTTGAATTTCGCTAAGTCCCAAGAAGCGGTCCGACCGCTCACGTGGAGCGGTCCGGCCGCCAAGGGCGGTCCGACCGCTCACCTGGAGCGATCGGACCAGTATTCACTTGATCATCGGCCAACTTCGTGGCGATCTTTGTTTTGTTAGGTCAAGTACATGGGTTCCATGGCATATGTTTTGCATGATGCATGTTTTGACTAACATGGGTCAAGTTGTGAAGAACTTGTTCCCGAATTCGTGTTTGCTTGTCTATGGTTGTGCAGGTTGCTTGGTGGTCAACGACGGTCAACGGCGAGGAAGATCGGGACTAGACTTGGAGAGTTGAGGTCCAGAACGATTGACGATGCCGGGTGAGGTCAACGACTCAAGCGTGACACAAGATGGACAAGGGTGACCTATTGGCAAATCCATGACGCATGGTGAAGCGGTTTAGGTCAAAAGGTTAAAGACGGCGCTTTGCGAAGCGTGCGTGTGTGACCCGTTTGTTAGTGGGCCTTAACGGGAGCCCAAGAGAGTCAAACCCTAAGAGTTTTAGGCCTCCACTATAAATAGGAGGAGGTGGTGGCTGCACCCCTTTCTCTCTCGCCTTTTATGTTTCAAACCCTAATTGTCTTTAGGGGAGTTGAAGTGGAGGCTAGGGCTTTTCATGGTTTGAGGAGAATTTCGTGATCTTTGATTGTCCACTGATCCATGATGGTGTGGATGTAATCCAGCATCAATCACGAAATCAATCTATGCAAGGTTTGCTTGAGATAAGTCTCTTTTCGTTCTTGCTTTCAATTTCGTGTTTTTAGGGCTTTCTTTGATCCGCGAGTTTGTGATTGATTCTTTCACGTGAATTAGCTTGCTGTGATATGTGTGAATCTATCTAGCATCATCTTGATCATCAATCACTCACGAACAAGCATTAGGATCAAGTTTTCGTTCTTGCGGTTTTAGACCTTCGTTAATCAATTGACAATTGCTCAAGATCGTTCCAAGAATTATCATAATATTCTATTGGAATAGGTCCTCAATAGCATAGAGAAGGTGTGTGCAAAGTTTCGTGAAGTTTGGAGTTGAGAATCAAAAGTTAGACCTAATTGCAACCGTCATCGGCTGATTTTATTGTTTCAGATCGGTTACAGATCGCCGGTCGATCGCCCGTCATCACCGGTCAGACCGATTTTGGAGCGGTCCGACCGCCAGCACAACGCCGGTCAGACCGCCCGGCAATCGGTCCGACCGGTTGGGTACAGAGGTCTGACCGCCCGTGCTGTGAGTCTTTGCAATCTTAGTTGATTTTGTTATTTCGCTTAGGGGATTTAATTAGATTCAATACTAGTCTTCCGCTGTACTGGTATATTGATCTTCATAGCTTTCTAATAGCTACTGGAGTGAAATTGTATTGAGTTAATAATTTGTGAAAAAGTGAGCGTGCTCCTATTCACCCCCCCCCTCTAGTCGCCTTTACGGTCCAACACATTTGACAAGCAGTCTCGTAAGAATAGTTTGGCACAATTTAATCATAAGACAATCTTGATTTTCATTTTTCACATGAGCAGTTTTAGAATATCAAGAACACAAAAGCTCAAGTAATGGTCAATTTTAGATCAACGAGCTAACAAAGCAATTCTGACAGGGCCAATGTCACAAGAGGAGCACTAATTGCGCAACTCGCTAAAACATCCATAAATTGCAATTTCTTAGTTTGAGTTGTTTAAAAGGTTCTAGCTCATATAGCTAAGACTTAGCTACACATGTAAAAGCATGATAATTCTAGCAAGTCAAAGAGCTAGACATGACATTGAGCAAGAATTGAAATACAAAAGCTCCAAAGGGTAATAGGCAAAGCTTCATCAATTTTAAAAGATAAGCAGAAAGACTTATATTACAATGTATCTTTTTTGGATTTTTCATACCACTTGTTGTAACCTGTTGGATTTTTCATATGAATGCAATATGATACAATGAGATGCAAATAAAAAGCCTAAAAAACTTAAAAAGTTCAAAAAGATCACTAAGTTCAGAAAAAGAACAATAAAAGATCAAAAGAACAAGGAAAGATCAGAAAAGATCAAACTCCCCCTCAAACCAACCCATAAGTATAAATAACCCCTAACTCGCTTCTCAAGGTGGCAAACCTAGTTGGGTCTAAAGATTTGGTGAGGATAAAAACAAGATACAAGAGAAGAATCTAGTGGGTGACAAGCGCCTGAGGTACTCTTCCTATCTAGCCGACAGCCCGCACAATTAGGATAAGAAAAACCCCCGAATGGACAAGGATAAAGAACAGGAACATCAAATGACATACAAAGAGAGTAGAGTGTAAGTACCTGAATAAGAGCTTAACGGCCTGGCGATGGGAAGTTCTCGGAGATGCTTGAAACCCGTCGACCGCGTGAAGGAGGTGAACCATCTTGAGTCTCCGGCAATATGATGTGAACAATCGGAGTCGGCAAAGCACGTGCCCTTCCTCTTTCCGCGGTAATCCTGAAAAATCAAGGCACAGAAGAACGATGTGTCTCGATACTGGGGTTAGTTAAACAAGACTTGGGAACCCAGTACTGAGACACACGTTTGATCTAAAGGCTTGGTAAGAATATCTGCCAATTGAGCTTCGGACTCTACGAAGTGCATCACAATATCACCTTTTTCAACATGATCTTTAAGGAAGTGAAAGCGAATGTCTATGTGCTTAGTCCTAGAATGTTGCATTGGGTTTTAGCAATATTAATAGCGTATGTTATCACGTAAAAGAGGAACACTAGCAAAGTTTAACCCATAATCTTTCAAAGTGGACGTCATCCACAAAATCGCTACAAAGAACTAGCAAAGACTACATACTCCGCTTCAAAGAGTGGATTGTGCAAATGTAAGACGCTTTCTAGAAGACCAAGATACAAGAGAAGTGCCTAGGAAGTGACAGTGCTCGAGGTACTCTTCCTATCTAACCGACGAACCGCAAAATCGAATCAAAACCTCTAATGGACAAAGTCAAGAGCAGAATACCAAATGCCATATAAGAGGGTAGAGTGTAAATACCGAATATGCGCTTAACGGCTTGGCGATGGGAAGTTCTCTGAGACGCTCAAATCTTGCACAAAGGCATACCGTGAAGTGAATGTCCGGTCTCGAGGCCGTCAAACATGTAAGGAGCCGATCATGTCATGCAGATCGCGTTGATCCACGACTTCTCCTTCCTCATCTGGATCCAAAGCAATCGGTTGCCATGGGAGTGGAAATTGGCTTGCGTCACCCATGTTGAAGCGCTTGAGTAGATCTTTAGTGTACTTCGTCGATGGATGAAAGTTCCTTCCTTGCATTGCTTGATTTGAAGTCCCAAAAGTAATTAAGCTCTCCCATCATACTCATCTCAAATTCCTCGGACATAGTGTCGGAAAAGTCGAAACAAGAGCATTAGAGGAACCACCAAAATAATATCATCCACGTAAATTTGAGCAAGCAAGAAGTCATTTCCACGCCTAAGAATAAATAGAGTTTTATCCACTTTACCCATCTCAAAATTATTTTTAAGCAAGAAGGTTTTAAGTCTATCATACCAGGCTCTAGGGGCTTGTTTAAGACCATACAATGCTTTAGATAGCTTGAAAACACGATTTGGATATTTAGGATCCTCAAAACCAGGGGGTTGCTTAACATACACTTCCTCATCTATGAAACCATTTAAAAAGGCACTTTTAACATCCATCTGATATAATTTAAAACCTTTTGAAGCAACAAATGCAAGCGAGAATCGCGAATGGCTTCTAGTCTAGCAACAGAGCAAATGTCTCATCAAAATCTAACCCTCAACTTGGTCAAACCCCGAGCTACCAACTGCCTTATTTCTAACCACGTAACCATCCTCACCTTGTTTATTCTTAAACACCCAACGGGTTCCTATAACATTATGACCACTAGGAGGTTCTACTAGGTTCCAAACTTTGTTTCTTTCAAAATTCTCTAACTCCTCATGCATGGCATTTACCCAACTAGAATCGATAAAGCATGTGATATATCGCGGGGTTCAAAAGAAGCAACAAAAGTGAATGAGAGTAGAGATTTGGATCATTATACCCGAGCGAGTGACTCGCTCATGTAGATTACCTATTATCTGCTCCGGAGGATGTTGTCTTTGAATGCGAAGTGGAGCGCCGGGTGAGATACTGCTTTCTTCGACCTCGCAGTATCGCGATGATGAAGATGCAGCAGAGCCTCAACCAAGGTGAAGTAGACGTAGGTGTTCTTGTATCGATATGGGCGCTTCAAGAGCAAAGCAGATGAAGGAATGATATTAGCTTCGTCCTCATCTTCCTCCACAAAATGCTCTCTGTCACTGTAAATCATCTCAGTAATAGATCTAGCTCGAGCTAGTCTCATAAAAAGTGACATTACAAGTCTCTGAATAATGTTAGTCTCAAGATTAAAACCCGAAAACCCTCGAATGAGCAGATAACCCGTAAATATCCCATCAAAAGTTCTTGATTCAAATTTATCTAAATTGCTGTCTTAAGAATAAAACATTTTGATCCAAAACTCGAAAATGCGAAGCAGAGGGTTTTCTACCAAAACGAAGCTCATAAGGAGTCTTGCCTAAAGAAGGTCTCAAAAGACACGATTTGCAATATGGCAAGCAGCAGAATAGCTTCGCCCAAAATCTCCTCGGTGTGTTATACTGCCTAGCATCGTCCTAGCCATTTCGACTAAGGTCCTATTCTTCCTTTCCACCACGCCATTTTGTTGAGGGACGTGTGGAGAGGAGAAGCGATGCTCAATACCACGCCAAGACAAAAAGAAGCAAAAGAAGCATTTTTGAACTCCGTGCCATTATCACGCGAATCGCTCTCAAAGCACCAGAAGCTCGAAGCCAAACGAAGAACAAGGTCATGAAAATAACCAAAAGCTTCATCTTTTGAAGTAAGAAAGAACACCCAAGTATATCTAGAAAGATCATCGACTATGACAAGAATATACCATTTTCCACCGATCGATCGGACTCTAGCAGACCAACAAGATCCATATGAAGTAACCGCTCCGGTCCGTACCATAACCATAGTCACTGAGAAGGGTGTGAGGCGGCAACTTGTTTGCCATGCCTACTGGCGCACATACAAAGATCCTTGATGACTTTGAGCTTGGGCAAACCTCTCATAAGATCAAGGTTGCTAACTCGTGTCAGATGATCAAAACCAATGTGCCCCAAACGTCGGTGCCAAAGCCAGAAATCAGAAGAAGATGTAAGCAAACATTTAAGAGATCCAAAGAAGAGATTCGAAAAATCGGCTCCAAAAATTCTACCAACTCTAGAGATTCCAAACACAAGCTCACCAGTAGAATCAAGCACACGACAAGCATTTTTCTTAAAAACAGTCTCATAACCATCATCAAGAAGCTGAGAAACAGAAAAGAGGTTATACCTAAGCTTGTCCACAAGAGCGACATCCTTTAGAATGAATTTGTTGTTCACCCTAATTGATCATGTTCCTTCAATTCGCCCTTGTGTATCATCTCCAAAGGTGATGAAGTCATCACCGCTGCCGCGTGAAGGAGGTGAACCATTTTGAGTTTCCGGTCATGTGGCGTGAACACCCGGAGTCGACGAACCACGTGTTCTTCCCCTTTCCACGGTAGTCCTGAAAAATCAAGGCACAGAAGAACGATGTGTCTCGATACTGGGGTTAGTTAAACAAGACTTGGGAACCCAGTACTGAGACACACGTCTGCGAGTAGTATGCAAAGCGTAGTGTTATCCTTGATTTCATCTAAAATTTGTTATGAGCAATGTTTAAGTTAACATGGGAATTAAATCGTCTGTAAGGCGATCGACTTGCCAAGCAGTCTTTGCGGTCGATCCGCGACCAAAACAGTCGACCGGTGAGCACCGGTGATCGACCGACCAAATCAAGAACATGAGAATTAGGATATGTAGAAACATAATGATTAGCATGTGAGAAAAATCCTAATCCAGGTTTATTCCTTTCAGTGTTACCATGTCTCATAAAAGCTCTAGGTTGCATGAATGAAATTCTATCAAGATTTTTCCTATCATTTTTCAACCTACGCCAACAGAATTCAATCAAATGCCCACTTTTCTTGCAATAAGTGCAATGGTACTTGGTACCACTAGAAGAAGCACCATTTGAATTGATACAAGGTTGGGCAAAACCTGCAGATTTAAAAGATGTTTTTGCAGGTTGGGTTTTGAATTCAATTAAACCTTTTTCCAAGACTTGAATGACTTTTGGGTTTGAATTGTCTTGAAAAGAATTGAATCCTAAACCTTGCTTCTTATAAGGAGTTTTAGACTTGTCAAGAATCATGTTTAATTGTTTCTTACCTTTAGAAAATTTCTCTAATGTATCATGAAGGTAAGCATTTTCTTTTCTCAAGTTAACACAAGCATCACAAGTTTTATCCATTGATTTCTCCTTATACAAAGCAATTTCAAGCTTAAGAGCGGAACATGAAGCACAAGTAGTATTTTCAATATTGTCCTTAAGCTTAGCATATTTGACTCTAGCAGCTTCTAAGATATCTTTGATTTCACGTTCTTTTTCTAAGCATGAAGTGCAAGGGCTAGAATCAATCACATCAGAAGCAATCAACCCTCTAGACTCTAAGCATTTTTCACAAGGAGCAGATTTAATTTCAATTAGCTCGGTTCTAGCATTTTCAAGTTGTTGTAAAGCAATATTATGAGCAGATTGTAAATTGGTAATTTCTGAATGCATAGCATGACAAGATAAACATTCATCAGGTTCAAGAGTCTTAACATTTGCAAGTTCTAGTTTGGTTTACCAATTTTTGACCCTAGTTTCTTATTTTTAGTCATGACAAATTCTAGCGCTTCATCTTGACTAAGCACTTGCTCAACTATAGAATCATATTTAGCAGAAAGCTCATCATAAGAAAAAGATACCTCATCATTATCAATGTCGTCAGTATCAGCCATGAAGCACATGCCGGTGAAGTCCTTGGCCTTCCCTTTCTTGTCCTCTTCGCTCCCGGAGTCCACATCACTAATGGATTGCTCTCCAAAAGCGGCAAGGACCCGGTGAGCGACCTTTATGAGCTTGACAAAGATCATACTCGAGTTGTTCTCATGAGGCTTCTTCCAAGTCGTCTTCTCCTCCCTGTGCTTACCCTTACCTTTTAGCTTGGGGCAATTGGCCCGGATGTGGTAAAGCTCTCCACACTCATAGCAATTAACATGACCACCTCTCTTTTTATTTCTCACATTGTTGTAAGCCCGTGTGAATTTTTTAGCTAAAAGGGCTAACTCGTCTCAGAATATTTTCAAGCTCCTCCTCGTAAATCGCAGATAAGCAAGCAAATGAAAATCCGTAAGAAGATTCAAAAGAGTCATCAAAAGCCTTTTGAGAGGATCTCGCTACCAAAGCTAAATTATCTTTCTTGGGATGATCAACTCTTTTAATTTCATGAGTCTTGAGTTTACTATAAAGCAATTCTAAAGTAAGACTTGAAAGATCAACATTCTCTTCTATAGCAAGAGCCTTCATCTCCCACTCCTTGGTGTTGATTGCACCAAGAGATGGGTGGCATTTTCAGATTGAGAATATTCAATATCAACGACTTTCATTTGATTAATCACTTTATTAAAACGACTAAAATGTCATCGATGCTCTCTCCAGACGATCTCAAATTTGTTATAATCACGCTTATAGATTGTTTGGCGACTTTCTTAATTTGGGACGAACCTCATGATATGTTTCGAGAGTGCTCCAAATCTCGTCTTGTGTCGCAAAATTGCAAATCCTATCATATTCTTGTCTACCAAGCGCACCATATAAAAGATTCTTGGCCTTGTTGTTGTTAGCCAAAAGAACCACGTAAGGTGAATTTCAACCTCGTGAATAATGAGCGGGGATCGAACAACGTCCCATATAGCTTGTCCTCGCTCTCAAGGAATACTCGCATACGATTCTTCCAATAGGCATAGTCTTGTCCATTGAACATATGCGGTTTTGTAGTGAATCTATCCATCGCCAAAGTTCAGTGACCGGTTAAGATCAAGAGTGAACTAACCGGGCTCTGATACCACTTGTTGGACCGAAAAGGCGACTAGAGGGGGGGTGAATAGGAGCACGCTCACTTTTTCCCAAATAATGAATTCAACACAATTTCACTCCAATAGCTATGATGAAGCTATGAAGATCAATATACCAGTACAGCGGAAGACTAGTATTGAATTCAATTAAGTCCCCTAAGCAAAATAACAAGATCAACTAAGATTACAAACTCACAGCACAGGCGGTCTGACCGCTGGACCTAACCGGTCGGACCGATTGCCGGGCGGTCTGACCGGCGTTATGCTGGCGGTCGGACCGCCCAAAATCGGTCCGACCGGTGATGACGGCGGTCCGACCGGCCGACTCGAACCGATCCGCAATAAGAAAATCACCCGATGACGAAGTTGCAATTAGGTGAAACTTTTGATTCTCAACTCCAATCTTTATGAAACTTTGCACACACCTTCTATATTCTATTGAGGACCTATTCCAATTGAATATTAAGATAATTCTTGGAAAGATCTTGAGCAATTGCCAATTGATTAACAGAAGGTCTAAAACCGGGCAAGAACGAAAACTTGATCCTAAAGCTTGTTCGTGAGAGATTGATGATCAAGATGATGCTAGATAGATTCACACATATCACAGCAAGCTAATTCACGTGAAAGAATCAATCACAAACTCACGGATCAAAGAAAGCCCTAAAATCACAAAATTGAAAGCAAGAACGAAAGGAGACTTATCTCAAGCAAACCTTGCATAGATTGATTTCGTGATTGATGCTGGATTACATCCACACCATCATGGATCAGTGGACAATCAAAGATCACGAAATTCACCACAAACCATCAAGAGCCATAGCCTCCACCTCAACTCCCTAAAGACAATTAGGGTTTTGAAACATAAAAGCGAGAGAGAGAGGTGCACCACCATCTCCTCCTATTTATAGTGGAGGCCTAAAACTCTTAGGGTTTGACTCTCTTGGGCTCCCGTTAAGGCCCACTAACAAACGGGTCACACACGCACGCTTCGCAAAGCGCCGTCTTTAACCTTTTGACCTAAACCGCTTCACCATGCGCCATGGATTTGCCAATAGGTCACCCTTGTCCATCTTGTGTCACGCTTGAGTCGTTGACTCACCCGCATCGCCAATCGCTCGACCTCAACTCTCCAAGTCTAGTCCCGATCTTCCTCGCCGCTGACCGTCGTTGACCACCAAGCAACTCGCACAACCATAGACAAGCAAACACGAATTCGGGAATAAGTTCTTCACAACTTGACCCATGTTAGTCAAAACATGCATCATGCAAAACATATGCCATGGAACCCATGTACTTGACCTAACATAAGAGCATCGCCACGGTTGGCCGATGAACAGTGAATACGGTCCGACCGCCCAGTGAGCGGCCGGACCGCCTCCCTTGGCCGGTCGGACCGCTCCTCGTGAGCGGTCGGACCGCCTTGGGACTTAGCCGAAATTCAAGCTTCCAAATTCAAACCTTCGAAATTAAAACCAATAGAACTTTTATCGAGACTCCAAAATCATGAGACCAAGTGCATTGGGATCCCCTCACTTGCCTACAACACCTATTTTTGGCCCAACTCGTTTTCAACACTTTTAGGTCACCGCCGGTCCGACCGCCCCACATGGCCGGTCCGACCGATTTGGGACCGGTCGGACCGCCGTGCAAGGACCGGTCGGACCGCCCCTGTCCAGAATACCTGTAGCTTTGTCGAAAACACGTGAAACGACAAACCGTAAACGCCATTGCCAATTGTCACATCATCTTAAGATCTGGAGCATATCCCCATGAAATCCACAATAAAGGATTATAATCTTGGAATCCACTACCATCCTGGTAAGGCCAACGTCGTCGCAGATGCTTTGAGTCATAAGAGTTACTGCAATGCTTTGGAAGTAAAAGAAATCTGTTTAGAACTTCAAGAGAAATTTCAGAAGTTGAAGCTAGAAGTTGTATCTGATGGATTTGTGGCTAATCTAGAAGTACAGTCTACTTTGGAGAAACGGATTCGTGAAGCCCAATCAAATGACTCGGAAATCTCCGACATCAAGTAGAAAATGGCAGAAGGGAAATTCAATGACTTCACCAGAGATGATCAAGATGTGTTGTGGATCAATGGACGTATATGCGTACCAGACAGTGATGGTTTGAGACAGCTAATCTTGAAGGAGGCCCATGACTCAAAGTATTCTATTCACCCTGGTAGTACTAAGATGTACCAAGATGTTAAGAATAAGTTCTGGTGGCCAAATCTGAAGCGAGAAGTCGCGGAGTTCGTTGCATTGTGCGACGTGTGTCAGAAAGTAAAGGTAGAACATCAGAGACCAGTAGGTTTATTACAACCGCTGAAGATTTCAGAGTGGAAGTGGGAAGAGATCGGAATGTATTTCATTACCGGTTTACCCAGGACTCAATTGGGTTACGATTCGATTTGGGCAATAGTTGATCGTCTAACCAAAGTTGTCCATTTCTTGCCAGTCAAAACCACTTACTCAAGAGATCGTCTTGAAGAGTTATATATGTCAGGAATAGTCAGTTTGCATGGTGTGCCTAAGAAGATAGTGTCAGATCGAGGATCTCAGTTCACCTCATGTTTCTGGCAGAGTCTGCATTAAGTATTGGAAACCCATCTGAATTTCAGTACTGCTTATCATCCTCAGACAGATGGACAGACTGAAAGAGTGAATCAAATATCGGAGGATATGTTGAGAGTATGTGCTTTAGCCAATGCTACCAGTTGGGATAAGAGTTTGCCGTATGCAGAATTTTCGTACAACAACGTTATCAAGCCAGTCTGCAAATATCACCATTTGAAGCCTTGTATGGTCGTGCCTGTAGAACCCCTTTGAATTGGTCAGAAACTGCTGAACGTTTGGTATTTGGACCAGATATTATTCAAGAAGCAGAAGAACAAGTGGCCATGATCAGAGAAAGATTGAAGATAGCTCAGCCGAGACAGAAAAGCTATGCTGATAATCGTCGTCGTGATCTCAGCTTTGAGCCTGAAGACTTTGCTTATCTCCGAGTCACTCCACTCAGAGGTGTCAAACGGTTTCATGCTAAAGGGAAACTTGCCCCTAGGTATATTGGTGTGTTCAAGATTTTGAAACACCGTGGAGAAGTTGCCTATCAGTTAGATCTACCACAGTCGTTAGCAGGTGTGCATGACATCTTCCATGTCTCCCAGTTAAAGAAGTGTCTTCGCGTATCAGAAGAACAAGCCCCGCTGGGATCCATTGAGCTGAAAGAAGATCTCGCTTACAAAGAGCAGCAATCAAGATTTTGGATGTCGCGGAGCAGCATACCAGAAGCAAGACCGTTCGTTTCTGCAAAGTTCAGTGGAGCAACCACTCAGAAGGAGAAGCAACGTGGGAACGTGAAGAAGAGTTCAAAGTAGAGTTTCCTAGCCACTTCTCTATCTAGCCTGAATCTCGGGGACGAGATTCCTTTAAAGGGGGGGGGGCGCGGTTTGTAACATCCCAATTTTCTGAGCTCTAAAAATTATTTGAATAGTTACTAGTTGGAAAATTCACTATTTAAATTTTTATTGAATTTTATTAAAAGCTTAATATGGACTTTTAATATCAAATGATTTAGTGTGATTAATTCCAACATCAACAATGGTCAAAACTATTTTATTTGGATTCTATGTGCTTGGATATATTTTTCATATTTTTCTAGAATTTTCTGAGTTTATTTGCTATTTTCTAATTGCTTTTTGGATTTTCTGGTATTTTATAAAAAGAAAAATCAATTAAAATCCTCTAGAAAAGTGTCGGGCCGAAACCCAACCATATTCCAATCCTGGCCCAACACTGTGTGGCCTAGCACGCCGCGTTCGCCCGCGCGTCGCACCGCTCCGCTGACAGGTGGACCCCACCTGTTAGTCTCTCTCTCTCCTACGCCATGCGCTCCCGCCCGCATGTACCGATGCTTGGCTCCGAGCGCTGATCGGACACGCTCCCGCCCCGCGCTGCTTCACCTCGCTGCCAGGTGGGTCCCGCTATCTTCGTCGTCCCCGCGTCGTCGTCAACCTCGCACCGCCGCTCGCACCCACCATTAACAGAGCTCCAAGCTCCAACTGACAACGGCATTTATCAACTAAAACTCTGAGTTTTCCGCACCAAATCTTTAGCCCTTATCTCCCCGCACTCGAATCCAGCCGACTCAAATATCAAATCGGTTTCAATCTCTGGGATTACCGAATTTGGTTTTGTATTCAAAACGGACTCAAATTGGAGATTCCTTATCCCGACTCTGTCGAGCTCTATAAATAGCCCCCTAGGGTTCGCCCGGTCCTCTGCAACCAAGAACCGCAATCCCCGTCGCCCCGAGAGCCCTAGCGCCGCCGTAATCCGAGGATTAGGGTTTTCGGCCGAGCTTCTTCTCCAGCGAATTGTGCCGCCGTCGTTACCTCCCTTGCCTCGCCGACTACACCATTGTGATCATCATTGCACGGGCTACCTCGTGCGCCACCATCAGACAAAAGCCGAAGCCTCCTCCGCTTCGAGCTCGCCGCCGGTCGCCACTGTTGCTCCCAGCTGCCCGTAAGTGCACCCCTGAGTGCATAATAGCGCAAGCTATCTCTTGGTACCAATCATCGTCGGTAGATCACCGCCGTTCGCCGGTGACCATCGAGACCCGAGCGCCGCTCCTCGTCGTCGTCCACATACGCAGCCACCTCAGCGCCAGCGTTAGCCCCGTGCTTGCGTGTCGTCCGCGTGGCGTCCAGTCAGTGCCCACGTGCACGCATGCGTCGCCAGTCTACCGCTTCCTGTTTTCATCGGTTCGGCAGACTCAGTCCACCGTGAACCGTCTCACTAACATGTAGGTCCCACATGTTAGAATTTCTTTTATTTATTTTTTTCAGAAATTCATCACCGACATCAGCAATTGCGCAATAATCTGATTTTTCAGTAGAAAAATAATTCAGAAATTCTAATTAAATCCAAAATTAGGGTTTTCTTTAGATTTAATCTTCCAAAGCCCATATCTTTTGCATCCGAACTCCGATTTAGCCCATTCAAATTTCTAAATTTATATAAATTCAAGATCTATTTATTTATGATTTTATTTAAATTTTGTGGTTGGTTTTGCCTCTATTATTTATTTATTTATTTTATTTATTTATTTCATTTGCGAATACACGTTAATTCTTCGGGAACTATTCCAAGGCAAGTTATACCATTGATCATATTGAACCCAATTTTCAAAATACTTTGCTTCAATGTATTGCATTCTATTTCAAGTATTTATTTGAATGCTTTTGGGTTTAGTTATTAATCCAAATTGTTATATCCACTTGTCTATTGTTATGTCATGATCTTTTTCACCCTAGGTTGGTTCATAATTAGTTGGTATTATCGTAGCACCAACGTGGGTTGGTTAGATATGAGTAGATTGCTTAGCCATGCTACGAGTAAGCATTTTATGTGAGTTGCAAATATAAACTTGACTAAGTGATTATGGAACTGTGTGATAAAACTGTGTGTGTTGTGTGCTATTACCCGTTGATGGCATATGTTGCACTTAACCAAGTGGGTGGGAAAAGATTTAGACTGAGGCAAATGGTGGATACTGTGTGATATGGTGGAGCTGTGTGCTGGGAATAAAAATCTGTGTGACTTAGTTAGAAATTGGAAGTCTTACCTTGGTCAATTAAGGTTTTAACTTTGTGCGTCATTGAACTGAACCTTACTATACAACCACATGTTTGGTATGAGATATGCCTAACTTAGTAAGTTATAGAATCTTGCCATTGACAACTCAGGTTGTAGGTTAGCTGTGTCATGGGTGGAGGTGTGGACTTCAAGATAGGTCACATCGTGGGACGGTTTGCCGCATCCCTGTCCAATGGCGTGTGTCGTACCAAACACTGTGTGTATCGGTTGGACGACAGTAAAGCACATCGGGAGTGTCAATGTTTGAGATGAAGTTTCTGAAAGGTTTTGTTATGGTCAGTGCTAGCTATACTGATTGTATCTTGTGGGTAAAGTGTACAACCTCTGCAGAGTGTTTTAATCAATCTATTCGAATAGCCGCGTTTGCGGTCATGGACATGCCCGGGGATTTCACACGAGTGGTAGATTTTCTTAAAAGTATTGGGAAGGGTCAGCTGTGTGAGATAACTTGTGTAGCTATGTGAATAACTTGATTATGATGTGTGTCTTTTGTGAAAGTAAATGTTAAACTATTATTGTTTATTTGTTTTGAATTATATTTTCAATCTATTATTCGTATTCAATTGCAAATGTTTTATTTCTACAAAAGAACCACATAAGCCATTCCTTTGGAATAAACCATGCGAGTAGAGTTGTGTACTCATACTTGCTTCAAACAATCAACAGAAGTGGATGAGTCTTCGCTTGCATTTGAGGAGGAGTTTTACGAAGGTGTCAACCGTTAAGGTCTTGATCCGAGTCAGTTGTTTGTGTTGAATTGATGGGATTCTGCTGGAGTTTACTTTTGTTCCGCTGCTATTTATTTCTTTATTGTTAGCCCTGCGTGGCTAAATAAATGTAAACTCGACTATAAGGTCAAAACTATTATTTGCTATTCAAATTAGTCGTTTATTCTATTAATCCTTTGTGTGGATCGATATTCATCTATGTTGATACTGTGTGCACTAGCGTGATCCTGGACTAGTGCAGAATACACAGAGGGTCCAGAATTGCATTTTTGGGTCCCGACAAATTGTCGCCAAGTCAGCATGTTCCCTCGAGAACCGAAGAAAAGAGGATAAGGGGTAATATATCCTTCCTTCCTCAACACTTTTTCATCCCCTTCGTGCGGGTTGGACCTAATGGCGAGCAGCACGGAGAGCTCGAGGTGTTCTTCTCGCATGCGCTCTTCTTCCCAATCCCCAGTGCCATATTGGGAAAACACCATGGATTATGCGCCTTCTCAGCTCTGCTCGTGCAATGTGTAGGCGCCAAGGTGGGTTTCATGGAGCGATGCCAATCCTGAATGCCGATATTACATGTGCGAAAGAGCTTGGGTACACATTATTTTTCCCATTTGAGATGCTTTTTGGTTCGATTGGATCTGCTCGAGATTGATTTTGATTCTGTTTTTTTATTGTATTTATAGGTTGGGGGCTGTCGCTTTTGGCCTTGGCACGATCCAGAAAATCCCCCATTTCTTAGGCAGTTGTTGTTGGATTTGCGCGATACCGGTTGGAGATTGAAGAAGGACAACATTGAGTTGAAGGTAGGAATTGAAGATTCAAGGATAGAGGATAAAGAGTTGAGAGCTGCGCACAAAGCCGAAGTGGCTACTTTGGAGAGGAGGTTGGAAGAGAAAGATGATTGTATTGAAGAATTATGTTGCACTGTGAATAAATAGATATTTCAGTACTTAGTTTTTGCACTCCTTTGTTGTTGTAATTGTTGTATGTGTCCTGTTTTAATGACTTGTGGGACATGTTTGCATGTAATGCTTTATGAATCAATGATGTATGTATGCAGTTCTATCACAATGATGACAGACATGTTTCCTTGAATGTAATGTTTGATTTTGAGATGTCAATCCTGATTCCCGATTCTTCACATAAGTATCTAAACTGACAGATCAATAAGGAGACATATGTTCCAGTAAATAGAAGTTCCAGTGGAACATGACAGACAAAGTAGCAAACAAGTTTTATTCTCATTTAAGTTAGGATGTAAATAGAGTAGGATGTAAATAGAGTAGGATTCCAATAGAGTACCATATAAGATTTGGTCTCATTTCATTCACAGATTACATCCAGTAGAACATGACAAACAGAGTAGCATACAAGTTTTGGTCTCATTTCATTTAGGATCTAAACAGAGTACCAAGCAAAATAAGTCATCCCACATGCTTCATTCAGGATCAGAAGATCTTTTGTCTCTTGTCAGGAGCAGCTTTTTGTAGAACATTAGAAGATGTGTTCTCGCTGGGTATTGTGAATCTCAGTCTACAACACTCCATGCTCAGCTGCAGATTTGGTTTTGAGCTTTGACCCCTTGCTGGCCCCTACAGTCATGAAAAGTTAAAAAATGTGTAATAATGTAAGGATTCCTTATTGTAATGTGCAATTACATACTTACTTTGCCTTTTATTGGCTTCTTCCTTTTGGCAGCCTTGTTTGCCTTCCTAGCAGCATTTGGATTTAATGGGCAGCTCCTGGTGTTGTGCCTAGTGTTTCTGCAAAGCTTGCATCTGATGACAGTGCCTAGATTGGACATTTTTGTTGCTTTCCTTGGCTCTGAGCCATCTCTCCTCCTTTCTTTCCTTGGTCTTCCAAGCATCTTCACATGATGTGGTGGTGCAGGTTTTGGATTAGACGAGATGGGCCAACTTTCCATTCCCTCAATAGGCATAAGACAATGTTGATATGTCTTCTTTTACTCCTTTATAGAATAGTAGCTAGAAATGAACCCTTCTAGCTGCAGACCAGTGTTGTACACAGAAGCAATTGCATGGCAGCATGGAAGCCCTGCCCGTTGCCAACACCCACAGAAGCAAGTTCTTTTGGTCAAATCAACTATGTACCTTCTCTTCTCTTTTTCCTTCACTTCATACTGATCTGCACCATTACATATAACAGGGCACCATCCAGATTGTTTGATGCTTATCTTGAGCTTCTTGAAACTGTTAGGACAGATAGTACCTTGCCATGCAGCACACTTGCTTTTGTTGACTTGTATCCTTTCCATCACCTTCCTCCTGATGCCTTCAAGCATAGTTATTACTGGATGAAACCTTGAGTCAATAATCCAAGCGCTGAATGACTCACACATATTGTTGTCAACACTGTCACAGTTGGAGCCAATACTAAACCATGCCCTGCTCTAGTGAATGGAATTAGTGCTCATCAAATCCCTATCACCTTGGGGTGTCATCTAGGCCAACTTAGCTCGCTGTAGTTGAACAGAGTCCTACAAGATGACTTCGCACACCTCCAGAATCTCTTCTGATACTTCTGATCTTTATGCTTCTTCCTCCGGTTGGCATATATGTGTCGAGCACACATCCTATGCTCTACCCTAGGGATCAGTGTGGAAACAGCATTGAGCAATCCCTGCACAACAAATATTGCATCTTGTTATTATAAAGGAATCAATTTATCTTTTTGTAATCACAATAATATCACATTAGTACTTACCTTTTGTTGATCTGATATAATAACCTAGTCTTTTCCATCGGTGATGTCAAGATCTTCACACAGAAGACCCAAAAAGCACTCCCAAGAGTCCATAGTTTCTTTCTCAACCATTGCCTACGCAATTGTATACATTTGATTGTTTGCATCCCTCCTAATGCCACAAACAAGCTCACCAGTGCAAGCACCCTTGAAGAAACATCCATCTATGCCAATCACCTTCCTACAGCCAGCTAGGAAACCCTTCTTGCAAGCATCAAAACAAATATAGAATCTCTTGAATGCTGCCACCTCACCACTATAATCAAGAATAATAGAATAAGTTGTCCTAGGATTGCTCCTCATCATCTCAAGTTGGTAATCAAATACCTTAGAATACTCCCCATTGGTTGCCTCTAGTAGCCTCTCCATGACTATTGCCTTTGTACTTTTGCACTTAGATACACTGACATCTGCAAACATCTCCTCTAGAACCGTCTGCTTCAGAATGCGAACTTTCCAGGTTGGGTGTGCTTTCATGAACCTCTCAAACCGGTCAGCAATACTCCTTGCAGTTACAAACTTGTTATTCCTTCTTTTTGGGCATATGCGCACATCGTTGAATGTAACAACTTGGAACCAATCACTTCTGCTGTTCTTCGAGCCATATATCATCCATGGGCAGTTCCTTCACGAACACTTGCCCTAATCCTATCCCTCTCATCCTGGAGGAATAAGAGATGTCTATGTGTTTCCAACCCATACTTTATTAGAGCTTTCTTGAATTGGTCTCTTCCTTTAAATGTCATGCCTAGGGTAAACACAGGAACAACACCTTTCCCATCATACCAAGAGAACCTACTCTTCCTCCTCTCCACATTACTGCCATGAAGCTCATCATATGATTCTTCCTCACTCGAGTCCATATAGGGAGTTTCATTGCCATCTTCCATATTACCTTCATCCATAGGCAAGTCATGCTCCATGGCATTCAGCTCTACTGTACATATTGGGATCTTCAAAAAAAATTTGAAAGCCCTGCACTGCCTTCTGATCTCTTACACTTCCTCATCCTCACTTGAACTATGATCATCTCTAGGTAAGTACTCACTACCATCACTACCGGACACATCACCATCTAAAGCAACAAGAGCAAGAGAATTGTCTTTGCTTGTGCCTACACCATGGCCTCTAGAAGGGAACTTGTAAATAGCCCTAAATGCACTCAAATCTTTCTCAGCTTGTTGGGGTGATGGAGTCAATATAATCCTTTCATTGCTCTTGCCTGACACTTGAATTTCATAAGTTCATCACCTGTATACTCTTCTTCCTCATTTGTATGGTCTTCTTCCTCATCTTCATAACTGGACTCAGCTATTGTGATGGCCTCCACATACACATCAGCTACACCACCTTTGGTAATATAATCAGACATGAAACTGCATGCTTGGTCATCCACCAATACTCTAAGACCCTTGTTGAATTCCTTCCCAGGAAAAAGCCAATGAAGATTAACTTCATCTATTTCTCTCGATATGATCTCTCATATGTCCTTTTAGCTCGGGAAGGGACACTTTATCGTGCTCAATGTATGACATCGCCTCATCTCCCCTCAAGTAATGCACATTTCTCCCATAATTGATGAACTCCCCGTTAATGTAAAACTGATAGTGAACATATCAAGATTGTCCATACTCGAACACCTACAACACACGAAGAATCAGACCAAAACCCAAATCTCAACCCTAAAGAAAAGTAAAGATCTAGCATAGCGTGCCCAAAATTGAAGTAAAAAAGCCTCTCGATCATCATATTTCGATCAATTTTTCAACTGACACCAAAACCCTATCAAACACCCAAAGCATTGAACACCCGAAGAATCAAACCAAAAAATGAATCTCGACCCTAAAGAAAACTAGAGACCCAGCATAGCACATCTTAAATTGAAGTGAAAATATCCCTCCATCATCACACATTACCATCAAACGTTCAACTTCACCAAAACTCTAACAAACACCCAAGTTGTCCGTGGAATTGAGGTATCACAAGACACTACACTAAGAGAGGAAGTGGCTAACTAACCTCAAATACGATGTGGATAACCGGATTCTTCCCGTAAGCATCGCCTCGCACACACCAGGTCATCGGAGTCATGACTGCCTATTCTACGTTGAGTCCAATCGAGAGGCCATGGGAAGAGAACCGAAGCGTGCGGGGTTCAATTGCCGTTTATTTCACTCAGGTGGGCCAGGTGCGCCACGTCCACCACACATGACGAGAGCTGACATGCTGACTGGGACAAATTGGACCATGTGTGCAAAAACGCCCATCCAAATCGGCGTGAGGGATTTAGTGACCGGATTGCACAATTTTAAGGGGTCAAAAACCGGTTTTGAAGATCGAGAGAAATCAGACTTTTCTGATAGTTCAAGGGAGTAAACTGGACTTTTTCCAATGTTTAAGACATGCACTGTTACCACATGTTTCTTTGATTTTCACTGCTCTTGTTACGGCCGTCATAGCTAGGCCATCCTACACCTAATCTCTAGCCGCGGTTTATTTTGATGTTCATCGAACTATACTCCATAATGCACTACCGGAGACGGCTTCTTTGCCGAGTGCCCCAGCCTTTGCCGAGTTCTTTTTCTCGGGCACTCGGCAAAGAGGCTATTTGCCGAGTGCCAGATAGAAAGCACTCGGCAAACAATTACACTCGGCAAACACAAGGTTTGCCGAGTGTCGGGAACTCGGCAAACAAAAACACTCGGCAAAGGGCACCGCCGTTAACGGCCGGCAGCCGCCGTTAACTCTTTGCCGAGTGTCTTATCCTGACACTCGGCAAAGATGCTCCTTTGCCGAGTGTCATTTGTGGACACTCGGCAAAGAGGTTTTTTTGCCGAGTGTCAGGATAAGACACTCGGCAAACAAATAAAAACCTTTTCCTTTCCTACCTTTCAAACTTTTTCTACTCTCCACATACAACATATGGTACTCCATATTAAAATTTGGTATATTTTTCTATTTGTTTGCTATAATTAATTAATTAATTGCTTTTCAAGCAATTTTTTGAATCAAGTCAAATTTGAACTGCAATTGATTCAAATAATAGGAAAAAATGAGTAGAAAAATGATATTCATGTTATTCAGCCCGGTTTGAGGCCTTACCTATGAAATGAAAAGGAATTTCGAACATCTTGTTTAGGAAACACGACCACGAACGTTTGGCCGAATGGTTTATAAATTTTTAAAAAGCAAACAAAGTCTGAAAATCATGAGATTTATCAAGATGTCATGATATCATACGTGGAGGCTGTGGTTAAAAATTTATAAGATTTCGCATGAGTTGTCACGTACGATGCTTACAAACCGAAGCATTTCTGAAGAAGAAGCGTAGAGTCGAGAAGGATTCGGTAAGATTTGGAGTCAAATTGACGGTCGAATTGTGGTTTGACTACAAAAGTTTTTGTATAGGCAATAGACAAAAGAGATTGTTTCATGTGAAATTTTGGTAATTTTTTGGATCCGTTTGATAATTTTAATTTTTAAACTGCAATTATAGAATTTTAAATGATATAAATTGAATTTGAGCTATAACTGCATGAAATAATGGTCTAATGTTCGTAGAAGCATCGAATATGCATTGTTGAGTGAATTTGACAAGGTATTTTCGAAGTACATTCGAACAAATTTGTAAAACACGTTATGGAAAAGAAAGAGAGGAAAGGAAGTTTTATTAAAAAAAATTTATTTGCCGAGTGCCTTGCGGGAGACACTCGGCAAATGATTTGTTTGCCGAGTGTTTTGTGGGCGCACTCGGCAAAGGATGGGGGGCTTTGCCGAGTGCCAGATCGGGGCACTCGGCAAACAAACCACATAAAGCGCGGCCGCTGGCGCGCCACACACGCAACATCACACGCCGCCGCCGCCCGCGCGCGCCGCGCGCACGACGCGCGCTTCGCCCCACGCGCGCCGCGCGCACTCGCGCCGCCACGCGCCGCCGCCGCCGCTTCACGCTCGCCGCCAAGACGCTGTCGCCCGCCCAACCGCCACCGGACGGGACTCGGCGACGACAAGAAGACCGCCGCCCCTCACGTCGACGGCAGAAGCTCCTCGGCGCCTCTAGTGTTATAGCTATAGATTAGGCCACAGGTGAGATGTTGTTAGCATTTGATTCATCTGCTTTTGTCCAGTGTGCATCCCAAGTGATTGATTGTAAGATTTGCATTTATGAATCGGTGTTACCTTGCCAAGAAGGAAGGTAAGCAATTCAAATTGCGATGCATACTAAATCGGAATAGTATGTGACATCATTGCCAAGAAGCCCCTGTTTCTACTGTTGAGGCAATGGAGCAGCCAGTGGAGAATGACGAAGAGCTTTTGCCGTCAGAAACTATGCCGTGTGAGCTATGCCGTGGGTGGCACTCGGCAAAGCCTTTGCCGAGTGTTTCTCGTGCTTTGCCGAGTGCCACCGGCACTCGGCAAAGCTGCTGAGCCCGGTAGTGATGGTTAATATACCAGATGCAGGGCTGTATGTATTACTGAAAATGTCTTGTTGTCTCCATGTGTTTGCCAAGGTTTGTATGTGATGTATGTAATTGCCTTTCGCCCAAGAGAGCATCTCATTTCGGTCTGATTGCACTAAAATGCCCCACTACTATTTGTTCCAGCGTGATATCCAGCCCAGACAAAACAAGCCAATCACAGTATGCTTAACACGCCAGGTCCACCCACGGCAGCCCGAGGTTTTGTCAACTCAGAAATAAACCCACCAAAAAAAGGCATCTACACGCCTCCTTTCATCCTCCCCATTCCCTATTCCAATCCAACTTCGGCTCAAACCACCCTATGTCAACGTAGCGTGCCCTCCCACCATAGCCTAGTCCCAATGATCCAACACGCTCTACTGGTACTGCGAAATTTACGGGCAACGATTTCTGTTTTGAAGAAACAACAGTCAACGCTTCCAGATACAGCATGGATTACGTCTAAAAAAGATAGAGTACAAATTCTATTCTTGGTATCAAATTACTTATGTCTGCTGGACGGTTTGTGGTGTTCGGATCAAGATCCACGAGGACCGCGAGGCCGAATCAAGTGATATCCGTGGATCGACGGGTGGGAGGATGTGGACAAATCCGGCGATATATGGAACTAATAAAGCGAGAAGTCCGCTTTCATGCGTTGCTTTTCCACACGCCTTTGGTTTACTTTCTCTCGCCCCTACCTGCCTGCCGCCACCCCAGTTGCGGATCTCCCTGAGGTGGATGGTACAGGTCTATCTCTAAAAATTTTGCATACAAATCCAAAAATTACCATACCATTTTCATATATATATATATATATATATATGAATTACACTAAATGTTATTCTCAGCAATCAATAGTCAGCAGTACACCAACATAAACTACATTTTATGATGTTTGTTGGCTGTACTAGAAACATATAATTTATTCCATTTGAATCTTTACTGTACTAGAAACATATAATTTATTCCATTTGAATCTTTACTGTATTATTTAAACTTTCATGGTAGAATATGTTATTTAAGTTCGCACTTTTGCTGCTGGGGAGAGAACTTCCCTCATATTGGCACAGATTACGACTAATTAATAATGATTAAATTGATTATGACTAAATAATTAGAAATAACTAATTACGACTAATTAATAACGACTAACTAACTACGACTAGTTAATTATGAATAATTAGTTATGACTAACTTAATTACGGCTAATTAACAACGACTAAATTGATTATGACTAATTAATTTTGACTAAATTAATTTTGACTAATTACTTATAACTAATTAATTACAACTAATTAATTGCATAGGTTAATTAATTATCTCTCACCGTGTGATTATTAAGTCGTGTAATTACACAGATTTAATTAATTAATCATTGTCAGCGCCACATGCTAATTAATCCTCACCTGCGCCACGGCGAGGACTTCCCTCGTACTACTAGTTAATTAACTAATTATATGGGTTTAATTAATCCTTTTTTTTTTACTGAAACAGGAGGGGATACACCCCTACTGTATATATTTATAATAAAATAATAGTATGTACAAGATATAGGAGAAAGAATTTACACAAGGGATCTAGCTAAACTTAACCGAAAATTCTTAGCCAAACAACAAAATCCTCCCAAAGAGAAGGTTTGACCGTATGGATAACCATGGCAAAAGCTTCTCTAAACTCGGTTTAATTAATCTTTGCTAGCAGTCCGTGTCCCTTGGTTTAATTACTACTATCAAAGATTAATTATTTAGTTGTAATTAATTGGTCGTAATTATTTAGTTATAATTAATTAGTCAAAATTATTTGTCTTAATTAGTTAGTCCTAATCAATTTAGTTGTGGTTAATTAGCCGTAATTAATTTAAACATAACTAATTATTCATAATTAATTAGTCGTTATTAATTAGTCATAATTAGTTAATCCTAATTATTTAGTTATAATCAATTTAATTACAATTAATTAGCAGTACGAAGAAGTCCCCTCTCGTGACGTGTGAAAGAGGGAAGCGCCCTCCCTAGGAGCGCGAACGAGGGAAGACTGCTCGTCCCCTCTACTAGAGAGGGACAAGGAGGTTCATGCATCCGTGGCACAGATAAGAATATATGTAGTCTGTAAACGATTCCGCGGTGTTATTATGAACTTTGATCTCTTAATTTACTATTTCATACGTCGTCCAAGCAAAAAAAAAAAAATTCGTTGAAATCCTCGCTCGGCCTCCCGCCCGAAGAAAATATTACAGGACTGAAGAAATTCCGCCTCCTGAAATTTGTGGAGTTACGGTGACGCTGACCATAAGGACACCCGATTCGTCCTCGAGGCAGCTCGGGTCACACTCCGTACACCCGCCCCACCGTAAACCGCAGAAGGGTTTCCGTTTCTCATCAACTATTTTGTGTTGGTCCACGGTGGGATGGGTGTACGGGAAGGAGGAGAGCGCACGGCACCGACGACTCTAGAGAGGAGGAAGCTTCTTATTTGGATCGGCTGGGGTGAGCACGCACAGCGCACACTGACCCAAACAACCGCAAGCGAAACCCCGAAAGCAACCGCCGCTCTCGCCTCCTCCCCTCGCCTTGCGCAACCACGACGGCGTGACGAACGAAAATATCATCCTCCCTCTGGCTCTGATCGAGCTAGCTCCTCCGTCTTTTATATCCCGCGCCGTGGCCTGCATAAGCGAAGCTAAGTTAGAGACAGCCAGCGACCACCACGGCAACCCGACCATCGAAGCCGCGCCCCACCGGCGTGGTGGGCCCCACCGCGCCTGTTACATGGGAGTAGAGGCGGGCGGCTGCGGCCGGAGGGCGGTCGTCACCGGGTTCTACGTCTGGGGCTGGGAGTTCCTCACCGCTCTCCTGCTCTTCTCGGCCGTCTCCTATTAGCTTAGCTCCTTGATTATACCACAGCCATATACATATATACAGTACAAGTGATCAGTGAGTCAGTAGGTAGAGAGAGATTAGATATAGGCGTAGGTGATCGATCATCAAGTTCGTGAGATGGCTGGGGTGGCGACGGCGCAGCAGCAGAAGGGTGGTGGTGGCGGCGGTGGGAGGGGAGGCGGCGGGCCGGCGCCGTTCCTGACGAAGACGCACAAGATGGTGGAGGAGCGCGCGATGGACGAGGTGATCTCGTGGGGGGAGGGGCGGTCGTTCGTGGTGTGGAAGCCCGTGGAGTTCGCCCGCGACCTCCTCCCGCTCCACTTCAAGCACTGCAACTTCTCCTCCTTCGTCCGCCAGCTCAACACCTACGTACGTATTCTCCTCTCTTCTCAGTAATCAACCCCGTCATATGGACATACTGTTACATCATCCCCGTAGCGTACGTAACTTCAATTCGTATGTTGATTTGTCCTAGTTTTTGTCTGGCTTAATTACCGTATTAGATTAGACATAAATACTCGTTTGATGTTTGTTTTGTCTGTGGGAGAGCCTTCGTTGTCACGGCCGGGCTTGCTAGCTGTTCTACTTAATTTCAAGTTCTATATCGTTTCCATAGCTGTCTGCTCGTCTGTTCGTCGACTAGCTTGTTGATTTAGACAGTGTAATTACTACCTCAGTTTGTGTTTACGTGTTATGTGAATTTGAGTGATCGAATTTAATTTGACCATTACTTTTTAAGCAACACAAAACAATGAGCTCTGAATATTAAATACTAGTGAAATACTTTTGATTACAAGTATAACCATACTAATTTTATATTATGTAATTAGATAGTTTAAAAATTATCGTCGAACAAAGCTCGGTTCAACTCTGGCTGCTGATCGATCGATCCAGAACTGCGTGGCCTAGGAGACTAGCTAGCCTTGTATATATTGTACCGGAAGAGATCAGTTACGCGAGACAGCTTCCAGACATGTCCCGGCCCCGACGTACGTGTCCGTGGAAATATTCTTTCATATTGCTTTTGCAATCCACACGTACGGCAGCATAATCACGTGGCACAAAATACGATCAGCTGTATTGAAATCGTACATATACGGTGCACGACATTAGAAACAATCTACATCTTTTTAAAAAAAATCAAAAGTTAAGATTAATTGCTACAGTTCCCCAATGCTATTGCTATAGTATACACTGTGGATAACTGTGGGAGTACTGGTCACTATAAATCGGTAAAAAATCACTCTCACCTAGCTAAGGATATTTTATGGTTGGGTTGCGTAAAGCCCGTCGATTTGTTGGTTCAGCTAGCTAGCTCGTTCTAGAATCTAGCTTAGTTACCCAGATGTCTGCGGCCGCACAACGTTTCACTGCTCATCATATTGGTGGGATCTTTGTTTAAAGCCGTTTCGACTTTCGATCGGTGCTGTATGGGCTATGGAGTACTACTCCTCAGCTAATAAATTAATGAATGAATGAAACATCTCGAGCGTTTCGAGTATAGTCTCAGCTGTTCTTTGGACATTAATGATCTTGATTTGCGACCGACCGGGCAAACGAAGAAGATAACCTCAAGCGCCTTTTGGTCGACCTAAAACGTAGAAAAGGGGCAAGCGTTTTCTTGTCGTGTTGCGCGACTATATATGAAATAAAATCTGTGTACTGTACTGACCTTGGGGACGATATACTAGACGATTACAAATTAGCTGTTGTTAAGAGTGTGTGCCGTAGGTAAGTCAATCCCCAACACTTTAGTTTACCACAGAAAGCATGCTTATCGGTTTTAAATGATGCATCATACACGCTTTAAGAAAGAGGGAAAAGAGACAGAGAATGATTAAGCAAAAGGAAAAAAAAAACATTGAAAAGAGAGGCCGGCCCTTAGCGTTGGCAGCACGCCCATCATCTTGGCGTTGAAAAACGATGGAATTAAAATGAAACCATGGATGCGGACATACTACCTTTGCTGTGTGGTGCTTGGGACAAAAAATGGAAGAGGTGACCGTTTCCAATACTAGAAACGGCGGTTCATTTCGCCTCGCAAAGGACACGTAGCTGTTAGCACCACGCAAGAAATGGGACCAAACAAAACAGTTCCATGAAAGCTACATATATAAATATTGGACGCAGATCCTCTGCCTCAGTGAAGGAAAGTCACAGCGTGATCGACTTTGCCCCCCAGTATTAGCTAGCCGTCCATCTATTAGAGCCAACCGTCCAGATATATCTATTTCCTTTCTCTTGTCCAAATCTCTCGCGTTATTTCCTCTTCCTTGTCCACGGCAATAGAATAGATACGGCGCCCTGCACCGAGCTATATATAGCTACCTAGCTCGTCTCCGCGGCCCCGTCTCCAAATTGTTTGCTGGAAACCAGGTTCCAGTTCGTTCCTCGCTCTTAACAGGCAACCACATAAACACGCTCTAATCCTCCACCTCCAGGAGTAGATGGAGTACTATTATGCTTGGCACTGTTTCGTCTAGAGAGTAGAGAGAGGCATGTTGTGTGCGCATTCCAGCTAGCCATCAATCACCTTAGACTAGATATATTCATATGCATGCATGATAACTGGTTGAGAATTTGCTACGCCGATGCATGCGTACGTCCATACTGCTGCTATATATACCACACGAATGATGCAATTATGCAATTGATTTGGAGCTTTTCTTGAGGTGCTTCCCGGCCCCAGCCAGGTAGGCGCGGCCCGATCTGAGAAGAGCAACTCAGGAGAATTGGCACGACATTGCTTCCTGAGTTGCGATAAGGTACGTACGTAGTTTGAAGGAAGATTTCTCTTATTTACAGTGAAAAGTAACAAAGCAATCTGAATTAATTTCTCCTGTAAATAACGGAACAAATCAAACAAGGAAGAGGAAAGAAGATAAAGAGATTTGGGGGAAGAGGAAAGTAGATAAATCTGGACAATTGGTTATAGATGGACGGCTAATAAGGGGCAAAGTACTTTCCTTGGCTAAGTCCTGCTTCCTTATAATGTTAGGTGCTTCGTTCATGCAGACGCAGGTCGCTTGACACGCCATGGATATGTATTAGTGGCGACAAAACCATGATTTTTAGTGCGTCCCTGTGCATGATTATATTTGGATGGGGAATCTTGGTGGAACTTTCGGATGGATTAGCTTTCCTGCAGGGCTCTTCTATATATGATCCACTAAAAGGTTAGCTAGGTAGGGCTTGGACCCAAGCTAACTGCACTGCACATGGATCGATCATGCACCCATGCTAGGCGACTAACTAACCTTTGTTAATTGCCTCTTGATTGTGTTTGTGGGGTTAGAGAATTTCTTCAGTACAACATGCGTGTGATTACAAGAGAGTGCGTGACATGCTGACATGTCCAGTACTAGTAGTAGTCAAAGCTTCACGCCAACAACTAGCTAGCTTAATCTAACTGGTTCTTGAACTGCTCTAATTAGAAGCGAGATTATATGAATGTGAACACCTAAGAGGTTTTTTATATGAACATGTTATAAGCAGCGACTGATTGATAGATAGACCTGACGTCTGGTCTGGAATTCAACGAAATCGTTAAGCAAGTCTTTCCCTTGTGAGAGTTTAATTACTTGGTGGTGGTTGGAATTTGACATCCAATAGAAAAAAGTGGCGATGAAACGCGCATTAATTTGATCTCATGAACTAGCAGGGATATACTTTTAACACCTTATTGTTCTCGCTTAATGCTTCCCTTTGCTAGATTGTCTTTGCTTTAATTTCTTCAAGAAATATTTTTTTGCTGCTTTTACATTCATAACCTGCTGACCAGAATACTACATCTGTTCTTTTTTATTTGATGTCTCTGTTATGCGACTTTGATGGTTACTTTTTATAACTTCATATTAAGATATACTATTAAAATTTTGATGTTATAAAAGCATTTTAACAACAAATATAATGATAACGTTTTCATGTAATCAATCTATATAAGTTTAAACATATTAGTAGTCAAGTTTAGAATGTTTCACGGTATGGATTCTAGGGTGTCAAACAAAAAAACAGAGGGAGTAATATTGCTGTGATCAATATGTTTTAAAATGTACATCGAAGATACTCCATTCACGTAGCAATCAGTGGAGAAAAAAAGAAAACATCTCACAGATATATTTTACAAAGAACGGTACTAGCATACTACATAATAGGAGGATATGATGGATACTTCGGTGCTTCCGACAATAGAGTGGATGCTGACACCTAAACCGTTTTGCACGTAGTTGCCTGTGAAGACAAAAGAAGATCGAAATCCATGAAATTGTTGAAATGTGTCCTTTTTAACATATGAAGTATGTCATGTTTCCGCTGTTATTGTAGTTTTGCGTTCATCGACTCCACCAGATGGATGATGTTTGAGAATAAAGAAGATGGAAAAATTGTGTTGGTGAAATACATAGAGCTTCTATGCTCTCCTAAAAACTAAATTGCACAAATCTTAATGTAACCCTGTTCGTAGTGGATGAGTAGGAAATTGATGCACACAGCTAGCTCATTGCTCACTACTTGGAAAATGGAAATGCACTGGTTGGATACTAATGTGCGATGGCGACTATTCATGCAGGGTTTCCGGAAGGTGGTGCCGGACCGGTGGGAATTCGCGAACGAGAATTTCCGGCGAGGCGAGCAAGGCCTCCTCTCCGGCATCCGTCGCCGCAAGGCGACGACGCCCCAGTCCTCCAAATCATGCGGCAGCGGCGTAAACGTCGCGTTTCCTCCGCCACTGCCCCCTCTGCCTCCCGCGTTGGCCACCACGCCCGGCGCCGGCAACGACCACAGCTCCTCGTCGGCTTCCTCGCCGCCGCGCCCGGACCTCAGCAGCGAAAACGAGCAGCTCAAGAAGGACAACCACACGCTGACCGCGGACCTGGCGCAGGCGCGGCGGCACTGCGAAGAGCTCCTGGGCTTCCTCTCGCGCTTCCTAGACGTCCGGGAGCTCGACCTCCGGCTGCTGATGCAGGAAGATGTGCGAGGCGCGGTCGGCAGCGAGCAGTGCCGCGCCGCGGACCAAGAGCAACACCACGGCTGCGAGGAGAAGAGCGTGAAGCTGTTCGGCGTGCTCCTCAAAGACGCCACGAGGAAGAGGGCGCGTTGCGAGGAGGCCGCGGCCCGTGAGCGGCCGTTCAAGATGATCAGGATCGGCGAGCCGTGGGTCCGCGTGCCGTCCTCGGGCCCGGCGCAGTGCGGCGGCGAGAACTAGGCTCCGCAGCTGATGTTCGCCGCCACCGTGACCTGACCGGCCGGCCGGCCGGCCGGCGGACCAGTTGGCGAGCGCGCGCTCTTGTATGCGTGCATGCATGGCGATCGAGGTTGATGGCAAGGATATATGGTTGGATCAACCTTGTGCTTAGGTGAAAATGAAGAAAAAGAAACTAAGGACACCAAAGATACGCGTCTAAGAATTGATTGAGGAATGCTAGAGAAGTAGTAGGAAGATTGAAAGAAGATGAGGAGGAGCCCATGCTGATCGAAGCGACGCAGCTGGTTCTTGCCGCGTGTTGATCCAATTCAACACAGAAAGGTTTGCACTTTGGAGAATGTAGTGTTAGTATACTAAGTTCGATTCGACGAGGTGAGAAGCTTCACCTTGTCGAGGTAAACATGGTAGCTTGAAGTTTTTATCGTGAAATACAGACTGATTTGTCGCCCCCCCTCTTCTATTTTCTGTGTGTTTAAGAATTTTTCTTTTGAGAGATTCTGTGTGCAAGAATTATTACACTTTTCTTTTCCTTTTCGATCTCGTCGTAATCTATCTAATTATAAAATAAAATCTCATGATACGTGGTTAACGAAAAAAAGATAGAAATCCAATAAATACTAAGAAAAAAAATAAAAACATTTGCCGACCGACAAGGTGCTCGCACAAAAGGGTCAAGCAGGCCATTAACGCCGGCGTCAGGGGAGAAGAGTGGGGAGCTAATTTTGTAATTGCTATTTGTGGAGAGAAGAGTAGAGCGATGTGGGGAATCATCTTCGTGGCGGGTGATCATTTTTATAAAATAAGGAATAAATTTAACATCGGAGATGAAGAGACGACGCATCGGTGACAAGATGAAGAGACACATATCGGGGAGCCGAAGCAGCAATGAGCGTTTAAGAGATACATATCACAGACACTTTCAACCATAAACCGTTTGTGATCTCTACGAATTATTACACACGGTTAGTATTTAAAACCGTTTGTGATCTCTACGAATATCACAGACGGTTTGTATTTAAAACGGTCAGTGAAGTATCACAAATGATTATTAACAAGAACCTTATGCACTAGTACAAAATAGGCTATCCTGGACATTTCCTCTGTGAATTATCACAGACGATTCTAAAAAATAATCGTCTGTGATAATGAACACTTCACAGACGGTTCTTAATCAGAACCGTCAGTGATATAGTTACCCAACTACTTAATAAATATGCCATAAATTACAACAATGATATATGCACATACACAAACACAATATTCTTCAGCCACTTGATATGGTTCAAAATGTGCTCCATCTTCAACTCCAGCATGCTCCAAACACTTGTAAAATTAGCAGTACTTTTTAGTGATACTTCTTATGCTAGCAGGAGAAAAATAGAATATTTTTTAGATATGGAAAGAACTATCAAAGATGGTTTAGTGAGATAAACCGTTTATGATACATATCACATGCGGTTATAAACTACAGCAGTCTATGACGTGTATTTATCATAGACGGTAATTAACAAGAACCATATGTAATGTGTATTTATCACAACGGTTTGAAATTAGATCCGTTTGTGATGTCTATCACAAACGGTTTGTAATTGGAACCATCTATGACGTTTAAGCCATTCGGTTTCCGCGCGATGCATCTCTTCGTCTCGTGCACCGATGTTACGATTCGTCTCGATTTGTGATACGTTTTAAAAGAATAATCATATCTTTCGCACCCTCCGTCAACAACCAGTGGAGTTAAAAAAAACTCGATCACTACGGTATTGAAAACTCGCAGACCGTATGTCCCACGCCATGGTGAGCACAGGGAGGATGACAGTGAGGACCAAGGCGAGGAGGTCGACGATCACCGTCGCTCTTCCTCACGATGTCGTCGTCAACATCGTCGGCCTCGTGGCCGCGAGCTCCCCTCAGCCTATGGCTGACCTCTGCAGCCTACGAGCCACGTACTACTGTTTGTTGTGGCAAATCCATGAATGAATACATGTTAGCCTTTTAATTTGACTAGAGAAATATGTCACTAATCTGACTAGTAACAACGCCCTTAATTTGGTCTTAATTTTAATTTTTGCTTATTGAATAATTGTTGGACCAAAAAGGCGACTAGAGGGGGGTGAATAGGAGCACACTCACTTTTTCACAAATAATAGATTAAATAAGATTTTACTCCAATAGTTATGGAAGCTATGAATATCAATATACCAGTACAACGAAAGACTAGTATTGAATCCAATTTAACCCCCTAAGCAAAACAACGAAAATCAACACAAGCTAAAACGAAACTCAATGCTGGGTGGTCTGACCGCTGGGTCAATGGCGGTCGACCACTGACCCTAGCGGTCGGACCGGTGACCTTGGGCGGTCTGACCGCCGGTTTGAAGAACAGATCATAATCCAAGTATCCACTTTATCCCCACTGAACTTAGGAAAATCTAACTTCGGCCCCTTAACAAAAATTTTGTGGTTGTAATTGTCCTGATGATGGAATCTATTACTATTATATCCCATCCTCTCCTCATAATCTGAATTAGCATATCATTAAAGGTAGGGGAACTTATCACCCTAGTGGCCCAATGCTGATGTGATGTTGAATCATTTGGTAAAGGACATTCTAATGTGCCAAATTGGAGGTTGAAACCAGGGCAAGTAGTTCCTATTGGCGGAGACAATAAGGGAGGTACCTGGTTACTCATGAGTACACGAGCTGGTTGTGGATTTAGACTACTCTCCACTACATACATGCCATGAGAATTCAGCAATTCTGGAACCGGTGCTGACTGAATGTGGCTTGCATTAACCCCACCTGACCGTGCTACACTTGCTGGGGAATAACTTGCCAGTGCTGGTGAATTCTGATTTACGAGATTACCTCTGTAGCTCGAGAATCGGTTGGACGACTCCATGTTCATCGGACCCATCTGAGTAGACTGAAGCACTAAGGAGTTTACTGCCATTGTCAATTGATCCATTTGCTTGTTGTACCGCTCCATTTGCTGAAGGTGTCCCAATGATCCCTTTACGATCAAATCTACGGTCCTTTTAACCTCCTCTAACTCCACTTAGTAAGCGTACGGTTGATCCTCTTCCTCAACCACATCATCTTTTCCTTGTCTAGCCATCTCTTCTCTCAATCAGATCGGGGATTTTACCAAGGAGATAAGGAATCTACCTCAACCTGATGTCGATCGATGGTTCTCCTCCCATGGTACCCTCAGATCCACTCGAAAATAGCTTAAGCTCCGGTATTTTACAGGGAAACGAGTTCCCAAACCCTTGCTTTACTGCGTCTCGTTGGATCTGAATCCAACGACACGGCTCTGATACCAATTTGTTAGGAATTCTAAATCTTCAGTATAAATCAAGTGGTTCAGAGTTAGAACGAGGTGAGGAAGTGTAGAGAAATGAGACGAGGAACAAGATGAACAAGATGATAAGGGGGCTAGGGTTTCATCTCTTAGATTTCCCAATAATGTCTTACAAAAACCACTGCAAAACTTATATACCGCTCTATCAGTGCACTTAAGCTTAAGAGTTCATTAACTACAAAACCCTTACAATTAACAGTACTATGCGCCGGATGAGCAACAGTGATTACTATGTTGTTTCGGGACCGTTAGATCTTCATAATGAATCAACCATAATCAATCTCCACCACTCCTTCTCAGGGCAACGCTTCGCTCCAAGTCTGCAAGAAGCAAGAGCTGCCGACAGACTTATGACTCTTCTTCAGAACATTCGGTCCTGACAGAGCCACGCCCGAGCTATGCAGGCGCGCGGCCGCGCGGGTGCACGCGGAATGTGCGAGCGATGCAGTCACGGAATCGGGTCACCCGATTCGCGGCCATCCTCGTCGTAGTCCCCGTACTCCGCCTCCGGTTGGTGTAGAGCGACGGGGGAGCGGACCATCTCAGCAACTGGGGCGCTCGACGCTCCGTGCCCTCGTGGTCGTCTTCCTCGCGTGGATTGATTCCCCGCGTCCATCCCGAATCCTAGGGTTTGGAGCTCGAATCCGACTGGATTCGATCCGATCCGATCAGCAGGGCAGGGAGCCGCGGGGAGGTAGGGCTGGAAAGCTGGGAGGAAGCGGAAGGCGGACTCGACGAGGGCGATGGAGGAGGAGGCTGACCGGGTGCTCTACGGTGCCTTCTGCGGCGCAGCCAACTCGCTGTCGCAGCTCTACGCGCTCGCCGGGGGCGGGCACCAGAGGGTCGCCTTTCACGCCGGCGAGCGCCACGCCATGGTACGGCCCCTGTTTCAGTTATTAATTATTAATCCTCTTGCCCTGCGATCTGTTGATGCTTTCTCAGTGGACTTGGTAGGAGTTTGATTCTGTTTTGGGGAATTTTGGACTTTAAAGTCAAGGATTGATCTCTTGATGAGGTTTGTATGTATGAAGCTGCAAAATTTTGTCCTCGCTGTTGGTGGAATTGAGAATTTTTATTGCTCAGTGTTATTCATGCTTGGATTTGCAGTTAGTCGTACTCTGTACCAATCATTGACTCGTTGTTTCTTGAAGGGATTTCTGCTCGGATTGCATTATTCTGGCATTAATATGCGGCACCATCTGAAGTTGCAATTTGCGGCTACTTTTATGATAACCCAACAAAATGCCTCTCTGGTTTGATGGCTAGTATTTGTCTCGATTTCGGAAATTGCAGTTCCCGATCAATTTTGGTCCTCATCTTTTGAGTAATAACAATTGTAGCCGTTTAGACTTTGTGTCTTCCAATACGAAATTGCTTTCATATTCTTCCATCTACTTATGGTTATGAGTTGTTCTTATATGTAGCACGAGATTGAGTACGGAGGTGCGAATGCATTGGCTTCACCGAGATCACAATGTATAATCCAGGGACCAGGATCTGCAAGCTTCAATGCACATCCACAACACAAGCAATCACAAACCATCACTCAACTTATTCGCACCAGCAAACCCAGGATTGCACTCCAAGAACTCAATGGTCTTTTTCCCATGCACTATCCAGCCCTGTCCGACGAAGGCACGAAGCCTACAACCATACCATCTACAGCAAGGTAATGGCACTGGATACTTTGCAGATGGCATTCTTTGTACAGGAAGCCATGAGTCGAATTTTGCAGCATCGAATGATTCATCCGTTGATATGCATTCAGATAGCCCAGCTCGTGTGTCCTAATGAATGTTGTTTGCTTCCAAGAACTGCAAGCATGAAACATGCAGTAAAGAAATGGATTGTCACTGCAATTAGGGGTCTAAATTTAATCCCCTGCCGCAAGTCTTGTTATATTAAATATGTTGTAACTTGTAACTAGCTGTTACTTCTGAAACTATGACCTCCATATATGTATCATTCATGTATTTATTTTCAGGTTGAATTGACTGACGTAGCAGTTTCTTATAGTGGTTGACAATCGCTTCAGGTAGCAAAACATTAAGATAGTTGATATAGCAGTTTCTTCCGTTCACTGCAGGAAGTGATAATGATACAAACTTTGTTTGTAACTAGTCTAATGCCCGTGCTTTGCTACGGATTAAAAAAATTATATCGTGTCAACCGTCGTCGCGCTCAGCCTACAATGCAAGTGATCCACCGACAACCCGTTCTTGGAAAAATCGATGGAATCTTTGAACTTCTTATGCACCAGTTTGGGTAGTTGTGGTGTGGGGGGAGTGGAGAGGAGGTTATGGATGGTCAACCGTTCGCACGAGAGGAACCGAGAAAGAACGAGATCCAATGGCTCACATCTCACGAAGAAAGATAGATCTAACGGCTCACATCGCATGAGGGAGAACGGACCGCCACCAATTCTTTCTTTAAATAGTAGAGAAAAGATATTCAATAATCAAGATCCCATTCAATTGAAGTAGTATCTTATGTCAGTAACCAGTATTATTGGAATACAATGTATCAGTGAAAGCCATTTTTCCGTTAGCTATTTCTGTCATCCAACTCAAACATTCTATCAATGTGTATTCTCACCACCCACTAGAAGAGGTGAACATACTCTTACCACATTCAGACAATCAAACAACCCAATATTGCATCCAGTCATGTATCCACTCTCCTGATGCAACCAACCAAACAACATCTCAGTACAGCATGACCCAACAGAAACAAACAACCCATTATGCATCCACTCAGCCTGACTAGATTCAACATGTATAACTTATACAGGCTAGACTAAGAACATGCAGACAACCAAATGCATCCTAAGTGGCGTGTGGTGTGGGCACTGAGAGAGGGTGCGTGTGTAGTACTAGTACTACTGTACACTACTGTACTAGTAGCAATTGAGTCAGCGTCGACGTGTGGGGAAGCGGACGCTTGGGAGTTGGGAACCGGCAGCTAGCCTCGTGCTCCTTTTGTCTGAAGGGGGCTTGTCACTTGTGCCCCTGCGAGTTGTTTGTCTGAGCACAGCATCTAATGTTGCTCCTTGCGTTCATGCATGCTCCTTTGGCTGATTGGAAGGAATTCTGGCGAAAATTCGTTGTGCCGAAACGATGCGGGCGTTCACGGCTTAAAAGGAGAGTGAGATGTGCACGGTTCATCCAGGCAGCGGCACGACGGCATGGGTGGATGGATGATTCTTTCCCTTTCTCTCTCCTTTTAATCGAGAAATGTACACGTAATTGTGGGAACAAAGGGGAGCCAAACAGCAACAACACTACTAGTTATTTTGGGTGAATGCCAATGATATTTCATTATTGGTACAATAAACACATAGCATACATTTTCATCGTCATCCGAGAAAGTTAAAAAAAAAATGCCATTTCTTCTCTGACAACTTTGAGAAGGGCAAGAAAATAAAGAAACGAAGCTCTCTAGGTTAAATGCCTAATCAAACTACTATTACTACGTCGTCGTCATTATCATCATTCTGGCAACCCTTTCTATCCACGCTGACACTGCTTTCTCTCCATAATTTGGCGAGCAGGCCATGCTTGGGAACAGGGAATGGGCTGTACTCGACCTCGTCACTGGATCCAACGATCTCCCACCTGCAAAATCAAGCATGAACCCATCAATCAGTACTCCAATTTCTGAACTAACACCTCAGCTGTTGCTATGGCAGCGATCAGTAGTACTACTACTCCATATAGGAGTAGGAACTGTGCAAGACAGTGAAGTACCCCACAGGTTTATGGTACGATCGATGCATATTGGAGTGTGTATATGTTGTCGAATCTGGCGCTGGCGGAAGGGTCCAATGAAGTGGCACCAGCCATGGGGCGCTCTGGTCCACAAGGACAAGGGGGAATATATGGCGAATCTGTGTGGAGGGGCACGAACCTGTAGCCGGTGACCAGGTGATGGATGAGGACGAGCATCTCGAGCTTCGCCAGCTCGTTCCCCGGGCACGCGTGGACGCCGTTCCCAAATGGCATGAAGGTGTTCGGCCGCGGCGCCACCTGCATATGCATTCCACACACAACCAGAAAAAAAGATTTAGAAAAGAGTTTTGGAGTTTTGAGGCTCTGCATGGATACTGGTATTTTGTTGCGGAAAACAAAGCAGCTTCAAATCTTCTAGATAAGGTTTGCGTCAACAGTAGTTAGGTTGGATTTTACTGTAGATTGTGTGGGCTTATCCAATGGTTATGAAACAACAACCAATCCCCCATTGGTTGGGACTAGGGATTTGAAAATCGCTGATTATCGACGAAAAACGGTATACCGGCGGGTCCTGATAGAATTTCAAACTAGTACCGAAATTTTTGGTTTGGTTGAATTTTGGCCGAATTTGATTGATTTTTGCTTGAATTTGATTAAAAAAAAATTAAAATCCGAATTTTTTTTCCGATTATCGACCGTATCGGCCTTACCGGCTACCCCGGGTTTTTTTTTTGTACTGGTAATGAAATCCCTGGTTGGGACAGATGGTAGTGTATGTGGCTATATACTAGCTAGTCACTCCCATTTTCTAGTTGTATGTACATTGTTGCATACAGGAGTATATGTTTTGAAAGCAAAGTGTAATATTTCATTCGACCTAAGGTGTAGATTCAACTAATGAACAAGATTGGTCTGAATTATTTCTAAAACTGAACATGCATGCATACATATTTTGTTATGCTTCACGAAAAACTAAAAAACTGCTAGTGAATTCAATATCACCAAAAATGTTATTAGCAAATAGTACTGCATACAACTACAGATTATCTAAGGAGTGACCGGTAATTTTGTTATGCGAAAAACACACATAAAAATGTTATGTGAACACTATTAGCGTTACTGAGTTGTATATATTGACCAGCGAGTAGAGAATTTAATGCATCGAAAGGAACAATTTTCAGTTCCTTCTTCAAACGCATCCACACGAAGCATTTGTAGCGAAGAGACCCATACCTTGAATCTAGAAGGGTCGAACTTTTGTGGATCCTGGAAGTAGTTCGAGTTGTGATGGATATTCCTGAAGAGCGGCATCACCTTCCACCCCTTAGGGATAAGGAACCCTACACACGCCAAGCAAAAAATGACGCTCACGCGCGTCAGAATTAAAAATGCCTACGGTTTTATATGATGTGAAAAAGGAGTACCAGACATGGGGCTCTACGGTTACGTAGCTCCACGTCCACCGTAGGCTGTGCACGTGCGCGCATGCGTACCTTTGTACTCCACGTCAGCCACGGCCTCCCTGAACGTGAACGAGATGATGCTCGCCATCCTCAAGCTCTCCAAAATCACCTGGGCGATGGATGAGATGGGAACAAGAAACGGCGCCATCAGTAACCACAAACAAAAAAAAAACACGGGAATCGCATAAAAAAATCGAGGAGTTTTTACTCGTCCAGCGGCGCGCGCGCGTCGAAAACTCAAAAATGTACTCTTAAAAAGCTTTTGTATGGTACGCACCCTTTGCGTTACCGCCATGCTCCTCGTCTGCGCCCACGTCAGCGGCCGCTTCCCGCCGTCGTTCGCCTCGTGGATCGCCATCTGCTCCGCCCTGACGGCCTCGAGGAGCTTTGGGTTGTCGTGGAGGTAGTTGATGATCCAGGTGAGCACGCTAGCCGTCGTGTCCTGCGCAGCGAACAGCACGCCGATGACGTTGTCGGCGATCTGCTCGTCGGTGAGGAGCGCGCCGTCGTCGCCCCGTGACTGCATGAGGCAGCCGAGGAGGTCGCTGCCGGGCCCGCCCCGCGCCCGCCGCTCACGCATGATGTCGCTCAGCACGCCGTGGAGCCGCCGCCTCGCCTACAGTTAATTAAGCAGAACAGAATTCGGTCGCGTGCCATATATATGTCTACTGTTGCTGCGAAGACGTACAAGAACGTGAAGAAGGCACTAGAGTATGTGAGTACTATCTGTGCCGTCACGTGCCCGGCTGTCGCTTGCTTACCTGGATTGCGCTGTAGTAGAGCGTCCCGGGGAAGCTGTTGGGGAAGGAGTTGTAGCCCTTCTCCACGACGGAGTAATTCTGCCTCAGCTCCGCCTTCCGCCGCTCGTCCAGCCGCCCGCCGAAGATCGTCACGACGCCGACATCGAACGCGAGCTGAGAGAAAGAAACACGCACCAAATTAACATCGTCGGCAACCAGTCCTACATTACCAGCATCAGTCATGCTGCTCATGCACGCCTATTACACGCGCGCGCGTGTCTGGAAACTGTGTGCTTTGCTTACCCTCTTCATGGCGTGGAACGTGCTCGCGACGTTGCCGTCCCAGGACGCGAGCGTGGACCGCACGGCGGCCTCGACGTCCAGCACCAGCGCGCGCAGCGCCTCGGGACCGAGCGAGCCCTGCACGAGCCTGCGCAGGCGGAGGTGGTAGTCGCCCTGGTGGAAGAAGAGCGCCCACGGCCCGATCATGCGCTCCTTGCTCGGCGGGTACGTCGGCTTGAACAGGTGCGCCTGCGTCACCAGCACGAACCGCGCCGCCTCCGGGCTCGCCAGCATCACGCACGGGCAACCAAGAATGTACGTCTTGAAGATCTCACCATACCTGCACAAGCCATACATGATAGATGCATACGCACGCCACAACTCCGGTCGTTAGTAACCTCCCATGCATCAAAAGCTAATAACATGCATGTGTACATGCGCGCTGCAGGTTGCAGAAGCAACAAGCTGAAGGATGTGGTTGGCTAGTCACCAACGAACCTCTTCTGTTTGGCGGCAAAGAACACGTTGGGGTCTTGGGAGTAGAGCTGAAGGGTCTCGCCGATGTAAGGCCAGCCCATGGAGCCAGGGGGCAGCTTGACGGTTTGCTTGCCCTGGCCCTTCCTGTGCTGCCGACTCGCGTAGTGGACGTAGGACACGAAGGCTAGAGAAATGAAGATGCACACGAGGATGAAGAAGGCCATCCAAATGATGCTCGGGAAGGATCACTCAGACCTGTTGTTCTGAACTCGCTGTTTTTCTTACTTGGTGTGTGCTTGTGTCTGTCTGTGCTATGTATGCTGCCGTACTAGGGGAGAGAGAGAGAGAGAGAGAGAGAGAGAGAGCTGCGAGGAGAGGGAGGAGAGAGGAGAAAAATCTTTGATGGATCTTTCGAATGGTGGAGAGCGTGGGAAGGCCTTGCGTGGTATTTATAGAGGGAGCGCAAGACACAAAGTGAGGGGCAATTTATTTATATTTTTTTTGAATCGAAGAGGCTGGAGAATATCCTTTGCACTAATAAATTAGGAAAAAAAAATAAGATAAAAAGATACACCTCCAACGGAGGAACACCTCACGGCATCCTAGTAACAACACCAGAGTTGGGGCACGACTAGCAAACTCTAACCACACCCTAACACCAAACAGCTCTGCTGAGCACACACATTAAAAGCTAAGAGAAAGGCAACACCTCCCACCAAACTCACTGGAACTTCGAACTGGTTAAAACCGAACAATATAAAAGATCGTCCTAGCACAACCATAAGAGAGAAGAATAGAAGCAGGAGCAAGATGAATCCACATGCTGACAAAGCCACTAGGTGAGGAGCTTCAAATGAATTTGGTGAGCAAGCTGACAGGTCTCAACGATATGGGAGATGTTAAAAGTGAAGAGGATAAAACATGCATGTAGGAAGATAAGTATAACTGATCGATTAAGCATGTGCTTGTTGGGGGAGCAGGATTTTCACCTGTGATTTTGGGATTGACTCGATCTTGCATTGCCCAATGAGATCACAAGGACAACTTGGCATGGCATTAGTGCAGAGGGAACCTTCCTAATCAAATGATATTCTTATCAGGATTATGTTAGGATTATAAAGAGTTAGCTAGAGCACTTATCTTGTCTTAGCTATATTGTAGAAACAAAATGGAACATCCTATACATGCTGTAAAATGTAGGTTAATTTACTTCCGTAGGGCTGTCCATGTATAGCGTGTCTGATTTTTTCCCTAATTGTGAGTCATAATTTCTTAACCATCGAAAGAAAAAAAACAATCATGCGCGTACGCATATCAAAGCTAATCAAACGGCTAAAAAATTCACATAGATTTTTTTATATAAAAAACTGGCAACTGGCAACTGGCAACCGGCAATAATGGCTATATATTTACAAAGGATGACTTTCAAAGTGCTACTGATTCCGTCCATATAATTAAGATGGTCCACATAAAAGGACAGTTAAAGATAATATCTCCATGATACATGGCAGATGTGTGGTGTTAAATGCAATATATAGTGGAATATTTCGCTTAGGTCCGGATTACTATTGTTTTCTATAATATTGATCCTAAAATAATTTTGCGTCATAAACAAACCCTTGTAATGCAGGCAAGAGACTTAGCTGCTCGTCTCGTTAACATTGGCAAAATGCGCGTGATCTCCATTCTCCAATTGTCATTATCCGTGAAGACAACTCTCCAGTGGAGTGTAGATCAGTGCCATGTCTACGCCATGTATACGTCAGGTGCACCGTATCCGTATTAAAAATGAGAAGGAAGCAAACAGTGGAGGGAGTCCCAGTGCTCGTGGGATCCAACGGTGTCAAATGACTCAGATCAGCTCACACCTAATTAAGGTTCTGTTTAGCATGCTTTCACTCCTAATTTCTCAATCGATTCTCATAGAGTCGTACCAAACACCTTGATTATCAGAACCACTATATTCTAGCTTCTCACGAGAAGCTGTCTCGAAAATGAACTAGCAACGAGAAACAGCATCCCGGCAGATTCTTGTGAGAATTCAACCTTTAGAAACGAAAATACCCTTTGAAGTTGAAGATTTTTACCCGCAAATACCACTGAGTTACACAAATACAATTGAAGTATTACACAAAGAGGTGACATGGTCTATTTGCCTTTAATCCTCTCTCATATAATTTTTGCAGTCAACCTACCAGCCAAACGGTTTCAATAGACAGTTTCAGATTCTCAGATAAATAAATTATCAGATAATCAGAAGCAGAACCTGAAAAATAAATATCTAAACTGTACCAGCCTAAGTCACTCTAGGCTCCAGACCAACCAGCCGTACTCGCCGAAACGGACGGCCGTGATGGGGGCACATGGGCTAGGCCTAGCAGGTGGGTTCCTGGCATGGGTCACGAATCATGAGGCCGAGCAAAAAGCCAAAGCCACACAGCCCGGCCCATCTACCCGGCGTCCTGTAGGTCCTCCTCGCCCGCGGGACCCCAACGTCAGCCGCACATACGCCGTAGCCGCGCGAGATCGGGCCGGCCAGGTGGTGGCTCCCGAGGGTTCCAGCCGAGGCGCGGGGCCCAGGGATCTGGTTCGGGTCGACGTCGCGGCCAGCTCGGACGGGACACGTGTCGTGAGGCGGCTTCGAGACAGTTCTGGGCTGCTCCGCGCGCGCTGGGAGGGAGGAGACACTGCACGGTTGCCTCCGCGCGCGGCCGTCGACACAGCCGGTTTCCTCTTCGAGAAGCCAACAGCTTGGCTCCTCGCAGCACCCCCCATTAGCGGCGTACACGTGATCGTTGTTAGTAGATGTGTGATTGTGCCCTGCAAATTGGCTGGAAACCACGCACGCACGGCATCCTATTTGGGGGATCGGGAGAACAGCTTGCAACGGATCAGTAGTTTGAATCAAAGACGCTTTCTTCTTTATAAATTTAGTGTCCGAGTTGTGTTTGTCAAATGCTCACAATTGTAGCAAGGAGAATGTGGCCATAGGACATGTGGCCTTTTCCTTATCCATAGTTTCATAATTTACGAAGCTTTCGATTTACATATATAGCCATCAGGCAGCAAAAGACGAACTTGTATTTGCTGAATGAAGAAAAGAATCAGCGTGTTCAGTGTAGGAGGGCATTTGTTACTTAAGAGTGGCCACTCAGAAAAAAAGGTGCTCTGTTTGCTCCCGAAGTAGTTATTGCCCCAAGAACATTGGCAACTTTGGTTGACACTAACCATTTTAAAAGAGAAATTGCTTCGCATAAGATAATGAATATTGAGATTTACCTAGACTGGAGCAAATTCGGCCTTGCTCCACCTGAGTCCTAGTACTAGTTCACATATCTCCAGTGCCCGCTTGCAGTTCCGTTTGATCAGATCGATTCTATCGATTACTAATGGAGACTGCAAGTTCAGGTCCTATATTATTCAATTTCAACTTGCTGATCTCAAGTGTCATATCCATCGCTGCATCGACGAGTTGATGCTCTTGCCCGGGCGTAGACTCGATCGTTTTCACGGCGCGTCAAAAACAAACATTCAAGAACCCACGAGTGGCTTCCGTTGCAGATGTGCAGTGCAGAAGATTCAGTTGGAGGACATGCAGGGGCGGATCCAGTAAGGCCCAGCAGGGTGCATCGGACACCGAGTCAAAAATTGAATTATATATATATATATATATATATATATATATATATATATATATATATATATATAAACAGGATACCTCTCGGACGAAATGAAGGACACCTGTGGCGGTGGCGGTCACAGGCAGCGGCACAAGAGAAGCGCAAGCCCACCAAGTTGTGCGTGGGAGGAGCCAGCCGCCCAGGCAGGTGTGCGCGGCGCTGGGGAGCGGGCGACGGGCGAGCAGCCCACCGCCCAGCCAGTGCACGCGGGAGGAGCGAGCGGCCCAGCGTGGGAGCAATCGAGCGGGCCAACTAGTGCACAGCGTGGAGAGCGGGCGAGGCGCCGAGCGGCAAAAGCCGAGGAGCGCAGCTGCGCGCGGGGAGTGAGAGACCATGTGAGAGGTGTCCCCATGCGAGTGATGAGTATTTGACGCTGTTGTTGAAAAGTTTGTGATTTGATTCACTGCCGTTGTGCTTGTGATTCTGTACCGTGCGGAACTTTCACCCTGGGAATGCGGAAGTACCGATCATCGGAACTTCCGCCCTGGGAAAGCGGAACTTCCGATTGACCTGAGCAGTGTGTTCTGATTTGGTAATGTGCGGAGCTTCCGCCCTGAGAATGCGGAAGTACCGATATTCGGAACTTCCGCCTTGTAGAAACCGGAACTTCCGATTGTGTGCAGAACTGAGCAGTGGGCGTATAGTTTTTTGATTTTGAGTTGTGTAATTCATGAATGGTTTTGAGTCTAATGCAAATGTTGATTCTAGTATCTTGAGCAATGCTAAGTGATGTGTTTCTTGTCTGTGCTGGTTGCAGGATGTCGAGGCGGAGTCGTGGCGAGACACGTGAAGACCGGACTAGACGCAGGCGGCGTTGAGGTCAGAACGGTCAAGGTGTGTCGAAAATGGTGTGCACTCGAGGTGGTTGCGAGTCGTGGACAACAAGGAATGTGGGACCTTCCAGAAGGTGCACGAGGGGCGAAAGGGTAATTTCGCAAGGCGGCATAAGTGGAAGCGGGATTCGTTAGGGTTTAGCCGGCGTAACGGGTTGGAGACCCGTTAGCCAAGGGCTATAAATAGAGGTAAATGCCTGATTGTTTTGGTGAATTTTGGAGAGTGTATTAGGGTTTGCTAGAGTCAAAAGTAGCTTTGAGAGTTTGTTTTGGCTTTAGGCTTTAGTTGTTGGGAGAGAACAGAGATGTCTTCTCTGTGACTTCCTCTTTCTCATTTTGCTTGTGTGTGTTCTTGAGATGGAGAGGGAGAGGATGGATTGAGTTCTTTGTAATCATTCCTCTGTGTGTGTCTCTGTAATCCAATGGTGCAAGGAATGAAAAATCTCTTGTTTACTTTCTCTGTTCTTATTCTCTCGTCAAGGCTTGATTCTTGAGATTTTGGTTTTTGGCTTGATTCTAGTTAGGAAGTGCCAAAATGGGTTGCTCTTTGTTGGGATGATGCCACAAGATCATTTGATCAACTTTTCCCAAGAGCAAATCAACTGTAATCTCAGTTCTTGATTTTTGGTTTTCTCTGTTCTTCCTTCCCGTACCTAGGTCTTGGATGAAAATCTTGTTTCCCTTCTTGAGATGGCATGAAACTTGGCATGTTGAATCTATAGGCTATTAAGTAGCTACCCTCAAAGTTTCATCACTCAAGAATCCAAGAATCATGCGAATTTCAAGTCTTTGGTCTTTCTTGCCAAATATTCAAGAAATCCGATTTTGCTTTGATTAATGGATCTTTGTCTGCGATTCCTTCTCAATGAGGTCAAGGTGTTGTTTAGAATGATGTCCTGTGAGACTTGACCCGAGAAGAGCAGCAATCTTTGAGTATTTCGGATTTTTTAGAAATTTCCAGTACGTGATGTTCTTCTCATGCGGGACAATCGGAACTTCCATTGCTTACACGCCGAACTATCACAGCGTGAACTTCCGCTCTGGAAGACCGGAACTTCTGATTGTCGACAGAGCAGTCCAGAATTTTGGGAACTTCCGCCTGGAAGACCAGAACTACCGCTGGGATAATCGGAACTTCCGATTTCTGACAGAACCGCCCAGATTTTGTTTAACTTCTTGGATTTGATTCACTTCTCGTCTCTTGACTATCAGAGGGTTTTGGGTTGCTGTGTGGACACTTGAGAGGGGAGGATCTTAATTTTTAAGGCACTATTCACCCCCCCTCTGTTGCCATTTCGGTCCTACAGGGAGCCCAGCCGAGATAATTAACTAATTAAGGAGGTTTCAGGTGTGAGCGCAGCGTCACTCGAAGTCGAACCGTCAGTCACTCGAACCGTCGGTCGTGCGGTGTGCTGGGCCGCTGGCGAGACGAAAAGACGCGGCGAGTCGGCGACACCAACACTGCTCTAGCTAGCCACGCCACGCCCACGCCCACGCCACGCCCACACGATTTCTAGCGGCGAGCCAGCGAACTGCGAACCATCCTAGCCTGCTGTGTTGTGCGAAGTGCGAACCTCTAGTCTGCTTTTGCTTCATCTGCTTGCACGACCAGATGACCTCACGCTGCGTCGTGGATCCCTCATGACTCATTGTGAGTTTGTTACTTTGTTAATTGTTACTACTTACTAGTGCATATATGATATATGAGCATAAATGCATAATGAGCTAGCTAGCTAGCTACTTGCTTAATTGCAGTGACTGCCTGACTGAGTGACTGGTAAGTCCCAGGCACGTATATCTCTGCATATCGATCTGAGATATATAGAAACATGACATCAAACATGCCGGGGCGGTAGTCAGTATTAAGTAATACGATTTGTATCATCTATCAAGCACAATTACTATTTACTAATGTTATGTTTTAGGGATTCAATTTGCAAATCATTGGTTGATTTTCTCAAACCCTCTAGGATTGTGGTTAACAATTGTGGTTATTTCTTATTTTCTTTATATGTCATGTCGTCACGTAGAATTGTTTAACACATTATTAACTTATTATTCTAATTTCAATACAACATTACTTCATTATTAGATATGTGTGATATGTATAGAACACCCAGTTATTTTCATTCTGGATCCGCCTCTAAGGTCATGCATACTGCTTCGAGAAAAACATGGATTTGGAACATCTGATGTTACTGATGTTTACATGTATAACAGGACAAGACAAGCAATGGCTTTCCGACTGCGATACTTGCTTCTCGACATGGCTGCATTGCTGACTAGGAGGATGGTAACATCTAGAGGTACTTAGTGCTTGCTCAATATCTGGTGCTCTCCTGCAACTTGAGATATAGCCAAGCTATAGGGTTAGATATTATACATAACAGTTTTTTTAATTTGTTACAATATAAAAGGATGTGAAACGATTTTACCCTTGTGGTAGATGGCACCAACATGTAGTTTTCTTCGCATCCTGAAGCCAAGAGAATAAAGCATGCTCTGCATGATCTGTATCCCTGCATGTTTCTTCAGTTTTTTTGTACGTGTCTCCGGCATCACCACATGATCAAAGCAAGCATCATTTATGTCAGCTCCTATCAAAAATAAGTTTTGAAAGGATGGCATTGATTCAGGAACCTTTCCACGCCTACTACTCTTATTAAAATCTGTTGGATCTGAGGGTTAATTTCACATTTTGAGAAAAGAAGAAATGGAAAAGGAAAAGGAAATGGAGGGGCCCACTTGTCATTGAGGTGAGGGGAGAGACAAGGTTTGGAGACCTTATCTCCAACCGAAGGGAGTAGGCGTTCGGGCGCATGGTCTTCGGCCTGGTGGCGGTGCGAGCAACTCGATCGGGTAGGCGGCTTGGGTGGCTCAGGCGAGATGCACACCGGCCGTTGGTGGTGGCAGCGCACGTCCTCTTCAAATGCCGACTCTTTTCTTCTTCTTTCTGGATCCGAAAATCAGTGAGTTTTTCCCCAATCCTAGTTCTTCTTCCTCCCGATTTGGCTTTGTTTTTGGGCCTCGGAGCTGCTATGCCGCCATGGTTGACTCGGTGTCGTCGGTGGTGAGGTCCGGACTCTTCTCCTTGTGTATCCTACCGGTTTCATTCTTGTGCCCTATCCTCTGTTGGTTGGTCGCTGTGGAACCTAGCACTTGCACATCTTGGAGGCTTGATCCGGTCGGCTCTAGCTTGATCTTGGGCTGGAAGAAGCATTCGATTTTTCTGGTGTTTGGTGCTCCGTGGATGCATTCGGCTAGTGCACTGTGATTGGTTCTTGTGCGGCATTTCTCTGTACCTCGACTTCGCAACTTTGGTACCTACTTGATTGCTACCTACTTGAACTTTATAATGGTTGAGGGACGGTCGGTGATTGAGCAGCTTCATGAGCTACAACTCCATGTACATGATTTAAGTTAGTACAACTGTATCTTACCAAAGAAGTTCCAAGTAAATGTAATCATGGCTAAGTTACCGTCCTCGTGGCGTGACTTTGTGACCGCTCGTAGACATATAAATGAGCGATTGACTCTCAATGAGCTGTCAGCTGCTATTAATATCGAAAAGCATGCAAGAGCTGATGATGGTACATGAAAGACTTAAGTTCAGGCTCATCAGGTGGAAGTCAAAAAATGCTGGAGGCTTTGGGAAACAGAAGTTCAAGATTATCCCCAGAGCAAGCTCCAAGGAAAGAAAATGAAGAAAAAGGAGAAAATTGTCTGCTTTGTTTGTGGAGTGGTTGGTCATAAAACCAACCATTGCCGCAATCGTAAATGCAGTGGTCCTTCTCCTGGTCAGCATAAAGACCGTAAGGCTGAAGTGAATATCGTACTGGCTAGTTCCAGTTCAGAAGGGTATGTACCTCAGACCTTTTTGGCAAGTCCATATATTGATTGGTGGATTGATACAGGTGCTACTAGACATATATGCGCTGATCAATCTTGTTTCTCTTCATTTCAGGGTGGACGTGGCGGATCTGTCCTGATAGGGAACAGAGCCACTGCTGCAGTATGTGGGATTGGACAGATTTACTTGAAGCTCACTTCAGGCAAAACACTCATCCTCAAAGACGTGTTGTACGTGCCTGCCATGACTCACAATCTTTTCATAGCATTGAAGGGCAAAGCACCTCTCCACTTGAGCTAATCCCTTCTGATCTTTGTGAGATGAATGGAATATTAACTCAAGATGGCAAACATTGTTTTCTAACTCTCATAGATGATGCGACTACGTATTGCTACATTTACTTACTTAAGTCAAAAGATGAAGCGTTAGAATACTTTAAAATCTTTAAAGCTGAAGTGGAAAATCAACTAGAAAAGAATATCAAACGATTAAGGTAGGACCGAGGCGGTGAATACGTCTCAAATGAATTCTCTCAATTATGTGAAGAAAGTGGAATAATTCATGAAATTACTCCATTGTTCTCACCCCAATCGAATGGAATAGCCGAAAGAAGAACCGAACTCTTTGTGACCTAGTTAATGCAATGCTACAAAGTTCTGGTATGCCAAACTATTGGTAGGGTGAAGTAATTCTCACAGCTAACTATGTCGTCAATAGTGTTCCACCTTGAAATCAAGAGGAAACACCTTATAAAGGATGGAATAGGAGAAAACCTAATTTATCATTTCTTCGAACTTGGGATGCCTTGCAAAAGTGCATGTGTCGTTACCAAAGAAAAGGAAGCTTTGTCCCAAGACTGTTGATTGTATATTTCTAGGGTATGCTAAAAATAGTACGGCTTATAGATTTCTAGTGGTCAAATCTGAGGTGAGTGACATCGCTACAAATAAAATGATGGAACCTTGTGATGCGATGTTTTTTGAACATGTGTTCCCTATGAGACCAAATGAAGTCATTGACCCTAATGGTTTAGATAAACACTATATTTTTCCTAGTATAGATAACACCGCAGCCCTAAAATTGGAGTTGAGGAGGAGTAAGAGGTAGAGGACTGAAAAGTCTATTGACGATAACTATGTCACCTATGTCGTGAATGTTGAACCATGAACCCTTTCAGAGGCATATGCATCCCGTATGTGGATTACTGGAAGGGGGCAATCCGTAGCAAGATGGATTCTATCATAGCTAACAGAACGTAAGAGGTTACATACCTCCCATTTGGATACAAGCCAGTGGGCTGCAAATGGATCTTTAAAAGAATGTGTAGACTTGATGGAGCTATAGAAAAGTACAAGGTCTGTTTAGTGGCTAAGGGTTCACGCAAAAAGATGGTGAAGACTACTTTGACACAAACTCTCGTATGGCTCGTTTACCGATAATTCGGGTGCTTTTAGCATTAGCTGCCACATACAAACTCCAAGTACACCAAATGGATGTAAATACCGCTTTCCTAAATAGAGAGATGGATGAGGAGATTTGTATGCAGCAGCCCGATGGTTTTGTGGTTGAAGGGCAAGAGAAGACAATATGCCAATTGATTAAATCTGTGTATGGTCTAAAACAAGCTCCCAAGCAATGGCATAATAAATTTGATAGTACTATGACCTCGGTCGCTTTTGTGTAAATGAAGCCGATAAATGTGTCTACTATCGGTTTAGTGAGGGGGTGAAGGTATCATTCTATGTCTTTATGTGGATGACATATTGTTTTTTGAGACCAACATGGATGCAATCAATAAAACAAAGTCTTTCCTCTCCTAGAATTTTGATATGAAAGACCTAGGTGAAGTTGATATTATCTTATACATCAAGCTAATAAAGGGTGAGAATGGGATTATTCTTTCACAATCCCATTATGTGGACAAGGTCCTAACCACATTTGTATTCATGGACAATAAGTCAGTAGCTACACCCTATGATCCAAATGTTAAGCTATATAAAAACACTAGATATGGAAAAGACCAACTTAAATATTCTCAATTAATTTGATCCTTAATGTATCTAATTAGTGCAACGAGATCGAACATCTCATATGCTGTAAGCAGATTGGGTCATTAGACGGCCAATCCAGGAGATGATCACTGGATAGCACTAGAGATGGTACTTAGATGTCTAAAGAGGACCACAAATTTTGGAATACATTATTCTGCCCATCCAGCGGTCTTAGAAGGATTTAGTTATTCTAACTGGATCGGTGACTCAGATGGTATGAAGGCTATGAGTGGCTATGTTTTCACTCTAGTAGGTGGGGCTATTTCATGGAAGTCTTCTAAATAGACTATCCTTACACGGTCCACCATGGAGTATAAGTTGGAAGTACATGAATCAACGACTGTAGAGACAAAATGGATTAGAGAACTCCCTTCTGACCTACCTGTGCTGGAAAAGCCAATTCCAGCTATATTAACCTATTGTGATAACCAAACCGTTTTGGTTAAGGTGAAGAGTAAGAATGACAATATGAAGTTCTCAAAACATATAAAGAGGCGACTTAAGTCGGTAAGGCATGCTAGAGAGATGGATGTTATTTATGTGGAATACGTCTAGTCTGAAAGGAACTTGGTAGATCTTTTCACCAAAGGATTGGCACAAAAGGCTATCTTTGCAGTGTCAAAGGGAATGTGGCTCATGCCCTTCTAAAGGTCTACATTGATGGTAACCTACCCTAATAGATCGGAGATCCCGTGAACATCTAAGGATCCCATTAGCTGCAGTGCACTTTCTGTATGAGAGGTTGTGGGTATCATGGGGATATGTTCATGATCTTAAGATGATGTTACAATTGGCAATGGTATTAGGGTTTTATTGAAACACGTGTTTTCGACAAAGTTTTAGTTTCTATCAGGCAGCTGGCGGTCAGATTGGCCAATGATTTGGCTAAGAGGTTGGTGGTCATACGGGCCATGGGCAGCGGTCAGACCAACCATAAAAGTAGTTTTGAGTTTAGAGCTGGGCCAAAAATAGAGGGTGTAGGCAAGAGAGGATTCTCCTACACTTGGTCTCATAATTTTTAGAGCTTCAACTCCAAAGTTCTATTCGTTTGAAATTTCAGACCGGCCAGAGGGCGCTTAGACCAGCCATAGGTGGCGGTCTGACCAGTTTTGACTTGTTCGCTGGCCAGCTTGGCGGCGATATTTGTTTGTTAGGTCAAGTTCATTGGTTTCAGTGTATATGTGTTGCATGATACATGTTTTGACTAATATGGGTCAAGTTGTAAAGAACTTGTTCCCGAAATCGATTTTTCGATCTATTATTGTGTAGGACGCTTGGAGGTCAACGACAGTCAACGGCGAGAATGATTGGGACTAGGCTTGGAGAGTGAGGTTGTGGATATGATGGGAATATGCTCCAGATCTTATGATGATGTGACAATTGGCAATGGTGTTTACGGTTTGTCGTTTCACGAGTTTTCGACAAAGCTACAGGCATTCTGGACAGGGGCGGTCCGACCGGTCCTAGCACGGCGGTCCGACCGGTCCCAAATCGGTCGGACCGCCATGTATGTGATCGGACCGGTGTGACTAAAAGTGGTCAAACGAATGGGCCAAAAATAGGCGTTGTAGGCAAGTGAGGGGATCCCAATGCACTTGGTCTCATGATTTTTGGAGTCTCCAGTAAGAAGTTCTATTCGTTTTTAATTTCCAGAAGTTTTTCAGAATTTCAGGGCATGAATTTCGGCTAAGTCATTAGGGGCGGTCCGACCGCTCACGAGTGAGTGAGCGGTCCGACCGCCATAGCGTCCGACCGGCTCACATGGAGCGGTCAGACCGGTATTGACTTGAACGTCCGCCAACTTCGTGGCGATATTGTTTTGTGTGGTCAAAGTCATTAGTATCATGGCATATGGTTTGCATGATGCATGTTTTGGCTAACATGGGTCAAGTTGTGAAGAACTTGTTCTCGAATTCGTGTTTGCTTGTCTGTGGTTGTGCAGGTTGTTTGGTGGTCAACGACGGTCAACGGCGAGGAGGATCGGGACTAGACTTGAAGAGTTGAGGTCCAGAACGATCGACGATGTCGGGTGAGGTCAACGACTAAAGCGTGACACAAGATGGACAAGGGTGACCTATTGGCAAATCCATGGCGCATGGTGAAGCGGTTTAGGTCAAAAGGTTAAAGACGGCGCTTCGCGAAGGGTGCGTGTGTGACCCGTTTGTTAGTGGGCCTTAACGGGAGCCCAATTGAGTCAAACCCTAGAGAGTTCTAGGCCTCCACTATAAATAGGAGGAGGTGGTGGCTGCACCTCCCTCCCTCGCTGTTTTTCACCTCTTTTGTTGTTTTCAAAACCCTAATTGGCTTAGGGGGAGTTGAGGTGGAGGCTAGGGCTTTTCATGGTTTGAGGAGAATTTCATGATCTTGGATTGACCACTGATCCATGATGGTGTGGGTGTAATCCAGCAACGATCACGTTCTTAATCTATTCAAGGTTTGCTTGAGATAAGTCTCTTTTCGTTCTTGCTTTCAATTTCGTGATTTTAGGGCTTTCTTTGATCCGCGAGTTTGTGATTGATTCTTTCACGAGAATTAGCTTGCTTTGATTTGTGTGAATCTATCTACAATCATCTTGATCATCAATCACTCACGAACAAGCATTAGGATCAAGTTTTCGTTCTTGCCCGGTTTTAGACCCTCTGTTAATCAATTGGAAATTGTTCAGGATCCATCCAAGAATTATCATAATATTCGATTGGAATAGGTCCTCAATATAATAGAGAAGGTGTGTGCAAAGTTTCGTAAAGTTTGGAGTTGAGAATCAAAAGTTTGACATAATTGCAACTTCGTCATCGGGCTGATTTTACTGTTCCAGATCGGTTCTGGAGTCGGCCGGTCAGACCGTCCGTCATCACCGGTCAGACCGATTTTGGAGCGGTCCGACCGCCAAGATAACAAATGTCGATCGCCTTAACAATCGGTCCAACCGGCTGGGTCCAGAGGTCAGACCGCCCTTGCTTTGAGATTTTGCAATCTTAGTTGTTATTGTTATTTTGCTTAGGGGATTTAATTGGAATCAATACTAGTCTTCCGCTGTACTGGTATATTGATCTTCATAGCTTCCTAATAGCTATTGGAGTGAAATTGTGTTGAATTCATTATTTGGGAAAAAGTGAGCGTGCTCCTATTCACCCCCCCCCCCCTCTAGTCGCATTTTCGGTCCAACAGAGGTTCAGAATGATCGAGGATGTCAGGTGAAGTTAATGGACTCAAGCATGTCAATAAATGGACAAGGATGACCGAACGAGAACTTCAGTGCAACGGGTTGCATCAAGCGGCGCGGGGGTCACTGCAAGTGCCATGGTGGTTTCGGTGGGAGCCAGATGGGAGAGACTTGACAACATGAAGAGTGCCATTGATCAACCTACACGTGGAGAAGCATGTGATTGCTTCATGAAGTTTGGACTCGGTCTTTGGAGAAGGATCGAGAAGGGGTATTTTGGTAACTTCACCAAAATACCACCTTGATGGCTTTTGGCTAAACCGCAGCGCAAGACGGTGCAAGGAGAAGTGGTTTAGGTCAAGAGAATATGAAGACGCCGCTTTAAAATACGTGCGTGCGTTAAACCCGTTTGTGTGTGGGCTTAACGGGTACCTATTAAGGATGTCCTTCTAGAAGCCAGCCTCCACTATAAATAGGGGAGGGTGCTGGTTGTGCACCTTCCAACCATTGTATTGAAGAAACCCTAGTTTGTATTTAGGGAGAGGAAAGTGGAGATGTTGTGGTTCTAGAGAGTTGGATTGATTGTGTGCTCAAGTGTTAAGCTTTTGTCCTTCAAGATGGAGTGACTGTAAACCGACATAGATCTCGAATCAATCCAAGCAAGATTTTCTCAAGATGAGACTCTTCTTGTTCTTGCTCTCTCTTTTGTTATTTTAGGGCTTTCTTTGATCCTTCGATTTTCCTTTGGTTTTTGGCCTGGATCTCGATTGCTGTGACATGTGGGAATGCATCTAGGATCATATTGATCATTTATTACCCACTAGCTAGTTTTCGGATTATATTTTGGTTTTGACTCGATTTTGAAGCACCTTCACTTAAACGGAAAAAGGTTAGAACTTTTACAATGATCTTCATGATCCTTGATTGGAATAGATTTCTGACATCCTAGAGAAGGCATGTTTCAAGTTTCGTGAAGTTTGGAGCCGTGGATCAAAAGTTAGACCAATTTATGATTTCGAGTTCGGACTGATTTTACTGTTCATCATGCTGGAGGTCAGACCGCCCCTTGGAGAGGTCAGATCGCCTCATGGGGAGGTCAGACCGCTAGGCTGAGAGGTCTGACTGGCCAACTCTTTGTGAATTGAGTTTTTGATGATTTTAATTGTTTTCCTTCGGGGTTTCGATTGGATTCAATATAAGTCTTCCGCTATGTTTGAACATTGTTCTTTATAGCTCTCATAGTTATTAGAGTGAAAAACGTGTTGAATCCGATCAAGGTGAAAAAGAGATCGTGCTCCTATTCACCCCCCTCTAGTATATTAAACAGCTTGTATATTAAACAAGATTTTGTGCATCTTTTATCAAATTGATAAATTGGTGGAGACTGTTGGATTTGAGGGCAAATTAGGTATTTTTCATTTTGAAAAAAGAAGAAATAGCAAAGAAAAGGAAGTGGAGGGGCTCACTTCTCATTGACACAACGGAAGGGATATGGTTTGGAGACCTTATCTCTAACCGAAGGAAGCAGGCATTCGGGCGCATGGCCTTCGGCCTAGCGATGACGTGAGCGACTCGTGCAGGCAGCTCGGGTGGTTCAGGCAAGATGTGCAACGGCCAATGGTGGCGGCAGCCTTCCTCCTCTTCTTCTTTCTGGATCCGAAAATCAGTGAGTTTTTCCCCAATCCTAGTTGTTCTTCTTCCCGATTTGTCTTTGGTTTTGGGCCTTGGAGCTGCTATGCTGCTGTGGTTGACTCGGCGTCGTCGGTGGTGAGGTCCGGACTCTCCTGCTTGCATATCCCGCCGGTTCCATTATTGCGCCCTATCCTCTGTTGGTTGGTCGGTGTGGAACTTGGCACTTGCGCATCTTGGAGGCTTGTCCCGGTCGGCTCTAACTTAATCTTGGGCTAGAAGAAGCATTCGGTTTTTCTGGTGTTTGGTGCTCTGTGGGTGCATTCGGCCAGTGCACTATGATTGGCTCTTGTGCGGCATTTATCTGTTACTCGGCTTTGCAATTTTTGTGTGTCCCGAATTGTCGATTGGCATTGTATCTCCAACGATCGCGTCCATTCAAACGCAGTACAGCGGGACGATTGGTATTCTGAGACATCACAATTCGCGTGCCTTGCCCACTTTTCTACTTGGTGGCTTTGAGTGCCATCCGCATCGTGAGTATCACTATTTTTATTTTCGTATTACTTGCCATTATTTGTTGTGCTAGTTAAATTACAATCTATAATTTTTGCTTAGTGTTGGGAGACTTTGCTAAGTGATAATTGTGAGATCGGTTTAATGCTCAATGAGGATAATTGTCTTATTATGAAATTGAATTGATAACTAGATCAGACTTGAGCTAATTGTGTTGCTTACTGTTGTCAATTTATCTCTAGTAGTTTGGTTCGATACTTTCTGTACTTCAGTTGTGACTGAATTAAACTTGATCATTTTGTTGTGCGATCTTGTTGATCTTGTGTTAGCCGATAGGCTAATTAAGTGCTGAAATCTGTGATCTCTTTTCACTGTGAGAAAACCAATACCCTATTTGCCAAAAGGCTAATGTGCTAATGTTGTGATTCCTTTTGCACTGTTAATCGAATGATCCTCTGTTGACTGAAAGTATGATTTGCTATTTATAAGATAATTCTTGACATATTAGTAAATCATTCATTTAAGCTCAAAGTATGATTTATTGATGTCAATTTAATTAGTGAAGAATATTGACAAAAGTGGCGAGGTGGTCGAGATTTAATCTTGAGCAGCCCAACATCTAATAGCAACAAATATTAAAATCTGAGCATTATACTGATTTTGGTTGTTCTCAAGTTCTATGTTTTGAGTATATTATCATGTTTACATGATATGAAGAAATTACATGTTTATATGTCAATTTTATGATTTAAATGCTACTAAAAATATATTTTTAATTATGATTATTGTTGCTAGAATTATATCTGAATATCTGTTAAAACCGCTAATTTTACAGCAAAATCTACGTAGAAGTTGCATTCGTCTAAATATGATACTGCATATACGAATGTCGAAAGGAACTGCTTCACGTGAATGAAGCTTTAATTCTGAAAAGCGGGAGATGTGGGGAGGGGGGATGAACAATTGTGTTGTTCGGAGCAATAAATCTTGCAAATTCAGCCACTTCCAAAGTCGATCTTAAGCTGGACTTAATTCTAGATCATTACTCTCGTCAGTAGACAGGAAACTACGGTCGAGTCAGTTTTGACACTTAATCCTTCTTCTGATCTCGCACTAGCAGAAACCGGACAAACTGAAGAAACTAGCTAAATCAAGAACCCCACCATGGATCAAAGGAGTAGAATATAGATTGATCTTGGGTCCCATGTACAATGCACCCGGGATCGAGAAGGAAGCATCCAAACCCAAACTTGACTAACACTCTAACAGTGCTCTCTTTCTCCAGAAAGCTCAGTGCACAGTACCTGAGATCTCGACGCGGCACGGGCGTGATCCGCCGTGCCGCCTCCCGCTGATAGGCACGAGCTCGAGGTGTCCCTTTCAGGCCATTAAGCTAGGACTGCACATCCCTGTAACGCGATAACTACGATTACTTGGACTCGTGCACCTGCGTCGTTCTGGGCCAGTGGTTCCCCGCCGGTCGCGCCCGACGTCGCTGTCGCGGAGATCCGCTCGGTCGGACCGTTTGAGGTTGCTCTAGAACTGGCCGTGCTTGCTGGATCGCGCGCGCCTATGTGCGTCTCAGTATTTATTGCGGATTGCGCGGCCGGCGTGGGCTCCCGAGTCCCGACCACACGTCGCGGTGCGTGCCGGTGAACGCCCTGGTCGTCATGGCATCGCGGTTTAGGCAAGCAGACAACCAACCGCCCGCGCGCGCGCGCGCGAGCACATGAACGACCGCGACCACACCAGAAGCCGTCGCCATCAGCCGCTGCATGAGCGTTATCCCGGTGCAACTTGCAGCGCGGTGGGCGAGCCGGGAGCAGTGGCCGCGGCGCTACGGTCCACCGACCGAGTCGCGGTTTGCGTCAACTTGCGCCACGGGGATGGCTTTATAATCGCATCCAAAAATTGAAGTGGGTGAATGGTTGTAGTGCTTTGTTTTCGAGTTATCAAGAAGAATTTATTCTGGATGTAACTGAGAATATTATGTACTCGTACAAGGTTGTCACCTAGTCGTAGAGGTCGAACCAACTCTGATCTGTTCCGCCGGTCACAGCTATTGTCGACAACTGGGTGAACAACATACCCGTGATCGAAGACGGTGAAATTGATCTGGTCGAAGAAGTTGTGTTCACCTGGTCGAAAAGATTCGGCTAACAGATTTCTTACACCCTCCGGCTCGAAAGATTCACGCACTGCAAAGAACAAAATCAGATCGAAAACGATAAATAAGAACAAGTCGAAGATCTCTCAGAACAGGAACTAGTCGAAGACTGATCAAAACGAGAGCTGTTCGAAGACTGAAGAACAGATCGAAGGCGATGAACTAGAACATGTCGAACACAATGCTCAAAAGCACAAACCACCAGCGATGACTAAAGTTCTTTGGAAACGACCTAATCTATTATTTCTCAATCATGTTCTGTGTCTACAAGGTGCTCTCATGGCACCCCTCAAACCCTAGTAAGAAAGCACCGAAAAACTCTATCTGGAGAAAGCTGTCGTCGACAAAAACCCCAAAAAGCCTTCCACGAGCACGCGTTACTCTTAACCTCTTCGACCTTTATATGCTAGGGCCCTAAACCATGTCATTATCAACACAGACACATAATCCATTCTTTTTCAAAAATTAGGGAACCCGAAACCTCTCAAATTTTGGGTTTTCCAATATCTCTAAACCTTCCAGTTATGAACGTCTTTCATAACTCTTTATGCGTCGAGCCTTCAGGACGACATCTCTTGTAGCTTCGACCACGTATCATGCATTCATCTTTGGTCTCCATGTGCCCCATCGTGAGCACGACCACCTCATGACATCCATGACCACTTGAATCTTGGATTTCCACCTCTAAGTTCTGGTCTTCCTCGTAATCGACCATGATAGTCTCCACACTCAACCTGCACATGCAGATCAAAAGATATTTTCTTGGCACAAGTTCTCCAACTTGACCAATATCAGTTTATACATGTATATTATACTTTCATTTATCAATAAACACAAATCAGATCATCCCCAACCTTAAATTCCCGCTTTCAAAAAAATAACTCGAGATTACTCTGTAAAACCGGTCTAACCGTTGTGTAAACTCCAGTCATATCGCTGGCCAACCAGACACAAGTACTCAAGATACTCGAAGAAAACAAGACTTAAAGCACTCGAAACCTACGACTGCTTACTATAAGCGTACGACCACTTATTAGGAACCTACGACCACTGATGTAAAGCTTACGACCACTTAGCACGAAGCTCACGACTACCGACCACGAAGTCTACGACTACCGACCACGAAGTTCACGACTACCGATCACGAAACCTATGACTACAGACCACGAAACCTACGACTACAGTCCATCGACAAGTCACTGTAACTTCGACCATCGACCAGTCACTATAGCTTCGACCATCGACCACGCACTGTAGCTTCGACCATTGACCATGCACTGGACTTTTGACCATCGACCGCACACTGTAGCTTCCTGATCTTCGACTACCATTCGTACTTGATACATACGACTTACGACTGAGTACATTACTCGGGGCTCTACCACTCAGTACTCGGATCTGCAGTACTCGAAAAACTAGCACTCAGCACTCGTAGATACAGTACTCGGAGCTACAGTACTCTGAATTGGTATTACTTGGTACTTGAATCTACAGTACTCTGAGTCCAGTCGAAAAGAATCATCGAGTATCACCGATTAGACCACCCGATACAAGGCATAATCCGACCACTCACACTGAAAATCTAACAACCGAAATTTTCACAAACACAAATGTCAATACAACCTAAATATCAATTATTTATCTTCACAAAGTCTACGATCAGTTCATGTGATCTCTTACAATTAATCCACGTAGTCTAACAATGACCTGCAGAGAAGCGTGCCTACGTTGGTGCGACCGCAGGATGGGCCTCCCGTCGCCGTCCGCGTATTCCCTCTGGCACCGGCCTCCCTGTTGCGGCGCAGGCCACTTATATGGCTCCGAAACAGCTCTTTTCGCGCGCGTTTGCTCATGAGGTGATGTCCCTATGCAAGCTGCCAATGGCACGATAGAGATTGATTGGTTTAGGGTCAGGGCTCGGGATCAATCACCCACCGACTTTTATGCAAGTTGGTACGATTGATATGTTTCTTCTGCCTGTTCTGTGTGTAGTGATGGTGCAGGTGAGAATAGTCAGTACTGTTTTGTGCATGTGAACTCCTGTGCGCGTACGTACGTATACAATGACATGCCAAAAGCACGGTGTTTCGGTACTGTACGATTCAATGTATCCAAACTTCGCCATCTTGTAAAATGGTGCGCGTTGCGTAGCAAGTAAATAGGTGAGGGAGCAATGCATTGCCGCATCTGTTAGACTTGAGAATGACTTTCTTCGCTCACTCTACCTTCTACGTATGTGTAACGAACTATCTTTTGTTAGAGTGCGCACTATTAGGCCTGTACGCGGCAGCTTCTTCCATATGGCGTCTCAGCATTTCCCCCGCTATTCACCTAGCTGCCACCCTTCACGGTTGAGATCAACTACCCAATCAATTAGTCAATACCTTGTTCAACTTGGCGAGGAGCCCGTGCAACAACCAGCTATGTTCCTTTCTAGTTAATAGTTTGAGTTTGTCTCCTACATTATTTCTGTCCCTCCTCTAACATCCTAAATTTATTATCTTTTAAAAATTATTTGAAATTAAATATTTCGAAGTATTTGGATATTATTTAGAGTTCATGAGTCCAATTCCAGAGAAATCTATCCAAATCTCAATCTCAAATTCAAAATCAAATATTTGTTCAAAATCCAAATCAATCCCAAAATCCCACATCAATTTTAATTTCCTTAATCTTTCGGGCCGAAATCCCTTTTCTCCCTTGGCCCATCTTCTTCTTTTCTTGGCCCACAACCCATTTTATTTTTTTCCTTCTATTACTCCTGCTTGATCGGCCCGTTCAGCCCATTTCCTCCGTCAGCCCACCTGCCTCCTTCCTCTCTCTCTCTCTCTCTCTCTCTCTTCCGCCGACCACCCAAGCCCGCCTGTCAGCATCATATTCTTCCTCCTGTGCACCTTTGCCACCACCATTGCCGTGCTCGGAGCTTGTAAAAGCAAACGCTTCATCCCTGTTTACTCACACAATTGATGCCATTGAAGACCCTTAATCACACCGTGCTTAATTCCGGTCAATTCATCACCTTTATGTTGCATTTGTGCCGCCGCCATCCCCGACGAGTAATGGTCGTCCGCTCCCCCCTTATCTGTGCCCTCTCTCGTGCCTATAAAAGGAGCACCGAGGCCGCCTCTCTCCATACTCCATATCACCACAAACGCAGCACCCCTCTCCCCCTCTTCTTGTCGGAATCAAGCATTTTTCCTTCCCACTACCCGAGCGTCACCGCCGCCGATTCCGCCACTGTCAGTGGAGCCCCGTCGATGTTGTCCACTCCCTCGTCTTCACCGTTCCATGTTCTACCCGGTGGGCATGTCGCCTTCGTCGGAGCTTCGCAGTACCATCGTTGCGCCCGTGGACCGGATCTCCGCCGTCGCCTTCGTCCATGCCGCCAATCACCACCGCCCTTCTAAACTTCTCGTCACTCTCTCTCGCTCTCAATTGGAGTTCTTGAAGTTTTTGTGAAAACTATTTTAAAATCTTTCTCAAAATTCTTAAATTTGATAAAAACTATATTATTTGGGGCTTTTATTATCTATCTCATACATAATGATCCTGAAAAGTATTTATTTGATTGTTGTATTAAGGATCATTTGCATCTCTGATTCGGCCCCTGATTCGCTTGCATCTTACTTGGATCTTATTTGTAAGTCATTTCAATTCTCTTGTAGTTTTGTTGTTTTTGAAAAAATTTAAATGGGAAACACACTTGGGGGGTATACAATTTTCATGTATACCATATCTCTATTTTTGTGAACACAATGAAAATCATGCTATAATGCCTTTCAAAATCAACCAATTTTGGTCAAAATTCAAAAATTGTGCCTTAAGAACACAAATTCATGATATATATATATATATATATATATATATATATATATATATATATATATATATATATTCAAGTATGTTTTAAAGGTGTTTGGCTGGTTAGCACTAAAAAATACTCATATTTGAAAGAAAAGTTAGTGTTTGCCCAAAAATGAACTTCAAGTATCTAGTTCTTGACCAAAAATAGATTTGTGTGCAAAAACTATCCCACAAGGAATTTGCTACTGGCTCCAAAAGTAAAATCCTAGAGTTGGATATTAACGATCTTTTTTTGTATTCACCAGTTTTCTAAAATACCAACCTAGTAAATATTATAGCCATTTGAATCTCACAAAAATTATTTCTTTGACCCAAAATGGTCAATTCTTGTATATTGTGGGTTTAGCTATTTGAGATGGATTTCTTTGTGTATCTTGGTTTGAAATAGTATTTCTAACCCAAAAAGCCATAAAAGTGAAAAACTCCATGAAATTTAAATTTGGATGTGTTTCGAAAGTTTGAGCCAGAACAATTCTCTTTATGTGCCTACAAAACCTATTTTGTCTTATCTTTTAAAAGAAAATTTATTTTTGAAAAATATTTTAGGCAATCCAATTTTTGTTTCTAGAAAGTTTCATACCATTTGCACTTCATCTCAAAATGATTTGACTTTTCTACCGTGGAACAAAAATCATGCCTTCAATGCGAAATCTAGCATATCTTTTGAGTAGAGACTCCTTTTTCAAGAAAAAAATTTTAAAAGATTCCTAGGAGTCTAAAGTGTATATATGCAAAATTTCAAAGCATTTAGACTTGATTTGAAAAGGTTTTGACTTTTTCTCTCTTTGCTCAACGTGTTGAAAATTCAGACTTTTGCATAGTTTTGAGTTGATTTGTTATTTCTGTATCCTTCAATTGGTTCATAATTTGAGGAACTTAATATAATAATATTTCATCCTACATAGTTGAAATTTGTTGTCTAAATTTCTCAGATTTATTAAAGCTTATTTGTCCAGTTTTCCATCCCTCTTTCGAAGCTTAATTGGTTTGTCAAAATCTGAAAACCTGGAACTTTCAATTTTCTGAATCTTTATGATTTTTATATCTTCAAAATGGTTGAAATTTGGGTGAGCCTCTTTAAACTGAACTTGTGAGTATTTACGTTTACCAGCTCCATGATTTATCTCAGATTTGTTGGAGCATGTATATCTCAATATTTTATACGTGTAAAAGATTTTTTATCTGTCTATTTTTAGAAAATTGGATATTGATCTTGCATATTTTCAAGTGATTGAAAATCTGAGCTCGGAATCCTCATGAAAAATGGTTTATAAATTTCAAACTTATTCATGCAAAATGATGCTCAAAATACCCTCATATGCTCATTTAGGCAATTATGGAGAAAATTTAAATGAAAATGAGTTTAACATCTTTTTAAATCTTAATTCCTGATTCAAAACTCTCCAATCATGCTTCTATTTCAATTATGGCTGATTTTTTTTGCCACATTTGAACTAAAGCATGACATGGCGGTTTACTTTGACTAGATTTATTATAGTTAGTACTTTGCGATGTTCATCAAAAAGGACTAGCTTGATTGTGAGTCCTCTTTTAAATCTTGGCTATGAAGCTCGTATGTTTCTTATTACAATCTTTTTATGTTCACTCAATTTGGAATGTTATAAAAAAATAAGGACAAGAAAATTGAAAAGATGTATGCTTCAAGCATGCCATACATATCTATGACTACAAATAAAAAATATAAAATATGTTCAAATGACAAGAAGTATGCTTCAAGCATGCCACAATTGAAAAGAAGTATGCTACAAGCATGCCACATGCTTAAGAATTGAGTGTGGAGCAATAGGTTGTTACATGAGACTGCTAGCCCATCTAGATTTAAAGATTGCTTCACTTTTAGGCTTTTACTTTGCATTGTGATTGTAATACTCTAAAATTTATTCGAACGAATAGAAGCGGATTCGGGAGAAAGAATCGAATAATAAAAATGAAAAATTAGAAGTTGGGGGAATTTTCGCGAATCCCCGCCAACCTGGGCCTTGGGCCATGACCCATGAGGCCCAAGGGGGGAGCCGGCCAAGGGGGGGGCGGCCACAAGGGGCGGCGCCACCCTCCCCAAACCCTAGCCGCCCCTCCCCTCATTCTTCCCCCAAGCTGCCACCTCCTCTCCCCTCTAGGGCGCCACCCTCCCTCCTGTCTAGCAACGATTCACAACACCTCCTCCCCTTGGTGCTGCCCCCATTGCTGCTGGCCGAAGCTAGGAAGAAGGGAGACGCCAGTTTGCACCAATCAAAGGTGAGAGGGAGGAGCGCCGGGAGGACGGAGATCATTGTGTGAGATCTTCAGCAAGCCTCGGCAATATCTTCACGGCGTAACGATGACCTCCCCACTAGTTGAGTTTGGTTTGATTATTAGCTTTTACCGATTAGTTTTTCGTGGTGCTGTCGCTCATAGATTCAGAAAATTGCTCTCTGTTTGTTCGTCAGGTTGCACATAGTCAGATTCCGAATCCGAGGTTAGAGTCTCCTAGAGAGTGGTAGGTCTCATCGCTAGCTTTCCATAGAGTCCTAGATCACTCAATTTGGAGTTGGGGATCTCGAGTTATGAATTTTTCATTGATGTTGTTCCATGTTTCTGTCGGAATTCTAACAAATCATAGAAATTGTTTAATAAGAATTAGATAATGAATTTTTTTAAGGATTGCACCAACGTAAAAGTTGTAGATATTTTCATAAGCTTTCCATAGAGATAAACAATCACATTTTTTGGATGTCTATACTGGGAGTTACGTCGGTTTTAGCTCGCTATCCAGAACCTCTAATGAGATTTTTATATGTTTATTAACATGTTTAAAAGAGGCAGAATAAGGAAGAATCTGGGAACCTTGCCAACTATGTTTTTGTGGGAAACCTTGTAAGCTTTCCAGGGGATTAAAGAGCATTGAATTTGGATAATCCTGTAAAAGTTATAAATTTTAGAAGGGGGTGTCCCATTCTGAGACAGTTCGCTGTTTTAAAAGTAGATGTTTTGGGCTACGTTTGGGAGCGTAGTATGTCAATAATTGTTTCTAGCAATGTTATGTCCCGAATTACTCTCTTATTAGGGTCGTTAAAATTATTCAGGCGGTGGTGTGATTCCGGGGGCAGTATCCTTATCACGTCATCAGTCTGCGCACGGTTGAGGCAAATACATTTGTATTGTCTTGAATGCTATTTGTTACAGATGAGTGATGAATATGAAATGGATGTTTCTGGTATTAAATGTCTCCCTTCATAATGGTTATTCCAAGATTCTCCGATAAGATGTTTACGTTCACCATGTTCATTCATTCATTCACTGTTTGTATTTCACCCACAGCATTGGGATGTAAAGACCCATCATTCCAAAATGGGCATGTAAGACCCACCATTCTAATGTGGGAAAAGTGGATCCCCGTTATGAAACCATTCTTCAAACGGGCCTTGGATCCCCGCATTTTGAATAATACGGGCCTGAGTGAACACTGACGGGTGTTCACTGGCTATACCGGTATAAGCAGAAGTGAAGAGCATGCATTTTCATACTTGCATAAGTTTCCTGACTTTCTTCTCACGTATACCAATAATGTGAATGGCATGCATTTGATCCAATTCTTTCAATTTTATTCATTTGTATTTGCTGAGTCTTGGACTCACCCTTACTAGTTTGTTTGTTTTAGGTAAATTCTGAAGACGGCATGCTTGAAAGGGAGTAGTCACATGGAAGCACTCACTCACTTCACTCATTAATCATTAAACCTGCTATTATCATTCGGTTAAGTGTTTTTTATTGTAATAATGAATGGCGTTCTGATGACTGATATTGCATGTCGTTTTGTGTTGGTCGATCATGACATTGATTTATGTTCTTTAGTTATATTCTTGATAGTATTTGTCTTGAATGAGCTTGTAACACCCCAGCCCAATACTGAGCCCAGAATGCCACCACACTACTCTTCCAACTAATAAGATATCGACACACTATAAAATTATAACAAGGGAACAACAATAACCATATCCATGGATCACAAAAGAACATGTATAAATATGGATTAAACGATAATCAATAAGCAAGGGGAAAAAAACCAGGTAAACAGTCCAAAATAGCATCAACCAATGAATCCAGATTAATAAAGCAAATAGTCTAGTCCAAATGATGTCCTAAACTTTATTCAATCTCTAACATGACTAAAAGTAATCCAATTGTGAATGAGAAGGTTCTTATGGCAAATGATCATGTGATGTCCATGTGCTCTACTCGCTCTCAGTTACGGCCTCCTCGAAGATCACCTAAAGACAACAATAGAGCAAGGGTGAGTCCACGACTCAGCAAACACATCCATAAACAACGAACAATAATAAATCAACAGCAATCAATAACTTCATTATCATCACAGGTACTTCTATTAACATTCTCATGCAGTTATCTTCTCTTTGAATCACATCCATTAAACTCAAATATCAATGCAACTCTAATCTATATGTCCACATGCACTTCTTTCGCGTATACCGGTATAGCGTGAGTGAATGCTCGCGACAACATTCACTCTCAAGCCCGTTCCTCCTCAAGGATCGGGGACCTCCTCCACTCCCGTGGAGTTGTGATCAATAATGATCACCTTCTCTTATGCAAAGATGCTTATGAATGCAAACATGCAAACTCCATCATAAACATCATATCCAACTTTTCATCATGCTTGTCAACAAAGATATAAACATACCAATTCATTGTTTGCAATTAAACCAAATAAAAGCACAACAATAATGGTAATAGAAGATAAAGAAAACAGTGATCGATCATTGATCGCTGTCTACCATGCACTTGCCTTTACTAGTTGCGACGCACGATTTGACTAGCAGATGGCAACAAGTACGACGCCTCTCCTACATTAAATACACAAATCTCAATACAAGCTACAGCATCATAAGAACAACAATCAATCGACATCGCTCCTACACGTCCCCAAATATACCACGTTACGCGGTGCGAAAAGTTACCCATTGCGGTCTTAGTACTAAAACGAACGTAACTTTTGACTCGAAAGTCCGATCACCACAAACCACCCCATTCTGGATTCTTCATAAAATTATCCACATTTTCTTAGATTACAAAGTCTTCTAATTAAATCATCTACCCCTCCGTATTTAGCCCCGAAAACCGATCTGTCCGCTTCGGAACAGCAGTCTTCCTAATTTCATAACTTTTGATTTACTCAACCAAAATTTGCGTTCTCAGATTCTACAGAACCATTGGACAATTATCTGCAACTTTCATGTAGATCAAAAACACTAATTAATCTGTTTACTATTTTTAATCTACAGTCTATCAAACAGCGCCAAAGACGACGACCGTAAAGACAGCAGCCTTCCGAAAATCATAACTCAAAATCTACTTGACCGATTGACATGATAAAATATGCTAAAGAAAGCTATCGACATTATCTACAATTAACTAGTAGATGAGATTTTCAAATTTCGCTATTAAGGTACCCGAATAAATTGTACAACAAAACAGCGGGCTAGACAGATCTATTATTCGTCTCTTCGATTAGAAACTCTAAACCTCTCTAATTAAATTAACAAGAAGAGGAGAAAATCAGATCGTTACACACGACGGAAACCCGGATCTGGCGTCTTTCTTACGCTTCTTCTCTCTTCCTATTCTTCTTGATTGTTTGCCTTCTTCGTTGGTACAGCAAAGAACTAAAATTGGATGTGCAAATGAGGTGAGCTCTCGGGAAAACAAAGCGAGGCCGTGGCGGTGCACCTATTCAATCGGACGGCCGATCTTGCGTGGGCTAGTGGAAGCACAAAGATGCGAGACTTGCGGCCACAGCAAGAGCTTTGGCTTCCACGCAAGCGGCGACGCAATGACAAATGGCTCGGCAACAAGCACACGCAGGGCGGCAGCAGCAATTAGCGCAGAGCGCACGCACAAGCAGAGCGACCTCCACGCGCGGAAGACATGCCTTCGCAAGAAATCAGCAAGCTCGGCGGCGGTCTTTGCAGGCCAAGAATAAGAAGGCAGAGAAGCAGCGGCTCCGCGGCCGCGAAGATGCAGAGCGACCTCCGTGGCGCAGAGATCAAGCCATGCAGAAGGCCAATAGGAAACAGCAAATGCAGGAGCAGCAGCGGCAAAGGAAAAGGCTGGCGGCTGCTCGGCGTCGGCTTGGAGAAAAAGTGGAGGCGCGGAGGAAAAAAAAGACTAAAAAGGCTAGGGTTTCTAGAAAAACCACAAATCTATTTATATAGCTCATAAAAATTCCGAAAATTCTATTTTTATATGTACTAAATTCTTTAATTACGCACAAGCCCTAAATTCTTTAACTAATTAATTTAATTACTCTCCGACCCTTAAGACGCTTTTATGAATACTATTCGATTAATTACGCTTCGACCCTTAAGACGCGATTATTAATATTATTATTATTTTCAGAGTATTACATTCTACCCCCCTTAACAGAATTCGACCCCGAATTCTACTCGCCGTTCTACTCAAAGAAAAAGCGCACGGTGAAATTAAACAACAAAACAACACGCACAGACGTGAACAACTCTGGGTATTGCTCGCGCATGCGAGACTCCAACTCCCAAGTCGCCTCTCTCTCGGACTGATGCGTCCACAGCACCTTGACGTATACCAACGTCTTGTGCCTCAGCACTCATCTCGTCATTTTTCGGTACACTCAAGCGATGAAGTCGAAGGTACGGTCTTACTTGGTGGTCAACGGCTCTAAGAAAATCTTGTAATCCTGATCTCTCAAATACTACCTTGACATCGGTTATACAAAATGTTGTGTGCCCTGCGCATGGACACGAGACGGTCCTAACGATACACTTTCTTCCAAAAATCTCCACAACTTCCAGAAACAAACTAATGTAACTTGGGCCAAACTTCGTTTTGGAACCAAACCACACAATCTGTACATAACACACGGAACTCCTGTCCTGTCTCCCAATCAACCACTTCACATTTGCAAGGAGTACCTCCTTTAACCAGGAACGCACAACCAAACTAGTTTCAAACAAACTCTTTTATAAATAGAACCCAACTGAAAACAAAGGATTCTCATCGCAATCACGCGTTACCAACTCCCCATCAGAATAGTCAAATCCAAAATCAAAGATTCACCACAAAAACCTTTCCATTTTCCAAATAGGCTGTTTGCAAATAAACGCCACGTAAGCCAAAAGAGAAAACATTCGAATGCCAAAATCAATCATTTTTTTTTCCTCTAAATTAGAAAGAATCACATGCCAATGTAAAGCCAACTCAAACTGTAAATGACTTCAGTCATAAACACACGGCTCAAACAAGAATCAAGAGGGCATTTCACTATCCGAGGAATCAATTTTTTTTTTCAATTTTTCTTTTAAGAATAAACTCTCTCAAATCATAGGATTTCAAATCATCACACTAACTCATTCCTCTTAACTGGTAATCTCAAAGCGATGCTCAACCGAGAGCAACAAACGCCCATTTAGAGAGACTCTACTAACCCATAAAAGATACTATAGTCCCTCCTCTACCAAAGAAACTATTTAGACAAATGATTCCCAACACCTCAAATAAAATCTACACCCACAATCACATCACCTCAATCTTTTAAGGATAATCAACTTGAAATTCTCTACACACACACACTGATTTAAAAACCAAAGGATTCTATCAATGATCATCATACTATTTGGAATCCACTTTTGTTCTACTACTTCTACACATGATCATTGGGCAACCAAGGTTCTAGCATAAAACACATGCTCAATTTCAACACCGGGACTCCTAAAGTGACTTCGGTATACTTGATAGAAATCGCATATTCATTGTCTAGAATCCCCACAATCCAAACAATATCCTCAATCATTAATATCAACCATCATCACTAATCAATTGGTGCCCAAAACGATTTACTTTACTAATCTTGGACCCTCAATAAACCACACCATTCAATTTCACCTACATAACCTTGCAAAGTATACCATCACAATATCCCAACTATTCGATAATTCCAATACTCCACCATCATGAACAAATATTCTTGGATCACTATTCACTATAGGTTCTACTAATTGTAACAATATAATCGGTTTTGTCCCAACGACCATAATTCCTTTTAGATCCAATTCTCTATGAGATTTATATCATGAAATGAATTCATCCTCTAATGTTCCTCAATTAACTTGCAACCTGTGGTCTCACAACATCATATACTTGACCACTATTAACCAGTTCCCAATATACACTCTTTAAGGTTTTGTAAAACAAATCGACTATTCCTTTCTCAAAAGAAGCGACAAATAAAAAGTGTTTTTTTAAGACCAAATCACATTAATCACTTAAGAACCAATAAAGCTTTCCGACTCGTCACTTGCTCAAACCAATTTCATCTACCAAATAAATCATGAACTCCAAAAGTTCATGAATTCAAAACTCCAAACCTTTCATTTAACAAAATGAGATTATACCAAAACCATACAACCTCACTACAACAACTACTTTATTTTAGAAGGGATCCACTACACAAATTAAAAGGTTTTATCAAAACCCTTTCATCACTGATATGCTATTGTCTGACTATTCCACAATTGTCTAGGTATAAGCCACCTATTAAATCACACCAGCTCAACTCTTAGTGATGCTCAACACCAAACTTTAACACTCAGCAATTGCACTCCAACCATTGTTGTTATCAACTAGCTTTCTTATGATGTCTAGCTGCTACCTATTTTCATTTGCGAATCACTTGAATATTTATCAACACATATTCAGTTGTTCCTCCTCACATTTAGTTTTCAACAAAATCACCCTAAAAATTCAAAAGTCAAAATCTTCTCTCGATCAAAAGTCTCAACAACACTATAATCAAATTCATCGTGTCATTATATAAAGAAGAACTATCCGAACTCCTCCTGTAAATTCTAGATCCTTTGGTATTCAATCCCTTCAACCTTTTGTACACAATTCCAATAATTAATCATACTAAGGTATATGTAAAGCTATCAACCAAATATGATCACCAAGTGTCTACAGTAAAGATAACACCACAAATAATATCTATTAAGGCAATAACCTAGCATCTCCTCAAGTTTCCCTTTACACACAATTAGATTAATCCATTGGTACCAAATCCAATAAATTCAACAAACTAATCAATTTTAATGTCCAAGCCAGTTCATCAACGTTCCATACTTCTTAATAACTCTTATGACTCCAATTAGGTATGGACATACTCTTAGTCACTACTCAACTCGTAATTATTCTATGATAATATCAAATTAATCAAGTTCAATTCTAAGGATTTGGGTTAAGACCAATCATGCATCACGCTCTGATCCCGACGATACTCATACCTTATCAATGAACTTCTATGTTTACCACCTCTAGCTTAAACATAACAAGTCAACACAAAAGGATTTTAACTCTTTTCAGAAAAAAATAGGCATTAAACTTCAGCACTCGAAATAATCCAAAAGAAATACATAAAGCCAAAGTTTTCACATGTTAAAGAACTTGCAATAGAAAACTTTCAAGATCCGAATACCAAGTGGATAAATAAGTCATATTTTCCAATAGGAAGGCGGAACTCCCACGAAAAGATCAATCTTCTTTGTTAACCGATGTTCACACAAAGCAACAATAGATGAACATCATGAGAACAAGTAATGGCTTTATGGAACCAAAGGAGACCAATGAAATATCACCCGTTGTATTGTAAACACTATCTCAAGGAAAATTCATCAACCGCAACTATAACCAGAATTGCCCAAAATTCAAGCTCAAGGAAGAGAACAACTTTTATAAAGAAACTCACACACAATACCTATAACTACAGTAATCAAAGTAGCTACCTCTCTATTTCCATACCACGAATGGTGGTGTAACCTGGTAAAACCCAGGGCCACAACCACGATCTCAACTGCCTCAGGAGGGGCCCCACAGAACCACGCCCGCGGCCCCGACCTCCACGACCGTGGCCACCACGACCACGTCATCTATCCCTCGACATAGCTATCAATCACAATCAACATTATATAATAAGTTCAAAGGTCAAAATCAAGTCATACATCAATAAACAACATAACGGAAGCGTAAAACTATATTCGTACCTCTCTCTAACCTGCTGTGCGCTAGACAGTTCGCTGTTTTAAAAGTAGATGTTTTGGGCTACGTTTGGGAGCGTAGTATGTCAATAATTGTTTCTAGCAATGTTATGTCCCGAATTACTCTCTTATTAGGGTCGTTAAAATTATTCAGGCGGCGGTGTGATTCCGGGGGCAGTATCCTTATCACGTCATCAGTCTGCGCACGGTTGAGGCAAATACATTTGTATTGTCTTGAATGCTATTTGTTACAGATGAGTGATGAATATGAAATGGATGTTTCTGGTATTAAATGTCTCCCTTCATAATGGTTATTCCAAGATTCTCCGATAAGATGTTTACGTTCACCATGTTCATTCATTCATTCACTGTTTGTATTTCACCCACAGCATTGGGATGTAAAGACCCATCATTCCAAAATGGGCATGTAAGACCCACCATTCTAATGTGGGAAAAGTGGATCCCCGTTATGAAACCATTCTTCAAACGGGCCTTGGATCCCCGCATTTTGAATAATACGGGCCTGAGTGAACACTGACGGGTGTTCACTGGCTATACCGGTATAAGCAGAAGTGAAGAGCATGCATTTTCATACTTGCATAAGTTTCCTGACTTTCTTCTCACGTATACCAATAATGTGAATGGCATGCATTTGATCCAATTCTTTCAATTTTATTCATTTGTATTTGCTGAGTCTTGGACTCACCCTTACTAGTTTGTTTGTTTTAGGTAAATTCTGAAGACGGCATGCTTGAAAGGGAGTAGTCACATGGAAGCACTCACTCACTTCACTCATTAATCATTAAACCTGCTATTATCATTCGGTTAAGTGTTTTTTATTGTAATAATGAATGGCGTTCGATGGTGATATTGCATGTCGTTTTGTGTTGGTCGATCATGACATTGATTTATGTTCTTTAGTTATATTCTTGATAGTATTTGTCTTGAATGAGCTTGTAACACCCCAGCCCAATACTGAGCCCAGAATGCCACCACACTACTCTTCCAACTAATAAGATATCGACACACTATAAAATTATAACAAGGGAACAACAATAACCATATCCATGGATCACAAAAGAACATGTATAAATATGGATTAAGCGATAATCAATAAGCAAGGGGAAAAAACCGAGTAAATAAATTCAAAATAGCATCAACCAATGAATCCAGTTAATAAAGCAAATAGTCTAGTCCAAATGATGTCCTAAACTTTATTCAATCTCTAACATGACTAAAAGTAATCCAATTGTGAATGAGAAGGTTCTTATGGCAAATGATCATGTGATGTCCATGTGCTCTACTCGCTCTCAGTTACGGCCTCCTCGAAGATCACCTAAAGACAACAATAGAGCAAGGGTGAGTCCACGACTCAGCAAACACATCCATAAACAACGAACAATAATAAATCAACAGCAATCAATAACTTCATTATCATCACAGGTACTTCTATTAACATTCTCATGCAGTTATCTTCTCTTTGAATCACATCCATTAAACTCAAATATCAATGCAACTCTAATCTATATGTCCACATGCACTTCTTTCGCGTATACCGGTATAGCGTGAGTGAATGCTCGCGACAACATTCACTCTCAAGCCCGTTCCTCCTCAAGGATCGGGGACCTCCTCCACTCCCGTGGAGTTGTGATCAATAATGATCACCTTCTCTTATGCAAAGATGCTTATGAATGCAAACATGCAAACTCCATCATAAACATCATATCCAACTTTTCATCATGCTTGTCAACAAAGATATAAACATACCAATTCATTGTTTGCAATTAAACCAAATAAAAGCACAACAATAATGGTAATAGAAGATAAAGAAAGCGTTGATCGATCATTGATCATTGTCTACCATGCACTTGCCTTTACTAGTTGCGGCCGCACGATTTGACTAGCGAGATGGCAACAAGTACAACGCTCTTCCTACATTAAATACACAAATCTCAATACAAGCTACAGCATCATAAGAACAACAATCAATCGACATCGCTCCTACACGTCCCCAAATATACCACGTTACGCCGGTACCGAAAAGTTACCCATTGCGGTCTTAGTACTAAAACGAACGTAACTTTTGACTCGAAAGTCCGATCACCACAAACCACCCCATTCTGGATTCTTCATAAAATTATCCACATTTTCTTAGATTACAAAGTCTTCTAATTAAATCATCTACCCCTCCGTATTTAGCCCCGAAAACCGATCTGTCCGCTTCGGAACAGCAGTCTTCCTAATTTCATAACTTTTGATTTACTCAACCAAAATTCGCGTTCTCAGATTCTACAGAACCATTGGACAATTATCTGCAACTTTCATGTAGATCAAAAACACTAATTAATCTGTTTACTATTTTTAATCTACAGTCTACCGAAACAGCGCCGAAAGACGACGACCGTAAAGACAGCAGCCTTCCGAAAATCATAACTCAAAATCTACTTGACCGATTGACATGATAAAATATGCTAAAGAAAGCTATCGACATTATCTACAATTAACTAGTAGATGAGATTTTCAAATTTCGCTATTAAGGTACCCGAATAAATTGTACAACAAAACAGCGGGCTAGACAGATCTATTATTCGTCTCTTCGATTAGAAACTCTAAACCTCTCTAATTAAATTAACAAGAAGAGGGAGAAAATCAGATCGTTACCACACGACGGAAACCCGGATCCTGGCGTCTTTCTTCTGCTTCTTCTCTCTTCCTATTCTTCTTGATTGTTTGCCTTCTTCGTTGGTACAGGAAGCAACTAAATTTGGATGTGCGGTATGAGGTGAGCTCAGAAAACAAAGCGAGGCAGCTGGCGATTGCACCTATTCAATCGGACGGCCGATCTTGCGTGGGCTAGTGGAAGCACAGCATGCAGACTTGACGGCACAGGCGCAGGCTTTGGCTTCCACGGCGGCGGCGGCGCGGCGGCGGCGGCGGCAACAAGCACACGCGGCGGCGGCAATTAGCGCAGAGGCGCACGCCACGCAGAGCGACCTCCACGCGCGCAGAAGACAAACAGCCAGCATAGAAATCGATGCTTCGGCGGCAGTCTTTGCAGCGCCAAAGCCAGTGCAGAGGCAAGACTCGCGGTAAGAAGACAACAATGAGAGCGACCTCCGTGGCGCAGAGAGATCAAGAGCATGGCGGCAAAGATAGGAAGCGACAAATCACGAGCAAAGCGGGCAAAGGAAAAGGCTGGCGGCTGCTCGGCGTCGGCTTGGAGAAAAAGTGGAGGCGCGGAGGGAAAAAAAGACTAAAAAGGCTAGGGTTTCTAGAAAAACCACAAATCTATTTATATAGCTCATAAAAATTCCGAAAATTCTATTTTTATATGTACTAAATTCTTTAATTACGCACAAGCCCTAAATTCTTTAACTAATTAATTTAATTACTCTCCGACCCTTAAGACGCTTTTATGAATACTATTCGATTAATTACGCTTCGACCCTTAAGACGCGATTATTAATATTATTATTATTTTCAGAGTATTACAGAGCTACCATGATCGGGCAATTAAAGATTGGTTATGATGCTTAAATTTAGATAAATAGTTATGCTAGTTTTCATATGGGTTGATTTTAATTTGATCATGGTTGTTAAAGTGTTGGAAAGAATTCGTATTGTTGTTAAGTGTTAGAGGATTAGGTAACATCCTGACCTTCGCATAGCCAGGGTGTTACACTTGGTATCAGAGCGGGCTTTAAGTTCGTGGTAGTTAGAACTATTAAAATGACACACTGTGCACAGTAGGTGGGAATAGGGAAATCCATCGTATTGGCTACTCTGATAATATGCTTTACTGATGTTGTTTGATTTATCTTTTGATGTCAAATAGTTGATGCATGATGGATGCATTCGGAGGTGGTTGCTATTAGTGGTATTGTTTCACTGATAAACTGAGATAATACTATCCCTCAACCCTCCTCTTACCCCCAAATCTAACGATTTACAACCAGGTGAATTTCTCTTGCAGAAAAGATTTGGGGTTCTTATGTGCACAAGGTATTTGTTGAAATGCCAAGATAGCTGTGTTGTGCAAGATATTGTAGTTAATGAACACGGAAGGGCCGGAACCAAAGCTACTAAAAGAAGTGTACTCAAGATCTGGAACAACAAAAAGGCATGGGGGTAACAACACGATAGAACCTCTTCCCTGTTCTTATTTGATAAAGCATCATACCAGTTTGATAAATTTTGAGTTTAGATGATTGTACTTAGTATATTAGGTTTGAAATTTTTTGTGCAACTCTGAATGTTTGCACGAACTTTTTAAAAATGATGCCTTGCCCTTGGTTACATTGGTTGGTGGAGAACTAAAAAGAAGAAATTTTGTATGGGTACTCAATAGTCTTATGTGATTTACATGATACAAAGCTTGTAATTGGTACTCAATAGTCTTATGTCCTAGATGGCTCTGATACCATTGTTAGTTCCATTCTTTTGATCTTTTGGGTTTTGTGTTTCGGGTTCGAGAGAAACCGAGAGTGAGAGAGAGAGTTACCGTCCGATGTAGATGAAGTCGGATTGGTCATGGCGATTCGTCGGTGAAGATCTGCGCTAGGGCAGCGACGGTCGGTGGAGAGGTGCGGTGGTCGAGGCGGCGGTGATCGATCCCGAACCCTCGAGCGTGGCCATTTGTGGTCAGCCAGCGTCGGTGGAAGCGGCGCGATGGGCGATCCGTCTGCTGCGCCTCTCTTAGATCGGATTAGGGTTTTGTCCGGGTGGGTTTGTGGCCGTTCAACCTCGTGATCGTGCCACCGCCCCACCTCTCTTTTATAGCGCGAAGGCTTGAGGCCCATTAGCCATGAATTTGGGCTATACGCCCCGATCAGGGCGCGAGGCATTTGGCCGTTGGGCCAAATGCCTCTCCGGGAGATCATTCCAACATTCTCCCCCTTGATCTCATTCTATATTTCATCTCTTAATTGCTTTTGACTTTATTTATTCCATCACAGATTAATGTATAGAACATGTTTCATCGTCACGGTCAATCGCGATAGATTCAATGACTACAATGCACCTCCTGCTCAAATAGTCACTTTAATCTTTTGGGCCATCTTTTAGTCCAGAATCATAGGCTTTCCTTAAACCCATGCCGCTATATGTTCTCTGAACACGTTGGGTGGTAAGCCTTTAGTAAGCGGATCCGCTAACATCTTTGCGGTACTTATATGCTCAAGACTTATAATTTGATCCCGAACTTTATCTTTCACAACATAGTACTTTATGTCAATGTGTTTGGCAGCACCACTTGACTTATTGTTGTGGGCATACATTCTTCTTTGGTTCATTATCGCGATACAACTTAAGTGGTCTATTGATGTCGTCAACCACTTTTAAACCGGGTATGAACTTCTTTAGCAGTTCACCGCCCGTAGCCTCATAACATGCTACAAACTCGGCATACATTGTGGGCGATGTAGTGACGGTTTGCTTTGAGCTTTCCACGATATAGCTCCTCCAGAGAGTGAAGACATATCCGGATGTCGACTTTCTATCATCTCATAAAATCAGTCTGTATACCCCACTATATGGAGTAAATTTGATCTTCTGTATGTCATCATGAGGCCTTTTGTTCCTTGCAAATAACGCAAGACTTTCTTTATCAATTTCCAATGTTCTATTCCAGGATTGCTCTGGAATCTGCCAAGTAACCCGGTAACAAAAGCTAAGTCGTATGCGTGTGCACACTTGAGCATCTTGTAAGCTTCCGACAATTGAAGCATATGGAACCGCTTTCATTTGATCGATCTCATCTTGGTTCTGGGGCATTGAAAATCCCCATATCGTCGCCCTTGACTATAGGTGCGGTGAAGGACTACATTTATGCATCCCAAATTTCTTTAAGACTTTTTCTATGTATGTCTTTTGTGATAGTCCCAATATCCCTTTGTTTCTATCCCGGTGAATTTCGATCCCTAGAACGAACGAAGCTTCACCAAGATCTTTCATATCAAAGTTTGAGGACAAAATCTCTTCGTCTCGATGAGAGCGCATGACATCACTACTAGCTAGTAGGATATCATCCACATACAGGATTAGGAAGATAAATTTTCCGTCTTTAAACTTTGTATAGACACAGTTGTCTTCTACATTCTCTTTAAAACCAAATTTTCTTATTGTCTTGTCAAACTTCAAGTACCACTTGCCTTGAAGCTTGCTTTAACCCATAAATTGATTTCTTTAGGCGGCATCCCATTCTTTCATTTCCTTCCAGAACAAAACCTTTCGGTTGTGCCATGTAAACATTTTCCTCCAAATCCCCATTAAGAAATGCCGTCTTTACATCCATCTGATGTAACTCTAAATCATAATGTGCTACTAATGCCATTATGATTCTGAAGGAATCTTTACATGAGACTGGAGAAAATGTCTCATTGTAATCTGTGAGACCCTCAATTATTGAAATGTGCCTTATTAAAATTATACTGATAGCATAATTCTTATTTAAGGAACAGTGCAAATCCTTTATTAAGAATCATACTAAAAGCATAATGATAACAAGTAACAATTTCAACATTCAGGTTCTCGGATATATGTCATGCAATATTTCCCAGGATCAGTGAATATTGCACATATATCCTAAAACAACATTGCATCATTCACATACAAGTCAAACATTCACATAATTATACATCAATAATTACATCTCTAAATTTCGGTTGCTACAGTACCAGGTTGCTACAGTACCGAATAAAAACAGATGACCTTGGGTCATTAACAAAAAGCAACAAATGAAACAAAAACATAAAAGCAAAACCACCAATGGCCCCATTATCCCATGAGCTATTGCGTGGAGGCTAGAACTAGCATTACTCGTTAAGCGTCACCCGGATCGGCGCTAACGGGCATCTCATATAGATATCCATCCTCACCTGCAACAAGAGGTCATAAAACCCTGAGTACGAAAGGTACTCAGCAAGTCTTACACAAACTAATAAAAGAAAGTGTTTGATAGAACCTATACAAAGGAATAGAATTTTATATGCATAAGGTTATCAACAGAAGGCTTAATTGTTTCAATTTGCATAAAGCAATACCTGTTAACCTACAATTGCTAGATTTTGACAAAGCAGTTTTAAATAAATCAATTTGGACTAAAAACAGTAAGTAATTGAACATAAGCATAAACAGTATCAATAATAATCACTGATCATTACCAAACCAAGCATGACACTCCTCATGCCGAAAATTAAAATTTCCAGAACCCAATTTAGAGCAAATGCTATCTGGTGACATCAATCCAAGCGTTGTCGTGCAGTGGACACGGCTATTCGAATAGTTTTAATCCTGCAGGTGTACATCTTTACCCACACGATTTAGTTAGTAGTAAGCCATCTAGAACAATAGCACACTTCCTTTGGTATGCCTTGTAGGGTAAACTAAAATTCGGTATTTTTCAACAAGTTAACACTATTGAGTTGGATGACCCATGTGACATCGATCCCGCTTAAACAACGATCGATAGCATATATTCAACCGAGGTTCACATGTTGTACAGGAATACCGACCAGTCAATTAAATGCAAACTCGTGTTAGCCACACATATTACACATGATCGGGCCCTGAAGGTACGTACATGCGATGTAACACATCTACGCCCTTACCCTTCTAAGAACATCTGATATCGATATAGGTTCCACATGGCATACGACACGGCCCGAAGACTTAAGCATCTATGCCATATGAAATCAATACACATGTCCTTACTCTTCTGTATCCAACTCAATAATATTAACCCTTTACTTAACCAAACAGCGCCCATACACTGCATGTGGAAGTACGTTGGTGCTTGAATTGGGCCGTCAGAGTTCAGTCCTTAATCAATCCAGACAAGTCATCCACAGTTCCCATTCTCGTGCACTAGGCACCATCACTAGCATCCACTTGTCCAGATTTGAATTAAGTTTAACAACAAGATTTAGATTCATATCAGGTTTAAATAAACTGAACAAAGAATCAACGAAAATAAAAATGTATTTGTTGTTCCCCAGGTTTGACAAGATAAGCCTGTCAAACATTACCGTTCTATGGACTGCATGGCTAAGCAAAATTGAAAATTTAGCATTATATCACCACAAACTATCGTAGGTTGAGTGTATGATCAATTCAAGGTAAGCCATAAGTTCTAGTCATAGCTAACTAGGAACAGAACATAAATAGTCTTTTAGGAAATTGCATGCACTTGATATCAACGTATTTTATAAATCTCTGATTCAAAAGATTAGGTTCAACATGGTGCAGAGAGGAAGCTTGCCTTGGTAATAATAGATAACCTCTTGTTCAGGTTCTGGTGGCTCAACAAAAGACTCAACAATCTCAGAAGAACCAGTATCTAGAACACAAAAATCCAATAAATAGCAAGAAAATGGCAAGGAACAATGCATAAAAGAAGTCATGATCAATAGCTCAATGCATAATTAACAACATGCTTAAGTCATACCTTACTCAAGGACAATACCCCATATATAATAGCTACTACTACATGTTATCAGAATTTAATGGGTTAGAAAAGCATTACAGGTTCAGATTTGATTAGTAAAGAACTAGAGTTTCAAATTTCTAAATCTGAAATTTAACTTAACACTTGCATTCTTTACTAGAAGGAATAGAGGTCAACAATAGGTTGCATGTGGTTGGCATAACCACCAAAAGAAGCAAAACCGAAATGGGAATTCAGAAAAGCTACAGTTTCAGGTTTTAGCCAAACCAGAGATCTAGATAGATTGTAAAGAAAGCAATAGATGCTTCACTAGATTATGAGCACTTGATGTTTTTGAATAAGCCAAGGCTAAAGGGTAATATTCGAAACCTAATTCACCACAAAGCATCAGCTAGCATTCACAAACAGGATGATCAAAATCTGGTTACTGAGTTTGTGTTTTTAGCAAAACCAAATCAAGTGTATACAAAAATCAGATTGATGAACTAGGACATTAGAAGAAAATGATATTCTGGGCTAATCCTCAACTAAATGAGAAATATACTAAGTCTAATTCATCTCCTACTATCAGCTATCAACCAACATCAATTTCGGTTTAGACTGCTACAGTTTCAGGTTTAGCAAAAATGAGATTTGGGCTGATTACAAAGTGATGGCTTGCTGATTTTTGCTATGAACCAAGCAATGATTTTACTTAGATAACTAGATAATGAGTAAAACTTATAGCCTAGCATACTATTTAGCATCAAATACTAGTAGACATCAAAATTTGAGGCTTACAAAGTAAAGCAAAAATCAGATTTTGAAATCTGAAATTCTGGACAGATTTAGAGATGCAAACTTGAAGCTCCATTAGACTATAACAAATTGACATACAAGATGGAGTTATAGCTAGATAAGTACCTCTACAAGTTTAACTTATCACCTAGCATCCATTAACACTAATTAGCAAATTTTAGCTCAACCAAACAGCAGGTTTCAGATTTGTCAAAACGAAAAGCGTGCTATTTCAAAAGAAAGCTATCTGATGAATTAGGCTAAGAGAAATTGGTATTCTTAGATTAAATTACAGCTAAATGAGTATATTTTAAAGTCTAGCTCAACACTAATCATTTGTGGACACTCAAGACCAGATTTCGGTTCAACAGGATTGCAGTTTTCAGTTTTCTGAAAACTGAAACAGGACATCTTGCAAAAGACAGCTGCTGAGCTAAACATCCAGAAGCAAAGTGCTAAACCTTATTTCAGAGTATTCCTAACAAGGTTAGCAAGATAACTCATCAACTACTAGCACCAAGATAGGAAGTAATGGAATTCTTTGACACAAAGCAAGCAAAAAAGCTGGACAATGCATCAATTTCTGAAACAGATCACAAAATCAAGTTTGTTGTGATTAAACTTTGAACAAGATAATAGGTTTGCTTAAGCTTAAAGTATGCTTAACTAATACCAAGACCTAACTTAACCTTTAATCAGTAAGTGACAGGAATTAAGAGAGGAAGACTGATTGTCTTTTGTCGGATTGGCCAACAGCAAAAACAGCAAAGAGACAGATTACAGAATTCAGTTGATTTGAGAAATACTCCAAGCAAGGATTTTAGATTGAAGTTAAAGTTGAGCTGGAGAGTAAATAATACCCTACCTCAACCCATGCTAACCCTAATCCCTCAAAGATCACCAGACTAAAGAAGTTACCTTCTTTGCCGGCCAACCAACAGGAAAAAGAAAACAGAAAAGTCTGCTGAATCTAGTCTGAACTAAAAACATGATCCTTAGAACTAAACTTTGCTTAAGCTATTAAGGTTTAGTTAGAACCTAATTAAGCTGATAAGTTAACATGAGAAACCCTAAATCTTGTAATGATATGAAAGACCGAAAAGTTATTAAAAAGAAAACAACTATTCTGCACAAAGATGATCCAAGCATTATTGCACAAGTGAATAGCTCAAGGGGCTACTGGACCTTAGGATGATCAACATAACAAAAATTAAAGTGATATCTTACCAGCTAGAGTAGAAGAAAATGGAGTTAAGAGTTTGGCCAAAACAGGAAAACTTCCAAGTCCTTTTCTCACTTCACCAAAATGTAAATTATCCCTTGATGCTCTACTAGCTAGCTTGGTGAAAACTACTCCATATTCCATCGAGAAGAAAGAAAAACACGGAAGGCTTTTTCGGTCAAGAAATGGCGATGACTCAAAGACTAAGGGTTAGGGAAGACTAAACCTCAGAGCACATGAAGAGGTTTCTAGAGAAGGGATACATGGCAACCAATGCCGAATTGTTCCCAGTAGAAAGAAAAAATGGAAGAAAGTGCTGCTCGAGTTACATCTTTGGACAAAACACCTTCCCAACCGAAAGAAGGAATGAAAAAGGGTCATTTGTCTTCTTGGCTGAGCTATACTGACTGAGCTTTGCTGCTCGGCTGCATTGTTCTCAGCCGGAAGAAGAAAGGGATGGAATAGAGATTAGCTGCAGCTGCCCTGTGCTCCCTTCGTTAGCAGCAGCAAGGAAGCAACAGAAACTCCAAAGAAAACCACCACTTGATCAAAAGGGATGGTGAGATTGATGGAGACAAAAGAAATAGCAAAACAATATTTTGGATTGTAACAACATACCCAAGTTTCAAAATAAACAGTGATGCTATGAAAAGCATCTAATTACTGTTTACTAAAACTGAGACTGTTACATAATCAATCCCTTCTCTTTGCGTAAAACCTTTTGCCACAAGTCGCGCTTTGTATCTTTCTACATTCCCTTGGGAGTCGAGCTTTGTTTTGTAGACCCATTTACAGCCTACTGTTTTGGCTCCTTTAGGAACAATTTCCAAGTCCCAGACTTTATTAGTCTTCATGGATCTCATTTCCTCTTCCATGGCCTCAAGCCATTTTGAAGAATTTTCGCTCATGGCTTCTTCAAATGAGGTGGGGTCATCCTCCATTTGAAATTCTTCTGTATGATAAATCTGATAATCATCGAAATAGCTGATCTTCTTACTCTTTGAGACCTCCTGGGGCCTCCATATTTGGTACATTTTACATTTGAGGTCTTTGTTGCTCCCCTCATTTGTGGCAATGGGTTCTATAGGATCACGAAGAACAGGTTCCTCATTTTCATTCATTGTTGCCACGGGAGGAACAATAGCAGTCTTGGCACCACGATTATCTTGTACCGTCGGCAAATGACAGCAGTAGTGAGAAGAGTGGCTCTTGAATCATCGGAGTGGGCACATATACCGCTTCTCTTCAAGATCAAACTCTCGAGCTACCATGCTCCCCTCATCATTTCATCCTCTAAGAAGGCAGTGTCTCGTTTCTACAAACTTTGTATATCATGCGGACGGAGAAAGCGAAAACCTTTTGACTTTTCGGGTAGCCAATGAAATGGCAACTCACTGCTTTGGGATCTAGCTTCCCAAGGTTTGGGTTAAATACTTTAGCCTCAAGCGAGGACTCCCCACACACGTAAGTGGTTTAGTGAGGAACTCTTCCGTCCACAACTCGTGCGGTGTTTTGGGCACCGACTTACTAGGCACTCTATTGAGAATATGAATGGCGGTTTTTAACGCCTCCATCCATAAACTCAATGGGAGTGTGGAGTAGCTCATCATGCTTCGCACCATATCCATCGAGTAGTGCGGTTGCGTCTTTCACTACTCCATTTTGCTTGAGGTTCGCCCGGTGTAGAATCTTTGGGCTACTATTCCATTTTCTGTAAGAACCTCGCAAAGGTCGAGGAACTTGTCCATATGGGGTATGTCGATAGTAGTACTCCCCACGATCGGATCGAACTATCTTAATCTTTAAATCGTGTTGGTTTTCAACTTGACCTTAAATATCTTGAATTTATCCAAGGCTTCATTTCTTTCTTTGATTGGATAAATATATCCATAACGGAGTAGTCATCTGTGAATGTTATGAGCGAGTCATAACCATCCACACTTTTCACAGAAAAGGACCACAAATGTCTGTGTGAACAATTTGTAGAACTCTGTGCTTCTTTTGCGCCTTTCTTTATTTTCTTTACATATTTTCCTTTAATGCATTCTCTGCATTGTTCTAAGTCGAGAACTCTAATAGAGGAAGAATTTTATTCTTAACTATTCTTTCTATTCTCCCCTCGAAATATGGCCTAAGCGCGATTGCCATAATTTCGACGATTCATTATGAGTTCTCTTTCGTTTTACATTTACGTTCGTGAGCGAGGATTCAATCACTTTCGCACGCGACGTTCTCATTATCGCATCGACATTCACATCATCACACAATGATAACAAATAAAGCTCATTTTGTAATATGGCAAGACCAACACATTCTTTATTAAATATTATTTCGCACTTGCCATTTCCAAAATTACAATCATAACCATCTTTGTCCAAATTGGAAACGCTAATCAAATTCCTCTGTAAAGAGGAACAAAAGAACATTTCTAAGTAAAAGATTGGAGCCATTAGCTAACTCTAATGAAAGATCGCCAACTTCAACTTCGCTTGGACTCCATTTGCGACTTTAATGCATCTTTCGTTTCTTTGCGTAGTCCTCGTCGAACGGAATCCTCAGAAGGAATTAGCAACGTGAGCAGGTTGCTCTGAGTCAATCCACCAAGTGGATTTCGAATATTGTACATATAAGCATTCATTTATGAATGTAATAATGTTCTCACCTTTCTTTGCCATGATCATCTTTAAGTAATCGGGTGAGTTCTTCTTGTAGTGTCTGTCTTCTTGCTGATGAAGACACGATCTTTGTCTACAGCCAAATTTATTCTGTTGAGGTTGATGGACAGATGCTTTTCCCTTGTTTCTTGAGAAGGAGGTACTGTGGAAGTTCTTTTTCTTGTTATCCTTCACATAGTTGATAGATCCACCATGTGAGGATTTAAATCTTTCCTCCTCTTGAACACACATAGCTATGCATTTTTCTAAGTCCCATTTATCGGGCTGCATATTGTAATTGACAACAAAAGTGTCAAACTGTTCTGGCAATGAAGCAAAAATCAAGTGAATAAGGAACTCATCCTTGAGTGCCAAATCCATTGGTTTAAGCTTGGATGCCAAGTTGCTCATCCTCAATATGTGTTCTCTTATCCCACCACCAGAATACCTCTGTCACAAGCTGTTTAATCAGCTGTGTTGCATATGTCTTTGAAGAGCCAGTAAACTGACTCTTTATTTTATCAAGGTATTCTGTGACAGTGTCACAGTCTGCGATTGAGCCCACAATTGTGGGCTCAATCGTATTCTTTATCACAGCCATACATTTCTTGTTGGCTGTGGTCCATTTCTTATGCTCTAGGTCATAAGACATCTGTAAGGAAGCATGATCTCTCTGTCTTTTACGCCAGCGTTATCATCCTCATTTTGACCCCTCACTGGTGCCGTAGGCTCAGTGGGTCGTGCTGTAGTGAGGACCCAGTCCACCTCAGCTAAGATAAACGCTAAGTCTATCTTTTTCTTCCACTCTCCATAATTATCTCCTTTGAGAGTGGGTATTTCTCTGATACAACTCATCAAGTTGTACCCTCCTGAAAAATTTAGATCAAATATAGTGAGAACGTAACATTAAAATTATATGTCTTATTTCCAACGTTGGTCAAAATACGACATACAATTAAAACAATTTTATCTATACATTAAATCTATATCACCGTTGGGCAGAAATAGAAACAATGCATAAAAAACATCATCAATTAAAATTATAATACTGTTATTATCAACTTTGGTCAGAAAATAACAATATCATAATTCACAATTAAATTCTTAAAAATTAAATTCTCTCGTTGGTTCGAATTTAATTAAAAGAATTAATCAACATTAACTTTTGCAGCGGAAACTGTAATTATTCTAAAATAATTCAATATTCAGAAGCATTATAACTATACACAATTAATCTCTGGAAATAATAACACGTTGGTGTAAAATTTACAGAGATTTTATACAATTCTTCTATTGAAATTCACTCAAAAATACTTCTGAAAATAAATTAAATCAATTTCGGGATTTACTGTTCAAAACCGGCCGAAATTACTGTTCAAAACGCCATTTCGGCTCGTTCTCGCAGCCTTGCCCACGCGGCCGTTCTTATCGCGGACCTCGGCCCGACCTCTGACCGGTTAGGGTTTTCATGACGCATTTTCAACCGTCGGATTCGCATCCGACGGTGAAATCAACGCATCCGCGTTTCGTTCCGCGTCGCTCGATCTCAGCCTTTGATTTTGATCCGACGGCTCGGCGGCGTTTTCGGATGAACAAAACCCCCGCGCCGCGGCCGCCCCCGAAACCCTAAATCATTTCTTCCTCTCCCCTTCTCTCTCGCCGTCTCGGCGGAAAAACCGGCGAAGACTTCGGCGAGAGAGCGGCGGAGAGAGGATGAACCGGCGCCGCCTGGGCCCTCGCCCGGCGTCGCGCGTTCCCCGAGGAGCGCGCCGCCGTCAGCGGCTCCGTGTCGGCGCCCTTTACCCGTGTCGGGGCCGGCGATCTTGAGCTTTTGGCGGCGCTCCGGGCCGATTTGGAGCCCCGGCGAGCGCGCGGCTCGCCCGATGGTCCCTCACGGCCAGGTAAGTACCGCGCTCCTTAGATCTAGTCCTTCTTTGAATCTTTTAGGGTTAGGGTTAGGGTTTCGGGTTCCCCTTTTCTTTTTGGATCTTCTCCGTGCTTTTCTTTTGCCATCCGGATCTGAGCCTAGATGGCTCTGATACCATTGTTAGTTCCATTCTTTTGATCTTTTGGGTTTTGTGTTTCGGGTTCGAGAGAAACCGAGAGTGAGAGAGAGAGTTACCGTCCGATGTAGATGAAGTCGGATTGGTCATGGCGATTCGTCGGTGAAGATCTGCGCTAGGGCAGCGACGGTCGGTGGAGAGGTGCGGTGGTCGAGGCGGCGGTGATCGATCCCGAACCCTCAGGCGTGGCCGGCTGTAGTCGAGCGCGTCGGTGGAGGCGGCGATGGGCAGTCCCGTCGCTGGCTGCGACCCCTCTCTTAGATCGGATTAGGGTGTCCGGGTGGGTTTGTGGCTCCGTTCAACCTCGTGATCTGTGCCACCGGCCCCCACCCTCTCTTTTATAGCGCAGTGCAACAGGGGCCCATTAGCCATGAATTTGGGCTATACGCCCCCGATCAGGGCGCGAGGCATTTGGCCGTGCCTCTCCGGGAGATCATTCCAACAGTTTAACCATGACTACTTATACTACAAGTTGGGACAGTGAATTTTAGTGAAACACATGGTACAGTTGTTAGTTTTATAACATGTCAAACTTAGCATCTAGTGCTAGCGCAATGAGGATTATTCATTGTGGTCAAATGCACATAGCGTTAAAGAGATGATGGGCTCGTAAAATATCTTTTCGTGTTCAGCATTATGGAGCATTATGGGTTCATAAGTATCCTTTTGTTCTCTTTTAAGGCAAACATATGCTCAATTGAAATCACCTTAATTTTGCATGAGGTTATCTTCACTGTTTTCTTACATGAGCTTGATAATGCTTATCTTTCATTATATTATGTAGTGGCGGTTCACAGATAATTTGGAAATGGTTGCAGCATTGTCTCAGCTTTGAGTCATTATATAAAACAGAGGTTTGTTATTCCTATATGTCTCTGTACATCTTGCCTTTCTGTTCATCCTTCAGGGACGCATAATTTTAGCTATACCATATCTGATGGTAACCTTCTATTATATTATACTCTCACAAAATGGATTAGATTATGCTGATGGATAAAGATAATCTAATGGCTGCCTATCACCATTTCTTTGATTTACTACTAATTACTAGTTAACTTCTCTATGTGGTTTGGACCACCTACTTTTCAATTGGTTAAAGATCGTGTTTAACCATTTGTAATTCTAAAACTTTAATCCATGCTTCCTATGTTGTTTGGACAATGCTTAAGTACCAGCTTTCCACCAAAGAAAACACAGAAATGTTCTTATGCTGCCATTTTCTGTTGGTGTGTCATTTTGTGTGAAATATTCATAGTAGTTCTTTCCCCAGACCTCGTGCAACTCAGTTGCAGTAACTGTGTTAAAGTAGTTATGGGCTCAAATGTTCAATGCTACATATATGCTCCCTCAAGGTAACCATGGATTTTTTTTATTTAAAAAAAAATAGAGAAGGTGGGAGCCAAAAATTTGCTATAGATGACTTACGGTAAAAGTTCAGCACAAGTAGTATATGGAGTATACGGATAAATGAACAATACTATACTTTGACTATGATGCAAACTGCATTGGTTAGGGCCATGCTATAAGTAATCATAAATTTAGTTACCCATCTCATGATTTCATAATTTCATTTCACATGAATTAATGATAAAAAATGCTATTATCTAGAAAATAACGGAGGACTGAATTTGGTTTCTACCATTTTAAAGGGATTACTGAAGCTGACGTGAGTATATATATATATATATATATATATATATATATATATATATATATATATATATATATATATACATACCATTTTCCTTTCTTTTTTCTTTTTTACTTGTATGGTGCATGTGCTTGACCTTGTTCAGAAGATTGATAGTTGGCTTGGTGGGGACTTAATCCGGCCAGTCGTGTTCGTGGTGTGCTTGTCAATACAAGCAATCCAACTTGTAGGTTTTGGCGGTTAAAGTTTACTCTCTCTGTCTATATATCTGAATTTGAACTCGAATATGTTGTGGATGTCAGATCTATATATGTGAATGTTGTATTATGAACTCAAATATTATGTTAATGTTGTCGAATTTATATATGTAATGATTTGTGACTAATTGGTGGTATTTTTCTTGCTCTGGAATGTATGATCTGTTTGATTGCTGATTGAGTTTCCTGTCAGCCTAAGCCTAGTTTAAAATGAAATACATTGTACATACAAAATTAGTGCATATGCTATTCGAGTAATTCCCGAGTGTTTTTAGTTGACATACACTCGGGAAAACTATGAATATGCATGTGTGCTGGATCCCCACGTGGCTAGATTTCACGAATGTAGTTGACATACACCCGGGACAATTTCCCTATTTCCCAAGTGTAGTTGTATACACTCAGGAAAATTTACCTACTTTCCCGAGTGTCTTTGGTTGACATACACTTAGGAAAGTATTCTGTTATGGTGGTGAACCCGTTGTGCGGACTATTCTCCCGAGTGTTGTATGTTTCCCAAGTGTAAGTCGTAACACTCGGGAAAGTTATTTCTCCCGAGTGTAACTCTCGAGAACACTCGGGAAACCAGTTTTATCCCGACTAAACGATCCTGGTGTTTTTCCTGACGGCCGACCTTCAGGAATTGGTTTCCCTAGTGTTTTAGGGACGTTCCAGAGTGTTTCGGGCACTCGGGAAAGTAACGGATTCTGGTAGTGTCTGGCCAAATAATTTGTCAATTCCAAGCATTAAGCTCGCGGACAGTAGTTGGTAGGTGTTACCTGGGTTGTGCAAACGATGGTAAATGATGTCCATGTTTGTCGGGGCTTGTGCTGGACAATGGTAAATGACGTCTATGTCTAGGCAGGTTATCTCCCACAACTGTGAGCTCTCTTGATGATGGTAAATGATGTCCATATCTTGAGGGGATAGTTCATAGGGCAGACTGATGTAAGGATGAGGCATTGTAAAGGACTTGTGATAATCACTTAGTCGCACACCTATGAAAATGTGTCAAACAGACATTATAAGCTAATTATCTCTTGTGGGTAAAGTTGTACAATCTCTATAGAGTGTAAAATTGTTCGAACAGCTGTGCCCACGATCAAGGGCGGGCAAGGTGCGTTTCACATGGTAGATTTTGTATTGCTTTCAAAGAATTAAAATTTCAGAATCCAGGAGAAGTTGGGACTCTCGGATAGTTATTCTGGCATATGGACCCAGTTGGGCAGGTAGAGCCCTATTCTTTGAACGTTGGTAGATAGAGACTTGATACTAGTGGATGATAGCTAGAACCTTCACTAGCGATATAATTTGTTTAATTATGAAAACTACTTTTGTCAAATGATTGCTTTATGAATTTGTTGAAACTTAAAACATTGTTTTGTGCAAAAAACCATACAAGCCCCATTGTTAAGCCTTTAACGATGCCAAGGATGATTACAACTTATACACATATAGATGAGCTATCACTTGAAGTTATCTTCTTCTGGTGCAATTTATTCAAGTTGTTTAGCCTGAAAGGACGGTAATTATAAGCTTCGACCATAAGGTCATTATTTTTTTTAATAGTATGCAATAGTTTTACGTTTGCAAGATATGTGTTGGTATTCAATGATGTAACTGTGTACACTAACTACTGATCCAGATACTAGTGCTAATATACACCGAGGGTTCTGGATTTATAAGAAATTCGGGTCCCGACACTCCCCCGATATATTAGAGTTTGTTTCTTACTACCGCACATGCATACAACAACTCCTCTTCTTGATCGAGAAGCTCCCAACCACAGTTCCTCCTAGCTTTACCCCATCCTGAAACCCTAGCCCCAAAAATCACATCGTCGATGGCAATATCGCCGCCGGTGGCTCCCAGTGCCTCCTCTCATCTCGGCTCGGGGAACCCTTTTTTTTGCACCAATGGAATGCACTTTGGTGGTCACTATACCTCGCCGAACCGGCTCCTCAACGTCGCGGTGAGGGTTTAAAGTCTTTCAATTCAAGTTAAATGTTGGGAGGTGAAAAGTCTTGCAAACTAGGTTAAAGCTCAACCAAAACCAAGTTGCAAGCTTGAAATTTGAAATTTTTCTCTCAATTCAACTGAAAGTTAGACAGCTGATAGTTCTTGAATTATTTTGAAACTTAGTAAAAGATGGTTGGAGAAGATGGTGTAACACCGATGCGGGAAAGAGGAAAGAGGTAGATTCTAGTGGCCGAGGAAGGTGACATCTTAATTGGTACTAGCTCATACTATCAACACCTACTAAGGGCACGTCCAATAGTGTCTTTATTGTCGTCTCTTAACTATGTCACATCAACAAAATTCTACGTGAAGGAGGGGAGAGAGAGCAGAGGTCGTCTCTTTCTGAAGAGACTCTCGTGCACGTAAAACAAGATATGATACATTAATCTACTCTAGTTAACATGTAGGTCCGTTTTAAAGAAAAGTTATAAAATTTAAATGTTGAAAAGTATGCTAGAGACTATCTATTGTAGATGTTGTCTCTAAAGATGATGTAGTATATGTCAGAGACAAGGTTATCTCTAACTATTTGAGATGCCCTAATTAGTGATCCTAGCAGTTATAACTAGGCTAGTGACCCTGAGCCTATGGATTCAAAAAATTATGAATATATTTTAGGGCTTTGAACAGCTGGGCTTGGGCCCCTTTGAGGTTAAGTCGAAATTCAGTTTAGACCGGAGTTTGAACACATCTAGTTATGACTTATAACTATGTTATATGCTATCATCTAATAGGCCGATTATATTTTTTTCTTCTTTTCTTAATTAACATGGGGGGTTTCTTTAAAAAAAAATTCTCTTTTTTTGTTGGTTACTAGGAGATTTTTGGATGTTTTTGCCGTCCTTCAATTAACGTGATGCATCCTATCTTACTAGTTGTTTTCTATACGTTAAGCACCACGTGTTACAGATCAGGAGTGATTCATGCTCTATGTTTGCACCGGTTTTGGGCGTTGCGATGGATCACTCAAATGTCCAGAACTCCAGATTGAGCACGTGGGATTACCTCGAGATATTGAGATCTCCGGAAATAGGTAATTTCTCAAACTGCTATGACTGCTATGTCTACAATCATCATCAGTACTTTTCAATGAGAAATACTACCACTAAACCTACTTATCCACTACAGTGGATCTAAGCCCATCGATCATTCGTCCAGTCCTAACGATTATCTTAGCCGTCACGCCCACACGCTATACCCACACAGTTCCTGTTCGCTTCTTCGACCTGCGCATGCAAAGGCGTGAAGTATGATGTATCCGTGAAGAAGAAAAAACATGGATTCGAAGAAGATGAATGCAACAGATATAGCGTCAATCCGAGCTATCTAGGTTCAACATAAAAGCTGCTGCCGATCTCAATCTCTTAAGCATGCCATGTATATCGTCGTGTACGTGCGTGCATGAGAACAGCATGGCATGGAGGTAGATGTCTCTCCCTTCTCCTCTTGACAGACTTAGTTGGGCGAGCTCAAGATTTATGTCAGGAAATGTACCGCACGCGATCGATGAGACGCGAAATGAACAATTGCGACCCCGGGATAGAGCGGGCAACCTTAGTAGATTTTTTTTAATATTCATCACATCCGCGCGCCTGGACAACGATATCCGCATTGGCGCATATCGATCGATCTGAATCTGACAGCCAAAAAAGCAAAGAGCAAAAAAAACGCAAAAGCTAGAGAGAAGAAAAGCAGTGATGGGCAGAACGGCAGATAAGTAGATAACCACACCGCGGCAGAATCCAACAAAGGTCGATCGAATCTTGGAGAAGGACCCCGTTCTGATCGATCGAATCCTTGTAGTAGCCCGTAGGCGTAGAGGCCAGGGGCAGCGTTTTCTAGAGTTCATCTGAGCGGCTGTACTGTATGGCTCAGCTTGCTCTCACAAAGCTTTCTTCTTTTCTTTTCACGGAGCACCACATTTTTACACGGGCTAGAAAAACGCATTCTTGAGCTGTTGCTCAAAATAGCAGTTCTTAGACCATCGACCATCTTCAATATTGTATTTTAGTCGGTTCAAATGAGAAGAGAGAAGTTATTGAATCGATTCAATACATTAGAGGGGTCGATTCCAACAAAAAAAATGCGTGAGACCGAACTCTACTTAGGAATCGATTCAAAGCATTAAACAACTCATATGAGCATTAAACAACTACATAGGAGAGAGTGCGATTGAGAGAATATTATTATTTTATGGTTTTTTAATGTAACGTGAGTCTCAGTTATTAGTATAATCTGTTTAATCCATTGGAGAAAAAACAATCTCGATTTCTAAAATATTTAGATGGCATAACTTTACATCGATATCGGTTCAATACATTAAAAATACTCTTACCCATTCACTGTCACGTTTACTATGTTTGTACTAGAACTTACTGCCAAGTGCCAACACTGCATCAGGACAAATGGACACTGCGATCAAGGTTTTCCACTCGCATCCCCACGTAGCAGGCGTCCTGGCCACTAAAAAGCCAGGTCACTTTGGGGTTGGAACTTGTGCTCTCGATCCGAACGTGGAGTCGCCATCACAGGGGATCCCGAGGAGGATGTCGGTAAGATCTGCGTGCGTCTGATGCGGATTGTCCTCGCCTCGGTGTGGCGCCTCGTGGTCGTTCGGGTGCGCCACACAGCGGTTAATCATTTCGGTGGTGGCGCACCAGAGATCGTATTTCTTCTTGCAGTACCCTGCGAGAGTACGCGAGTCATTGCGAGATGGTTGCATTACCAAGGAAAATGACCAGTAGACCTTTCAGCGGTGAAGTTACTGGTTGATTAAGATATGTACAATGATACAGACAGTCGTTGTTTATAGTAATTTTTTATATCACCTTTGTAAGCGATCTTAAAGCAGTTTTATAATAGTTTATATAATAGGTTGCGATTATTCTGATCAAGATTGTAGATCATACAATCTTTTAATGTTTTTGTTCTGGTGATACAATCGGTCATATGATTGTAGATAATATATTTCTCTTTTTTATTTTTTTCATCTACATCAGTTTAAATTATATATGACAGAGCCCATAGATAGTTAATATAATCTCATTATATATGACCTGAGATAAAATGAGTTTGGAAAAGGTTAAGGAACCTGACGACATGCAGATTGTGTGTACTTGCTTTTGACGGCCAAGTGGTTGGTTTTTATCGAAGTGACGGATGATGGCAAATTGGCAATCATGCAGTACCTTGCAAACGTGGCACACAACTAACAACCGCAGTCATATAAGCACCGAGCAATCGTATCTACCTGTTGACAGTTTAGAAGTGGATCTTATGAATTTATGAAGGAAAGCACGAAGATCGACGCTACACGAAAGAGACAAAGCTTCTTTATGAATGAGAGTTTGCACTAGGAGGTGCACACAGTAAACTTATTAACCCCTCGACCGGTATATCCTATGAATATTGTACAGGATACGTGTCTATTTCCTATATGTGGTTAGATTAAGTAGACAAAGCTAGTCGGTTGATACCCGGGTGTCTCAACCGGCTTGCCCTATTGATAGATAAATTTTTAAATAACTAACAGGTGGCGTGGCATGCTTGTCTTATGACTAAACGTCATTATTTGAGTCGTGCACACACACCACTATAGTCGACGCACGTAAATGAATATTAATGCATCTCTAGGATTACGAAGGCTAAAGATTTAAATCTGTAGCCTTAGCGCAACTACACATAACACATGTATGCGCTTTACCACTGAAGCTCATTCGCGCACAAGGTTCCAAATAGCTAACTACAACTGTGCTATAGCTTTTTTGGACCGCAAACGCTAAGCCGCGAAAATAGGTAAATAGCTGGCTGTGTCTTTTGGGATCTTGTCACGAAGCCGTGAAAATCATTTCTAAAACCTTCCACGCGCGTATTTAACAGTGAACAATACGGATTTGAACTCTGAAGGTAAAGTCATCCTCGCATGTCTCCATCAACCATGTTTCTCACTCTTCCTACCAGGAGTGTGCAAAAGACTCTTGGAAAAATTTAGCAATTGACATCTTCCTCATTGTATCCTCTTTGATTCATGGGCCTAATTCCAGAGCCGACTTGCGTATCTGTGCGCATTCCAGCCCAATATAAGCGGTACAAAACCCTACGAATAATAAAGTCTGCAGACAACGCTGGCCTTCCTGGGCCGGCCTAGCTACATGCATCCTCCGGCCTATCAAGAGCTACTCGTCGTCTCTCTCTCTCTCTCTCTCAAAAAGAGCTACTCGTCGAGCAATAACTTCGTCGTAAATGCGGCCAGATTGAAGTCAAACGTATAGAGCTTATCCGGATAAGCCACACCATGCACTTATATTCGGGTAGAGCCGACGGGTCAGAAAAGGCGGGCCGGCGGCCGGCCGGAGTTGACAGAAACTTAACCATGACCGCTCGATGTGCGCAGGCCGCAGGGATTACGTACGTACGTGTCCTACTGGATATGTGGATCAGATGCTATTGAATGACAATGATGCATGCGTGGCACTGGATCGGAGGAGAGACACCTGCATCGTTGTTGTGTTAAGCCACTTCCACATATTGACAATGGAGTAGACAACTTTGACAATGGTCAATGTAGTCCAGTAGCAGCTAGCACCCGAGCCAAGAGACGGCTTCGATCTCTTTCGGATGAGATCAAGCAGTTGCCATGGCATGCATGCATGAAAACCCCCCAACTCCTACATGCATGGGATGGTAGCAAATTCTATCCAATATACCCGTCTAAACTAACACTCTATCCAATCCGTTTTGTCGTTTAACAAAGTCGGGCACAATTTTAAGACGTTTAGCAAAACACGCGCATATGTTTTTTTTTTTTTTTGCCAAGACGATGATGACACCGAAAATCCACGTACGTGGACTTATCCACACACACTGGCTTGCATGCATGGTGTTCCTTACCACATAATTAATGCCTAGATCTAGACGCCACGTGTGTCCCTCGTTGGCTCGTATTTTGGTGTTTTTACACTTCCGATATATTAGCTCATGCATTACGTATGTGTGAATATGTGAAGACTTCGTACAGTACAGGCGTATACACAAGCATTACTGCATTATGCATGTGCGCAGTCCTTGCAGCTGGGAACAATGAGCATGCATGGTTAACCACCACGCACCGCGCGTATACCCAACTAATTCATTCGATCATGCTCGACTTGAGTTCACTTACCCAAATCATGGGCATAAGAGGCCTTTTAACACCTTTGCTTGATGTAAAGTCGCAAACTAAGGATTTGTCAGTCAACATTAATTCTGAAAGAAATCAGCCAGATTCTTAGATCGTCGGATCCAGATTCAGTGCTCCATATCTCTTGTCCCAATCCTTTACGACCAATATAACTACACAAACTTCACAACAATACGAGCTTAATCCCAAGTACACCTGTACGTACATGCATGTTGTACTACTTGTATAGTATACGTGGACAGAACGCCTTTCACCGCTTCCTCTCTGCCTTAAATTGAAGGATAGGTACAAGTCGGTAGCTTAATTATCTACGTACTCTCCTATACGTAGACCATGAAGACCAAGGTCCCGACATACTAGCCGGCTGCGCTTTTTCGCTGCGAAATTAAGACAGCACTGCCTTATCCATTCGATTCGGGTCACATCCAGAACACACGCGACGACGGCGGGAGCATCCCGGCCGTCTCTCTATAAATACCTGCCCGGAGACGTGGCTGCTCCACACAGCAAAGTCGTTCCTTGTCCAAGTGAGCTCTGACTAGCTAAGTACGCCGCGACGATAGTACGTAGTAGTACTCCTACGAAAAGAGGCATAAAAGTGTACGCACATAGGAACAGTACAGTGAGGTTATGGGGAAGCAACTGGCCGCCCTGTGTGGGCTCCTCGTGGTGTTGCTGCCCTGGCTCTCGACCGACGTGCATGCACAGACACAGATCCTCTTCCAGGTGCTTACATATGTATAGTACATTTCTGCCTGAAAATCGACATGCACGCACGTGTTCATGTGTAACACTCGCAACTATACCATCACAGGAGGAAGAGGAAGTCGTTTTGAACGTTGATATATGTTTCCCAAAATATAATTTTGACTGCTCATTTCTATTGTTATATAGTTATAAAACCTAATAAAATTATAGGAGTAAATTTCGAGACAAATCTATAGGTATCATCTTTATGTATCCATTTTAGATATTCAAAAATATATTGATAGACAAAGTTTATAATATTTAATGACTTTCTTCCGTAGGGAGTAATACTGGTAGTACTAGTTAATCGTGTTGTCTTTTGTTAATTTGGTTGGTTTTGTGCACGCATGCAGGGGTTTAATTGGGACTCGTGGAAGAAGCAGGGGGGCTGGTACAACATGCTCAAGGCCCAGGTGGGCGACATCGCCAGCGCCGGGGTCACACACGTCTGGCTCCCACCACCCTCGCACTCTGTTTCACCGCAAGGCAAATCCTCCTCTTTTTACACTCCTCTTTAACTCGTCTGAATTCTGACCATTGTGTAATCTTTTCCGGATTTTCCAGGCGTCTGCCTCCTAACTCTGCAAACATGTGTTTCTTTGCATGCAGGCTACATGCCGGGCCGGCTCTACGACGTGGACGCGTCCAAGTACGGCGCAAAGGCGGAGCTCAAGTCGCTCATCGCCGCGTTCCACGCCAGGGGAATCCAGTGCGTCGCGGACATCGTCATCAACCACCGCTGTGCCGAGGACAAGGACGGCCGCGGCATCTACTGCATCTTCAAGGGCGGCGGACCCGACGGCCGCCTGGACTGGGGCCCCGGCATGATCTGCAGCGACGACACCAAGTACTCCGACGGCACCGGCCACCGCGACACCGGCGCCGACTTCGCCGCCGCCCCCGACATCGACCACCTCAACCCGCGCGTCCAGCGGGAGCTCTCCGAGTGGCTCAACTGGCTAAAGAGAGACCTCGGGTTCGACGGCTGGCGCCTCGACTTCGCCAAGGGCTACTCGGCGGCCATCGCCAAGATGTACGTCCAGAGCACGAAGCCGAGCTTCCTCGTCGCGGAGATATGGAGCTCCCTGAGCTACGACGGCGACGGGAAACCGGCCACCAACCAGGACGGTGAGCGGCAGGAGCTAGTGAACTGGGTGAAGGAGGTAGGCGGCCCTGCGACGGCGTTCGACTTCACGACGAAGGGCATCCTGCAGTCGGCGGTGCAGGGCGAGCTGTGGCGGATGCGGGACAAGGACGGCAAGGCGCCGGGGATGATCGGCTGGTTGCCGGAGAAGGCGGTCACGTTCGTCGACAACCACGACACGGGGTCGACGCAGAAGATGTGGCCATTCCCGGACGACAAGGTCATGCAGGGCTACGCCTACATCCTCACCCACCCTGGAGTTCCATGCATCGTAAGTTGATCACCAGTGATCACGCTTATATTCATATCGATGCTTCGTTGATGCATGACGCCTAATTTGTTTTGTGTTGGTGTAGTTCTACGATCACGTGTTCGACTGGAACCTTAAGCAAGAGATCAACGCGCTGGCGGCGGTGAGGAAGCGCAACGGGATCAACGCCGGGAGCAAGCTGCGCATCCTGGCGGCGGAGAGCGACATGTACGTGGCGATGATCGACGAGAAAGTCATCACCAAGATTGGGCCGAGGAACGACGGTGGCAACGTGATCCCGTCGGGCTTCCACGTGGTCGCTCACGGCAATTACTACAGCGTCTGGGAGAAGAGCGGCCTTAGTGTCCCAGCCGGGCGGCGCTAGAGGCTAAGCGCCTGAGCTATTTATGTTTGTAGCTCAGCTAGTTAGGCAGGCATGCAGCATGCAGGGCAGCTTCTTAGTTTGTGTTACATCCCCAATTTAATAAATGGAACTTTTATGCATTTTGTGAGCACACATGGTATTCTTAAAATATTTGCACTAATTATTGCCTTTGAAAAATCTCAAACAAAGAGTAAATCTACTCTTTAAATTTAAGCCCAGGGAGAAAACAGAAATAAAAACATATAATCATCTACTAGAAATATTGTATTCAAATACTATATTAATTATCATGAATTAATATACTTTTTTTCCAAATATTTAGGATTAGATTCAACCCTTAGAAAATTCAAACACTCAATGGACTATCCTAAGTTTGAATTTAAAGTAATAACATAACTCATGAACAGTGGGGTTGCAAATTTTATATGAGAACTAGGTCATTCCATGAACCCCTCTGATTTATTTCAATTTTTAGGATTTTATTTACTATATTTTGTGGCTCAGTCGTACTGTTCCTCGGGCTCCGAGCCACCCACTGTTCCTCGGGTCCGACCCGCCGGCTTTACTAGACCAAACCAGCTAGCGCACAGTGCCCGACGCGCCGTGCCGCTTTCTCCCGCTGCCACGCTGGGCCCACCGGTCAACTCCTTCTTCCTCGCAGAACAGCTCTGCCACGTCGCGCCCGAGCTCTGCCATGCGTGACTTTATGATGTGAATCCATCGCATGCGATGACCACTCCTGGAGCTTTATCTTTTCACGCTGCCTCCATTGCCGTCATCACCTGGGGATAATAGCCTCCCTTCACCTCCATTTCTCCGCATCTTTCCTCTCGGGTCTGAGGAAGGAGAAGCTCGTTTGAGCTCCATTCTTCGGTAAGCTTCTCACCTCCGAGTACCTTAGCTTCCTTCTTGCATGCTAGTTCTATTTTGGCTAATCCCAGCCCCTATCATTGCTTGTAGCTCCCGGAACGTCGTCGAGTCTTCCTCGGCTCCGGTTTGTGTCCAGAGCATGCACCTGAGGACGCCTTCGTGTTTTCTTCACCTATGGTGAGATCCCAGCTAACTTGTGCGCATCATATCGTGTCATTTAGCATGACGATGAGTTCCCCTTACCCAATTTCGGTAATGCATGACAGGAATCCGTGAATTGAAGCTTGGTCCATTTTCGACCAAGAACAACCTTTTCGTCTCCCTCTTTGACCCGATAACTATTATTCGATTCCTCGCTTCTATAGCATACTCTGGTGGTTTGTAAGCTATTCTGACCTTTCTCCTTCCTTGGTTTTCACCAGAGTATCATCTCCATGTTGACCCGTGCCGCCGCCGTCACCTCCTTCAACGTCGGCCCAACTCCGAGCTCCTCCGACCATCTCTACTCCTCTCCAGCATTTAGGTAGCTTCACTTGACCTCATAGCTGCTCGGGCACTCGCTTGAATAGACAATACGGAGCGACGTTTGTCTATGCACGTTTGTCGTATGAGGTAGCGCCGCTCCTCTCCGGCTAGCTGCCGGTACAGTCCACCTCAGTCGTCGTAACCACCCCCATTAGATGCGCAAGGCTATTGTGAATCTATCCTAGGCCTTGGCCGGCTCCGCCGTGGCGCGTAGCGCTGGTGAGCTGCCGAGCAATCGCGTGGACCGGGAGCATCTTGTGTAGGTCATCCTCCTTTCCGGGACGATTGTAGATGCCCTGAAATTTGGCCAGTAATAGATCACAGAGATGTTGCCACGAATATATCGACTCCAGTGGTTGGTTTAGCAACCACAACTGAGCCATGTGGTCATGGGTTCGATCCCCACAGTCGGCGCCAACCGTCGATGGTTTAGAATCGATCTTACGAATGAATATTTAGATATCTCTTATAATTAGAACTGACGAGGATCTAATAATACTCATTTTATCTATTATCTATAATTCTTATTATGGGTAAATATGATGTCACATAGTCTCCAGAAGTACCCCTTATTTTTATAAGGGAGAGGCCCACCAAGTGATTGTAAGATTTTCTACAATCACCCCCCATAGTCGTAAGTCTTACTACGACTACTGCCTAGTCGTAAGTCTTACTACGACTACTTCCTAGTCGTAAGTCTTTCTACGGCCATTTCATGGTCATAAGTCTTTCTACGATCACTACATAGTCGTAAGACCTTTTACGATTACTACCTGGTCGTAAGTTCTCCTACGACCAGGTAGACCACGACCACCTTATAATCAAACCTACGAGCAAGTGGGTCCAATTGATTAAAGAATCGAGCAGTCGCACGCACTACTATCCCGCGTAGTAATAGTGCTTAAATATCCCATTATCTTTGAATGATAATTGCCAGACGGCGTGGAGAAGCCAATGCGCCGGTAATTACTGCCATCATGCGCCCATTACTGGCTCAATTAAGGCGCCTCTTCCGTAGGGCAAAATGGCTACTCCTTCACGACTATATAAGGGCATCAAGGGCGAGTAGAGAAAAGAGAGTTCGATTCTGTAATAGTCTTAGCTTCTTACTCGATCATTAAGAATACCACACCACACAGATTAGGGTTATTATTCTCTCGGAGAAGGCTCGAACTGTCTAAACATCCGTGTCAACTACTCTGCGTGATTTCATTTCTAGGAGACCCCGAATCAAATAATCTTTACGTAAGATCGGTTCTAATACACCGGCGGTTGGCGCCGTCGTGGGGATCTTCCGGTAATCTCTTGTCAACATACTCTCTTTTTCCAATCTCATGCAATCATGGCGGGAGAATGGAGCGAGAGAAGCTGGTTTGACTTGGCGGACACGAGGCGTCGACATGGATGCGGTTTCGACTTCTGAGCCGAGTGATGCATCCGGCGATGGTGATGTTGCCTCGGAGATTATTCTCGAGAAACCATCCCATTAATGGAGTTGAGGAGGATCCTTATCCCCACAACAATCGTCCAACAGAGGAGCCAATTCCTCAAAGGACAAGGGTCAATCCGACCGAACCGCTCCCGGGAGGACTCACAACACGACGAGTTTTTCTCCAAGTGTTCAAGTCCCCTAAGGCGGTCCGACTTGGTAAGTCAAGTTCAGGAGCCACCATTCGAGGACTCCACCGGCATCTAGTGATCCTCTCTCGGGGTAACTCCAGAGAGGGTGGGATCAAGCATGCTTTCTGCAAATTCGACCGTCTCCCGCAGATCTCATTTGCGAGCGGAGCGATTATAACCGGAGTTCCCCTACGGAGGATTACTCCAAGTCACCAGATGGTGTCTCTCGAGCACTCCTCAGCGGGAGGCCTCGGCGCAAGTGAGAATCATCAGCGGAGGTCTTCGTCCTTCCCCAAATCGGGGACTGACCTCATGGAGGCCGAGATAAGAACACTCCCGAAGATCACACTGCGCCCCTCGTGGTAATGGCAAGGGCACCACCGTTGGCGAGAGAACCAACACTCGATGAGCGAGAAATCCTCGACATTCTCGCACTCCACTAAGAAGGCCTCAAAGACACGATGAGAAGGATTTTGATGTCGTCGGAAGAAAGAAAATTGCGATCGTAAGAACACGCTGGCGCATTCAACATCGATCGGAGGAGGTACAAGAACTCCGGGACATCAACGACTTGCTCGAGAATCGATCAAGAGCTTGCTCGAGCGCGGTACGATCTCTTTCTTTGAAGAGATTACGCAAAGATTTGAATGTGATGACAAGATCGGAGGTATTCATCGACAACATTCGGTAGTCGCGACAATACGACTTCCTCGGCTACGATCAATCAAATATTTCTCTCGTAGGAATCGACACGGCCATAAGTCGAATCGATCCCTATTCGAGAAATACATTTCGATCGGTGAAGATCAAGAAGCCCCTCGGAGAGGTGATCATTCACCACCGACAAAGAAATTCTAGCGGGTGGAGTGCGAGGAGTATTCCTCGTAGAAGCGAGACCTACTACTGAGCAGTCGGCTGTTCAGGGTATCGTCGTATACGATCACTGGTGACATTAACCCTTCTTTCCTACAAAGAAGGCGTCAAGAAGTGATTACGGATGCGGGCATTTTCGCGACCTTGAGCGATTCATTGGCCACCTCATTTCGGCCGGTGAACATGGAGAAATTTGATGGATCTCAAATCCCATCAATTTCTTGAGATCTATACAACAATTGTCCGGCGGCAGGAGGAGGAGAGCATGTAATGGCGAATTACCTTCCGATCGTGCTCGAAGGATCCGCTCGATCGTGGTTATTAAACCAACCACTCGAGTCGATCTACTCTTGGCAACACCTCTGCGATCTTCTGGCGAATTTCCAAGGCACATACAACCGCATACGGAAAAGAAGGCGACTTGCCGGATAAAGCAGAACAACAACGAGACTTTGCGTCAATTCATCAAGCGCTTTAGTCGGGTTCGTAACTCAATTCGGAAATTTCGATTCCTCTGTGATCGGGGCTTTTAAGCAAGGAGTCCGTAGTAGAAGGATAACGGAGGACATTGCTTTGAATCCTCCCAACATCGTTGTCGAACTCTTGAGATGGCCGATCGATATGCAATCGCTTACGAGGCGGTCGAGTGGAACAACACTATCGATCGAGGAACATATACTCTCGAGAGCGGTGAAGTTGGTAAGGATAAAAAGCAAAAAGTCCAAGAAGAAAATAAAAGTTAAAACCACAAACCAGTGGTTCCAAGGAGGTTACGGCCGTGAAAGATGGAGAGCCCCAAACCACCAAGTCGTACCGATCAAGGCAAAGGTAAGCGCATACGATCGTAGGAGCGACAAACCAAGGTGGTGTCCTTTTCATAAAAGGAAGGACATGACCTCCATAGCTGAGTTTTCCAAAGAAAGCTCGAGTACTACTACAACGGCAAAGCACCACTCCCTACTCTCGGCGGTGGGACATACGAGTGGCCAAAAGTCGTCGGATGATGAGGAGATGCCGTTCCAAGATCCGCAACATACCGTTGAGCACATCTACGGAGGATCATCGACATCGACTCCAAGCGACAACTTAAAGCTGCCGGACGAGAGGTAAATTCCATACATACTCCTCTCTTCAATAAATTACGAAGTGGTCGGAAGTTACCATCTCTTTTGAGAAGGATGTTGCCCAATCACTCTGAGTCGATCAGTCGATATCCGATTGTGGTCGAACCCACCATCAACAACTGTCGGGTCAATCGAGTGTTGGTTGATGGTGGCAGTTCTTTGAACATATTATTTACTAATGCCCTGGACGAGATGCAAGTACCCAGGACAAAGGTAAGGCCGGTACGATACTCCTTTCATGGAATCGTACCGGGGTCTTCAGCCAAACCTATTGGCCAAGTTTCTCTTCCTTTAACATTTGGCTCACCAAGTAATTTCAGGACAGAGAAAGTCTCCTTTGATGTGGTCGATTTCGATACGGCATATAACGCCATACTCGGACGACCAACTTTGGCAAAATTCTTAATGGCTACTCATTACGGGTATCAATGTCTTAAGATGCCAGGTCCCAAAGGAGTGATCACCATTCAGTGTGACAAAAAGATGGCGTATAGCTGCGACCGTCGATCCCTCGAGATGGTTGGTCAAATACCAACTCGAGATGAAAGTCAGCCTTCGACTAGCAAGTCGAAGCCTAAAGCTGCACCAAAGCCGAACGACCAAGTCAAAGAGGTTCCTCTGGACGCAGAAGAGCCCTCGAAGACTGTTCGCATCGGGGAGACTTCCGACCCCAAATAGGAAGACGCCCTCATTACCTTCCTCCGAGCTAACGCAGAGGTCTTTGCGTGGCAAACATCCAGACATGCCGGAGTCCCGTGGAGGTGATCGAGCGCAGGCTAGCTACGGCTACCGATAAAGTACTGTAAAACAAAAATTACGAGATTTGCCTGATCGGCGAGATGCTATTAAATCAGAGTTGGATAAGCTACTTAAAGCAGGCTTTATAAGAGAAGTCAACCACCCAGAGTGGTTGGCTAACCCTGTAATGGTCAAAAAGTCAAACGGCAAATGGCGTATGTGCGTGGACTTTACTGATCTTAATAAAGCTTGTCCAAAGGATGATTTCCTTTACCTCGTGTCGATCGGTGGTTGATTCTCTGCAGTTGTGAGATATTAAGTTTTTAGATGCATATTCGGATACCACGGATCAATATGTGTTTAAGCGATGAAGAAAAGACGCATTCATTACTCCATTTGGTACCTTTTGCTATGTCAAAATGCCATTTGGTCTAAAGAATGCGGTGTTTCTTTCAACGCCTAATGCAATCGACTTTTCATCTCAATTAGGCGAATTTGGAAGCCTATGTTGATGATCTAGTCGTAAAAGCATTAAGAGACTTAATCATATCAGCGACCTACAAGAAACATTCGACAACCTCGAAAGCACCGCTTAAAACTCAATCGAGAGAAGTGTGTGTTTGGAATTTCTTGGAAAATTACTTGGATTCCTAGTATCCGAGCGAGGAATCGAAGCAAATCTGAAAAAATAAAGGCCATCCTCGGATCGTCCTCCAAACACAAAAAGGAAGTCGAAACTCACTTTGGGTGCATGGCGGCTTTAAGTCGTTTCATCGCGCGACTAGGAGAAAAGGACTACCTTTCTTTAAACTTCTCGGGAGACATGAAGGTTTTGAGTGGTCGAGCGAGGCAAAGCGCGCCTTTGAGGATGTCAAGAGGTATCTTTCGAGTGCTCTGTTACGGTTTCTCCAAAGCGGAAGAGGCGCTCTTAATTTATCTAGCCGCCACGCCACAGGCGGCAAGCGCGATACTAGTCGTAGAGCGTGAAAATACAACGACCGGTTTACTACGTTAGCGAAGTTTTACACGGGCCTAAGGGCGTTACCCTCGAGTCCAAAACTTCTATATGCCCTCCTCATGTCTTGAGAAATTGCGGTATTATTTTGAGCGCACAAAATAGTCTGTCGTTTGAGTTTCCTTTGGGAGCAATCCTCCATAATAAGGAAGCAATGGGACGCATGGCAAAATGGTCGATCGAACTTGGGAGTTCGACCTCCATTTCATGTCCCGAATGGCCATAAAATCCCAGATCTTGGCGGACTTTGTCGCCGAATGGACAAATCTGAACTGTTGGGATCCCGATCTGATTCCACGACCGGTGGATGATGTACTGACGGGTCACTTACTTTAAGTGGCTCGAAATTTGAGGTGGTCTGGTATCTCCTAGGAGAAACCTTAAAGTATGCCATACAATTAAACTTTCGGGCCACTAATAATGTGGCGAGTACGAAGGTTTGCTAGGCGGCATACGAGTGCAAAGCACTCTCAATTAAATCGACTACTCGTGAGAGAGACTCTCAACTAGTCGTGAATCAAGTCGGAAAGAGTACCGGTGCTCTAGCTCGACAATGTCTAAATACTTATCGGAAGTTCGCAAGCTAGAAAAGCATTTTTAGGTTTCGAGGTACAATTCATCCCTCGAAAGGATAATTTCCTCATGAGACCAACTTGCTCGGATGGCTTCTTCCCGATCTGATACCAAAGGAGTTTTCTTGGAGCAACTCCAAAAGCGTCTCAGTCGAAGAACCGAGACACCTCCTATTGAGATGGCCTCATTAGACTACGAGGATACGGATGACTCCCATCTACGGGTATCTTCACAAGGGTTCCGTGCAGAAGATGATCTTGAGGCGGTCGTTTATCGAAAAGCTAAAATGTATACTTTGGTCGAAGGAGTCCTCTACAAGCGAGGAACCCAAGGGATACTCATGCGATGCATTCGCATAAAGCGAAGGAATAAAACTCCTTCATGATATACAGTGGCATCTGTGGGACACATGCTTCCTCTGAGAACATTGGTTGGTAAAGCCTTTCGACAAGGTTTTCTTGGCCTCTGACTCATGCGATGCTAAAGAGGTGGTTAAAAGTGTGTCCTTGCCAATTTCATGGTAGACAGATACACCAACCGGCTCAAGCGTTACGGACAATACCTCTTTCTTGGCCTTTTGCGACACAGGGTCTCGATATCCTAGGACCGTTTCCCAAAGCTCCGGGAGGTTTGAATTCCTTTTGTGGCCATTGACACGTTCACAAAATGGATCAAAGCGAACACATGGCGGGATAACAGCGAGCGAGAAAAGGTTCATGATGAGATGCGTAATTAGCCGATTTGCGAGTTAAGTCGGATAATTACGGACAATGGTAAACAATTCGCAAGTGCAAAATTTGAGGAATTTTGCGGCGAGTTAGTACCAAGTTATGTTATGCTACATTGCACATCCCCAAAGCAGCGGGCGATCGAGCGTGCAAGCGGCCAAATAATGCGAGGATTAAAACCGAGTCTTGACCGACTTGTTAGCGCTCGGGGCTTGGGTACAAGAATTACCTTCCGTATTATGGGCGGTTAAATGCGACCACCGATCGGCGGACAGGAGAAACACCATTCTTTCTAGTGTTGGGCGAAGCCATGCTTCCTCGGAGCTAAAATTACGGTCGACACGAGTTGAAACTTTCAACAACTCGGATCGGGAACAACTTGACGCGGCGACATTAACCTACTCGAAGAAAGGAGAAACCTAGCCTTAATCCGTTGGCGGTCTACCAACAAGCCTGCGCGAATACTATGATCGTAGGTCAACCTCGCTGACCTTCTTTGTAGGTGACTTGGTATTGAGGCTCGCCAATCCAAGTCTAATCGAATAAACTTTCCCCAAATGGGAAGGTCCTTACGATGGTCGAAGTAACGGCGAGTCGGTCACGACTAGCGATGGAAGATGGGCGAGTTCTCTCAAATTCTTGGAACATCGACCCGATTCGCAAATTCTATGTGTGACCAATATCTCGAGCAATAAAAGTCGAGTTCTTTCTACTTCTCTTGCCTTATTTTTTTGAGTAGTGCTTTTTAATCTTTCGACTATGATATAAAAACACCGATTTTCTTTACACTGGTCGAAAAACAAGTAACATCATCTAGTCGAAACTTCTCCTATCTGCATGTGGTTCTGCCCACTAGAAGGAATTTCCTAGCATCGACTCGTTACTCATTTTTCAGCCAATACAAAGAGCTCGGGTTCTATCAAGTCGAAATGTTCTCGAGCCAACTCTCTCAATCTTAGTTTATTTTTGGTGATTTCCAAAAATATTCTAAGTAGAGTGCACTTGATACATTTATTCGACCACTTTTGATGTACTCGTTTCGTTTTAGCGGTGAAGGAAGAGACACACCTAGTCGAAGTTTTCCTCTCTGCATGTGGTCGCCCACTAGAAGGAACTTCCTAGCGCTTTGCTCCGTCTCCTACTTTTTGCTCTTTGGAAAAGACTAATAGAGTCCATCGAGAAAAGAGCGAACCAATTATTAAAGTCCTCTAGACGTTTGCTTAACTCAAGTTGTTGTTCTTGGTTTGATTAAACTAGTCGGAGATAGTAACATCACCTAGTCGAAGTCTTTCCTCTCTGCATGTGGTCTTGCCCACTAGAAGGAACTTCCTAGTGTCGAGTCATTTCTACTTTTTTCGACCAAGTGCTTGACAACCATAACAAAAACTATAAGTTAAACAAACCTCTCTTTGTTTTGAAACCCCATTTCAAACACTATTTACTTAGATTGTCTAAACAATCTAAGCAAATAATCGGGGCTAAGATAAAGTTATTAATTTGACTTCAATTCTTAGTCTTTCATTCGTTTATTATCTTTTGAGTTACTAACTTCTCGACAAGATAATTTTAGAAATAAGATGGATCATATATCACTCATCAACGAGATATTATGCGCCTTACAAGGTAGTTACAAGATTACTCGAAGGGAGAGCCTAGTGCATTTCCTCATACCTTTTGCCAACCAATTGCATTTCCTCAATCAGACGATTTGCCTCGATTGAACAATCGAACTTCGGCTTCAATTGGTTGCACATTAAGCGGGGATCTTGAGCTTTAAGTTTCGTAAGCGTAACTTACTCGACTTCATTGCCTCCTTATTGATTGACTTGATTAGCCTTGAGTGGTCACCATTTCTTGCAATTTTCCGACTTGTTCCCCAATGGTACTTGTGTGAGCGACTATGGTATCTTCTCGAGGAGTTTTCCCTCGAATGCGACTCACTAAGCACATTGTTCAGAGAGTGATGTTGCCTTGAAGACTAGTCTTCATCGACTCCATCTCTGTTGGGTACAAGTCGAAGCCTCTGAAGTTTCTTGTTTTCGACCACTTGTTACGAAAAGAATAAAATCGGTCAAGCGAAAATAAACTTACGGAGGAAGATAACACAAAGATAATTATAGGTAAAAGCATTTCTTACCTACTAATTGAGAATCGGTTTCTTAACCTCTTCTCGATGGGAAGCAATACTTTCAGCGTGCTTTTCTCCCATGCTCGATGTCCTCTGCATTCATCTTAGCGATGCGGATGGACTCATTGTAGATTAAGGTTTTCTCTTGGATTTCAGCCTCGAGGCTTCTCAATTGGACAGCAATTTACGAACAAGAAATTGGCACTAGAAAAGGAAAATACTCAAAAGGATAGCAGTAAAGAATTACTTACATTAATTGAGTTCTAAGACCCTCAAGTTCTTGATCCTTATTCGAGGTAATCTGGAAAACTCTGAATGACCAAAGCTTTTCTTGAACTTGATGGAGCTTCGCATCTCTTTTCTTTATCGGAGAAGAAATGAGAGTCGGGTAAAGGTTAAAGATCAAAAGCAGTCTTAAGTTCAGAACTTACTGTTTATTTTTTCCTGCAATCTTTTAGATGCAGAGACAGTCTCTCGAAGTCTATCCGAGAGGACTAATACTTCGTTCCTTAGCCTCCTCGACTCTTCTTTTTCATAGTCGGTGAGTCGACTAAGGTCTTCGTATCCTTGTTTAACCTACAAAAGCGAGAGCGAAGATAAACATCACCGAATGGTTGTAAGTACTTCTACAACCACCGACACAGTCGTAAGTTTTTTACGACTACGACATGGTTGTAAGTCTTTCTCGACCACTACAGTCGTAAGTAGTAAATAGCTTTTTACGACTAGTAATTTATCATGAGTTTCTTCCATGACTATTCTCGTAAAACATTATCACAGTATTTAAGTCAAAAACAATTATGAATGATAAGTGACTTACCATCTCTCGCCTCTGCGCGAGTAGTTCTTTCTCTGTCTTAGCTATAAAAGTTGTCGATGGTACTCACGACAACGACAATTTGCTCGAGCTTTACGCAAAAGAAAGCAGTGAGAAGAGAAGGAAAGTCACATATGTAAGTATTTTGAAAATACTTACATTCATAGTCGTCTAGCAAACATCGAATATACAAGGTCAGGGTTCTGCGACTTATCTATCCTCGCGACTTTATCCCACCACACCTTCTCGGCGCTCGTTATCAAAAGTATTCTCCGTATTGGGAATATCTTTGGGATGGGGACTTCGGTCACGAATCTATGTGCGAAGACCCCACGACGGAGGCGATCCCAAAGAAGTCACCACGAAGTTGAAATTTTCTCCTTACGGTTACGTAACTTCTCTTTGGGTAGGGAAGGAACGCCTCCTACAATTTCCTTCCCAGAGCGGTGCACAAGCTGGTCACCGCCTTGACGAGGCTTCCACGGTGCCCTGTTGTTTCTCGACCTCGGCGATCGTGGCGGCCACCTCAACGATGCGGCCGCTACTTCAAGGATCGTAGCTACGACTTCGGCGGATGTGGGAGTCACTCTGGAGTCTCGACTTCATCGGCCACGGGCCAAGGGTGATGCCGACCACCTCCATTGCTACCTCCTCGATGGTGAAGGGATGGCAATGGACTTCTCGGTGGAAGCATTCGAGAAGTGAAGAAGTCGGTGAAATAAAGAAAAGCAAATCGAGGTTGTGAAAAGAAAAAGGTAAATGTCGTTCTTACACTTTAGTAAATTTCACATACCTCGCACTCTGGTCTTAACCGGGAATTTTGGAGCAATCCTCCCAGCGGAGGACCTCTTCTTCTCCACGACCACGTCGGTGAGGTTTAACAATCGGCTCACCACGACCACGTCACGGTCGTAGAGTTTGAGCAGAACCGAACTCGGTTTCTGATTCTCTGGATGGCGAGATCGGTCTCGACCATTCCAAAAGCGAGATCGCCTCGATTGCGAGTTGTCTTGATGCGACATCGTCCTTCATAAAGACACAAAATCTTTCCAATTCTCCTTTTCGGTTGCCTAACAAAACTAGGAGTGGCGAAGCTGCGAAAGATTCTTTGTCATAATGAAGGGTACCTTAGCCTTGCGAGTTTGCGCTTAAGAGATTGGTTGCCTCAACCTCCTCGGTTTCGATGGCTGCGGCCTCGGCTTCATATCACTACGATTGCGCAGGTCTGTAGAGGTCTAGTCGAAAGACGGATCTTGAGCTTGCTCCCCTTTGTCGGCAGATTTTACAAGTCGGCGTCTCTTGGAGAGGAGGAGCGAGGCCTTTGTCTTTCGACAACCCAGCGCCAATAGTCATCGATGCGACTTCTTCGTCGTCCGACGATTTTCCATGCCTACTTTACGTAAAGCAAAGCGTAAAAGAAGAATGACTAATTAGTCGTAAGTTTTCTCGACAAGTGCCAAGTCGTAAGTTTTTCTCGACTCTTTCACGATCGTAAGATATTCTACGATCACCTTTAGTCGTAAGTATCTTCTACGACTATAAAGTCCTAAAGAAAGAATCAACTTTTGATTACCTTTAGGCGCTCTATCCTTTATCTGCGGACAAAGCCGCAATGACTTGAGGAACCGCCCCTCGGAGTGGCGGAGACTTCGCAGATGAGTCGACTCTAGAGTCAACCTCGGCTGTGAAGATGCATGCAAGCAGATAAGAATATTAGACAAGGTTGAGAAAGATCAAGCGAGAGCTAAGTCGACAAATTACTTACCCTCCTCATAGTCTCTCGGTTGGGTCTCCTCTTCGAGTATCTCCACATAGGAGATGCTCGTTTCTTGAAGGACTAATTCGGCGTGTGATGAAATCCTTCACCACATGCCATCCGGTCACCCTTCTTCCTTCAAGTCCTTAATGGCTTGAATATAAGGCTAATCCGTGAGATATCTTCGGTCGAATCCCATGAAGATTTCTTTCAGCGACCTTCCCGCGAAAGAAAGGTGTCTTGAGGTAACCTTCGGTAGAACCACCTCTTTCTCGGCCGACCCACGAAGATCGGGTGAAACTCTGAATATACTCCTTCGACTTGAGTCGTGGAGTTTGAACCACGACTTCCAATGATTCCGGTTTGCCGAGCCATCCCATAATAATATTAGAACGGCTCGAGATCATGGAATCCCAGTGCGCCTCGCCTGAGATACGAACACACTCAACATGGTAATGGAATTGGGACCTAAGTTCACGGTTCCACCCCAAAGTGTTCGAGTACTCATGTAAGAAAGGGATGGCGAGCAATCGAAGGCCGCACTCACTCTGTCGCTTGGAAGGCGGGATTTGCCCATTTTCCCCGATGGCGATCTTTGCCGATAGCGGAATCCACTTTACGAGCCTTCTCGGAATCTTCCGGCATCAACCATGATCTTGATCTTAGCCGCATCCATCTCCAATTCTTTCCATTCAGAAACTCTCTTGGCCATTTCGCTCAGAAGCAAGAAGTCTTTTGATTGGGTTGGCGGCGGAGAAGATGAAACCTAGTCGAGGACAGAGAAAGCAAGAGCTCGAAGAACAGCGGAGTGATTTGAGGAAAAGGTAAAAACCCAAGTTTACCTCCTGGTAAGTTTTTATAACCGCATGATATCCGCCGCTTCGGAAACCGTCTCGGCTATAGGTCTATGGGAGTTGGTTGTACCGCTTCGGGAACCGCTTCATCGGACAAGTCTGTGAGAGCCGGTTGCAATTCCCCAGATGGTCCGTTCGAGAAAAATTAGGTGCGTGTTGTCACCCCCAAGCAAAATTACTTTCTTGACCAAAGTCTTTCTGGTCGAAGGAAGTATCAATCGGAAGGGTTTTTTCTCCGATTCCCCTACTACGACCACCAGACGGTCGTAGGGGTTTTTACGACTTTCTAATAGTCGTAAGCAATCTTCACGATTGCAATCGCTTCGGGAACCGTTTTATCAACAGATCTGTGGAATTCGTTTGCAATTCCCCAGACGGTCTGTTCAGGAAAGTTAGGTTAGTTTTGTCACCTCCAAGCAAAATCACTTTCTTGACCAAATCTTTCTGGTCGAAGGAAGTATCGATCGGAAGGGTTTTTTCTCCGATCGCCTTACTACAACCACTACACAATTGTAGAGGTTTTTATGACTTTTCGATGCTCGTAAGCAACCTTTACGACCAAGCAAACTCTGGTCAAAGTAATACTCAAATGTCGAAGAGTTTTCCTTCGACTATGGTTCTCTGATATTTTCATAGTCGCAAGTCCATTTGCGAATCCTTCCCAAGTAAGTTACTTTCACTTGAAGTGGGGGCTAGATGGCGAGGATCTAATAATCCTCATTTTATCTATTATCTATAATTCTTATTATGGGTAAATATGATGTCACATAGTCTCCGAAGTACCCTTATTTTTATAAGGAGAGGCCCACCAAGTGATTGTAAGATTTTCTACAATCACCCCCATAGTCGTAAGTCTTACTACGACTCGCCTAGTCGTAAGTCTTACTACGACTACTTCCTAGTCGTAAGTCTTTCTCGACCATTTCATGGTCGTAAGTCTTTCTACGATCACTACATAGTCGTAAGACCTTTTACGATTACTACCGGTCGTAAGTTCTCCTACGACCGGGTAGACCACGCACCACCTTATAATCAAACCTACGAGCAAGTGGGTCCAATTGATTAAAGAATCGAGCGGTGCGCACGCACTACTATCCGCGTAGTAATAGTGCTTAAATACCCCATTATCTTTGAATGATAATTGCCAGACGGCGTGGAGAAGCCAATGCGCCGGTAATTACTGCCATCATGCGCCCATTACTGGCTCAATTAAGGCGCCTCTTCCGCAGGGCAAAACGGCTACTCCTTCACGACTATATAAGGGCATCAAGGGCGAGTAGAGAAAAGAGAGTTCGATTCTCTGTAATAGTCTTAGCTTCTTACTCGATCATTAAGAATACCACACCACACAGGATTAGGGTTATTATTCTCTCCGGAGAAGGCCTGAACCTGTCTAAACATCCCGTGTCAACTACTCTGCGTGATTTCATCTCTAGGAGACCCCCCGAATCAAATAATCTTTACGTAAGATCGGTTCTAATACACCGACAAGAACCACATAGAGAATGGCACCAGGATTTAGATAGATTCAGACCTTCTCTGGAGAAAATAACAACTATCCTCATGTGTTGTTGTATTGGCTATGCTCTTTACAATCAGAAAGAAAACTAATGTATAACATCTCCTTCTGATCTGCCCCAATGTCCACTGACTCTTGCCTTTATATAGCGCACGAAGGTGTGGCAGTTACTCCGGACCAAGAGGCGCCTTAACGCTTGATGAAATGCGTCTGTTGATGGAGGTTATTGTTAGGGAAATAATACCCCACGTCGTCTGCCAGTTATCATTGTAGACAGAAGTGAAATACGTGCAGTTATCCCAGAGGATAATAGCATATATTAACTGCTCAGTATTGATTACAGCGCATAAGAGTCTATAATCGATTGGACCCATATGTCTGGGGGCTTTATCGATTATAGACCTACGACTATAGATTGGTCGTAGAAGACTTGCAACTATAAGCGCCGTAAAAAAGCTTATGACTTTGACATGGTCGTAAAACATCTTACAACCATACAGGATGGTCGTAGGATGGTTTAAACCTAATTATCTTAAGTTTCTCCCTTATGAACGATAAGACGTATACTCAGGACTATCATAGATATATTGCTATCTATAATAATAATTACAGATAAACAATTTAATTAATTGAGGGTTATTAGATCCTCGTCAAACAGAAACAGACTACACCATCACACGGTCACACACTCACACCGAAGGGATACTGATAGGCTACGTTAGCTGATAATTCAAAAATTTTACCATGTAAACCAGAACGCCAAGTAAGCAAGTGATCACATATCGTTACCACTAGACGCACAGTGTAGCAGAAGAAAAGTTGGAGCAATCTGGTCCAACGAAGTGCATGTCGATGCAGTGGATGTGGTCGATTGTCTGGCGTAGTTGATCATCCTCGTAGTTGATAGTCCTCGTACAACAACCGATCGCTTTCCTTGCAAAGTCACGGATCGTCCTCGAGCGCAATAGCAACCGCAGTAGCGCCTCAACGGTATCCACACGTCCATGGCAGGAATGTTGTACGCTGGTGTGCTAGCACTAAGTCGTGCACGGGAAGACTCTTTCAAGAAGATGGCGGCTAGGGTTTGGAACAACTCACGTCGACTCTTGTCGTGTATCTCTGTTTCGTATGTGCCTCCCAACAGCCTCAAGCATCTCTTTAAATAGTGCCTATGATGAACCCTATCTGAACACGTTTAACGAATCATATTTGTGCTGGTTTGTTCCGACCCGTTAAATGTGTGACCTTGTAGGTTCATGTGTAATTCGGTTCGACTCCGAAACCTTTTCGACCACGAGTCGTTAGTGGTACCTAGCAAGACATAATGATTCCAGAATACATATAAATTATATCGGACGAATCTTAATGCAATATGATCTACGACCAAGTCCTATTTAGTCTCGACCAGTTCGTAACTCCTTACGACCATATTTCAACCAACCTACGACCATCTCATATTTGGCCTCAACAAGTTCGTAACTTCTTACGACTAGGTTTTGACCACTTAGTAATCATGTTCGGCCAGCCTACAACTAACTCGTATTTCCATACGACTAGTCCGTATCTGATAGAATTGCATGACTAGCTCGTGTATTCTCATTTTACCTCACGATATCTGGTTGAACTCTAGGTGAGATATTGTGTCATCCATGGACTGTTCAATTCTTTCTCGATCGAGTGTTACATAACTTCATGTGGTCGAACTCTTCGACCACCAGTGATATGGTCATGTACTTTCTTTATCTGACCACATCGAGGGGCCCAGAGACATCTCTCCTGTTATGTTAGGAGGGACAAATCTAATATCCGACCAGTCACATTCATCTGCATGTTTTATAGCATACTCGAAAGCTACCTTTATAACTACTCAGTTACAGAGTAGTTTTTGGCAACCCCAAAGTGTACTCTTACACATGTAGGAAACCATGGTGATCTCCGATCTAAGAATTATACATCATCATTGCTTGAGATCAACTGAAGACATATGAAATTATAATAATATCAGCAGTGTCTCAAGGTGGGTCAATCCAACACCATGTTTTCTAACATGTGTTCACATTATTGATTCGATATCCCTATATCCATGACGAGTGAAATATGATCATCAATCAATACATGTGCTGATTGATAGGATCACTGGTGTTCCGACCAGAGATACATTTAGAACGACATCATATAAGTTAAAAGAACTCCACCAACAAGTCACATATTTGTTAATCTTTATAACAGATAATTCATTCAAGGAATAGAATAACATTTATTCAATAACTCATAAATATAGACGTGATACAATCATTTGTATTATTGCTTCTAAAGTATATCACCAACACCCCTGTTTATTTCTATAAGCAAGCACGCGTACTCGGCATGCATGCGCAGTAACACATACATCACACCCCGGCATAGAGGTGAGACGGCAGCTTGGGCTCGACGACGACCTCGAGCGGGACCTTGCGCGGCACGGACAGGGCGAACCTCTCCTCCATGTTCAGCTCCTCCCTCGTCATGCCATCGGGGAGCCTCCAAGCGAAGCCGTGCAGCAGGGTGGCTAGGCTCAGCTGGACCATCTTGAGCCCAAGGCTGTACCCGGGACACATCCGGCGGCCGGACCCGAACGGCAGCAGCTCGAAATCCTGCCCCTTTACGTCGATCTTGCTCCCTATAAACCGCTCCGGCATGAACTCCTCTGGCGCGTCCCACAGCGCAGGGTCGCGGCCGATGGCCCACACATTGACGAGCACACGTGTGCCGGCGGGGATGTCGTAGCCGCCGACGGACGTGTCTTCGCGGGACAGCCGGGGAGCAAGCAAGGGCACGACCGGGTGCATGCGCATGACCTCCTTCACGATGGCCTCGATGTAGGGGAGGCTGGGGATGTCTCCCTCCGTGACCAAGTAATCACGGCCGACGACACGGTCCAGCTCCTCGGTAGCCTTCGCAAAGACCTCCGGCTTCTTGAGGAGCTCCGAGATGGCCCACTCAAGCGTGACCGCTGAGGTATCCGTCGCCGCAACTATGAGGTCCTGCACCATTTGGAAAGCCTAGTATATAAGAGTGATACACTGGTGATGTATACTAAACTGAGTGAGTTATCTCATGCCTTACCAGAGTGAATGCCTTGACGCCGTCCCGCTTGATCGGGACCTCGAGGTTGGAGTCATCGGCGAGCTGCAGCAGCAGGTCCACCATGTCCCTAGCCACGAACTCCTCACCCTCGCGCCGCCGCCGCTCGTTGTGCTCATCCAGCACATGCTCCAGGAACCGGTCAAACATCTTGCTTAGCCTCTTCATCCTCCCAATGTACCCCTGCGGGTCCAGATAGTTCAGCCACGGGATAAAATCACCGGCGTTGAGGACGCCGTTGAGCAAGAACAGCTCGTCGACCATCCACTTAAACTCCTTGGGCGTCGTCACCGAGCCGGCCCCCTCGACGACGTACTTCTTGCCAAGCACCATGCGCGAGATCACGTTGAGGCTTAGCATGGACAGGTAGTCGCCGAGCAGCAGCACACGCCCGGACGCCTCGTGCAGGTCGTGCAGCAGCGTGCGCACCTCCTCGCCGCGGATGTGCTCGTACGACTTGAGCCGCTTCGCGCTGAAGAGCTCGGTCTGCCACATCTTGCGCGCTTGACGCCAGTAAGCGCCGTAGGGCGCCCACAGCACGTCGGAGTAGTTGTAGGTGGTGTACTTGCCCGACGCGGTCTTGGGCCGGTCGATGAACGCCGAGTCGTGGGTCTTGAGGAAGAACTTGGCCATGTCGACGGACGATCCGACGACGACAGGGAAGGACCCGAACCGGAGGTGCATGAGCGGCCCGTACTGCATGGAGAGTTTGTGGACGGAGCGGTGCGGGAGCGGGCCGATAAGGTTGAGGTTGCCGATGATGGGCCACGGCTTCGGGCCGGGTGGGAGATTGCACCCCCGGCGGTGGCGGAAGATGGTTTTCAGGAAGAGCACAGTGCCGAGCACGACGGCGAGAAAGGACGTCGTCCATAGTGGGAATTCCATTGCAAGGTGTAGGTGATGAATTGACGCTTGGAGATGGAAGTGGCTGGTCAGAGGCTATCTGAGCTGATTTGAGGGGTATACTCTGTGGTTAAATAGGCGAGGGGTGTGTGTGTGGCTGAGTGAGGTTTTAATGGAGACAAGTTCAGAGACCGGCATTGCACCGTTGCATTTCGCCAAAAAAAAAACGTGAAACAAGTTTAGAGACCGGCATTAATTGCACCGTTGCATTTCGCCGGAAAAAACGTGCGAGAATAACTTGTGGCTAGCTACAGCCTTCAATACAATACGATGGGAAAGTTGCAAAATTACAAGCTCAGGGTGCTGCTAGCTTGTGGCCTATCTTTTATGATATTTACCTATTTACGTTTTGGCCAGGAGAGATACTTGAAAAAAAACGTGCGGTTCTTGTCTCACAGTAACTGTGTTGACCTAATTACGAAAATCAATTCATGTATATAATGAAGAAACACGTAAGAACAAGATAAATAGACTATCTAAAATTACGAATAGGAATTGAAATTATATTGATAAGTGGGGTTTCAAAGAATAATATCGCTGTTGATCTCGCCGAATAAGAAGACAAAGTGTAAAGTAGTAAAACTAAACTTCAATCAACAAAACCCCAAACCTTAAGGGTGGCGGTCACTATGTAAAGGAGGAAAAGAGGGGCGGCGGCCGCGGATATTGTTCACGCATGAACAGTACCACGTAAACAGTACCAACCCTACGTATCTAGCCCGAATTACGAGGCCCATAGCCCATTAACGTAGGTGGCGCAGCACTAAGTTCTTTTACTCAAATATTGCTAAGTGTTGGCATAAACAACTGGATATATAGTCTTCATGCTAAATTCTGCTAAGCCTTAATATATAAATATTCATTTCTCGTATGATCATCTCCATGCTTAGTGCTGCCATCATCTCTATTTAGCTTGCCTCCTGATCTTTAATTTCTAAGTAAAATAATATCACGTGTTTTAGACAACATCATAGAGTTTATAGAATATGGATGCACTCCGAGAAACGAAGTCACATGATAATTTAGTTGGTGAGTACATGCTTTAGTAATTGATTCTTAAATATCAAAAGCAGTAGGGATGATTGTACCCATAGAAAAGATATCATTATCATACTCTTTGTGGTTAAATAGGCGAGGTGTGTGTGTAGCTGAGTGGGGTTTTAAACCGACATTGCACCGTTGCATTTCGCCGGAAAAAACGTGCGAGAATAACTCGTGGCTAGCTACAGCCTTCAATACAATATGATGGGAAAGTTGCAAAATTACAAGCTCAGGGTGCTGCTAGCTTGTGGCCTATCTTTTATGATATTTACCTGTTTTTGTTTTGTCCAGGAGAGATACTTGAAAAAAAAAACGTGCGGTTCTTGTCCCACGTACTGTGTTGGCCTCTCGAATCTCGCCGGCACATGGAGCCTTACCAAAAAAAAAAAGACAACATTTGAATTTTAAAATCTGCATGAATTTCTTGATATCAAAAACTTTTATTGCATTTCAAGAATTTCCAAGCACCGTGGGGTAGTCCCATCAATGCCAAAGCACGCGCCGCGCCAGAGCCGCAGCCCACGAGAACTTGGGCCTACCCACCGCAGCATCGCGAGAAAACGTTGGGTCTCTATTGCCTTTTAAGCTGAGTTGAGTGTGCCATCTTGTCCACCTCATCCTCTTCATTTCCCTCTTGTTTCCCACTTCTCCTCCACTACTTGGTCGCTCAAAACGCTGCTGCACCGCATCGTCCTCTCCAACACCGGTCGATTCTTCCTCGTCTACTTTGTCTCGACCCAAACCTCCTTGAGCATCTCCTTCCTCTCTGGTGCTCCCACTCACTCTCTATTTCACCAGAGAGGCCTCGACGTCCACGCTGTAAACCCAGGCCGCGGCCACCGTTCCTGCTCGACTTCATCATTGCCGCCTCGTTTCCCTCTGATGCTCCTTCTCTCTCTACTTGTACTACAGCAAGCCCCAGCGCCGGTGCAGAGCACGCACCGACCTCTCCGCCGCAGCCGATCTCCCCCTGCTCCGTTCCTCCGTAAGAAAAACAGAGTACATGTAACCGGCAGAAGCCAGAGGTCTGACACGCACATCCGCACGAGTTAGACATTTAAGGGGTGGTAAATCTCGTGCACCTGCACAACCAAGCTTTGCCTGTGATTCATTCGGAGTAAAACAGTCTTACGAGAGCAACCGATTCCAGATGATAATTTAAGCAACGCACTATAACGTCGTTAACCATGTCAGCTTGTTGCCACTATTCGTCATTAAGTACACGCGTGTTCACTATTGAGGTGTATTTTTCATCTCATTGTCCCATGAACAAATATCATAAATTACCAAAATGAAAAATATGAGGATGGGCTGCACAAAGAGCAGAATAGATGGTGAGGATGATAGGTGCGTAGGACTACAAAATCCACTCCACAACACAGCAACAGATGGCTGCCCGATCCCGGAAACTGGTCTTGTGCTTTGGGCTAGCATTCCCAACAGCCCCTGCCCCCTACCAACCAACCATTACTGAGTTGCAACGGACGTGGCAAGTAGCAGAGTATTAAGCAATTCTGGCTAAGTGAAGAAGGCTTGCACGAATCACTGCTATCTGCCTATCTCCCATGCTACTTTAAACTTCTAATGCATGATAGAAAGACAGACGGTGATGCCTATGACGCCACATTTAAAGGGTGTTGATGGATGCTAGAACCGACTTCGCTAACCGTATTGGCATGTTAACACCATAAGGTCGTTAAACGTTTTCAGATATGGAATATGTAAACAACACGGACTCGGGCACAATTATGGACGAGAACATGCGTGCAGTTATATCACACAAACCAGCAACCTCATTTGAAAGTCCTTGCAAAATTTGATCGGCGTGGAGAGTGTCGTGGCATCCAACCCTTCTGTTGATGCCAACTTTCGGATCTAGAAACATCACGAATGAGATTTTCTAAGTACCGTGGGACCACGTGTCATACTAACATTACCTACTAATTAAACCGGAATTTAACTTAACCCTAATTACAATGGGGTCCACATGCCAGTGCCTCCAGTTCTTCTCAGCTCAAAACAGAGTAGCGCAAAGGGAGGACGCCGTGGCTGGCTTGAATCGAGCTCGACGCCGACGGGGAAGGCTCGGCGACTAGAAAAATGGGATGCGGGGACCACAATGACCCTAACAGCGGTGACAGTGCGGCAGGAGATGCACTGAGGCAGCGGCACTACGGCAAGGGCAACAGCAGTGGTACCGTAAGCTAAGGCAACTGCTAACCGTGGCCTAAACCCAAGAATTGAAGCTTGATCTTGTAACAGCCCCAAAATCCGGGTCGTCAAACTCTTCACAACCGCTCAAGATGTGCAGTTGCGAAGTAAGTAGTGTCTCAAGCAAGCTTTCGATAACAACAAAACCAATATTTTATTACATAAGATTAAGGTTTAACAACCAGTTTTGACGCAGACACGGGCTTCCAAGCCCAAAACTAATATAATACAAGATAAAAGAAATTCACACCACATACACGCTTGAGCACAATCGAGACCTAATAACAGTAGCCGCTGCCTTCAGAGGGTCCACCAAAATCCTGCTCATTGGGGTTCTCAGCATTTTCTCAATCTTCTTCTGTGGAGGGGTTGTAATTTTTACAAAAATGAGTACTACTACTGTACTCAACAAGCCACATGGAAAAACTAAATAATTACATGCAAGAAGTTCAATGGATGGTTAGAGTTTACCTTAACAGGCATCTGTGGATGCATTTTGTAGTTTAAAACAGTTTAACTTTAAAACAATAAAACAATAATAAATAATAAACACATGAGTTTCTCAACAAATGTACAAACCAGATTCACATCTCAAAAACTCTACTTATGCCTCATGTATTAGAATCACCCATGAACACAGCTTTATTAACCGGAAGCAAGACGTATTCGAATACCATTTGATACACTCTGCAGAGTTGCTTAGCTTTACCCACAAGATACCTCATGCTCGTACTGTCAGATCATAGACACGCAACATGTTAGCGTGCGACTGAGCTGAGATAACAAAACTTTTTCACTGCTCAACCTTTTTAGCCTCTACCTGGTAGGTTCTTACTCCATACAGCCCTCGGGAGACTCCACCGGCCGCTGCTATGGATCTTTAACCCCGATGCTAATGGAACCATACCGTTGTTTAGACTACCGAGTGTCCCTACAGGCCCACTCCTGTCCAACCCCAGTTCCGCGCTGCTCTACCACACAAGAGCACACACCTTTTCCTGTAGATATTCGATCGGAAGAGCAGTGTACTAAGCTAGGGAGTAATGACCACACCTGTGATTGAGTGGTTTTCTGTGTCTGTTACTTTGGCACAAGGTTCTTGTCCTTACTAGTCTCCAGTGAGGAAATGGACCAACACCAACTCGTGGTTGTCCACCTGCTTGATCTCACCTTTGACTCACTTTTAACACAAGTCTATTGGGTTGCCTAACTTCCTGGACACAACCCTCAACTTCACACCAAAACCATTGGCGAACCGCCAAAACTCTCTTTTGATTGATAACCACAATTTTGGTGACAAAGCTATTTGCATAGATAATATTTTATGTGGACTTGTCAAGGTGAATATGGCTTACAAGAAATCTTAACCTTGTCAAGGTGAATATGATATAAAAAGTGTTAGGTGGGTTTATATGTGGGGTAATAGGAATTATCTAAACATCATGGCATTCAAAAATATTATTTTAATATTTGGAATAATTAGCACAAATACAATAATGAAAGTAATATTAAATATATGAATTGTAGGTTCAAAATGATCAAATAATGTGGCTTGCCTTTTTGCACAAAGTCCTGTAGATTCTGGTCTTGTCTTATGTCTTCTGCAGTCTGGTCGTCAAGATCGTGACCTAACGAGAAGCAAAACAATAAAACAACAAAGTAAAATCTGGCTCGATAAGGAATGAGCTGGGAACAACATGCAAGTAAAAACAAATGAAAAAAAACACAAAGAAGGTGATGTGGGAGGGTAGAAATTTATCTGGGGTTTAATTGGACTGAACGGAGTGGAAAATGGATTTCTGGGCTCGAAACAGATGAAATGGATACATAATGCTGAATTAGGGTTATGCGGATGAATAGTGATATTTTACTATTTGTAGGTGAAAATATGGTGGTGAACAGTAACTAAAATTACTGTTCATGTTAGTGAACAGTAAAATAATGGATTTTCGGATGATGAATAGTAATTTTCGGGTGAATGAACAGTAGCAATTTTACTGTGCAACGAACAGTATTTGGGATGAAAATAGAATGAACGAGATGGCTGGCCCAACCATCATGCGGCATAAGGCCCACTTCGGCCAGTGAGCCAAGCCCGACCACAGCGGCTTGAGCCGTGGCCAAAGGCCCTGGCGAAGAGGAGACGGAGTCGGCGGCGCTCCGACGGTGGCCGACGGCGGCGGGGGAGGGCACTGGGAGCACCACTGAAGCGAGGTGGTTCCATTTTAGGGAGTTGCAGGGGCAGAGGAGGTGCGGAGATGGGGTGGCGACGGCAACCGTGGAGGTGGCGGTGGTGGAGCTCAGTGCCGACGAGCTCCGGCGAGGGAGAAGGTGGGGCGAGGTGGGGGAACGATTGGCGGCGGCGAGGGGGTGCTACCGCCGGAGGTGGGAGAGAAAGGGAGGTAGGGAGGCGGCGAATTTACTGAAGAGCTTGCTTCGGCCGGAGAGAAGAGGCGGCGGTTTCTTGGTCGCCGTCTGGGAAGGAGGGGTTAGGGGAGTCTTTGGAGGTGGGGATGAGGATGAAAGTGAGCCGGGGGTGTGCTTTTATAGCCCAGGGAGAGGCGGTGGCGCCAGTAGGGCGGTGGGAGCAGTGAAGGCGAGGTGGCGGCGGGGGATAAGGATCAGGACTGCGCTAGGAGAGGGAGGTGGTGGCATGGGCGGGCCAGGTGGAGGCGGCGAAGATGGAGGAAGGCTATGGAGGGGAGAGGTGGTGTGGGAGGTGGCGGTGACGGCAGCGGCATCGAAGGAGATGACGTCGACCGAGTGACGCTCGGGAGAAGAAAGCGGAAGGAAGAAGGCGCCGGGGAAGAAGGCGCTTCCAGCTGAGAGAAGGCGGATTTCCGAAAACAGAAAGCGGAAAAACGGCTGAAGTTTCCAAAAACGGAAGGAATTCAAATTTAAACCAAAATATTGAAAAAAATTCAAAAATTCAAATTTTTAGGGCTGTTTCAGATCTACCATCTACGTGCTACCACGAAGCTACAAGTGCTCTCGGTGCTTAAGATGAAGCGGTGTGCCATGCTATCCACGGTGACCTACGGCGGCACGACTCAGTTCTACGGTCATCTAAGTGGCACATTGGTTAGCCTACCAAGTTTGCGACCAACTGGAACGCGAGGGAACAGAGGGGCTTACCTCCACCCGCCTCCCTCCCTCTCCAACTCTCCCTCCTCATGTGGCACCGCCCTCCCTCCACTCCTCCAGACGCCTCCTCTCCTCCCTCCACACTCGCCGCGCTCAAGCCCCGCCGACGCCCCCTTCGCCACCACCACCACCACCTCCTCCTCGTTGCCGACCCTCTCGCCCCACTTCGTCTTCGTGGGCAACAGCGGCCATCATCTTCTCGGCGACGCGGTCCTCGTCCTCGGCCTTGTCATCGTCAAGACGTCAAGGTCGCCACTCGCTCAAGGCCGGGCGTGGGCGAGCACGGCACGTCGTGCCTGGGCCTCGCCAGGGTCTATTCTGTTGCAATCAAATAACAGAGGGAAGGAATGCAAAATTGGAAAGTCAGGATGATAACAACTGTTGAAATTCCAGAAAATTTATCAATTGAACTTACCTTTTGAACTCGCTACTCCCAAATTCCTATAAAGAAAACCAACAAAATGAACCAATGCATGCTTCAAGGACTGCGGCTTGATCATGAAAGAATTGGGGATCCCCTTTCAAGCAGACATACAAGTATAGCGCTGTGTTGCATTTTGCTTAGTCCTCGGGAATAGTAACATGGGCCAGCAATTTGCATTACTACGGTAGTGCTTTTCTCACCTAAAAGATCAGGAATTAACCTGGCATCCGTAGTGTTGAAATACATTTGTACACCACAATACAATACCTGCTACAGCCTACATGCATCAAAACGAAATATAGAGCTACCGTTCCTAATTATCTCAGTGGAAGCACATCCATATGAGATATGAGATCAGGGGAAAAAGAGAACAATGTCAACCTGTACAAAAGATTTGAAGGACTTCAAAAAGGATAGCCGCGAGGATGGAAAATGGCATCTGCACATTAGAAAGCAAAATAACCGATCAATCAGATCTGCAAGGATAGCAACTTGGAACTTAAATACAACACCTTTAGCCAAAGAACCCCCTAAATCCGACATAAAAACTGTGGCCCTGATGAAAGAGAAGGAAAGAAGGGGGAGAATGGGGCTCACCAGCGGTGTGCGGACGCGGACCCAGAGCCGGGTGGCGGCAGGGGACCTCTTGCCGCAGAATCCATCCCCAGATTGAGCGGGGTTGCTGAGGGAGCCACGCAACGGGACAGGTGGTGATTGTGAGGAAAGAGAGAACAGGGCAGGGAGGAGGAAGAGTAGGCGACCCCTAGAATGAATGAGACGGTTGTAGAATGCGAGACGTTCGCCGCTATTCACGCCGGGGAGAGGACGAGGACTGGGGGAGGAAGCCGCCGCCGCCCTCTAGGGTTCTGTAGGCTGTAGGGGGTTGGGAATAGGGATGACGAAAATGTGCGAGAGGGGTGGGGTGCGGGTGCCGGAAGGTACTGCGGCGGTATATTACGGGTAATTTACCTTAATTTCGAGCATCACTTTACTTTCTTGATCTACTGAAAATTGCGATATCGGCTGTTTAACTCCTAATTGCTTCAACAGCGGAAATTTTACGAAATAACCCTATCTAACACAACTTCACTGACTCCCAACTGCGAAGTTAAGAATTAGAGCTATACTACTGTTCTTCTGAATCCACACCCGGCCACGTTACCCAGCTGCATGACCCGCTTTACTTTTCTCCGTAGACTATTCCACACTACGAATTGCTCCCTGCCAAATTCCTCTGACCTCACATCGAAGTTATTAGCCTCTCCATCACCTGGACGTCACGGCCACTTAAGTCCACACAGATACATCTATCGACTGCCCGCCCAGAAGGGGCAAAGCTAAGCTTCCTTGCATGCACACGTTTTGCACAGAGTTAAGCCAAGCTCCTGGAAGGCTGGAGGTGGAAAGATCAATGACGAGTCGACAACGTCGGTCCAACGCAACTAGGCAAGCAACCAACATGTGTTCTGGCGCCGTTCTGTACACTACATACGCACCGAGTAGCGGGCCGTGTTGCTTTCGATGTTCGCGCTCCCTATATATGCGCCTCCACCCGCCGTACCTCCCACTTCAGTCCAAGCACACTCCCTGAGCTTAAGCAAACGCCTCCGCACACTCATGACCAAGAAGCTAATCTCAGCCATGTCCACCACAAAGCAATATTTCAAGACACGATTCGATGATCACGGGAGACAGGCCTCAAGCTCCGCAGATGCCAACACCGTGATGGAGTTCGCCGGCCAGTTGATCTCCGCCGAGCAGGAGCACAGCATCATCGTGGCCGCGCTGCGGCACGTCTTCTCCGGGTACAGCACGGCGCCGCCGGAAATAGTTTCCGTGGCGTGCGGGAGGCGTGCGGGAGGCGTGCAGCCTGTGCGGCATCGGCGGCTGCCTCGGCTGCGACTTCTTCGGGGCCGAGGCGGGGGCGCCAGAGATGGTACAGGAAGTGAATTGTGGAACGGAGCAAATGGCGGCGGCAGGGGCGAAAAGGAGGCGGAGGAGGAAGAAGAACATGTACCGCGGTGTGCGGCAGCGGCCGTGGGGAAAGTGGGCGGCCGAGATCCGTGATCCACGCCGCGCAGCGCGCAAGTGGCTCGGGACGTTCGACACGGCAGAGGAGGCCGCGAGGGCATACGACTGTGCCGCGCTCGAGTTCCGCGGACCACGTGCCAAGCTCAATTTCCCGCACTATGAGCCTTTGCCTGGCCAGAAAAACGGCAATGGTGGTGACGCTGTCCCGGTGGCTAAAACCGAGAATCTGATGCCGTCGCCGTGCAGTGTGGATGCCAAGGAGAGGACGCCGGGAGAGTGGGAGCTGGGCGTGGACGAATCGGGAGACCAGCTGTGGGAAGGCTTGCAGGATCTCATGAAGCTAGACGAAGGGGACCTCTGGTTCGCGCCATTTTCGGGTGCAGCTTCTAGTATTTGAGCTCTTGTACACGTGTGATTAGATCTCGGCCGTTGGATTAGACTAACTGGAAGATCATTTGTTTATTTGTATAGCTCTACTGCATGTCTGCATTGTTTGAACAAAAGAATAGTTGGTAGGTTCGTTAAATTGAGTAGGATTAGATTGATAGAGGAGGTATATTCTTTTGTCGATAGAAAGTACTAAAAAAAACTATATTGTTGGGTAGAGAATTTTTTCAAAGATTTTTTTTGTGCAAACTGTTTGTTAATTAGGACTTGAGATTGAGATAAGTTGTAGCTGTTGCATTTTGTTGGTGACCGACGAGTGCACAAACAGTTGACTGAGCTATTAACTCGTCAGAAAGCAACACCTTCCCTGAGCGCAGTTCAGAGTTACAGGAATGAAATCTTTTTGAACTCTGAAGTCAAAGCATGGTAAATAGTGGAGTCACTCGTGGAGTCTATTTCGAACTTCATAGCTCTAAATCATTTCTCAGAGTCTGGATTCATCATTGCTCCTTCATAAGTTTTAGGCTCATCACTATTCAATAATAATACGTCATGATCATACCTTATAGGCAATTGACGTGGCCTTTCAGATCTACGTGGGGCTGATGCCTCATCAACAAGTTCAACAATATTTTGTCCATCCGGTAGAGGTTCAGTAGGAGTTGAAACAATTTCAGATGCTTCCCGAATTTCTTCGAGTTGCACCTTTTTCCTACTGACTCCTTTTGAAAGAAACTCTTTCTCCAAAAAGACACCATATCGGGTAACAAAAACTTTGCCCTCTTCTCGATTGTAGAAGTAATATCCTTTGGTTTCCCTAGGATATCCTATAAAGGAGCATTTATCTGACTTGGGTGTGAGTTTGTCAGATGTCAAATATTTAACATAGATATCACATCCCCAAATCTTTAGAAAAGACAAACTAGGACTCTTCCAAGTCCACATCTCATATGGTGTCTTATCTATTGATTTAGATGGTACCCTATTTAAAGTGAAAGCGATAGTTTCTATAACGTAACCCCAAAAAGACAATGGCAGATCTGATTGGCTCATCATTAACCGAATCATGTCCAACAAGGTCCGATTATGCCGCTCGGACACCCCATTCCATTGTGGAGTGCCCGGTGGTGTAAGTTGTGGAACAATTCTACATTGCTTCAAATGATCACCAAATTCATGGCTCAAAAAATCACCTTTGTGATTAGACCGTAAAGATTTGATTGTCTTGCCAAGTTGATTTTATACCTCACTCTGGAACTCCTTGAACCTTTCAAAGGATTCCGACTTGTGCCTCATTAAATAGATATATCCATATCTACTATAGTCATCGGTGAAAGTAATGAAGTACTGAAAACCACATCTAGTTGTCATGCTCATTGGTCCACACACATCAGTATGTATGAGTGCCAATAAGTCGAACGCCCTCTCAGTACGACCAATGAAAGGGGTTTTGGTTATCTTTCCAAATAGGCAAGATTCACATGTTTCAAATTATTCCAAATCAAATGAGTTTATAATTCCATCATCATGGAGCTTCTTTATACTTTTCTCACTTATTTGACCCAAACGACAATACCAAATAAAAGTAAAATTCATATCATTAGGCCGAAGCCTCTTTGAATTAATATTATAGATAGGTGCATCATCAAGATTTAAAATAAATAACCCATTTAAAACAGGAGTATAGCCATAAATATTTCATTCAAAAATATAGAACAATCATTGTTCTCAATAATGAATTTATAACCCTCTGCCATCAAACATGAGGCAGAGATGATGTTTCTACTTATGGCTGGAATGTAATAACAATTATTTAATTCTATAATAAATCCTGAGGGCAAAAGTAATGGCAAAGTCCCAACGGCTAATGCAGCAACCCTTACTTTATTCCCGACGCGAAGATCCATCTCACCTATTGCAATTATCCTATTCCTTGTTAGACTCTGCATCGAATTGCAAATATATATAAGCAACCGATCCGGTATCAAATACCCAAGAGTTAACAGTAGAATCGACAAAAAAAAATAACTATAACATTAATACCTGAAGTGGAAGGTTTAGTCCCACAATTTTTTTTCAGATCAGCTAGTTATTTCTTGTAGTTCCTCTTCCAATGGCCTGGCTCCTTACAGTAAAAGCATTCATTCTCTTGAATCGGCCTGGACTTAGTCTTGGGTTTAGGCTTGTTAGTTTGGATCATATCCGAAACTTTAGCCTTGCCCTTACTTTTGACCCAAGTCTTAGCCTTCTTCTTGAAGCTTGTACTCTTTTGCACCATCATCACATGACTGTTCTTGTCTTAATGTTGTCCTCCGCAGTCTTGAGCATCATATGTAGCTCGGTGATATTCTTGTCAAATCCATTCATATGGAAGTTCAGAATGAATTGCCCATAGCTCGCAGGAAGCGAAGTAAAAATCAAATCTGTAGCCAACTCTCGACTAAGTGGAAAACCAAGTTTTTCCAAGCTTTGTGTGTAACCAACCATTTTGATGACATGTGGGCTCATCGAACTACCCTCAGCTAGCTTACACCCAAACAATTTCTTTAAGATCTCATATCTCTCATTTCTTACTTGTGTCTCAAACATGCGTTTGAGCGCCACGATCATATAGTAAGCCTTGATGTTCTCAAACTGTTTCTGAAGGTCTGAGTTCATGGCAGCAAGCATAAGACAGCTAACATCAAGAGACTCATCACATGCCTTTTTATAGGCGATTTTAAGAGTAGTAGCTACATTTTCAGTAGGTACATATGGAATTGGTTTCTCTAGAACATGTTTCTTTTTGTCTTGCCTAAGAACAATTCTTAGGTTGCATAACCAATTTACAAAAAATTTCCATTCAGTTTTTCCTTATCAAGTATCGAACGTAAAGCAAAACTGAAGGTAGGTACAACAATTGGTGCCATGATCTACAATATAAAATATGCAAAACTAAGACATATATTCAAGAAAAGTAACTTCTATTAAACAATTTAATATAGATACTCCTACTAAATACCATGTCCCACTTATGACATTTAGTGATTCAAGACCCACAACCAATTAATATACTAGTGAGATTTGGTATCATTGCTAGAAGATTAGTAAATTTGGTAAGCAACCATTTACTAATCATATCTTTATATGACTCTTGTTGTTACGCAACATCTCTATGCTCTGGCATCCAATCCTATGCCACAAGGTCCATAACCGTTATGATGACCTTGTCAAGTTAAACCAATGCTATGCGTGTAAGTGTCCGACACAACCCATCTAGTCAAGGAATATTAATGGTACTCTGCTTTAGCAAGACCTACCATTAAAATACATGACTTTGGATGGTGTAGCTAATTGGGAGGGCATAAATTTAACTCAATATTATGTGAGGGAATTTTACTTCGCCATGTTAAAAGCATTTAAAGTAATTAAATAACATACATAGAAATAAATGATCATGAATATAAAGGCATTCACAGACAATCAAATTGTATTGTGATATAGTATGACCCTTCCACATGGTGATCTGCATCGTCGTGCTTCATGGTTGCCATGTCTCCAATTGGCCAATTCCTTCAAGTACTCTCACTAAGCCATTGCTCCTAATAGCACTAGTAATAAATTACAAGGAGTGAAGAAGCATCACAAGTCGACACGTAGACCATTATACAAATATAGACAGCCTTGGGCTGCAATAAGCATGACACGCAGGTCATGAACATTACACACATACATGCATCTCATACATCATGGGTTATACTATTCACAAAATACTACAAAAACAAGTTAAGCATAGAATCACATTCTATATAGCGGATAGTGTGAACTAGCAATACCAAAAACCAAGTTAAGATCCTAGTACACAGGGGTGGCAACCCACACCAAAAGGGCGGTAGCCCTATCCAAATACCAAGGTCCTTTTCGGCGGTTCCGCTCGCCGGTGAGCAGAGCAGGGTCACAGGGGCGGGAGCCCCTGTTGCGGAATTTTTTTCAGACTATGTAGATCTATTCTACTATTCCGTCCAAGTAAATCGCATTGGATTAATCATATTAACCATTTACGATCGCAACTCCGATTCGATCAACCAGATTGATCTTCACGTGCTCAATGGATTTACGATCACTGTCTGCCCCGATGGAGAAAACTGACTAGTAGAGGCAAGTCGTGATACGACCATGAACATACGATCACGGAATAACGATCATGCACCCATCTTGTGACCACCGCACATGGACGATCATATCGACCATCACCAAAAATAATCTACGACCAACAAAAACAGAAATAGATCACATCTATGACTTGCACATATCACAATATGCATCTAATCCGAATCTAAAACTAGTCGGGATGGCTCTGATACCACTATAGGATCGCGGGAAGGCTACGATAGCACACAAAAAATTCTACTGCGCAACCAAGGAACCTCCGCTAGTAATAGATCACGAGATTACCCGACTCGTAGCGGAAGTAGAGTCGATGTAGCGAGTTTATGCAGTAGTGGTCGTACTTGTCACGCGTCTCCTCCTCCTGCTCCGATGATCGTCACAAGTTGCAGATCGTCCTAGTGCTGATGCTTCACAATAACACCTCTAAGGTATCCAGATGTACGGGGTAGGGACACCACACCCTAGAGTGCTAGCGCTGGCGGTGTGGTTGATGATGGTGTGGCTATTAGGGTTTTGAAAATTCTTCAAAAAGATTACTGCACCCTGTGAGACCCCGGTTTATCCGGCTTGTAATGCTTAACCATCCATTCGGTCCTAGCATCACAAAGCAGATAATCCGAGACTCGAGACATGTATACTTCCCAGAGTGCAGTATACACACCTCATCACAAAATTTATGTATCAATTCCATTCATCCACATAGAACCGAAACACAGAATAGAACAGAAGTATTAATGATATTAAACCGAGTCATTACAAAAGAGAGGCCAACCGGCCAACAATAAAAGAGACAACAATAGTTAAACAGGGAAGCAAAAGTGCCATAAGATGGCTAAAAACAAAAGCCAAATCAGTGTGCCTTTAACCCACAAGGCAACCGACCGGACCGCCAAGCTAGTCGCAAACCCGAAGCACATCTCACAAAAGTGAGGCCCTTGGGGCTCACCTTCTTCCCTCACCAAACAAAAGCAAAGGCAAAAGCGGTGAGTACTTTGAATGTACTGCAAGACTTACATGTGGAATAACACACTGTACATATACTACATGCAAGCTTAATCAACAGTGAGGTCAGAGGTTTCATTTTAGCATAAAGCAAGTTTTCATTTGCAATAATATAATAGATTGAAAGCAATTTAACAAATCTGTTTTTAATGTTCAAATAACCGAAAGAACAATATTAATAACGGTAAATAGACAACAACAGTCCTGGAAGTGACTAAACCATTAGTCACCACAACAATAGCATGAATTACCCATTCATGCCAACCATGTCAAATTTTAATTTAAAAGGTTGAAGTCTAACTCTTGCAAAACCTAACCAAGCGTGTCCATAACCTAGGACGAGGCTATTCAATAGTTTTATCCTGCGCAGGTGTACCAACTTACCCACATGTCGATCGCCTTTTTGCCAAGCTATTAAGCACACTTCCTTAGGTATGCCAAAGCGGCTAAGTCCTACGAGACTTTTCCAATATTATGTATTACCTTCGAGTCGCCTGTATGGATAGAAACCCATACGTTGTGTCGGGTCGTGGCCCGACCTCGGACAACTACCCGTCACGGGTAAAGCCTTGGACAATCTGCGCGACCCTCGAGGTGGAGAACCTTCCGCAATCCCCACCACCGCACACCCAACACAAACACAAGAACACAATTCCTTTTCACACAACACACACAACGCTCCTCCTGCGACTGAGATAACACACTCCAAAGTACTAGGTCAAGAGGGTCCCATATAACCCTCATGTGGTTAGTACGCAAAAGTGCTTGGAGAGTGTGACACAAGATGTTCGGTCCTTGTTGACTTAGGCAAGACAACCACAAACCCAATAGCCCACCATCCAACCACTTGCCCAAGTCCAAATCAATTTTTCCATTTTCAGAATTTTGACTCTTCAAAATTAACAAAGCACAAAGTCTTTGGACATAATAGAAGAATAATAATTTTTATGTGATCAAGGCCATCGACTAAATCGATGACCGCCCAAAGCTACCGAACTAAGCATGGCTAAGCATAAAGATTCGCATTCTACTAAGTGACAAGAGTTCATCCATCGAACTCTAATCACAGCAAATAACCTAGGCTCAAGTAGTAGAGAATAAACAATATCGTACAGATTATGCAACTAGAGGATCAACTAACCATAATTTAACACAAAGTAGCAATGCATACATACAGCTTGAATTCAAAATATTAAACTTGTAAAATAATAGGATTAATATGATCAAAGCGCTTGCTCGCTTGTTATGGTCAAGAAGTTCTTTGGGATCACTCTCGGTATCAATGTGCTCTTCGGATCCTATCGAAAGAACCAAAAAGAACCAATAAGGCAAAAGAAACCGAAAAGATCCAACAGCCCACTTCAACAAAAAGCTCTCAAATTTTTACAGTAGAAAGAGCATGATTTTTATGAACTAATGCAACAAGAACCAATTGATTTGGATTCTTAATGCAAAAGATATGGCCAAAACAATTTTGCTCAGCTTTCATAAATCAAAAATGCTACTATTCATTAGCAAAATTTTCTGGAGCTAAACTGAGGTTGGAAACATTTTTAGATTAAAGTCTAGTTAAAAACATAACCAACAAAATTTGAATCAACCGAAAAGGATTTGAAATGAATTAGTTATGCATTTTACAAGTTATCATATTTTTCAGTTGATAAATAAATCCTTTCGGGAAAAACCAGAAATTAAATCGACGTGGACGCACTTGGATCGTTGATCTTGGATCCAACGGTCTAAGTCCACGGAGCAATGCGCGCACGCGCGATTCACAAACCCTAAACGCTCACCGTTGGATCTGGATCCAACGGTTCACGTGGATTAGGACGTTCGGGCGGTCCGAACGTTCACACGCACAGGGGCCGTTGATCTTGGATCCAACGATCCCTGTTGATCGAAGCGTTCGGACGGTCCGAACGTTCACTCGAATCGGGACCGTTGATCTTGGATCCAACGGTCCACGCGGATCGAACCGCTCGGACGGTCCGAACGTTCATTCAGACCTGGACCGTTGATCTTGGATCCAACGGTCCACGGTGAACGTCGTTCAAACGCTCGTCCCTGTTTTCATCCGACAAAACGACGGTGAAGGGAGGATCATCGCCGGCGACTCTGGCCGCGGCGGTGTGAGCAAATGCCCAAAATGGGTTGCTACCAATCTTGCACACCCAAAGGAACCAAAAATTTCAGCTGCAGCGTTCTAGAACGCCGGCAAGCCGGAGATGACAGAGATGACCGAAAATGGTCAAAAACGAAAATAGCAAATGAGCTCTGCTGCGGTCCAATTGAGCGAGTGCCAAGCAACTAGGGACTAAAGAGGGGTTACCTGAGCACGGAGAAAGCACAGAGGGGACTGGAGCTGCTCTGATGAAGAAAAATAGGGCTTTCTACCGGAAAGGGGAAATCAAAATTAAGTTGCTCCTGCGGAAAAACCCAAATTGAGTAAGGGTTAATGATCACCGAGGTGAGAGGAATCGAGGGAGCAAGATTGAAAGGGATGAAGCCCAAAGGGTACCGCCTTCACCAAGAGCTTGAAGCTCGGCAATGGCGCAATGAAGGTTTCAAGTTTTTGAGCTCAAGCAAACACAAGAGAGGTTGCTCTGGAGCTTGCGAGGTGTTTGAAAGGCTTCAATGGAAGGACCAGAGGAGCTTATATAGTGGGGAATGGCAGTGAGCAACGGCAATAACCCTCTCGGGTCAACCTGCCATGAGAGCCTTTGAGAGCGACGGAGCGCTTGAACAATGGACCTCGAGGAGGAGCACGACGGGCATTTAATGCGCCCAGAGCTAGCCGTTTAAAGGTGACCACAGAGGTGATCGCACACTGAGCGCTTCTCCTCTGCTCACGCCATTGCTTGACTCAGTTGCGCGCTCAGACCCGAGGAAGGAGATGACTTTTCCACCGTTGGATTGAAATCGGACGGTTCAAAAGCAACGGGGTGATTAGAACGGTTTGAGCGTCCATTTTAACCTGAGCCGTTGATTTGGATCCTACGGTTCACATTGCGCGAGGCGTTCGGACGGTCCGAACGCTCACGCCAATCGAGCCCTTGATTTAGAATCCAACGGTTTATATGGATCGGCGCTCGGATGGTCCGAACGCTCACGCGATCGTGGGCCGTTTGATGCCGATCAACGACGACAACGCCGCGCCGATCGATCGCGCCGGCGAGTTAGTTGATCGGGCGAGTCAAGTGGCTCGAGCCCAGTCCGATTCAACCTAAGGAACAGTGAAAACCGTTAGGGTTTGAATTTGAATAATCGATCTTTGAGGAATTATACGGAATAGCAAACAAACTCCAAAAATTATGAAATTTTAACTGGAGCTTGTGAGAAGAAGGAACCTTATATAAAATTTTCAGAGACTTTTATGCACTGCATTTTCTCTAAAAATTCCAGAAGGCTATTTTAGGAGTTTGACTAATGTTTGACTGGTCTTAAAAATTATCAAATAATTTCTGGAAATTATGAAATAATTCTGAGGTGTCAAACATCAACCCTAGACCCAATAAAAGTATTTCCAAAGGTTGGGCACAAGATTTTCCTGAAAGATATTTGTGTTGGTGTCCAAATGGCAATTTGATTTTTGATTTCACATAATTCCTTTACAAAAATTATGGAACTGATTACAAAAATCAAGATCGAGAGAAAAGTTTTAATTTCTCCTCATTTTTATTACATTTGAAACACAAACCAATTTTGGGATGTTACAAAACCTCCCCCCCTTACAGAAATCTCGTCCCGAGATTTGGCTCACTCGGCAAAGAAGGAGGGGTAGTCTGCACGGAGACGATCTTCCCTTTCCCAAGTAGCTTCATCTTCAGAATGGTTCGACCCACGAACTTTGAGGAATCTAATGGTTTTATTCCTTGTTCTTCGCTCGGCCTCATCGAGTATGCGAACAGGTGCTCGTGATAGGTCAAATCCTTTTGGACATCTAGAGTTTCCAACGAGCTTCCTCGCTTGGAACACGGAGGCACTTCTTTAATTGGGACACATGGAAAACATCATGTACCCTTCGAGTGCGGTGGCAAATCCAACTTATAGGCAACAGCTCCTTTCTTCTCGATAACACGGTAAGGACCGACATATCGAGGAGCTAACTTGCCCTTGACGCCGAAACGCTGATGGCCCTTCAAAGGAGAGACTTTGAGATAAACAAAGTCATTAGGCTCAAAGCTCAACTCACGACGACGGCGATCCGCATAGCTCTTTTGCCTGGATTGAGCTGTGCGCAAACGATCACGAATAAGCTGGACTTGACTTCGGCCTCATTGATCGAGTCCGCCAAAGAATGGTCTTCGCGGTCTCAGACCAATTTAACGGTTCTCGCACTTTCTCCGTATAAGGCCTCGAAGGTGACATGCCGAGACCGGCTCGAAACTGTTGTTGTAGGAAAACTCGGCAAATGGCAAGCATTTCTCCCAATTCTTTCCATAGGAGAGGACGCAAGCACGAAGCATGTCTTCCAACACTTGGTTGACCCTTTCGGTCTGACCATCGGTTTGGGGGTGATATGCGGTGCTAAATGTGAGACGGGTTCCCATAGCCTCTTGCAAACACTTCCAAAACCTGGCGGTGAAAAGCGCACCGCGATCCGAAACGATCGTCTTCTGTACACCATGCAAGCAGACGATACGGGAAATATAGAGGTCCGCGAGTAGACTCACACTAAGGTTTGTCCGAACTGGCAGAAAATGGGCTACCTTCGTCAATCGATCGATGACAACCCAGATGGAATCCTTGCCCTTGGATGTTCGGGGCAGACCGGTGATAAAATCCATCCCGATCGAATCCCACTTCCATTCAGGAATAGGCAAAGGCTGAAGTAGTCCGCCGACGCCGATGCTCGGCCTTGACACGACGACACACGTCGACTTTCTAAGAACGAACCGCAATTTCCCTCTTCATTCGGGTCCACCAAAATCTCGACGGAGATCTTGATACATCTTTGTGGCCCGGATGAATAGACAAAGGCGAATCATGGGCCTCATGGAGAATCAAATCCGCATTCCATGTCCTTTGGAACCACAAGGTGTTGCTCGAACCTTACAACACCATGCTCATCCTCGAGAAGCACTTGGTCGCTCCGTTCTTGACATTTTCCTTGATGCGGCTTATTCCAAAGATCCGATTCTTGAGCGACCTTAATCCGATCTACCAAGGTTAGTTGCACAACCAAGGCAGTGAGGGAACCACGCTCAACCAAACCTAAGTTGAGACGCTGAAATTCCTCCAGAAGGGTGGGTTGGCGTTCCTGGAGCATTAAGGCATTGCAATGCGCTTTCCGACTGAGCGCATCGGCAACAACATTGGCCTTGCCCGGATGGTAGTGAATTCCCATGTCATAGTCCTTGATCAACTCCAACCATCTCTTTTGCCCGAGGTTCGATCGGTTGGGTGAACAAATACTTTAGACTTTTGTGATCCGAATACACTTCGCAACGATTACCGATTAGGTAATGTCGCCAAATCTTAAGTGCATGAATCACAGCAGCCAATTCCAAGTCATGGGTAGGATAGTTGAGTTCATGAGTCCTTAATTGCCTTGATGCATAGGCCACTACCTTGCCTTCTTGCATAAGGACACAACCGAGTCCTCGCCGAGAAGCATCGCAAAAGATATCGAAGCCTCGATGGATATCGGGAAGAACGAGGACGGGAGCGGTGGTCAAACGCTTCTTAAGCACTTGGAAACTTTCCTCACAAGCATCGGACCACAAGAACTTCTTATCCTTCTTGAGCAACTCCGTCATCGGCTTCGCGATCTTGGAGAAATTCTCGATAAAACGGCGATAATATCCAGCTAAACCGAGAAAACTCCGCACTTCGCCATCAAGTAAGGTGAACCCATGAAAGAACATCACGACCTTGCTAGGGTCAACGGCTACACCTCTATTTGAAAGAATATGACCCAAGAAGGCCACTTCCTTCAACCGTAAGCGCGACTTGTCGAACTTTGCATACGGTGATGCTCACGAAGCTTGCCTAATACAAGCCTCAGATGCTCATCGTGTTCCTCATCGTCCTTGGAATAGATGAGAATATCATCGATGAAGACCACGACAAACTTATCCAAATACTCCATGAATACCGAATTCATGAGGTTCATGAACAAGGCGGGAGCATTGGTTAAGCCAAATGACATGACGGTGTATTCATACAAGCCGTAGCGAGTAGAGAAAGCCGTCTTTGGAATATCCTCAGGTCGTATCCGAACTTGATGATATCCCATTCTCAAATCAATCTTGGAGAATACCCGAGCTCCGATTAATTGATCAAAGAGATCATCAATGCGGGCAATGGATACTTGTTCTTACCGTTACTTCATTAAGCGGACGGTAATCAACGACATGCATAAAGTATTGTCCTTCTTCTTTACGAAGATTGCAGGACAACCCCACGGAGATGAGCTAGGGCGGATGAATCCTTTTTCTTGCAGCTCATTCAGTTGCTTCTTCAACTCCACCAACTCGTTCGGTGGCATCCGATAATGCCTCTTTGAAATCGGGGCAGTACCGGGAACCAACTCAATGACGAACTCGAGGTCTCGAACTGGTGGCATCCCGGGAAGATCTTCAGGAAAGACATCGACGAAATCACGAACTGTCGGGACTTCACCAATATCCAGAGCGGGCTTCGCTTCCAGCGCGAAAAGATGCGGACCTAGCGGCTTCTGCAGCGAAAGCTTAACCCGCCGCCGGAGGACTAGATAGAGAGCGCGCACTCGGGCACAATCGATGTGTCCCTTATCTTTGAGACAACCAATCCATGCCAAGAATTACATCTAGACTTGCTGAATGGAGGAGGATAAGATTCGCAAGAATCTCACTCCTCGATCTCAATTGGAACATCCCTACACTCAGATTGACTCTTAACTCCGAACCGGGAGAGCGAATGAGCAACGGGACCAACAATGGAGTAAAGAAGAGCTCACTAAAAGCGAAAAGACTCGAAACAAAAGAATGAGATGCTCTGAATCAAACAAAACGAAGAGTGAATGAGAGTTAACAGAAGCGTACCCAACACAACATCGGTGCCTCCTGTGCTTCCTCACCGAGATGAGGTTGACGTGACCACTACCCACACCTTGGGTAGCGTGGACTATCTTGAGATCCGCGAAGAACCACCTCCTTGCCCGCGTCCTCCATTAGGACGAGGGGCTGCTCCTGTCTTCTTGGGGCAATTATTCGCATAATGCCCCTTGTTGTTGCAGAAGAAGCAGGTGACATCCGCAGCTGTGCGGAGGCCTCCTGGCTGACTCGCAGGTGCACGTGATTGGGGCACGGCCTGCGAAGGACGAGAGGGGTGACGATCTCGAAGTCAAGGCGGAGGACGGACCCGGAGGCGCCCAACACGGAACGGAAAGAGGCGGCTGCGGCCGACTTGTGGGCCTCCACTTGCGCTATGGAATCCACAAGTGCTCTCCCGCATGCTCAGCGACGATGGCCTTGTCCACCAAGGCCTGGAAATCAGGGAAGTCAACGATAGATAGCTTGTCTTGAAGCTCCTCAGACAAACCATCCTTGAACTTCTCTTGCTTGGCCTCATCAGTGGCCACCTCTTCCGGAGCATAACGAGCCAAATGGTTAAACTCGCAAGTACTCGTGATGAACGACGCCTTGCTCGAGCGACAAGAATTCCTTCTTCTTGACCTCATCAGTAGGAAGGAATGTGACTCGACGGAAGGCGGTCGGAACTCCTCCCAAGTGACGGTGTGGCTGTCAGTCGCAGGGCGAAAGCTCTCCCACCAAGACAAAGCCGCACCCTCCGGTGGTGCGATGCGAATAGCGCCTTCGTGCTCCACGGCGCTGCGCTATGCGGCTTGCGCTCAACCGCACGGCCAATCGTCTGCGTCAAGCGGTCCTCGGACCTAGAGAATGTAGGGGTGAGTGCGAAGAAACTCCGCGAGTCCCCACGCGGTGATGACCACTCCTTGCCGGATCCCGATGCACCGGTAAGGGCGGAAGTGTTGCGCGCGATGACGCCCGTAAGAACCCTCCCATCCTCTCTGCACGGTTGCGCTCGATCCGAAGAAGGACCTCGGCCATGGTCGGAGGAGGAGGAAGATCCTCGTCCGGACCGGTGATCGCCTTGGCCGCTACGAAAGGTCCGCCATCCTGTTTCAAGAAACTTGGGTTAAAAACTAGACTCCAAATTCAAAGCCAAAAGAAAGCGAAAAGTCGGCGACTAGGGAATGGAATATCACTCTAATCGAAAGCCAAAACAGCAAGTACATAACTTAAAAAAGGCTTATAAAAAGACTCCAAAACAGCAAGGAATCATAAAACTAAAGCTCAACTTCCCAACGCAACTAACCCGTATTGAATGAACGAGTAATTGATTGAGAAGATAAAAATCAGAAGATTAAGGTAAGATCTATCACCACTAAAGAGCAAGGTTCAATCAACGAAAATAGTGTTAGATACATAGCTAACTAGTATCACATCTTACCCTTTTAACCCCACAAATTTCAATTGATTATCCTCTCATTTTCTACCCCATTTAGAACCATCGAGCTTGCTGTCCGAAATTGAGGTTGCGGTAGTGATTTTGCATCCAAGCTTCCAAATAAGTCTTCCATTCTAGAAACTTCAAAATCGGCACACTTCAATTTGCCAAGCTCAGTGGTCCTATCAGAAACCATTGAGCTCGCTGTCTGAAATTGAGGTGTGTTGTCCAGATTCCGCATCCAAGCCTCTAGCCGAAATCTTCAGTCCAGAAACTTCAAAACCCTAAGCACTTCAATTTGCCAAACTCAGTGGTTCCCAAAACCCGTTTAATCGATAACACTACCTTTGAAAAGGAGATGAGAGGAAAACAACTTTCAAACTCAAATTAGAGTAAGATGAGGGAGAAAGCTAAGATAGGTAAGGAATAAAATCGAGAACTTACTTAAGCTTTCAAAATCATTTGATACTTTGAAAATAAAGTTTTCCAAAATATCCTAAAGACGACCAACTTGGGTCACTACGGTCAGTATGGCTCTGATACCAAACCTTGTGAGACCCCGGTTTATCCGGCTTGTAATGCTTAACCATCCATTCGGTCCTAGCATCACAAAGCAGATAATCCGAGACTCGAGACATGTATACTTCCCAGTGCGATATACACACCTCATCACAAAATTTATGTATCAATTCCATTCATCCACATAGAACCGAAACACGAATAGAGAGCAGTATTAATGATATTAAACCGAGTCATTACAAAGAGAGGCCAACCGGCCAACAATAAAAGAGACAACAATAGTTAAGCAATGAAGCAAAAGTGCCATAAGATGGCTACAACAAAGAGCCAATCGGTGTGCCTTTAACCCACAAGGCAACCGACGGACCGCCAAGCTAGTCGCCAAACCGAAGCACATCTCACAAAAGTGAGGCCCTTGGGGCTCACCTTCTTCCCCAGAACAAAAAGCGTAAGAAAAGCGGTGAGTACTTTGAATGTACTCGCAAGACTTACATGTGGAATAACACACTGTACATATACTACATGCAAGCTTAATCAACAGAGAGGTCAGAGGTTTCATTTTAGCATAAAGCAAGTTTTCATTTGCAATAATATAATAGATTGAAAGCAATTTAACAAATCTGTTTTTAATGTTCAAATAACCGAAAGAACAATATTAATAACGGTAAATAGACAACAATATCCGGAAGTGACTAAACCATTAGTCACCACAACAATAGCATGAATTACCCATTCATGCCAACCATGTCAAATTTTAATTTAAAAGGTTGAAGTCTAACTCTTGCAAAACCTAACCAAGCGTGTCCATAACCTAGGACGAGGCTATTCGAATAGTTTTATCCTGCGCAGGTGTACCAACTTACCCACATGTCAGACCGCCTTTTTGCCAAGCTATTAAGCACACTTCCTTAGGTATGCTACGCACGGCTAAGTCCTCTGAGACTTTTCCAATATTATGTATTACCTTGAGTCGCCTGTATGGATAGAAACCCATACGTTGTGTCGGGGTCGTGGCCCAGCCTCGGACAACTACCCGTCACGGGTAAAGCCTTGGACAACTGCGACGCCCCTCGAGGTGGAGAACCTTCCCGGCAATCCCCACCACCGCACACCCAACACAAACACAAGAACACAATTCCTTTTCACACAACACACACAACGCTCCTCCTGCGACTCGGAGATAACACACTCCAAAGTACTAGGTCAAGAGGGGTCCCATATAACCCTCATGTGGTTAGTACGCAAAAGTGCTTGGAGAGTGTGACACAAGATGTTCGGTCCTTGTTGACTTAGGCAAGACAACCACAAACCCAATAGCCCACCATCCAACCACTTGCCCAAGTCCAAATCAATTTTTCCATTTTCGAATTTTGACTCTTCAAAATTAACAAAGCACAAAGTCTGGACAAAATAGAAGAATAATAATTTTATGTGATCAAGGCCATCGACTAAATCGATGACCGCCCAAAGCTACCGAACTAAGCATGGCTAAGCATAAAGATTCGCATTCTACTAAGTGACAAGAGTTCATCCATCGAACTCTAATCACAGCAAATAACCTAGGCTCAAGTAGTAGAGAATAAACAATATCGTACAGATTATGCAACTAGAGGATCAACTAACCATAATTTAACACAAAGTAGCAATGCATACATACAGTTGAATTCAAAATATTAAACTTGTAAAATAATAGGATTAATATGATCAAACTGCTTGCATGCTTGTTGCGGGTCAAGAAGTTCTTTGGGATCACTCTCGGTATCAATGTGCTCTTGGATCCTATCGAAAGAACCAAAAAGAACCAATAAGGCAAAAGAAACCGAAAAGATCCAACAGCCCACTTCAACAAAAAGCTCTCAAATTTTTACAGTAGAAAGAGCATGATTTTTATGAACTAATGCAACAAGAACCAATTGATTTGGATTCTTAATGCAAAAGATATGGCCAAAACAATTTTGCTCAGCTTTCATAAATCAAAAATGCTACTATTCATTAGCAAAATTTTCTGGAGCTAAACTGAGGTTGGAAACATTTTTAGATTAAAGTCTAGTTAAAAACATAACCAACAAAATTTGAATCAACCGAAAAGGATTTGAAATGAATTAGTTATGCATTTTACAAGTTATCATATTTTTCAGTTGATAAATAAATCCTTTCGGGAAAAACCGAAATTAAATCGGCGTGGACGCACTTGGATCGTTGATCTTGGATCCAACGGTCTAAGTCCCGCGAACAATCGCGCACGCGCGATTCACAAACCCTAAACGCTCACCGTTGGATCTGGATCCAACGGTTCACGTGGATTAGGACGTTCGGGCGGTCCGAACGTTCACACGCACAGGGGCCGTTGATCTTGGATCCAACGATCCCTGTTGATCGAAGCGTTCGGACGGTCCGAACGTTCACTCGAATCGACCGTTGATCTTGGATCCAACGGTCCACGCGATCGAACCGCTTCGGACGGTCCGAACGTTCATTCGCACTGGACCGTTGATCTTGGATCCAACGGTCCACGGTGAACGTCGTTCAAACGCTCGTCCCTGCTTTCATCCGACAAAACGACGGTGAAGGGAGGATCATCGCCGGCGACTCTGGCCGCGGCGGTGTGAGCAAATGCCCAAAATGGGTTGCTACCAATCTTGCGCACCCAAAGGAACCAAAAATTTCAGCTGCAGCGTTCTAGAACGCCGGCAAGCCGGAGATGACAGAGATGACCGAAAATGGTCAAAACGAAAATAGCAAATGAGCTCTGCTGCGGTCCAATTGAGCGAGTGCCAAGCAACTAGGGACTAAAGAGGGGTTACCCGAGCACGGAGAAAGCACGAGGGACTGAGCCGCTCGATGAAGAAAAATAGGGCTTTCGGCGAAGGGGAAATCCAAAATTAAGCTGCTCCTGTGGAAAACCCAAATTGAGTAAGGGTTAATGATCACCGAGGTGAGAGGAATCGAGGGAGCAAGATTGAAAGGATGAAGCCCAAGGGTACCGCCTTCACCAAGAGCTTGAAGCTCGGCAATGGCGCAATGAAGGTTTCAAGTTTTGAGCTCAAGCAAACACAAGAGAGGTTCTTTGGAGCTTGCGAGGTGTTTGAAAGGCTTCAATGGAAGGACCAGAGGAGCTTATATAGTGGGGAATGGCGGTGAGCACGGCAATAACCCTCTCGGGTCAACTCCGCCATGAGAGCCTTTGAGAGCGACGGAGCAGTTGAACAATGGACCTCGAGGAGGAGCACGACGGGCATTTAATGCGCCCGAGCTAGCCGTTTAAAGGTGACCACGAGGTGATCGACACCGAGCGCTTCTCCTCTGCTCACGCCATTGCTTGACTTCCGTGCCGCATTCGAGGAAGGAGATGACTTTTCCACCGTTGGATTGAAATCGGACGGTTCAAAAGCAACGGGTGATTAGAACGGTTTGAGCGCCCATTTTAACTCGAGCCGCTGATTTGGATCCTATGGTTCACATTGCGCGAGGCGTTCGGACGGTCGAACGCTCACGCTAATCGAGCCCTTGATTTAGAATCCAACGGTTTATATGGATCGGCGCGCTCGGATGGTCCGAACGTTCACGCGATCGTGGGCCGTTTGATGCCGATCCAACGACGCACAACGCTCGCGCTCGATCGACCGCGCCGGTGTAGTTAGTTGACTGGGCCGAGTCAAGTGGCTCGAGCCCGAGTCCGATTCGAACAAGGAGCAGTGAAAACCGTTAGGGTTTGAATTTGAATAACTGATCTTTGAGGAATTATACGGAATAGCAAACAAACTCCAAAAATTATGAAATTTTAACTGGAGCTTGCTGACAGAAGAAGGAACCTTATATAAAATTTTCAGATACTTTTATGCACTGCATTTTTCTCTAAAAATTCCAGAAGGCTATTTTAGGAGTTTGACTAATGTTTGACTGGTCTTAAAAATTATCAAATAATTTCTGGAAATTATGAAATAATTCTGAGGTGTCAAACATCAACCCTAGACCCAATAAAAGTATTTCCAAAGGTTGGGCACATGATTTTCCTGAAAGATATTTGTGTTGGTGTCCAAATGGCAATTTGATTTTTGATTTCACATAATTCCTTTACAAAAATTATGGAACTGATTACAAAAATCAAGATCAGAGAAAAAGTTTTAATTTCTCCTCATTTTTATTACATTTGAAACACAAACCAATTTTGGGATGTTACACACCCCTTGCCACCGCCCCTTTATTTATAGGCATCTATAATGGGTTTCGAACTTAAGGTCCATTAGGAACTCGTGGCCTACAAGAATTCGGATCACCATCCAAATCAAATTCTTGCCCTTTAAGTGTGTGACCCTATAAGTTCATGTATAATCGGTTGTGACTTGAAAACTCTTTTCCGACCACAAGTCGTTAGCAGTACCTAACAGCACATAACGATTCCCGAACACACATAGAATATATAGGACGAACCTTAATGCAACATGATCTAAGACTAGGTCCTTATCACTTACAACCAGCTCGCACTTAGTCATGACAAGTCCATACTTAGTTACGACCAGTTTGTAACTCCTTGCGACCAGTAGGTGATTACGTTCGACCAGTCTACGACCAGCTTCGACCAGTCTACAACCAGCTCGTATCTCCATACGACTAGTTGCGAGACCATGTTCGACCAGTCTATATCACTATACGACCAGCTCTTATCTGGTCGAACCGAACGACCAACATGTGTATTCTCCATTTGCCTCACGATATCTGTTGAACTTCAGGTGAGATAATTTGTCATCCATGGAATGTTCAATACTTTCTCGATAAAGTGTCGAATAACTTTATGTGGTTGACACTTCGACCACTAGTGGCATGGCCATGCACTTTCTTTATCCGACCACAACAAGAGCCCAGAGACATCTCTCCTGTTATGTTAGGAGGGGCAAATCTCATATCCGACCAGTCACATTCCGCAACATGTTTCATAGCATACTCGAAAGCTACCTTTATAACTACCCAGTTACGAGTAGCGTTTGACAACCCCTAAGAGTGCTATTATACATGTAGGAAACCATGCTGATCTTAGGTCTAAGGATTATACATCATCATTGCTTGAGACCAACTAGTGACACATAGAATCATAACAATCTCAATAGTGTGTCAAGATGGGTCTTATCCAACACTATGTTCTATACCATGTGTCCATATTATTTGTTTGATATCTCCATATATATGACCTGTGAAACATAGTCATCAATCAATACATATGCTAGTCTATTCATATGTGTCCTCGTATGTTTCCGACTAGGGAATGTTTAAGAATAATCATCGTAGAAATACAGAGTTTCACAATCAACTCACATACTTGATAATAAATATTAACGATATTATTCCAGGAACAAGATAACATATTATCGAATGTTATGAACATAACGAAATATAATCATCTCTATGATTGCCTCTAGGTCATATTTCCAACACACACTCCAACACGCCACCTTTTCAGACCGATATGACAACACACTGCGGCGCTAACTTTTTCTTTTCAGACTGACAAGACCACACTCTGTCAGCCCCTGTTACGCCACATGCTGCCACTTTTGCAGTTCTATGTGACACCACACTGCGACGCTAACTTTTTAGAACAATAAGACCACACTCCGCCACGACATCTTTTCATACCTAAAAGACCGCACCTTGTCATGCCACACGCTGCTACTTTTACAAACCGAGATGACAACACACTGCCATTGTAACATCCCAACTTTTTAGCATTTGAAAATCTTTTAATTAGTAGCTAGTTGAAAATCTCACCATTTGCATTTTATTTGAATTTAAATTAAAAGCTTAATATAGACCTTCATGTCAAAATAATTTATTAGGGTTAATCCCAACATCAACAATTGGCAAAACTATTTTATTTAGATTCTATATGCTTAAATATATTTTCTAGAATTTTTCCAAGTGAATTTGCTATTTTCTAAGTGCTATTTGCATTTTTTGGATTTATTAAAAGAAAAAAATCAATTTAAAATCCTCGGAGCAGTGTTGGGCGCGCACATCATGCGGCCCAACCGCAACCCAACCCCGCCTCGGTAACCTAGCGCGCCGCTCGCCTACCCCGTTGGATGGCCGACGCGTGCCCCCTCCCTTCGATAAAACGACCGCGCGCGACCTCGCCTTCCTCCGCTCGATCGCTGTCGCTTGGCCTCTTCCGCTGATCTTGCTCGCTCGCTCCCGCGCCTCTCCTCTGCCACTGACAAGTGGGGCCGCCATCGAGTCGTCGTCTCTGCGCCTTTCTTCTTCCCCGCGCCCTCGCCCGCTCGCCCGCCATTGCCGCTCTTCAGAGCTTCGTCCAACAAAACGGATTCCATTGAGATTTCCTTGCGCTGACCCCACCAAACCGTATCTCTATTTATTCCGCATCTATCCCCAACCGAATCCTACTCCGAATCCCTCTCAATCTCCTAAAATCGGGGAAAATCCGATCGTGGCCGTTTCAGACGCGATTTGGGGATTTCCAATCCCGACGTCCCCTGGTCCTATAAATACCCCATCTGGGATCGCCCGGTCCTCCGCAACCTAGAACCGCCACCCTCGTCTCCCCGATCGCTCTAGGGCCGCCACAATTCAAGTTTTAGGGTTTGCGGCTGAGCTCCTTCTCCGGCGAATTGCGCCGCTGTTGTTGTCGCCCTTGCCCCCCGTCTACACCATTGTGATCGGCATAGCTCAGGCTACCTTGTGCGCCCCACCTCGTCGCTAGAGCACCGCCGGAGCGCCCCTCCGACAAAACCCGAGCCTTCGTTGCCGCTTCTTCCTCGCCGCCGCCGTTGCCAGCCACTGGTAAGGGCACCCGCAGGTGCGCAATAACCTGGGGAAACTTCGGGTACCCTCCACCGCCGGCGACTCGCCGCCAATCAGCGACCATCGATCTCCGAGAGCCGCCTCCCTCTGCCGTGCCTCGTCAGTAGCCAGAGTCAGCATTTGCGCCTGCGTGTCGCCCACGTGCCGCCGTGTCAACGCCATCACATGCGCACGTGGCCAGGTCCACCACCCCTCTCTTCATTGGCTCGGTGAACTCAGCCACCGTGAGCCAAGAGGCTGACATGTGGGACCCACATATTAGATTTCATTTAAATTAATTCTTTTTGAAAATTCTCGACTGATGCAAGCATTGTGCAATAATCCAATTTCCTTTATAAAAAATAATTTGGGAAATGAAACTAAAATCCAAATTAGGGTTTTAATTTAATTTTCAAACTTCCAAAGCCCATTACTTTTGCATCCGAACTCCGATTGAGCCCATTCAAATTTGTAAATTCATATAAAATCAAGATATATTTAATGGTGAATTTTATTTGATTTTTGGAGTTTGTTTTGCCTCTGGTATTTATTTATTTTTGTTTCTTTTGTCTCGTTTGCGAGTAGACGTTGATACTTCGGGGAATTTTGGAGAAGAAGGAGCATCTCAAGATCAAGACCAGTACCTAGACATATTCCAAGGCAAGTTATACCTTTGATCATATTGCACCCAGTTTTCAAATTACTTTGATTCAAATTATTGCATCTTAATTTAAGTATGCATTTAAATGATTTTGGTTGTAGTTAATAACCCAATTTGTTATGTTCACCTTGTCAATTGTATGTCATATTCTTTTGTCACACTAGATTGGTTCCTTACTAGTTGGTAATATCATAGCACCAACGTGAGTTGGTTAGATACGATTAGACTGCTTAGCCATGCCACGAATTATCATTTCATGTGAGTCGCAAATATAAATATGACTAACGGAATATGGAATTGTGTGATGAAACTGATTGTGATGTGTGCTATTATTCGTTGATGGTATGTGTTGCACTTAACCAACATGGTGAGAAAAGATTTAGACTGAGGCAAGTGGTGGATTATGTGTGATTGGTGGGATTAATAAACTGTGTGATTTGTGTTAAAATTGGAAGTCTTGCCTTGGTCAATTAAGAACTTCACTTTGTGCGCCATTGAACTGAGCCTTACTGTACGACCACATGCCTAGTATGGGCTGGGCCTAACATAGTAAGTTATGGAATCTTGACATTGACAACTCAGATTGTAATATGGGCTGGAGGTGTGATAGGTCACATCGCGGGACAGCTCACCGCATCGCCTGTCCAACAATGTGTGTCGTAACCAAATGCTGTATGTATCGGTTGGACGGCAGTAAAGCACATCAGGAGTGTCAATGCTTGAGATGAAGTTTCTGAAAGGTTTTGTTATGACTAGTGTGGGCCGCACTGATTGTATCGTGTGGGTAAAGTGTACAGCCTTTGCAGAGTGTTTAATCAATCTATTCGAATAGCCGCGTCCGAGGTTATGGACATGCTCAGGGATTTCACACGAGGGGTAGATTTTCATGAAACCTTGGGAAGGGAGCTGTGTGATCTAAATCATATGGCTGTGTGAATAACTTGATTAGGTTGTGTGTCTTTGTGAAATCAAATGATAAATTATTATTGCTTATTTGTTTTGAATTATGTTTTCAATCTATTATTGGTATTCAACTGTAAATGTTGCATTTCTGCAAAAGAACCACAGAAGCCATTCCTTTGGAATAAGCTATCATATATAAATTGCATTCTGTGGTATAACTTGCGAGTACGGTTGTGTACTCATACTTGCTATAATCAATCAACAAAAGTGGAGGAGTCATCGCCTACTTTTGAAGAGGAGTTTTATGAAGGTTGATCTTTAGGGTCTCGATCCCAGTCAGTTGCATCTGGTGTATTGATGGGAGTCCGCTGGAGTTTACTTTTGTTCCGCTGCAGTTTATTTCTTTATTGTCAGCCTTGCATGGCTTAATAATTGTAAAACTCGACCATAAGGCCACAACAATTATTTTCTTTATAAATTACTCGTTTACTTAAATAATTCGTTGTATGGAATTGATATTTCATTGATGTTGTCACTGTGTGCACTAGCGTGATCCTGGACTAGTGCAGAATACGCAGAGGGTCCAGATTTGCATATTTGGGTCCCGACATCCATCTACCTTTTTAGGCTGAAAAATCCCTGTATAAAAGGAGAGAGAAGAGGAGTGGAGGAGAAGACAGCTGCAGTTTAACACTACACCCCACACCCAACACTACACCAAAATTTGGTTCACACAACTGAGAGGAAAGAGATGGAGGACTCGACGAACATGTACAAAAGGATACTACACAAGCACAAGTGGCTTGCCGAGAGGGCTAAACCCTGCCCGGATAAGTCTATGAAGGATGCGTTGGTACCACTAGAGTTCCCAAGCCCGCCATGTGTGCGCGAAGAACCGGTAAAGATCACTCAGTCCACACACTCGACGATGTTTGCTCGGACGTACTACATGTGCGGCCACCACCTCATAAGTGTATCTTGCACACATAAATATTTTTCATATCATATGTTCTATTCCATAAATACCTGATTACACACGCACATAATGGCAGTCGAAGTTGCAATACAACTTCTTCCAATGGATCAACAACCCGGAGATGTACAATAGAGTGTTCATCTAGTAAAAGTACATGTTGAACTTTCCATAGCGAGCGGAGACCTTCTAACGCTGGACACCTTACATACCCGACCCCGACCAAACTGAAAAGGCATCGGATGAGCCCAAGAAAGTAGATGAGTACGACAAGGCCAAGCGGGGGGCGGACAAGGGGAAGGCTCCTGCAAGTGAGACTGTGGGTCGTACTACCGTTCCCCGTCGCCCGAGTACACTCCGGATCCAAGAGATAAGTTATGTTCAGTATGCATCATAATTATTAATTTGATCCGACGTTGCGTTATCCTAACATCATTCATCCGTCCAGCCGTAGGGCATGGATGACTTTGAGACTAGCCATCGCCGCCACGAGCAGTAAGGAGACAAAGGGAAGGGAGCGATGGGCCGCTGAAACTAATAATATTTGTTCCAATTGACTTTATTTTTATTCCAAAAAGACACATATGTATCGTAGGTGTATCTCGATTTGTTGCATCGTGTATGATGTCGTTCCTTATTCATGTAATAAAACCCTACGTGCTGCATAATTTTTAACTTTATTATAAAGTCTATTTCAATTCGCAACTGCGTTGTAAAGCCGACTTCAAATCTCGTTCTCTTTTGGTATTCATTTCTTGGCGTAGCAAGCCAGGGAACAACATAAAAATAAAGATCCAAAATACGTGTTCTGAAAGTAGACACTAAATGGTCTTCGTTCCCTAAGTGACGATCAACACCATCTATCATTGCAACAAGATGGGATGTGCCTGGATAATCATCCATCTGTTCATTCAAACTAGCAACATCGCAGGTTCGAAATAAGATCTTCTGCATAGGATTGTACATTCAGTTAGCACCGTTCAATTCTTCATATCTCAAATCAAATTGAAATTTTTTGAAACAGATGTTCATGAAACATCAAAAGGACAAATCAAAAGCTAAATAGCCCTCCTGTCACCTTTTTAATTGGCTGCATGAACCTCCCCGCTGTTCCCATTGGCGACAGGGTTCGTATCGCCAATTGGAATGGCGACATAGTCTATTGCCATTTCAAATGGTGACAGTGGTCTAATTTTGTAATCTTTTTATGACTATTTAATTTTTTAACTATCTTTTAAAATAATATTATTTTCAAAATCATAGATGCCTAAGTGGCATGGGCCAACATCGGTTTTCCACGATTCCGACGTGCCACCCGCCCGCCACGTAGTGCAGCTGCGGCAAGAACAATCAAACAGGCGGCCAGGCGGGTGTCACCACAGATCCGCGACTGTGGTGCGCATGGGGGTTTCGGCTGTGGATTCGGGATAAGCGCCAGCATTAGCCACAGCCCGCGGCTCCAGCTGTGGTGTTGTTGGTTTTTTTTTTCTTCAGCCAAAATGGGGGATCGGCGGTGTCTGGTCGCAGCGGGCATCGGACTAGCCACCGACCCATCCGTTGCCTCTCTTTTTTCGCAAGGAAGTTTTTGATACTTCTCGAATCTCACTTATCCAACACAATTGATTTCTAGATTCTATTTGTCTTTGTTTCTAGATTTCTTAGCAACAATTATCCACGGTTGTATTTGGTTGCCGAGATAGAAGAGCTCACCACATCCGGAAGCACAATATTGTGCATCAGGGGTTTGCTTCATGTTCAAACAAGATCCAAGGGTTCAATAATCACTGTAATAATTGCTTCATGTTCAAACAAGATCCAAGGGCTCAATAATCATTGTAATAATTACTACAGAAAATCTGAGGCCGCAAGTTGTAAGAATTATGGGTGCAACTAGTGCTCAAACGTACGGTCCGAGCGGTAGCGTTCGTACGCTCCTGTTGCAACATATTTTTTCACTTGTTGCAACATATAAAAAAATCTTATGCAACATTATCTAAAAATTCTCATAATCCAAACAAACAAACATCACTAGCTTCTTCTCTCTACGGGTGCTAACATATCAACAAATGCAACATCTTAGACTTCATATGCAAGATTAAGGAAGAACATGAAGTATAGTCCGAACATAAGAAAAAATCTTGCAACATCACCGTGAACATGATGCAATATTTTTTTCAACGGGGTGCGACTTTTTTTCAACCAGTAGCAACATCTCAAAGAACAGAATGCAACATTTTTTCGACGGTCGTAACATTTTTTCAACAGTCGCAACATCAAAACAATTCCAAAGGATGCGTTAAAAATCTTGCAACATTACCGTGAACATGATGCAATATTTTTTTGCCAATCACAATATTTTTTCAATGGGACGCAATATTTTTTCTAATGGGTAGTAACATCTCAAAGAATAGTATACAATATTTTTTTTGACGGTCACAACATTTTTTCAACGGGTCGCAACAAAAAGAACTGGAGGATGAAACAAAAAAAACATCTGGAGAATGTGTGGCACTCTGCTCAGCTTTGTGCTGCGCTACTGCGTGGGGGTGGAATGGGTGGTGGTGTAATAAATCTCCCTCCTTTTCCATAAAACTTTTCCCTACAAACTAGTGCGATTAAATCTTGGGTCTAACCAAGAAAAAATAGTACAAGGCGAGCAAAGTAGTGAGCTTCCTTCGATCTAATGACAAATCAGTGGAATGGGAAAGCAGTCAAAGGAGAAAAGGGGAGCAAACAAGTGCCAAAAGAAAAGTAGCAAAAACAACCTTGCAGACCAGGAGAAGCACTTACAGGGAGCTGTTTGATCGATAGCACGATTGTAGAGGGATTAATTAGCTGTATAGCTTGAACAGAAGCACAGACCGGTAAGGTGGGAAAGGGATAAGAGGAAGGGAGTAGCGGAAGGGGCAGCATAATGGAAAATGGGAAGAGGAGAGCCGGAGGGGAAGAAAAATAATGGGTGTGGGCGGGTTGGTTGGTTGGGGATAGGGAGTGGCAGCAAAGTTTGATGTCATACGGCGAGACGCGACCAAGAAAAATCAGTGGGATGGTGTACGATGTTTTTATGATATCGGACATATACACAGTAGCATTTTCCAAGAATTTTACAGTGGTTTCTCTATTTTTAACGCTAGTACTTAAAACTCCAAACAATGCATGAGTAACTTCCTCAATATAATCTATAAAACTAGCTAAACCCAAACCCTAATGCAATCCAAATGCCATCACAATTAGATCATTCACCGCTTAGTCTTTTTTCATAGTATGTACTATAACCAATCTAAGGTAATTACCCACACCAATTTGCTACGATTATAAAGTTTGTACCAAAAGTCGAATTTTAAAATGTTGGATCTAGACCAAACAATCCCCATCTATTCTTGTCCCACTAACCTCCCCTTCCCTATCAATACCCTAGCCTCCATCCTTAGATTTTTTTTTTGAAATAATATTATTTTACAAGAATTTTACAAAAATAAATAGTCATTTTTTTTTTACAAAACTAGACTACCATCGCTATTTGAAATGGCGAAAGGGCTCCATCGTCATTCCAAGTGGCAACAATAGCTTAGGCAAAGGCGACAGTAAGCCAGAATAGTGCATAGAGGTCTCTGTCGCCAATTAAAATGACGATAAGTTCCTATCGCCACTACAAATTGCTACAGGGATCTGTCGCCATTTCAACTAGCGACATGGACCTCTGCCTATTTTTTACTGTCTATTTCTGACCACATATTTTGTAGACAAATAGCAATAATATTACAAAAAATTCAGCACAACGCCATCACATTTTTTGTTGATAAATCACAATGATATTACAAAACATTCAGCGCAATGTCCTCGCATATTTTATCGACAAATCACACTGATATTACAAACCATTCACCACAACATCATCACGTAGTTTTTCGACAAATCAAAGTGATGTTACAAATCATTGGACACCACATATTTCAACAAGACAGACCTTTCTCGTGACTGCGACCTCAACATTTGCCATGTCGACTGCCTCGAGTGGGGCGGTCGAATGAGGTCCCCGCGGTGACGTCTAGACTGCCGATGTCTCATTCGTACTATGGATTTCTCGTAAGGCATTTCTCGAAGGTGTGCCCAGACTCCCTACAAATGGAGCACTTCTTCGTACGACATTCAGCTTCTATTTCATCCATTTCATTTCTAATACGTCGTACCTATTGCTGGCCATCTTTTCCCTTCAACCTATCACTGTTCGTGGCCCAGATAAGTTGCTCCCAGGTCGGATGGGCAATGAAATGGCCAACCATGACATAACCATACAACTATGTACTCCATGTTTGCATCACCTCCTCCTTGTTGAAATAATCAGAGAGGTACTGGCCAGGATGTTGCGCTACCGTCGAACATGCGACCATGACATGTGAGTAGGGCCTATGCAGAAGAAGAGACTTGTTGCTAGTGCATACGTAACTAGCGCGGCGTAGCGTGCACTCATGGGTAATCATCTCGCAGTTCGTCCCACGATGTTCTTTATTCCTTCACAGTGTCTCGAAGAGAAGCTCTCTTGTGCCCATCTTGAATGCCCGGTGCATCTCACCATTCTTGCTCTTTTCCTCTATATACTTGGTGATCATGGTAGAGTACAGTACTCTGTCATGACAAGTGACACGTTGTTGCATCTGTCAAAAAAGTAATTTGTGGGACCACATAGAAGTGCCTCCACAATAACAACCAAATGGAAGCACCTTGCACCACACATGACCCAATTATACACTTCAGTTAGATAGGTTGTCATGACACCATATCGAGTACCACCTCTATCATGTAGTAGCGATCATTTATCCTTACGATCGTGCTCAATCCAGTCCAAGAACCATTTCACATGTGCCCCCCCGTCTTCCTCACCACACTAAGACCATCTGTGGGTAACTATTGCAATGCTTCGGGGGTCTGGTCAGCGTTTGTAGTGGTCTTTTTTGTTGCCTCCCTTCTCTGCGTCTGGGTCCACTCATCTAGAATCTTCGAGAGTGCGTCAAATTTTTATTGCTGGTTTTGGTTGCACAGCTGCTTGAACAAGTTCATCAAGTCCTTGTTGCGAAGCTGTTTGTAGAAGTTTACACCCAAGTGCCTCATGCACCACCTATTCTGCAGATCCGCCCATCGAAATAGTTCATTCTCTCCTTGTTGTAGCTGAGTTATTGCACTCAACAACCCCGCGTGCCGATCATGTATGAAACTTACGTTAGGACAACCCTGTACCTAACAACCCTGTACAATAGAAATCCTTAAATTCCTTAGGAACCATAACAAGTTGTTCGTGTTATCGCTTTCAACGAATGCGAATGCCACAAGAAGAAATTGATTGTTCCCGTCTGTCGCTATTGCAGTCAGTATTTGAACCTTGTACTTTTTCTAGTCAGGAATATGCCATCCACGCACAAGATTAGACGGTAGTGTCAGAATTCATTAGTGCATGGACCAAAGGCGAAGAATGCTCGCTTTAATACCCTTTTATTGCCCACTTCAGATGTGTGTAATATTTAATATCGACATAAGTGTTGGGATTCCTGTCTTTTATAACTTGGAGTTGGCCGGGGAGGTTGTGGTAGGAGTCCTCGAACGTACCGAATCTTGATTCCAATGCCTTCTATTTTGCCCTCCACGCCTTGGCATGGTGATTGTGCATTAGAACCTTGCCTCAATCACCCGAATGATAGACTGTGGCTCAAAATCTAGATTATCCATGATGTCACCACATATGATGTTCGCGATGAAGCATGATGACATGTTCTTATGGAACTATACTGACTCAGTGACAACACATGTGTGAGGGAACACTATAGACCCACTTAGGCTGAAATACGTGCACTCGCCAAGGGCATCCCTATATGTCGCACTTTACGTCGTAGCATCTTGGGTAGATTTGATGAATATGAATGTACGTCGCCCGACAAGGCTCATAATTTGACCGCATCTTGCACGCCCTCCTTACATTTGTACATAGCTCCTTGTCTGACCTCACTCTGGTCGTACTCTTACGTCACACGGGAGCCTTCGTTAACGACGAGGTTATCAAGCTGGTATGTGTTCCACTCGGATGGAACCACCTGCTGTTCCATAACATACTCATCGTCAGATCCTTCATCTTCTGACAATACCATGTAGTCCTGGTCTTCGAGATCCATCCTTTGGACTAAGGCTTCTAGCTCCTCAGCTTCGTCAGCAAGCCACTAGCTTGCCCGACTGAAGGAGCTCCTTCCACGGGGTATTCATTGACAGGATCAGCAACTCTCTGGATGTTCGACCATTGTGTGCGCTGCACTGTGGTTGGAGTCCCCGACTTCTTCTTCGGCATCACCACCCTGTTCTTGTTTAGCCGCTGATGCAGGACTGGGTTGGTATATGCCTGGGCCAGAAGGACCAAATCACACCATTCCTCCCTCACCTTGCGTACATATGACTGCCACGACCTTGTTCCCTTGAGTTGCACTAACTCCTAATATGTGCCATGTGGTGCTTGGTTGGCAAGGCAACCCAATCTCAGATCATACACAACATGGTCCAAATCAAATGTGTGGAACAACCACTGGATCACAACGCCCCACGTACGCTGCTCTGGTCTTGTTAGGGTCATGGTCATCAATTGGAAATAATGCAAATCAATTCCCTTGGGATCCTCAAGAGAATAGTCCCCTGACCGTAGTAAATTTTAAAATTGGTGGCGTCCGACATATTTGACATATTGCATCGTAAACAAGATTTCTACAATTAATCGCATATCTAAAGCTAAACTACCCACCAAAAAAGATTATATACAACATACTACATTGTCTAGCTGTACATATAAAACTATGCAATCTATTCAGTTAAAAAAATTACCTAAAAGGTGGACCACCGGACAGGCAGCGCTTCGCTAGCTTCTCTCCTCCCCTCTACTCCTCTCTGCTCCTCTCCCCCCTCTTTTCTTTTTTTTTTTTTTTGTTGAATAAAAGTGAGTTATGCCAGAATTTTGAGGTCTTTTATAGGGTAGATTGTACCGCCATTTGGAATAGCGACAGTGACTTGCGGGATCCTTGTGCCATTTGAAATGACGGTTTCCAAACTTTTAATGTTAAAAAATTTATGGACTTGCGGGACCCCAGTCACCATTTGAAATTGAGACAGAGACATCTCTGCATTGTTCAAGTCCATGCCGCCATTCTCTAGGCCACTGTCGTCATTTGGAATGACGACAATAGCCTAGTTTTGTAAAAAAATCGACTATTTATTTTTGTAAATTTCTTTTAAAATAATATTATTTCAAAAAATTCTCCACCATTGACGAGGATCTAATAATTCTCAGTTAATTAAATTGTTTATCTATAATTGTTATTATATATAGCAATATCCTTTTATAGTATTGAGTATACCCCTTATCGTTCATAAAGGAGAAGCTTAAGATAATTGGTTGTAAACCATCCTACGACCACCCTGTATAGTCGTAAGATGTTCTACGACCATATCATGATGGTAAGCCTTTCTACGACTAGTATATGGTCGTAAGTTTTTCTACGACCACCTTGTGGTTGTAAGGCTTTCTACAACCAGGTCGGTTAAGACCACCTTATAATCAATAAAACCTATAGACATGTGGGCCCAATCGATTAGGGACTCTTATGCGCTATGTTCAATACACAGAGTAGTTGGTATACGCAGTTATTCTCTAGCATAACTACATGTATTGCGCTTCTGTCTCTGATAATAACTGCCAGATGACGTTGGGTGTTATCTCCCTGACAGTAACCTCCATCAACGTGTGCATTTCGTCAAGTGTTAAGGCGTCTTTTGGCCTAGAGTAACTGCCACCCCTTCATGCGCTATATAAAGTCAAAAGTCAGTGGACATTAGGGCAGATCGGGAGGAGACATTGTGCATTAGTTTTCTTGCTGATTGTAAAGAGCATAGTCAATACATCAACACATGAGTATGGTTATTATTCTCTTGGGAGAAAGTCTTAACCTGTCTAATTCTCTGTGTCTTTCTCCGTGTGGCTCTAATTCTAGGAGACCCTCAAATATTCATTCGTAAGATCGATACTAGATCGTTGACAGTTAGCACCGTCCGTGTGGATTTTCCAGTTCTTCATTTTCGATAAGTTTTCTTCGTTTTTTCTACTCTAATGCTTTCATGACAAGAGAGTGGAACAAGGAGAACTGGTTCGATTTGACCGACTACGTAGAACTCGACATGGATGCCTACTATGAATATGAGCAGAGTATTATTTCGTCTGACAGTAATGCTACCTCCAAAGATCTTTCACCAGACCCAAGAGATCATGCCGCAGACAGAGTTGATGAGATATCTTTTTCCCCCACAAGATCATATCTAGATGAGGAACCAGATTCCTCAAAGGGCAAGGGCTCACCCGACCATAATCAGAACTGCACCAAGACAAGTACAGAGCATAGCAAGAGTTCTCCCTTCAAATGTTCGAGTCCGTATGAGACCGTCCGATCTCGCATAGCAAATCCTGGAATCCATCATTCCGTGACTCAACTAGTATCTGGTGATTGTCATCCTTCGGTTACCCCCCTGATGCGTGGTCAAGCCCGTTTTTCCTGCGGATTCGACCGTACCCTCGCACGGTTCGCTTTCGATTAGAGGTGGTTATTACCCATAATTCCTTTTTTTTTTGAGGGAATTACTCCAAGTTGTAAAGCGTTGTCGTTTGACCTGTCGACACTGCACCGCTGTTGATGAGGCTCATCGACATTTCTTCAGCTATCTGTCATATAGCATTTCTGCATATTAAAAAAACTCCCACTCTAGTTTTAAGTCACTAGACCCGTAGTTTGGAGGTTTATTGACCGAAAGTTGGGCTAAAAAAACCATTTTTATGTTTGGACAAGTTTGCCTTCACTCGAAAGAAATGAATCCCCTATTCTTTTCTTTTCCTCGAATATTTGGCTCCAATTCCAATCCTTTCCCTTTTTCTCGATCCGATTCGACATCTCACACACGGCCGGTCAGTCGGCGACCGTAGGCGGCAGCGGGGGAGACGACCGGAGGGAGTAACGGAGATGACACTGGTACCAGCGACTAGTAGCGAAGACCGTTCCGGAAGCGTCCACTGGCGGCTGCGACCCTCGAGGCGGCGGAGACGCTCGGGAGGCGGGACCAGCGCCGGGCACGCTCGGGAGGCGGCGGCCGGTGGCAGAGACGGCCGAGGAGGCGTGGCTGGCGGCGCGAAGGTCGGGGAAGTGGCGGCGCCGGCTTGACATTGGAGCTGTGTCGTTTGGCCCGGGTGCTCCGGATCCTGCCGAGAAGCCTTCAACCGGGTCAAACAGTTCCTTGGCCCGGTGGCCCCTGGTCTCGTGGAACAGCGGCAACACCATATCCCAAAAATAGGCGAAAGTTATCTTTGGTGAATTCGAGGATCTCCATGCTTGACGCGCGGAATTGCCTCCCCACCACTTCTTGTCTTTCTCCGCCCCTCCTCTCTCCATCCCGAACTCCAATCTGATTCTTTCACCTTCCATTGAGGAACTGCTTGCTATGAAGGGAAAGGAAGAAAAGGGATTCACGTGAGGTACGGTAATATTTATCCGTTTCCTACTTTTTTCGGTTGATTGGTTTGATCGTTGTAGTTTGCTGTTACAGCGTGACCTGCATTTATTCAATTTGGGCAGAAATTGCTTGTATTTATCTACCTGGATGCATCATGATACTTTTGTTCTTTTGCAACTGGAGTCGACTTTTCTCTTACTGGAAAAATACCAAATTGTTGCAAGAACCTTGTGAAATTAACTTTCTTGATAGCAATCCGAAGCGCAAGGAAGATTGCAAAGCCGTTGGGATTCACTGTTCACGTGTTATCAAAACTGCACTGTTGTTTTGTATGTGAGATAGTACATTGTACGGATTGATACTTTCCAAACCATAAGCTGGGTACATTGTTCTACTACGACGAATGTATGTACGTAGATGCACAAGTCAGGTACATGCTAGTTGCCAGAGAAATAGTCCTAAAAAAATTGATTGCAGCTATCAGTTTTAGGAAGTAGGAACTTCAGTATTCGGAAATTCATGCTTTGATGATCTGGTCTACATGGATGTTGATCGGCTCGTCCTGCCAACACGAAATTCCTGACGACTTGGCTAAAATTTGAATATCGTGCATTGTTGTTAGCACAGAGGACAGTACAACTAATTGGTCAGGTCTATTTCTGTAAATATTAAAAGCAATGCACATGGAAATTTTCTGGTAGAGCTCAACTCCTTGTCTTCTTAAGAAAATTTACATGCATTTACATGATAGATTATAATTCGGTTACACTCGTATGAATGCTTAAAATTGTTTCCTTTCTAGATCAACACATCAACACATTTCTTTCTTGTTGTCAGGAAAACAATGTTAACCTATCTCGTATGATAGTGGTAATTGTCGTGACTCGTGAGTGGGAATGTGTAAGAGTGTTCTGTTTCCTTTGAACTAACATGGTAATTACTTGCCAGGTACCCAGCGGTAACTCTATCCATGACAATTATTTGAACTTGCTATTCGGGTAATATCCTGCATGCCGCGGAATGGAAGGTCTGAATGTTGAAGGGGTGCCACAAGTATCTGTTGCTCCTAACTCTGTCGATTTACTGGCAAGCTCAACTGATTCAGATCCTCTTGTTTCATTTGATTTTCCTAGAAGTTCCTCAGTGGGTCATACTAGACATTTAAGTGAAGAATTAAGTTCCCTTACAATTAATGATTTACGTGTAAACAACGTTGAGGAGAATTGTCATAACCAGTTCGAAGGGAAAGGAATAAGTTGCCATGGTCACACTAGACATTTTAGTGAAGATTTAAGTTCCCTTACAATTAATGATTTACGTGCAAACAAAGTGGAGAATTGCCATAACCAGCTCGGAGGGAGGGGAATAAGTCGCCACAACTCAGCTGAAAGAAACATTTTTAAGGCAGCAGAGATCGCCGAACGCTTCATTCAGGCTATTGATAATAGAGTCCTTGTAGACACTGCAGCACCAATCGAATCTGTTAAAGATGCTGTAAGCAAATTCGGAGGGATTCTTGACTGGAAAAAGGTGATGTCTATTCTTCTGAAATGTTTTTCATTCATCTTATTGCCTTATTTTGGTGCAGTAGACTTAAACTTATCATGGCTTTCCATTCCAACCATTTTGTGCAGAGACGCAAACATGTCCAACTCGAGCTTGACAAGGCGCGGGAAGATGCTCCCGAGTACCAGAGAAGAGTGGAAGTTGCAGAAGTAGAGAAAAGCAAAGTTCTGCAGGAGCTGTGTAGCACCAGGCGGATCATAGAAGGGCTGAAGTTAAACCTGGAAAAAGCACAGACTGAGGCAGTGCAAGCGCAGCAAGACTCAGAGCTTGCTGACATACGGTTCAAAGAGATACAACAGGGCATTGCTCGCAGAGAGAGTGCTGCAGCAAAGGCAGAGATAGAGCTCGCCAAAGAACGCCATACGACTGCTTTAGCAGACTTGCAGTCAGTGAAAGAGGAGCTAGAGCAACTTCAGAAGGAGTACACATCTTTAATAGCTCAAAAGGACAATGCTGAGACAAAAGCACGTGAAGCCACCGCTGTGTCGCAGGAGATCGAGAAGATCGTCGAGGACCTCACCCTTGAGCTCATCTCATTGAAAGAGTCGCGGACCTCTTCGCATGCTGCCCATATTATAGCAGAAGAGCGAAGAATAAATGTGGCTTTGGCGTATCAGCAAGAAAAGGTGAATTGGCAGAATGAGCTGAAGCAAGATGATGATGAGGTTCAAAAGCTGAGTGATGAGTTGTCGGCTAATAAAGATCTTGAGTCCAAGCTAGAAGCTGCCTCTGTGTTGCTGGTGAATCTGCGAGATGAGTTCTCTGCTTATGTGGAAGGGGCTGTGGCAACTGAGGCTGGAGAGGAAGAAAGACCAATGGTTAGTGTTCGGGTGACACTGGCGAAGACCAGGAAGGAGCTTGAGGATATGAGGACAGACATTGAAAAGGCCAAGGATGAGGTGAAAGGGCTGTGGAATGCTGCTGCTACATTGCGAGCTCATCTAGAGAAGGAGAAGACAGACCTCACGGCATTGAGGCAGAAAGAGCACCTTGCATCCATTTCTGTCTCATCTCTCCAGGAAGAACTGAGCAAGATGACGTTTGAGCTCACCATGGTGCAGGAGAGATCAAACGCAGCTGAGATTCCTGTAGAGCTACAGCAGGCAACTCAAGAAGCGGAACAAGCAAAGGCAAAGGCTCGGTTGGCCCGCGATGAGGTGGCAAAGGCTAGGGAAGAGGTGGACCGAACCAAGGCAGAGGTCAATGTTGTCCAGTTGAGGCTAGAAGCAGCGTCGAGGGAGATACTTGCGGTTAATGCATCAGAAGAAATTGCAATGGCCTCAGCAAGTGCACTGCAAGAATACAAACAGGAAGCAGAAGTAGAACCCCAAGCTGACCGAAGAAGCAACAGCAATGTCATGTTGTCACTTGAAGAGTATGACGTGTTGAGCACGAGAGTGAGGGAAGCAGAGGACCTCGCCAAGAAGCGGGTCATCAAGGCAGTTGAGAAGATCAAGGAGGCGAAGGAGGCAGAGGCGAGGAGCTTGGATAAGTTTGATCAGCTGACCAAGCAGATTGACGGTAGGAGGATTGCTCTGAGGGCGGCTCAGGAGAAAGTCAATGCCGCACAGGATGGCAAGTTAACCATGGAAAACGAGCTGAGGAAGAGGAGAGCCAAGCATGAGGAACAGCGGAAGGCGGGTGAGGCGGCTCTTTCCATCGCTGGAATCTCCAGTCCGAAGAATACATCATGCTCTTTTGACGCATCAGGATCATCTGCTTCCAATCCTCATATGCACGGAGCGTGTCTACCTAGAGCTGACACTATAGCAACAGCTACGATAGCAGAGTCAAAGCAGCGGAAGTCGTTCTTCCCACGGTCCATAGTGACGATGTTCATGTCTAGGAGGAAGACACATTTAAAGTGACCCTCCTTTTCATTGGTAGTTTGCTAATTTCTTTTGGAGCGATTCTTTTGTACATGTAGCAAGTAGGTTACAAAATTTTGACTCCACAATTGTAATTATTGTTCAGAAATTAAATTCGATTGGACTATCTTGTAATCTTCCATTGTACTTCACTTTGGTCAGTATGCTAATTGCGTGAGAAGCATACTGTGGAACTTCTTGACAAGTGTTATTGTCGTATAGCCTGACATGTTATCTCGGAAAAATACAGTTGGTGGAAGGGTCTAATAGTCTAATACTAGCAGAATACAAATCAACTGAAAAGTTGAAACAAGTGAAAAAAAAAAATGAAAAGTTCAAACATTTCATTTCAACTGTATGGGGGAACACCCCAGTTTAGAAATAATACAATTCAAATTATAGATGCGCAATTCATTGCATTTATATGCCTTTGCTTAAGCACATTTATGTCGGGACCCAAATATGCAAATCTGGACCCTCTGTGTATTATGCACTAGTCCAGGATCACGCTAGTGCACACAGTGTTAATATTGATGAAATATCACATCCATACAACGAATATAAGAATAAACGAGTACTTTAAATAACAAATAACTGTTGGGACCTTATGGTCGAGTGTTACATTTATTAAGCCATGCAAGGCTGACAATAAGAGAATAAGCTGCGTGAAGCGAAATAAACTCCGGTGGCTCCCATCAATTTACCACAGGCAACTGACTGGGAGCAAGACCCTAACGCTCAACCTTCGTAGAGTTCCTCTTCAAAAGCAGGCGACGACTCCTCCACTTCTGTTGATTTGTTTAGCAAGAGTGAGTACACATCGTACTCGCAAGTCATACCACAGAATGCATTTATACATGATGGCTTATTCCAAAGGAGTGGCTTCTGTGGTTATTTTGCAGAAATGCAACATTTGCAATTGAATACAAATAATAGATTGAAAGCATAATTCAAAACAAATAGACAATAATAAGTTAACAATTGATTTCACAAAGTACACATAGTCTAATCAAGTTCTTTCACACAGCTGAACAAGTTATCTCACACAGCTGACCCTTCCCAATTGTTTTATGAAAATCTACCCCTCGTGTGAAATTCTCGAGCATGTCCATAACCGAGGACGCGGCTATTCGAATAGATTGATTTAACACTCTGCAGAGTTTGTACACTTTACCCACACGATACAATCAGTGTAGTGATCATCGACCATAACAAAACCTTTCGAAACTTCATCTCAAACAATGACACTCTGGTGTGCTTTCTGCAGTCAATTTGTACACTGACCCTTGGAATGACATACACCATTGGACGGGGATGCGTGAACCGTCCGCGATGTGACATATCACACCTCCGACCCATCACATAGCTTAAATACAACCGAGTTGTCAATGTCAAGACTCCATAACTTACTAAGTCGAGCCCGGCCCATACTAGGCATGTGGTCGCATGCAGAAGGCCCAGTTCAATGGCGCACAAAGTTAAGTCCTTAATTGACCAAGGCAAGACTTCCATTTTAACCCAAATCACAAAGTTTAATAAGCACACAGCTCCACCATTCACAGAATCCACCACTTGCCTCGGTCTAAATCTTTTCCCACCTGTTGGTTAAGTGCAACACATGCCATCAACGAGTAACAAACACACAAACACACACAGATTCATCACACAGTTCCATAATCACTTAGTCAAATTTATAATTGCAACTCTCACATGAAATGATGACTCGTGGCATGGCTAAGCAGTCTAATCGTATCTAACCAACCCACGTTGGTGCTACGATAATACCAACTAATAATTAACCAACCTAGGGTGACAAAAGATCATGGCATATAATAGACAAGGTGGATATAACAAATTGGATTAATAACTACACCCAAAAGCATTTAAATAAATACTTGAAATAGAATGCAATACATTGAAACAAGGTATTTTGGCGGGTTCAAAATGATCAAAGGTATAACTTGCCTTGGAATAGATCTAGATATTGGTCTTGGTCTTGAGGTGCTCCTTCTTCTGCAAAATTCCCCGAAGTATCGACGTCTACTCGCAAACGAGATAAAAGAAACAAAACAAATAAATAACAGAGGCAAAACAAACTCCAAAAATTAAATAAAATTCACCATTAAATAGATCTTAATTTTATATAAATTTACAAATTTGAATGGGCTCAATTGGACTTCGGATGCAAAAGATATGGGCTTTGGAAGATTTGAAAATCAATTAAACCCTAATTTGGATTTTCTCGAATTTCCGAATTATTTTATAAAGGAAATTCGGATTATTGCGCAATGCTTGCGTCGGTAGAGAATTTCGGAAAAGAATTAAATTTAAATTAAAAGCGGCAGTGGGACCCATCGTCATCCTCTCGACTCATGGTGGATCGGGTCCACCGAGCCGAAAGTGGTGGTGGATGTGCCGTGGCGGCAATGCCGTGCACACGCAGCGCCACCTCGGTGGGCGCGGCAGCCGTGGTGTTGACTGGCCGCCACGTCACCGGCAAAGGAACGAGAGGCGCGCGGCCGAGAGGCTTGCCCGGCGGCGACGACGGCAACGGCGTGAGTTCGGCGGCGCGAAGCACCAAAACGGTCGCCAAGAGGAAGGCGATGCTACTAGAGGTGGCGGCGGAGCGCTGGTGGCACGAACTCACCGGCGATGAAGGAGGCGGCGGCGGCGAGCTCGCGTTGTCGGACGGCACGGCAGCGGCGGCGAGGCGCTCCCGGCGGCGGCGGTGGCGAGATGAAGCCGTGTTATTGCGCACTCGAGGCGGTGGTTGCACCGCCAGCGGAGCTCGAGAGCGGCGGAAGCGGTGGTAGCGAGGTTGCGGCCGTGGCGGTCTTCAGGCAATGCCGCGCAACGACGAGACGAGGGCGAGGACGGCGACTCGGGGTTACGGAGGAGGAGAGAGAGGCGAAGAGATTGGGGGCTCGGGGCTTTTATAGCCGAGGACGCGAGTCCCGAGCGAAGCTTGGCGGCGGCGCGAAAGGGCGAGGCGGCGCGAGAGATCGGGAGGAAGACGACGCCGAGTCGCGTCTGGCGGCGGTCCATCGGTCGGCGCGAGCGCGCAGCGCGCGCGGCGGCGGCAGCCGGACGATGGAGATCCCGCGCGGAGAAAGCAGCGAGGCGAGCGCGGTGTGGAGCGTCGCGATCGCGCGAAGGGGGACACGTGGCGCCATCAGGCGAGGAAGGCGGCACAGTGGGCGAGGCGATGGAATAGTCTTTGGGCTTGGCCCGAGATTATTCAAGGATTTTCTTTGATTTTCTTTTAAATAAATCCAGAAAATGCAAATAGCAATTAGAAAATAGCAAATAACTTTGGAAAAATTCCAGAAAATTCTATAAAATATATCCAAGCATATAGAATCTAAATAAAATATTTTTGACAATTGTTGATGTTGGGATTAAGCACATTAAATCAATTTGTCCTTAAAGTCAATATTAAGCTTTTTAAATTAATATTCAATAAATCCAAATGGTGAATTTTCTCGCTACCATTATTTAAAAGATTTTTAAAGCTCTGAAAATTTGGGATGTTACAAACCTCCCCCCCTTAAGCGAATCTCGACCCGAGATTAGGCTAGCTAGAGAAAAGGCTAGGAACTCGGCTTCAACTCATCTTCACGTTCCCACGTTGCTTCTCCTTACGAGTGGTTACTCCTTTGGACTTTGCAAACGAGCGGTTTTGCTTACAGTGCGGCGCTCTGCGACATCCAAATCTTGACAGTGCTCTTTGTATGTGAGATCTTCCTTGATTCAATTGACTCCAACGAGTGCGCTCTTCCGCACACGAAGACACTTCTTGATTGAGAGACATGAAAGATATCATGCACTCGCTAACTATGTTGCGGTAGCTCCAAGCTGTCACGCAACTTCTCCACGGCGTTCCAAAACCTTGAATGGACCCACATATCTAGGAGCAAGCTTCCCTTTGGTGTGGAATCTCTTAACACCTCGGCGGAGTAACTCGAAGATACACAAAATCCTCGGTTCAAAGGCGAGGTCACGACGACGATTATCGGCATAACTCTTTTGCCTGGACTGGGCTATCTTTAGTCTTTCTCTGATCATAGCAACTTGTTCTTCGGCTTCCTGAATAATATTTGGCCCGAACACTACGCGTTCAGCTGTCTCTGACCAATTCAACGGAGTTCTGCAGGCACGACCGTCTGAGCTTCAAATGGTGACATCGCAAACCGCCCGATAAGCGTTGTTGTACGAGAATTCGGCATACGGTAAACTCTTATCCCAACTAGTAGCATTAGCTAAGGCACAGGCTCTTAACATATCCTCTAATATCTGATTAACTCTTTCAGTCTGTCCATCTGTCTATGGATGATAAGCGATCTTGAAATTGGATGAGTTCGTGGCTTCATGTAGACTCGCGAAGCGAGAGGTGAATTGAGATCCTCGATCTGACACTATCTTCTTAGGCACACCGTGCAGACTGACGATTTTTGTCATATACAATTCCGCCAAGCGGTCTCCTGAGTAAGTGGTTTTGACTGGCAAGAAATGGGCAACCTTAGTCAAACGATCCACTATTACCCAAATCGAATCATAACCTGATTGAGTCTTGGGTAGACCGGTAATAAAATCCATACCGATTTCTTCCCACTTCCATTCTGGTATCTTCAGCGGTTGTAGCAAACCTGCTGGTCTCTGATGCTCTGCCTTTACTTTCTGACACACGTCGCATAAGGCAACGAACTCTGCGACGTCTCGCTTTAAGTTTGGCCACCAAAACTTACTCTTAACATCCTGATACATCTTAGTACTTCCAGGGTGAATTGAATACTTTGAGTCATGGGCTTCCTTGAATCATTTGTCTTAATCCATCCATATCCGCATACGAATCGTCCATTGATCCACAGTATATCCTGATCATCTATGGTGAAGTCTTTAAATTTTCCTTCTGCCATCTTCTTTTTGAGGTCGGCAAACTCAGAATCCTTGGGTTGGGCTTCACAAATATGTTTCTCTAGAGTAGATTGCACTTCTAGGCTGGCCACAAATCCCTCAGAAACAAGTTCTAACTGTAGCTTCTGGAATTCCTCCGAAGTTAGGGCAAATCTCTTTTACTTCCAGAGTATTGCAGTAGCTTTTACGACTCAGTGCATCTGCAACTACATTGGCCTTACCAGGATGGTAATGGATTCCAAGATTATAATCCTTTATTAATTCCACCATCTTCTCTGTCTCATGTTCAAATCGGTGAGTGAATATGTACTTGAGCTCTTATGATGCTGTAGACTTCACACGATTCTCGATGAGATAATGGCGCCAAATCTTCAAAGCATGCACTACGGCAACTAGTTCCAAATCATGGGTAGGATAGTTCTCTTCATGAGGCCTTAATTGCCTTGACGCATAGCGACAGCTCTTCCTTCTTGCATAAGGACACATCCTAATCCTTGACGCTGAAGCATCACAATAGATATCAAAATCCTTATCGATATCCAAGCAAAACTAGCATCGGGTGAAGTCAAATGTTTCTTCAATTCTTGAAAACTTTCTTCACAAGCTGGGGTCCAAATAAACTTCTTCTCTTTCTTCAACAATTGCGTAAGAGGTTTAGCAATCGTTGAGAACCCTTCAATGAAACGACGATAGTATCTGCCATTCCCAAGAAACTACGAATTTGAGTAATCGTCTTGGGTGCTCCCAATTCATTCTGACTTTAACTTTTCCGGTCAATTGCTACTCCTTCTTTGTCATCACATGACCGAGAAAATCAACTTTCTTCTTCCAAAAGTCACACTTCTTGAACTTGGCATACGGTGATGTCCTCTCGAGCTTCTCTAGGATTAATCTCAAATGTTCGCATGTTCTTCTTCCGATTTTGAGTATACCAAAATATCATCAATGAATACTACCACAAACTTATCCAAGTATTCCATGAATACCTTGTTCATCATGTTCATGAAATAGGCGGGGCATTAGTCAATCCAAAAGACATGACTAAAAACTCATAATGTCCATACCGGGTTGAGAAAGCGGTCTTTGGTACATCCTTAGGACAAATCTTCAAGCGATGGTAACTTTGATCGCAGATCGATCTTGGAGAATACTCGGCTCCTTTCATCCGGTCGAACAAATCATCTATTACGGGCAATGGGTACTTATTCTTGATGGTGACTTCATTGAGAGAACGATAATCGATACACATTCTCATACTTCCATCTTTCTTCTTGACAAACAAAGCGGTGCTCCCCATGCGGCGAACTAGGTCTTACAAAACCTTTCTCCAAGAGTTCTTCTATCCGCTTCTTCATTTCCACAAGTTCATCATTGGCATCCGGTAGGGTCTCTTGAAATTGGTGCCGTTCACGGCACTAGATCGATGACAAACTCAATGTCACGGTCGGTGGCATTCCAGTAATTCTTACGGAAATACATCGGTTAATCTCGACTACGGTACATCTTCCAAAGAAGCTGTCTTCAAAGCGTTGACTACCAAATGTCCATCACGTCTCGAGGTGGCTAGAAATTCTACTTTCTTTCTGTGGTATCCTCAATTGTCATGGCTCTTCGCCACAATCTAGCCTTGCTTTATGTTTGGATAACCAATCCATACCAAGGATGACATCTATGGTGCGAGTGTCTAGAACTATTAGGTTGGTTAGAAACTCAACTCCGACTATGAGTAGCCTAGCTCCTAAACATCCAACTTTAGAACTTAGCTCTGCTCGGTATTGGACTAACAGAGTATGCTTAAGATGCATAACTTCCAATTTGTTCTTAGTTGCAAAAATTCCGAAACAAGCGAATGTGAATCTCGAATCAAGCGAGGCGATGCAGTCTTGAATTTACTAGGAACTTACCCGATTACAACGTCGGTGCTTCTTGGGCTCCTTCTAGAGTGGCGTGGTTGACACGACCTCGACCGCGATGGCGGTGCTCCTCCGGATTGACCGGTAGCTTGAGAAGTTCCTTGATGGTTGCCTTGTCTTGGCGTCTTGGTGGTGTGTTCCCAAGGTTGAAGCGTCTTGGGTGATAGTCCCAATCTGCGGACATCGGTTGGCGAAATGCCCTGGCCGACGGCAGTAAAGCAAACTCGGTTGTATTACGTGGGTTGCTTATTGGATTGGGGTTGGTAGTGCGGGATTGCGGAAGTTACGAACAAGCGGGCGAGTCTTGAAGTTGGTGCGGGTGGTCCGCGACTCGTGGTGGAAAGCGGCTAAGCTGCGGTGGAATCATTCTTGCCCTCGGTGGGGTTGGTGACTTCCTTCTTTGAGCCATTCTGCGCTACGATGATCTTCCAATTCCTTGCGCTTATCTTCTAGAATCAAAGCCTTGTTGATTAACTCTTGAAAATCAGGAAAGGTGTGGGCGATCAAGTTGACTTGAAGTCCAGTGTTCAATCCTTTGTAAAACGACTACGCGAGCCTTGTCGATGGCGACATCTTCTGCGACATATCGAGCAAGTTGAGAGAATTTGTTGAGGTAGTCGATCACCGACATTCCTCCTTGCTTGAGAGCACGAATTCATCCTTCTTTAGATCCATGATTCCTTACGGTACATGATATCGGCGAAAAGCGGTTGTGAACTCTTCCCAAGTAATGTCTTGCGGCGTTCCATGCGCTGCACAAAAATTTTCCCACCATTCGGCGGCAATGCCTTCCATCTGGTGAGAGGCGTACAGAACTTTTTCATGATCGCTGCATTGAGTGATCAGCAGTTTCCTCTCAATAACACGAAGCCAATCATCAGCTTCTACGGTGAGACATGTCGAGAAAAGGTTGGTGGGCGGGTCCTCATAAACTCGACCAACTTGGATGATCCATTGTGACCATGAGCAGCGGGGTTCCATTGTGATGTTGATTGTTGTTGCTCTGGTTATTCATAGCTTGCATCTGATTCATCATGGTGTACATCAGCTGGGTCTGAGCTGTCATGAATGCCCCAAAATTCTGCAGATCGACTGAAGGTGCTTGTGGTGGAATTGCTTCTCCGGGGATTTGCTCCCGTCCTTCTGACACTGGAGTATCAGAACCACTTGCAGCAGCTTGACGAGTCTGAACCATCTGGTGAATCTCCAGGGGTTAGATAAGGTAGCAAGCACAAGATAAGGTGTAGAACTAATCGGGGTAGGTAAAACCCAACAACATATTTTAAGAAAGCTCAACTGAAACTCTTATATTGATTAAGATAATAGTATGGCTTGCAACAAATGCCTAAGGGCCTTTGCAGCTCATACTTGCACACAAAAATAAGGACGAACTTAAGCACACCAAACTACCACCTAAAGGGCGACTCAAGACATAAAACTGGCTAAGCCTGAAACAACTCGAACAGACTACTCGATCAAATAGCCTCCATGACCTTGGCGGTGCTCCCCTTTCTTGTAGACACGAAAGTGGTGGCATCTCGCAAACCGATCCCGATGTCCGGGGATGGTGCAATAGGAGCAGTGTCCACAGTGCAGTCTTCTTTGGTGCTTCGCTCTGCGCCTCTGCTGGCTCTTACGGTTCACCGGTCCATCGACTTCTTACAGGTCTTCCTCTTGATGTCTTCTTCGTGATCGTGTCGTCCATAAAGAGTTTCTTCTAATATGGCGATCCTTTCTTGACTCTCGAAGAGTCTCATAGGTACACTCGGCTCTGTGGCGGCTAACTCCAACGATTCTTCCCGGCGTGGCGGCGGGCGAGATGCACGACGGTGGCGTTGTCTTCTCCCTCCGTAGGCGGAAAGCGTGCGGCAAGATCCACGTCGGAAGTGCGGGGATGATAGCGAAAAGCGTGTCACGAAGCTCTCGAGTAGATGTTGCAGATCCTCGGGATGGCAAGGCGTGAAGACTCTGGATTGCTTCAATCCAAATACTCCTTCGAGTGAGATGTTCGGTGGTTTGCTTGCCTTAGTGTTCTTCCGGCGCGAGGCGGTCAAATGGCGATCACTCCACGATCTCGGCGTTCACAATCCAAGCAACGCCACGGTACAATGGACGATCGAACCCTCCAAGTACTTGTAGCAACTTCCAAAGCTCGTGGCAAGTCCCCCTTGCGCTCTCCATAACTCGAAGGCGAGGCATCTGTCAAGATGGACAAGGATATGAAAACAACTTCAAAATAGCGGGGAAAGAAAGAATTTCAGCAATAGTTGAGTGAAGAGAGACATGAGATGAGTTAAGGAGTTCAGTTAATCTTGCAAGTTAATTTTGCTTTAGAAAATAGTTTGGACACACTACAACGGCCAATCTAGCTAAGGTCAAGACCAACAGTCAGTATGGCTCTGATACCACCTCTGTCGGGACCCAAATATGCAAATCTGGACCCTCTGTGTATTATGCACTAGTCCAGGATCACGCTAGTGCACACAGTGTTAACATTGATGAAATATCACATCCATACAACGAATATAAGAATAAACGAGTACTTTAAATAACAAATAACTGTTGGGACCTTATGGTCGAGTGTTACATTTATTAAGCCATGCAAGGCTGACAATAAGAGAATAAACTGCAGCGGAAACGAAATAAACTCCGGTGGCTCCCATCAATTTACCACAGGCAACTGACTGGGAGCAAGACCCTAACGCTCAACCTTCGTAGAGTTCCTCTTCAAAAGCAGGCGACGACTCCTCCACTTCTGTTGATTTGTTTAGCAAGAGTGAGTACACACCGTACTCGCAAGTCATACCACAGAATGCATTTATACATGATGGCTTATTCCAAAGGAGTGACTTCTGTGGTTATTTTACAGAAATACAACATTTGCAATTGAATACAAATAATAGATTGAAAGCATAATTCAAAACAAATAGACAATAATAAGTTAACAATTGATTTCACAAAGTACACATAGTCTAATCAAGTTCTTTCACACAGCTGAACAAGTTATCTCACACAGCTGAACAAGTTATCTCACACAGCTGACCCTTCCCAATTGTTTTATGAAAATCTACCCCTCATGTGAAATTCCCGAGCATGTCCATAACCGAGGACGCGGCTATTCGAATAGATTGATTTAACACTCTGCAGAGTTTGTATACTTTACCCACACGATACAATCAGTGTAGCGATCACTGACCATAACAAAACCTTTCAGAAACTTCATCTCAAACAATGACACTCCTGGTGTGCTTTATCGCCGTCAATTTGTACACACGACCCTTGGAGCGACACACACCATTGGACAGGATGCAATGAGCCGTCCGCGATGTGACATATCACACCTCCGACCCATCACATAGCTTAAATACAACACGAGTTGTCAATGTCAAGACTCCATAACTTACTAAGTCGGGCCCGACCCATACTAGGCATGTGGTCGTGCAGAAGGCCAGTTCAATGGCGCACAAAGTTAAGTCCTTAATTGACCAAGGCAAGACTTCGATTTAACCCAAATCACAAAGTTTAATAAGCACAGCTCCACCATTCACACAGAATCCACCACTTGCCTCGGTCTAAATCTTTTCCCACCTGTTGGTTAAGTGCAACACATGCCATCAACGAGTAACAAGACACAAAGACACACAGATTCATCACAGTTCCATAATCACTTAGTCAAATTTATAATTGCAACTCTCACATGAAATGATGACTCGTGGCATGGCTAAGCGATCTAATCGTATCTAACCAACCCACGTTGGTGCTACGATAATACCAACTAATAATTAACCAACCTAGGGTGACAAAAGATCATGGCATATAATAGACAAGGTGGATATAACAAATTGGATTAATAACTACACCCAAAAGCATTTAAATAAATACTTGAAATAGAATGCAATACATTGAAACAAGGTATTTTGAAAACTGGGTTCAAAATGATCAAAGGTATAACTTGCCTTGGAATAGATCTAGATATTGGTCTTGGTCTTGAGGTGCTCCTTCTTACGCAAAATTCCCAAGTATCGGCGTCTACTCATGAAACGAGATAAAAGAAACAAAACAAATAAATAACAGAGGCAAAACAAACTCCAAAAATTAAATAAAATTCACCATTAAATAGATCTTAATTTTATATAAATTTACAAATTTTAATGGGCTCAATTGGACTTCGGATGCAAAAGATATGGGCTTTGGAAGATTTGAAAATCAATTAAACCCTAATTTGGATTTTCTCGAATTTCCCGAATTATTTTTATAAAGGAAATTCGGATTATTGCGCAATGCTTGCGTCGGTAGAGAATTTCGGGAAAAGAATTAAATTTAAATTAAAAGCGACACGGTGGGACCCACTGTCATCCTCTCGGCTCATGGTGGACTGGGTCCACCGAGCCGAGGGTTAGGGGTGGCGGTGGACTGTGCCACGCGGCGGTGGCGTGAGCACGCAGCGCCACCTCGGTGGCGCGGCGGCCGTGGTGATGACTTGCCGCCACGTCTACCGGGGAACGAGAGGAGGAGCGCGGCGAGAGGCTTGCCGGCCGGCGACGACGGCGAACGGCGGTGAGTGGCGCTGGCACCAAAACGGGTCGCCAAGAGGAAGGCGATGCTACTAGAGGTGGCGGCGGGCGCGGGTGGCACGAACTCACCGGTGGCAAGTGAAGGAGGCGGCGGCGGCGAGCTCGCGTTGTCGGACGGCGCGGCAGCGGCGAAGGCGCTCGGCGGCGGCGGTGGCGAGATGAAGCCCGTGTTATTGCGCACTCGAGGCGGTGGTTGCACGGCCAACGGAGCTCGAGACGGCGGAAGGCGGTGGTAGCGAGTTGCGGCGGCGGCGGTCTTACAGGCAATGCCGCGCAACGAGACGAGGCGAGGGCGGCGACTCGGGGTTACGAGGAGAGAGAGGCGAAGAGATTGGGGCTCGGGGCTTTTTATAGCCGAGGACGCGGAGTCCCGAAAGGAAACGGCGGCGCGGCGCGAAGGGCGGAGCGAGCACGGAGAGATCGGGAGGAAGACGACGCCGGAGGCGTCGCGGCGCGGTCCACCGGTCGGCCGAGAGCAAGCGAGCGCGGCGCGGGCGGCGCGGCAGCCGGACGATGGAGATCCTGCACCGAGAGCAAGCGAGGCGCGGCGTGGAGCGTCTGTCGCGCGAAGGGGACACGTGGCGGCCATCGGGCGAGGAAGGCGCGCGAGTGGGCCGGCGATGGAATAGTCTTGGGCTTGGCCCGATCGTTCGAGATTTTCTTTTGATTTTTCTTTTAAATAAATCCAGAAAATGCAAATAGCAATTAGAAAATAGCAAATGACTTTGGAAAAATTCCAGAAAATTCTATAAAATATATCCAAGCATATAGAATCTAAATAAAATAGTTTTGACAATTGTTGATGTTGGGATTAAGCACATTAAATCAATTTGTCCTTAAAGTCCATATTAAGCTTTTTAAATTAATATTCAATAAATCCAAATGGTGAATTTTCTTGCTACCATTATTTAAAAGATTTTTAAAGCTCTGAAAATTTGGGATGTTACAATTTAGCCAACAGAAAACAACAACAACAAGAACACCAAATGGTTTCTTTCAACAAAAAAAGGGTCACAATACTTATTCAGCTTACATCTAAATCAATATCCTTGAATCATTATGGAACTCTTTTCTGCTTCTGACTTCTTGAACCACTGAAAATTATACCTGGATCTGAATTTGATCAAACTGTACCAAAGATCCAAAATCCGTCAAATATTTTGAGGCCGTCACTGACATCCTCGCAATGCCTGACATGCCGGAGAACGACACCGATGAAAGGATCAACCTCTTGAACCTTGCAGTCAAGCTGATTCTGCACTTCTTCAAAACTTGGGTTTCTTCACAAGAAACCAGAACCCGAAAGTACAGAACACAATGAGGCAGGAACGATTGAACTCTGTAATCTCAATTTTTCTTTGTATCTCAATTGATACAACTTTTCTGTTTTCATTACTATATATAGAGGTTTCTCAAACCGAGTTTTACAGATCAAGATGCAAAACGGACAAAGAATCCGAGTTTGAATCTGAGAGGTAAAACTGGACGAGTTACAGACCAAACCGAAAAGGAGACAAACTTAAATCTACAGACCAACTCTGAAACCGAGTTGTAAGTTCTGAAGTTACAGAAGACCAAAACATAAAACTAAAACAAATAGATAACAAGTTTAATCTAACAAATCACCCCCTAAACTTGTTATCCTAACTTCACATCCAGAATACCTATCTTCTGTCTCATCTCTAAAAATTTTATGCGACCAAGTGCTTTGGTTAGCAAATCAGCCTGTTGATCTTCAGAGCTGACATACTCCACTTCGACCTTTCCATCCTCAATACATTCACGAATAAAATGATATCTTGTATCAATGTGTTTACTCCGCCCATGATGAACTGGATTCTTGCATAGTGAAATTGCTGACTTGTTATCAATCATTAATTTGAATTTCTCGGTTGTACATTTGAGATCTCCATATAGTCGACTTTGCCAAATTCCTTGACATGTTGTAGTGGTAGCAGCTATATACTCGACTTCACGGGAGGAGAGAGCTACTATTTTCTGCTTTTGAGAAGCCTATGTAACCAAACTTTGACCAAGAAAAAATGCCATTCTGTAGTACTTTTAGGTCATCAATATCACCCGCTAAGTCACTATCACAAAACCTACTAGTTTTGGTTCCAGTCCATCACCTCTTTTATAAAAACAACCATAACCTTTTGTACCACTTATGTATCTTAGGATATGTTTTATAGCGACCATATGTTCATCAAGAGGTTCATCCATATATCTACTTATAATGCCCTTTGCATAAGCAATATCCGGCCTTGTATTTACTAAGTATCTCAAACTTCCAACTATACTCCGATACTCGTTTTATCCTTGAATTTCCACCACCCTTTTACTCAATTTCAGATGACTCTCCATGGGACTTTGACAAGGATTACAATCAATCATGCACATTAAAGATAATATTTTGGTTGCATAACTTTGTTTGGCGATTGAGATGGATCCTTCTCCTTGCTTCACCTCAATTCCCAAATTGTAACTCAATGGTCCAAGGTCACTCATTTTGAATACTTTCCTCATTTGGTCCTTGAACTCAATTATGTCTTTGATGTTTGATCCAGTAATGATCAAGTCATCAACATATACACCAACTATTAGAATTTTGTTTTCAACCATTCTCTTGTATCTGACATGTTCAATAAGACTTTTCTTAAAGCCCAGTGACATAAGTGATCTATCCAGTTTCAAATTCCATGCTCGAGGTGCCTGTCGTAGCCCATATAATGCTTTCTTAAGCCTCAACACATACTGTTCAAATCCCCTTTAATATATCACGGTGGTTGTTGAACATATACTTCTTTGGCTAGATCTCCATTAAGAAATGCCAACTTAACATCCATATGGTGCACCTCCCATCCTTCATGAGTCGCTAGAGCTAAGAGTAATCGAGCAGTTTCTAATCCGCCACCGAGCAAACACTTCATCAAAGTCAACTCCTTGTTTTTGAGCATAACCCTTTACTACCAAGCGTGCTTTATATTTGATAATATTCCCTTCTTTGTCTTTCTTGAGCTTAAAAATCCACTTCATACCTATGGGCTTTCGATTCTGTGGTGGTTTTACTAATTCCCATGTCTCATTTTCCGAATAGATTTTCATCTCTTCTTCAATTGCATTTCTCCAATTAGGTTCTTTCACGCTTCTTCAAAGCATGTTGGCTCCTCCAAAGCAAGCAAACACATAGCCAAAAGCGAGATTCCATTGGTTGGTTTCATCATAGATATCCTTCAAATTTACGAATCGGTTTATACATTACGTGGATGAGTCAGATCTGAAGAGTAGTCTAATTGGTTGGTAAGGAATGAGTAATACCTAGTATTTCAAACACTTGTGACTCGGGAGTACTAGGACTATTAACCTGAGGATCCCTAGTTTCAAAGTTTCCATCAGTTCCTTCGGTTATGTCCCTATCTGAAGCTTCATCGGTACTAACAGGAGTTTGATAGACTACAGTGAAAGTCCCCATATTACTCTCCTGTAATTTTCCTTGCGCTGCTCGTAATTCCAATTCGGTGCTTGCTCTCATCAAAAACAATATCACGACTGATATGAAGTCTTTGAGTATTTGGATCATAACATCTATATGCTTTGGATCCCGGCTCATATCCAATAAAAATCATTGCTTTGCTTCTATCTTGCAGTTTCGACAAGTGAGGAAGAGCAGTTTTCACATGAGCAATGCATCCGAACGTTCGTAGATGACTTATGTTTGGTTTCCTTTTGTGCCAGACCTCATACGGTGTCTTTCCCTGAATACTTTTGTGAATGCTCGATTCAACAAATAAGCTGCAGTGGTCTTGCTTCTCCCCAAAAATATGCCGGCATCTTTTTATCTTTGATAAACTCGAGCCATAGCAACCACCGCATCGATTCGTCTCTCAACCACCCGTGCTGTTTGTGGTGTATATGGGTATGGTAAACCTCCTTACACCTTGATCTTCACAAAACGACTCAAACTCCTTTGAATGGAACTCCCCCAGTGCATTCTAAAGCCTTGATTTGAGATTAGTTTCCACCTCTGTTCTTGTCTTGATTTTCATGAATGCACCAAAAGCTTGACTCTTTTCCTTTAGTAGAACTATCCACATGTATCTAGAGCAATCATCTACCATCAGCAGAAAATACCGATTTCCCCCGGGAGTTTCTGGTGAAATTGGACCACATAAATCCCCATGAACCAATTCAAGCAAATTATCAGCCCGAAATAGTGATTTCTGAGGAAATGACTTTCTCTTCTGCTTACCAACAAGACATCCTTCACAAATTTGTTCAATATGATCAATCTTTGGTAGTCCTACTACCATCCCCTTTTGTGACATACTTTCCAAAGCTCGGAAATTCAAATGTCCATATCTCTTGTGCCAAAGCCAAGCTTCACCGTTATCTTCAGATAGCAGGCATATCGGTTTTGTTATGTGCAGTTCCAAAACATATAACCTGTTCCCCGATCTCTGCACATTGGCTATCATTCTCTGTTCACCATCGTGAATTGTCAGATTTCCTCCAACAATCATTATCTTGCAGCCACCTTCATCCAATTGACCGAGACTCAATTTCTGACTTTTAGTCGAGGGATATAGTATCGTCGATGAGTAGCTTGTGTTCCAGATTTTTGCACTCAAATATCGATTCCCACGGCCACATATTTCCACAAGCGAACCATCTCCAAATCTTCTTGAGCCTCCCACTGATTCATCAATCTCAGCAAAGACTGATTTGTCACCGGTCATATGATTGCTCGCACCTGTATCCAAATACCAGCGGCAATCACCTTCCTTCTTGCTAGACTTGAACTCTGGCCACACCTTATCTTCATTTAGTAAGAGCTTTTCGGTAAGTCTCTTGGTGTTTTGCTGATTGCCACAAGCTTCAGTTAAGAGCAGAGTTGGATCTTCCTCCATCGGTTTCTCAACAAAGTTTGCTCTTTCCCTTTTTGGTTTTCTACATTCTGATGCATAGTGTCCATAGACATTGCAGTTGAAACATTTGATTTTTGACTTATTGGGTTTCCGGCATTCTGCGGCATAATGACCAAAGCCATTGCAGTTGAAACATTTGACACTTGATTTGTCACCTTTCTTGTATTGTCTTGAACCAGCACCTTGTAATTGACTTTGGCCTCCCCCTTGCCAATCGCCATGGCCTTCTTCACTGGCCTTCTTTTCTTCTCCTACCAGTGATTCCCATTGCGACCGCGTGAACATCAGCTGATCACCTCTATTCTCTGTCTTCTCATATCGTCTCCCTTTCAAGCTTTCCTCGAAAGCCCTCAGACGACCAGTGGCTTCTGCGAATGTCATAGTGGTCATGTCACCCCATTGTTCAATTGTGCCAACAATCGGTAGAAAATGATCAGGGACGGCACAAAAGAGTTTCTCAACCATAGTGCTATCTTTCATTTCAGTACCGAGAGATCGAATCTCCCCAACCAGTGTGGAGAGCTTCTGAGAAAATGCAGTCACAGTTTCAGAATCCTCCATGATCAGCCGATCAAACTGTCGTTTCAAGACTTGCACTCTTGCTTTCTTGACTCGATCCTCACCGACATGTATTTCTCGGATTGCATTCCAAGCAGTTTTTGCCGTTTCCTTGTCAGCAATTGCCATCAGTACCGCATCTGGTACAGATTGTGAAATCGCAGCAAGCGCACCTTGATCGATCTCCTCCTCAACCGACGTAGTGCCTTCAATTGCCGTCCAGACGCCAAGAGATCGGAGGATGATCTTCATCTTTACTGCCCACAGGCTGTAATTCAACTCACTCAGCATCGGGTAGTGAATCGGGACTCCCCGCAGCAGTGATCTGTTTGTCGTTGACGTTTCGACGACGATCTCTGCCGATGACTCCTCTCTAAGCGATGTTTCACGGACATCGTTCCTGAAAATTTAGGAGACAATGATAGCTCGGCGGCGCATGGAAGCACGGCTCCATGGACGTCGACCGGACGCAGGGAGGGTCGGCCGCCGTCTGGTTCCTTGGCGTTAGCAGCAGCCACGGCTTCACCCCGGCGAGGCCGTGGCCGACGTACCCCACGGTGGACCAGCCGCTCACCACCGACACGTCGCAGTAGCTCTGCAGGAACATCTCCGCCAGCATCTTCTGGTTGTGCGGTTGCTTCACGGCGCCGGTCACCGTCGTGTGCTCGTAGTACATGGACTTCAGCTTCTCGGAGTACTCCGACTGCGCCGAGCTGAAGAGCACCGCCTTCGACGTCGTCGCGGCCGCCTCATGCCCGTTCGGTGCCGCGTTGGGGTCTACCTCGGGCAGAATATTCTCCTGACTCGTGTAGGCCACGATCTGCTTGAAGTACTCCTTCGACGGCACGGGGTTCCAGGCGAAGGTCGTGATCTGAAGGACAATCTTTTCATCGAAGTTGGCCATGTACGACGTGTAGTACCTCGTGATGAGCCCCCACACCTTATTCGACGGGTGGAACAGGTACCTCCCGATGTGGTGGAACACCGTGTCCTGTGCCGGGAACATCCACCGGAACTCGTCCTCGAACTGTGGCACGAGGAACAGCCCCAGCGCGAAGTAGAGGTCGGAGCGCAGCATCAGCCAGTTCACCTTGCCCAGGACGGTCTGGTCGTCGTCGCAGAAGAAGAGCTGGTCCGGCTGCTGGTAGTCATGCTCCAGGTGGATGTACACGTACGACGGCACCGACTCGGACCGCACGCCGGCGGGGTCGTCGTTCCTGACCTTCTTGGCCGTGAGCAGGTTCGCGTAGCTGTGCTCGCTGCCGCGGTGGAGCCGAGTGAGGTTGGCGACGAGGAAGCCCGCGGGGAGCTCCCACGAGACCCCCGGGAATGGCTCGCAGAAGAGTTCGGCCATGTCGTCGGTGACGTGCACGAGGAATACGCGGTGGGTGAGCAGCGCATAGAGGAACGCGGACGCCATGGAGAGCATGCGGTCGCCGAGGTGGTTGAAGGGCGTCCACGCGAGGTAGTTGCACTCGACGAGGCCCATGCTGTAGGCGGAGGTGAGCTGCATCAGGGACTTCTTGTAGAAGAGCGTGCCCGGGCCGCACTTGCGGTGGAGCGCCTCGTACTTGCGGAGCCGGGACACGAGGTACGGCGACGGCGAGTGCGGCGATGGCTTCCGGTGGAGTGACGACTGGTACCGGCTCAGGCAGGATCTCCCGCTGATGCCCGGCGAGAGGAGCCCGCCGAGGAGCCTGTGCCGGCTCGCCGGAGGGGAGTCCGAAGGCTCTGGTTGTTTCGCTGCATCCTCTGCACGGATCGAGAAGTGAGTGAACATGCACATGTGCGCAATCGCGTAATGCAACGGTACACAGAGAGAAGCACGTACGTAGGTACGTACCCTGGCGCGCGGTGACTCTGATGCCCATCTGCCACACGTCCGACAGGTTCGGCCGCCCGCGGGACAGCACGAGGAAGAGCGGCAGAGTGGCGAAGCAGAGCGCGACGAGCTGCCCGACGGGCCACACGGAGTTCCCTTTGGATGGTTGCAGCGGCCGGCAGGGCAGCCGCGCCAGCTTCCTGTCCATTTCTTCGCCCCCATTGTTCGCGCCGCAAAGGGGAGGGGAAGGAAGAGGAGGAGGTAGCCTTGAGCCCTTGATGCACGAGCGGACCAGAGGACTTCGATGCAACCAATCTACAGGGACTTTGGACTTGGGTTGGGGAAATTTGGACTCTTTTGGCCGTATGACGCACAAAAATTCTTCATTTAGCCTTTTTATACGCGAATTTCCTATTTTAGCCCCCTCTAACCACCTACTGCCGTTGGGGGTGGCAGCAGACGACCTGCTGCCGTCCCCCACGGCAGCAGGTCACCTGCTGCCGTGGGGATCCGTCCTTTTTTTTAATTGAAAAATGTAATATTTGTTCGAGAATTTTTTAAATGTAATATATGAGCTCAAAAAATTATGAAACTTTTTATGGAGCCTCCTGGCATAGTGTGGTTAGTTGTGTAATTTTTTGAAATTTTATCAATTTTTTTTATCTGCATAAGTCTTTGAAGTCAAATTTTTGTATGAATTTTCTAATATAGAAACTGAGGTCCGAACATTATGAAATTTTTTTGTCAGACTCCCTACATAGAGGACTTGATTGTGTAAATTTTATGTTATTTTATATGCTCTGAGATTATCTCGACAAATTCAGGGTCTAGGTGTGGAAATTATAAGGAGACGTTTCGGAAATTAGGGTTTTTTGATTTCATGTGACTCGAAATGTGTGAAGTTTATTACCACATGAGTACTCTTAGCCGCTATGATTCTTGATCATATTTTTGAAGATGCCAAGAACTGAACTAAAGGGGCTGAGAATGTTGTGATTACGAAGATACCTTAAAACATTGAAGAATCAATGTCGATGTGAATAATTATTTCTGGAATTCCAGGAGAAGAGGCATATTTGCAATATAGTATTATTTTGTTGGCTCAGCGGAGGCCCAAAATCAGAATTGTATTGCACTCCGCGGACAGAAGCACGTTCCATGTGGTCACATGGTATGTTGGTTCGGCTAATTGGTTTAGTTACATACGCTACTAGTACAATACATTGCGACACAAGCCTCGGGCCATGGGCACGCATGCCTTTAGGAGATAGTAAAAATATAGCTAGCGAGAAGGGAGTACTACTGAGAATGGTCCGACCTACTTTGTGGACCGGGGCCATTGCCCTTCCTCCCGAGCTCGGCGTTGTACTCCTCGCCGCCGCCCTTGCCTCGGCCGCCATTTCCGCTTTTTCACGCTCACCGCTCGCGTGCCTCGCGCTCCTGCGCTGCGCACGCCGAGATGGGCTGCGTCTCCGGCGGATACGCTCGTTGCGCTCTTGATCCGACGATCCTCCTCCGGATCTCGCGTCCCCTTTCGGCATTCCACTCGAAGTCGAGCCGCCATCTTTGGTCGTGTGGATGGATATCTAGGTCGATCCATCGGCGGAAGCCACACGAGGCTCGGGGACTACGGGTAGACGAGAGACCGTAAGCGCGATTCTAAAAGAGAGTTGGTACGTGAACTTCATGTAAGTACTCCTTACGGCCGGCCGATAGGTTCTCGTATCCCAACGACGGTCGGGATAGTCGGAGGAGTAGTTGGGACAACCCGAGCGCATGCCGAGGCTCGGTCGGTGCTTGGATTTGAAGAACTTGCATGTGTCCTCGCACCGGACGGAGGGGCGCGCTCTCCCCCTCGGCGGGTGTTGCGGCGAATGCTCGGTTGGGACGTTCGGCAGGGTTCTTCGCTACGGGGCTTCATTGCGAAGAGCTTCCATCCCGCACGCCGCTCTTGCCGGTCCCGAGCCGCAAAGATCCCTAGCTTGTTCGGCCGCGTCGTAGAAGCCCGAGCTAACTCGCGGATCTCGCCCCATTGCTACGCCTCTTGTCCATCCTAGCGTGGCGAAGCAAGCTCGTGTAGGCGTGGTTGGGTTTGGTTGTGTAGTTCATGTCTTTCACCTTGTTTTATAGGCCACATGGTTGGCTTGGTGTGGTTAAGTTGACGTGAGTGGCCGGCGTGGCAGGGTGTTGTCGCGTCCTGTTTGGCATAGTGCGGTCATTTCGGTCTGAAAAGCTGGCGAGGCAGGGTGTTGTCGCGTCCTGCTTTGCAGAGTGTGGTCATTCGGTCCGAAAAGTCGGCGGCGTGGTGTTGTCGCGCCCCGCTGCAGAGTGTGGTCATTCGATCGAAAGTCGCCGCCGGCGTGGTCTTATCGCGTCATGTTTGGCATAGCGCGGTCATTTCGCTCAAAAGTCGGGCGAGGCGTGGTGTTGTCGCGTCTGCTATGAGTGCGATCATTTCGGTCGAAACGGTGGCGAGGGAGAGTGTTGTCGCGTCCTGCTTTGTAGAGTGTTTGATTAATGCACACACGAAGTATTCATACCGACGCTTGACCGAGGTCGCATCATGGGCAAGATTGCCTTATGTCATGCAGTTCGATAAATTAAAGTCGCGAGGTACAAATGTTGTTTGTACTGAATATTTCGGAGAACATTTTGTGTACAAAAATGACAGTAACGTCATGCACATGGATATTACATAAATGCACAATGACATTACATAACACGCTTGTCACGCCATGACATTAGCTAGGGTGCATCGTCGTGTCGCCTACCCGACGGCGTAGTTGATCCTCGTGAAAGGTGAATCTGTCCGGAGTGGCCCATGTCTCGCAGCCGTAGTACGGTGTCTTGCGGGAGGCGGCTGCGGTGATGTCAGCGTGGGGTCCGGCTCAGGCCTCAACATCTCGTCTAGCCACTGGTGCTCCTCCTGCAGGGAATGGTACTCGGTGAGTTAGTCCTTGTTTTTTTGCGCAGAGAAAATAGTTGTAACTACATTAACGCTTACCTGAGCAGGTTGTTGTGCTGAGGAGGATCCTCCTGGCCAGTCTGAGCTGTAGTGCTGCACGGTGTACCCTCCATACGTGACGGCGAACCACGGGTCGCGCTCCCGCAGTCGGATCAACGCCGCGCGCCAACGAGCCCTAACCACTCGCCCTCGCTGCGGGAGTCCGGTCGATGTCTGCGCAGCGGCGAAACCGCGTTCCCGGCGAGGAAGTCGTGTGCTGCGCCTCCCTCTGTGATGACGATGGTTGCATCAGACTGCTGTCCCCTCGTAGTAGCTGCTAGAAGAAAGGTTATTGTCAGATACCTCTGAAAATGAGTGCATGGAAAGGTATTGACAACGAGAGAGATGACATACACGGGTCCGAGGCGGGTCGGGCCGACCGATCGTAGCTCGGACGGCCCCGAGTGAGACAGGCGTGCGGAGGGTGGTGCCGAGGGAGGTGCCGAGGGTGGAGGGGGTGGAGGGTACCCTCCGCGTCCGCGATGTTGTTCGTGCACGTCGCTGTGACGACCACAAGTCATGGCTCTAATCGCAGCCCTCGCGTCGTCGGTCATGCCACGCAACGCGGCTAGGAGACGATCGAAGGTGTTGCTGTTCCCACGCCGTAGAATTTCAGCACCCTCGCGCTAGCTGTATGTAAACGATCCATGCGGTAGTACTGCAAGAAAACACGGAGTAAGTGCGAAGCGTGTTGCCTGAAGGAAATTGCATGAAGAATGGGTTACCGCCTCGTCGTGCCGTGCCGCCCGGTGTGGGTCCGGGCCAGCTAGTACGATGTCCTCCTGCATGCCGACCGATGGACGCCCGACGCCGCCCGATGAAGGCGCACTGGTGCGTGGAATGTACCACCGCAAGTCACGGCGACGCCGGATGGAGTAGACGCGTGCCTCGTGCAGCACGTCCGTCGCCACCCTCCCGCTCCACAGCTCCGTCCACGGCAGCTGTGTCTGCCTCCAGTCGTCGCTCTTGCGCCCTTTCCTCGTTTGCCTGCAAGTGAATCTTAATGTCAGAACATGTAAGGCAGGCATACAGCTAAAATGATATCCAAAAAAGGACATACCGGTGGGCCTTCGCTGCGATAGGTTGTCCCGCCGTGGTGGCACTCTTTGATACAGCCGAATCGTCTCATGACCGTTGTGGATTGTGCGGCTCGACCATGTGCGAAGACCGGTGGCGGTCGTCATCCAAAGTGGATCGTCCTCATGCCGCTGCGCCGATAATCCGTAGGGCCGTGGTTCGCAAGGAACCGCCCCGCCCATGGCCGCGGATGATCTCGGTCTCGTCGCGAGTCTCAAGAGGTTATGGAACTCTGCGTCACGCGACGCTCGGTCTCTCCTCGCCCACCCTAGGGTACCATGTGTCCAACGTGTTCCCATTGTAGGCCCGTCGTGGGGTCATCGCCGAGAGCATTGCCGTAATCGCCGACGGTCAACGGTGGTGCACCGTGTTGCGGAAATAAGGACGCCAAGCCGAAAGTGCTCCCATGACCACAATCGCATGTGGTGTAGCAAACCGCCGGGATCGCTCCACGCCCGTCTTCGCGGCCGAGTGGCATCGCATAACCCTCGGTAAGTGGCGCGAGCACCGCAGGCCCAATCATCTTGTGGAACCTCGTCGCCAGCGCCCGCCGAGACTTTGCCGATGGATATAGCCGGGTACACGCAGTCTCCCGTGTCGAGGGAACAAGATCCATCCGAGCAGAATGAAGGTACGCGACGAGGTGTGTCTCGATCGCCTCATTGCCGCATCCACGGGCAGATCATGAACTCCGTGAGCTGTGAATGTGGGACACCGGACACGCTTGCGAGAATCGGAGACCGAATCTGTCGGCCAAACGCACCTTCGCTTCATCGCCTCGAGGTGGCACTACCGAAGGCCATGCACCGCAGACTGTAAGCATTGCTACATCCTCGAGAGTAATGGTCATCTCCCCCCACCGGAAGTGGAATGTATGAGTCTCCGGTCTCCACCGGTCCACAAGCGTAGAGAGTAGTGCCGCGTCAAACTGCAACGCGTGCGGGATGTCCAACATGCGGGCGTAAGGAGGCGGTGTCCGCGATCGCAGGACGTCTGCTCGTCAAGGGCCACCTCTCCCTGGGGGCGCTCAGGACCAGGCTCGGAGGGCCGCCGCCGGCGGACCACGCCCGGCAACGGTGCCCCCCATCCCAGCGTGGGTCGAGCAGCTCGTACGCGTCGTCAACTGGAGCCTGCGCCATCTCCTGCAGATACCATAAAATATGTTAGTACGTACTTAAAACATATCGTGTGCCACAATAAAACAAGGCAAAACATAGGACAAAAAAGGAAACAACCACACATGAGCATAACGAGTTAACAAAAGACCAAGAAGACTTAACATTCCGTCCGTAAATAAAGACACATATTAACAGCAACACTACAGTGCACTGCGACATAACATTCCGTCCCATCGAAGGAATTACAATAAGCAAGCGACATCACGACTTAGTAATTATATCTTGCTCGTTACGGTGCACTGCTTGCGCCGGGTCTGTTTGGACAGCGGCTGATGGAGTGCCCTACTGTCTTGCACAGTCTACAACGGGGCCGGCGAACCCGCGTTGCGCTACGGGCCGTCGCCCATGTCGCTCGGATGCGTCGTGACTGGCGTCTTCCACGGCCGGGGTGTTTCAGTGCGTCGTTCGGCACCCACTTCACCTGCCCCGGCCAGAGGTCTCTGTAGTGTGTGTCCGGCCGCATTTAATGAAACTCGCACCCCAAGTGGCAAAGAGGTGGTGGATATCGTAGTACTCGGAGATGTAACGCTCCGAAGATTGCCGCCACGCCGCGCACGCCGCGTACACATGGGAGCATGGTTTGTGCAGAAGCTGCGGTTTGTTGCAGGTGCACGACGCTTCTTCACCGATCGTGCGCACACGCCACGATCCTCTAGCGTGGCCCATAACGCATTTCTCCCTTAGCCGGATCTCGAACCGCCGACGCCATCCATGGTGCGAGTCACGGGCGATCGCGCCTTGCTGATCTTTTTCTCCATGTAGGCATGCATTACCTCCGAGAATTGTTTACCATCCTCCAGATGCTTCTTGGCCATCATGGCTCTGTTAACAAGTATCCGATGGTACGGTTCCGGCTCTTCTCCACGATCGCCATGATCGGGCAGGAACGCACACCCTTCAGACACCGTTGTACACCTCGACATGTTGGTCGCCATGATCCCGCACTCGCACCATCGGTGTCGTGCGGCGAGGACCATTTCTCCAGTCGGTAGCGTGCGAGTTAACCCACTGTGTGAACTCCCAACTCGCGGACCCTCCACCGATGTTCCCTGCCTCGGCATTCGCCGAGTCCCTTACATGCTTCGCGATATCCTCATCGAGTGCTCCACACCGCTCGAACTTTCTCCTTTGGTTACGCATGCGAGCTTCTTGAACATTTTCATGAGGTCCTTGCTCAAACCTTGTGTGGAAGTTGGCGCGAGATGCCTCATGCACCAACGGCTCCTTACATCGCTCCACCGAACGGCGGTGCGCCCCGCTTTGGATCGTGCTCAACGCGGACATCAAGCCAGCATTGCGGTCCAAGATGACACACACACCTAGTCGATCTTGTACTACCGCCTGCTTCACATTACACAGGAACCACAGCCAGCTATCCGTGTTCTCGCTCTCAACAATTGCGAAGGCCACGGGGACTAGCTGGTCGTTCGCATCGGCTGCAACGGCGGTGAGGATGGTACCCTTGTACTTCCCACATAGGAAGGTGCCATCCATCGTCAGCACGGGACGACAATGCTTGAAAGCTTCGATCGCCTGACGGAAGGCCCAGAAGACCCTATCAAGAATAAGGCAATTGGGCCCTTCCGTCGGATGCACCCGCTCAAGCTTGTTTATGTATGTCCCGGATTACATTCTCGCGATTTGATGCAAGAATCTTGGTACTAGGTTGTAGGCCTCTTGAATGTGCCGAACATTCGCTCCACGACCTTGCGTTTGGCCCGCCATGCCATCTTGTAGCTGACCGGGAACCCCACAATATTGGCAACCTCTACCAAGAGGATGTTTGGCGAAATGGACACATCTGCAGTGACGAGGTGGCTTATCAGGCTGGCAACATAAGAGGAGGTCATGTTGCGGTACCTGTGAAGCGGCTGAGCTAACTCGCATGTGTGATCCTTCAGCACCGTTATCCGAAAACCCATGCCAATGACCATGAACCGCCGCGCACGGACCTTGCGGTAAGCAGATTCATCAACACACCTGACGATGTACGTGTCGGGGTTGGACCTCTGCACACGATACATCCGACCGATGTTAACGGCGTATTTAGCAATAGCATGCTGGGCGGCGCTCTTATCAGGGAAGCGCTGCCCTAGGAGCAGGGTGTCATCATTGAACCCCCACTCAGCCCCCTCCGGATGTGGCAGAACCAGCGACGTCGTTGCAACATCGTCCAATCGTGAGGGGACGTAAGCAATGTCAGTGGTCACAAGCCCACCAACTGCATCTCCTCCAGTACCAGCTTCTCCTTCTTCGTCGCCTTCCGAACTAGTTATTTCCACGTCCTCCATGCTTTCCACCTCGTCCACCTGGTCGGCCAGGTACTCGTGACAATCAATACGGGCTGCCCACCATCTCTCCGCACCTTCATTGGGCTCGAAATTGACGGCACGCCTCCTCAGGTCTCCATCACCCACGTCTTTGCCAGCGTCTCCTCCGACACCGGAGACCAACGCAGGCTGCTCCTCCCCACTAGCAGCTCCACCAAAACCACCCACGCCGGATGTCCCCGTCCTCTCCACGAATTGAACGTGGACCATCGGCCGTGCATATATCGCAGCGGGGTTGCAAACAACCCCATGTAATTGGCCCATGAAGCGCCACATGTGACCTTCATAAGTTGCCAAACGGTCTCGCCGCACCACCCGCAATCGAGGATACACCGCCCGATGCACGCCTCCTTCTTTCCGATGGCGCGATCGAACGCGAACGCACGCACCGCCTAAGCTCGAGAGGCCCATGTCCTTCGTGAGACGGCGCCGATCACGGTGCGGTCGCAACTTGACAGTCCGCACCGTATGGTCCGTCACGCACTAGACCGTCCCCGTGGAACACGAACAGATCTTGTATCTCCGCCATGAAGTACCTAACACAACAGAACTTCCCGACACTTCGTACTCATGAACTAAAAATTACATGGTTGCAGGTTTAGTCGAATTTGTGTTTAAATATTCGCGAAAAATTGCATAGTACTACTACATGCAAAAATTATGTGGTTTACATGAGCAATTGGAATAAAATATTGATATCAACGTAAATTTATTCATTCCAAATGGACTTCATATGATATTTCTATCCATGAAAGGTTGAAGTAAATTTCATTTCTCTTGTAAAAAATTCAAAATTTTAAGGGTACTTCAAAGTGTCAAACCAATTCTAAGTTAAAGTAAAAAAATCACTTGATTTTCCCAAAGCATTTTAAGTTTCCATACCCCGCTTAGACCTAGCCTATAGCAATGACATGCGGGTCTACTACATACAATTCTTTGCCATTTAATTTTTCAAATAAAAACTTACTAACAGTCGGCCCCGTTTGTCATTGGCGCCGCTTTACTGCGTAGTGCATGGACCATGACCAAAGGTCAATATACCCGGTTAAGAGTACATAGATAGCGCGCTCAGTGGAGTGGGACCGTCGGCGACTCTATTTCAATTGTACTACTACTAGAATGACCTCTAAATTTTTAATATTTTATGATGAGGTCCGTGATGAGACGACATTTTTTACCAACAAAAAATGAGAACACTAACCACAATAAGTCTGCTAAGTCAACTAATTACGGCATAATCGTAATGCTAACTACTGGGTACTCTAATTACTTGCTAATCACACCGTTTTTCAATTTTCCGTCCGAACATTAAGTCAAGATACACCCACTGCAGAATTATTGATACTCAGTTGCTATCATTTATCTTATTACATCATAATCACATTGCTAAAACTTACTACAACTACAGCTGCATGCGAATGCCACATACCTTTTGTACCGCCTCGCTTCGCCCTCCTCTTCTCGAACAGTTTGCTTTCTCGCTCGCCGCTAGCGCTAACCTTATTTTGCTCACATTGAGGCGGCTCGCTCGCATACGGCGAATGCGCCGGGCATGCCCCTACTTATACGCTGCGTGAGCTTACGCGCGCGGCGGGCCATCGCGCCCGCGCCGGGGCTCGGCGCGGCCGCCGAACGGCAGCGACCTCGCGCCTGGCGGCGTGGCGGTTTGCCAACTCGAACAGGCCGAGGCCGGCCCGGCGCGCCGCCGCAAGACGCAGGAAGCCACCACTGCCGCCGCCTCGACGGCAAGCAGTGGTGGCCACGCGGCAGCTGGCCGCCGGTCCCGGCGGCCGCGGCCGCAGCCGCACGTCTTGCATGGCGGCACTCGCTATCGCCCGGACGGCAGAGGTGCTGCCCACGCGGCAACCCGGGGGGCTCGGGCACCTGCTGCCGCCCCCGACGGCAGCAGGTGGCGAGAGGGGGCTAAAATGAGAAATTCGCATATAAGGGGGCTAAATAGGGAATTTTCGTGCATCATACGGCCAAAAGAGTCCAAATTTCTGGGTTGGGGGTGCTCACCTTTTTTGCCGCTCGAAGTAACGACGACGTTGCGTGAGATGAGAACTTCCGTTGTGTTACGCATGCCTCTCGTCTTTTCTTTCAACTGCTCCACATTCTTCTAGTAAATTCAGTGTCCCGAGCTGAACCGTCTAAACTACGAACCCAATTAACAACACGCGCCTGTAATATAGAACCGATGAATGAGGTATTGTTTAGCCGATGAATGAGGTATTGTTTAGCGCGCGTTTTGCGTGAAGTGGTGGTGGCCCTTTCTTCCAGTTTTGACCTCAAGCTGCGCACTTGTGCTGCACACGATTAGGGATAGTAATTGTGCCCGATTACCTGTATACCTGCGCACGAATACCTTAATGGAGGTGGGTATAGGCGTCTTTCTTTGCCCACGGGTATAAAAACAGGCACAAAAACTTACCCATCGGGTAAACGGTCACGGATATGGGTAAGCTCCACCTGTGCCCGCTTCGCCCATTTACCCGTCATATACACCGACAGATGGGACCGTAGACTTCCTCACCGTATAAAAACACTGAAACCCTAATTTTCCACCGCCTCCCACAGTCTCCCACTCCCACGCCCACTTCAGCCGCCTCCCACTGTCCCACAGTCTCGGTCGTCTACTTGTCTCCCTCCCACTCTCCGTCTCTCCCAGACTCCGTCTCCCACTATCCCTCCGCCAGATCGCCTCCGACGGTCTGAGCGCCAGTCCGCCTCCGAAGCTCCGAGATCTCCTCCTGGCCGGCCACCCGCCTCCCAGACGCCCCCCTCCCGGCTGTCCCCCTCCTCTCGGCTGTCCCCCTCTCGGCCGTTCCCCTTCCGACCGTCGCCCTCCCATCGCCCACCGGCCACCGCGCCTCCCGTCGCCGTCCCCCTCTCGGCTGTCTCCCTCCCGGCCGTCGCCCTCCCATCGCCCACCGACCATCGCGCCTCCCGTCTCCCCTATCTCCAGATCTCCTCCCGGCCGTCCCCTCTCGGCGGCCGCCTCCTCTGGCCGCCCCTCCCATTGTCACCCTCCTCCCATTGTTCCCTCTCGCCGTCCCCTCTTCCCGGCCACCGCCTCCTCTCGGCCGTCCCCCCGATCTAGATTTCCAGATCTCCTCCCGACTGCCCTCCTCCCGGACACCACGCCTGTCCTCCTCCCGGCCCGGCTCCCGGTCGGCCGGCCGCCTCTCCCCTTGACCTCCTCAACGCCGACTCGACTCCGTCCTCCTCCCACTCAGCCTCCTCATGAACACAAGTGCGTGAAGTTTTTGTTCCTACTGATGCTCTCCAGTTCTTGATGCAGTTTCAGAATTGATTATTGTTGCAGTTTCAGAACTGAAAATTTAGAACAGGCAGTCGGTTAGGACGATAAGGTACTCTAGAGTTTAAACAATCCAGAGATCTGGTTTGTGAGGCTGGGATATGTATGTTGGACTGGTTTGTTCCTACTGATCTGGTTTAAATGATCCAGAGATCTGGTTTGTGAGACTGGGATATGTATGTTGGGCTGGTTTGTTCCTACCGACAGTAGCGTGTGTGTGTATGGCCAAAATGGGAAGAATTGTGAGACTGGGATATCCATTTTTTTTGACTAGTTTGTTCCTACTGATGCTCTCTAGTGGACTGTGAATTGTATGTTGGGACTTTAGAGATCCAGAGATATGTTGTTGAGTTTATATATCTATGTCAACTTCCATTGTAATTGTCTGTAAATAACAATTGATGCTCTCCAGTAGACTATGAATTGTATATATGTTGTTGGACTGTGAAATTTGTTTGTCGGTGAGACTGGGGAGTTGAGGTCAAATTGTTGTGTGTCAAGTTTTCTGCAGCCCAAGAGAGTTTATTCAATCATCTTTGATTTTGTGCTCTTAGTTAATCAATTAACCATAACATTGAAACCCTGATTCCATTAGTCAGAATTGGACTAGGTTATTTTGTGCTCTTTTTGATTTTAGGAGCTGTCGAAATCGGCCAGCCCAAGTGCCAATACAGTCTCCTATATTTAGTTGATTATATACTTCAGTATTTAGTTGTTGGCTCCTGTTACTCAGAATCAGCTCAATCAAATGTGGCTCTGTCTTCCGTACCAGTTTTGGAAAAATATCGACTTGCATGTCTTATGTTTATCACACGCTTTATATTCATATCATTTCACTAGCTTGATGAACTCAGAATTTTCACCAATTCCAACTCTTAGATGGTGACTCCGAGAAGTAGTAGCTAACATGAGCAATCTTCTTAGGGCTCAATACCCCGTGATCAGCAAGTAGGATCTAAAGCTTAACCTCAAGCTGAAGAACAACATGCCGAAGATGCAGATGCACAAGAGGAAGACTCTCGTGGCACAAAGAGGAAACTCACTTCACCTGTTTGGAACGAATTTACAAGACTAAAAGTGATGGGTGCTTGGAAGGCAAAGTGCATTTGGTGTAGCAAGTACCTTTCGGCAGAAACGAAGAATGGTGCTAAACATCTACATGAGCATCTGAAGGTTTGCATCTATCTGAAGAGGCAAGGGAAGGTACAAACCAGTTTGAGGTATGGATCTTCTGAACATGGGCAAGTAACTGTAGAGAACTATGTCTTTGATCAAGAAGTTGCTAGGAAAGCTCTCTATTCCATGATTATTCTGCATGAGTACCTATTGTCCATTGTTGATCACCATGGCTTTCGTAAATTTGTTAGTGCACTACAACCTTTATTTAAAATGGTCACTCGAAATACTATTAGAAAGGATATCTTGGATCATTATGATTTAGAGAGGAAGAGAGCTCTCAGTTACTTGGATAAAAGCAGTTGTCGTGTTGCTGTTACAACTGACCTTTGGACCACTGATAATCAAAAGAGAGGCTACATGGTAGTAACAGGACATTTTGTTGATGACTCTTGGAAGCTTAGAAGCTGCATTTTGAGGTGATTGCTATATTGAAATACTAATATTCTTGCTATATTGAAATATTAATCTTCTTGCTATGCTGAACCATGTAGGTTTATATATGTGCCATGCCCACATACAACAGAGGTTATTTGTGAAGCGCTATATAAAAGCTTGCAGAATTGGAATCTTGATTACAAATTATCTACTTTGACCTTGGACAACTGCTCAACAAATGATAAATTGGTTGAAGCAATAGAGACAAAGGTTGGTCCATCTAATCTTTTATTGGGTAGAAAGATGCTACATATGCGTTGTTGTGCACATATTCTTAACTTAACTGTGAAAGATGGATTGAGTGTCATGGAGCATAGCATTAAGAGAGTACGTGATAGTGTTTCCTATTGGATAGCTACACCAAAGAGGTACGAAAAATTTGTGAAAGCAGCTCGGCTTGTTAAGGTTGAAATAACTAAAAAGATTGGTCTTGATTGCAAAACTAGATGGAATTCAACCTATATTATGCTTAGTACTGCTATTCCCTATAAGAAAGTCTTTGAGAGGTTGAAGCAACTTGATATGCAGTTTATTTGTGCACCAACAGCTGCTGATTGGAATTTTACCTCAACTGTTTGTGAAAAATTAAGCCTCTTCTATGAACTCACTGAAATATTTCCAGGAACTAAATATGTAACAGCTAACATATTCTTCCCAAAGATATGTGAGGTCAAAATGTATATGAATAAATGGTTAGGATGTGGAGATCCAACAATTGAGGCTATGTCTGTTGAGATGATAAAAAAGTTTGACAAGTACTGGTCTGATATTCATGGTTTGATGGCTATTGCTATTATTCTTGATCCACGTGAAAAATAACAATGTTACATGCATGCTATATTGCCCTCTTTGGTGAAGAAAATTCTGAAGAGAATGTTACAAAGAGTTATAATTGCTTGTGTGAGTTGATGAATGAGTACCAAGTGCATAGTAGAGAAGAGGGTATGGCTACATCATCTAGTACTAGTGTTGCAGCTGGTGCTAATGAGGTGCTTTCAATATTTAAAACACTAGCTGCTAGTAAGAAAAGTACCGATGTAGTAAAGACTAAAAGTGAGCTAGATCACTATTTGGAAGAAGAAACACTTCCTTGCACAAATGAGAAATTTGATATACTGGGTTGGTGGAAGGTGGCTGGGACACGTTATCCTACATTGCAGATGATTGCCCGTGATATCTTGGCTATTCCAATAACAAAAGTAGCTTCTGAATCAGCTTTTAGCACTAGTGGTAGAGTGCTAAGTGAACACCGTAGTCGTCTCACTCCAGCTATATTGGAGGCATTGATGTGCTCACAAAGCTGGCTTCGGAATGACCTTAAAGGTATGCAATGCAACTAGTGATGTAAATATTTCAAATTTTCTATGTGATTGCAAACTAGTGATGTAATGTAATTTTTACTTTTCAGGTGAAGGAGGAGTTGAGTGTTTATGGATATGCCTTGAAGACATTGAAGAGGAGCTTAAAGATTGTTGTTCAATCTCGATCGTCGACTCTGATTGAACCATTTTCATATGTTCTACTCTTGTTGTAAACTTAATTTGTTTACGTGTGAGGAACTATGTGTGACTGTGTGAGGAACCACAGTTTGTATTTTCTTTTTATTTGTTGAACTTGATTAGTTGTCTTGTTGAACTTGATGTGTGAATTGTGCTGAACTTTATTAGTTGTTGAATGTGTGATGCACTATTGATGTGAATTGAAAGGAACTTGATGTGTGCATTGTTTGTGTGTGATGAGTATGGCCGTGGGCGGTGGGTACCCGTGGGCGAAGGGTACCCACGGGCGGTGGTGCATTATTCGCGGTAAACGGGCATGCCGCGGGCGATGGGCATGGGTGAGGTTCTTCGCCCATCGTCCTTCGCGGGCATGCCCGTGGGGGGAAATCGGGGTCGTGGGCATGGGTATGTGCGAGCACTACCCGTGCCCGCCGTGCCCGATTGCCATCCCTACATAGGATGTAGCCTGCAAGGGCAAGATTTTTTTTAAAATAAAATATTTTTAAATAAAAAGTACAAAAAATAAATATCCATTTAACAAAATTACAAAATGGATTTCTGTTGTCAATTCATTTGGTGACAGGAACCTATCAGCCAAATGAATTTATCGGTCAAATAAATCAGCGACAAGATTGTTAACGATGATTAAAATCTATATGTATTACTTTAAATACATAAATAAAAGACTATATATCTTCGTGGTTGTAAACCCTAAGATTAACGACCCCTGTGGTCGTAAGAGTCGTAAACCCTAAGGCTAACGACCCCCTGTGGTCGTAAGAGTCGTAACCTCTGAAACTAACAACCTATGAGGTCGTTAAGGTTTGAGAGATTTCTTATAGGTACACTGGTCGGATGAGATCTTGTACCTAGTCCCGACCAGATGATTGCTCGTACAAGCAATGAACTGATATCTGATTCGGCTTTAAGTATATCCTTTACCGTGTGATGAATAGAGCACATGTCGTATTGGCTCCATACCACACGACGTTTCATGATCCTAAGACACTAGAGATAAAATACAGTGTGGTTTAGTGTCACACAGACATTAAACTGCCAAACGGTTGATACTTCATCAACCATCACCTCGCTCCGACCAGTCGCAACACTGCCAACAGGCGCCTATACCAGGATTAATTATCACCACTTCATCAATTATTTAAGGAAGGGCGCGAACGACGGAAAAGGGGGATCGAAACCAATTTGGAAAATCAACAGACGATTGGATTTTATCTGAAGTATTAGCATAGCGGTAATACGGCGAGTATAATTAGGATTAGTCCACTGCCTTGTCAAAGACACCCCTTGTAAAGGATCCAGTTCATTGCAATAAAGAGCAGTCCCATCATCTCCCAAGAACTCTTTGTCATTTTTCTCTGTTTTATTTCATAAGATCAACAACTCGATCGTCGACAATTGTCGGACAAACAATACTCGCTACAGTTTGACGGGAGAGCTCACGTCGCTAATTCATTTGGCGATAGAGCACCATCACCAAATGAATTGATGACCGAAGCCTATTTTTGTAATTTTATTAAATGAACATTTATTTCTGTAATTTTTACTATTATAAAGGACTTGGTGGTGGGGTGAGTCTGCCATCTACCAACCCCCTCTGCACCTTTTGAGTTGGTATGATCTTCTGTGGATAAATATTTGTATACATAAATTACTTGAAGGATCTTCTTTGATAATTAAATTATTTGTGTCTGTTGCTTGTGAATTGTGACAAGATTATTTACGAGGATTGTTGACTAGTCAATTATCTGGGTATATCTTTATTTTTCTTATTTATAGATAAGACCTAATTTTACTGGGCCTAAGTTAGTTTTCTGAACTCAAGATCAATTGAGAAATCAGAAGGTGGGCCTAAAAGTCTTTTCTTTGACCGTTCCCGAAATCCTTTCCGGAGGCCTAGTTGGACCTCCTCTATGGGTTCCTCCAGGACCTCTCCCCCGAAGAGGAGGCCCCAGAAAGCGGTTACCCACGTGTGGTTAATAACAACTACACGTGGAGATATCGGCGATAACAGTCATCACGAAGAGACATGGTTGTTGGTTTGAAGAGACGCAACCATTGGCGCGAACAGGCACCACTACAACCAACCGCCGACGCTTGTAAAACTATAAATAGTCCGCCTATGTGTCTTTGTAACATAGATTCACATCAAAGCCCTAATCCACGTGTATTCATAGTCACTTTTCCTGTAATCGGAGCATACTCTTTGCAATACACGTTCACCATTTTGAGTAAAAAAATGTGGCTTTATCCATTTATATTCTTGTTTATCCGTTCTGTGATGAGAGTCCCAGACGTCGACAACTGGCGCCGTTCGTGGGGTTCGCTGTCATCATCTTCACCTACTCAATTCGTAATGTGTCCCGCGCTTTTCTGATGAATCATAATTTGCCTGCTTGGAGAGAAGAAAGTATCCTCGATATTTCTAACTATGATGACGACATGGAGGAAAACTTTGTCCTCGTATCTAGCAACACCCATGGATCCTCCAAGGCAGTTGCTAAGGCACTGTCTCCCACCGAGCCTGCATCCGCTGGCTCCATGCCGGCCGTGCCTTCGTCCACATGTACCGCTGTGGACGAGTACCATCCTGAGCCTGTCTCCCTTGGAGCAGGAGATTCGGAAGGTTCCTGGAGCCTAGCAAACCATGATGATTTCGCTAACGGCCTCCACACTGAAGGCCTGGAGAGAACATCTGGGGAGAATCTTCTATTCACCCTACTATACAACTCGTCCTCTTCCTCAGAGGACGATGGCATGGTCACCCCTTCCGCCTGTTTCAGCGGTCGTCAGGTCGCCGCCATCGGTGAAAATCAACCCAATCCCGGCGACAATCCTGAAGCATCAGGGCAACTCTAGGAGCGGGAAGAATGAGAATGCCTCCAACAAGAGGAAGAGATCTAACAAGCCGAGATACGTGCCGCCACACAAGCGCACATCTCACAGGTTCACGACCACTACTACCGAGACGCCCCTAGCTCCTCAACGAGGGCGTTGCCACCGACGATGCACACGCCACTGCCGCTGGCAACAATGGTAAGAGATCCAAATACCATGCCAACCCCCACGCAGGAGGATTCCCCTGCATAGCGCATTTGCTAACTAGCAAGCGCCATCACACATCCTGCGAAAGGATTAACTCCGGAGCAAAGAGAGCAAGTAATGCGTGCAATTGCATAAGAGCTACAGGATGCGGCGGAGAACATTTCTACCTGATCGTCTACTGTTCTTTAACAAATGGACTCACACCTAGAAGGGTCCTCGATTGGACGCCGAAGGCAAAGCTGAAATTATGGTGCTCCTAGCCATCACGTTCAAGGCCGAGGTAAGCACAACATCCATTTTTAGGATGTAGTAGACGTCCCAGATCTCCTGCTGGTCATGATAATTGTCGTAATACATGACAATGTGTTGGGCCTTACGTAGATTGCAAAGCCTTTTCTCCTGGACTAAGAAATGTTACCTGGTTGGAGAAGTTCAAGTCAGGGAGTATGGAGACTTTTGACGGGACGCAAAATCCATCAGAATTCCTCCAAGTCTACATTACCACCATCTAGGCTACTGGAGGCGATGATAAGGTAATGGCTAATTATATGCCCACAGTTTTAAAGGGTTCCGCCAGGACCTAGCTATTCAACCAACCGGAGGGGTCCATATATAACTAGGAGATGCTTTGTAATGCATTGCAAAAATAACTTTAAAAGTTGTTATGCAAAGGCAGGGAAGGAGGATGATTTGCATCGACTCCGCCAGACCCCCAAGGAAAATTTACGTCAATTTGTAGAACGTTTCATAGAAGTTCGTAACACTATCCTAAATGTTTCTGATGACTCTGTGATTCGAGCTTTTAAATAGGCAGTGAGATATCGAAGGTTCACAGAAGACCTCAACATCAATCCGCCCAGGTCCGTGTCAGAACTCTTCGACATGGCCGATCGGTACTCTGATGCTCATGAAGCAGTAGAGTGGAACCGAATGGTGGATTAGGGAACCACCCCTCCTCAGCAAGGAACCAAGGATGTCAAAGAAAAGAAATCCAAGAGGTCAGAAGGCTCCACGAGTATCAAAGGAAAACCTAAGAAGGAGAAGGGGAGGTCCAAGTAGTCCACCAGGGAGGTCGCAGCAGTTGACCAGTGACCACCCTATGACAAGAACAAAGGTCCTTGGACCAAAAGGAGGCTAGGAGGTCGTTCAAATGACCAAACTGCTCCATGATCTGCGAGTACGTTCAGGAGCAATGAGCGCTGGTGCTCATTGCATAAAGTTCATGGTCATGACCTCCGCAACTGTCATACTTGGCAGAAGCAAGTGGAGGATTATTGCGATGGGAAAGGTCCAATACTTGTCCCACCAGAAGATAATGGACCACCGGTGGTCCAAAGCAATGACAAAGACACATAAATGTCGTTTCAAAGGACGGACCACCATGTCAATGTCATTTATGGGGGTTCAGTAGCCTACACCTCTAAGCGGCAGTACAAGGTGGCATGGAGGGATGTCAACAGCGTTGAAATCCCACCTGGTCGTCTGGAATACCCTAAGTGGTCAGAGACCTCCATGACCTTCACTAAGGAGGATGTCCCTAAAGATATGTCAACTTCTCGTAAGTTACCATAAGTAGTTTCCCCTACCATAAGTAATTGCAGAGTAGAGAGGGTATTAATAGATAGCGGTAGTTCTTTAGACCTGTTATTTATTAATACTTTAGATGAGATGCAAATTCCTCGTTCTAAGATTAAACCAATAACAAGTCCCTTCTATGGGATAGTGTTAGGTTTGTTAGTTACACCAATAGGGCAAGTGGTTTTACCAGTAACCTTTGGTACAGCTCTAAATTTTCGAACTGAGTTAATCACTTTTGAAGTGGTTGATTTTGAGTCTGCCTATAATGCTATTTTGGGAAGACCATCTCTAACAAAGTTCATGGCAGCTACACACCACGCCTACCAGAAGATCAAGATTCCCGGGCCAAAAGGTGTGATTGTGGTGCAAGGTGATCAAGTTGTTGCACTTTCATGTGATCGTAAGTCACTGGAACTTGTCGATCAAATACCTCTGAAACATCTTGCTTTGGAGGATAAAACAGGTAATGTCGTGAAAATCAAGGCTACTCCTTAGCCCAATGAGGAGGTAAAGATAATACCACTTAGCCCCGATGACCAATCCAAGACGGTCCAAGACCTTCCTCCGAGCCAACTCGAATGTCTTTGCGTGGAAGCCATCTGATATGCCCGGAGTCCCAAGAGAGGTGATTAAGCACAGGCTAACCATTCAATCTGAGAAAAAACCAGTCAAACAAAGATTGAGATGTTTCGTCCTGGATCGTCAAGAAGGCATCCGAGCAGAGCTCGATAGGCTCCTTGAAGTCGGCTTCATTCGGAAGGTTGATCACCCCGAATGGCCTGCGAATCTAGTCTTGGTCAAGAAATCTAACGGTAAATGATGCATGTGCGTGGATTTTACTAGTTTAAATATTGCTTGCCGAAAGGATGACTACTCTTTGGATCAATTGATCAATTAGTTGATTCTACTGCGGGTTGTGAACTGATGATTTTTCTTTATGCTTATTCCAGATACCATCAAATCAGTATGGCGAAAGAAGATGAAGAAAATACTACTTTCATCATACCCTTCGGCGTCTATTGCTATGTCAAGATGTCGTTCGGGTTAAAGAACGCTGGAGCCACATACCAGCGTTTGATGCAGAAAACCTCTAGCAGTCAGTTGGGGCATAATTTAGATGCCTATGTAGATGACCTCGTTGTAAAATTAGTACTAAATACGACCATTTGAAGGATCTCGCAAAGACCTTTGAAAATGTAAATAAATATGGAATAAAGCTTAATCCTAAAAGGTGTACTTTTTGGGTTAATTTTGGCAAGTTGCTTGGTTTCCTTATTTATTCTCGTAGGATTGAAGTTAATCCCGATAAAAATCGAGCCATTCAACAATTAAGGCCACCTTCTACTGTGAAGGAGGTCCAAGCCTTAACTGGTCGAATGGCGGATCTTAGTCGTTTTATTTCTCGATCAGAAGAATGTGGTTTACCTTTCTTTAAGGTGATCCGCAAGAGTAATAAAAAGTTTGAATGGTCTGAAGAAGCTGACAAAGCCTTCGAAGGCTTAAAGGCTTATCTTTCAAATCCTCCAGTTTTGGTTTCACCTTTAGAGGAGGAACCTTTACTAGTTTATTTGGCAGCAACGCCAAATGTGACCAGTGCAGTACTTATCGCAGAAAGGGAAGGGTTTCAACGACCCATCTACTATGCAAGTGAAGTCTTACACAGACTGAAGGAAAGATATCTTGAGGTCCAAAAACTAATTTATGCTCTTCTGATGACTTCCAGAAAACTGAGACATTATTTTTAATCTCATAAAATCAAAGTTCCTTCATCTTTTTCTCTTGGAAATATACTTCATAACCAAGAAGTAACGGGTAGCATAGCCAAATGGACGGTAGAACTTGGGGAGTTTGATCTTCATTTTACTACTCGAACAACCATAAAAAGCCAAGTCCTGGCTGACTTTGTGGCTGAATGGACGAACACCGATGATCAACCTCAAGAAAGTTTAGGGCCAGACGATCATTGGACCTCAGTATTTTGATGGCTCCCGCGAGCTTAAAGGTTTAGGGGCTGGAATTTTGTTAATAACACCACAAGGTGATTAACTTCAGTATGTCATACAGTTCCTGTTCCCTGCCACTAACAACATGGCAGAGTATGAAGGACTTCTAGTTGGGCTTCGAGCAGCCAAATCCCTCGGAGTCCGTCGGCTTTTGGTGAAGGGAGATTCACAATTAGTCGTAAACCAGGTATCAAAGGAATACAACTGTTCCGATGAGATAATAACTCAATACATAGGTGAAGTGAGAAAGTTGGAAAAACACTTCAAGGACTTCGAAGTCCAACATATACCGTGCAAGGAAAACTCCTTAGCGGACCAGTTATAGAAATTGGGTTCCTCACGAACGCCTGTTTCAACAGGTGTTTTTCTCGAATACCCTACAAAAACTTCAATAGAAATGGGTTCAACCACTTTAGAGGTCGGGGTCATCGAGCAAGATGCGGAGTAGATAAAACCATTGACCACTTATCTTGCATCATGGACAATGCCCGATGATCCTCAACAAAAGGATAGGTTGATTCGAAAAGCACGCATGTACAAGCTGGTCGAAGGATCATTGTATAGGAAGGGAACGCATGGTGTTCTTATGCGTTGCATATCCCAAGACTCCGACATAAAATTACTAAAAGAAATCCATGGGGCTTGTGTGATACACATGCATCCTATAGAATATTAGTTGGCAAAGCTTTTCGGCAAGGCTATTATTGGCCCACCGCTCTACAAGATGCCATGCACCTTGTTAAGATCTGTGAGCAGTGTCAGTTCCATGCCAAACAAGCGCACCAACCATCTTACCAATTACAGACCATTCCCTTATCATGGCCTTTTTTGACGTGGGGCATCGATATAGTTGGACCACTACCGCAAGCACCCAATGGGTATAAATTCTTGTTTGTAGCCATCGATACATTCACCAAGTGGATAGAAGCCGAGCAGCTTGTCCAGATAACTATTTGCAAAGAAGAAAGAAATTCCTTGTGTGAAACATTGTTACAAGATTTGGAATACTCAATCGTCTTATCACAGACAATGGGAGCCAATTTATTAGTGATGTGTTTCAAGATTATTGCGATGAAATTGACGCTAAAATTTGCTTTGCTTCTGTAGCACATCCACAGAGCAATGGAGCAGTAGAAAGAGCCAATGGTCAGATTATACAAGGTATTAAAAAGAGAGTTTTTAATCTCCTTAAGGCATGCTCAAAGAGTTGGATAGAAGAGTTTTTTCTGTCCTATGGGCATTGAGTACTACTACCTGTAGAGCAACTGGTGAAACACCATTTGCACTAGTCTACGGTGCAGAAGCAGTGCTACCTAGTGAGATTCAACTAGGTTCCACACGTATAGACATCCTAGATCAAATAAATCAGGGAGATTTGTCCGAAGATGATGTTAATATGCTAGAAGAAAGACGTGATCGCGTGCAATTAAAATCAGCTACCTATCTGCAAGGGCTGAGCCGCTACTTTAATGGAAGAGTTCGTCCAAGAACACTTCATGTGGGTGACCTGGTCCTGAGACGCATCCAGAACCAATCCAACTTGAACAAGTTGTCCTCTAGATGGGAGGGTCTATATACTTTAGGTTCTCTCGTTAGGCTAGGATCAGTTAGATTAGCTATGGAGGATTGTCGTGTTTTATCTAACACAGGGAACATTGAACATCTTTGAAAATTCTATATATAACTATCTTTTTCTATATTATATAAGTTCGCTTTTATTGTTAGTATTATGTTGTTTTTATTATATAAATTTTTGGTATCATTTCGCATACATGATCACCATCTTTTGTAAGTGTCTACGGTTGATCAATTTCGCTCATGGATCATAGTTTCTTTACTTATCAAATGACCATCGGTATACATTTGAGAAATGACAATTGTTGGAGATCTCTTCTATAAGCCAATTCTCATTGCATAAGAGCCCAACAGTCTGACTTCATCTTCCTAAATACACACTGGTCTGGATCATTGATTTTGTAATAGATATCACGATCCTAACACATTTGTTCACTCAAACACTTCTCCTATTTCCGGACACAGTGTTCCAGGCTGGAGGCTACACATCCATACACATAGCAGAATATACAACTTTCAACTTGCAAAAATTTAATTTGCAAAACATAGTCAGCCAACTTTCAACAAATAATTATAATTATCATACACCAAATCTTTTCATTATCCCATATAATTTAAAACAAAACATATGTATCATTACAATGTCATTTTTCCAACACTTGAGCCAGGAGCACTTGGGGAAGGGCAGGAGCACTAGCTTCAATATTCCTTATGATCTTTGCCACTACTGGTGTGATTTTGGCTTGGCTGCAATACCTGCTTCTTTTATCTTGAACTTGGGCACGTGGACAAGCTTTGAAGATCAATGTAATCCTCATAAAGGAGATCTATCCAAGGATCGCGGGAAGGCACTAGATAGCACAAAACAAAATTTTACCGCGCAACCAAGGAACCTCCGCCAGCAATAGATCACGAGATTACCACTAGATGCGCCGATTCGTGGCGAAAGTAGAGTCGATGTAGCGAGTTAATGCAATCGTAGTCGTACTCACCGTGTGTCTTCTTCTCTGAGTCTTGTGATCGTCACGAGTTGCGAATCGTCCTAGTGCTGATGCTTCACAACTTCTTCTCCGAGTCTTGTGATTGTCACGAGTTGCGATCGTCCTAGAGCCGATGCTTCGAACTTCTTCTTGGAGTCTTGTGATCGTTACGAGTTGCAGATCGTTCTAGTGATGATGGTTAGCAACAACACCTCCAAGGTATCCACACGTACGGGCAGGGATACCACCGCTGGAGTGCTAGCGCTGGCAGCGTGGTATGAGGAAGGCGTGGTTGTTAGGGTTTCGGGAGTTCTTCAAAAGATCATCATCACCCCATGCCACCACCGCTCCATATATAGGCATCCATGATGGGTCTCGTACTTGAGGCCCATTAGGAACTCGTGGCCTACAAGAATTCTCCTCCTAATCCGATGATCATCACGAGTTGCGGATCGTCCTAGTGACGATCTTTGCCCGGTGGCCTACAAGAATTCTCCTCCAAGGTATCCACACGTATGGGGCAGGGACACCATACGCTGGAGTGCTAGCGCCGGTGGCGTGGTTATTAGGATTTTGAAAATTCTTCAAAAAGATTACTGCACCTCTTACCACCGCCTCTCTATTTATAGGCATCCATAATGGGTCTCGAATTTGAGGCTCATTAGGAACTCGTGGCCTACAAGAATTCGGATCACCATCCAAATCAAATCCTAGCCCTTTAAGTGTGAGACCCTATAGATTCATGTGTAGTCGGTTGTGACTCAGAAACTCTTTTCCAACCACTAGTCGTTAGCGGTACCTAGCAGCACATAATGATTCCCAAACACATATAGAATATATTGGACGAACCTTAATACAATATGATCTACGGCCAGGTCCATATCACTAACGACCAGCTCGTATCTCTATATGACAAGTTTATTTTGGTTTTGACCAATTCGTAACTCCTTACGACCAGGTTTCGACCACTTAGTGCCATGTTCAACCAGCCTACGACCAGCTCGTATCTCCACACGACTAGTCCGTATCTGATCGAACTGAAAGACCTTCTCGTGTATTCTCCATTTGCATCATGATGTCTGGTTGAACTCCAGGTAAGATGTTGTATCATCCATGGACTGTTCAATACTTTCTTGATCAAGTGTCAAATAACTTCATGTGGTCGACACTTCGACCACTAGTAGCATGGCAATGCACTTTCTTTATCTGACCACAACGAGGGGCCCAGTGACATCTCTCCTATTATGTTAGGAGGGGCAAATCACATATCCGACCAGTCACATCCCTCCGTATATTTTATAGCATACTCGAAAGCTACCTTTATAACTACCCAGTTACGAGTAGCGTTTGGCAACCCCTAAGAGTGCTACTACAAATGTAGGAAACCATGCTAATCTCAGGTCTAAGGATTATACATCATCATTGCTTGAGACCAACTAGTGACACATAGAATCATAACAATCTCAATAGTGTCTCAAGATGGGTCTTATCCAACACTATGTTCTATACCATGCGTCCATATTATTGGTTTGATATCTCCATATCCATGACCTGTGAAACATAGTCATCAACCAATACATATTCTAGTCTATTCATATGTGTTCTCATATGTTTCCGACTAGGGAACGTTTAAGAATAATCATCGCAGAAATATAGAGTTTCACAATCAAGTCGCATACTTGATAATAAATACTATTGATATTATTCTTGGAACAAGATACCATATTATCCAAGGTTATGAACATAGTGAAATATAATCATCTTTATGATTGCCTCTAGGGTATATTTCCAACACTATTTTCAACAAGACTCGGTTTAAAGCTTAACCCATTGCTCTCATCAAAGATTGATATATGGTAGTTTTCATAATAGGTATGTGTTTTTGAATATACGTAATTTGAGTATAAATATCATTCCTAAGGTCGTCCAAGGTCATCTTGGTTGCGAGAGGAGTTATCAGAGCCTTCAGTTGCTTTGCGATTTCTCGTAGAGAAGCCGAGATCCGAGAAAAACTATTTCCCGTAACCGTAGTAATTTCCTTGCAAGCCTTCATCAAGGTATCTACCTTATTTTCAAGTTCTTGTATGGCAGTACGACTTATTTTCTCCACTTCCTTCAAATCTTGAATCTGAAGATCTTTGTTAGAAGAGGTCTTCTGAAGATCCTCTATTGCCTTTTCTAGTTCTAAGAAGGAACGAAAAAAGAGAATAAAATTTATGCATTGCAAATAATAGATCAAATGCTCTGTAAAAATGAAGAGAAGTTTATTTTCATTACCTTCTTTCTCCTTAATGAGCATTTTGTTCTGTTCAAAGAGATTATGACTTTATTTAGATTGTCTACCCAGGATCACTTGTAACTTTTCATTCTTCTGAGTCAAGAGGTGGATCTCTTCGGTCTTCTCTGCCATGACCACCGCACTCGTCTTAGATCTTTTCTCCACCTCAGATAATTTCATTCTAAGAGCATGAAGTGTAGATTTAGCACTTTCTTGTCTGGCTTTCGCCAGCTAGCACTCCCTATGAAGTAAACAGAGGTATAAGTTAATTATTTAGTTAGAATCTTACGATTAAATAATAACTTCCTCTACATACTTCTCTTTCTCCTCTACAAACGTTTTAATCTCCTCTACAATGTCAATATTGACTCTCCAGCACCTTTTAACAGATGTTATGAGGTCCTGGAGGCCCTTTTCAGTTCTAGAAGTGGAACTTCCTAGAGGAATCTCATCTTTAGGCTGATCCAATTGGACCAAATGAAAAACTCCTCCGTTGGATTACTACTAATATTTTATGCTCCTAAGACATCCTATTAGTCGATTTATATTGGTAAATTCAAAGTAAAATTACCAAGATAAAAAACTTACCAATGTATGATCATCTTCATCTTGAGTTTCGATGGTTTCATGGACCACCTCTTTCGTATGATCCTCTTGGGAGGTCCTTTTCGTTTGAACCTCCATGTCCTATGGTGTCCCCTTATACATCCCAAAGAGTTGTAGCTAAGACGCCTTGGACCACTTCATTAGTGGTCCTAGGAGGTCCTTCCATTGGCGTAATATCTTCTCGCTAGGGATTCCTCTCTGCCAATAAATTGGTGGCGAGGATTGTTCTTGAGCAATCGGTTGTCCCATTTTCGTGTCCGATGCCAAAGAAAGACTAAAGAGAACAAAGAGAATTAGTCATTTTAAGCTAAAAATTAGAAAGTTATAATCAAGAACTTACTTGATCTCGGTTACTTTTGTTAAAAAGTGACATGAAGTCTTCATTCACAGTGAAAGTAGGCTCTCTCCTTTGCTCTGACGAGGAGGGAACCAAGGCCAGGTTGGTCCTTGGCCTTGGAACCCTCTGAAGAGGGACCTCCTCTTCAGACTCTTCTGACGATCCTTCACCCCAGACCACCACAGCCAAGAAAGTTGATATAGAAGACATTGGCTGGGGGTTAGAGACATATCGGGAAATGGAAGTCTTAACTTTTGTTTCAATACCTCGCGGGTAGAGGGTCTCAAAGAAGTTGGAATTGAAGCAAGAGGTCTTGGGGAAACTGAGGCCAAAGCCGGTGTGGGTTTAATCTTCTTTGGCGCAACAGGAGGACTGGAAATAATCCTTGCACACTTTGCTAAAGAAGGAGAAGAGCTCGCACCGACATCTAAGATAGGGTGTTTCTTTGATGTCGTCTGTCCAGAAACATATGAATTAGGCATAAACAAATTTACTTCTTATGTCTAATTAGTTTCTATGAATACCTACCACTGTTCGATCTTTCCTAAGTGATAAAGTTGCCCCAATCAAGCTTGGTGGTTGCGCCTCTATGTCTCGATCGGTTCCTTTTCTAGAACTTGATCTTTTTAACAGGACTGATGTCCTAGCTAGGACCTCATCATTTGATAGAGCTGCAGTATAATGAAATATTACTTTACTCTAACTATGAAAATTCAGTTTGAGTAAAAAGATGAGTAAGATGTTACCATTTTCAAGGACATCATGATTACAGGATAGTATTTCCCTCTTGTGGAGTGGGAAAATCTTGTTCTTAAGGAAGTCAGTGACAACCTTTTGTCCAGTTAGACCTCTCTCTACTAGGTTGCTGGTCACCAGGACCACTCTTTTTTCATCATCTGAGAGCTTGATCTCCTTGTCAGTAGCTCGACTTTTTGAGGACCACTCCGGTGAAGCATACGATTGTAAGTGATTCTACTTTCTTTTAGAACTTTGGAATAAAACCATTCCTTGCTCCATGTCTGGCTGACATATTTAGTAGCCAAGAAGGGAAACACCCTCTTGCTGGTATCTTAAAATTTGAAATAAAAAAAGCCCAAAGCACAAGCACCTTTCTTGTTATGGATGATTTGGTAATAAAACCTAAATAAACGCGGACTAGGGGGCTATAACTAAAAACGCCTCAAACATGTGGGCGAAAATGCTAAGTACCAGAACTGAATTCGGTACAAGATGAACCAACTCGATTCCATAATGATTAAGAACTTCGATCAGGAAATCACTTTTCGGCAAGCGGAGGCCTACCCGGAGGTAGGGCACGAAAAGTACCGTGAAACCGACTGGAGGGTTTGGTTCAATCTCCCTCCCTAGTACATGCCACTAGATGAGAGCCTTCTCTAGTAGATGCACGTCTTGTTCCAGTCCTTTAAGCTCCTCTGCGGATACCATTGACGGTTTCCATCCCGCCATTGCTTCGGTTCAATGGCGGACTAAGGGATCCTTCTCTTCGAAGGTTCGTGGAGGATGAAAAGGTACTCGGTGAAAGGGGAAAGTGAAAACAACTCAGGTAAAAATGTGCCTAAGGAGGGGTAAAAGATCCATATATATACACTTGGTGCATTTAAAACCCACTACCTCAAGGATGTAACAACTGCGCCTCGATTAGTCGTGAAACGACGGCTGACGTTCGGTCAAGGAGGTTATTTCGCACGTCAAAGATGTGTAAGAAAAAGTAGTTGCAATATTTTTTCTTTTCTCAAAGTTATCTTCATCTCGTATCCATCGTGGGTGGAAAGGTACAAGACTACTTAACATAGATGTTACCTCAATATACATCTCAAAAGAAGATCACCTGATCATCGGGATTTGCTTCTATCAATCCCTTAAAGACTTTGATCCATAAAATAAACTGACTGTCTGACCACCTTAAACAAAGGTGATCGAAAAGTCATTTTGGTCCGTTGATGATTGTCTATTGTATGCTCCAACCATAGGAAGAGAAATGCCAAAGCAATATGAGTTTTTACTCATGAGAAGCTTTGAGGACAGAAATTTGATGAAAGTCTCTAAAGAAATGTTTCTTCTTGTTGCCCTTCTAGTGGTTATTTATAAGAACAGTACCCTACGGTAGAATTAAATAAACCAGACGAAACTTTAACAGATGAGATTTTATTAGAGTTTGTTCTTAATAAATCGTTGAAGACTAAAACATATTTGTCCCTTCAGGAATTGCTTTCGTAAATATATATGACTGACGCTCCTACTTCTTAAGGGAAATAATTATTTATAACTCAAGTAAAACTATCTTCTTGACCAAGTCTAATTCTGGTCAAAAACCTCTTCAAGTAAGGAATTCTGCACTATTTTAGCCCCGTTGCGCAACAAAAATTCCCGAAATAGCCCCTATAATTTTAAAATTCCAAATTTAGCCTCCACTAGCTGCCGTCCGACGGCAAGAAATTAGTTGTCGTTGCCCCGACGGCAAGCTGGCATGCCGCTGCATCTAACGGCAAGAAGAACTCGATTGTCGCCATCCGGGACGGCAAGACTGCCACGCTGCCTCACCGAGGCCGGCGGTAGCTCGCCGCCGCCACGCGGCGGCAAAGACAAGGTGCCGTTGTCCGGGGCAAAGACCTTGATGCCGCCCACACGCAGCCGGATCGGGCGCACCTCGCCCGGCGCGCAGCCACGCCGCCGCGGCGACGGCCGGGGCGCGCCAAGATCGGGCGCCTTGGTCGCAGTAGTTAAGGACGCGCAAGGCATGAGGTCGCTTTGCGCGCCCATAAAGGAGCTGAGGGCGCACCCGCCCGAAGCGCAGCCACGCGGCCACAAGACGACGGCCGGGCGTGTTCGGCCGGCGCTTTGGTCACGTGGAAGGACGCGCAAAGCGACCTCCGCTTTGCGCTGGCCCATAAAAGGAGCGATGAGGAGCTCACGCGCGAGGGAAAAAATTTGTGCAAAAATTCACGACGAGAGCGAAGGAAAATTTCACGAGGGAGAGAAAAGCGCTTGGAAGAGAAGGAGAAGCAAATTAGTTGTGCGGCTCGTGCGAGCACCTAGAAAAGGTAAGTGTCATTCAGATCCGGCTATTATTATCGCTAGTTTTAGCAATGGCTCCATGAGCTTAAAGGTTTAGGGGTGGAATTTTGTTAATAACACCACAAGGTGATTAACTTCAGTATGTCATACAGTTCCTGTTCCCTGCCACTAACAACATGGCAGAGTATGAAGGACTTCTAGTTGGGCTTCGAGCAGCCAAATCCCTCGGAGTCCGTCGGCTTTTGGTGAAGGAGATTCACAATTAGTCGTAAACCGGTATCAAAGGAATACAAGCTGTTAGATGAGATAATAACTCAATACATAGGTGAAGTGAGAAAGTTGGAAAAACACTTCAAGGACTTGAAGTCCAACATATACGAGTGCAAGGAAAACTCCTTAGCGGACCAGTTATAGAAATTGGGTTCCTCACGAGCGCTGTTTCAATGGTGTTTTCTCGAATACCCTACAAAAACTTCAATAGAAATGGGTTCAACCACTTTAGAGGTCGGGGTCATCGAGCAAGATGCGGAGTAGATAAAACCATTGACCACTTATCTTGCATCATGGACAATGCCCGATGATCCTCAACAAAAGGATAGGTTGATTCGAAAAGCACGCATGTACAAGCTGGTCGAAGGATCATTGTATAGGAAGGGAACGCATGGTGTTCTTATGCGTTGCATATCCCAAGACTCCGACATAAAATTACTAAAAGAAATCCATGGGGCTTGTGTGATACACATGCATCCTATAGAATATTAGTTGGCAAAGCTTTTCGGCAAGGCTATTATTGGCCCACCGCTCTACAAGATGCCATGCACCTTGTTAAGATCTGTGAGCAGTGTCAGTTCCATGCCAAACAAGCGCACCAACCATCTTACCAATTACAGACCATTCCCTTATCATGGCCTTTTTTGACGTGGGGCATCGATATAGTTGGACCACTACCGCAAGCACCCAATGGGTATAAATTCTTGTTTGTAGCCATCGATACATTCACCAAGTGGATAGAAGCTGAGCCAGTTGTCCGTATAACGGCTGCAGCAGCAAAGAAATTCCTTGTGTGAAACATTGTTACAAGATTTGGAATACTCAATCGTCTTATCACAGACAATGGGAGCCAATTTATTAGTGATGTGTTTCAAGATTATTGCGATGAAATTGACACTAAAATTTGCTTTATACATAGCACATCCACGAGCAATGGAGCGATGAGAAAGAGCCAATGGTCGATTATACAAGGTATTAAAAGAGAGTTTTTAATCTCCTTAAGGCATGCTCAAAGAGTTGGATAGAAGAGTTTTTTCTGTCCTATGGGCATTGAGTACTACTACAGTAGAGCAGCGGTGAAACACCATTTGCACTAGTCTCTGATCTTGCGGTGCTACCTAGTGAGATTCAACTAGGTTCCACACGTATAGACATCCTAGATCAAATAAATCAGGGAGATTTGTCCGAAGATGATGTTAATATGCTAGAAGAAAGACGTGATCGCGTGCAATTAAAATCAGCTACCTATCTGCAAGGGCTGAGCCGCTACTTTAATGGAAGAGTTCGTCCAAGAACACTTCATGTGGGTGACACAGTCACGAGGCGCATCGAGAACCAATCCAACTTGAACAAGTTGTCCTCTAGATGGGAGGGTCTATATACTTTAGGTTCTCTCGTTAGGCTAGGATCAGTTAGATTAGCTATGGAGGATTGTCGTGTTTTATCTAACACAGGGAACATTGAACATCTTTGAAAATTCTATATATAACTATCTTTTTTCTATATTATATAAGTTCAGTTTTTATTGTTAGTATTATGTTGTTTTTATTATATAAATTTTTTGGTATCATTTCGCATACATGATCACCATCTTTTGTAAGTGTCTACGGTTGATCAATTTCGCTCATGGATCATAGTTTCTTTACTTATCAAATGACCATCGGTATACATTTGAGAAATGACAATTGTTGGAGATCTCTTCTATAAGCCAATTCTCATTGCATAAGAGCCCAACAGTCTGACTTCATCTTCCTAAATACACACTGGTCTGGATCATTGATTTTGTAATAGATATCACGATCCTAACACATTTGTTCACTCGAAACACTTCTCCTATTTCCGGACACAGTGTTCCAGGCAGGAGGCTACACATCCATACACATAGCAGAATATACAACTTTCAACTTGCAAAAATTTAATTTGCAAAACATAGTCAGTCAACTTTCAACAAATAATTATAATTATCATACACCAAATCTTTTCATTATCCCATATAATTTAAAACAAAACATATGTATCATTACAATGTCATTTTTCCAACACTTGAGCCAGGAGCACTTGGGGAAGGGCAGGAGCACTAGCTTCAATATTCCTTATGATCTTTGCCACTACTGGTGTGATTTTGGCTTGGCTGCAATACCTGCTTCTTTTATCTTGAACTTGGGCACAGGGACAAGCTTTTGAAGATCAACAGAATCCTCATAAAGGAGATCTATCTGAAGGATCGCGGGAAGGCACTAGATAGCACAAAACAAAATTTTACCGCGCAACCAAGGAACCTCCGCCAGCAATAGATCACGAGATTACCACTAGATGCGCCGATTCGTGGCGAAAGTAGAGTCGATGTAGCGAGTTAATGCAATCGTAGTCGTACTCACCGTGTGTCTTCTTCTCTGAGTCTTGTGATCGTCACGAGTTGCGAATCGTCCTAGTGCTGATGCTTCACAACTTCTTCTCCGAGTCTTGTGATTGTCACGAGTTGCAGATCGTCCTAGAGCTGATGCTTCGTAACTTCTTCTTGGAGTCTTGTGATCGTTACGAGTTGCAGATCGTTCTAGTGATGATGGTTAGCAACAACACCTCCAAGGTATCCACACGTACGGGCAGGGATACCACCATTGAGAGTAGCTAGCGCGGCAAGCGTGGTATGAGGAAGGCGTGGTTGTTAGGGTTTGGGAGTTCTTCAAAGATCATCATCACCCCATGCCACCACCGCTCCATATATAGGCATCCATGATGGGTCTCGTACTTGAGGCCCATTAGGAACTCGTGGCCTACAAGAATTCTCCTCCTAATCCGATGATCATCACGAGTTGCGGATCGTCCTAGTGACGATCTTTGCCGTGGCCTACAAGAATTCTCCTCCAAGGTATCCACACGTATGGGGCGGGGACACCATCTGTTTGGAGTGCTAAGCGCGGTGGCGTGGTTATTAGGATTTTGAAAATTCTTCAAAAAGATTACTGCACCTCTTACCACCGCCTCTCTATGTATAGGCATCCATAATGGGTCTCGAATTTGAGGCTCATTAGGAACTCGTGGCCTACAAGAATTCGGATCACCATCCAAATCAAATCCTAGCCCTTTAAGTGTGAGACCCTATAGATTCATGTGTAGTCGGTTGTGACTCAGAAACTCTTTTCCAACCACTAGTCGTTAGCGGTACCTAGCAGCACATAATGATTCCCAAACACATATAGAATATATTGGACGAACCTTAATACAATATGATCTACGGCCAGGTCCATATCACTAACGACCAGCTCGTATCTCTATATGACAAGTTTATTTTGGTTTTGACCAATTCGTAACTCCTTACGACCAGGTTTCGACCACTTAGTGCCATGTTCAACCAGCCTACGACCAGCTCGTATCTCCACACGACTAGTCCGTATCTGATCGAACTGAAAGACCTTCTCGTGTATTCTCCATTTGCATCATGATGTCTGGTTGAACTCCAGGTAAGATGTTGTATCATCCATGGACATTCAATACTTTCTTGATCAAGTGTCAAATAACTTCATGTGGTCGACACTTCGACCACTAGTAGCATGGCAATGCACTTTCTTTATCTGACCACAACGAGGGGCCCAGTGACATCTCTCCTATTATGTTAGGAGGGGCAAATCACATATCCGACCAGTCACATCCCTCCGTATATTTTATAGCATACTCGAAAGCTACCTTTATAACTACCCAGTTACGAGTAGCGTTTGGCAACCCCTAAGAGTGCTACTACAAATGTAGGAAACCATGCTAATCTCAGGTCTAAGGATTATACATCATCATTGCTTGAGACCAACTAGTGACACATAGAATCATAACAATCTCAATAGTGTCTCAAGATGGGTCTTATCCAACACTATGTTCTATACCATGCGTCCATATTATTGGTTTGATATCTCCATATCCATGACCTGTGAAACATAGTCATCAACCAATACATATTCTAGTCTATTCATATGTGTTCTCATATGTTTCCGACTAGGGAACGTTTAAGAATAATCATCGCAGAAATATAGAGTTTCACAATCAAGTCGCATACTTGATAATAAATACTATTGATATTATTCTTGGAACAAGATACCATATTATCCAAGGTTATGAACATAGTGAAATATAATCATCTTTATGATTGCCTCTAGGGTATATTTCCAACACTATTTTCAACAAGACTCGGTTTAAAGCTTAACCCATTGCTCTCATCAAAGATTGATATATGGTAGTTTTCATAATAGGTATGTGTTTTTGAATATACGTAATTTGAGTATAAATATCATTCCTAAGGTCGTCCAAGGTCATCTTGGTTGCGAGAGGAGTTATCGAGCCTTGATTGCTGCGATTTCTAGAAAGCGAGATCAAGAAAAACTATTTCCCGTAACCGTAGTAATTTCCTTGCAAGCCTTCATCAAGGTATCTACCTTATTTTCAAGTTCTTGTATGGCAGTACGACTTATTTTCTCCACTTCCTTCAAATCTTGAATCTGAAGATCTTTGTTAGAAGAGGTCTTCTGAAGATCCTCTATTGCCTTTTCTAGTTCTAAGAAGGAACGAAAAAAGAGAATAAAATTTATGCATTGCAAATAATAGATCAAATGCTCTGTAAAAATGAAGAGAAGTTTATTTTCATTACCTTCTTTCTCCTTAATGAGCATTTTGTTCTGTTCAAAGAGATTATGACTTTATTTAGATTGTCTACCCAGGATCACTTGTAACTTTTCATTCTTCTGAGTCAAGAGGTGGATCTCTTCGGTCTTCTCTGCCATGACCACCGCACTCGTCTTAGATCTTTTCTCCACCTCAGATAATTTCATTCTAAGAGCATGAAGTGTAGATTTAGCACTTTCTTGTCTGGCTTTCGCCAGCTAGCACTCCCTATGAAGTAAACAGAGGTATAAGTTAATTATTTAGTTAGAATCTTACGATTAAATAATAACTTCCTCTACATACTTCTCTTTCTCCTCTACAAACGTTTTAATCTCCTCTACAATGTCAATATTGACTCTCCAGCACCTTTTAACAGATGTTATGAGGTCCTGGAGGCCCTTTTCAGTTCTAGAAGTGGAACTTCCTAGAGGAATCTCATCTTTAGGCTGATCCAATTGGACCAAATGAAAAACTCCTCTGGTTGGATTACTACTAATATTTTGCGGCTCCTAAGACATCCTATTAGTCAGATTTATATTGGTAAATTCAAAGTAAAATTACCAAGATAAAAAACTTACCAATGTATGATCATCTTCATCTTGAGTTTCGATGGTTTCATGGACCACCTCTTTCGTATGATCCTCTTGGGAGGTCCTTTTCGTTTGAACCTCCATGTCCTATGGTGTCCCCTTATACATCCCAGTAGTTGTAGCCAAGACGTCTTGGACCACTTCATTAGTGGTCCTAGGAGGTCCTTCCATTGGCAGAATATCTTCTGCTAGGGATTCCTCTGTTGCCAATAAATTGGTGGCGAGGATTGTTCTTGAGCAGTCAGTTGTCCCATTTTCAGGTCTGATGCCAAAGAAAGACTAAAGAGAACAAAGAGAATTAGTCATTTTAAGCTAAAAATTAGAAAGTTATAATCGAAGAACTTACTTGATCTCGAAGCTACTTTTGTTAAAAAGTGACATGAAGTCTTCATTCACAGTGAAAGTAGGCTCTCTCCTTTGCTCTGACGAGGAGGGAACCAAGGCCAGGTTGGTCCTTGGCCTTGGAACCCTCTGAAGAGGGACCTCCTCTTCAGACTCTTCTGACGATCCTTCACCCCAGACCACCACAGCCAAGAAAGTTGATATAGAAGACATTGGCTGGGGGTTAGAGACATATCGGGAAATGGAAGTCTTAACTTTTGTTTCAATACCTCGCGGGTAGAGGGTCTCAAAGAAGTTGGAATTGAAGCAAGAGGTCTTGGGGAAACTGAGGCCAAAGCCGGTGTGGGTTTAATCTTCTTTGGCGCCTTGGGAGGAATGAAATAATCCTTGCACACTTTGCTAAAGAAGGAGAAGAGCTCATGCAGAGACATCTAAGATAGGGTGTTTCTTTGATGTCGTCGTCGAAAACATATGAATTAGGCATAAACAAATTTACTTCTTATGTCTAATTAGTTTCTATGAATACCTACCACTGTTCGATCTTTCCTAAGTGATAAAGTTGCCCCAATCAAGCTTGGTGGTTGCGCCTCTATGTCTCGATCGGTTCCTTTTCTAGAACTTGATCTTTTTAACAGGACTGATGTCCTAGCTAGGACCTCATCATTTGATAGAGCTGCAGTATAATGAAATATTACTTTACTCTAACTATGAAAATTCAGTTTGAGTAAAAAGATGAGTAAGATGTTACCATTTTCAAGGACATCATGATTACAGGATAGTATTTCCCTCTTGTGGAGTGGGAAAATCTTGTTCTTAAGGAAGTCAGTGACAACCTTTTGTCGATTAGACCTCTCTCTACTAGGTTCTTTGGTCACGGGACCACTCTTTTTTCATCATCTGAGAGCTTGATCTCCTTGTCAGTAGCTCGACTTTTTGAGGACCACTCCGGTGAAGCATACGATTGTAAGTGATTCTACTTTCTTTTAGAACTTTGGAATAAAACCATTCCTTGCTCCATGTCTGGCTGACATATTTAGTAGCCAAGAAGGGAAACACCCTCTTGCTGGTATCTTAAAATTTGAAATAAAAAAAGCCCAAAGCACAAGCACCTTTCTTGTTATGGATGATTTGGTAATAAAACCTAAATAAGCGCGACTAGGGGCTATAACTAAAAGCGCCTCAAACATGTGGCGAAAATGCTAAGTACAGAACTGAATTGGTACAAGATGAACCAACTCGATTCCATAATGATTAAGAACTTGATCGAAATCACTTTTAAACAGCGGAGGCCTACCCGGAGGTAGGGCACGAAAAGTACCGTGAAACCGACTGGAGGGTTTGGTTCAATCTCCCTTCCTAGTACATGCCACTAGATGAGAGCCTTCTCTAGTAGATGCACGTCTTGTTCCAGTCCTTTAAGCTCCTCTGCGGATACCATTGGCGGTTTCCATCCGCCATTGCTTGGTTCAATGGCGGACTAAGGGATCCTTCTCTTGAAGGTTCGTGGAGGATGAAAAGGTACTCGGTGAAAGGGAAAGTGAAAACAACTCGGTAAAAATGTGCCTAAGGAGGGTAAAGATCCATATATATACACTTGGTGCATTTAAAACCCACTACCTCAAGGATGTAACAACTGCGCCTCGATTAGTCGTGAAACGACGGCTGACGTTCGGTCAAGGAGGTTATTTCGCACGTCAAAGATGTGTAAGAAAAAGTAGTTGCAATATTTTTTCTTTTCTCAAAGTTATCTTCATCTCGTATCCATCGTGGGTGGAAAGGTACAAGACTACTTAACATAGATGTTACCTCAATATACATCTCAAAAGAAGATCACCTGATCATCGGGATTTGCTTCTATCAATCCCTTAAAGACTTTGATCCATAAAATAAACTGACTGTCTGACCACCTTAAACAAAGGTGATCGAAAAGTCATTTTGGTCCGTTGATGATTGTCTATTGTATGCTCCAACCATAGGAAGAGAAATGCCAAAGCAATATGAGTTTTTACTCATGAGAAGCTTTGAGGACAGAAATTTGATGAAAGTCTCTAAAGAAATGTTTCTTCTTGTTGCCCTTCTAGTGGTTATTTATAAGAACAGTACCCTACGGTAGAATTAAATAAACCAGACGAAACTTTAACAGATGAGATTTTATTAGAGTTTGTTCTTAATAAATCGTTGAAGACTAAAACATATTTGTCCCTTCAGGAATTGCTTTCGTAAATATATATGAGTGACGCTCCTACTTCTTAAGGGAAATAATTATTTATAACTCAAGTAAAACTATCTTCTTGACCAAGTCTAATTCGGTCAAAAACCTCTTCAAGTAAGAATTACGCACTATTTTAGCCCGTTCGCAACAAAAATTCCGAAATAGCCCCTATAATTTTAAAATTCCAAATTTAGCCTCCACTAGTTGCCGTCGACGGCGGCAACTAATTCTTGTCGTCTGGGACGGCGGCACCAAAACATTGCCGTCTACCATGGCGATAACTCGATTCTTGCCATCCGGGACGGCGGCTGCCACGCTCTGACCGTAGGGCGAGGCGGTAGCTCGCGCCGCCACGATGCGTGGCGGCACAGGTGTCTTTGTCGTGCAGGGCAGCGACACCTTGATGCCGCCCACGCAGCGGATCGGGCGCACCGGCCCGGCCAGCCTGCCACGCGGCGGCTGTGACGGCCGGGGCGCCGCAAGATGGCGCGCTTGCGCGTGTAGCCAAGGCGCGCAAGGCATGAGGTCGCTTTGCGCGTCCATAAAACGATGGCGCGCCGGCCCGGCGAAAGGCAGCCACCGCGCCGCGACGACGCGCGGCGTGCCCGCCCGGCGCTTTGGCAGCGTGGCCAGGGCGCGCAAAGCGACCTACGCCTGCGGCGTCCATAAAAACGATGAGGAGCTCACGCGCGAGGGAAAAAAATTTGTGCAAAAAATTCACGCACGAGAGCGAAGGAAAAATTTCACGAGGGAGAGAGAAAAGCAGTTCTTGGAAGAGAAGGGAGAAGCAAATTAGTTGTGCGGCCTGCTGCGAGCACCTAGAAAAGGTAAGTGTCATTCGCATCCGGCTATTATTATCGCTAGTTTTAGCAATGTGATTAGGATGCAATTAGATGAATTGTAGCAATGGAGTAGTTATAGTTGTGTAGTCAGTTTATTTTGAAGACTTAGTAGTTAGCAATGTCATTAGGCCGTAATTAGTTGACTTAACATACCTTTTGTTAATAGTGTTGTAAATTTTATCTCGGTTATTTGCATAGTTTCATGAACTTGGTCATAAAATAGCAAAATATTTAGAGGTCGTTATACGAAATAGAAATAGACCTTTGAGCGCTTTGTATATGTACTCTTGATGGGCATATTGCCTTGGTGCATGCACTACGCAAATACACGCTAGAATGAGAAGCGGCGCTTTTTGTCGGTAAGTTTTTATTTTCAAAATTTAATGAAAAAGAATACTGTGTCGTAGACCCCGCATGTCATTGGTGTAAGCTAGGTCTAACTCGGGTATGGAAACGTACAAATGCAATAAGAAATTCTGAAGTGAATTATTTTTGCACTGTAATATCGAACTAGTTAAAAAAAAAATTCATAACTATATAAAAATTTAGGAAATCGGTTTTGTTGGTTTTCTTTTTAATTTAGTACCACGAGAAAATTCTTTGAAGTGTAACATAGAATAGGCTCTGATTTTTATACTACAAATAATATTAGCTTGGACATTTCATGGATAGAAAAATCATACGAACTCAATCGGGATTGAAAATATATACGACAAAGCGCTCGTGTATACGATGAGGCATAACCAAATTTGTAGAAGCATTCATTCAGAAAAAAAATCCCACAAATAATTCGATGGTTTCATATGCACATGTGTTAGGTACTTTATGGCGGAAATTTAAGATCTGTTCATGTTCCATGGGGACGCTCTCGTACGCGACGGACCGTACGGTGCAGACCTGTCAAATTGTCACCGCACCGTGATCCGGGCGCCGACTCTGAAGGACATGAGCCTCTCGGAGCTAAGGCAGTGCGTGCGTTCCGCGTTCGATCGCGCCACTGGAAGGAAGAAGCTGTGCATCGAGGTGTTGTATGTCTCGGTGGTGGGTGGTCCAAGCGAGACCGTTTGGCAACTTATGAAGGTCACATGTGACGCTTCATGGGCCAACTACATAGGGGTTGTTTGCAACCCTGCTGATGCGATATATGCGTGGCCGATGGTCTACGTTCAGTTCTTGGAGAGGACGGGGACATCCGGCGCGGGTGGTTCCGGTGAAGGTGAAGCTGCTGGTGAGGAGGAGCCTGCGTTGGTCTCCGGTGTTGGAGGAGACGTGGGCGATGGAGACGTGAGGAGGCGTGCGGTCAATTTCGAGCCCAACGAAGGAGCAGAGAGATGGTGGTCAGCCCGTATTGATTGTCACGAGGACCTAGCCGGCCAGGTGGATGAGGTGAAAAGCGAGGAGGACGTGGAAACAACTAGTTCGGAAGACGATGAAGACGGAGAAGCTGCTGCGGGAGGAGGTGCAGTTGGTGGTTTTGTGACCACTGACATTGCTTACATCCCCTAACGATTGGACGACGTTGCGACGACATCGCTGGTTCTGCCACATCCAGAGGGGGCTGAGTGGGGGTTCAATGAGGACACCGTGCTCCTAGGCCAGCGCTTCCCTAACAAGAGCGTCGCACAACATTCTATTGCTAGATACGCTGTTAACATCGGTCGAACGTATCGGGTGCAGAGGTCCAACCCTGACACGTACATCGTCAGGTGTGCTGATGAATCCTGTGCTGGCAAGGTCCATGCGCAGAGGTTCATGGCCGCTGCCATGGGCTTCCGGATAACGGTACTGAAGGACCACACATGCGAGTTAGTTGAGCCACTTCACAGGCACCGCAACATGACGTCCTCGTATGTTGCCAGCTTGATAAGCCACCTCGTCGCTGCATATGTGTCCATTTCGCCAAAGCTCCTGCTGGTGGATGTTGCCAATATGGTGGGGTTCGATCGGCTACAAGGCGGCATGGCGTGCGGCGCGAGGTTACGGGCGAAAGTTCGGCACATTCGAAGAGGCTTACAACCTAGTACCAAGATTGCTGCATCAAATCGCGAAATCTAATCCCGGGACGTACGTAAACAAGCTTGAGAGGGTGCATCTGACTGAGGGGCCCAATTATTTTGTTCTTGAAAGGGACTTCCGGGCCTTCCGTCAGGCGATCGAAGCGTTCAAGCATTGTCGTCCCGTGCTCACGATGGATGGCACCTTCCTATGTGGGAAGTATAGGGGTACCATCCTTACCGCCGTTGCGGCCGATGCGAATGACCAGTTAGTCCCCGTGGCGTTCGCAATTGTGGAGAACGAGAACACTGAGAGCTGGTTGTGGCCCTTTGCAATGTGAAGCAGGCGGTAGTCTAAGATCGGCCAGATGTGTGTGTCATCTCAGATCGCAATGCTGGGTTGATGTCTGCGTTGTGCATGATGCAAAACGGGACGCAGCCGCCGTTCCAGTGGAACGATGTTAGGAGCCATTGGTGCATGAGGTATCTCACGGCCAACTTCCACACAAGGTTTCGGAGCAAGGACCTCATGAAGATGTTCAAGAAGCTCTGCATGCAGAACCAAAGGAGGAAGTTCGAAGCGGTGTGGAGACAGCTCGATGAGGAGACCGGGAAGCATGTAAGGGACTCGGCGCATGCGGCGAGGGGCGGCTAGAGGGTTCGCGAGTTGGGGAGTTCACACGATGGGTTAACTCATGCGATCGGCCTAGAGAAATGGTCCCTGCTGCACGACACCGACGGTGCAAGGTACGGGATCATGACGACCAACATGTCAGAGGTGTACAACGGTGTGCTCAAGGGTGTCCGCTCCCTGTTGATCACTGCGATCGTGGAGGAGAGCTGAAACCGTACCATCAGATACTTTGTTAACAGAGCCATGATGGCCAAGAAGCATCTGGAGGATGGGATGTAATTCTCCGAAGTAATGCATGCCTACATGGAGAATAAGATCAGCAAGGCTCGATCGCACGCCGCTCGTACCATGAATGACATCAGGCAGAAGTTCGAGATCAGGCATAGGGAGAAGTACGTGATGGGCCACGCTAGAGGGGATCGTAAGAAGTCTGCCCGATTGGTGAAGAAGCGTCGTGCACCTGCAACAAGCCGCAGCTTCTGCACAAACCATGCTCCCATGTGTACGCGGCGTGGCGGCATGCCTCGGGCGTTACAACTCCGAGTACTACGACATCCACCACCTCTATGTAACTTGGAGTGCCGAGTTCCATTCGTACGGGCTGGACACGCACTACAGGGACCTTTGGCTGGGGCAGGTGAAGCGGGTGGCCAATGACGCACTAAAGCACCCCGGCCGTGGAAGGCGCCGATCCGGCGCATCCGAGCGACATGGACGACGGCTAAGCGCGGCAGCGGTTCGCCGCCCTCGTTGCAGACTGTGCAAGACAGTTGGGCACTTCATCGGCAGCTGCCCAAACAGACCCGGCACAAGCAGTGCACCGTAGCGAGGAAGATATAATTACTAAGTCGTGATGTCGCTTGCTTATTTCAATGTCTTTGATGGGATGTGTTGTTGTTAACCCATGTCTTTATGTACTACTTGTTAAGTTGTCTGGGTCTTTTGTTAACTCATTATGGTCATATTGTGTTGTTGAATTTTTTATCGTATGTTTTGCCTTATTTTCATGTGCCACACAATATGTTTTACATGCGTGCACTGACATGTTGTTTTCTGTTGGCGGGGAGATGGCGCGAGCTCTGTTGACGACAGCGTATGAGCCGCTCACGGCGTCGACCCTCGAACTGGTCCTAAGTGCACCCAGAGAGAGCTGGCCCCTTGATGAGTGGTACGTCCCAGTGCGGGAGGCGGCCGCGCCTTGCGGATGTTGGACCTCCCGCACGCGCTGCACTTTGACGCGGCACTCCTGTTTGCGCTCGTGGGCCGTTGGAGACCGGAGACTCACACTTTCCACTTCCGATGGGGGGAGATAACCATTACTCTGGAGGACGTGGCTTTGCTTACAGGTCTACCACTGCGTGGTCTTCGATAGAGTGCCCCCTCCGAAGCGATGGTGGAAGGTCCGTTTGGTCGAGCAATTCGGTCACCCGATTCCTGCGAACGCGTCGGGTGTGCCACATTCCTGGTTGAGGCAGTACATGATCTGCTCCGAGCATGCGACTATGGAGGAAGTGAGGACACACTTAGTCACGTACCTTTTATTTCTGTTCGGATGGATCCTGATTTCTACCACGCAGGGAGACTATGTGTACCCCAACTACATCCATCTGGCACAGTCTTTGGCGGACGCCTAGCTCGAGAAGGTTCCACAGTACAGTTTGGGGCTCCGCAGTGCTTTGCGCCACCTACCAAGGGTTGTATGATGCTTGTCAGTGCAGCACGGGCGAGGAGCCAGTCCTCGCGGTATGCTACGCCCTGCTACAGTTATGGTCGTGGGAGCACTTTTCAGTTGGCCGACCGTACTTCTGCAGCAGCGTGCACCCTTACCAGGTGATCACCGAGCTTTACGATAACAGCTGCAGGCGACGACCCCGTCGATGGGCCTGCGATGGGAACACGTTGGACACGTGCTACCCTAGGGTGGGCTAGGGAGAGACCGAGACACGTGTACCCAGATTTTCATAACCTTTTCGAGACTCTCCACGAGGATGAGGTCATCTGGTGGCCATGGACAGCACAGTTCCTTCACGACACAGCTCCCTACGGATTATCGTCCTAGTGCACTCTGGACGATGCACTCTGGTTGACCACCTACCACCTGGTCTTCTCGCACATGGTCGAGTAGTACAATCCGCAACGGGTCATGAGGCAGTTCGGCTGTACCAAGAGGTGCCACCCCCCGCGGGACGACCTCTCACAGCAAAGGCTCACCGGTATGTCATTCTTTGGTGTCATTTTGAGGCATGTCTGAATAAGATTTTCTGACATATCAATTCAATTGCAAGCAAACGAGAAGAGGCGAGGAAGCGGCGATGGAAGGCGACGCAGCAGACCACGGATGGCGTGTACCGGCGAGAATTACGATGGGCGTGGTCTTTGGAGTTTCGCGGCTATGCCATCCAGACGTACGCTGCGTACTTGCGGTGGTACGTTCTGCACACTAGGTGCAGGCTTACTAGGCCAGCGCCGCAGCGTCCAGTGGACGCCATGCAGGACAACGTCGTACTAGCTGGTTCGGACCGTCACCGGGCGGCCCACCTCGACGAGACGGTAAAATATTCTTCGCATATTTTTCGTCAGGCAACACTTTTCGCACTTACAATCGGTTTTCATGCAGTACTACCGCTTGGAGCGTATCCGACATGAGACTACTAAAAATCTACGCCGTGGAAACAATAGCACATTTGATCGTCTCCTAGGCGTGATATGCACGATACGCGAGGACGCGATTGCTGCGATTAGATCCGTAACTTGTGGTCGCCACAGCGACGTTCACGCGCAGCATCGCGTACACGGTGGGCACCCTCCACCACCTCCGCCCTCGGCACCTCTGTCGGCACAGCCCTCCGCACGCCCGTCGCACTCCGGGAGTCGTCGGAGCTACGGTCACTCGGCCCCGACCCGCCTCGGGCCACAGGTCTCTCATCTGTCAACTGATTCTTGTTGTGAGTACCTTTTCATGCACTTATTTTGGACGTATCTGACATTACCCTTTGTTTCCTGCAGCACTTGCGAGGGGACATCACTTTGCTGCAATCATCGTCATCATGAAGGGAGGCGCACGACTGGACTTCCTCGCACGGCGTTCAATCACACCTGCGGGAGCGCGGCCAGTGGTTCAGTGACACGTGCGGAGGGTACACCGTGCAACACTACAGCTCGGACTGGCCAGGAGGATCCTCGTTAACACAACAGCCTACTTAGGTACAGGTGAACGTACTTACACCGATTTTCTCGTCGTACAAAACCAATGACTAACTCACTCTGTACCCTTCTCGCAGGAAGAGCACCAGTGAGTTGATGATATGCTCAGGCCTTAGCTGGACCCCCACGATGAGATCACCCAAGATTCGCCTCCCAGACAGGGCCCCTACTACGGCCTTCGAGACGTACGCCGCTCCCTGGACAGGTTCACCTTCCCTGAGGATCAACTACGCCGTCCCGGCAAGCGACATGACGATGCGCCCTAACTAATTTCATGGACATGTAAAACTTGTTATGTAATGCCATTGTGCATCCCGCCTTTCTGATTTATGTAATATCCCTGTGCGTTACGACACTGTGATTTATGTACACAAAATATTCTCTGAAATATTTAGTACTAACAACAACTGTACCTCCCGATTTTAACTTACTAAACCTTAAAGACATAACGCAATGCTGCCCCACGATACCTGCTCGGCCCTGCTACCTCGCAGACGTGAATTTTCTTCAACCAAATTGCAATTTACCCCACAAGTTATATATATGCTTGATTTGGCTGCCATTCCCCTCACTCTTGAGTTCCTCTTCTCCTTCCTTCCAGTCTTAAATGGGATGTCAACGGCCTAATCAAACTTTCGAGTGAGCAGGCAATTAGAAACACCACGACAGCACTTGGATTGCCCTCGTTGCAGGGATCCGGTGAATGTGTTCACCTCCCATACGGCAACGAATCCATCCCGAGTGTTCATGAAGTGTTCAAATCTTACGGTAACTTGTGCCTGATCATCCCCAATAAACTTTATTCCAAACAGCATGTTTTTTCACTTGCAGTTCTAATTATTTTTACAGAACACAACATGTCGGATTCTGGGCGTGGTGATGAAGTGTGCTGTGAGGTTCGAGATATTGCAATGCAAATTGCAGCCTTGCAAGAGGACACCCGTCGTGTGGCTGCATTTCGTCAAGTGCCTCGACCATCGGATCAACCGACAAAAATAAAGATAATGTTCTTAAAAGACTGGATGAAAGGATGGAAAGGGTTGAGAAATCGCTACAGAAATTAGTTAACATAGCCAGTTTGGTAATTTTTCTTCTATTATTTATTATTCTTGCTAAGTAGAAGTTCAGTTTTAATAAGATTGTAATATCCACTCTTTATCTATGCATATCTGCACTACGTGATGTATGCCTTTGCGGCGTTGTTGTACTCGTTTGTATCATGTATGCTTCTATCTAATTCCGTTATGAATACTTTGCGTGTGAATTGATCAAACTCTAATTTCCAAATCCTACATTCCAAATTTTTGAGACCTAAATCTGTACTGTTGTAGACAATTTCAGCATACGTAGTTTTCGCAATGGCAAGACCACACGACATGACTCCACACAGTAACGGCTATTTCAGACGAGAAACTAGTCGTTGGAAAAATCAGTGCGGAACTACCGCCAACTAATTTGCGGTACTACTGCTCTTAAATGAAGCGCAAAAAGACCCTCTGGAAAAAACGTTTTGCGCGAAAATCCAGAACTTCCGCGGTGCGGTAGTTCCGCTCCCAACATGGCGGTACTACCGCGCTTGTAGAAAATCGGCTAAATCAAAAAAATGGTGCTCTCTGGAAAAAACGTTCCGTGAGATTTTCGGAAGTTCTGCCCAGCGGTAGTTCCGCACTTATAATGCCAGAGCTACCGATTATCCTAACAAAGCAGCAGATGACTCTCAAAACAACTTGAATTGCAAAATAAATTTGCAAACTTCAGACCGAAATAACATCACTCTGCAAAGTAAGACGTGACAACACACTACCTCGCCAGCTTTTCAGACCGAAATTACAGCACTCTGTAAAGTAAGACATGACAACACACTGCCTCGCCAGCTTTTAGACTGAAATGACAGCACTCTGCAGAGTAAGACGTGATAACACTCTGTCTCGCTAGCTTTTCAGACCGAAATGACATCACTCTGCAGAGTTAGACGTGACAACACTCTGACTCGCTAGCTTTTCGGACCAAAATGATCTAAATGGAGTAAACCTTTCACCTAAATTTATCTAAAATCATGACTTAGCTACTGTAGAAAAATCATGCATTTTTGAGCACTTTGGATTTTTGAGTATTTCTCGGTGTTCATTCGGTGTTATACTTAAATAGATTCCGAAGCAATTGGTATTGACTTATACGCCACTGAGGGACAGCAGCTAGCATACCAACAAGGTAAGCATCATTTGAACTTTCTTTTACATCATATTTGATCCCAGATTTTGTTAAGTTAGTGCAATGTTAATTGCATGCATGCTATTTTGTTAAATGTCGCTATTTTTATGATTAATAGTTAGACACCTCCTATTATCTCGTCATTGTGGTTATCCATGAATTATTCCAGTACAGAGATGCTTAAGATAAGTTGTGTGACTTACGTGGTATGTGTTTGCTTAGTCATGCAAGTCTAGAACGGTAGTTTGATTGTCGGGACTAACCCGACAATTGTGGGAAACACAAACTTTATAACTTTTTGGTTTATTTCAGATCTTCGTATCTGTTTTATGAGTTAAAATTTTGTCAGTTGAAATGAGTTTTGGTCTGGACAAGTGGATGCCAGTGAAGGTGCAATTGCGCACGAGTTTGGGTAAGTGTTGGACTTGTCTGGACAATTAAGGACCGAACTTTGGGTACCTGCGGTTCAAGCAAATCTCGTGCTACCACACGCAGTGTATGGTCACTGCTTGGTTAAGTAAGGGGTCGGTGTTGTTGAGTTAATGACTGGTGGTGTGAGGACGTATATGTGTTCCATCGCATATATGTTTCGTAGGGTACCGATTACAATCTTTTATTGTGTGGGTAACACTATTTAAGCTTTATCAATTGGGTCGGTGTTCTCGGCACAACTTGTATGCCCATTTGATTGGTGGGTGGTGTAATCTACCCTAAGTGGGATCATGTCGCGTATGGGCGATTCAACTCAATAATATCAACTTGCTGAAAAATTCTGAGTCTTGGTTTACAGTAGGCATACCTTAGGAAGTATGCTATTTTCGGAGGCATCTGGAGGCATACGGGCTAACCAAGTCATGTGGGTAAAGTAGTACACCCCTGCAGGGTATAAATCTATTCAAATAGCCGTGTCCACGGTTATGGACAACCGCTTGAGTTTGTGGCTGCTTATTGTTATACTTTGACATATTTAAATTGTGGTAAAACTTGGTATTGTCATGAATGGGATGTTCATGTTTGTTGTGTAGCAAAGTCGACCGTCACTTTGTTATCTGTGCACTTGTTGTTGTATCAAAGTGGACCGCCACTTTGATGTTTGTATGATTCATTTGTAATTCAATTTATTACTTATTCACATGCTTTATTCCCACTTCAAATCTGATTTAGAATTGACTTGAAAAACTAGTATGTGTAGGTTGTTAAATGTTCCGTCTCTTTTGCAAAACTAAGCCAATATGAGTGCCATCCTTTGAAACAGCCTCTAGCATACTAATTTTTATTTGTGTAAGACTTGCGAGTACCTTTGTACTCAACCCAGTTGCTGCAATTTCAGGTGAGGAAGGGTATGAGCCCGTTGAGCTTGTTAGGGTCGATTTTGGCGACGCTGACGAGTAATACTTTCATTTAACTCCCAGTCGGTTGCCGGTGGGATATGGGTATACCACTACTGGTCTTTTGGTTTATTTACTTGTTTCCGCTGCTACTTAATACTCTTATTTGAATTTGGCTTGTCGACCATTTTTAATAGTCGTAGACCTTAACTATTATGTCGTATGTCTTTTGGACTATTAATGTATGATTGTTGTATGGAGGTAATCAACGTTGCATGAGAGTATGAGCATATTGGTCGATGATCTTGGGAGCTAATATGAGCTCATGCTCGCTATTCATGGCTTCCCATTTAACACACTAAGTGGAGGGCTTGGCTTATTGGAGATCCGACAATCATGTTGCGCTCGCAGAGGAGCAGCGCGTATGATCGTTGGGGCTCTAGTTGCGGTTGAGTCTCTAGCTTGGATGGAGTTAAGTTGGAATCCATTTACTTGAGGTCCAGAATTATGTCCCTAAGACCATGCTTAGTCTCGGTCTTAAGGAGATAACCCGGGGGTCCTCACATTTGGCTAAGTCCCAAAAGGGGTGCTCTCCGGAAAAAATGTTCCGCCAAATTTTTGGAGCTACCGATAATCGGAAGTTCCTCCCTTTACATTGCGAAACTACCTATAATAGGAAGTTCCGCCCATCATATTGTGGAACTACCGATAATAGGAAGTTCCGCCCATCACATTGCGGAACTACCTATAATAGTAAGTTCCGCCCATCACATTGTGGAACTACCGATTATCCTGACAAACACATCAATGGCTTTTTCAACAACTTCAATTGCAAAACATATTTACCAATTGATAAGCCATGCCGACAAGGATCAATAGAAAGATTTCTAACAAGTTGCAAAACACATTTGCCAACTTTTAGAATCATACCATAAGGAAAAAAGGTACATGGACTTACACCATTTGCAAACTTAAGTCACATGCTACAAGAAAACAAACATGAGCATCAACTATTTGCAAAACACATTCGCAAATAACAGCATCATGCCACAAGGCTAAGGTGCATGGACTTCAACCATTTGCAAAACACATTTGCAAAATATAGTCCCATGCTACAAAGATAAAATGCATGAGCATCAATCATTTGTAAAACACATTCGCAAATAATAGCTCCATGCATAGATGAGCTAGAGCAAACATAATGAGCTATCAACACATGACTAACTCAAACTACTAGTTAAGACCCCTCTTTATAGTACGACAATCCTATACTGGCAATCCGGTCTTCCAACCAAACACCAAGACGGTAAAAAACTAGGAACACATCCTTAGCCCTAGCTAGTCATACCTTTGCCTTGCATCTTCATAAAGCTTGATGACGCACATCAACACTTCAAGTCCGGATCATTAACTCGATAATCATCAACGCATGACGATCCTTTGCTTGACCTCCATCAACACATGATGGGTCTTCTCTTGTCTTGACGATCAACTCATGATGCATCCTTTACACCAAGCTCTTGACTTGATTATCAACTCATGATCATCCCAAGTCTTCATCATCCTGGAACATAACCTATACATCCAACTCATGGAAAAAGTTAGTTCCTCAATATGATTATTATTAATTACCACCTCATACCATTAACACATAATGGTGGGACAAGATACCTCAATCTTTCTCTCTTTGGTAATTATTGATAACCACTTCAATCACATAAATTTGATTTAAGATAAATGTAACACAACGTGAGTATATATGAACTACACAAGTTACATATACTCACAACATGAGTATTAAGAACTACACAAGTTCTATATACTCAAACATGAATATACAAAACTACACAAGCTTTGTATACTCAATCGGATATGTTTTCAAAGTAAAGATCTCAAATATGTGTGGAAAATGGAATATGGATCAATACTAATAAAACCAGAAAATATAGCGTGAGCTCCCCCTAAATGTGTGCATACACAAATGTGTAATAAGATCATATGCACATATTCAAGTTTAACTTATGGTTGAGTTCAACCTATATTTTGGATTCGAGGAATGCAACAATATATAATATTAAGATGTCGATTGCATACCTCGTTGAATTTCACCTTTATATCCAAATGAGACTACACAAAATAATACTAGACAAAAGATTTAGTTTCATATTTAGATTTGTCATTAATCACCAAAACATTCCATTAACTCATAATGGCGGGTCTAGATCCTTCAAAAGCACAATTGAGTAATGAATTTGAGATGAAAGGCCTAGGTGTAGCAAAAAAAAATTCTTGACATGGAGATTATTAGAGAGAGAAAATCTGGCAAGTTATACCTTAGTCAACAAGGTTATATTGAGAATGTCCTTCGTCGTTTTAATATGCATGATGCAAAACCAGTGAGTACTCCATTGACTTCACATTTCAGATTATCTTCAGCCTTATGTCCTGAGTCAGATTATGATATTGAGTACATGTCTAGAGTTCCATATTCCAGTATAGTAGGTTCTCTTATGTATGATATGGTTTGTTCTCGTCCTGATTTATCTCATGCACCGAGTGTTGTTAGTAGATACATGACTAATACTGGAAAAGAGTATTGGAAAGTAGATAAGTGGATTTTCAGATATTTACGTGGCACTTCTAATGCTTGTTTGCAGTTTGGGAATTATATATATGAACTTGTTGGTTATGTTGACTCTGATTATGCTGGTGATTTGGTCAAGAGGAGGTCTCCCACAGGTTATGTTTTCACCATTGGTGGTTGTGTTGTTAGTTGGAAGGCAAGTTTGCAAGCTTCTGCAGCCTTATCTACCACTGAAGTAGAATATATGGCTATTTTTGAAGCTTGTAGATAAGCTATTTGGTTGAGAGGTTCGTACACTGAGTTTTGTGGAGATAATTCTTCCACTACTATATTTTGTGATAGTCAGAATGCTATATGCCTTACAAAGGATCAAATATTCCATGAGAGAACAGAACACATTGATGTGAGATATCACTTTATTCGAGGTGTTATTGCTCAAGGTGATGTCAATGTGTGCAATATAAATACTCGTGATAATCCAACTGATATGATGACAAAATCAGTTCATGTTACTATGTTTGAGCTTTGCTCAAGCTTAGTTGGAGTTACAGTTTAGTCCTAAAGACTAGTTGGCGCACGGTGATTTTTTATCTTATTGTGGAGTCATTTTGGTAATTGATGATTCTTCATTTTGCTACAAGAGGAAATTCGTCTCAAGGTGAAGATTGTTGAGATATGTGATCCGAACTCCTAATATGGTGAAATTCAAACTTGTCATATTAGCGGATTAGTTTTCTTACTTGGACTCCAAGTCTTTTTACCCCTTTGTATACCTCTTGTAAGTCGCACGGGGAGTAGACGCCTCATTGCAATCTCTTACGTTTTGTACTCCTCATATAGTGACCATTGATCGTTGGCGTCCGTGGTTTTTTCCCGTAAGAGCTTTCCACGTAAAAATTCGTATCTCCTTTTGTCCCTATTTCTAACAAGGTCAACCTCCCACCAAGCTACCAATTGCGCTTCCATGTCTACCGCTCCCTATAGCGCCCTTCCCTCTTTGTTTCGATTTGGGTGAGAAACCCCTAAGGGTCTTATCTGTCATTCACCTAAACTTGGTCAACATGTCAACTTACGTGACAAAACCACTCATTGATCGTGCCATGCTGGCAATATCAATATACGAAATCGGGTCAGAGTATTATTTAAATTGAATTACAAAATTTAAGGAGTTATGGTAATTCGGAATGCTAGACGGACTTTCAAACACAGTTCAGTATGTTGTATCGACTTTTTCCTGAAGTCTAAAACCCGCGTGAAACGAAACAGATATCGGTCTCCGTTGTGCCTTGTCGCTTCAGGTTTGTTGGGCAGTTGATCCGAGCACGTCCTACGAAAGAATCAAACGTCAATCAACTGAAACTATACATGTACTACTGGAGAAAAATATAAAGATTCAGCTAGATTGGTAGAAGCAAGCAAGGAACAAGCATCCACCACGTCCACGGACAACACTAGACGCAACGAATAATCCCAGACAGCCCATCCTGAGTGCCTGACCCGGTCCCTATCCAAATGACCAAATGCTTTCCATCCAAGCAAACGCAAAATGGCACTTCAGAATCCAAACCCGGCATTAATTACCATGTAAAAACAACTATTATAACCTGTGAAATATGCCGGTTTCATCATGAAGGACTAGTTTAGCTCCTGATTCTGTCTAAACTGCCAAAATATGGAGTAATCGAGCCTTCTTTAAGTCCGTCGTGTCCGGCTGTAACGCAGCTCTGGCACTTGGAACAGGTCCTGGCTGCATATCTAAAAATGCGGGCCACCAACCACTGAAGAATTTCGAATACAAAATGAACTACTGAACAAGCAGCCGCCCAAGCAAGACAAAAAGAGTAGTCGTGAGCCGGCAACTACAGTTGTCGACTCGTTGCAGCTCATTGCATCCTCCCTTCCTGTCAATCTGCTCCTTGGGGGTGCTGCACCATTGGAGCATCGCCAATGATCCCCTTCTCCCTCCTCGCTGTCGTCCTCGTCTTCCTCATCGGCCGCGCCGATGCCCTGTCAGGTTTGTTCTTGTCACTGCACTATGTAGTACTTGAGCAGTTAAGCAACGTTATCTGCAAACGTTCACAGGGTACCAGATAAGTTGCGGTGCGAAGTCCGAGAAGGTGGTCGGGAGCGTGACATGGGTCCCGGACGGCCGGTTCATCAGCGTCGGCAACGTCACCGACCTCCCGTCCCAAGGAATCACGCTGATGCTCTCCTCGCTCCGGTACTTCCCGGACGCGTCGGCCAGGAAGTACTGCTACGTGATCCCCGCGGAGAAGAGCGCCAAGTACCTGGTCCGGACGACGTACTACTACGGCGGGTTCGACGGCGGCAAGGCGCCGCCGGTGTTCGATCAGATCATCGAGGGCACGCGGTGGAGCGAGGTGAACACGGCCGGGGACTACGCCAGGGGCCGCGCGACGTACTACGAGGCCGTGGTGCTAGCCATGGGCAGGGAGCTCAGCGTGTGCCTCGCCAGGAACCGCGCCACCACGTCCAGCCCCTTCATCTCCGCGCTCGAGGTCGTGCCATTGGAGGACTCGGTGTACAACTCCACCGACCTCGCCGCCTACGCCCTTAGCACCATCGCGCGCCACAGCTTTGGCCACGACGGCTCGATCCTCAGGTAAGACAAGAAGAACCAGACGTCATCCACGCCACTCTGCCATTGTTTGCTATAGATTCAGCGCCGCAGCTCGTTACCTTATCATGTGCAGTGTCTGTGTAAATTTACTAGCTATCCAGGCGATCGTTTCAACCGGTACTGGGAGCCGTACACCGACGGGAGGAGCCCGGTGGTGGAGAGCCAGGCGAGCGTGGCGCCGGGGGCCTTCTGGAATAAGCCCCCGGAGGGCGTGTTCCGACGAGGCGTAACGTCCAGCCGCGGCAAGAGCCTGGAGCTACCATGGCCGCCGGCGCCGCTCCCCGCCGCGAGCTACTACCTGGCGCTCTACTTCCAGGACAACCGGACGCCGAGCCCGCTCAACTGGAGAGTCTTCGACGTCGCGGTCAACGGCGAGACGTTCTTCGCCGGGCTGAATGTCTCGACGGGGGGCTCGATGCTGTATGGCGCGAAGTGGCCGCTCTCCGGGCAGACGAACATCACTCTGACGCCTGCGCCTGGTTCGCCGGTTGGGCCGGTGATCAATGCGGCTGAGCTCATGATGGTTGTTCCACTTGGAGGGAGGACTCATCCTAGAGATGGTAACTTAGATTGGTGCAGCTCTCATGGGTCATGGCTAATTCAGTGTTTGCTCACAAGAACTGGGTAAATCATCCGTGTTTTTATCATGTTACTGCAGTTATCGGCATGGAGGCGCTTGCGAGAGGCTTTGTCAACCCGCCATCGGACTGGAGAGGTGATCCTTGCTTGCCTCAGGGGAACTCATGGACTGGTGTCACTTGCACCCACGAACCACTTGCTCGAGTAATTGCCCTGTAAGTTACTAATTAGATACAAGATCAGTAAGTTCTTCCTTTTTATTATTTCTGAACAACGAATAATGGTCATTGTACATGTGTACCGCAGCAACCTCACAAATTTCAGTGTTGGAGGGTCAATATCTGACCACATTGCCAATCTGACTGCAATCTCGACCATGTAAGCTTCTTGAAACAAGTTGATGTTAGATGTGCGTGCTAAGTGAGAAGTTGAGTGTTTAATCGGGGTAATGGTAATGGTGATTGCAGTTGGCTAGTGGGGAACAATCTGACAGGACCAATTCCAGATATGAGCCCCCTACATCATTTGGCTTCTTTGTAAGTGCTAACATACGAATTACTTAATTCTCAATGACCTTCTAGGAAGTTTAGAATTTCTACTAAAAAAACTGAAGATGTTGGTTGTCCCATTTAGCTAATCTGGTTGAATTTATGATCTGAAGGCACCTGGAGAACAACCGATTGACAGGGCCGATTCCTCCATCGCTGGGAAACCTTCCAAGACTTCAAGAACTGTAAGTGGCTTCAACATGTTGCTACATTATCCAGTTATAATCTTGCTTTCTTGACCTGCTGCTGTTGAGTTCATCCTCTATTTGTGACTACTGGAATTCGTGTTTCGCAGGTTTGTGCAGAACAATAATTTACAAGGCATGATTCCAAGCAGCCTCAAGAGCAGAACGGACATTAGGTTCCAGTGAGTGATCACGAACGTTGTATTCTAAACTTGCGATTCCTTACCGTCCTGCAGTGAGTGACGAAGAATTTATCTTACTTTGACAGGTATACACCTAGGAACAACCTTAACTAACAACAATATTACAAGGACAGAAACTCGTTCAGATTCTCAGATGTTCATGGGATAATGATTCCTTTAATAAAAAAAAGGGATAATGAAAATCCATCGACAGACAACAGTACAGTGAATACGAGGACACGCATACATCTGACTAGCAATCGTATATCATGGTTTTTCTTTTGATATTTTGTTCTTTCTTTCTTTCTTTTCTTTTGGCAAGCATAAGTGCTCTTGAATGAATGTATTATACCATATGAACTGTGTGGTACTGATTCAAATTTTTTTATCTGTATGTGAAGATGTAAATTTGTCACATAGGCAAACAAGAAGACTTTGCTTGGGCTTTGCGACTAGAATCTATCCAATTTTTTTGAGGGGAATTCTACCTAAACTCTGAAACGTTTCGATTGAATGCCGTGCAATCCAGCCCGGAATAGCTCCACGGCCCAAATTCCGTTAGCCCAGCCCGTTTTACGGCCCATCCCCTCGCAAGATATCTCTGTCGTCTCTACTCATTTCCCCTTTTTATTATCTCCTCTTCTTTCCTCGCAGTCATCGCCACATCGCCCCGCTTCCCCGTCGCTCCCACTCCCGCCTCGTCGCCGGCGATGACCTCCGTTTGCCAAACGCAAACCCCACCCCCGTCTCTATGACTCCCGCAAACCCCACCCTGCTCCTCTCCTCCAGCCCCAACACCTCCCTCCCCCTCCCCAGCCTCCACCGGCGCCCCAACCACCTGACGCCACCGGCGGCCGCGGGCACCACCGGAGCCACCTCGCCTCCGGAATGGTTCCGCCCCCGCCGCTCGCCCGACGCGGATCCCTCTACCTCCGGTGGCCGCGTCGCGGCGCGAGACCCCGGCGTGCGCGTCAAGGCCAAGGAGGATGCAGAGGAGAAGAAGAAGGGGGGAAGGAGGAAGAGGTGGTGGGACTGGTGGTCCGGTGACAGGGAGAGCTACCTGGTCGACGACGTGGAGCCGCTCCCGATCCCCCTGACCGTTCCGGACACCGAGCCGATGTCGCGGGAGGAGCTCGACCGCCGCCTCAGTTGCGACGTGGAGATCGAGGTGTGTGCGGTTGCGGTGGAAGCGTAATTTTTCGGTGACTTAGGGTTAGATTTGGTGATAATTTTGGGATGTGTGTTTTTGTGGCTTTGGTTTGAAGGATTGCAAAACTGTTTCGTACGAGTGGACGGGCAAGTGCCGGAGCTGCCAGGGGACGGGGCTGGTGAGCTACCTCAGGAAGAAGGGGAGGGAGACCATCTGCAAATGTGTGCCTTGTGCTGACATCGGTGAGATCTCTTGGTCTTTCTTCCCTTACCTCTTATCGTATGTTCTTATTGGTAGGATATAACACTAGGAAATGGAACTTAGAGAGAACACTAGGAAAGGGAAGTAGAGGTGCCAAAGGTACCCAGGTCTTCTTGCCAGGAAAGTTGCAATTGCGATCGTGGTAAGGGTGGAGCTTGAATTAAGACTTGCACTTTGCGACTAGGTGCGATGTAGTTGTGGTGAATTCTTACTTTAGAATTATAATTTACCCTACAACCATGATCTGCAGTAATGCTATTACTAGTGGAGGCACATTGTGGTTATAAAATGACCAGGCACATTGTGGTTATAAAATAACCAGCATCAGCATGTTTTGAACCTCCATGGCTAAGGTTTGAGTGCAGCTTCTGCCTTTGCAGAAATCAAGATTGTAAATACTTTTGATATGGCACCAAATTCATGATATATCGTGCATAAATTGGTTTGGCAAACAACTGTTTGTTTGTTGCTCCATCTCTTGCAACTAAGCTTAATGCTCTACAACAGCAACCGTATTATCTATAGGTGAAGCTGGCCTTTTGTTTTCAATGAAGGGAAATACATACAAAGTGAACTTAGCATAATACGCGCACCATCATCTGTCATGCCATAAAAGAAAGAGGAAGTTCGGTTTCCAGATCCGAGTCCAACTCAGTTTCGGCGATGCCAGCCGTAGGTCCTCCAGCCGAATCTTCTTCGGAGCTCCGACACTTGCGATGTTGATACGTCTGGCCAATAAATGCGTCCACAACGTTACATCCCTCTCCTTATCCTCGAGCTGAAATAGAGGATAATGCTGCTGAAAATCATCTAACTTCACCCATGTAGCATCGGTTGGCAAACAACCCAGCCATTGCATGATAAGCTCCCAAATATCACGGTTGAGATAAAGGCAATGGTACCACATGGCCATAAATATTATGGATGCGAGCTTTCTGGTGAAGACGAAGATGATAAACAATTGCGCCAATACGTTCCCCAATCAAAAAAGTCCATAAAAACAGGAGGCTAGCTTGGAAGGTGTTGATCGGTGATGGAAACAGTCGTACGACGGTGGAGACGAAGCTAGACCCACTCATCCACCTCAAACTGAACTGCGCGATGATGTTTGTCATAATTGTGTTTCATGTAATCTTGAGCTTAAAGAAGACATTCGCAAATTTTAGCAAGAAACTCATCCCGGTCGTGCCATTGTCGGTCAACGGCGGCCACTTTAGCCGTGCCTGGCTGGTAAGATAATAATGTTGGTGGATTGCACCCATATAATAATGTAGGGAGGAATGATAGGAAGTATTGTAACAAAACTCCGCTCAAGGAAGCCACTGTTTAGGACGATCACAAGACACACGACAAATATATCGCAATAGTGCGGTCGACCACCTTAGATTGACCATCAGATTGTGGATGAAAAACTGAATTCATATGAAGCTTGACACCGGAAAGATGAAAAAGTTCAGTCTAAAAATTGTTGGTGAAAATAGGATCACGATCACTGACGATAGAACAGGAAATCCTATGGAGACGAACAATGTCATAAAAAAAATAGAGTTCATCGTATACGGATGGCCAAGCGGTATAAAATAGTTGTACTTCGAAAAACGATCAACAATTGTGAGAATAACCGTTTTACCACCCACCTTTGGAAAACCTTCAATAAAATCCATAGAAATATCTTCCCAAATAGCTGACGGAACGCTCAAAGGTTGTAGAAGCCCTACTGGATGTAAATGCTCCGTTTTATTTTTCTAACAGATCACACATCCCTTGACATAATCCTGTACACTTTTGTGAGTACTGGCATTAAAGAAAGTGGCCCAAAAACGGTGTAAAGTTTTCTGAACACCCTCATGACCAGTACCGTGTGCATCAGCCAGTAAATCAGCCCAAAGGAGCGAAGAATCTGCCACATCAATTCGCCCTTTGTATAAGAGTAACTCATCAACTAATGTCCAACCAGAATCGGTTGTGCTGGCCAACACGTGTGCCTGAAGTGCTACCAATTTAGGAAGTGATGAAACCTCTTGCCGAAGAGCATCAAAGATTGCAAAGTCGGGACTGGACAACGCTCAAACCGCCAGTGTCTTCGTCGCGGCAAGACAAAGCATCGGCGGCTGCATACTGATGGCCAGGACGAAATTCCACCAAAAAACTGTAACCAAATAGCTTGCTCACCTAGGTATACTGCGGAATAGTAGAGAGACGCTGATCAAGTAAAAATTTAAGCTATAATGACATGTTCAAACAAGAAAAACACGCTCCCAAAGATACGACTGCTGGTGACGGACGGCTTTAACTAAGCCAATCAATTATTCAGTTCATAATGACCTGTTCAAACAAGAAAAACACTTTCCCAAAGATACGAATGCTAGTGACGGACGGCTTTAACTAAGCCAATCAATTATTCAGTTCATGCTCATAAGCTACTAATTTGGCGTGATGAGGAGCGACTGTCCGACTAAAAAATGCAATAGGACCAGCACCTTGTTTTAATACCGCACCAAACCCTGTACTAGACGCATCGCAATCCATGGTAAAGCGTTTGGTAAAATCAGGAAGGTGAATTACGGGAGTCGACAACAATGCTGCCTTTAATGCTGCAAATGCAGAATCGGCGTCGGTCGTCCATGAGAAAGCTTTTTTCTTCAGAAGCAACTTGGTGAGAGGAGTGGCTACCTTGCCATAGTCTGTTATGAACTTGCGATAATACCCTGTAAGAGAAAACCACAAAGTGCACGGAGAGTCCGTGGTTTCGGCTAAGCTTGAACTGTCTCGACTTTGTCGGAATCCATATCTACTCTTTGTCTCGAAATAATGTGGCCAAGATACGCCATCCATTCCTCACCTAAGAGACACTTGGACTTCTTAGGAACAACTGGTGATGGCGCATGATCTGGAGCACAGTACGCACCTGTTGAAGATGTTCTGCCCAAAATGAACTGTAAACTAGAATATCGTCAAAGAAAGCTAGGACAAAGCGATGAATAAAAGCCTTGAGGATGTCATTCATAAGGGCCTGCAATATCGCCGATGCATTTGTGAGGCCAAACGACATAACCAAAAACTCGAAGTAACTACGATGTGTACGAAACACCGTTTTCTCAATATCGAACTATGCATCAAAACTTGATGGTACCCACTGTGCAAATCAAGCTTGGTGAAGAAGTGAGCTCCATTGAGTTCATCCAAAAGCTCGTCGATGACAGGTATAGAAAATTTGTACTTGACGGTCTTGCCATTGAGGGTCCGATAATCCACACAGAAACGCCAAGATGCATCATGTTTTTTGACAAGCAAAACATGTGATGAAAAAGCCGATGTACTTTCATGGATAATACCTTGTGCCAACAGTGCCCGATAATAGGTGAATATGATGATCGTGGCGGCAAGGGGGTGGCAACCCATGCGGTTCCTCAAAAAGACCCACGAATTCGGCCAAAAGTTCTTGCATCAACTCGCAGCCAGAGATGGCACATGCCTGATTGCCGATCGGTGTTGCATCCAACACAATCCAAGCTATGCGATGGTCATCCCTCCAAAAAGACATGGTGAGCTTTGCGAAGTCCCAAAGAATAGGCCCCAAAGTGCGTAGCCACTGCACCCCGAGGACCACGTCAAAGCTGTATAGTGGAATAACGTAACAATCAGCCACAAAGTCTTTGCGAGCAATCGTGACGCGAGTGTTAGCACACACTCCCGTGCTGGTCACGTGGTCACTGTTTGCCACTACAACTCGCATCCCTGGCCGTGGAAGTGGAGACAAGCTGAGGCGCTGTGTGATGGCTTCAGCCAGGTAGGTGTGGGTGGAGCCGGAGTCCACGAGGGCGATCAATTGTTGTCCTTGAATACTTATCCTCAATTGCATGGTACGATCCGTGCGGATGCCGGTGAGAGCGTTAAGCAAGATCTCCACATGATCACTGTCCTCGGTTGAATCGTTGTCATCTAGCTCGAGAAGGATAATTCCCTTCATGGAACAACTATGGTTCCTAGAGAACTTATTGGGACAATTGTAACACAATCCCTTGGCGCGCCGATCGAACATCTCAATGGATAGCCATCGAAATTTGGAGGTCAGGTTGGCCTGGTTGTCAGTTGCAACCGATGCCACGGTCGGCGCTGGAGTGGTTGTCGCCCCCGCAGTTGAAGTCGACAGGCTAGGGTGCGGTGCCAACACCCCTGAAGCAAAGCGCGGTCCGGCGGAAGTTTTGAGTGGCGACTTCGAATCCCAGACGTCCCGCGGAAGTTTTGAGTGGCGACTTCGAATCCCCGGACGTCTCCTCGAGATCGCTGCTCGTATACCCTCGCCAAACTCATGGTCGTTTGAAGATGTGTTGGATGCTACATCTCGACGTCGGTTTGCAGTGGCTTGCCCAATCCCGTCCCGCGGAAGTTTTGAGTGGCGACTTCGAATCCCCGGACGTCTCCTCGAGACGCTGCTCGTATACCCTCGCCAAACTCATGGTCGTTTGAAGATGTGTTGGATGCTACATCTCGACGTCGGTTTGCAGTGGCTTGCCCAATCCCGCGGTGAACAATTGTACTTGTTGTAATGGTGAGAGCGGTTTGACCCGGCATAAGAGCGCCAAAAACTTCTTTTGATATGCTTCAACCGTCGTCGTGTGTCATAGTTAAGCCAACTCGCCAAGTCGGTTGTTGCGAATGGGAAGCCCAAACCTCATGTTGACGAACTACGAGAAACGATCCCATAACATCATGCCTTCGTCGCGTTCGAAATGGTAGTACCACTGTTGGGCGCCGTCGGTCAAGTGGTAGGATGCCAACCAAACTCGTTCTTCCTCCATGATACGTTGCCCCAAAAAAATTGCTCACATCTGTTGACCCATGTAAGGGATCCTCGCCATCGTACGTTGGAAAAGAAAGCTTGTGGAAGCGCGGATTGTGCGCCAATCACTGTCGTCGCCAAACTCGTGATCGGGAGGCCTGCCTCGGATGTGGTAGCCGCCATTGCTGCCACTAGACGCGGTCGACAGTACTGCTACACCGCCTCCTGTCTTCCAGCCGGCTATCACCTGATTGTGCGCTGCCTGTTGTGCTTTGATCCCGCTAATCTCGACATTATGATGGCGAGTTGTTGGTTGGAACACGTCGTCGAGTGTTTTGATTTTCACGGCGAAGGGTGGTGGTAATGGCTTTGATACCAAATTGAAATAGCGCGGCACAAGGCTCTCTTCTTGCGAACTAGGTGGAGGTAAGTCTTTGTTTATTCCTTCCTTCTCTCAAGGATTTTTGTATTTCGGAGACCAGAGCAGCAATACGAGTATAGAAACGATACGACTCAAACTCTAATCCAATCCCTTTAACTCAATATCCAACTTTATCTCTTAAGGAGATACTATCTTAATCCCGCCTAACTAACCTTACCTCGTACCTAACTTAAGTACTGCCTTACGACAGAAGTATTGCTGTGACCGACTACATGGCATGAGTCGGTTCGGTTTCCAGAACCGAGTTCGACTCAGTTTCGGCGATGCTAGCCGAAGGTCCTTGAGTCGAATCTTCTTCGAAGCTCGGCACTCGCGGCGTCGATATGTCTTGCTAATAAATACGTCCACAACAATATTATGAGCTAGTCTCATGATCAATTGCTAGCTTACACAGTATATCAGCAAATATCACATCTATACAACACATACATAAACAATACTTAAATATTATTACAAAACATAGTGAATAGGCCTTAAGGCCAAAGTTTATATAACGGCCGACATGTCAAATAGTTCAAGTAGCAAATAGCAGCGGAAAGAACTTCAAAAGAGCATGGCCTCCATGATTTGCCACATTCAACCGACTAGGACTAGAACCTAGTTAACGTCGTCTCCATCTCCATAGCCGGATGCAAAGAAGTATCCATACACTGGGTCTTCAGCTTCGTAGTTTGAATCCATATGTTGAGCAACCATGAATGCAAAAGTATTCAACAAGCTCTTACCGCAAATGCAATTATATTGATGTAAGGCTTCCAAGGGAGGGGTTGTATGTTTGTTTTAGCACAAACCTATGACTTAGCATGTTTGACCTTAAAACCAGATGTTATTTTGTATATGCAATTGTTATCATGACCATGCTTAAACCAACATGACCACGTCCCTAGCGACCATGATTAAACCAGCATGTCGCAATTCCACCCAATATGTCTCAAATTATCGACGACTATGCTCATACCAGCATATCCACAAGCGATGCTGTGCTTACACTAGCACATCGCAACACACAGAGACCATGCTTAAACCAGCATGTTCCAACTTCGACGACCATGCTTACACCAGCAGGTCCCATACACAACGATTGTACTTACACCAGCACGTCGCACAACTCAACCACCATGTTTACCAAACATGTTTTAATTCACAAATTTGAAGTCAATAAAACTAACGAGTGTGACTTTCTTCACAATGCACATAATCGGAGGTACGACTATTCGAATAATTTTAAAGACACTCTGCAAATGTTGTACAACTTTACCCACAAGATATGATCAATCTTATAATGATACGCTTCCTTGGGCGTGCGATGGAGATGATCATAACAAAGCTTTTCTCATACCTAGCTCTAACATTAGACCAACTTTGGTAGGGTATGCCCTCAATACTGGGGCGTGCCTTACACCAGGTCACTTACCTAGAATGATTCCTTACACCAGTTCACATTTTCAATAAGGGACCCTCTGTTGTCAATGAGTCTACGATCCTCCTTTTATGCATAGCAACCAGGGGCGTAGGTTTTCATGTCGAAGCTAAATAAAGTCAGGTCTATCTCATACTAGACATGTGGTTGTACTACTTAGTAGTTTGGAAGGGCACATATGATTTGGTCCTTAATCGACTCTAGCGAGACATACCACCAACCCACTGTGTGCACATGACACTGATCTCAAACAACCACTCGTCCAAGTCTCAACCTTTTATAAATACATTTTTCATGTTTCTAGTGGTAACCTATGTTACCACACTACGATTCAATGTATCCAAGTTCTTGTTGTAGCAATGTTTGTGTCTATTCATGTTCACTTACTAAGCACTGTATATGCACAACGAATAGTTATGTTCATTTAATCAATGAGGATTGTACTCATGTAATATATATCCTTAGGGTGACAAGCTATAAAATAGTCGATAAACAATTCATAATGATAAGCAAACTTTGGCAAAACTAAGTATCAACATTTGGCATAATATTTCATAAATAATAATAAGTTAGCAAGTAATAATTTAAATTGAAATAATTTGCATTTGAAAAGTAGTTCAACATGATCAATAGTAAGGATTTACCTTGCTCAAATGTGGATGAGTCTTGGTCTTGACTTGAAGTAGTGACGAGGTCTTCGGTGATGTTCAAATCTATTTAACGCAAAAACGACAACTTAAAAAAAAGTCATAACACAAATAAATTCAAACGGACTCTAAAAAGTATGATTTTGGTATTGTTGGGAAGATCTTGAATTTAGATGGATTGAGAAACAAAAGTCACTTGATTTGGATTTAAAATGAGGGAGAACGAGCTATCCAAAGTTTGTCGAGAGGAAATTACAGAAATTCTGAAATTTCTGACATGTGGGCCTATTGGGATTTTCTTTTCTTTTTAATTTGTTTTATTTAAAAAAATTCACTGAGACTGACAGGTGGGGTCCACTGGGGTTGTTATTTAGTTTTCTCTTTATTTTTAATCGGGAAAACCCGAGGCTGACAGGTGGGGCCATGGTCCATTGGACCTGGTCCATTCATCGGTGCATCAGGCCAGGGGCCCACTGGTCAGAGATTGTGGTTCACGAACTCGATCCATGAACTAAATCTTAACCCTACGAGTTAACTTCTTCCTATGTGGGCCCCACTTGTCGTACACTAATTAGCTACCTAATTAACTAACGCTAATTATCAGTTAACTCTAATGACGTCTACATGGTAGCCACGTCAGCTTCTCCCTCAGCACAGCAAAGGCAGAGGAGCTCGCCGCCGCCTGTGAGGCGGGACTACGGTGGCACTCGGGAGGGCCAAAATGGGATGCAGCGGCTATGGCGGTCCTAACGGTGGCGGTGGTGCGTCGGGAGATGACCCGAGGTGGCGCCACTGTGCTGCGGGGGAATACTACGCTACGGAGCCCCTTGCGGCTAATCTACGCGCGGGTGAGCTACTCCGCGTTGCGGCAATGCTATCCATGGCGGCGATGTGCAAGAAGATGCATGGGAGCGGTGCGGGAGCGGAAACCGGCAGCAAGGAAGAAGGTGCTTGCGGAGGCGACGCTAGAGAGGCTAGGGGGTTGCATCGACTAGCCTAAAAGGTTCACGAGAGTAAAGGAAGGCGATATGACGCAAAGAAAGGAGGGACTCGTCGGAAACGAGAAGAGGAAGAAGGGGCTCGGCAATGGCATTGTTCCGATGGCGAGAGTGAAGGGGCTCCGACGCTCTGGTATTCCCAACTAGAAAAAATAAGGGGAGCACCAGCGAGAGGAAGGTGAGGCGATGTCGAGGTGCATGACCTTCAAGGTCGGGGCTCACCGAGGCGACGAGGTACGGGCGGTGACGGCGATGCCCGCGGCGGATTAGGCGCTCGGATCTTGGCTCGTTCCCGACGATTGAGCCAATGAGAGAGGAGTGAGTGAGGGCCAAAGCACGAGGAGAGTGAGGCGAAGACAGTGACGCCCTCAGGAGGGCTTTATAGCTACGGAGAGGGCAAGATGGTGGCAACATTATCGCGGTTGGGCGGCGAGATCTTGCGGTTTCACGGGATTTAAGGGGCCGGCGACTAGCAGAGCGATGTGACAAGGTCATAGCGAGGTCGGGTGGTGCTCAAGGTCTACTAGCGCAAAGGCACTCGGGTGCCTCGGCTTTAATGGAAGTAGAAAGGAGAGAACGAGAGCGGGCTAGTTGGTGCTCGGAGAAGAAGAACAATGCGAGTCTTGTGGGTGGGTCCAGGGGCCACCAGGCATCGATGTGGGCACGAGGGTGAGTTGGCGAATGAGCAAGCGCGCGCTGGGCCAGCTTGGCTACGCTCGAGGGGAAAGAGAGGGAGGCTAACCACGCGGAAGGAGGAGGAGGCTTGCGCGAGTGCGTGTGCGGGCGAGGCGAGGCGGGCCGCCTGCGGGGAAGAGGAGCCGACCGAGTGGGTTTTGGCCAGAGAGAGGAGGAAAGAATTGCTTTGAAATTTGTTTGAATTAATTCAAGGATGGATTTGAACTGAAGATTCAAATTCGGAGAGATTTTTGGGCTTAACTTTCTTTGTAAATTTTTATTAATTCCATTTAAGCCTAGGATTTTATTTGACTTTTGAAATACACCCAATTGTTTGCAATTTTCACAAAATGCAACAAAAGTTTCTGAAAATCCACAAAATCCAATAAAATTTCAAATTGCACCAAATTGGGCCGTTACAATCTCCAGTAGAGATTCACGGATTAACTTTTTAAAATTGAGATCTTGACATCTTGTTAATACATGATGCTTTCTTGCTACTCCATTCACTGTTCGTTCCTCTTGGATTAACTTTTTAAAATTGAGATCTTGATATCTTGTTAATACATGATGCTTTCTTGCTACTCCATTCACTGTTCGTTCCTCCTGGGGGAAGTTTTATGCGCTCACTTCTCTTTGTGCCTGTAGGTTATGTTCGGAAAATTACATATCGCGAGGACATTGAAAAGATGGACGAGTTAGACAATGGGAAACCACCATAATTTGATGGCACTGTCCGTTTGGCAGCTGCAATTTTATCAACTGCTGCTGGATAGATTGTGTTCACAACCTGCGACGATTTAACCTGAGATTCTTTCCACTACACATTCTCTGTTTCAGGCACGGTACATGATGGGATGACATTCTTTAAGCGTTGTAAACTACTATCTACCTAGCAATTGTACCCTTTTGTTCTTCACTGACAGATATATTATCATAATTCATAAAGAAATGGAAAGAATAAATTTCAAGGGAGCACTTGGCTCAGTTTTTAAAGAACTTTTTGGCCTGTATTAGTATTACCCCGAGCGGCTACAGGTTAGATTCTTACTTTGCATGTTGTCATGGTCCTCCTTCTGCCCTCCTTTTGCTTTGAGGTTGCCTATATTGCAAGCTCCAGGGGAATCCCAAATTCTGAAACTTTCTGCAGCTGTCAGGCATCTGTATTCTGGCCACCTTTATTCAGGACATAACCTCTATAAACTTTCATGAAGGGCACACAGAAGCTGCCTGGACAGATCAATTAGACTTACCCATCGTCTCTAGTTCCAGCAAATCAGTTACAAAATGTCGCATCTGAACATTTTGACCTTCAAGTACAATCTAGCGAAGCTCCGGCAAGGCTGGCCGGACAACCGGACGGCTGCTGTCCGCCAGGGGCCGGCAGTCCTCCGACTTGATGAAGATCTACAAGCCCGACCACGACGAGATGAAGAAAGTGTTCAACAAGATCGCAGGCGAGCCCGGCCGGATCTCCAGGAACGATCTCCAGGCGCTGCTGCAGAGGTTTGGGAAGGCCGACGCCGCTGGCGAGGCGAGGCGAATGGTCTGCGTCGCCGACTACAAGAGAGACGGCTACATTGACTTCGAGGAGTTCATGGAGGTGCACCGGAGCGGCGTGCAGCTGGGGGACATACGCCGGGCGTTCTTCGTGTTCGACAAAGACGAGGACGGCAGGATCAGCGCCGAGGAGGTGATGGAGGTGCTGCGCAAGGTGGGCGACGAGTGCAGCCTGGAGGAGTGTAGGAAGATGGTGAAGGAGATAGACAGGAACCATGATGGGTTTGTGGACATGGATGATTTCAAGGCCATGATTACTCGCCCAAGGAAGAAGCCTTGAGCCTCAAAGAGTCGAAGTCCCCAAGAATTAACATCCTGATGTAAATATGTGATCATGTCTATGTACGATTGTATGATATTAGCGACCGATTGAACCAATGAAAGCTTACTTGCAGAGCGAATACGGAAGTGATATGTAACAGCTTAAATTTTTATTTTCAGTTAAAAATAAAATTTGATTATTTTCAGGATTTTAAAAAGGTTTTCCCTATTATTTTGAAGCAAAAATAAATTTATTTGCAAAGATAAATACCAATTTTAAGTTGCAAATATTTTCTTTAAGTCCAAAATAACTCATAGAATTTATGTGAATTTTTCTATTAATTTTGAAATTTATTTGTTATTTTCTAAAAGCCTAATTGAATTATCTCAATTTCTGAAAATTGCTAAATCCTCAAAAATCCGAAAAAGCCTTCGGGTCGAATCTCTTTGGCCCAGTCTTTTCCCCACACGTCGAGCCCACTTTCCTGGCCCATTCCTACAGCCTACCCTCTCCCGCCGCTCTCTACTACTCGGGGCCCACATGTCGGTGCCCTCTTCCCTTTCCTTTCTTCTTCCTCACAACGCCGCTCACCACCGCCATTAATGCTCGCGCAAAACCTTCCAAAACTAAGTCAAATCACCGAATTCCGTTGTTGTTCCCGATGCTATCGACGAAGCCCCGCCGCCATCTTCCTCACAATCGGCACCGCACCATCGTGTTCTACCTTGTGCGCCCTCTCTCGTCACCAAAGGACCACCGGAGCACTGTCGCCATCGTTGACCGGATCTCACCACCGCCTTCTTCCTTGCCGCCGATCACCTTGTCGCACCCCTCCGCCGCAAGCGTGCGCATAAGGTTGACCACACCCTCCTCTTTCGTTTGGTATCCTCACCGGACGCTGCCGTGGCTCGTAGCGCCGGCGACTGTCGGGACCCATGCGCCACCACTTCGCCGGCCTGACGTGGCAGCCACGTTAGCGCCACCTGGCCGCCACGCAAGCGCCATGTCACCCGCTCGCCCACGTCAGCGCCACGTGGCAGCTTACACCACTGCTTGCGAAGCCCTTTGCACTATTTCGTACGCCCAGTCCACCATGGACCTTTGAGTTTTCTTAGACTTGGTGAGTAGACCAAGGGCTCACTTGTCAATAATTTAAATAGGATTTCGTAGAAAAAATAATTCACCCGGAAAAGAAATTTTGATGCTAACATCATAATTCGATTTTCCTTTAGAGAAATAATTCATTAATTCAAGAAATTTGAATTCAGGATAATTCTTTAGGATTTAATTTTTCAAGGACTCGTTCTCCTCGATACAAGCTCGGATTTCAGCGATTCAAATTTCTAAATTCAAGACCAAGCTATTTATACTAAAATTATAAAATTTAGAGTTCATTTGAATTTGACACATTTTCATGTGTAGATTTTGATGACTCTGGAGAGCTAGAGTTATCTGATGACCAAGAATTTGAGCAAGGTAAGTTACATCTTTGATCACAGTATTTTAATTTATTTAAATTATTATTGCATGCTTATTTATATTCAAGTTAATTTAAAATCCTATTTTAAATTTATACATATTTCCAATTCCATTGCATAGCCAGTTTGGTCATTGAATTATCAATCCCTTGTTACCTTAGCTAAAAATCTAGTTGGTTCAATAGTATGAACTAGAACACATTGAAAAACTTTATGCTTAATCAAAGCTTAGACAAAAAAATATTGAATTTGGGGAATTTAGCCAAAATGTTCAACTATGATTTTAAAAGAGGCTATGGTATTGTTTTTACCATATAAATTTTAGAAAATGATTTGACTTGTAAAATAAACTAAAACTGATTTAGACTTGGGCAAAATGAATGTTAGGATAGTGCAAGTCAATGCATAGGATCGATTCATTTCAATGATCAAGGCCAAAATTTATGGAATATTGCCCAAGTTGGTTATGGACCAGTCTTCGAGCCGTATCTTGCTAAGCTCTACCGTACTACCATAAGTTTGGAATGGGTCAGACTATGCTAAATAATTTGTAACTCCTCATTGCTAATTGTGCCATGTTGATGTGCGGGTGTCGGTTAGACAATATTCTCACTTCACAAGAGAGGGCTCTCAGCAGGTGGTTAGCCCAATAGAAGTGAAACTTTAGCGGTCATAATAACTTTCGTGTAGAACATGTAAAAGCCATGTGATAATTGCGTAGTCGCACGCCTTCGAAAGCGTCTCTTGGCTGACATTTTAAGTAACTATCTCTTGTGCGTAAAGTTGTACCACCTCTACAGAGTATAAAACTATTTGAATAACCGTGTCCACGGTTATGAACATGCTAAGCAAAGTCACTCAAAGTTAGACTTTGGTTTTATTTTAAAAATGAATTTAGCAAATGTTTAGGATGGTTAATCCTTATAGAAAAATTGGGCGGTTAACCATGTGATAGGAGGGTATCTTTTACCACATTTGTTTGGAGGTTATCCACTATAAAATTGACAATTTAAAAATTGATTTTAGTTATAGAATAAGCTGCCTTGGAACTTAGTCAGAATATTTAAATTGAAAATATCGCTTTATGCAAATTGAGCCATATAAGCCCCCACTTGGTTAAACAAGTATTCATTATAATTCTGTTATTGGATGTAACTTGCGGAGTTCAATTATTTGTACTCACCTTACTTTAATAAATTGTTGTTGAGAGGAGTACTATGAGGAGGGTGAGCACTTGGACAACTAGGTTATGCCCCCAAACGATTGCATGTGGCGAATTGTGTTGCCTGCTTTATTATTTATGCTTATGCTATACTTTTCTTTCGGCTTATAACCCTTTTGTAATAAACTTAAATTATTATGAATAAATTGTGTATTATAGTTATGCTATCATATTTTGTTTGACTGTGTATACTAGCTGTTCCTAGACTAGAGTGTGAGACACAGAGAATCCAGTATCCTTTACTTCCGGGTTCGATAAGATAAATGGTTATCCGACACTATTCGTGTTCGACTCTGAGGAAAAAATACGAAATAGGATACAGGATGAGCGATATCTGTCCGTATCTATCCGTATATCAGGTAGTATGATGAAAGACTGTTGTGACTTCACTTAAGAATAGGATAACAGATAGGTGGGTTACTGCATCTGAGCATGTAGAGGATACTGAGTGTTTTTCCTTCAATATCTCAGTGATTAGTCTCTTTGTGTTCGTTTTGATTGTACTCCTACTGTGCAATGTCATGTGTAGGGGTGCAAAAGAAACATGTAATATTTGTCCGTCCGACCAACTGACTGACCGAATGATTACGGAGTGAATACGAGATGGAGAAATAAGTATCTGACACTATCCGTGTTTGACTCCGACTCTAAAAAAAAATACAGAATATGATACAAAATGAACGATATTCATCCTTATCCGCTCTGATTGTACCCCTATATGATATACCGTGTGGAATAAATTAATCAGCTTCAAACCCGTGCTCATCAGCACAGAATAGAGCTTTTGGTTGGTGTTGCATGGACAAACTGTCCATGCATATGTAATCACTGCATGTGAAGCTCGTGTTCAAGATTGACCAAGTCGTATAACAGTAGAAAAGTGATACTCCCTCTGGTAAAAAAAATGTACGATATTTTAGAAAATATGCGGTCAAACTTTTTAACTTCGACCACTAATATATTAAAAAAAACTATTTGTATTGATCATAAGAAAATTATGTCATTAGATTGGTCATATTTTTTTTCATAATATAATACTTTTATATTATTTTATGAATATATTTATAAAAAAGTAATAGTCAAAATTGCATATTGAAGACGGCGTCGATGTCCAAAACGTTATATATTTTTGAATAAAGGGGCATATGATTGAAGAAATTTCGACACGACTACGTACAACAATGCAGACCTAACTTTGGAATCCTATTCCATATCTTGCATACTTATCTGGTTAGATTTTTTAAGTGCCCACATAAGTTCACCTTTCAGATTCCCACATCATGTGCCAGTATTATTTAGCTTTGGTTGTATGATTCTATTCGATCCATGTGGCCTTCTCAAATGCATCCATAGCCTCCTTGCCTTTCCTTCTTAGTCCACGTGCTGTAGATTCTTGATTCGTTCAACCTGAATGCTGATCTAGCAAGCTTAATCCAACCGGTCGTATATTCTTGGTTCCACTAAACTTCATGATGGCTATCTCTAGGGGATCCCCATCCAATATTTACCTGCAACCAAATCACCAGAGAAGCTAAGTAGCTTAGTCGAGTGACGAGTGCTAATTAAGCTGTCAAGGTAGCAATAGGTGTAAAGGGATCAGATGCAAATTGGATAGTGCCTGCGAAAGCTATATCAATACGTTCGAAGGATATATGCACTTCTAGGTCTAGATGTCTACTGTCCTGATGCCATCCTATGCATGTTCATTGTAGTTCTTTAGTACGTTCTGCTTTGAAATGTGCAAAATTAATCCCTCTACATTAAATAGAAAAACGAAGCAGGGAAACAACCATGAGTCATTGCCACATGTGGCGCCGGATCAACTTCATGGTGTGACATGCCATTACTCTGTCTCAGTACCTGTTCAAAAACGCAGCGGTTGTATCAATATTTCAGTCTATTCTAAAGTAGAAGCACCGAAATGAACAGTATGGAAAATGGAGCGATTAAAAGCGTAATTATCTATGTTTTAGTCCAAATGTAGATCACATTCAGATAGGGATGCATATATTTCCCCATCCATGTCTTCTTTTTACGGATTCCTGGAGGTCGTGCATATATAAGAGCAACCAGGGTAAAGCTTTTTATGTTCATCGACTCAAGACACATATGGATATACCTGCCCAAGTGAAACACACACACACACACACACACACACACTACTATACAAGCTAACGTTACGTCGATATCTGCTAGTTAGTTTGGTCTAATGGCATTGTGCATGCTGCTGATGCCCTTCAAGATGAAGCAGCGCTCCGTCGAAGGCCACAGCATGACGGCGGATGAGTTCAAGGAGTGGATACGGCGGTTCGACGTCGACGGCGACGGGCGCATCAGCCGCGAGGAGCTGCGGCGCGCGATGCGGGCCATGCGCGTGCGGTTCACGCGTTGGGAGAGCAAGCGCGGGATCAGCTATGCCGACGCGGACGGCGACGGCTACATCGACAACAACGAGATCGACGGCCTCATCGAGTACGCGCAGAGAAACCTCGGCCTCCGGATAGTCCCATACTAGGGGTCCCGGCCGTACGCTGGCTCTCTGGCCAGAAAAAGCTCTTCTTGGTCTCGGCCTCTCGGGTACATCGCGCAATTGCACATCACAGCCAACTCTGCTCCCCTCTCGACCGACGACTCTCATTCCAATTCCCACACCCACCCTTCCTCTCCCTCTGTCTCTCTCTCTCTCTCTCTCTCTCTCTCTCTCTTGGTCATGGCTGGCCGTGTTGGGTTTTTAAAATCTCGTACAAGATTAGATAAGAGTTTTGAGTCTGATTCGTTTACAAGAACGAGTTCGAGTAGGATACTCGCGTTGAGTCCGTATCGTAGTCGATGCATGTAACAGTATATAAACAGAGGGGATAGCAGTCTTGAACGTGGTCGAAAGTCGGAAATTAACGGAAAGGGGTCAAGGAGTTGTGAGTTGAGTAGTCGTGAATTGAGTTGTGGTCGTGAGTTGAGAAAAATAATACAAAAGCCAAAAAGAGAAGCAGTTGCTCCCGTAACCAATCGTCTATTCGTCGTCGGGTTTGGTTTCGAGTACTCATCATCGACTACTGTTCATATCAACTATTGTTTATCATGAGTATTGTTCATCATTTACGACTATGCCTAGTCATAGAAGGTTTCGACTGCACTTGGTCGTAGAAGGAGGTTCAACTGCACGTAGTCGAAAGGAAGTTTTCGACTACCTGGTCGTGGGTTCGACTACATCCTGATCGTGGAGGTTCGACTGATCGGAGGGTTCCAACTATCTGGTCGAAGGTGGTTCAACTACACGTGGTATCAGAGCGGGTGTTTGAAAATCAAGTCTTCGACTCCAGAGAATGAGAATATAGCGCCCAACGGATCTTCAATGACAACGACGCTTCCGTACCTGGTTCTCACTTCAGAGAACTACCTCGCTTGGGCTATGAAGATGCGGATCAATATGCGTGTCCAGGAGGTCTGGGACGCAGTAGCCGATCTGGTCGATCAGAAGGAAAAGATCGATCCAAAAGGAAAAGCTCTAGAAGTTGACTTGAAGACTGATCAAACGACGTTGGCACTGATCTATGCTACTATACCCGACTCAATGCTGAATCAACTCATTGGGAAGGATACTGCTCGGGAGGCCTGGATTGCTCTTCGTACTATGCACGATGGGGTGGATCGAGTGAAGAAAGTACGGCTACAAACTCTCCGAGGGGAGTATGAGGCACTGCATATGGGTGAAACTCAAACAGTAGATGAGTTCGCGGGAAAATTGATGGCAGTGGTCAACGAGCTATGATCCCTTGGCGATAAACTGGAGGAAATTGAGGTGGTCGAGAAATACTTACGGGTACTACCCAAGAGGTATCTGTCTGTGGTCACAACTCTTTGTATTCAAGCGATCTTGAGAGCATGAAGCTAGAAGAGGTAACTGGGTCTCTTAAAGCACATGATAGGCTCCTGAGAGGGTGCACGACAAGAACAGATCAAGCATTACTTGTGAAAAGTGATGCGAAGGAAGTAAACAAATAGACAAAGGAACTCAATTGCATTCAAGGAGATGGTCGGGGCTCTGAAAATAGGCGTGGACGTGGTCATGGTGCTGGATGCCGCGGTTTTAGCAGAGGAGGACGTGGGACTTGCCTAGGCAAAACGGTGGTGATAGATCCTGTGACAAGTCACATATCAAGTACTTTGAATGTGAAAAATACAGTCACTACGCGTCGGAGTATCGCAGCCACATAAAATGTTTCAATTGTGACGAGTATGGGCACAATGCTTCGGATTGTCCAAACATGAAGAAGAACGACGAGGTGAACCTCACCCGAGCTAGTGAAGACGATAATGAGCCTGCACTGCTTCTCTCCTCATATGTCAAAGAGGCGTCAGTCATGGTGATGTTGAACGAGGAGAATGTAATTCCAAAACTACGCATGGAGGGAAGCAACCACGATCACTCTGATGAGTGGTGCTTGGATAATGGAGCAAGCAAGCACATAACAGGAGATCACTCCATGTTCCATGAGCTCGACGATAAGATTACGGGTTAAGTAATGTTTCGTGATGGTTCCGTGGTGTAGATACGAGGCAAAAGAACAATGCTGTTGCGATGCAAGAACGGCGATCAAAGGATGATGACCGAAATTTATTTTATACCAAGTTTGTGTATCAACATACTCAGTCTCGGACAGTTGGTGAAATGGGGGTGCAGGGTGGAGCTGCAGGATGAGTTCTTATGTGTCTATAACAAGAACAAAGATATGTTGATGAAGGTGACAAGATCTCCGAACCAGTTGTATAAAATTTTTCTAAAAACTTGTAAACTGGTTTGTGTGAAGGACAGTCTGGAGGAGCCAGAGTGGAACTTAGGTATCGAACAGGGCACTGCTGAGGGTGGCAGCACACATGCAGCAGGTCCGAGCACACGAGGTCCGGATGACAGGCATGTAAGCACAGGAGGTGGGACCCATCGACAAAACATCAATACAGGAGGGGTATGTGGTGTGTCCTCACGGCAACAGGAAGCTGACTTTGATGACCAAGTTGGTCAAGGGATTGGTGATGACTCAGTTGGAGGCCCAGACACCAAGTCGGTGCTCGAAGGTATCCACGAGCATGCAGCGGTCGAAGGGATCAGTGCATCCGCAGAAGGGAGTGGCGGTGTACCCTCAGCTAAGATGTACACGGCGAAGTGGGCAGACTTGGTCCAAGAGAGAAGAGTGAGAGGCTCAGGTAATGGCAAAGCCTAGGTGGTCGTGGGAGCAAGTACTCTAGCCAAGGTGGTCAAGGGAGCAGGTGATCTAGCCCAGGTGGTCGTGGGAGTAGGTGCTCCAGCCCAGACGGTCATGCAAGGAAGGACGAGTTCAGTACAAGTGCGGGGCGCGGCAAGCATTGGTTTGTGCATGGCTCATGATGGAGCAAATACAGGTGGTAGGACAGTATCGATCCAGGAAGGAGAGGCACACGAGAGTGTGGGTAAAAGAGGAAGACTTGGAAGTTTAAATGAGTGAGAAGATCAGGATGATCAAGATGGAGTGATTACTGTTTTTCTAATCTTATTACAAGATTAGGGAGTATGTTGGGTTTTTTTAATCTTGTACAAGATTAGGTAAGAGTTTTGAGTATGAGTCGTTTACGAGAACAAGAAAGAGTCCGAGTAGGATACTCGCGTTAAGTCCGTATAGTAGTCGATGCATGTAACAGTATATAAGCAGCGGGAGATAGTAGTCTTGAACGTGGTCGAAAGTTAAGAGAAGGGGTCAAGGAGTTGTGAGTTGAGTAGTCGTGAATTGAGTTGTGGTGAGTTGAGAAAAGCAATAGAAAAGCCAAAAAGAGGAGCAGTTGTTCCCGTAACCAATCGTCTGTTCGTCGTCGGTTTTGGTTTCGAGTACTCATCATCGACTGCTCATATTGACAACTGTTCATCATGAGTACTATTCATTATGAGTATTGTTCATCATTTACGACTACGCCAGGTCGTAGAAGGTTTTGACTGCGCCTGGTAGTAGAAGGAGGTTCAACTGTATATAGTTGAAAGGAAGTTTTCGACTACATGGTCGTAATCGACTACTGCCTAGTCGTAATCGACTACTACCTGGTTGTGGGTTCGACTGCATCCTGGTCGTGGAGGTTCGACTGGTCGGAGGTTCCGACCACCTGGTTGAAGGTGGTTCGACTACAGGCCGTTGTGCTCACCGTCGGAGACCTCTTCTGCCTCCGTGCTCCCCTGATGCTAGATCGATGCACCGTCGCCACCCTCTGTCGGATATGACGGCACCATCACAGTTAGGCGGTGGTGCCATAATTTAAGCGACTTGAGTTCATGTCGGGTTCATCACCGGTGGATCTAAAGGTTTCAGACGCTACAATGCTTGCATGGGGCCCGTGAGCTCACCCGAGCATGGCGGCCACGGACGTGACAGCATGCATTGTGCTCAATACTGCGCATATCGCAAACCATTCTTAAAAAGAACTATTTGTGATACGTATCACATACGGTTTTAAATAGACACGTCTGTGATAATCGTAGGCCTCACAGACGGTTCTTTGACCATTTACTATCTGGTCATCCCGTCACATCTAGATCTATCTGATCATCCTCTGATATATATGTGGCTGCTTTGAAGGAGGCGGCCGGCTCTGGAGTGCGTTTGGTGAAAGAAATACCGTATATTTTCAAGTGTGCTTGTAGATCTATCAGTTCTTAGTGATCTAAGGTTAGTATTCCTTTGTCTTGGATGCAGCTGCTTTGAAGAAGATGGCGAGTACGCCTAAGAAAGCAACCAAGCCTACCACGAAGCATGATCTTTTTTTGTTGTTGTCCACGTAACATGAGGTGATGAGACGATAGCCATGGCATACATCATCGAACTTGACACACTCTCCTGGCAACCATGCTTCTTGAACTTGCAGGGGCTAGTCATACCATGATTGTATTCCAGCTTGGCACACTCTTACACACATATGTATTACAAATGCATTAGGATAAAAAATACTTTGATCATTTTGTATATGAAAATATACACTTGTCCATTGCATGGCATCATGTCCGTGATGGATTTTCGTGTTTCTTCTATAAATATTCAGCACTTAAACCATCTATCCCATTTAAGATTAGGAAATGATTTACTATTGAAGACTTTATCTGACAGCTTATGTTTGCTTGCTTGCCATATTGCATTTACTTGATTTGTTCTGGGCTTAAAAGGCAGTCTTCCTATAAGCTTGCGATTAATGCTTGGGAATTGCTGCTCCATGTATGTCCTTGGCAATTGTTTGGAAGAGTTGGAATGTTACATTTTACTTATGCACTAAAAGAACTTTATTTCTCTTTTCAGATTGAGAAGATATAGTTGATGGTTTGGACTGTTCGGTAAACTTGAGTGTAGAATGGAGAATGCTAGGGACTGAAGAAATTTTTTTATAGAACCACAGGGGCATAGAAAACGAAGATTTTCCACTGAAAGTATAGACATGTACTTACATTTATGTTTTAGGGCGTATTATGTTATTAGATCATGATGGTACCAACTGTGCATGCCTCGAGTCTAGACTTGAGAAGCCAGTTGGAAATTCTCTGTAATGAAACAATTTTTTTGTTGAAGTCAATGAATTTTTTTGTTATACACTTTGATATGTGTGTTTTGTTTAACCATGTGGGCCCTAATTCATAAGCCCAGCCTGGACATGAAAAGGACACCTTTTGCAATGATTAGATGTGTTGCAAACAATCCTGTAAGTGATTTGCTAGTGCATGTCCAGTGCTAACGCATAGATATATCCTGCCACTATATCAAAATATGTGTTGCAACCTTACAACGCTTTTATTTGCATATTACTAACATTTGTATATGTGTTGTCACGGATCTTAGCAACGGTCTCAATGGCAACGCATACTAAATGCATTAGTATAGATCCTAACAATATTTATTTGAATTTCTACCACGTATATATGCGTTGCTAAGGAGGTGTTAATGTTGTAGTGGCGGAAGGCGAAAACCTTTTGCAGTGTCTGACGTGTTGATGAACGAAAGCTAGCGAAAATAAATAGTAGTACTTGTTCTCGAATAGACGTCGTTTTAGAATCTAGATCACCTGTGGTCGCTATTGTTTGTGACTGCATAATAGCGACTGCATGCAATCTCAGCCGTCTATTTGCATATCGAATGGTCCAAATCTATCGATACAGGGTCATGCACTGATACTACAGTGCATAGCTACAGTCAGCAAATCTTGTCCATCCGTTTGGGATTAGACAGCACTACGTACTGCGACTGGACCGTATCCCTCGTTTTATAATGCGTGCAGTGAGTGCAGTGAGACTTTTAAAACTTAATTGATAACTAATATACAAAAAAAATTATATAGATTTGTCACATAAAAATGATATTAGTATATTTTTAATCTAAAGTACTTCTATATCATTATATTTTTATTAATTTTACTAACATATAATTATAAAACATTGCGATCAAACTATGTACTGAAGACCGTGTCGATACAAAGTAGCTAGCCAAAAGTTTGTGTATATCAGGTTGAATTTTAAGCATATATACATCAAGTTGAATTTTGACTTGACATTTCCTTCAAGGCTGCAACGTACATGAGAAAATTGATACATATAGGGATTGGAGAATTTTAGACGCGAGTACAATAACGCAGGCCTAATCCTGGCATCCTATTCCATCATTTAAAACCATATCATGCCCGATTATCCATCGCAGAAATATCCAATTCCCCTTTGCAGATTCCCACATTGTGCGACCGTTCTTAGCTTGTGTAGCTTTACAAGATTCTTTCCACATCAACTACCCAAATGCATCTGCAACTTTTCTTTCTTTTGAGCCACTCGGTGCAGATTCTTGCTCCATTCAACGAGTACTGCACGCTGATCTAGATGGCCCAATCAAACCAGCGATATATTCTTGGACCTGGAGGTGAACTATTTGCCGACAACCAAATCTAGAGAGAGAAGCTACTATGTACAAACGCGTGCTAAATAAGCTGAGCCGCAAAAGGTCGCTACGTAAGGTAGCAAGGGCAACCGCGAGAAACATAATAAGCTGACGATTTCTGCCGCATATTGACATATTTTAAGCTGTGCGTGGTGCAGGCCTTTGCTTATATAAGAGCAATAGGGCTGAACACACTGCTGCCCATTCAGAAACATACACACACCGACACACCTGCTCAAGTGATCGAACAGCATTAATTACACAGAGGATTAATTGTTCTGGTTGATTGGAGGCCGGCCGGAGAGGTTGCGATGGCGATCAGGAACATGACTGTGGCGACGACGACGCGATCGCTGGACGGGGACATGACGGTGGACGAGTTCAAGGAGTGGCTCCGGCGGTTCGACGTGGACCGCGACGGGCGCATCAGCCGCGACGAGCTGCGCCGCGCGATGCGCGCCATCCGCGCGCGGTTCACGGGGTGGAAGAGCAAGCGCGGCATCAGCTACGCCGACGCGGACGGCGACGGCTACATCGACGACAGCGAGGTGGACGGCCTCATCGAGTACGCGCAGAGGAGCCTCGGCCTCAGGATCGTCGCCTACTAGGGCTAGCTGAGCTAGCTCGCTCCATCCATGCACACAGCTCCCCGTTAAAATAAGCTCTCGGTCGACCGCTGGTTACCTTAACATGCTTTCTTGTCTACTTAATTAATTTATGCACCGTGTGCGTTTGTCATCTATGCTGTATTGTCATGGTACACACGGCCGGCCGGCAAGCTCGCCTTGCCTAGCTCGCGCCATGGGTGCCGCTGGTGTTAATTTGCTCTCTGAGAGAAATTGACAGTGTGTTCTCGACCCTCTTGTACGTGGCGGACGTGCCCATTTAATTTTGAGACTTTGTTCTGTAAAAAATCAATCGGTGTCGTCTTACGTTTTTCTCACGGCATGCAATCGAACTGTCGATATCGATCGATCATGTATGCTGGAAGCAATTAAATTACTGATTTTTAGTTTTTTACACGGGAAGCTTCTTCGGTCGATGCATCGAGTTAAAAGGTATGCATGTTAAGCTGCTGCCGCTGTTGCTTCTTCCCTTCACCTAGTTTCGTCTTGTTAGGGGTTTGTCGTACAAGTAAAACTTAGAACCAAAAACAATATACATATTTAGCTTTGGCTTAGATGAAATAAAATCTATGCAAAAAAAGGATCAATAACAAAAGGCTAGGCTCTTCATAGATATTGGTTAGTCCGAAACTTGAGGACCCGTTTGGAATATGCACCCCCAATTCCAATAGGAATCGAACGGTTCATATGAAATATGTTAGAAATTCTAAAAAAAGAGAAAAACATTCGACCCTTAAATTGGTGGACCCTAATTTTAAATTCTAAGATTCAATAGTTGTCTTAGAGATGTATTAATTTGAAAAGGATATAAAAACAGCTAACTCTTAATTTGGTGGACCATAATTTTAATGGCTTAGATTCAATAGTTGGTTAAAGATATATATTAATTTTAAAAGAGAGAAAATAGGCAGCACAACATTTAATTGAGAGTATAAATTTCCTCAATGGACCCACCCCTCAATCCTCTCTTTCATATGTACATAAGGAAAGAGATATTGAAATAAAATTTGTTAATTAAATTTTAAAGCAAATATCCGAGATTCAAATGTATATTGCAAAATATAATTTTAAAATTTAGAATTATGTAAAGTTGTACTATACTACAAAATCGATGCTATTGGGGGGTCCAATCGGCTAGTTACTTCTTTTAGACTAGTTCAATGCTCGTCATTTGCTACAAACAAATAAAAAATCATATTTAACTCAGAACGTCGAGTGCCATTGCACTTTGTGTAAGCCCTTGGTTCTGCCATGGCACTTAGTCGAGCTCCGTCCTAGCACATGTTCACTCATTCGCTGCCATATTCGACACTCCCGCTCTGCCGCTGCGGCACCCCCACGTCCCATATGTGCCCCATGCGCGGTCTTCTTGGACACCCTCAGCTCCGTCTCTACGGCACCAAACGTCCTGCCTCCACCCCATGCTTGATCTGCTCCGCACCATGGGCCACACCACTACGTTATCCTACAATGATGTCATCGTGTTAGCTATGCCGAGACCGGAAGACGTAGCTTCGCTCGACGAATTAAAATCATAATTTGTTGTGGACTTGTTAGGAGAGCTTATAAAGAGAAAAGAAAATTGTTAGGATAAGATTGTAGTACGTTCGGATAAGATCGTAGTTTGTAATAAGTTTGTTAGGGAAGCTAATAAATAGAATAGAAAATTGTATAAGAGGTCTGCACAATACACTTTGACATAGACCATAGAAAAAGATCTTGTTGCCGGTATAGTGGGGCCAGGGGTATAGCTTGGTTGTGATACTTCCCATGCCGGAGCTGCCAAACATGAAGAGTAGTAGCACACATCAATGACAAGATCGGAGATAAAAAATCTCGAAGCACAAAAGAACAAAGGAGAAAAAATCCCCAATCACAATATATTTATGATGAGGATTCTTGACCAGGCCAACCTTTTCAGTCAAAGTTAGAGTTCTCGTCAAAGGATACCCACTTAACATAGGCCCACTATACTATGATTATCAATAACTAGTTTTATAAAGGAAGTCTAATTTCCTTTGTTACGGTTAAACTGGTCGACGCCCAATTTAGATTATGAACAACCAGTTAGGGACATTGTCTAACCAGTTACACGGCTTTAGACAATCACCGACCACTTAACTGGTCGGGAGACACTAACAGTTACCCACATGACTGGCAGGAAGGCAGCTTTTGGCGCATTTAGTAACTTACAACAGTTGGCTAACGGAGGCGACGGTTCAAGACTTTCATGGTGAACGTGCGTGAAGATTAGAGGCACCTTTAGCGGTATTAACTGTCACCCCTTTAAATACTATAAAGGGGTAGCTCAAATTCTCTACAATCTATCTCTCATAAGTCTGACAAGTATAAGTTCAATGATCATTACGATCATATTTTAACATCTTTTGTATTCTCATACAAACACCCAATACATTCATAGCAATATATGGTCTTCATTTGACAGCGTTCTCACATTACATTCCCAAGTAAGTTCGATTAGGAACCCTGTGTTATGATCATCAACAATTTATTACATCTACCAACACACCTGTTCGGAGATCAGAAGGATTCATATTTAGACAACAACAAAAAAAACACAAGATGATCGAGGGTGGAAGGGAAACCAGCAGCAACAACCTCATCACTGTGTGTGAGGCCGTGTTACGCCTGGATCTCAGCGGCCGCCTACTGGAGGGGATCATTCAGATGGATAATGCACTTATGGGTGGCATCTAGTTCGGCAACCTTGTCTGACAGCCACCATACTGCCGTTGCCGACGAGGCCATGCCCATTGGCGACGGCGGGCTAGGACTCGAGCCACGGCAAGCGCGGTGGGTGGCGTCAATGGCAAGCACAACAGCGTGTGTAGAAGATGGGCGTGAAAGTGGCAAGGGACGTGAGGTTGCGGGAGGGCAGGCGCGGCAGTGCAAGTCAGAGAGAAGGCCTTAGGGAGTCGTGGTGATGTGTGGCGAGGGGAGCGCTGATGTTTGGAAGCAGAGGGCACGTGATTCAAGGGAGGTGGGCGACACTGGGAAGGTGTTGCGTTATGAAGAGAATAGAAAGGACGTGTTTGTTAATTGGGCCCATGAAAAGGAGTAAAGATTAATCGGCTAGTTACCTTAAAAACCTGAATTGGACCATAAGTTATCCTTTTTGTTGGGCTAACAGACATCGCATGACGCAAGACCCACATAGAGTTGAGCCCTATAGAGCCCACGAGGCTCTGCCACGATCGTTTATTTGGAAGAGCTTGATCGACTATGAATAGGAAGCCCAACTTACAAATTGGTCCAAAGTCTAAACTTATGGCAGAGGGCCGCAGGCTGAAAAACAACATTGAGACCCCGTGATACCCCAAATATATATGCACCCAACGAGGGAGCGTATACAAGCCTACTATCATCCCATATTGACCCAAAATACTATTTGGGTGTCCCGTGCGGTTGTCCATACTCCGTAGACACTCAACTACGCTCTCTTCTCATCTTAAAAAAAGCACGTGCCTTCTCCTCTAAAAAAACCAAAAAAGTACCTTGATTATGCAGTTACATTAAATACATTGGACGATTACTATTTCTTATTAAATTCATGTATTCCTAACAGTCCCATATAAGCAATACTTAATTAAGTGCCTGGACGGCTGGATCCACTGTAAATATTTTTGGTCCCTTCCTATCATATTTACAGTTTGAATAAACCACCAATTGCCAAGCATGTCACTCACACAGTCACGCCTAGTAAGGTCATAAAACAGCCACTTTGTCGTCTTGCCTACGGCCCTCCATGCAAAACAAACCACCCTAGCTTGTGTAAGTAATCAACCTAGGGTTGCATTTACTCAATTGACTATTGGAGTATTGACCACACCATCCGGTGGCCCATGCACTGCATGACCCCATCGTTTTTTTTTTTTTTTTTTTTTTTGCCCCCAACAAGACATGCATGCATGTGACCAAGCACAACTCTTTGCCCTCTCAGAACGTATTAACGGAATAAACTAAAACCAGCCCAGTGACGCCTTTGAGCTTATTGGAGAACATCGCACTCAAGCCTCCCTAATTAAAGCTCCAAAGATAAACTAACTATAGGTCGGCCTAATTATACACACATTCCAAAAGGGAGAGGTGATATGCGTTGTTGTTCGGAGACCAAGCAAACTCACCCTAATCGAGAAAGGAGATGCATATATGTGAGCATATCATATGGACCGGTGATGACTTGTGAGTTGTGGCCACGTATTTTACTTGGGAGTACGCAGCTAATATGTGGAGTATTATATCATCAACTTGTGTGTTAACTTTGACCGTTACTTGGAGCTTTTGCGTGGAGCCTACTTGGCATGCCTCCTTACATGACAGCTTCCTACCCATGATTGGCTGTTATTTTTATGTGAAATGATGCTTCACTTTTCTGATGCTGTTTTGCCTCTTTTATTGGTGGTGTTTTCTGCTTATCCCAGTAGCTGGAGCTCGGTAGCTGCAGTAAGTTTCCTATAGCGTTCTTCTGAGTAGTTTTTGATCTGGGAATTAATTGTAAGCTGACATCTTAACATTTCTACTCCTTTCTGTAAACTTTTTTTTGCGACTTTTTCTGAAAACTCTTTACTCCTTTGGTATATGAAAAGGAGTTAATTTTGTAGTATGAAAAATTTATGATATAGTATACATAATAAGTAAAAAAAAAAATCATAAACATAACCTGTCGTCTGATGCGGATATGTTCAATCAAACCCTTTTGCGCACGAGAAATTGAGATACACAAGGATTGCCAACGCTACCGGTACGCTTTAAAGATTTAATTCAAGCACCAGTATACTTTCTTATCATGGCGTCGCTGAACTACTGCAGCACATGCATGCAGATCCCGCCTTATCACCTATTCTTGCAACTGCGACCATGGACTGGTTGTCATTGGAGCCGGCCTTATCTCCCGTGCTAGCTCTCGCAACCTCACCCATGGCCATGGGTTGCCATTGGACGGTCAAACTGCACCCCCAACTGACCGGTGCAGCTCCAACACACACACCACTGCGAAACAGAAAGGGATCGGTGTACGGGAGTAGCCTTGCCTACGCATTCAGCAACTTTAGGCGCCTGGAGGAAAAGCTGGGCGATCTAGCAATATTCTAGCTAGCGAGCTCCGGTCCAGTCCAACTGCTACCTTTCAAATAGTCAAATCCTACCTCGCGCTCCAGCCTAGCTAGCACTGTCGCCCATGCACACAAAAGCTTCGCAGTTGCAGCAACTTAAAGGCACAGAAAAGAGAGCTAGCTCTGCGTCTGCATATATGCGTGTGTACGTGCGTGCTCCATTTGAGAGCCAGTACGTAGCTGCATGCGCGCGGCTGCTCAGCTTACTTCGTCCGCTGGTCGCTGCTGATCGATGAGCTAGCTAGCCGGCCAGGGAAAGCCATGCGTAGGCATCATCGATCGATCGGTGGATTCAATTCAATGCAATCATCGTCTCGGTTTCACTTGATTATGCATGCGCGAAACCGGGCGCCCTGTGGACGTTCTGGAAAGTGCTGTTTCCGATGCGGTTTTTATTGCTCCGATCGGCCCATGCATAAATGCCGCGCTCCCCAGCAGCGCAGCGGAGGCGAACACGGGAACCCAGAAAGGGCTGGGCTTTGAACAAATTTACCGTTATTTAGTGGAAAGTCGCACCGATTCTCACACTGCAGCAGGTGTCGTTGCATGCCAGACGTTGATTCCAACCGGGCCATCTCGGCACAGTAGTTTATCGTCTCTGTTTTTTTTTCTTAAGAGTAAAAAAGGCTGGTCTTATTGACCTGGTACTGGCCGGTACGACCGTGGCAGTAGTAGTACTCCACGGACGTTCCAGGCTAGGGATGATGCTTTCCGGACGGTGTAATTACTCCATTACTCACTCACTCCGCGATGGAGAGCAAACCTGCCACTCCAGTTTACCCAGGAGACCATTTGTCTGATGCTTCACGTGGCGAAATAGTAGCTAGCCAATGCCGTGGTTGCTAGCTTGTTACCACATTCAGACCAGCCAGAGAGAGAGAGAGATCAGATGGCCCCGGCCGGACCTGTGACACCTTCTTTTCAGTGAGGCACTGACCAGTTAGTGCTTAGCTTAGTTACGCCAGCTAGCTAGATGCTACGTACCCGATCTACAGGCTAGATCGTGTAGGATCCGATAGCCAGGACGATGTGCTTGGGCAGGTACATACGGTCATATAGTTAGTCATCATCATACACCTAGCTACACGTACCATGCATGAAAGAATCAGATACCTACATGTTGGCCAATACGGGAAGTGTCCTAGATGCCGCCACACATCATATGGCACTCAAGGGCTAGCTAGCTAGCCGATACGACGCACACGTTTCCTATGTGTTGTGCTGTGCGCAAGCATATATGAATATGATGATGGTGAGGCGCGCCGCGCGCGTGACATGAAAGGGGCAAGAGGGCCCAGCTAGCTAGCCAGGCGAGCCAATCGGTCAATCGCGCGTCGTCGACGTGCATGTTAATTTACGCTCGCGTCGCTGTCGACTCCCTTCAATTCGCCGGCCATTCGCGTGCGTGCCGCTGCGAGATCTCCCAACTTTACTTCGCGAAAGGCCGGCCCCCTCCCGCGGTAGGGCAAGCGTGCGTGCGCGATGGGGGAGAGCCGGGACACGCACAGTGCGCGCCATGGGCTCCGTGCGTCGCGCTTCCGTCGGCGTCGGGTCAGCTGCACCTGCATGCGCGTTTGCCAATATCAAAAGCTATTCTCCCTTGGTTTTCGGTCATGCGACGCTTGGCAAGGGATGGCAAGGGGGGGAAAGCGGTCCGAAATATGTGCTTCGTTCTTACAGTACGTCACTGTTCAGGACACAGTGATCTTGTCTTCGCCTGGTACGTGGCCATTTATTCTTACCATTTTGACCAGGGACCAAGAATTAAAAGCACCACGCATTGTCCGGTTCGTACGTGCTTGTACCAGCCACTCAGACAGGAGACAGCGGGAGTGATATGGACCGTCCGGTGCTTGTAAGTTTGAATATCGGATCAACCGCCCGGAATTATACTTTCACTTAGTACGTACTCCATCAAACAAGAACTACTAACACTATATTCGTCGCTTGTTAATGGTACAGAATCTGTACAGGGAGTGGATTTACACACGGTATGTACTTGGGCAATTAAAATAAGACAACCCATGCAAGTAATAGTTATCCCAACACGTAGGACGACAAACGAGTTCACTGTAGGCGCGTTGCATCCACACCACGAAAGCTAAGCCACGTGCATGCTACAGCCCGGTCGGCCATAGCTGATCGACGCTTTTACTGGGCAGATCGATGCCACGGTAAAAAACATTTGATACCTAAAATCAGAATGCTGAATACGTACGTGATGGGAGCATAATTAAGTACGCAGTATAACGCACGTACTGAAGCTCTGATTGACGAGTAGATGGCCAAAAAGACCACGGGACAAAAGCCCAAATGATGGATGGGTGATGGCATTGGCATCTTTGGTTCTCCTAGTCCTTGCATGCAATTGCAACGGCACGAGCTTCAGCTGGGCCTGCCTGGCTTTCAAAGTTTCAATGCTGCAGTACGCATGGCAGCAGCAGCAGCAGCAGTCTAGCTAGCTAGCGGAAGTGCAGAAGTGCTGCTGCTGCAGATCAGTCTGCATGCAGAAGTGGTTGTCTTTGTTATACGATGGACGGATGGATGGGAAGCCCGCGCAGAGAGGTGACCAGCTGAGAGCCTGGTAGCCTGAGACTGGGAGAGGGGGGGAGGAGAGGATCTTTCTCCGGATCACGTGGTCTTTTCGAGCTGTCCACGTCCCCAGCTTATCCCCTGCCAGTCAAACCCCAGTCAATTGCTGCTAGCTCCCTCTGTATACGCATGTACATCTACTGATCGATCTACAGTTATTCTACACCACACAACAAGTAGCCAAAGTACGTTTTCCAAACAGTATGCATTTGGTTTGTGCAACCGCCCAAGATTTCGGTTGCGCACCGAAATAGAATCAAACCTACTTACAAATAGTTGAAAAGCATTAATTTGATTAAATTATAGCCTAACGGCTTTTGCAGAACAAAATGGACATCTTAAGTCCAAAGCTTTGACTTACGTTCAGAAGAACCAAAGGCTTCCACGGGAAAGCTTGATTGTGATCGCAACCCTAACACGTTGATACGGCGAATGCTCGATCTTCATGACGTAGGATCGACGATAACTTTGGGTTCGTGCAACCTGACGAACTGATGGCGCCAACCACTGTCAAAACAGCAATCTGCGATAAAAGAATTCATCCAACCACACGCTCATGATCCCGTCTATTTGACCATACAAAGTAGACGTGTCGCTACTCCTGCCAGTGGCGGATCCAGGATTTTCAAAATGAGTGTTCGGAGTTACAAACATGTTGTACAGTGTAAAACATAAAGATACATAATATATATATATATATAAAACAAAGTACAAATTATTTGAGCAGTTGTATGATTATCGATGCAAAAGTGTGTACATGTAAGTCAGATAAACATGAAGCTAAAAATTGAGTTTTGGTGTCATGAACTTACTCCAGTACACATTTGTTTGAGTCCTCCATTACTTCTAATAGTCATATAGCAATCTGACTCTTTTGGGGCTAATAATGCAAAATATGGTGTTAGGACTGTAAACAACGGAATCAAATTTAGGAAAACATTACCACATATACATTTATGTGTACTGAATTTGGAAGAGCAGTGTTTCTAGTTTCTACATCAGAGTAGATATGTAGACACATGGATAGGGGGTTACCGAACTAGTGACATTCAACCCTAAAAAACCACAGCGAGAATAAGCCATTAGTGACAATCTGATTCCATGAGCCAAATAGCCAATGCACATCCACTGTCCACAAATCCACAAAACAACATCCACTTATCATAATTAATATCCATTCCATCATGGAGCAATGGGATAGAGAGGAATGGGAGTAGTTACCTAAATGCAACTCGGCAATGGCGGCAACACCACAAGTCAGGATAGCTCACTGCCCCACCCATCCTCATTCTCAAGCGTAATCAACAAATAAACCACATCAGTAAAACGAACAATATTCACAACTAAAACCAATTAATAGAAAGGGAAGTAGAGAGAGAAAATCGAGTCTGAGGGAGGCATCGGACGTTGGGCGTGGTGCACACAGGCCAGAAGGCGCAAGGAGGTGACGGAATAAGCAGACATCAGAGGGGAGGTGCAGCGGGCCAAGGCTGGGCGTGGGCGCCAACCAAGCCAACAACGACCAGCAGCGGAGCCAGGGAACCATAGAGCCACTTGAGAACCGAGAGAAAGAGGGGGGAATTTCTTCAAGCAAGTATCGGCCAAAGCAACCACCAAAATGGAGAAGAAGTGAGATGGGGAGATAAGGAAGAAAAGGGGAAAGCAAAGAAGAAGAAAGAAGACCGTGGGAGCTCTCGGCCGTGAGTGGATAGAAATAAGAGATAGAGTATGGAAGAAGTGAGGCATGACCGCATGAGGGCGTGAGGCACTGAGGCGCTTGCGGTGGGCAGCATGATCGTGGTGGGCGTTGGGCCGTGGTGGGCTTTGTTGGTGGCGTGGGGCGGCGTGACTGAATGGCGAATAGGCTACGCCTGCCGAGCGAACGGAGTTGCGTGCACAGTGCAAATACATATTTTAAGTATACTTACTAGTATATATACCTAATAAATACTAAGTCCCCCAAATGGGTGTACATCTGTACACCCATGTCCCAACACTGCATTCGCCCCTAACTCCTGCAAAACACAAGGAATCACAAGAACAACGGAATAGCACAACAGACTAGAACTCCCTATTCTAGTGGGGCAATATTGCTCAAATCCTAGAATCAAGAGTATATTGATATCGAGAAAAAATGGCATCCCCTTACATGGAGGCACAGCCTAGGCTTTAATAGTTGGCCAACCGCGCGCATATAATCGTTGGTTCAGTCAAACAAAAGGAAACGGATTCAAAGTCCTATTCGGTTCGGTTGGTGCTAAGCTCATTACATGGCCGAACTAGTATTTTTCCTACCGGTGGCAAAAAAAAAATCGGAGGTGAGCGATACGCCCGGTTACAACCGGTAACCGGTTTTTTCGAGAAAAATTTTGGCCAATTTTGGATTTTAAATTTGAAAAAAAAACAAATTCGAACAAAATTCAAGCAAATTCGAATTTTTTTCAGACAAAAATTCATTAAAACTGAAAATTTCAGAGCTCATTTGAATTTTACCGGTGGTAGCCGGTAACTGGCGAAATTGTTTTCAGGCCCACACATTTTGGTGCTAAGCTTAATTAATGGGTTCGGTTGGTACTGAATTTAAGCATGCAGACCCACACGTTTTGGTAGCTTGAATCAAAAATAGAAACCATGATTTCCTTCCTTGCGCATGCATGCTGCATGCATCCATTTAATACCTTTCCTTGCTTTCCTTCTAAGCAACTCTGTAACACACATGCATGCATGATTTTCTTATTCCTTTCTCCACGTGAAAAACACCCATGCACTCTTTGGCACTCCCGTCCCTGCATCTTATGCTGGGCACGTACTCATAGACAACAAATAATCTTCTCGGGTCCTAAAGTCTCTTCACGCACAAACCTGAGAATAATTAAAATACTATAATTAGGTAGTAACCAGTTCTCATATAAATTAAAACCAAAATCAACTAGGAACGAGTTCACCTATTGATTAATCTTTTTGGCTCGTGCCCGTGTAATCGGTCCAATCAGGATGTCCTCATCATCCTCCCCCTCTTGAAAATGAGTCGTCCTCGACTCTGATTCTTCTGGTCCGAAGAATGGTGACAAATCAACAATATTGAATGTAGAACTTACAATATAATCATCACCCGGAGGCTCTATCTTATATGCATTGTTATTTATCTTCTCAAGTACTTTGAATGGACCATCTCCTCGAGGCATCAACTTAGACTTACGTCTGTCTCGGAAAGCGTTCTTTGCGTAGATGCACCCAAACCAAGTCACCTGGTTCAAATAACATCTTCTTTCTTGACTTGTTGGCCTTCTTGGCATAGTAGCGTGCCTTATTTTCAATTTCTTCTTTAATCTTTACATGAATTTTCTTCACATATTCAAAACGTTTTCACACCTCCATATTAGCATGTTGATGTAGCGGCAGTGGCAGTAAATCAAGTGGCGTGATTGGTTTAAAACCATACTCCACCTCGAACGGGCACAATTGATTAGTAGAATGTACCACCCTATTGTACGCAAACTCCACAAGCGGCAAACAATCTTCCCACTCTTTTATATTCTTCTTGATCATCGTTCGTAGTAGCATTGAAATTGTTCTATTCACTGCCTCCGTCTGTCCATCAGTTTGTGGGTGACAAGTTGTTGAGAATAACAACTTTGTCTCAAGCTTGGCCCGCAAAATCTTCCAAAAGTAGCTCATGAACTTGACGTCACGATCTGAAATAATCGTCGGCCATGCAGTCTTACAATTTATCTGAAAAATAAGTCAGCTACATGCGACACATCGTCGCTTTTGTGACAAGGAATAAAATGTGTCATTTTAGAAAACCTATCCACAACTACAAAAACTGAATCTCTTCCCCCTCTTAGTCCTAGGCAATCCTAAAACAAAGTCCATACTAATATCCGCCTAAGGTACACTAGGAACAGGAAGTGGAGTATATAAACCATGTGGATTAAGTTTAGATTTCGCTTTGTCGCATGTCACACAACGTTGTACAAACCTTTCGATATGCTGCCTCATTTTAGGCCGATAAAAGTGATCGCTCAACATCATGAAGGTATTTTCTCTCCCAAAGTATTCTATTAATCCACCTACATGAGATTCCTGTAATAAAAGCAAACGCATGGACGAATCTAGAACATATAATTTGTTAGCACAGAATAAGAACCCATTATGAACATGAAACTTGTCGCATCCTTTTCCATCGTTGTATTTAGAATATGGTTCTGAAAATTCATGGTTAGAAGCGTATAAATCTTTCAAACTCTCTAATCCGGGTACCTTTACTTCCAATTGAGTTAAAAGCATATACTTTCTAGATACAGCATCAGCTACCATATTCTCTTTTCCTGTCTTGTACGTAACAACATATGAGAAAGTTTCAATGAATTCTACCCACTTAGCATTTCTACGGTTCAATTTAGCTTGGCTTTTCAAATATTTCAAAGCTTCATGATCAGAGTGGATAACAAATTCTCTAGGCCAAAGATAATGTTGCCAAGTTTCAAACACACGTACCAAAGTATACAATTCTTTATCGTATATAGGATAGTTCAATTGGGCACCTCCTAGTTTCTCACTAAAGTATGCTACGAGTTTCCCTTCTTGCATCAAAACAGCACCAATATATATTCCACTAGCATCACATTCAATTTCAAAAGTCTTAGTAAAATCAGGCAAAACAAGCAATGGTGCTTCAATTAAATGTTTCTTTAGCTCTTGAAAAGCTTTTTCTTGTGGTGCACCCCATTCAAACACAACACCATTTTTAGTTAACTCATTTAATGGGGCAACAATGGTGCTGAAATCTTTAACAAAACGACGATAAAAACTAGCAAGACCATGAAAGCTTCTCATTTCACTAACATTCACAGGGGTAAGCCAATTCTTAATTGCTTCAGTTTTATATTCATCTACCTTAATACCTTGTCCAGAAACAACATAGCCTAATAACACAACTTTATCAGTACAAAAAGTGCATTTATCAATATTAGCATAGTTTCTCATTTTTAAGCACTTCCAGCACTTGTCTAGTACGATCAATGTGTTCATCTATCGTTTTACTATAGATCAAAATATCATCAAAGTATACCACAACAAATTTACCAATGAATGTTCTTAAAACATGTTTCATCATTCGCATGAATGTACTAGGTGCATTAGACAAACCAAAAGGTATAACTAATCATTCATACAATCCAAATTTAGTCTTAAAAGCAGTCTTCCACTCATCACCAAGTTTCATCCTAATCTGATGGTATCCACTTCTCAAATCAATTTTGGAGAATATAACAGCACCACTAAGTTCATCTAACATATCATATAACCTAGAAATAGGATCATGTTATCTAACAGTGATATTATTAATGGTAGGACAATCAATACACTTTCTCCATGTACTATCTTTCTTAGGAACAAGAATTACAGGAACAGCGCAAGGACTAAGACTTTCGCGTACATACCCTTTATTAAGTAGTTCTTGCACTTACCGCTGAATCTCCTTTGTCTCCTCCGGATTAGTACTATATGGTGGACGGTTTGGAAGTGATGCGCCAAGAACTAGATCAATTTGATGCTCGATTCTGCACAATGGCGGAAGTCCCGCTGGTATCTCCTCCAGAAACACATCCTCAAATGTCTGCAAAAGAGAGGAAACACCACCAGGAAGAGAGGTTAGTTGAAAGTAAAACAGTTGCATCTTTGATGGGTTATTGCTCGCATCTCTCAAATCTGATTTTATGGATAACATAACCAACCCTCCCTCACTCTTACTTTTTCCGCTCATATTTGGCTTGTGACTCACTTACTGATGTGTGGAAATCACTCTTTTCTTTCTTTCTACCCTCATTTTCAGCAAGATTCTTTTGCTGAAATTCAACATGTATCCGACTAGCAGTCATTGGATTAAGCTCTTTTGTCTTCCCTTTCCACTTAAAAGTATATCTATTGGTACGACCATCATACTACACACTTCTATCATATTGCCATGGCCTTCCCAACAGCAAATAGCACACGGTCGTAGGCACCACATCAAACTCAACGGTGTCCTCATAATCACCAATCTTGAAAGTAACATGCACCACAAACTGAACCTTCACATCCCCACATTCGCTAAACCATTGCACATGATGGACGTGGATGTTTCAACATCTTTAAACCAAGCTTCTCACACAATTCAAGGCTAGCCAAGTTATGACAACTACCTCCATCAATAATAAGTTTGATTACCTTGTTGTTTACCTTGGTCTGTGTTTGAAACAAGTTGAATCACTGTAGATGTGCATCTCCTTGTTCAAGCATGCTTAAATTTTTAGTGACAACTAGTGCCTCTCCCGTTTCATAACTCAACACATCAATCCTATCACTGTCATCTGATGCATTTTCATATATCTCCTTTTCATGACTGAGCTTAACCAAGTCTTCACTTGCGGATTACCATCTTCTGTCACAAGCATAAATCGGTTGTTGGGACACTCTCTAGCTATGTGCCCACACCCCAAACACTTGAAGCGTTGAATTTTTCTACTCTTTGTTGTAGCATCAATTGAAGATGTAGGGGATGGAGCCACCTTCTTCTCACTTGATGTAGGTGTTGATTTTGCAATCGAGGAAGAATGAGTATTATTATTTGAACTAGTACTAGCTGAAGATGTACCTCATCCCAAACTGAAATGTGCTTTGGTGGCATTAGATGAGGAATGTAGAGCTTTCAAGTTGAAAGTTGCTGTCCTTGGTGTTGGTTTTACATCTTCTAGTAACAGCTTCTCCGCCTTTGTCACTTGATGCACCAAATCAACAATAGTATTGTAGGGTTGATATTGCACTATGTGTTTAATGTTTTTATTTAGACCAAAGAGAAAACGTGCAAGGGTTTGCTCTTCATCTTCGTGCACATGTCACTACTACAGAAAAGTACATCACAGACGGATCGGAACCGTCATCACACAAGGTTTTTGAACCGTCTGAATTTTTATGTCTGCGATAACAGTTGGTTATCACAGACGGTTTTTGTGATAAGGCTCAACACAAACGGTTTTTAGTTGAAACCGTCTGTGAAGGGACACTATCACAGACGGTTTTAACCAAGAACCGTCGGTGATACGTAGTGTATCACAGACGGTTCTATTTACAACCCGTCTGTGATATGTCAGATATCACAGACGGGTTGTAAATAGAACCATCTGTGATATACGCGTATCACAAACAGTTGTTGGCTGAAACCATCTGTGATATTATCCCTTTACAGACGGTTCAAACCAAAAACCGTCTGTGATAGTTTATTTATACCTATTTTTTCGGCTGACCTCAGAAATTGCTAGCCAAGACCTCTGAAAACTAGCAAGCTAGCAGAAATCAGATACATCACACAGATGAATCAATTGTTGACACAACTCAAAGTGATCATTTAAAACTCAAAATCAATTACAAAAGATTATGTTCAAGTATGTGTTGTCGCTATATTTACAATTGAATTACAACTACTCAAAATGTTCAATTACAATTGAATCAATATTTTTGAGGTCGTTCAGCGGTGTTGACGGAGTGAAACTCTCTGTTGGCGTTAACGATATCCATCTTGATGAAGGCTTAGAGCATCCCTCGAACCTCCGAGACCTCTTTCATAGCGAGTGCATCTAAATCTATGGTCAAGTCCTGTCACTAGCATGAGTAAAGTAGTAAGTATATATATATATTTAAATTTATTTTTAGGAAATAATTATTGCGAGATTGACAAACCTCTGGATCCTTCATCTTAGCACTAACCAATTACCGCATATGATGGCAAACGTAGAATGCACATAGGTGATCTTGTTTTTACTGGCCGCACTGCAAAAATAGAATTACATATGTAGGTACAGTCAGTTCGAGACGCATTATTATGAAGTATGATATAGCATTATTGTGTTGTAACGCGTACCGAAAATCATATCATGTGTTGTATTGTGGCGCTAGATCCTTTGTATAGCCCTCCCTTTGCAACATAGTTGGTGAACGACCTGCATGATTCTAAAAAGTTATCCTCGACCATTTTAAAAGAAGGAAGACTACAATAAAGTTATGTATGGAGGAAATGAGCATACCTGTCAAGTATTTCTTTCAGAAGAGTGAAGTCATGGTTTTTGTTTAGTACGGAATCAAGGTATATTACCTTGTTCCTCTTTGGTATAAGGACTAATAAGATCCCGTTGAACCTACTCATGTATGTCGCTATAGTCATAAACCAAAGTTCGTGATGCGTAGAAAGTACAAATGAAATTTGTATAGCAAGTAGTGAAGCACCTATTTCTGGTTGTATGGCACCATTATGTAGTCTTTGTTGTCCTGAGTAAGCAATCTCATCGTTATGTATTTGACGACGTAGGGTACGTCTTCGTTGATGGTTTGCACAGAGATGACGTGTGGATCGAGGAAACCCACCGGTTCGTTTCGTCAATGGACATGTTTCATCATGTATCTATACATAAGCAATGAGTTGTGATATTTATCGGTATTACGTTAGTGTAGAACTTGATTGTACACACTTATAGTGTCCAGCATCATAGAAGTGAGGCGTCGAGGGCAGCGATGTTGAAAAGGTCAAATAAGTCATCGAAACCCACGGCGAAGTGGCTCGACTCATGGAAGAAATGCTCATTCGTATATCTGACAGTTATTCCAATATCGCACCCCCTCTGTTGGGTCTTTAACAAGTACCAAAAATGCAAAGACTGACAAGCTACTCCAGCGCGTGCTAGCACTGTGTCAGGGGCCAATGGACGTCCGAGAGAGTATTTTCCGGGCTTGGGAGGCGCCTTAATGTTCTTCAATTTTGATTTGTCCTTAACAAGTTGCATGCGGCACGTCTTCCCATGAGATGACTCAGGATCCGATACGGTGACACACTTTTCTTGTTCCTTCAGCGTCTTCTCCACGGGAACTAATGAGGTAGCCTTCTGAAGCGAAGGATGAGGTGGAGTCATCGAGGGTCCTGTTGGAGAGGCATGATCATGTTGAGATTGCGGTACTACAGGGTCCAGGGCGATGTCCTTCTTGGGCCACTGGATAAAAGTGTATATGGCATCCCCTAGTGTTGTGATGTCTTCGTTCGGGCGAATCTCCAGCGGGAAATTGTTATGTACCATGTCTACCTGGACCCTGGCATAACCCTGCGGTAGCTGGGCACCTTGCTGCACTGCCCCTTTCTGGTACGGATACACCATCCCCCGCCCAGCCTCAATAGGAATGGACTCAACCATCCTCACTTGGAGCTTGCAGGGCATCGGCTCCTACAAAACGATAAGCAATTAGCTAAGGTGTCCTATAGGTCTATCTTTGGAGCATTCCAGAGATGTACATTACTTTAATGTCGTCGATAGGTAATTGGACGTCGTCATGTCATGAATTATGTGTGGACGCGATGCTACTCCGATGTTGAGGAGGAGTGGCTCCCAAAATAACGGGGCGGCTTGCGACTGGTTCAGGAGTTGATTTATTTGATCCTACAATCTTGTTATTTGTCCTTGAAATTTTTCAGTAAGCACTTGTTCCAACCGGACGTCGTGCTCGTCCTTGGATCTCTTCCTACTCATGTACGTGTCAGAGTCGTGTCGGAATCCATCCCTTCAAGGTACGTAAAGCCCAACACCTCACGTGCGACCCAGGTGCTCCTTGTTTCCCAAGGCTGTAGATAGTAGATCATTCTCCCTGTCCGCTTCGAAGGAACCTTCGGAACATGGGGAAGTCAATGTTTCCTGCAAGAGGTCATCATGTTATTATAGACACTATGAAGTTATGGATTTATTAACAACTACGTAGTTCGACATATTTACTAGACATTGGGACACTGCCTCATCTGCCGGGTTTGTGAAAGAAATGCTACCCGAAGACATGGCTGATGCCCTCGCTCTTAACCAGGCTTGAGCGCGCTCATCTGAGATCTCAGTAAATGGTCTTGTAGCGCTCTCGTCCCCCGCCGCCCATTGCGTGGTTTTACCCGTGTACCCAGCGGTGCCGAGTTTGTGGAGATGAGTGTTTTGTGCCTGGAGAGCTTTGTGCGCCGCATTTTGCTCCAGAAATTTGACTGTCATTTTCATTCGCACAAAGGTGTCCTTTATATCCCGCGATAAGAAATGATACTTTCTGAAGGGCGTCCGACCCATGTTCACGTACTTCGTGACAAGCGTGCTCTTGAAAGTCCTCCACGCGTGTCCCATCGCCAGCAACGCCTGCCGTTGTACGCATGCCTGGTCTGCTTCTGGGATAACGAACGAACCTGAAATTTCAGCACATAGCTAGCATCTCTCTACATCTCAGAGACTTCCATCTTGGTGTGGTGATGGGGATCCGTTCCCTTCCAAGTACCCCGTAGATGTTCCGGAATCTCGCTGCTTTTTTCTTGGGACTCAGAGGGATCCCAGCGTCACTGACCTCCATGATAGTCATTCGGCCCGCGGGCAATTTCGATATTCCTCTACCATCTCGCTTAAGTACCACTTTGATCGGAGATCCAAATGCATTCGGCGACGTCGATGATGGCGGTGAAGCAGTGCCTCTGCCATCTCGCTTACTTGCTATCTATATAAGTTAGATACACAATGAACTAAAATATCATGGATTGCCTGTTGATATTCATAATATTTAAAGAAGGATACGAAAATAATACCAAAAAACAATTATGACTACTTACAATGCCATGGATTGCACTTGACAAAGAAGTCTTACTCAGCAAACAACATCAGATATATGTAACATTTAAAAAACATTATGGAAAATTCGAGGCATTTTCTTATAAATATGTCATGTTAGCATATTTATTAACAAGCACCCTTGAACGGCAGTAGTAGGGTTACGCAACTTAAAGTCTAACGTTGAGCACATTTTATTCCCACTTTCTAACAAAATAAAAATTGACAACTCCAAAGTTGCTACATGGGAGCAATCAATAACCATACAAATGACATAATAAAATTAATAGAACAATGATAGTAGGTTATTATAGCACACAGAACAGATCAAGGTATACACAAAAAGACTATAGTAAAGCCCAAACCTCTCATTCTTTTCATTACAGAACAGATCAAGGTATTCATAATTGACCTCCAATTTGCCTAAATAATTAACTTTTACTAGAGACCCTAATTGATATGGTCTACTCATCATCCTTTAGTATACAAAGCTGCACATATGTACATACTTCTAGCATTTTCTAATTAACCATAATGATTCAAATACTACCATGGAGTATTCATCTGAGCCAGCTATTTAGTTAAATTATAGCTATTTCCAATTATCTATTAACTAATCTAACCACTAACTACTAGCTATACCTCTATTGCCTGTCTTGCCTAACTTATGAACTGACTCAAATATTCCTGCCTTTGCTCACTAGATGATGACAACGAGCTTTGCAATTTACTATGTAAAACACTTACTAACAATCCCCATTAGCCCTCAACTCACCTAAACTAATCCATGCTAACTGGCTTGCTAATCAAATGTATATATATACCCATCTACAAAATTGAACATCTTACTACCAACCTAATCCAATGGATCTACTATCATACACTCATACTTAAAAACCTAAAGTCTAACCTTAAGAGAGGATGCTTCGGACGCTAGGGAGGTCGGGGTTGGGGAGAAGGGGCGTCGGGGTCGCGGAGAAGGGGTATCGGGGAGTACAGCAGGGGCGTCGGAGTCAAGGAGGCTGGGAGTACCAGAGGCGCCGGTGTCGGGAGGCGGGAGTAGCGGTAGTCGAGGAGGATGCTTGCATTGGCGAGTGAAGGCGAGTATAAGGAGAGTGACGAGTTAAGGGTCCTCAAACACTATCGATTCCACTTAAATAAAGGGATATCACAGACGGTTCTACTATAGAACCGTCTGTGATGACTTATCACAGAAACCCTAAACCCTCATATCACAGACGGTTCCATTATAGAAGCGTCTGTGATATGAAATATCACAAATGGTTCCGTAAACGAACCGTCTGTGATGACTTAGCACAGAAACCCTAAACCCTCATACCACAGACGGTTCCATAACAGAACCGTCTGTGATATAGTCATGCCACAGCTGGTTCCAAAATGGGCAAATGCGTGATGACCTATCACGAAACCCTAAGCTGTCATATCACGGATGGTTACATTGCGAATGCAGGATGACTTATCACAGACATTTCCATAAACGAACCGTCTGTGATAACTTTCTAACACAACTCCAAATCGTTTGACTAAAAATTCATTTGTCTTAAAAAATTCATGTCTAATACAACTCAACTCCAAATCAAGTGAAACCAATTTTCATACTCCACATTACAATGAAGTCCACATTGACATCAATGTTAGAGATGACAAGTCCATAACATATAACTCATCAAATTGATTATACTCTTCCTCATCCACAACATTCTCAACTCCAACAATCCTTCTTTTTCCATGAAGAACTACGTGGCGGATCTTATTTGTCGGGTTCGTTACATAAAAAACTTGAACAACTTGCTTAGCGAGTACGAATGGTTCGTCCTTATATCCGACACGTTTGAGGTCCACAGTGGTGACGCCGTACTTGTCGACCTTCACGCCATGCGAAAGTTTAACCCAATGGCATCGAAACAGGGGGATCTTGAAAAGTACGTAGTCGAGCTCCCAGATCTCCTCTAGGAACCAATAGTAGGAGTTCAACCCACGTGCCCCAGCAGTATTGAACTGCTTGTGAAATGCATCTATGTAGACACCGCGGTTCTGGACTGTGCTCCTCCTATCCTGAGCTGCCGTATAAAATGTGTACCCATTTATGCCGTATCCTTGCCATGTCACAATTATAATTTTAGCCCTTTTGCCAACCATAGCAGCATATCATCACTTGATGACCTCCCTGTGAATCACACCTTTAATCATTCATTGAACCGACGGTTGTACTCTCTCATGATCCAAACCTCTGACCGGTTTAGATTCTGTTGGCGTACCATGTTTTTGTACTCGTCGATGTACGGAGACACTTGAGTCATGTGTTTCAAGGCCGCCAAATGGGCTTGCGCATATGTATCTAGATCAGGAGTGATTGCTTTCCTTCCGATGGTCCCGATACCCTCCAGTCTCCCCTCATGACGAGACAGAGGCACACCTATCGGTTCCACCTGAGCCATGTACTCAACGCAGAACTTAGTGACCTTTTTTATTTCATAACCTTCGATGATGATGCGCTCCGACCGAGATCGATTCTGTACATAGGACTTGAGAATTCCCATGTATCTCTCAAACGGGTACATATGACGTAGGAACACAGAGCCGCATATCTTTATCTGTAGGACCGGAAAGGCGACTAGGGGGGGTGAATAGGCGCTTTCAAAACTTTCTCGCCTAAAACAAAACCAACACGTACTTTACTCCTTTAGCTATGAAAGCTAAGAAGTTCGGTGAGCACACAGCGGAAGCCTTGTGTTGAATTTGATAAGCCCCTCAAGCACCACGACACAAAAGGAGAAAAGAACTCAATGTTCTTCATTTGAGCACAGGCGGTCGACCAAAGCTACCACGGCGGTCGGACCGACGGTCAAGAAGCGGTCGGACCGCAACTAGCTGGTGATCGGACCGGTGGGACATGATTCGACCGGCAAACCAGTGATCGAAAACACGGCGGTCGAACCGCCGTGGAAGGGCCGGTCGGACCGGTAGAGTCCAGTACTGAAAAACTCCACCCAAATCCAAAACGAAATTTGATCCAACTTTTGATTCAACCAATAAAACTTGACCAAATTTCTAGCACACCTCCCTAATGATATTGGAGACCTATTTCTAGCGACGATCGGTCAGATCCACTTCGCAGAATCGATCTCTTGAGATTTTACCAAAGAGGTGCACAAACCCTAGAAATGAGGAAAACTTGATTCAAGACTTGCTTGTGGGGGTTTGATGATCTAGATGACTCTAGGAGTAATCCCACACATCAAAGCAAGGTAAAGTAGGCCAAGAGACCAAGCATGAACCTTTGAATCAAGGAAGCACCAAAAACATCCAAAAGAGAGAAGAACACAAAGGGAGCAATTGATCTTTCAATTAAGCATCACAAGATTGTTCATCCACAATAGATGCTTACAAAGCCTCTCCACCAAGGAGGGCAAGAGCTCAACAAGGAGCACACTCCAAACCCTAGTTTTCCTCTGCTCTCCTCCAAACCCTAGAAAAAGGAAGAAGGGGGCTAAATGAATGCTTGCTTAGGGTTTTCCACCTTCCCCTTTCTATTTATACTAGAGAGCTAGGGTTTCCCTTTTTGGGTCTCTTACACATGGGACCCACACACAAATAACTCTTGAAGCAATCGCCTGCTTCACCACGTGTAGGTTGATCAGCGGTTCTCATCGGCGCTAAGCCTCTCTTGTCCGAATCCCATCGGAACCTCCCGAGACTCGCACCGATATCTCGCACCTTTGATCCAACCAATTTATTTGAACCACCGTTCGATCCATCTTGTCCATTTCGCACCATGCTTGAGTCACACAACCTCACCCGGTATCCACGATCGTTCGGACCTCGGCTCTCCAAGCGTAGTCGATCAACCCACCGTTGACGTCGTTGACTGCAAGCCACCGCACAATGAATAGACAAACAAACCGTTTAGGAACAAGTTCTTCACAACTTGACCCACGTCGATTCATAATCGATATACATCAATAAAGCATTGAAGTTCATAGAATAACACACTCAGAACAACCTCAATGCAACACTTGGCTCACCTCCAAGTGATTGCCGGTCCGGCCTTTACGGGGGCGGTCAGGCCGATTCATCTTGTCGGACCGCTCCCACAGCAGCGGTCGGACCGGTCCAAAGGACTTAGCCAAAATTCAAGCGAAATTCAAACCTTCGGAAATTTCAATCGAATAGAACTTTTGACTGGGAGCTCCAAAAATGATGGGACCACATCCAGGAGACTCCCCTCACTTGCCTACACAACCTATTTTTGGCTCAGCTCCAAAAACCCAAATCTCAAAGTGGCGGTCGGACCGGCCACCATGGCCGGTCGGATTGCTCCACAGGCGATCGACGCGCGGCTGCCAGACAACCGTCCGACCGCCCGATGGCTTTGTGACCTTGGAGCAAACCCGAAAACGCGAGATTTTGCAAACCAATAACGCCATTGCCAATTGACTCATCATCCTGAGATCATGCACATATCCTCACGATATCCACATTATCTTTTTCACAAGGTGAACAATGAGATGGACCATGATATCAAAAAATGACGGAGGGAAATACATCTCAAGATGACATAGAGTCGTCACCACCTCAGCCTGCAGAGTATCTAGTGCTCCAGGATCGATGACCTTCTGAGCAATTGAGTTAAAGAATAACACAGTCTAAATATTGCCACTCGAACCTTGTTCGGCAAGATACTCCTAATTACAACAGGAAGCATTAGTGTCATCAGCACATGACAATCATGAGATTTCATACCAATTAATTTCAAATCTTCCATGGAAACAAGTTCCTTAATATTGGCGGAGTAACCAGACGGAACTTTCACATCATACAAGTTTTGGCACAGTTCATTTCTCTCGGCCTTAGACAAAGTGTAGCAAGCTGGGGGAAGGTGCGTTCGTCCTTTATCGGTCTCTTTTGATGCTAACTCGGTCCTTATATTCATATCAACCAAGTCACGATGTGCGTTAACACCATGCTTTTTCTACCACTAATGTTCAGTAAGAGACCAATCAAGCTATCACATACATTCTTCTCCACATACATGACGTCGATGCAATGGTGAACTTCTAAGTGCTCCCAATAAGGCAAATCCCAAAAAAGAGACCGCTTCTTCCAGATGTTTTTCTGACGGGTCCTTAATTTATGCCCCTTCCCAAGCACAACATCGATATCCTTAACCATATCATACACCTCTTTCCCTCTAAAAGCCCTTGGAGCTGAACCGTCCTCCTTATTTCCGTCAAATTATTTCTTCATCTTGCGTTATGGGTGAATCCAGGGAAGGAACCTACGGCGACGCATATAAACAGTTTTGCACGAGTTGTTTAGCCATACACTCTCGGTACGATCTAAGCAGTGCGGACAGGTTTTGGCTCTTTTTGTACTAAACCCCGACAGGTTACCAAGGGCAAGAAAATCATTGATGGTGCAGAACAACATAGCGCGTAAAGTGAAGTTCTCTCATTTGTACGCATCCCATACTTGTACCCCATCGTTCCACAGTGTCACAAGATCTTCCAGCAATGGTGCTAGGTACACATCAATATCGTTCCCAGGTTGCTTCGGCCCTTGGATAAGTAGTGACATCAAAATGTATTTTCGCTTCATACACAGCCAAGGAGGAAGGTTGTAAATACATAGATTCACGGGCCAGGTGCTATGTCAGCTGCTCATGTTACCAAAAGGATTCATTCCATCTGTACTCAACCCTAACCTTATGTTCCTCCGTTCTGCACCGAACTCTTCGAAACTCCAATCGAAGTTTCTCCACTGGGCAGAATCAACAGGGTGTCTTAGCTTTCCATCCTTCTTACGCTCCTCTGACTGCCAATGCATCAATATTGTCTCCTTTTGATTCGCAAATAAACGATCTAAACGTGGGATCACAAGCAGATAAGTCAACATCTTAGCAGGAGGTTCTTGTTTTACCTTAGCAGTATTCTTACGCTTGTATCGGGATGCTTTGTACACGGGACAATAATGCATGTGTGCATACTCTTTACGGTAGATGATACAATCATTCGGACATGTATGTATTCTTTCTACTTCCATTCCCAATGGACAAAGAACCTTCTTGGCTTGGTAGGTGGTGCTGGGCAACACGTTTTCCTCCGGAAGGATGTCCGCTAGGAGACCTAACAACACCGTGAAACTCTTGTCGGACCGACCATTGCTTGCTTTCAATTTCAGTAGTTCAAGCACGGTTGACAACCTTGTGTATTCCGGCTTGTAGACAGGGAACAAAAGTTTCCCCGAGTCCTCCATTAAGCCCTCGAATTTACAAAAATCTCTCACTGTAGTTCCCTTCTGCATCGCATAGCATCTGATCCAAATTATCATCATGCGACCTATCCTCATCAAAAGTACAGTCCACATCCGGCATATCGTTGACTTCCTCTGCAATGTCGTCATTATTAACTTCCTGTATGATCTACTCTTCACCATGACTGGTCCAACATGTATACCCTTTTTTGAAACCCCTTCGAATCAACTGAGGTTCGATCTGCGCCGGGTTGTCAAATATTTTCAGATTACCGCAATCAATGCATAGACAATACATAAATTTGATCCCCTTCTTCAACATATCATGCTCGGTGGCTCTTCTAAAAGTAAGCACGCTATTAATGTATTCTTCACTCACACGGTTCTCAACGTACATCGAATTTCATTTCATCTACACTACGCACGTAACAAATTATATTAATAAACAGCAAGTACTCTAACTATTAACCAAACATACTAAAATTTATCAGTGATTAACCTAGAGCAAATATAAAGGGTTATGTACAGATCGTTACCCTCAGAGCTCACGACGAATATCCCGCGAGATCTCCTCCCTTTCTTCCTCCTCCCCTCCCTTCCTTCTTTCCTTTTCCTCCCTGTCTCCTTTCTTCCCTACCTTCTCCTCTCCAAGTTGGCGCAGTGGGGGAGGAGGCAGCAAGGGTGGAGCAATGGGGGAGGAGGCGGCAGGGTGGCGGCTCAAATGGGAATGCGCAGGGGGTCTGTCAGGACCAGGTATTATTTATTGTGAGCATTTCACAGATGGTTCTTTTTACAAACCGTCTGTGATATGTACAAGTATCACAGACGATTCTTTCTCAGAACCATCTGTGAAAACTTAGAGTATCACAGAAGGTTTTGCGCAAGAATCAGAACCGTCTGTGATACTTCACAGACGGTTGTATTTACAAACCTCTGGGATAGGTTCATATCACAGACGGTTCCAAGACGAACTATCTGTGATTAAACCGTCTATAATGAGGCATCTTCTATAACCTATTTTGTAGTAGTGTGTGCCCTAATCATAGCTTGCTCCATCTCCTTGTAGTATTCCTCCACCGAGCGACCTCCCTGCCTCAAATTCTGTAATTTATCAAAAATATCATGTTTATAAGTGTTAGAAACAAAACGTGCTCTCAGCACTTGCTTCATTTGAGCCCATGATGCAATTGGATATTCCCCATTATCTTCAATTTGGTTCAACACTTGCTTCCACCAAATCAACGCATACCCATCAAATCTTCGGTTGACAAGGAAGAGAGCATGTCGTAGAACGTCGAGGAGAATCCAATGGTGGAGATAACATGGCTGGGGTATCAACAACAGCAACAGAACACACTGAGGAAGCTTGCGGCGGCCAGTGGCTTTGTTGACCAATTGCGACGAGATGAAGTCGAGACTAGAGCAAACGACTTAGGGCTTCGAACGAGTTAAGCGAGGTGTGATTTTGGACGTAGGTGACTGCCTTTAAATAGGGTCGGAGAGGGCGTGTTTGCAAGGTGGACGTTAGCGAAGTGTGCTTGACTCGGACTCGCACAAAGCCCTGCACAACGAGGACAAAGGTACTAGCGGCGTGGCTCGCTGATAGGCGGGGAACACCCGACAATGAGGGCAGGAGGCGATGACGGTCTGGGCTAGCACGACAAGGAGGAAAATAGGCGGGCCAAGCGGTTGGACCGAAAGAAATGAGAACGAGCCAGCGACATAGGAATGGACTGAGAGGAAAAAGGGGAAAACGCCTTAAAGAAAAATCCAAAATTTTAAATGATTTTTGAATTTCGAAATTTGAAATAAATAAAAACGAGCTCAAATAAATAGCAATTAAATTCCAACAATTCCTACAAAATCCCATAAAATTCTCTAGAACTCAAGGAACCCTATTGAAATAAATTTTAATTTAATTAAAGTTTATATTAATCATATTATGTTTTTTTAATTTATAAAAATTTAAATTAAGCTGCAACTTAAACAAGAAAATTAAAATGGTTACTTTTATTTTAAAGCTTCAGAAACAAACCAAATTTTGGGATGTTACACTCCACGGGTGAGCTAGTGTTAGCGCTGGCGGTGGGTGGAGGAAAAAGGCTGACGGGTGGGTTCGGCTGGTTAGTGAGAGAAGGATAGGAAATTCTGTTTCCAGAATTTCTAAAAAGTCTAAGGGTTTTTAGGGAATTCTAGCGGGTGGGTCTGGCTTTTGTTTGTATGCATTTTTATCATTTGATTTGAGAAAAGTTTCAAAACATGCTTTAAATATTTTCTCCATTTTATTAACAATACAATTACACCAAGTTTGGATTTTTAATTATCATATTTTGTTTCAATTTATTTTAGTTCTCAATTAGGTTTGTACTTCCAAAATTTGTTTCTTAAATTTCTCAATTAGACAAAAAGTCTTGCATAAAAATCTAGAAAAACGAATGTTGACAATATGCATCAAAACTTTTAAAAGTTCACATTTTCAAACATTTGAAAATGAACTAAAATTTTGGGATGTTACAAACATATCGCCTTACAAAGAATCTCGGCCCGAGATTCGGTGGTCTCGATAAAAAAGTAGGAAAATTCGGCTCTAAGACGGTGTTCTCGTTTCACGTGGCTTCGTTTTCTGTGTGATTGCTCCACTAGACTCTTAGCATCTTGATGGCATGGCTACGAGAATGTCATATGGCTTCGTCTAAGATTCGATTCGGGTGCACCGGGGTGAATGGAGGGGGAGAATCATGAGCCTCCCTGAGGATTAGCTCCTTGATATCATGATTATCTGGGGCATAGAGTTGTTGTGCATGCATAACCAATCCACTCGGGTGAAACAGTAATGGGTTGATGGGTCTTGATGAACAGTGATGGGTTTGGATGAATAGTAATGGTCCTAGTACTATTCACTAATGGATTCGGGTGAAACATTAATGGGTTTAGTTAATAGTGTTGGGTCCATACTATTCACAGCGGGTCGGATCTTGTGAATAGTAATGGGTTGGGCTGAGGTGTTATTGGGCTGCACAGTTTTGGGCTGAGAGTGGACAATGTTGGGTCATGTCGAGTTGGTCTATAAATAGTAGCAGGCCACATAGTAATGGGCTTAGCCCATTTGGCTTACTAGCCCCGAAGGCCATTCAGACAAGCTTTGGCATCCCACTTCGGTGGCTAGGGAGCTGGAGTTCGCTCCCTATGGCGGTCGAGCAGAAAAAAGGGGGGGATTGCGGCGGTTAGCGGCGACACCGGGTGGTGCAGGGAGTGCCAGTGAGGTGCGAGCAACCATTTTGGGGCTTCGTACGGGTGGAGGAGGTTCGGCGAAGGGTGAGCGGTGGCGACGGCGCACGGCCGAAGCAGAGGATCGACACGGCGGATCTCCGGCGGTGCTCCAGCCAAATTGGCCAACCGGGGAGCACCAGTGGATGAAGGGGAACTCAGGGGCGGTGGTGGCGAGGTTTGGGGCGTACTGAGCCATGCTTGGCGACGGGAGCCACGCAAGGCGCGGCGATGGAGGGCAATGCCAGTGAGGTGGCGGCGGGACAGGGACAAAGGAGTTGGGGGAAAGGTTGAGGGTGATGGGGCAGTGGCTGTGACGGGGTCGGGAGGGAGAGGGTGATCAGATGGAGGCGGCGGATTGGTCTTCGAGCTCGTCGGGGAAGAAAGATGGCGGCGGCGAAACTGAAGCAGATGACCGGAGCTGGAGGGGGAGAAGGGTGATGGTGAGGTTGTGGTGAGGCGGAGGATGAAGATGCAGTTGTGGATGCGGGATTTTATAGCCGGTGAAGGCGGTGGCGGTAGTGTGCGGCTCGAGCAGGGGTGACGTGTGCGGCCGTGCGCAATCGGCGCCGTGGGGGGAAAGCAGGCAGTGGGGTGGTGGTGTCGTGGCGTCGCAAGAGCGGCTCGGTTACACTGGCACCGACGCCGTGTGGGAGCTGGCGAAGATGGCAGGGCAGCGATGGGAAGTCGAGCACCTAGCGCGGGTGAAGGTGCGTGGTGAAGCGGCGTTGGCGTGGGCAATTAATGCCGTGGCGAAGTGGTCGGCGAGGTGGCACTGGAGATGGCGGGTGTTGTCACGGTTTGGTGCAAGCGGTGGCGAAGAGAGATGGTGCGTAGGCGGCGAACGATGGTGTACATGTCGCTCGGGAGGAAGAAGCAGGGGAGAAGATGCCCGGAAAAAAAGACGTATTCGGCTGAGGAAAACACAAAGCTAAAAGAGTAAGGTGGATTTTGGAAGAAACATTTGAATTCGGCAAATATTCAAATTTGAATTAAACTTCAAACAAGTTTTTGAAAACTTGAAATGTTTTGTCTTTTCAAGTACCTGGCCGTTCTCGGAGGCAAAACGTTTTAAATATAAGTGTACTGGTATTTGCACTGTCGTGATGTCTCCTAGCCCCATCCGCTTGAGTCAGTCATCTATCTATCTCTACTTAATCCTAATCCAGGAGATACAACGACAAAATATGTTTGGCTATTAAAATATACATTGTGCTAGTCTATGCTACACATGCTAGCCACAATTTCGGCGTTATTAGGCGGGGGACATGGGCATAGGAAAACCGGAAAGGCGGCCACGGCGTTGCACAAAGGAAACTAGCATGTACCATCGTCTGTCCAGGCGTGAGAGCTTTTTCTCTAATTCAATCCAATTTCTCTGTACTATAGGATCACGGTGCTAGATTGCTGCTTAATATCTGTTCGACAGCTTGACAGGGGTCGCAGTAAGCATGCCTCAAGACAAACAACCGAAAATGTCTGCAGCCTGGGAAAGCAGCATCATTAGTCGGTCGTCTGCCAGTATATGTGTCCGGTACGTACGATGTCATGAGTGACTACTAACGCCGGGGCGCGCAACGATAACAAGGGAATCGATAAATAACTTTCGACAGTTTTGTTGTAGGTAAAATAGTCATTTTTTTTTATTTGTTATATGTGCTTTACGAGTCGTACATGTTGTCACGTGGTGAACAGGTTATAGTCTGTGACTTATTCGAGAGGTTATTTGGCTGCACTTTAATAGTCTGTATAGTGAATGCATGATGTATCACACATAGCACTTTAATCGTCTTTTGTCAAAAAAAAAAAGTTGAATTTTCATCCGTTCGATATGCTTTAAGATTTGTACTTCTTCTCGTATGATGGATTGAGTCCGAATTTGTTATGATTTTTCTTGGAACATAACGAGTTCACC